>JAUCBN010000010.1:7500-1315112 GCA_035048815.1 Abelmoschus esculentus
CTTAAACCTCTACCCTACACCTTAATAATTCAACCATACACCTAAACCTTAACATTTAATCCTCAATCCTAACACTTAACCCTCAATCCTACGTCCCAACCCTCAACCCCTAATCCTATCACACTAAACTCTTAACCCTCAACCCTAAATCTTGATCCTTAAACTCAAAACATTGAACCTAAGCCATAAACCATCAACCCAAACCTTCAACCTTCATCCAGAAACATAAAACTTGAAATTCAAAATCCAAAACTCAAAACCCTAAACAATCAACACTAAACCCTAAATACAAAATTCGAAACTAGAGACCCAAGCCTAAAAACCTTAAACCCAAAACTCGAAATTCAAAATCCAAAATCAAAAACCAGAAACCCTAATCCTAACCTGACACCTGAAACTAGAAACCCAAAACCTAAAACCCTTAATCCTAAACTCGAGATCCAAGACCACAAAAGTCAAAACACAAAACTAAAAAACATAAACATGAAACCAAAACCCAAAACCCATGACTCAAAACTCAAAACCAAAAAACAGAAATACAAAATCGAAACCAAAAACTTAAAACCCTAAACCATAAACACGAAACCGAAACTCGAAACCCAAAACCCTAAACTAAAAACACGAAACTGAAAATCCTAAAACCTAAATCAAAACTCATAAAACCCAAAACATGAAACCATAAACCTGAAACCCAAACACAAATTTGAAACTTGAACCTTAAACCCTAAACCCAAAACTCAATACTCAAAAACCAAAAACTAAAATCTAAAAACCCTAAAACCTAAACTTAAACCTCTATAACCAAAAACTCAAAACATGAAACCATAAACCCTAAACCCAACCATAAACACACACCACCTAAACCCTAAAACCTAAAACCTTATCCCTAAATTATATACCTAAACCCTAAACGATGAAACTTTAATCTCAAAACTCTAAATTCTAAAACCAAAAAACCAAAATCTAAACCAAAATACCAAAAACCCAAACTCTAAAGCCAAAACCCAAAATACAAGCCTAAAACCACAAAACCCAAAATATAAGCCTAAGAAGAAAAAGAAAAAAAAAAAGGACAGCATGACAGAAATATTCAAAAGGAGTTGCTTGTTTAGAGGAACAACCTAGAGCGTGAATGAAACTCAGCGATGTTATCAAAGAATTGAAGAAGTAAAAAAACAGCTTAACAGAAATATTCTAAGGAACAACCTAGAGCGCGAATGAAACTCAGAGATGTTATCGAAGAATTGTTGTTAGTTAGAGGTCTTCTTATAGGATCTACTGTTTAATATGAAGCTCTATAATAGATTCAGTCGCTTTATGAAAATAAATATATGCATTTATCATTGAATAAAGCATTCAGATTCATGTGATTGCTAGCTTAATGTTGTTTAGAATATGTGGATAAGTTGGCATGTCAGGCAATAGCAACTCTATTTAATTGGAAACGCAGACAAATAGTGATGTACTCAATACTAAATTTGCACGATTTCAACACCGAAGTTGGCGGTTTTCATTTTACATCAGGCATTCATTCTAGTTAGAGATTATATGACTACATATTTAGCGGGGCTGCACTATTTTTATTGAATCCAATTAATCACATATATTTTCTTTTAATACCAGCAGTCAATTAAAAAAATCATTACATTACTATGACGTGATAATAACAACCACGTTTTTCTGATCCCAACCGGCCCTGACCTGTTTGATGAAGGAAAATCAGTAAGTAATGTCTATATATATTGTCATGTGTAGGAAGCATTTAGGTTGTCTGAGCATGTCTCCTCAAACGAAATTCTCTGTTCGTTCAATGCTCGGGCCATTCAGAAAAATGTCCAAGAAGTCATTCACTTACCGATTAATTAAACGAATGGCGAAATCGCCTTTGATCTCTACAATTTGCATTGCTGCTATATTCCTCTTTGTTTATGCAGACAGCCTAATGTCTAATCTTCCCATTAAGACTGGTGAGGCTCTTCCATCACCTCAGACCATGACGACTCTACCTGTCGAAGGGGGAGGGCAGGTTTCCACCAGTTTAAATACCCTGCCGGGGTCTGTAGCTACCACCCCTGAAAGAAAGATTGAAGAAGAAACGGAGAATGAAGATCCCCTAATTCCTCCCTTCAAGGCATCTGTAGATGAAAGGATGGAATGGTTCAGGAGAAAACTACCGGAACTCGATATTCTCAAATCAAATGAGCTGAGCGAGAAATTCCATGGTCGAGTTTTGGAATTGTTCAACAACAATTGTTCAGCTCAGTTCTTCATGGTGTGGCTTTCGACAGCGCAGTCCTTCGGACCTAGAGAGTTCTTGGCCGTAGATAGTCTGTTCAGCACCTCGCCAGATGGATGCCTGCTGATTTTGTCGAGCTCCTTGGACACTCCAAAAGGGTACAGGATCCTGAAACCACTTGTTGATCGTGGATTTAACGTCCTAGCAGTCACACCCGACGTGCCCTTTCTAGTTAAGAATACACCAGCTGAAGCGTGGCTTGATGAGTTGAAAAGTGGGAACATGGACCCTGGTTCTGTTCCTTTATTCAACCATCTATCTGATCTCATCAGGCTTGCGGTTTTGTACAAGTATGGAGGAGTCTACTTGGACACAGATTTCATATTCCTGAAAGATTTATCAGGGTTGAGGAATGCCATTGGCGCACAAAGTATCAATCAAGTAACAAAGAAATGGGCAAGATTAAATGGAGCGGTTATGATCTTTGACATCCACCATCCTGTTTTGCTGGAATTCTTGCAGGAGTATGCCGCCACTTTTAACGGGAACAGGTGGGGGCACAATGGACCGTACTTGGTTTCCAGGGTGATGGAGAGAATAAGAGACAACATCGAATACAGTAACATTACAGTTTTCCCACCAAAGGCCTTTTATCCAGTGGATTGGATTAAGATAGCCAAGCTGTTTAAGAAGCCAGAAACGGAGGCCGACTCAAAGTGGACAGATGACACAGTTGCTGATATAAGCAGTGAGAGCTATGTAGTGCACTTGTGGAACAAGAGAAGCAGAGAATTGAAGATAGAGGAGGGAAGTGTGATGGCGAGATTGATTGCAGAGCATTGTAACATTTGCGATAACATTTACGATCCTTGAAGCTCAACCCACTCTCTGAAACCATTCGCCCCACAAGGGCTAGCTACCAAATCAAAAACAAAAACCCTCCTTTAATTTTGATGGGCAATTTCTCATACCATGTTGCTTGAATAAGTGATGATTCATTCAAGGGTAGCAAGCAATTCTTTTCTTCGCCAAGGTGTATGTTTTTTATTATATTTTTTTAGATAATCAATTTTATTTCATATCCAAGAAGCAACAATAGTTGCTACAAATCACCTGGACATACCCTTAAAAATACCCCAAGCAGCACACAACCTTCTATTTAAGGTACAGATAGATATTCCTATTTGGTAAACGGATATAAACAAGGCTCTTTATACAATCTAGTATATATGAACTTGCCAAGTCATCAATCATAAAATAATCGCGATCAGAGATTTTTCTCTCAACTTTTCAATGGATTGGTGAAGTTCTTTTTCTCAACACAGCCTGAGTCAGACCAGTAAGTCTGAGAACAGCTTCCTAGATTTCTTTTGAAAATGCACATTCAAAGAAAACATGGGATCTAGACTCCAATTCCTCACAACAAATTGAGCAAAGACCATCCGTAGATATTCCCATCCTCAACAATCTGTCTTTTATGGGTAATCTGTTTAAAACAGACATCTAAACAATTTTAACATGCTTAGGTATGTGCAAGGAAAATCATACCTCGTTATGACACTCACCTTTTCTTTTTCCTCCCTAATATCAATCCATATTTCTTGAACTACTATTCTGGAATTTCCGGCAGGAAGTATGCCGTATGGTGCTCCTCAATACATACCCTGTAGGGTTCAAGGTCATATCGATAATAAGGATTCCTGCTCTGGTAAACGTTCTGCCGCTCATAATTTCGAGGCTCGATAACTTCTTTTTCCAGCATTTTCCATCGTTCATAGAAAGGTCGCTGCACCAGATTTTCATAAGAGAATGATAAAAACATAACTCTGAATTAAGTGGCATTTATGTCTCAATTTTCTATCTACTCTTGTATTTAATGGCTCCATTGTTGAATTCCATTAGAAAATGAGTAATAGAAAACAAGGGAAAACAACAAAAGCTCCCTTGACCAATTTTACTTCACAGTTATTAAGTAATTATTGATGATATCCTCCATAACCCCAAATGATGGCAAGCAATTCCTAATCAAATAATGTTTTGGGGAAATTGGTTCGGGAGAGATCAACGCCTAAAGTAAAATCAAGAAATAAAGCATATCTGACAAACCTGACTAAAAATGCTTAAAATATATACTCTCTAGAAGCCTAAAGTAAGTTTAACTATGGAAAGTTTTCAACTTAATTATCAGTTTCGTAAAACAGTTAATGACAAAGCGGACAGTCAATTAAGAGGGAAAATTGCACAAATAAGCAGAACCAACCTCTACTATAGGAATACCGTTAATTGCCATTGTATCGTAGATGAGATATCATAGATACAAATTAAATCTGATATTGAGATGCGATTGCGAGGTTACAAGAAACTTATTTACTCTTTTTCTTTTCTTGTTGATTCATAAAATTTATCTTAATGTTCTTAATATTGTTGATAAATTTTTTATTAGAGTTACAATTTGTTACTTTGATAGTTTTTTAGATAAACTAAAAACTAATCATTTACCAAAAAAAAATTACCATTTCCCCATCTGAAATGATGAGTTGTCCCCTATACCCCTACAAGTAGAAAATTGTGTCAAATTAATAAGACTTATGGACCGCTAAATCTTCAGAGTTTTCCTTAGAAAGCAGATGAGCAAATACAATCTTCATTTGGGTGTCTGCATTGAAACCTCATCTCAACCCTCCGGAAACAAAATCTCCTATCAATTAAATAGCAACTAAAACTTGGTATTGATCATAGTTCTATTGAATACCCATAAGATATTGGATCCAAAAAATTAAGATTCAATAATATTATATTTTTATTTTAGTTATTATTGTTATTTTTTATTTTATTCGTTAATATATTGTTTTTATTTTATTTTATTCATCAAATTATTGTTTTTTTATAATATCTTAACAGTGAAAGATCAAATTAAAAATATAATATTAATTATAAATTTATCAAAAATAATAATTTGACGGTAAGAATAAAAAACGAAAATAATTTAGTCAACAATGTTGTTTACCCAAAACTAATCAGAAATTAAGAAGCATTTAAGAAATGTGAGGAATCAAGGCCATGAAACCTATATTATATAGGTCCGGTTTATTACAGACACGTGGAACAAGATCACTGGCATCGTAAAGATAATTAAAAATATAATAAATCTCTCTTGAGAAAATTATGTTTTTATTTAAAAAAATCTATTTTCAAAATCCTGTGAAGAGTCTCACTCATTCACGGATTCTAAAATAAAAGGGGAAAAAGCTTCCCTGGATCTCAGCAAACCAGAGGAAACAGAAAAGTTCTAAAAAAACAACATTTGGCAGGCAAAACAAACATTATCGAGTCAATTAAACACAACAATAATTGCCGACAATGCTTCTTCTACAGATATAACGCTGAAAGGAAACAACCCAGACTTCTTATTGAACTTGATTTCAAGCTTTGTAGGTGGTGAGGCTGAAAGAGGGGGTAAAACATTGAAAAAGAAATGGCAAGTGCAAAAGGGGCAAACTCAGAGGGAAGCACAATCAAGGGTGTGCAGACTCATGGAGGTCAATATGTTCAGTACAATGTTTACGGTAACCTGTTCGAGGTCTCCAGTAAGTATGTGCCTCCTATTCGTCCAATCGGTAGAGGTGCTTATGGCATTGTTTGGTAAGTTTGTTGACTTATTTATGGTAGTTTAATGTCTTCCTTGAAATATTTGATGGGTTTCTGTTCTTTTTGTGGTTGATTCACTCTTTTGAGGGTGTTCTTCGTTGAATCATAGAAAAAGTTGTTTCCTTTTTTGTTTTCCTCATTTGGTTTTGTGAACATGTTATACGTATTTATAATCAAGTATACTTCTTCTTAACTGCTGATTTTAATGCTGCTGATATTTTTTAGCTAAATTAAGATTTTTCCTTTGGTAACCTTAGAGTTTTTTCCTTGGTAGAGTAGCTGACCTCCCTAATAGTAAGATTCTGGGATATTTTCTTTTATTGATTTACTTCTTAACTTCAGTTGGAACATGATTGAATCGGTTTGATTTTTATGAATAACCATAAGTAGCACATCAAACCTTATAGCATAAATTTATTTACATTGTAATATGTTGATTGTAGTTATTGTTCTTAAGTGTCTGCTATAACTTATTTTTTATTTGACTCGTCAGTGGTGGGTGTGGTTTAAGCACAAGAATTTGAACCTACAGGTTTTTGGCTTCTTCAAAGAGTATCCTGCCATTTTGTAAAGAGAAGAAACTGTTAGCTGAATTCATTTTGCTTATGGCTGGAACATATCTTTTAAAACCATTGTTTTTCCACATTTGACATGGGAATTTGATACTTTGTTGTGTGTCTGTGAATTGCATCACTTTTATTTCTTTTTTTTTCTCCCTTTTCCAGTGCCTCTATTAATTCAGAGACCCGCGAGGAAGTTGCTATTAAGAAGATTGGTAATGCATTTGATAATAGGATAGATGCCAAAAGGACATTGAGAGAAATTAAGCTTCTTCGTCACATGGACCATGAAAATGTAAGACAGGCGCTTTCCCAGAAATTGCAATTTTATTTTTCATTTCTCAGGCATAGTAATGGAAATATAGCATAATGTTGCCAACCCTGTTGTGTATTTATAATGCCTGGAAGGCTGAAACTGCTACTCAATTCTCTTCCTGTAGGTTATTGCTGTCAAGGACATCATACGACCACCAAAAAAGGATGCCTTCAATGATGTTTACATTGTTTATGAATTGATGGACACCGATCTTCATCAGATAATTCGCTCTGACCAATCATTGACGGATGATCATTGTCAGGTTTGAATGTACAGATTTCAGAGACGTTTGTGTTACTGATATAACTTATTTTTAATTATTAAAGCAGCTAGTTCTTCCTTTAGTGGGTTTGGACATTCTTTTTAATATTATTATCATACTTCTACCAAAAACTTGATTGATTTGAGTAATGGAGAAATTGGAGAAATTCTAGGTTAAACTAATTGGCCACAGTTGGCAAAGAAGTTAGACTCGTATGATAAAACAATTGCCATGACACTCATTTGATAGTATTTAGCAATCCAGTCTTGCTATCCATATTTTGAGAATTTAAGAACATTTGAGAACATTTCTCACAAGATGAGCTATCATGAATGACAACATTCTTGCAGAAACCATAAAAGAAGCTTAAAATCTGAATTTCTGCCCTGAAATTTATGTAGCTGCTTGTTTCTATTATCTATACCTTGGTTTTGTTGTTTGGCAGTGCATAAATATGACACTGATACCAAATGAAACCTTTGCAGTACTTTTTATATCAGTTGTTACGAGGGCTGAAGTATGTGCACTCTGCCAATGTGTTGCATCGAGACCTTAAGCCAAGCAATCTGCTTTTGAATGCAAATTGTGACCTTAAGATTGGAGACTTTGGATTGGCAAGGACAACATCTGAAACAGATTTCATGACAGAGTATGTTGTCACTCGATGGTACCGCGCACCAGAGTTGCTCCTTAATTGTTCAGAATACACTGCTGCCATTGATATTTGGTCTGTTGGTTGCATACTTGGTGAAATAATGACAAGAGAACCTCTGTTTCCAGGCAAGGATTATGTTCATCAACTGAGGCTCATCACAGAGGTAGTCAACTCCTGCTCCTGTGGTCTCACATGATCTATGATCTGGTTTCAAGCTAAAAAAAAAGAAGGCTGATGCCTTTACAATTTTGTTTTACCTCCTCTCTCTCTCTCTCTCTCTCTCTCTGTAGTTTAGGTACAACGATACAAGCGTCTACCTAGACTTATTTGATGCATATCTGTGGTGGTTCTTATATAGGAAAATAATTAAAGAGAACAAAAAACTGATTGAAACTAATTCATTTCTTTGATGTGTTTATGAAATTAGATAAATTTCATATGTGAAGCTTTGGAAATATTTTTGAATGGTGAGTTAGGGGTTCATAAAGAAAATAAAGAGGGTATTAGCACGGATGGATGCAAAATTTTCTGTCAAGGGAGCAAGCTGTTAGAGAGGTATATTAGAAATCCTAGGGGTGTGAAATTATAAAATTTGAAGGGGTGTAAACTTAGATCATCGATGGAAAAAACAAAGGAAATTGCATAAACTATATGAGAATTTGAAATTTCTAAAGGTGCGACTCCCACCCCCAGCACCTTCCTTGGTCCATCCCTTGGTATTACTGTCCCAAGTCCTCATCAATGATCCTAGTCTGGATGTTTCAGAAGAAATGTCTAATTTGAAATTCATTGATTATATTAATGTGTTTCCTCTTTTAAATGCTGTATTCTTTTAGTAAACCTTACTTTCTCAATGTTGTGAACATTGTACATTCTTTTTTTTTTCATCAAAAGTTGATAGGTTCACCTGATGACGCCAGTCTTGGATTTCTCCGAAGTGATAATGCCCGGAGATATGTTAGACAACTTCCACAGTGTATGAAGCAACAGTTTTCAACTAGATTCCCAAATATGTCTACTGGGGCTATTGATCTGCTAGAAAAAATGCTTGTATTTGATCCCAATAAACGAATTACAGGTACAAACCAAGAAATAGAATTTCAAACACGTTATTTCTGATGGTTTCCCTTTTTCTTTTCGTGTCTACATCTATGTGATTATTTTCATTACATCTTATTGGCAGTTGATGAGGCACTTTGTCACCCATACTTGGCATCTCTTCATGATATCAATGACGAACCTGTCTGTGCCAGGCCTTTCGTTTTTGATTTTGAGCGATCATTATGCACTGAAGATCATGTCAAAGAGCTTATCTGGAAGGAATCTGTGAAATTCAATCCAGATCCCGTCCATTAAGAGACCCGATCCTTTGAAGATTATGAACAAATATGTTCTTCATATTCGTTGGAGTTGATAGTAGTTACGGACACCATTCACGTTTGCTTCCTTGTTGGTCAAACCGAAACTAATATGCAAGTTGAAGCTTACTGGGTTTGTGATATTTAGGACTCAAATGTGGTTGACATTACCCAATTGAATGTTATTTAGGTTCTTATATGACTAGAAACAGACATAGAACTTCCTTCTTGATACTATATAATGGGAGTTCAAGAGCTCAGTGCAAAGATTGTGGATGTATTTATCAATGACCCATTGTTTTGTTAGTTTTAAATGCCATTTTAACTCAATTATCAAAAAAAAAAAAAAACTGGGAAAAGAACATCCAATGATCACTGCAAATTCATGTTACATAAACGAAATTGATAGCTTAACTTTATATTCTGTCACAAAATTCTATTTAAACTGTTTGGCACTTGGGAAGCTGTCCCTCTGGAAAATTACAGGTATTGTCTGGCCCTTGATCTGTTAGCAGATTGCAGGGCTGAGGGGTAACATTACATGATACCACTGCAATCTCAGTGCAATTCCATTGAATCTTCTTTGGCTTTTGTGTTAATCCAATGGTAGCATTTGATATGCAAATTCCAGAAAATGGATGGCCTGGAATTCCCTCTAATCTAGCTTAGTCACATTCTCTGTAATGATATCTCGGAAATTGGATAACAGGGATTGCGTTAGGAATATAATCGTTGTCCGGATCAGAACCATAGTTCCCTGCCATCCAAAACACCATTTTCATAGTTTTCATGGCCATTCCTCTCGCCACAGCGGTTTTGATCCTAACAGCCGACTCAGAATTAATGCAGGTGATGTCTCTTCAGCCCTTACGTCCCCACCCCACCAGACATCTCACTTCCTTGTGCAATCAGCGCACTGAATGGTGAAATGCATGTGAGCCTTCTGATCACCAGCTGCTTTGTTGGAATACTAAACTTGATACCATACTCATCCCAAACACTCTTATCAGCTACACAATCATCTCCAGAGACAATGTAGAAGTCCTCGATCCGGGTATTCTTGCAAGAATCTGAAAAAGAAGAAGCAACACAATACTCTCTTAACACCGATGAAGTAAACATCCGGCTGTTAAAAGGTAGTCTTATCTGATACAATGTTCACTTTCTATCCTGGGTTGATCCCCATCAGTGTTCGGAGTTACTGGTGCAAGAACAGTTATTCCTTGAACAACCACGTTGCTGCATTTTAATGACAACCGATATTAGAACCGTAACACCCCAAATTCTACTTATTTCGTAAAACCTAAAATTAAAATCTCTAATTTCTAAACATTAGATTTTGAGGATTTTAGTTCAAAAACCCTAATTTTGGTTAGGAGTAAGGCTGTAAATGAGACGAGACAGATCGTGAGTTATTCGAGTTCGACTCGGTCAAAGCTCGGTCAAAACTCGACTCAATTGGATTCGGCTCGAGCTCTTGACGAGCCGAGCCGAACTACATGATACTCGACTCGAAAAGCTCACGAATTACTCGAAAAATATAAATATACTTTAAAATCCAAAAATCTAAATCCTAAACATAAGTCTTTCACTCTAAATTAACATACTAAAACCTAAAATTAACAAGCTTGAGTTTACACAGTTTGTGTATCAAAATTTTTTCTCCGTTAGGCTTTAAATGAGACGTAAGAGATAAGAGTTACTCAAGTCTAAAATGGTCAAAGATCGATTAATACCTAGCTCGATTAGGCTCGAAAAAAGCTCGAACTCGACTCAAGTTTTAAACGAGTCGAGCCGAGCTTAGTTTTTTTAGGCTTGTTTAAAATTACTCAAGCTCGAACTCGACTCGAAATCTTAACGAGTCGAGCCGAGCTTAGCACTACTCGAGCTCAACTCGGCTCGTTTACACCCCCTAGTTAGGAGTTTAAATTGAATTAATTGAGAATCTTTGGGTCTAAATCAGAATTTTGAAGACCTTTTCGTCTAAATGGTAAATATTTGAAGTTGTTTCGTGAACTTTAAAAAGAGTAAGGACCTTCTTTGTCATTTTCCCTTTCCTTGTTATACACAGTCTCTTTTTCCCTCGTTTCCTTCTCGTGTTTTTCCTCCCCTTTCTTTTGACTGACGTTTAAGCTCTGACTATGGTTCCTCGCTGATAACCCAACACCTTGAAAGCGTAACAACCTACCCTGTCGTGCGGCTAAAGTCGATCTACGGGTTACTTCCCACCAGCCACCTTTTCGTGGGGACAAAAAAGAACCTTTGGTTCTTTGTTCGTGTTATGCCTTCTTCGTGTTAATCATCGGTTGTTTTCGTTCATGGATGTCGGCGAAATAGTATCTTCGTCATTCGTCGCGGTCCACGTCTCCCCTTGTCTTATCGTCTAACTCTATTGGGTATGCAGTAAGCTTTTGTATTTATGTTCGATATATGTGTTGTGAGTTGAGCTATTATTTTGTAGGTATTATTTTGGGTGAGACCAAAGTTATAAAATAGATCAAATTAGTTTGAGTGACCCGAAAAATTCAAAATTGTCTTTGACTCGACCTGAGTTGATCGGCCTGACCCATTTTGATTTTCATTAATGTGACTTGGACTATAACCGGTTTGATCGAGTTTGACCGGTTTGACCTTGAACATTTGATTTTTTATTTAATTTTTAACCAGTCAAGTCAGAATTAACTTCAACCATTTGATTTTAATCTGAGTTGACTTTAACTCTATTTAAAAATTGATTTTTTTGATTAACTTTTATCTTGACCTCTTTAAATGTTCCGAGTTTGAATCTGTTGCTTGTTTTATCAAATTCCGAACCTAAATACCCTATTTTAATGTTTTAACTTAAGTTGTTCAAGATTGTGAAGAGTTATTGATCTGAAATCTGAATCTAAATGTTTCCTTTGTTCATGTAACTACGTTCTTGAGGCCATTGAGTTACCTTTTGTTGTTCAAACCGATCAAACACGTGTTGGACAATAAGTGGTTAATCCAAGAAGATAATAATAAAATTAAATAACATAAAATTATTATTATTATTTAAACGAACAATAAAATAGAAAGAAAAATAAATAAAATAAATTTCGATCAAACCCATTTGATTTTGATAAATCGGAATCATGTTGAGGCCTGCCCAAATGCAGTTTCCTTAAGACAGATTTTCTGCCACTCCGTGGTGCTGAGTTTATTGGTAGTTTGTCTCCCAAGATACAACAACAAGAAGAACTTCAACAAAAGCACATTTGTTGAGTTCCCGAACCGTTCTTGCCTTCGCCAGTCACCAGAATAAAAAGCAGGAGAGAAAACACATTTTGAGAGATGTGAGATGTTTTTGATGTGTTTAAAACTGAGAAATCAACCTCATATTTATAGTGGAAATCAGGGCAACAGTGAGCAGACTTTCCCGAATTAAAATCCAAAAAATCCGGGATTAATTGTTAATTATCTGGTATTTAATTCAAATTAAATACCATAATTAACAATTACTTCTCTAATTATCCAGAGCAGTCAACTGCTAATTTAATTCAAATTTAATTTTGAATTAAAACTCTTTTCTAGATTTTTTTCAAAAAAAATAAATTAAGGAAAAATTATTCACAACGGGTAAAATATCCGCAAGCCCACAAAGGGCTCGACCGGTCCGGATATTTGCATCGTCCACGTCGTGCACCCCAACCAAGAGTTAAGTCATTCAATGACAATTATGTGGGTAAGTGTATATAAACACTTCCCACTTCATTTATCTCATCAATATGGGATAATGGGGTTTCTAATTCCTTACTTTATTCCAACCTTCTTTCTTTGAGCATCAATTTCTCATTCATCACTCAATAATATTGAGCATATAAGCTACCGTTGTAAAGATTTCACGGAGTAGAATAGGAATCAATAATTTCTTTATTCGAATCCTCATCTTTACATTTCCAAAAAATGCTTCAAAGATGGTCATTTGCTCACTATTTTCCAACAATCCCCCACATGAATGAAATTGATGTTTTTATCAAAACATTTTGGCACAGTGTGGTGATAGGCTCTACAATTGATAGATGCATAGGATAAGTAGGTGTTCACCTTTGAACCTTCCCTTGTGAAAGTATATTTACTTTACTAGCTAATCAGTAGACGTGATGTTCTTGAACTGTCAGTCGTTGGTGTAAATGATGACATACTTCACACACCTATCTCTCTGATAAGAGATACAACTCTCATGGTTATGCCCCTATGGCCGTGGACATCTCCTGGTTCTGCGAGAGTTTGAGAGAACTATGCCCAATAGTCTCCTTGAAGCGGCCCCACTTCACTCTAACATAGGTGACTTATGTTGCTCGGCTCACCAAAGCACACAATGGTCATTAAAAGCTTTTGCTTAACCTTTACCAAATTCTTGTCACTGTTCACATCATAGGAATGGACTTGGGAGAGGAACCCCCACAGTGACCACACAGGTCTATGTAATTAGGTTGTCCCTTTGAACCTAGTTCTTGGGATCTCCAGTCAGCTAGGTAGGGTTTTTCCTTCACATAGCGCCTTTATTTTTCATGGGCTTTAGTCACATTCCTTTAGATGTTTTCTCAACTTGATCTCAATTTAACCCTAGATTAGTGGATCCACAATGTTATCTTTTGATTTTATCAAATCAGTAACGATAACTCTATTTGAGATCAGTTATTTAACGGTATTATATTAAAGACCCATATGTCTCAAATTACCGTTGCTCATAAAACTATGTGCTCTACCAATAAACATTGTTGGCACATGCTCAGGCCATTTATGAGTATTCTCCAAGATGTTTTAAAGTCCTTTGACTTTTTCCAGAATTATTTGTATCTCAAACTCAGATTCTATTTTGAATCTGGTTGTAAACGTTTGTCTTGAGAAACAAATGACATAACTTATTCATTCGATGTGAACCTATTCACTTATATCGAAGAATTTTTATGGAATAATGCTTTATAATCTTGAGTATCTCTAAGATATCTCAAAATTCTCACAATTATTATCTAGGGTTTGACCTTGGATTTATTTTGTGAATCTGCTTAAACTGCTCATAGTGAAAGCACTACTTTGTCTAATACAATTCACTTAGATTGTATATGACATTTGCATATTCCATTTCAATAAGTATTGGCTCGTATTTGGAGTTTTGGCTATGCCGAAAAACATCCTGGCCAAACTTCTTTTTCCATATAGTGTGACTTTGTCAATATGAGACATTCAAGTGATTGTTTGATTTGGATACCCAAAATCAAATCTATCAATATCATATTTTCTATATCAATCTTGAATTGATAGGTCTTTGGTATATTTACCATTTCATTGTACGTCATTAATATATGACCATATATCCTAGTCTATTTGACATATCATCATTTGTCACACTTACTTGTCATCATGACAATATTTTTGTTTCAACCATTTGTTGAACATGTGGACTCTTTCTCATATCCATAGTTCGTTTTTCGATACTTGGATCAACTTCTCTGGGAAGTACAAAAGAATGAGTCATTCTTTTTCATTATCATATTTTTCTACAAAAATTGATATTCGTTGCTATGTTTCACATGCCAATGAGAATATAGTCCACTTATTTCCATTTTCTTTGGTAATGGAATATTACCTTGGCGTGACACCCCCACATTTTTATGTAGTTGTAGGAAGGTTTCATTTCCTTCCATAACTCATATGGTGTCTCGCACTTAGTTGATAGAACAACCCCGACATGTTAGGCACATTTTTGAAGATTTAATTCTTTTAGAAGTTATCTTCAAAATTATTGTACCTTTGGATGTTACAACATTACTCACATAGAGTTTTTACTCAAATTAATTAATTTGAGTTTCAACATCCTTCTTATAAGGAATAATTTCCTTATATCAGCGTTGCTTTTAAGCAAAATTAAATTGTTCTATCATGAAGATAATAAATTTCCTTCAAACAATTGTTCATCATATCAATTATTATGACAAAATTTTATCATAATATTTTTCTCATCTGGAAGTACAATCCAAAAGACTTATTCCATATCTCATAACAATTTAAGCATTTCTTCATGAAATTTAGCTTCTTGAGATACACCGCCTACTTTGCGGCTTGAAGTCATTTTTGACTTTCAATATATTTGCTCTAGCAATATTTTCATAATAATATTTTCTTGGAAAAAGATGGTAATAATATTTACCGCATCCTCTCTAGCACTAGGATGATATTCTTTTGATCAAGTTCATTATGATCAAATATACAACATCTTTGTTGTCATATTTTGAAATTCTTTCACAGGAATTTCACTGATTGTGTCACATAGTCACAATCAAAATATTATAAATTTGTTAATTATCAGAATTTTAGTCAAAGACTAAAAATCAGAAACAAAATTATAATTTCTAACTTTTGTTAAGCGATAGGATTTTAGTTACTAAAATCCTAAAACAAAAGTTCACAAGGTTTTAATTGAAAGAATAATAATAAATAATGCACCAGGTAGGTAACTTATGATAAGAGAGGTGGTGCACTAGGCACACTTAAGAACCAAGTCTTTTCAAAGAACCAATCCTAGACATGCACTTTCAAATTTTCTTTCAATCACCCGTTTATGGAAGTTCAAGTTTAAGTGATCAATTTAGTCATTGCCTTTGATTCACTATAATTTTTGGAATCAATTACTAAGAATTTCTTAGCATCAACAATTTCCATTTATGGTCCAATGACCTTCATAATTCTTAAGCCAGTTTCAAACACTGTATATTTCATAAAATATATCAGAATTGGCTTTAAGAATTTTAATATAGAGAACAACATTCTTCTATGCTTTGATTCAAGACCTTGGTCGAATCAAACGTTGTAGAATTAGTAACCAATGTTACTTCTACTAACAAATTCTGTTAAAACAAATTTGTTCGCTTTATGAGATCGAGTAAATTCGTTATAACGGCAGGAATTAAATTCCTGAAAACAAATTTATCTACTATATCTCAAATTTCAACCTTCACATGAAATAAATTCAATAATTTATTTCTAAGTTGGAACCATAGAAGATTCTTTAAGAAAATAAATCTAATAATTTATTTCCTTTACAAAATAGAATCAACGCAAGATTCTATCAAAAAATAAATTTACTGATTTATTTCTCTTAAATATTGGGATTAGTGGCACTAAAACCCAAACATTAATATCAAAGGAATTTAATTCTTCAAAATGAATTAATTCTTTGATTTAAGTTTATTTGATTATTGATTGGAAGATCAAGTAAACTCGTTAAAATGGTAGGAAATAATTCCCCAAACAAATTATTTACGAGATCTTTTATTTCCAAAACAATCCATATTTTTTGTGTTTACACTATCTAAAGGAAAATAATTAATTAAAATAATAATCCAAAGTGTTTCCAAACACAAATAATAATTATCTCAATAATTATTATTTCACATAAAAGGATATTCCTTTTTCATGCCATATTAAGGTCAATATTATTTTTGAAATAAATAAATTGCCTTAAATATAATAATATCAAAATATTATTATCGAATTAATATCATAATTTATGATATTAAAATTACCATAATACATACACATATGTATTTATTAAATCATTAAGAAATATAACCTTAATGAAATATTCGCATATATGGTATTTATTTAAGGAATTTTTGATTACCTTAAATTTAAATATATGGTTTTAATATTACCATATTTCATATCAAATAAGCAATTTAATTCTACATTAAATAAATATTTTATTCGATCAATAGACAATATTGTCTAAAGGCAAACCCTTTATTTCCATAAATAAAGTTTTACCAATACATGCAACCATATATTTATATAAGGCAATAATCATATTTGTCATTCCATTGTTTCTCTTTTAATAAAGGAAACAAACCCGGAATTAATTATAATTCCAATAATTCAAAAATTAAATTTTCGTTTATTCATTTTTGGTATTTCACCAAATCCATCCGTAACCTCGGTTACTTTTCATGACAATTTCTGTAAAACAGATTTGTCCCGATTTTAGATTTTTTTAGCAAACCCGTTTAAAAACGGCAGGATAATTCCTGAAACAAATTGTTTGCATTTTCATTTTTATTCCGAAGAATAAATTCATCAACTCGATTTAATCTTTCGAATATCCTATTCGCCGCTATAAAATTTCTTAAGAGAAATTATTAGTGCGGAAAAATAATACACATTATTTCTAAAAATAATAATTATTGTAATTAATAAATAATTATTAAAGAAATAATAAAATTAAGTTAAAACTTAACTTGCCTTTTCTCACGGTTGACCACGTTAGGAAGCCAAACATTAACCACAACAAATGCCTTATTTTAAGGCATTTATCACGTTTTGAAACCTTCTATGATTAGAAGTTCACACGCAATCTCAACAAATTAAAATTGGATTTGCCTTTGAAACAGTGTGGCCGAAATTCTTGTTGACGTGAATTATGGTCGAAATTCTTTCCATATTTTTCGGAGCATCTCATGGACTTTGACCTCTAACGTGAATTGATTGCATTTGCTTGCACAGTAAAAATAAAATTTCACCATATTTCGTAACCAATTTATGGTTGACCGAAATTCATGCAATTTCACCATTTTAATTACAGTGCACCACTTTGGTCATTCCAACAGCACTGTGGATTTCCAATTCACTGAAACATGAATTGCCATGAATGCAACCTGACATTTGCAATATTAGATTCGTCGGAATCTTATTCATTTGGCATCCTTTGATTTGTTCGCCTTGGATTAAACCAAAAAATCTGTCTTAAGATTGTTGAACAATAAGTGGTTAATCCAAGAAGATAATAATAAAATTAAATAACATAAAATTATTATTATTATTTAAACGAACAATAAAATAGAAAGAAAAATAAATAAAATAAATTTCGATCAAACCCATTTGATTTTGATAAATCGGAATCATGTTGAGGCCTGCTCAAATGCAGTTTCCTTAAGACAGATTTTCTGCCACTCCGTGGTGCTAAGTTTATTGGTAGTCTGTCTCCCAAGATACAACAACAAGAAGAACTTCAACAAAAGCACATTTGTTGAGTTCCCGACCCGTTCTTGCCTTCGCCAATCACCAGAATAAAAAGCAGGAGAGAAAACACATTTTGAGAGATGTGAGATGTTTTTGATGTGTTTAAAACTGAGAAATCAACCTCATATTTATAGTGGAAATTAGGGCAACAGTGAGCAGACTTTCCCGAATTAAAATCCAAAAAATCCGGGATTAATTGTCAATTATCTGGTATTTAATTCAAATTAAATACCATAATTAACAATTACTTCTCTAATTATCCAGAGCAGTCAACTGCTAATTTAATTCAAATTTAATTTTGAATTAAAACTCTTTTCTAGATTTTTTTTTCAAAAAAAATAAATTAAGGAAAAATTATTCACAACGGGTAAAATATCCGCAAGCCCACAAAGGGCTCAACTGGTCCAGATATTTGCATCGTCCATGTCGTGCACCCCAACCAAGAGTTAAGTCATTCAATGACAACTATGTGGGTAAGTGTATATAAACACTTCCCACTTCATTTATCTCATCAATATGGGATAATGAGGTTTCTCATTCCTTACTTTATTCCAACCTTCTTTCTTTGAGCATCAATTTCTCATTCATCACTCAATAATATTGAGCATATGAGCTACCGTTGTAAAGATTTCACGGAGTAGAATAGGAATCAATAATTTCCTTATTCGAATCCTCATCTTTACATTTCCAAAAAATACTTCAAAGATGGTCATTTGCTCACTATTTTCCAACAACACGTTCTTTGAGATCATCACATGAGTAAATTTTGGATTAGTGTTTGTTCTAATCAATGGCTTAGTATTGTTATGAATAGTAATATAGTTTTGTTACTTCGTAGGTTTTGTTTTAGTTAGACTAAAACGTGTCCTTCTCAAAATTAGAGCTATTGATTGTTAAGGTGTCTCTTCATGTGTTATAAACTTGTGTGTTTTGTTTATGTTTTATGATTACTTGAGATGTGATTTATTCTATGTACAAAAATTTTCAGACACCATGTATAACATTCAGATTGTGTTTTAAATTAGATTTATCGGATTAAAAAATATTAAATTTTTCGTAATATGAAATATTAGACTTTCAGAAATATATCGAACTTACTAAACTATGTAACTCGAACTTCAACAATTCAAATTTCGAATGAGATTCAGATTTTAAAATCAGAACATAACATGACATAAGTATGGATTGGGATATTTGTACGGAGGAAGTTCAGTGGCTTAGATCTTCATATTGAACTCCACTTTGGATTATTCAGAAGTTTCACCTTTCGTGTTGGATTCCGCTTTGAATCAGTGGTTTCACCCTTCGGGTTGAGTTCCACTTCGGATGGTGACATTGGATTGGAGTAGGTTTTGAGAACCTTACTCATTTGGTGTTTTGGAGATTGGATATTGTGCATCATGTGCATCAGACATCATATCATTATGATTCAGATTTTTATTGTTATGATTGAGTTTTCAGAAATGATTTTGTCTAAATGAATATGATTTTGAAAAAGAAAGTTTACCAAAAAATAAAATAGTATTTTGTTTTTGTATTTGTTTACACGTTATAGACACACTAAACTCTTCAGCTTACGTCCTTTTAGTTCTCTCTTTCAGATATACTCATATTCATTAGATGATTTGGTACTTGGAGCATTTCGTGATCTTTTGTTCAGATAATAATTATCAATATGAACTTTACCTCAGGATATCATAATATTTTATTTTACGATTTATAATTTTTTTATAAATGAATTTTTTAATATTTTATAATGGACGTATGGTTTTATAAGTTTAATCTTCTAATATTTAATTAAACTTTTGAATGTTTTAAAATAAATTAAAACAGTACTTAAACCCTTGATGTGTTTTCTTACTTGACTTTTTCTTAGGTGTTTACAAGAACATGATACCAATGTGTCACTGTCAGCAGCATGCTAAGGAAACTGAAACTATAAACTTGAAAATGAGGGGTAAAAACTGGTTATAAACAGGATGAACATTCCAGGAGGGAGAGTTCATCAATGTGAGATTAGAGATTTGAACTTCATTTGAATACATGATTTCAATAAGGTATGGCCTGGTTTATTTCAGCTCTTCCTTGTTTTGTCCCACCAGGTATCACCTCACCATCGATAGTGCCATTGTCACCTGAAAAATGTTGAAATCCTTATTTTAGTACTTGATGAATTTATGAAATATTAATGTTGTTTTGATCAATCCCATTGATGATTACGGTTCTCAGTACCTGTTATGACAACGTCAGTGAGGTTAGTTTCCGAAAATAAGACCGATATATCTTCCACCATCGGCATTCCTTCCTTGACCATAGAACTGGAGAGGGTCAATGACTGCCCATTCACTTTCATCCTGGCACAAGTTTCAGACAGGAAACAGTAAAAATAAACCATGTCTTAAATTTTGTTTCGAGTAAAATTATAGTCAGCATAAAAAACGCATTGAGATGAAGGTATTTAGTTCCCAGTTCTTAGTGGCTTGATCTCAATGGTCAATAGCAGGGGACCATGATTTATTTAAGCTCCATTTGAAAGGACATTCTTCAAGGGATGCCCACCACAATTACCATACGCCTGACACTGAGCAGTTGAGAGTTCATTCCCCAGCCACCAATAGTCTTATATAGGAGTACAAATCTTGTCCCATGCACAGAAAGGCTAGCCACATTCATTCGTCTTCCATGTCCACTAGAAACCACGCATGGTACGCGTCATAGCATCATGCATGAGAGGAGGTAGCTAGTCATAATATACTGAAGGAGAGCTTGGGCTACTTACCTTAGGAAGATCTCTCGTCCTGCATAAGAGAGGAGAAGCTTTGTCCATCCATTTACATGTTCATGCACCTTGTCTCGTACGTTACCAAAGGTGGAGAATTTGTTTTTCCTAACCACGAGAGGAATGCCCAAGTAGATTCTTGGTTCGTTCACCTCACGTACACCAAAAATGTTAGAAATTTGAGCTATGTGGTGTGTCAATTTGTTTGAGCTGAAAAATAAGGTGGAGTTATCAAAGTTCACTTGTGAAAGAAGAATAAATATGATCTCCTTATGAGTTCAAAGATGTTAGATGCTCTATGTAATTTATTAAAATGATGCCTTTAATTTATAAAGGATAAGAGATATAAGGGCTTTTTTCAAAAGAATATTGTATTACAAAGGATATTATTAGATTATTCTCTTGAGCAACAAAAATTAACTTATAAATATCTAGAATCTAACATTTTCATTGAAAAATTTTGCATATTTTGAAAAAAAAAATCATATACAACACTTTTAATATCAATTTCTTCTAAAAGATCACTTTTGATTACCATAGGGGTGTAAACAAGCCGAGTCGAGCTCGAGTAGTGCTAAGCTCGGCTCGGCTTGTTAAGATTTCGAGTCGAGTTCGAGCTTGAGTAATTTTAAACGAGTCTGAAATATCTAAGCTCGGCTCGTTAAGAACTCGAGTCGAGCCTTTTTTTGAGCCTAATCAAGCCAAGTGTTGACCGATCTTTGACCGTGTTAGACACGAGTAACTCTTATCTCTCACGTCTCATTTAAAGTCTAATGGAGAAAAAACTTGATACACAAGATGTATAAACTCAAACTTGTTAATTTTAGGTTTTAATATCTTAGTTTAGGGTTTAACACTTATATTTAAGGTTTAAATTTTAGGGTTTTAAGTTTAGAAATTTAGCTTTTAAATTATAAAAAAAATAAAAAATAATATATTTATGTTTTCGAGTAGCTTGTGAGCTTTTCGAGTTGAGTATCATGTAGCTCGGCTCGGCTCGTTAAGAACTCGAGCCGAGCTCGATTCGAGTTCAATCGAGTCTAGTTTTAACCGAGCTTTGACCGAGTCGAGCTCGAGTAGCTCACGATCTATCTCGTTTCTTTTACAGCCCTAAATTACCATCAAAGCAAGTCTATTTAGTCTTTTCTTACGACATAGTTATTCGTAAATATGCTTTCAACAACTCCAATTTTAAAAAGTTTCTTTCTACAAAAGCAATATGAATAGTTAATAAGATTTTATAAGTAGTTATCATATTTGAAAAACAATTATAACATTTTAACAATTATAATCCATCTTTTTAAGAAATTTTTAAATTTTTTATAATAAATTTCGAGATTAATATTATTCTATTAATGTAATTTATTAAAATTTTGGGTCCTTCCTTTTAAAGGACTATGTGCGATCACTCTTATTACCTGTGTTCAGCCGTAAAGTTAACGAACTATTGACACATGCTGAAAAAAGGATATAGATGTAACACACGACATAATGAGTTCCACCCTGGTAGTGTGGGAACCCAGTTTTAGCATGACACTACGAAGAAAGGTCTATTCAACAGGGTCAAACGCTTTCTCCGTATCCAACTTGAGAGCGACTCCCTTATTTGGTCCATTCTTTGAAGAGTTGAGGTAGAGAATGAGCTCCTGGGCTACAAGATTATTATCCGAGATCATCGTTACTTCCAAAAACACAGCTTGATTATCATTGATGTAAAGAAGAAGAAAAAAAAAAGGACGTGTTTCCTTTTCCTAATGTCACGTTGGCGTTTTCTATCAAATCTATAGCAATTACTATTTTGTTTGATTAGAAAGTTATCTGATATTATGTTATCGCATTTTGAATTTCATTGCAACTTCTAAATTGAATGTGAGATGTTATATTAATGTGTACACGTAAACTTTAACTAAAAATCTTAAAAATTATTTTAAAATTAAACTCTAAACTTTAATCCTAATTTATATATCTTAAACTTTATACCTTAAAATGCATTATGCCTCTAATTTTTAAACTTAACCATAATTTCTGACTTTAAACTTTAAACTCACTAATTTAAAATAAGGATCAAAGAAGACATAATAAAATTCAAACGATTTGTGTTGGTTAAATAAACTGCAAAACAGGGCGTAAGCATCTTATTTATAGGTTGAAAGCAGGGGCAAATCTGTCCGAGAATTAAATAAAATCTGATTTAAATTTAAATTTTAAATTTAATATCAGATAATATCTATCCAAAAATAGTAGATTTGCTAACCGAAAATATCCATTTAAATCTCGGATAAAATCTATTCAAAATTAGATTTATTAACAGATAAAATCTAATCAAATCTCAGATAATCTGTTAATATCTATCTAAAAATAGTAGATTTTATAACCGAAAACATCCATTTAAATCTCGGATATTTTGTTATTAAATCTATTCGGTTAAGTATTTAAAATTCTAAGAGAATTTTAAATCAACTGAACTGCTCTCATATAACTTATAAAAACAGAGTGTGTGATTCAAATATTACATATTTCCAACAATTTGCACCCGTAAATTCTAACCAAATTCAATGGATTAGATTTAGAACAAGAACACTTCTAACAAAGATATGCATGTTGGTTAATTGTGGTTATTTACTAAATCTCATCTTTGATATTATTATGTTTTTATCTTACTTGAATTGTGTGTTTTAACTTTTTTTACGATAATATTTTAAATGTTTTTTTATTTAGGTTTATAAAGATTTTGATTGAAATTCACAATACTATGATATGCGTGCTGATATTAGTATCATGAATTACGAAAACTTTATTTAAATTAGCATCGTGAATTAAATGATATTAGTTCTGTGCGAAAACACCAAACTAAAATAGAAGACATCAAAATATCTATCTAAGCTAACAAATTAATTATGAATATTTATAAGTATAAAAGTAAAAATAAATACACATCTATGATAAAAGAGACTATTGAACGAGACATGTGAAGCTCACAAGTTGGATAACAATTAAAGTAAAAGGTAATAATGGATTGGAGTTATTTACTCATTTGCCCGGTGAAAATAAATTATTCATGTAAAGGTGTAAAAGATAAAAGCTTGTGACTATTTTTTTGGATGGAAAGATTATTAGGTGACCTGAATATTGACGAGCAAGAAATTACTAACTTAGCTGGTATGGGAGAATGGCTTTTATAGAAGAGATGACTTGACCAAGGCAAGTAAGCCCGAAGTAGCGTAAGATGAAAGACACAAAGCTTGACCTTAGAGAGAGGGAAAAGATTTGCTTCTATCTTTCTCATGCTGCTCGACCGTCGGAAGAGGGTGTTTGGAGCTTTCCTGCTTGTGAGTGAGGTTAGAGCGCTAACTAGACCCATTGGATTCTACTTTTCTTTTACTTAAAGGACTCTCTTCCCCGATCCGGATTCTGTGCTCTATGAGTGATCAACCTCGTTTGAACCTCGCCCTTAACTTTACTTTAAGGCTATGCCATCCTAAGGTGCTGCTAAATGAAATGAAAGATCTTATTAACGTCCATGAATGATAAATCATAGATCGAACTGTCGAATCGAAAAAATTGGGTATTATCATATAGCTTTGTTTCGGCTAAGTTCACGAGTTGGAGATAAACGGACTCGAACCTCACTTAATAACTATCTACCCACTAAGTACATGTAGAAAAAAAGATGATGATTCACTTAGAAAAAAATTAAAATCAACGATCCTGATTGCTTAAGACCATGAATGACGTAGTGAATAAGATTCACCTAATAATTTTTCGTTTGGATGACAACGAGAATGGTTAACATTTTAAAATTTAATATATGGTTTTACTGAACAAATCATTTATATGAATAAAAGTTTTCTGTTTTTAATTATTCTTTTTATTTTTATTATTTTTAAAAAATATACTATTTTTAATTTTTTAATTTTTAATCATAAAGTCTAAATATATTATTTTAAAATAATGATATATTAATAGAAGTACAATAAATAACCAAACGATTTATATTTTTTGAATATTTTTATCTCATTATTCATAAAATTAGTTAATTAAATAAAATTATTTTATTATTTTTATTTTATTTTTTATAAGTAAACTTTCATTAATATTTATTGTAAATTAAAAATAATTTTATTAAATAAAAATTTTATTAATAAAAAATAGAAAAAAATTAATAAAATAAACTCATTCGACTGATTAATAGTACTAGAAATGACTCACGTTCTCGCACTCAAACAAGAATAAAAATAATATAAAAGAATAAAATTTAATATATTTAATTTGCTTGGTGACCGGGGAGGTGAGGTGGGTTGCAACCTGGCAACAATGCAAGCTTTCACCTCTACTACTCTGCAACAAGAACCAATCTTTACCTCTCTTCTCCATTTGATTCCCTCTTTCAGTTTCAGACCCAATTTTCCATCTGATTTTCCTTTTCTGCGTGCATTCTCTCACCGAATCTAACAACTTCTCCACTTCCCCTTTTATTAGCTTCCCAGTTCTCACACACAACCTGGAAATAGTACATGCAAAACAAACAAGATGAAGGAGCCCAAGAAAGATTCAGACAAAGTAGTGTGGGATCATATTCAGACGAGGAGTCCATCGAGTAACCCGCTTGTTCATGGCTCATCTTCCAGACCCATTCCTAAGCTAATGGTGTGGTTAATCCTGTTTGTTTCGGTTATCTATGTTATCTACAGTTTAAACCTACTGGCGACCTCGGCTACTGATACCTACGACGATATGCCTTTCACTTCATCTCTCCATCGCTCTTTTCTGAATCCCAACCACACGGCAGAGACGACGCTGTCGCTCAACCACCATCGGGTTGCCCAAGAGAAACAGGTGGGTTTATTACAAATGCCCATGGCTCCACCGCATACCAGGCCGACGGAGATTCACGACGTAGTGTTCGGGATCGCGGCTTCTTCAAAGCTATGGCAGCAGAGGAAAGAGTACATCAAGATTTGGTACAAGCCAGACCAAATGCGCGGCGTCGTGTGGCTCGACAATCGCGTGAAATACTCGACCGAAGACAACCGTACCCTTCCGCCGGTTCGGTTCTCCGGCGACACTTCGAAATTCGCTTACACAAACAAGAAGGGACACCGATCTGCGATTCGGATCTCACGGATCGTGACAGAGACGTTGAGGTTGAATATGGATAGCGTGAGGTGGTTCGTGATGGGTGACGACGACACCGTTTTCATCACCGACAATCTCATTAGGATTTTGAGGAAATACGACCATACCCAGTATTATTACATCGGGAGCTTGTCGGAATCTCATATCCAAAACATTTTTTTCTCCTACAGCATGGCGTACGGAGGCGGTGGCTTCGCCATTAGCTACCCATTGGCTAAGGCCTTGTCAAAGATGCAGGACCAGTGTATTCAAAGGTACCCAGGGTTATACGGCTCCGATGATCGAATCCAAGCTTGTATGGCCGAACTAGGTGTCCCACTCACCAAGGAACTCGGTTTCCACCAGGTAAGGTGACTCAGTTTTGTCACTTTTTTGATTTGTTAAAGTGCATTTCTTTGTGTTTTGACCGTTCTTCTACGCTTTTTTATATGGGTTTAGTGGTTTGTTCAAGTATACACAGTGTGATTCAATTAATGGATGTTCTCAAGGAACAGAGGAATTTCATTTCCCAATAGTTAAATTCGGTTTCGGGGAAATTCTGGGGATGATGACAAGGTGGGGTCCACGTATTGTTAGGGTTTAGACCCCGGTCCTTTTCTTCACTTTTTATATCTGTCTCATTTTAATTAAATTACTTGGATATCTTTTTGATGTCCTTATTTTAAATTAATAAGTTTCTGTCCGATTATTATATTTTTAATGTTTTCATTTTTAATTTTTACGGTTCAGATATAATTAGGGGAGGAGATTTTCTGTCGGTTCCTAGCATACTTTCGAGATTTTGCATTGGAATCGATCTCTGATTGTATGTATTTCTTGTTGGTTAATGGTAATCAGTACGATGTCTATGGGAACTTGTTCGGGCTCCTTGCTGCTCACCCGATAACACCATTGGTGTCGCTGCATCACCTCGACGTTGTCGAGCCTATTTACCCCAACATGACCAGGGTTCAAGCTCTTAAACACCTTCTGTTGCCTGCAAAGCTGGATTCGGCTGGGATCATGCAGCAGTCCATCTGCTATGACAAAAATAGAACATGGACGGTTTCGGTTTCATGGGGTTTTGCCATTCAAGTTTTTAGAGGAATCTTTTCTCCACGGGAGATAGAAATGCCATCAAGAACATTCTTGAATTGGTACAAGAGAGCAGATTACACGGCCTATTCATTCAACACTCGGCCGGTTACCCGAAATCCATGTCAGAAGCCTTTTGTGTTTTACATGTCAAGGGTAAGAATGGATTCGGAATTGAATACAACCATGAGCGTGTACGACCGTCACTGTGTTCCTCATCCACCCTGCAAATGGAAGATGGCTGATCCTAATGATCTTCAAACGGTGAGTGTCAAGAAGAAACCCGACCCGTATCTATGGGACAGAGTAAGTTGCTCTTGCTCCACTTTTTTTGTTGTTTTGTTATTTCATTTTCAATTCGCATCAAATGATCAATTTAATCTCGTCATTCATGGCTCAATGACATTTGGGTTTGGGTTTGTTTTCAGTCTCCGAGAAGGAACTGTTGCCAGGTGATGAAAGCCAAGAACGCCAGGACCATGGAAGTGGAGGTGGGTCGATGTAGGGAAGGTGAGTTTAGTGTAATATAGTGAATCAAGTTGTATTGTTTTATTGGGTCCTCTTGTTGTTTTATCATCCTCTTTCCTTAATCACACCGTCTTTACTATTCTTTTGTCCTAATGGATCCCATACCGAGTAAAAATTATTAGGTGAAATCTGTTCACCACGTCATCCATAATCTCAATTATTAGAACCGTTGATTTTTTTTTAAGTGAATCATCATCTCTTTCTTACATGGACTTAGTGGGTGGGTAGTTATTAGATGGTTATTTGAAGATTAACGGTCTTGATTACTTGAACCATAGATGATGTGGTAAATAGGGTTGACTTAAAAATCTCTCCATACCGAGACTCCGATTTTTGTGTGCTGGAAAAGAGTTTTTGAGACGGTTTCATTAGAGAATCCGAACCTAAAAAAAAGTATGTTGTATAAAAAGAATATAGTTGTCCAAACCTAAAAATTTTGGATTAATAATTTAGTGATTTATATATAATTTAAAAAATTAAATATTTAATTTTTAGATTAGATATTTGTATATTAGAATATAATCCAAAAAATTAAATATTTAATTTTTAGATTAGATATTTGTATATTAGAATATCTAAATTTATGACTTGACATACGTATCTATGAATTCAAATACCTGATGAACTAAAATCTAACATTTTAAATTTTAAATTTTTATCTGTTATATACAATATTTTTATTTGTTATATCCTTATAGATTCAAGAAACTGTTGAGTTTTATTGGTATGCTTATTTCTATAGGAATTTTATTTTTCTTTGTTTTTGAGTTGTAAGAATTTTTAGATTTTTTAATCTAATTATTTTGCTTCTTAATTATATTATAATTATAATTTTCTATAGATTTAATAAAATTTCAGAAGCATTTGTAAAAAAAAAATTAAAAATTTTATAAATACAAATCTGATTATATTCAATAATTTATTGATTACTATATTCGAATATATAATTTAAAATTTTTATATATGATTTGAATTATCTAAAAATAAAAATATATGTCAAAATTTTAAAATTTTAAATTGGATAATCGTAAGGATGAAATCAATCGGATTTTATAAAGTTTAATTTTAATTAAATTAATAATCGGATTTTTAAAATATTAAAAATTAAATTATTAAAATCTAATATAAAACAAATTAAAGTATCAACTTAATTAATCTCGTCAACAAATAAAATATCCTTAAAAATGGGAAAAAATTAAACAACTTTCATTGTTTCACTAAAGTTTAACAAAAACCTATAAAATAAGAGAAAAACATAAATAAAATTGTAAAAGATATTAATCATTTAAAATATTAATAGTATATAAACTTAATTAGTATTTAAATATATATTTTTAACTATAAAAATTTTAAATATTTTTATTCGGATACTTATGGATCAAACTCATATCAGATATGGATTCGAATTAAATTTGGATCGAATCATGACAATATCTATATCTGATTCGTCTTCTATTAGGATTTGAATTTTTTCGAATTCAGATTCAAACTTTTTATCAGATTTTGATCAAATTTATTCTTTAAATCAGGTCAAATTCGAATTATATTGTTATTCTTAGATAGTTGAATCGAATTTTTCATACTCCTACATTGTGAGTAGTTTTCTTCAATGGTTAAAGATATAAAATCAAAAAATACCTTTAATGTTCAAATGTATAGTTATTTTGATCTTTATTTTTTTTAGTATTTCAACCTTCAATATATTATTTTAGATTAAAACAATGTATTTACAATAAAAATTATTAAAGAATTAATGGTAAACAGTTTAAAATAATTTGACAAAAATGAAAAGTTAATATTTTTTATATTTTATATAATTTTATGAATTAGTTTTTGATTAATATAATATTTTTTAAGTTAATATATTTGTGTGCCTTAATCATATAAATTTATTATCAATTGATTATAATTTTTATTCGTAAAAAAATATTATAATTTAAAATAAAATATTAAAAACTAAATTATTTTTGGAAAAAAAATTATTAGAGTTTTTTTTTTAATTTTATGCCATGACTAAATGATTCGACTTTGAACCCGTGTAAGATTTTGCCCTCCTGGTACGTAACTTTTCAGATGAGAGTATCTATTATAACCACATGTGTAAACCATACCAGCCAACGGTCTATTAAAAAGTACTCCTATCATGTTCTGATTTTAGACCGGATATGTCGTTCTGTGTTTCGTATTTTTCAGTCAAAAAATAATCAGAGTTTATATTTTATTCTTCCAAATCTCTGCAGTATTTGTTTATTATATGAAACGAAAACTCATGCTATTTCTCCAGCGATGAGTAAACTCTAATTCCATATTACTTAATGTCCGCCAATAAGCTAATGACACGACGAGTCTTCCCAAATGGTTGTGGAAAGTTTCAAAATTTGTCTGATAAAAAACACATGAATGTTCTGGCATTACTTTGCTGGAAAATTTGAAAAGTTAAAAATGAACGGGTTTTTCTTGATTTCCAACGATGTGTGGCTAGAAATTGCTGGAGGGGAGTCCCACTGTTTTTCAGCATCCAGGAAGCACTTTCCCTACCTTAAATGATGAGCCCTCCCACTGGATTTCACCTCTTTCAAGTCTCGTTAAAATCAATTCTTACAATTTTTCTTCAAATGATGCTCCCACTTCTGTCATTATTCGAAACTGTTTTGGAAATGTTACCGGAGGAGTTACAAAATTGGTTTCTGCAGCAGTTACGGAAGCTCTTGCTCGAAGGGAGTTAAATCTAGATTTAAGTTTCTGTCGTTATTTTAAGATTTTGGGCATCAGGATTTAAAATATTTCTATTGAACATGTAACATTACAAGGTCTGTTTTTTAAAATCATAGTTGTTTGTTTGTTTTTTTTATTTTTTTAACCAACGATAATACTGGTCGTTGTACTAGTTGTTGATATCCAATGATTCATTTTTTAACTTTTATTTATTTTATTTTTCATACATTTTGTTGTTACTTTTATTTGTCTCTATGACATATTTTCTGTTGAATGATAGAAAACAGTAACAAGTAGGAACAGTATTGAAGAAAAGGGGTGGTCATTCTATTTGCATGAGTGACTCTTATATACAAGGTGATGAGAGACTCACGGCTAATAGATTACCTTAACAACCTGCCAGCTGGCATAACAGATTGCTAGCAAGGATAACCTCTCATTCTATTTGCTCAACATTCACCCTATTTTTACATCATTTTTCTTTTCAAACAAGCTATCGTAATTCACTACATTTACTCGCTGTTGAAACTCGGCAAAGTAGGAGTTCGACAAAGCTTTTGTAAAGCCATCTGCTACTTGATGGACTGCTGGAACATAGTTAACTTGGACCATCTTCTCTGAAACTTTTTCACGAACAAAGTGTACATCCAGGTCTATGTGTTTTGACTTCGCATGGTACACCGGATTCATGCTCATTGACACAACACTTGTACTGTCACTCCATATGATAGGCGCATCTTTTAACTTAACTCCCATGTCCTCTAGCAATGATTTTACCCATACAACATCTGCTACTGTGTCTGCTATACTTTTATACTCAGCTTCCATGGTGGATCGTGACACACTCTTTTGTTTTTTTGAGTTCCAAGTAACAAGATTCTCACCTAGGTACACACACCCTCCTGAGATGGACCTCCTATCATCAAGACTATTTTCTCAATCTGCATCCGCAAAGGCAGTTAATGTAAGCTTTTGTTCAGTGGTTTTAAACACGATTCCATGATGCATTGTCCCACTAAGATATCGCAATATTCTCTTGACTGCATCTATATGACCTTCACATGGAGCATGCATAAATTGAGCTGCTTTATGAACACTAAAAGTAATATCAGGCCTAGTATGGCACAGATACAACAATGCTCCAACTATACTGCGATATCCTTGAGCGTCCTCAATTAAGCTCCCTGCATCCTTGCTCAACTTAACTGCAGGCAACATAGGTGTAGCAGCAGGATTTGCCTTGTCCATTTTCGCTTTACTTAATAGCTCAAGTAGTTTAACTCTCTCATATCTTTGAGACTAAACTTGTGGTTCAATTTGCGAACAATTTCATCTATAACTTCTTCGGATCCTCCTGTTAATATTATATCATCAACATACACTAACATATAAGTGTAAATGTCATTGTTGTATCCAATAAACAAGGATGAATCAGCTCTGGAATTTCGAAATCCCATTTCTAGCAAATATTCCTTGAGCTTGACATACCAATTCCGTGGAGCTTGTCTCAAACCGTAGAGTGCTTTTTGCAATTTGCACACCAATTTCTTCCCTTCTGATGACTCCTTTTCAAAGCCACTTGGTTGATCCATAAACACATCTTCTTCAAGATCGCCATTCAGAAATGCGTTGTTAACATCAACTTGTCGTAAACTCCAGTGATGTTGGACTGTCAATGCCAAAATTACATTCACTGTTGAAGCCTTGACCACTGGACTAAAGGTGTCCACAAAATCTCTCCCTAGAACTTGTGAGAAACCTTTGGCTACGAGTTTAGCCTTGTATCTGGATATGCTGCCATCAGGATTTCTTTTAACCTTAAAGAGCCATTTACAGCCTATTGTGCTTCTTCCTTTTGGTAACTCTACAAGAGTCCATGTAGCATTCTTCATTAACGCCTCATACTCACTTACAACTGCTGCTCTCCATTTAGGACAACTAAGTGCCTCATGAACTGATTGGGGCAAATCATCATCTGGAGCAGTACACGCATAGTAGATTTTAGGTTTTCGTATTCCCATCTTACTTCTCGTTACCATAGGGTGAATGTTCTAACACTGTGGATGAGCATTCTCAGTGCTTGCTTCAACACCTGGGTGTATATCAGCTACTGGTGCATCCAGGGAGGAACCATCTTCTTGAGGATCAAACTCATGTTTTGAAGATTCTGAATGAAGCTGTTCTGGAGGTTTTGAACGAAGTTCAGTATCTTCTGATTCAAAGGAATTATCACGAGGCTGTGGTTCAGGAATATTATGAGCCTCATCTTGCTGTATAGCTGTTGCTTGTTGCGAACACGATTCAGGTTCTTGCCTATGCTGACTCTCCTAAATATTATCAGATACGTGGGAAAGATCTTCATGAGTTGATTGAGTTGTTTGAGTCACTCGTGTAGTAGCATTGATCCTCGTATTTGACACAACTGGAATGGAGGCAGAAACATGTTGCTCATCTGTTGTAGGCTGGACTTTATGTTTCCCTGCAAAAGGAAATTCATACTCATCAAATACCACATTTAGCGATATATATATCTTGTCATCAGGAGTCATGCATTAATATCCTCTGTGTGACGGACAATAACCCAAAAATGTAGAGGGTAAAGATCGAAATTACAACTTATGAGCATTGAAGGGTCGTAGATGGGGATAACAACGACATCCAAACACTTTCATGAAACTATAGTCAGGCTTCTTTTCAAACAGCTTCTCATAGGGCGACAAACAAGCTAAAACCTTAGTTGGTAGTCGATTGATTAAATACACAGCTGTAGTGACAGCATAGGACCAGTAATGAAGAGGCATGGACGCTTGTGCTAGCAAGGTAAGAGCCATTTCGATGATGTGCTTGTGCTTTCGTTCTACAACTCCATTCTGCTGAGAAGTGTGAAGACAAGTGATGCGATGAACAATGCCTTCTTGAAGAAGAAAGGTGGCTAGGGTGCGATACTCCCCTCCCCAATCGCTTTGTACTTCTTTAACAACAGCATTGAACTGAGTGTGAATAAGTTTTTGAAAGGATTTTAATGCAGCAGTAGCCTGAGACTTGTGTTTAAGAAGATATACCCATGTATGTCTTGTATATGAGTCAACAAACGATACATAGTAGTGATATCCTTTGGAAGAAACATGTGCAGGACCCCATAAGTCAGTAAATACGAGTTGAAAAGGCCTTGTGTAAACAGTGTGAGAAGGGTAAAATGGTAGCTTGTGATTCTTTCCCATTTGGCAAGCCATACAAACAGTAGCACTTTTATTTTTAAAAGCATTATGTAATAAGACATCATCAGAAGGATGCCCAAGCCTATAATGTCATATCCATATGTATCTACTAAACTATGTGTCATATGAACCTCAGGTGAGTCTTGTTGATGACGCAAGACTTCTTTAGGGAAAGCAGCAAAACTATAAAGACCTTCTTCTTCAACTCCCTTGAGTAGAATTGATCCAGTGGCTTCATCACGAACCAAACAAGAATGAGTATGGAATTCAAGAAATACGTTGTTATCTCTAGCAAGCTTCGACACCGAGATAAGATTTTTAGTAACAGTAGGTTCATGAAGAAGATTATTTAAGAATAACACACGTTTAGTGGATATCAAACTCGACTGACCACTATGATGAATATTAAGGGTCATCCCATTTCCAACAAGAAGCTTACCAGGGCCAGTATAAACTGTAGGGTCATTCATGAGTGTAGTATCTGACGTAACATGGTGTGTTGTACCTGAATCAATAAACCACTGCTTAGTTGGTGCACTCATTGTGTATGCTTGCATTCCATGGACAGAGGTAGTAGCATTAGGCACAGAACTTTGAAATGCTCCAGTATTAGGCATGGGACTTTGAAATCCACCTACATTGGGCATAGGACTTTGGGATCCTGCAGTATTGGGCATAAGATTTTGAAACCCTCGAGTCATATGACCAGCATCCAGAGCACACATATTCACAGCGGCGATATCATCTTTGGGTTGCTGCAAATCAATGTTTTGAGCAGTAATTCCAGAAAAATTTTCATCATACCTGTGCCAGCACCTGTCAACTAAGTGACTAAGTTTTTCACAGAGTTGGCATTGAAGTCGTGGTCGACCAGTCCTTCCTCGACTTCGTTGAATATTAGGTGGTCGATAGAACCTAGAATTGACATTTGCATTTACTTGAGCAATATTCAAACTGGGTGAAAGATTCACATACTGATTGAAGCTGTTGATTTGAGTTTCAGCATCGATCAATAATGAGGTTGCTCCATCCATCGTATACGGCTCTCGGCTAGCAATGATTATCGCAACAAAATGTTGATATTAAATGGGCAACCCATTGAGAATCGAAGCTATTTTCTCCAGATCGGAGATAGGACTCCCACACGAGGCCAACGCATCACATATTTCCTTCACCTAAGCAATAAAAGCTCTCATGGGTAAGTCACCTTTCTTCAACGATCTGAGACGGTAGTGAAGGCTCATGACAATCATTGTTGATCGACTGGTAAAGAACTGTAGAACTAATGCCTATATTTCAGCGGCTGTTTCAGCGCCTACGAATTATGGAAGAAGGTGAACGTTGATCGTCGAGAGTAGCCATTGTGCTAAAGCACTGTCCTGAGCAATGAAGGCCTCGTACTCCTCATTCTCAATTCGAGTCTCACCTTCACCGAGTATGGTGACCGGTGGAGGTTTGAGAGATCCTGTAAGGAGCTTTTCCAATCGATAACTGCGGGCAGCAAGAAGAATCTGTTGCTTCCAAAGGAAAAAGTTCGACTCATCTAAGACAATGTTCACTCTCTTATTTGAGAAGGATTTTCCAACCTTCAAGAGAGGATTGACCGATTCATCAACCTCCGGCAATGGTGGAGCAGCAGCAGCAGGAAGCGCCATGGCAGTTCAAGATGAAACCAGAAACGAAGCACCAGAGATCAGCAGCAGGAAACACCCCCGGCGAATGATACCATGTTGAATGATAGAAAACAGTAACAAAGTAGAAACAATATTGAAGAAAAGGGGTGGTCATTCTATTTGCATGAGTGACTCTTATATACAAGGTGATGAGGGACTCACGGCTAACAGATTACCCTAACAATCTGCCAGCTGGCATAACAGATTGCCAGCAAAGATAACCTCTCATTCTATTTGCTCAACATTCACCCTATTTTTACATCATTTTTCTTTTCAAACAAGCTATCGTAGTTCACTATATTTTCTATGCTTTTATGACATGTTATTATGGTTACTTTTTAATGTTCGTACGATGATTTATATAACGTTTATTTTTATTCATATTCATCAACGATTATGTAGAACTTAATCTTCTTTTGAGTTATTTGTTAATATAATATAATCTATAACAAATTATCATTTTCGAAAATACGCTTGAAAATTATTGTTAATTTTAAAGATTTCAATTAATTCAGGTTTTGAAAATTTTCTATCGACTCTTTACTATATAATTTTTTAATGAAAAAAATTATTTGATTTGTTAAGTGCAATATTTTTTTAGATTTATCATTATTTTATTGAATATTTTAAAACCTTGCTTATATTTTGATTTGATTTGATTTATTAATAAAGTTATTTAATTAAGGTGTAAAAAAATTTCGCATGAAGTAACTTAATCTAGGAGAGTTCAAACGGTTAATTCATTTAAACGTTGAATTGAAGTTTTAAAATTTCATTAACCGAATTTTTTATTAATCATTAACTAAATCAATTTTTTAAAACTTTATCTAAAAGTAAAAGGTTCAATTAATTCGGCTAATCAAAAATTTTAAGTAAATTACACAAATAGTCACTAAACTATATTAAAATTTTAAACTTTATCTTTAATTTATTGTATATTATAAACTATTGATAAATATTAAAAAAATTTAATAATTATTTTTTAATAATTTAATAATTTTAATGATATTTTATGTTTATTTTATAAAGTTTAATGATTATTTTATAATTTTTAAAAATTTAATGATAAAAATAAATATAATATATAATATATAAAAATTTTAGTTAATTAATCAATTTCAAATTAAACTAATCGATTAATCAATATAAAATTAATGAATCAATTAAATAAGAAATTATAATTCGATTAACTCAGGTTTTAAATACTCCTAGAGTAATCATTAATAACCGTAGGGGAGAGAGGACTGTTTTTAAATTTAAAATTCAAACCCTCTATTAGCTACCTGTAGGAATACCTCAGTAAAACAGAGCCACCACCGGGGTTAGAAAGCCGGTTACTCGATCCCCGGCTACGCATTTTTGTTTTTATTTATTTCCATATACTAATCATATATTTTTGTTTTTATTTCCATATACTAACATATAAATATTTATTTTTATGATGACATGATAAAAGATTAAATTGATTTATTTTATCGAATTTAAAAGTATAATTTATTTTAATTAAAAGTTGATAATCAAAGAAAATCTTTTACACCATATCGATGAAACATCTCAATCATAATCTCATATAGATAACTAAAAGTTTAGGGATGATCTTGTAATACGGTGAGCGGTATATTTTTGAAAGAGTATTGGTAAAATTTTAATTTATAAATAAAACAAGTTTAATCTCATAATTAATTTAATTAACTAAATTCGATTAGGTGTCCATGATGTATATTAATTAATTGAATTTGAATGGTAAGATCATTTTAGGAGGTTCTTAGATGGTATTTATGATCGAGAATAATGAGGAATTGAGAATGTATGTCGAGTTGAATTTTGGACATGATTAAATGTTGTTAGGATGAGAATGTTGGAGCATTTGAGTTTATTTTTTATGAGAAATGTATTGTTGATTGAGTTGTAGAGCAATTGGAATTTGATTCGAAAACGTCACTGTGATTTTGAAAAATTCGGACAACTATTGCAAGGCTTTGGCGTAAAAGCTAAAGCTAGTGGATGATTCCAAATAAATTTGGTTTTTTAAACAAGGTTTAAATTAATATAGTGAGAATTGGATTTAAGTCTAATAAACTTATCAGGCTTAGAAGTAAGTTTTTTTATTGATTTGTAATCATATTTTATATAATTATATTGACTTATGACAATAAATGATTTGTTATGAGATTAAAGTAACTTATATGTTTTTGAAAATTTATAAAAATATTTATAGTCTAATTATTTGATCGTCTTTATTTGTATATATTTCGTATGATCGACTAGTTATAATTATTGATTTGTAATGTTAAACTATTATATTTATTTGTTGAATATGAATAGTAAAATCAGATGACTAATAACTATGCAATATATTATTGTTTTGTTGGGGGTAAGGAATTAAGCATTTTAATGATGCAAATTCCTGTATTTTTGAAGGAATGTTTTATTATTATTTTTAATCAACTAAATATATTTTTTAAGCTAAAAATAGCATCCTCTAACATAAGAGGTTCAATATAAAAGGAACATAAAAAGAAAAATAAAACGGTTCAATCAATTCTAGTGTCTAATGAGTAAGTTTATGAACAACCTTATTCGTAATACGACTGATATGAAAAACACTATGGATGATGCAAATGAAAAAACAATGAACTTCCTTAAGATTAGAGACAGCAACTGAGAAGTCTAAAATATCGGCCTTCAATTTATTCACAATGAACATCATATCGCCTTCCACTTGAACTACGTCCCAATCATTATCAACAACCATTTTGATATCAGCGGCAAAGACAATAGCTGCGGCAGTGTCGACAGTGTTGACTCCTAATAGTTTATACGCCCAACCATCAAGCATAAGTCCATTTCTATCTCGTGCGATAACACCAACAACAGCCAAACCAGAAGTAGGAATAAAAGTAGTGTCTACATTGATCTTGATTTATTAAAAAAATATAATCCGAATTCGATTTGAAAAAAATATTTGATTCAAATCTAATTAAAAAAATTTAAATCCAGATACAAAAAAAATTCAAGTCCCAACTGGAGGTGGATCGAATATGAATATTGCCATGATCCAATCCGAATTTAATCTGAATTCATATCCGATATGAACCTGATCCATATATAAACCCGAATAAAAATATTTAAAATTTTTAGATTTAAAAATTTGAGTTGTTACTTTAATTTTTTATATTGAATTATAATATTTGTTGAGATTTGTTTATGCAATAAATTATAAATATTTGTTTGATAAAAAATATATTTTTATTTAAAGATATTCATTTGAGTTGTTACTTTAAGAAATAATTGAATTTGGATTTGGATTTTAGATTTTTTATTGGATTGAATTTAGATTTATGTAAAAGGACTTGGATTCGAAATTAAATTTTTTTAAAAATCCGATTATTAATTGGATTGAATTTAAACTTTATAAAGTTTGATTCAAATTCGATCTATTATTATCCTAGTATGTTTAGACTCTTTTTGCAAACTTTGTAGTAAGGCAATGTGGCCCTTTACCTTTGGTGCTTTTGTTTGGGAATTGTAATTTTATTTTTCTTATGATTTTATGTTTGGATTGTCAATTATGTATTGATAAGATTTAAATATTTTATATTTATCGATCTTCAAAGACAGCTATATAGAGATGGGGAGGTACTCATTTCTCACTTCATAAGAATTTTTTTAATTGTATATTTTTATTTTTTAAAAAAAAAATTATTTATGAATTTATCCTCCACTTTAAACATTTATATTTTACTCTCATCAACCTCAACCTCTAACTTCATACTTGTCTATTCCCAGAATTGTTTCTCAATATTGAGGGAAAGGAGGAAAAACTATAGTAATGAACTTTGCCTGTAAGTACAGCAGAGCACAATTGACAAACACACTAGGACCTTTGATTCCTAAAGGAACTTTGAAGTCTTTAAAAACACAACAATGTAGATAAATCAACCGAAGAATATCCCAGGAAGCATTACTAATAAATATTAAAAATTAAATTTATATTTTTTGAATTAAGATTAAATTATTTGAATGTATAAATATAAAGGGCGATTATTGACAGGTCAGTGGTCAAATTAGGATAAAACTAAAAAGTTAATGATAATATTAAAACAATTAAAATATCAGTTACCAAATTAAATAGTTAATCAAAGTTCAGTAACTATATGTGAATTTTACCCTAAAAATACTATATATTTTTTTTCTTGAAAGAACTAAAAATACTATAGCTATCGTTGAAAAGCGACCTTGTCTTAGCAGCCCAAATCCGTACTTTAAGCGCAAAGAAAATTGAAAAAAGCAGCCCCGGAAAGCCAACAATACCCCCAAAGCTGAGTGAACAACTAATATTGGGAAAATGGAAGAATCATCGTCAGCTGCGCCAGGAGATCAGAGAGATGAATCAACTGAAGAGGGAGTTACGATCAGGGAACAGGACACAGATCAACCGTCCTCTCGTCCCGAGGCTGAAAAGGAAGCATTTGGACCCGACGGCAGTGAATCGAAGACTCCATTGAACAAAAACGACATCGTGAGAGCTTTACAAGTAGTGGAGAGAGACTCTCGGGCTATCGCCGATAGCTTCTCTTCCCTCTTTGATTCGCTTCGTTTGGCTCTCTCTGAGGTCTGATATTTTGATTTCGCCTTTATTTACTTATTTAATTGTTATATATATGTATATATTGACACTTTCTTTATGGTGCTAGACAATGTCGTTATCAATTTACCATAATTGATTATTTTTCCATAATACACGCTCTTTAATTGTTGTTAAAATTCTGGAAATTTTAGGCAATTACGATTTTGAGCAATTACGGAATACGGTGGCAATTCTTTGCTTTAACTTTAAGTTTTTGAATCTCGAATTTATGCATTACAAAGTATCAAATGTGATTGTGTACCTTCCTTTATTAGATAATTGGCAACGAATTGGAGCGTCGTTGATGTTACTTTCCTTAATTTGACTTATTTGAATTCAGCTATTCCTAACATGTGAAACGTCTTTTTATGATAAGCCCATGATCTGGAATCTACTTCCATTGTCAATTGTAGGTCACTAGTGGCTCAGTTGATCACATGCGTTGCTTTGGTGATGCGGTTGGGCGTCTTCAAGAATCTGGTAATGAAATGTTATACATTCTACTCAATTCATTGGTGAAGAATTTTGTTTGTTTTTATTGTTGTTACTTATTAGCTCTTGTCGTTTTTGCAAAATACATCAACTTACGTGTGTTGTTTCCCCCCTAAAATTCAGGTAATTATTTACAGGTACTCTTAGTTTTTACCCTAAAGTTCTAGCGATTGGTCAAACCTTTAAAGCTTGGTGTTTTTTAACCTAAATTAAGCTGACTAATCTTCACTTGTTAAATTTGAAATTTGAGCTAATATAGTTCAAGTGGACTGAGAACAAGGGATTCAAAACGGTTCGTTACTGTTATAACGGCTGTTATTTAATGGTAACTCCACCGTCCGAAACTGTTATTAGCATAAATAACGGTGAGATTCAGGATGGCACCAATAGTTGCCGATAACGGTCGTGATTTAACGGTTAATGGTCAATAATGGTGATAACGCTCTGTTATTCCCGTTATTATACCATTATTCCAAATACTCCTAGAAGAATAAGAATCATCTGTAAAATTTCATCTTTAGAGGCTCAAAAATTCAAAAAAAATCGTAAATAAATTTATTATATTTATATCTATTATGATTTATAATAAGTTGTGCGAGTTTTAAAAAAAATATTACGACCGCGATTCACACAACGACCACAATAGCAACTGTTATGTCCGCAACCACGATAAATGCGACTGACCGAAAACACGATTGCGAACGTTTTTTAAATCCTTGCTGAGGACCGAAAACATATTGGTCATACGGAGTGTGATGGAGTTATTTTGTGGCTTATTTTCCCACCTGCAAGATAATCTTGCAATGTGTCGAATTGATTGTCTGATTCTGATGTAAAATGTGAACTTGTTCTTTGGATTTGCGCAGCACTTGATGCAGCAACAAAGGGGAATCGGTATATAAATTCATGTTTCAGGTAATATCCCTGTGCTGGAGACCCCTTTTTATTTTTCAAATGGAGGGGATCATATGAAGTGACTAACTGAAGTATAACCTGCAAATATATTTAATTTTTGTCTTTTTATGTGGCGATGCTAACAATTAGTTGGATTTTCTTTTATTTGCTCTGTTTGGTGGCCTGTTTAAGCCATCTAAATGTCTAACATATGTTCTAGTTATTGTTTTATGCAGTAAAATAAATGTCGTAAGAAAAAAATCTATGCTAGTATTTTTGCTGAGATTTATGTAGCTGGTAGTAGTAGAAGGGAGATTCAGTCTCATAGTATGCATTTTCTGCTGATATGTTACTTACAAAGAAATTAACAAGTTCTACAGTACCAGATTTATGTAGCTTTGATGGTAAAACGTGTATGATAAGATCTTCCTTTTTCATATCGGTACCTAATATAGCTATTTTTTTGGCTTATCTACAGATTGAATGAGGAAATGAAAGGCATGGACAGTCTAGCCAACCAGTTGTATCCTTTTCATTGTTTTGCTGTATTTCTGCATTGCGATATTAGATTGCAGCTCTTCCTTGAAGCAGGTTATGGTGGACATATGAACCATGTTAGCTGGAGTTTTCACTTTTAAAATACCCGTGTATCATGTGTTGAATTTTAGATGACAGTATAAGAAGAAGATAAAGAATATTGCCTTGCTTGTTTTAATCATCAGCACAAGACTCCATTTTATACATAAGAAAAACCCTAGCTGAAGGAATATGTGAGCCGGAAAACCAGCCATAACAAACTTTCTAGAAGCTTTGCATGGGAAGTGTACGTTATGCACAGCTGGTGGTGAGAGGGTGTTGGTGAAGTTTGTTATGGATTTGGTAACTTCATGACATCATGCATACATTCAAACGTGAGTATGGGGCATGATTCTCCGAATACATGAAAAACTTTTAAAAGAAATTAGCCATGGTTGTGCCAAATACAAAATGGTATCCTGAGTGTCGCCCATTAATATGGTTCCTTAATGCTTGTGAAGAAAGATACTGAGGAGGAATGTAGATGCCCTCGACGGGGCTGTCAACAAGCTCGTACGACTTCCATGAGGATGACGTGCATCTGAAATGAAGGTGAATAATAAATGTGTGGCATTTGTTGTCTTGTGGTGCACATTTGTGTAATGCAGAAATAAAATTTTGGACCGTACGTTCATATTTTTGTCTTCGTTATTATGAAGAACATTTGATTGCTCCAGTTATATAATTCTTAGAAAGTTTTTCAGCTGTTTGGATTCAAACGTTCCTCATTATCAAAGATTTTTGGTTTAAGGGGAAAATGAAATAATAGTAAACTATGCTTGCTTGCTTGCTCGCTCATGCGGAACCATTTTTCAGCATAAACAAAGAGTAATCAAAGCATTGAAACAAGTGCATGAACCCATTGTTAAATCTGAAAATAAAGAAGTAAAACATCATTTACTTACTTTTTGAGTTTAATTAAATATTTCAAGCTTACATAGAACTTTCCATAAAAAAATTGAACTGTTTCATAGCTGGAACCAATATTCTCGCTCATCGATGTACAAATCCTTGCTTGTCCATGCGCAAAATATCTCTAAAACTTCCACCATAATTGTTCAAGCTTGAATTTCAATCACACTTATTTATTCACACCCAAACATAGGTTCTAATGCATGCGAAACGCATACATTATATTTAATACGTTAGTATACGAAACAATATATATTCGAAAATCAATTTTTAACTATATTTATACCATAATACATACAAATATATATTTATATATATAACATACAACAAAATACCTAATATAGCATTACATGTATATCACATGCCACATCGCAAAAAGTAGAAATAAATATATTAAAAAAATAATATCAAACTTCGTCACTGACTATGGGGTTTGCTTTATTTCCATTCCACCACACCATTGCTTTTATTTTTTTTAAAGACTGTACTAGTATAATATCAAGCTTGACAAATGGGTTCATATAATTATTTTTTAAGACATAACAGCCAACAATCTTCTCTTTTCGTCGTAAGTTTTCGATCATGTTAATGGAAGGCTGTGATGGAATGGTGGATATACTAGAAGGAAAATAAGAAAGATCATAGGTCTATATTACAAGGTTAGGATCTGGGAAAGGGAAGAAATCCGGTTGGTCTCTTCCCATGAGTCTTCTGGAATTAGGTTCTGATCTAAGGCAGTTAAAATATGTTTGACAACATTCACAGTTGCTCACCCTTTGTGTCACTTTCAACGGTTTTCAGTCTCTTAGCTGCTCTGATGAATTCCGAAATCACTTGTACTTCATTCAGTGGTCGCTGCAATTATTAAACGATATTAGATTCAAAGCAAAATAGCATGCATGGATGTATGTGAGAGATAGGACCTGTGACACAAAATGCTGCTGCACAGTATTAAGCATTTGTTCCCTTGGTGAATAAGCATTGATGCTTCCCTACAATTCAAAATAAAACAACCCTTCCAATTTCATGAACATAACAATTTCTTCTCAAATCAATGTTAGGATTCGAAGGACCTACGAGTTTGAAGTGCTTGCAATATCTTCTCAACGACTTGGTATCGAGTCTCGCCAAATTTACCTTTGGAAATTGGGAAACACAAGATAAAATACAATCAGAAAGTGTTTGTTGGATCAAGGCCACATTGGTCAAAGATGAATGATACTAACTGACTGTGGTGCATGAATAATGGATCGAGCATCTCTGTAACCACCTCGATTCGTTGGTTTCATGGATGCTGATGAAACCCAAGGCTTTGTATGTCGAACTTTGGGTTTCGCATGCCTGTGAAGCTCAATGCCGGTAGCTGTTCAAAGTGAAGGACAAAACAGAAGGGGATGATCATAATGTTAAAAGTCACATAAGTTTTTCTTGGTATAACGATCAGCATTTAACTCATTGATTAACTAATTCGAATGGGATGAGTAAGATGCTCTATAGAAGTCACTCTTCCAATCCAATTTGATTCATTCACAATTTATTATAACATCTAACATTGCTTAAAGAATCTCGCACTTTATCCTACTAGACGAACTCGTTAGTTCACATGAATAAGTTTTAGCTAAGAATGTTTGGACATCATTTGACTTACAGAAGTCATGGTCTTTGTCACCAATGTCTGAGCCACTACTTGAGTTATCGAAATCATGATCATCATCTACTTCATTCCCCGTAGGATGTTCCAGCACACCCAATGCATTTCTTTGCAGCTTAACTTCAACCCCATTCTTCAGAACCTTTAAAATGTGGGGCATTAGTGTCACAAAATATGATTCTTCCACATAATAAAGGTCACAAAGTAAATGTTCTCTAGCTATACAGAAAAAGGGTTTTAATTAAGGTGTTGTCTGATCCATCTTTTCCAACTAAAAACTGATTAAAAGCTAACCAGAAGTTAAAGCTTAAGTAAATGTTGCTAATATGGACATGCTCAACTTCTTAAAAGTTTTGATGAACCATGCATATACCAATATTCGAATATTGATCAAACATTGAGAAAAATAAAGAATACTGTAACAAGATTTAATCTATAAATAAGGATTCAAAATTAGGGTTATAAACAAACTACTCGTAATTTGTTCGTGCATTATTAGCTTATATTCGTTTGTTAGGTTAATAAATGAGCATGAACAACAAAAATGTTTGTTTAATTAAACAAATGAGTTTGAAAAAAAATGTTAAGTCCATTTATCTTCACGAACAAATTTGTTTATCTATTTATTAGTTCGTTTATAGGCTGCTTATTTGTTTAAAGTTGAATTTTTTTTATAAAACAAGGTTCAAAACTTTTTTGTTTTATTTATTACAATTAATACTACACGTCTTTTTATATTATAATATTAAAAACAGAAATATATTTATTTATGGTTTGTTTGTTTATTATTATTTATAAACAAATTTTTAATCGTTCACAAAATGTTAAATTATATTTTTACAAACATATTCGTGAGCATGTTCGTTTAGTGTTCACGAACATATATATTCGTGAGCATATTCGTTTAATGTTCACGAACATACTTTAAACGAACATATTCGTAAACATTAAACAAGCAAACAGATAATTTTAAATAGACAAATACAAACAAAATTTTGAAATTTTAAACGAGCAAAAACAAGCTTATGCTTAAAACTAAACAAACATAAACTGATGCGTGTTTTTCAAAATCAATTCATTTACTGTCCTATTCAAAACAAATTAAGTAAACAGGAAAAACAAGAAGAGAATCTATAAAGAAAACAAATACCACGTGGATTTAAAAAGATTTTGCATGCAAGAAAATCATCTCTCATACGATAGTATCTTAGTATACATGTATATTTGCTGCTGATCGAATTCAGATCAGCTTGAAAGAACATACCACCTCTTACTGGTTACCACTAGGACCACTGAATTGAAACATACATATATTACACGCTATTCTCCCATGAAAAAACAAAATAAAATGAATTAAACCAATCAAAGAATAATCCAGAGCAATTAAGAACCCCTTGGTATGACACTGACTTAGAATCATAGTACAATGAAAATCAAAGGTTTTTCTAAACATTGTCCGAACCTAATTCTATATTGGATGGCATCTTATGAGCATTGAGCACAATGAAACATCATTATCATTGAAAAAAGAAGAATTAGCATCAAACAAGGATATTAGAAAAGGGAGAAAAAAAGAAGCCTGTAATTTTGAAAGTAGTAGAGGAAAAATACCAGCCAATGCCAACCACCGAGGCCCACCGCTTTCTTGACTACTCCTTGTAAACCGACCAATACTGATTTAGTTCGATTGTTCCCTGTCACGATAACTTTAGTGTGCCTAGGTAGAACTGAAAGCTCTTCATCCCCGCTTTCTTCCCTAAACGGCGACACCACCCGTGATGAACATAATTCATGCTCCAACATTTTTCCACCCTCTAATGTTTCAATTCTCAAAACCCAGATCCTCGAAATTGCAGTTTTGGTTTCGGTAATCAATAATTTATTAATCTCCAATTACCTTCACATCTACTTGTAGAGGAAATTTCTTCAAATAAGGAGAGGAACCCAGATTTTGTAGAGTTACTAATTTGAAGCCAGAGCAGATGAGGATTGGTCACCGACACGAATATTTTGAGAAGATTTGAATGTGAATTTGGCTTTGGAGAAACCAATCACTGATTCATGGGACTCGGGTTGATCTCAATTAATGAACTCTCTCCCTAAAACGAAAAGAAAAAAAAACAAAGAAGACGATGCTATCTCGTAACTAAGTTTCTTCTTGATAAGCCATGTTGATTCCACCTGAAACAAGCAAATTTTGAGTTAAAATCCTTTGTTTTTAAGTACTAAGAAATTAAAACAATCAAAGTTTCTATGTTTTCTTTAATCATCGCCCCGTGAAAAAAAAAATGAAGGTTAGCTGAATTGTACACATCAATCGCCAACAAAAACTTTTTGTTTGGTTTGGTGAGAATTTAGCTATATAAAGAAATATAAAGAATCCCAACCATAAACAAAAAAAAAAGTTTTTAGTGAACGAAAAGGATAAAAAACATTTAACAAATGATGTAAGCATTAGAAATTAAGCTTCAGAACAAGAATTAAGATTGGGTATATTTGTAAACCCAATTAATCTTAAGAACAAAGCAAGAGAGGGATAAAAGCCAAACAGACGAGGTAAAATTCTCTTTGCTGTTTCTTCCAGGAAACTAGTACGAGAAAAATTGGGGAAAAAATCAGAATACTGGTATTAAACAGAGCAAACGCCATAAGTGAGAACAAAGAAGCTTTTTGGGTAATACAATCAATTCAAACATTGTATATGTTAAGAGAATCTCGCATTGACTAAAAAGAAAATTAAACCCAACAAATCTAATGTACCTGCAAGAGCACGGGAAAGTTAAGAAATGATTCAACTAAGGACGAAAACAGAGTATGAGGATTGCATTTTGAAAAGAAAAAAATTAGAATTTATGGATTTGTAACGGATCTGAACTGAATGGTGAATTAAAAAAATAATGGATAAGAAGGGAAGAAAAACGGCTATGAATTTAGCAGAGGAAAACTGAAAAATGCACAGCTTTTGAGAGAATGGGAAAATTCAGAGTAAAAAGAAAAAGGAAAGAAAAGTAGAAAAAAGAATTGATGAGAGAGAAAAAGGAGTTGGGAAGCACACTAAATGCTTACCAACTGCCATAGAAACGACCTGCCATGTGCCGTACGGTCACCCCTTTCTTTCTTTCGTAACTGCGATTCCCAGGTTTATCTCTATTATATTTTCTTCTTTCGGGGTATTTTATTTTATTTTTTATGTTAGGGAATGCAGTGAGATTTCTGGATAGGCGCGATAGTAACAGTCGTATTAAGTTTTTAAAAAAGTGAGTTCTTAAAATTTTGATAAACTATATTTATTAGATGATATTAATCTTAAAATTTTATGTTATAATTATGTCCTAAATGTGATAATTAATTTTAGAATCTTATTGATTATTTTTATTTTGATTGTTTCTCTAGAACTTGTAAGGTTCTTGACAAACGCAATAAAATCGATTGTATAAGGGTCTTAAAAAGTACAAATACTTCTAAAGGTCACATTTTTAAAAACCAGTGAGAGTTATAAATAATTGCTTTTAAGGGACACATTTTAATAAATTGCATATGGGTCCTAAAAAGGACAATTATTTTTAAGAGTCATATTTTTGAAACTAATGAGAGTCATAAACAATTATTTTTAAAGAACACATTTTAATAAATTGCATAAAACCCAAAAAATCTTTAAACTGACACTGAGGGAATGGTAAAGCTAACTCTATTGAGCTGAGTTATGTGCAATTTAGATAGATAAATAAATCGATTTTAAATAAATAAAATTACATTTATATTAGTTTGTTTAGTTATAAAAGTATTTATGTTTAATTTGTATTTGTTTAAAAGTTAATATTTTATTTATATTTTATTTATTTTTGAAGATATTTGTGTTTGTTCATTCAAGTGTTTTTGAACGTATTCAGTATAAATATGTTTGTTTATTCTTTCATGAACAAGTTCATTTATATGTTAATAAATATTAACTAAATTAATAATAAGTACAGTACAAATAACAAAATAAGATTTATATTTTCAACACAAAGTTATATAACATTTTTAACAATAATAAAAATAATATTTAGATATAGGACGAATTTATAGTCTATTACATACTTTGAACATCACTAAACACCATTAATATTAAATATTAATAAACACCTCTTTTAATTATTTTTTAACCGATAAATTTTCATTCATTTTTCAGTTCAGTTATGATTCAATATATCAGTTACGGATATTATGCTTCTTTATGTATTATATTTTAACTTTTGAGGTGAATGATCTCGAGAAATTATTAGGTGAAACATGTTTATCACTTCATCCATGGTCTCAAGCAATCAGGACCGTTCATCTTAATTTTTTTTCAAGTGAATTATCACTTCTTTCCTACATGAACTTAGTGAGTGGGAGCTATTAGGTAGTTATTTAAAAATCAACGATATTGATTGGTTGACTCCTCCCGATGCTTCTGACAGGTGATAACAAGCTTGCCTCCTCCTGATGCTGGTGCTGACTTGAGTTATTACCATCTCGACGAGCAGTTGGCTCTTTTAGGAAAGGTGCTTGTTTTCCCTCTTATAAATTTTAAAGTTGAAGAGATTGTCAAAACTTGTAAGTCTCTTACAAGGTCTACAAATCAGGTCTTGACTGCTGGTGACGATGCAGTCGGTTTGGAGCAGTTGGAAGAAGATGCAGATGATATAGCCCTTCATAAAGCACGTCGCTCTATGGGATCCCTGAGTGCAATGTCTGGTGCAAATGGAATGGTGTACATGGAATACAAGTATTTCTTTTTCTTGCTTTATTTCTGTGTAGCTGCCCTGTAAGCTGACTAAAGAGCAATCCCTTATTCTGTTGGTCTCTTCTAACCCTTTGAGCACTCAAAATAATTTATTCACATTGTTTATCCGCATATATGTATTCTTTTCCATTTGCAGCACCGGAAAACACAAGCTTCTTGGTCATGGCCAGACGAGTAAGCCGAAGGACCCATCCAGGCGGCATCATCTGTTTAAGAAACGCTTCGGTTGAGATGAAAACCAAACCATACGGAATGGTGTTTGTTTTCTACCAATCTGTGAAGTTGGTTGCCGTGTTGTTTTAAGTGATGCTGTGTCCGATATGATATCCAGCTCAGATTTCAATTGGTTTCTAAGCCATCTAAGAAGTTAGAAGAAGGGAAGCAGAATGGAGTAGAGATCTGTTTTGTCTTCAGATACGTCTTTTTATGAACATGGGTGGCAATAACATGTTATTTCACGAAATTTCAACATTTTGGTATAATTTTGCACCATCAACAATATGGAAGACAATCAAATTACCTTTTTCCTTCTTATGAAGTATGGGGTATCACAAAGTTTCACAGTTTTGATTAAATATACATTTATATGTAATTTTAATTTTTTTTTCATCCCTCAACTGTTTCGTTTTAAACATATGAGATTCTGTTATAAAATACTCGTAGAATAAAATATAACCCAATAAAATCATTATTTAAAATTTTAATTTTACAAAGTCGTCAATTGTTCACACATTATTGACATGGCAAACAACCAAAAGATGAAAGGGATAAGTTTAAGGAAAATGAGAATATTTAGGTTAGCTATTATTATTAAAGATAAACTTTCTATCAACCACGTTTTATCCTCTTTAAGCCAGTTTGGTTCCAAGTTCCAACCCAAACACAGTAGAAAAAAGACTAGAAGGAACGTTTTCCTGGTAAAATTTTCTATGATTGACTGCCCTTCATAGCTCCATACTCTTGAACGCACAAGGAGAGAATTCTATCTCCAAAATGTCTCAATAGCTACATCACTATTTTGCCTTGCTATCAAAGTCACAATATGAACGGTGGTGTTTTCCTATTCCAATTCTCTAATTTATAGAACTCAAGAATGAACCAATAGTACAGTGAAGAAATTCTTGTGCATGAGTAATAACCCTCTTCGTGGCAGGAACTCGGATAATCAATCCGTAAATCCATTTTTGACAGTATTCACAGCATGCATTCCGGTTTACCAAGTATGACGTGGATGATCTGTGCCGTTGGATATAGATATCACCTATTCAGTAACCCTCATTTGGAATGGCAGAATGTGTCTAACCTGTCTTCAATTTCTTCTGTGACAGCCACATTGAAATACATAGAAGCCATTTACAATTCAACGAGCATGTTATCGATGTCTAAACTCGAGCAATTGGAGAGAAAGGGGGGTTAACCACATAGGATGGAGGGATCGCTACAGCTCTCTTGCTGACTTTCTTCTTCTCCTTTGTGATCGCTTCAATTAAGAATTTCACTTCATCGTCAAGAAGTGATTGCAACGAATTGCATTCAGGCAAATGTTCAGTTTTTGCCTCCACAGAAGTAGCAGGGGTTTCCGTACCATGCAATATGGCAACACAAATAGAAAACGCTTGTAACACGGACAACTTTGCATGGAAATCAACCGCATACCCTCCTACGGCGGCTGTCATGGTCAGTGCTGGTTTATTCTCTTTGGCACCCTACATGATAGTTAAAATTTAGTAATAGGAGATGCTAATTAAACCTAGATGATGAACAATAATCAGAAATAGTATCAAGAAGCGAATGCTTTCAGTGGTAGAAAATGATTCAGCAGTTAGTAAATGCCGGAAAAAGGAAAAGGGGGTCTGAACTTGATTCCATCAGATTCGATAATCCTGTTAAAAGGCTCTTGGCATAAACGTACGCATGCATATTTGTCGTCTCAACATTCTAAACCATTTTCTTTTGAAAAATATGCTTCGGCATAAACCAAAAACCTTACCTGAAGAAAAAGTTCAAAAGGCTGCTCACTGTCCACCAGTGGTTGATCTTCGGAACAATTTATACTGGGGTTGCCAAAAACCACAAGGGGGCAAGCCATGTCCCAGCCACCACAATCGCAGCCTCCACCCTTCCTCCACCTATCGAGTAGTGACGAAGGACCTGAGGTCTCAGTACTAGGAAAGCCATGGTTTCCAATAGGAATAACCACCTTCACCTTTTCTTGGCTCCTGCTATCTTGTATGTTGGTTTTGTATTCTTCAATCATAGAGACATTGAGTAGGTTTAAATGCCTCTTATCACCTATTTTGTCCCCTCTTCTGTATTTCAAGCTCTCTCTCTTCTTGAATGGTACTTGAATGACTACGGCAGCAATTTCAAGGTTTAGATGCAGATTGGCAGGTAGCAATGGAGTTGAACCATTCAGGGATTCAACCTCATTGCCGTCGGAAGCAAGATTTAAGTGATCCTTAAGCTTCACTGCATTAGAGCCATCTTTGGATTCATAACGTCCAACATCCGAGCCTGGACTAGAACAAATCGGGGTTTTATGAACATCAGGGGATCCTTGGACGGAAACACGCTGTCTCGCATGTGTGATATCATACATAACAAATTCCGTAACCATGGAGTTTTCGATCACCCCTCCACCTTTAATTTCCAAGCTGAAACAGCAGGAGACTTGCATTTGAGCAACAACAGAAGAATCTTTGCTACTATCACTCAATCCCCATATACTAGCATTGCTCTTCTTTCTATTGCAGACGGAGTGAAAGGTATATACCCAATTGAAAGCGTCATCTTGCTTCCACTGTTTAGCCACAAGAAAAATATCTTCCGGTCGATTCATTGAAAACTCGAAAAATGGCACTCCTTGTTTCACTCCCAACTTGAGACAACCAGGTAGGTGAACCGGTAAGCTCGCCAATTTGGAGTTGCTGATATCTTTCTTGATAAACGGGGAGTCTGGTTCGGAATTTTGAGGTGAATGTGAGAAGTCATGTAACAAAGATTTCCGAAATGTCTTATCTCTTCTCGTATTTTCCATCACAATAGTTTTGACACAATCAGCTTCTGCTGCATAACCCAAAGGACTTCGAAGGGACTTTGATTTTATGAACGGATCAAACATCCTTCTAATAGGACTAAATCTAACTTTTGAGCTGGTTCGAGAAAATTGGTCACTTTCTGATGAAGAGGATGAAAAACAAGCTTCTGCCTTAGCAGATAGCGACTTATGAAGGTTCCGAACCATGTCTTTTTCAACAAGGTCATTACCATCATCTGACGGACGTTCAACCGGTTCACATCCAAAACTTACGTTCCTCTCGTTATCATTCCCTATAGTTTCCCCCAACTGTTTTTCTCTCTTTTCGGAATCTTTATTATCCGAACTTAGAAAGATTTCTATGAAGCCATCAGATGAGCATGACCCGAAACAAGTTCTGGTAATGGAAGCTGATTTCAGGTTCGAGACGGAAGACATCACTGAGTTCCTCTCTTGTAGGCTTCCATCTTCTGAGTTACAAAGCGAATCAACAATCCTAAACGAACACGAGGTGTCACTACTGTGCGACAATTCAGTTTTCCTCCTACCCTCAACCGTGCATGTTTTCTTCATTATCCTTACTTCTTTAGAGCTTTGATACATGGAACCTCGCCTCAACTCAGCATTACCTTCCACCCCATCAGTTCTACATGGAATGCCTTTACAAGAAGCACTGCAGTAACGGCGAAAGCTGATTTCAGTAAACCCCTCATTTACCCTCAGTATATCCTCTTTAAGGTTCATTTTTCCTTTCGGATATCTCTTTTCGATGATCGAACATTGTCGAGGAGTTGGAAGAACAGTGTTAGGACTCAGATCTAGTGTGCAGTTCTTCTCCAAGTCCGAATCCATCTCTAGTCCCATTGATTCATTTACAGTCCTGCAAGAAAAGCCAGTCATATAAACACAGATTCAACCACATTCAAACTAGCAGAAATCAACATCTTCAACAATCCACAGATTAATTTTCCAAAAGCAATAAATCCCAGAGTAGGATTAATCCTATTGAACCAACAAGGCAACAAGGAATCTCTTGATCTCCATAAACATACAGGAGAAATGATGAAAGAAACAGGGATGAAGACTATATACAATTATTAAAAAAACAGAAACTTTATTATTGCATTTCAAGCCAACAAAATGTTACTAAAACCAAACTGGTAGAAAAAATGTAAATAGTGGCATACCCCCATTGTAGATCTTAGAGAAGTGAATTCAAAGAAAACCCAAAACAAACAGTATAATCAGATGCAATGAATACCCTTTAATCTCTTGAGCAGAAAGCAAAGAAGAAAACACCAAAAATCCTTCTTTAAAGAAGAACCAGACCAGACATGACATGACCCTTAAAGAGTACTTAGAATTGAAAAAGAACCCAACGAAACAAAAGTGCAATGTACAAGCAAAAACCAGGAACTGGACCAGTACCTAGAAAACAAAGGCATGATAGACACAAAAAGTATGAGTTGTTTGATAGAGAAAAAAGAAAGAAAGAAAGCATGCCTTGCCCTTGCCCTTGCCCTTGCCCTTGCCCTTGCCTTTTCCTTTTGCCTTGACAGTGTTAATAGATTGGGAGTACGAAAGGAGAGAGAGTTAAGTGTTTTCGAGTATTTTTCTTTTTGATTTTTCCTCTCACATGAACACTCTCGAGGGACAATTAGCTGCTCAGCTTCTGTTTTATGTCTTGTAATAAAGCAATCTTGTTTCAATTCATCATATGCTTGCTGGCCACATATATTACGTTTTCGATACGTTACAGGGATAACTACGTATTTAATATATCAGTTATACTTAATTTTTTAAACCTTACATCTTAAACTCTAAAACTTTAATGAATTTTTATTATAATTTAAATTTTTAAATAAATTTAAGAATTAGAGTTTAAGATTTAGATAAAAAATTTAAAGATTTTTAAATATAAATTATTAATTAAAAAAATAAAGATAAATAAACTTTAAATATATAATAGTAATAGTGCATTAAACCCTAAAATTACACATGACCTAATGGTTAACTTATGTGTATTGCACCCTAAATACCTATGTTTGATTGCCATGGGTTACAAAGATCCAAAATTTTTATTTTCTTTTTTAATCAGTTGGTGACACGTATTAAATAATTATAATATATATTATTTTATTATAATAAAATTATGATTAAATTATAAAAATATATGAATAACATAGAATAAATATACAATTATTCTATTTTATTTTTAATGGTCACGTTATCAATCTGTTAGATTTTTAATGATTGGTGACTATTTCAATATCATTTTTATGCCAGTGTATTTGACGTTTTTAAAGTATTGTGGTTATTTCGATACTAATCCATAAAATAGTGGTTATCTATATAATTTACCCTTAAACTTTTTAACCTAGCGCAATATAATGTCAAGATTTAACGATGTAGTGATATTTTCGAGTCACATATTAAAATTGAATATTAGTTTTAAGCTTTTTTTTTAGAGATCGTAACATTTTCGAGTTATGAATCATCATTAATGGTACGTAGTGTAATTTACCTACAAATTAAACATGCATTCCCCTATTATTTAATTAACCAATCAAGCATTGCCAACTGTAAACCCTACTCTCCTTGGAATACTTGTGGCGCAGCTTATTTAACCAGGTTGAGTCCATACTTCATTAACTACGTCACGTCATATATCTTCCTATCCCTATAGGCTATAGGGTTTACTATTGCCAATGCTATTGCTTGATAGGCTAAGTAAATATTGGTACAATGGAGGTTTAATTTTGCTCGCTCAGTATAACTATCGACGGCGACCGCAACCAAACGAGCAAGCGCGCAATGGCAACTTATACCAATTTAAAATTTAGAATTTAAAAGTATGTTTATTATTAAAATTTTAAATTAGATTTAAATATTTATTTATAAAAAATTAAAAAATTAAAATGTTTTAAAGTGATTAGATAAGACAAATAAATTGTTGAACGGATATTAAAAATTAGACATAATTTATTTTAGGTTATTATTATCAGTAAATAGACGTTTATAAAAATTAAAAATTTAAATTTTAGATTTTATGTAACGACCCGAACTTTCGGTCTAGTGTGTCAGGTTAACCCGTGTTGTTGGATCTCGGTTTTGGGCTCGTTTTTGTGTTTTGGGCCTTGTTGGGCCATAGGCTTGTTGGGCCTTGAGTGCTGTTGGGCTTGGTAGAGTTTAGTGGTGGTGACCTTGGGGGCTTTTTGGTAAATGGCTAAAGGATGAAGATGGGGGTTAGAGACATTATTTTCTGCATTTTGCAGAGGGTATGAGATCATCATCTACATCCCCATTTTTTTCATCTTTTGTCATTGCAACAACCATCAAAGGTAAGGTTTTTGAGGGTTTAATGGTGAAATCTCGTTTTGTTTATGAAGGGTAAGTTTTAGGGCTGCTAAGGATCTATCCAAAGAGGTAAGAAATGTGTTAGTTGGTGAGGAAGAAGGTTTTTTAGTAGGGGTTTGAGAGAAAAACGGGAATGAAGTTTAAAGGCTTAAATCTCAGCTCCCTTAAGTTTTGTGGTTCTGAGAATCTTAAAAGAGTTGTCTAATGCTTGGTTTAACATCTCTTGTAGAGAAGGAAGTTGGAGAACCTTCAACAAGTCTTGGGAAGAAGAAAGCTTGAGGAGAGGGAGAGTGGACGTTTTGAGCTGTTTCTTGTGCTAAGGTTGGTAATCCCAACTCCTTCTTCATCATTCATTCATGGTAGAATGCATGACATGTAGAGATAATCATGTATGTGTGTTGTCTTGCTTGATTTCTTGTAAATGGGTCATTAATGGTGAAATTCGGATTAATGTGGTTAAGGGCTGGAAATTGGTGTTAAAATACTCTAAACATCATAAATTTTGAGTAGGAACACTTTGGAATCGATTAGATTAAGTTTTGGGTTGAAAATCTAGAATTTCTAAGTGCAGAACCGTTCTTAGTGTAGGGGGTATCGATACTCGGGCTACCGGTATTGATACCAGTGAGTGTATTTTGGCTTGTTGTTCAGAGGTATCGAACCTTGTTTCGATACCGTGGGTTCTAGAAACTTTTTGTATCGATACCTGTATCGAAATGGGTCCTCCCCTTTTTGTTGACTTTTGGAGTTAGTCAACGGTATCGATACTTGTTTCGATACCTGTGTTTCGATACCCTCTTTGGGTGGGTATCGATAAAGGGTGTTTCGATACCCTACTTAAGGGTATCGATACCCCTGTGTGTTTTGGCTAAGTTGGGTAGAAATTAAGGCTTCAGTGGTCTTAATAAATAAATACTTAGATCTAAAAGCTATGAAATGAATTGTCGTACTAAGTTGAGGTTATAACTCCGAAAAACCAATTGAGATAAGACTGTAATATATCTTGTTGTTATGAGATCCTAGGTGGATCGTTTATGTGGTCGAGTCTTTGTATGTTGGAATCCGGATATCCATAAGTGTTGCAACACGTCGAAGGTCATCCGATGTAATATTCCGGATGATGATTTGACGACTATCCCGAGTGTAGGATCCCGATGCTGTGTGGACGCGGGCCTCATTCGAAGATACTCGATGTGACATTCCGAGTATGGGATTTAGATGATCCCGATGCTGTGTGGACGCGAGCCTCATCCTTGAGTATGGGATCCCGATGCTGTGTAGACGCGGGCCTCACTACCTCGTGTGTCTTGGTTGATTTGTATATGCTTTGTGCGTTAATATACATCTCATTTATGCCATGTGTTAGGCAAGCATGCTAGACCTTCATACCATGCATGTGATTTATATGCCATGCTTTATTGCTTTGATATGCATGATGTTGGCCGAGTTTGGCGTATCCACTGAGCTTGCGTGGCTCAACGTTCGAAATCTGTTTTCGTGCGTAGGTTAGGTGAAGCGGGATTCGAGGAGCACCATCAAGGTTTGGACTTTCAGCATCGACCGTGTTGTCAGAGTACAGTTATTTAGATGTAGTGGGCTTAGTACTATGTTGAACCCTATATGTATTGTAACTCTGTTATTTTATTTGGGTCGAATGTTTTTAAAACAGTCTGTAATTTATTTTGGAGCTCCGATTTACCTTGAATTATTTTGGGCTTGTTTTTATTTAATTGGATTATGAACTTGGTTTTGGACTTACATGATTCTATTATTGGGCTTTTAAAACGAAATTTTGAAATATGGGTTTTGGGCCGGAGACCCATTGTGACATCCGGGTCGGGTGTTACATTTTAGATTTCATGTGTTAAACTAACCCTTATTACTATAATTATTATACAAAAGCTAAATATTTTTTTAAAACCCTCTCTGAATAAATTATAAAATCTTAAATTTAAATTTATAATTATACTAAATTCTAAACCTTAAATCTTAGACTATAAATTATAATAAAAAATCCTAAACACAACACCCTTAAACATTAAAATTGATAAGTTATGCAAACTTAATCAAAGTATTTTTTATTATATAAATATAGTATTTTAATACATTGACCATGTAAGTTTCATTTTATCTATTTTAACTTTAAAATCTAAATACATAGCTCTAACACCTAAATTATTTATGGATTGTTTTTCTAAATTACTTGGTGACTAGTTATTCTCTACCATTGTATCCTGTTCCAAACCCTCTTCGGTAGACTGATTTACTAATTGAATGAAGCGTACACACATGATTCATAATTTTAAAAACAAATCGTTCACCACTCGACCTGTAACCATTTGTTAATTAACTTCTTATAAAGCTTTATATCCTACTTTAGTCCTTATACTTTAAGAAAATTGCAACTTCAGCCATTTTTTATTTTCAACTTTCAATTTCATTATCACTTTAACCCCTAAATATTTTTCGTAGACAAATGGCATGTCTCATTCAGATTTTACAACTTGTAATAACAAAAATAAAATTCATCGAAAATTCTGAAAAGAAATAGAAAACTCAAAATTAAGAATCTAATAAGAAGTAACGATATAAAATTAAATCTTATGACTAAGTTTAGGTTCCACAATACATATATACCCCTTCATTTAAAAGTTTGGTGGTTCATTAAAAGAATATTAGTGTTATTTATATCATCACGTTTAAATTGTTTGTACCAAAAAAATCTGGTTTAAATTGATTTTCATTGCACTGCAGTCTGCATACATTACTCCTTTGGTTGCAATAGCCGCCAATACTTTCAAAGAACATTCAAAAATTAAATATTTCTGGTCCATAATTTATTCTAGGCTTATCTAAAACTATATTCTAGACTTCATGGTACCTTTAAATCTCTTGTTAGGACTAATTTGATGCAAATTAAAACATATGTTGTCTAGTTGTTGTAAGATATGGGGAAAAACAAATCAGTGAAATACTCTGATTCATATTTTGATCAAGTAAAGGAAAGTAAATTCTGGGTTTTGGATTTTATTTTGGCAGCTTTTCAGGTTATGAGGACTGGTGACTGGCAAATGAAGAGCTTGTTCTTTCTGATTTCACTTAATGCGGCCTGTTCAACAATTGAGTTCGCCATTGGACTCTTTACGGGTCGTGTTGGTCAGATTCTAATTCATTTTGCACTTGGTTATTTCTCTTTCGAAAAATGGGATCACACCCTTGGTTGATTTTCAGGTCTGGTATCTGATGCATTTCATTTGACATTTGGGTCTGGTCTCTTGGCATTTTCATTGTTCGCCATGGCTGCTTCTCAAAGAAAGCCTGATCATGTTTACACTTACGGGTGAGATTATACAATTTGAATTACTTACAGAGATAAGAAGTTGGTGGAATTTAATGGTATCTCTATATGATTGAGCTCTAATAGCTGCAAGTCTTAGGTTCCAAAGGCTTCAAGTATTGTCTGCTTTCACCAATTCTGTAAGTAGTTGTATTTCCCCAAAGGCTACATTCTTTACTTGGTAAAAATATTTCAACAATTTTATTTTCTTTTTTTGCTTTGTACATAAACTGATTAACATTATTTGTTATGCAAACTGTGTGCACAGTTGTTTCTACTGTTCATGTCATTCTCCTTGATTGTGGAAGCACTTCATGCTTTCTTCGAAGATGAATCAGAGCACAAGTAAGTCGATCATCTTGTTTTCTACTGCTACATAGTACACATAATTGAATATATTTACTATTTTTTTTTTGCCGATTTAGGCATTATTTAGTTGTATCGGCAGTGACAAATCTAATGGTGAATCTGCTTGGTGTTTGGTTGTTTAGAAATTATGCTCGAATCAATCTTGGTAAGTGGGATACTGTAGTTGTTGAGCTTTAGGGTTATGAAGGCATAATTTTAACACATCACGTTGGTTTTCTTCCAGTATACAAGAAACCTGAAGATATGAATTACCACTCAGTTTGCTTGCATGTTCTTGCTGATTCCATTCGCAGGTGTGAGATGTTCTGCCACCATGACAGCTCCTTTCTTTCATTCATTACGTCTGATATATATCGGTTTGTTTTCTCAGTGCAGGTTTGATATCAGGGTACTGGTTTCAGTCTGTCGGGTAATTTACTAATTTCTTGCTTCAATCTTCACATTCCGATCCTCTTATATATTTTTGTTTCACATCCTGACTCCTGCAGGGTAAATAATGCTGAAGTTTTGTGCATGGGATTCGTTTCGGGTGCTGTGTTCATGCTGGTAATGCCTCTATTTAAAGCTAGTGCCGGCGTCTTGCTGCAGATGGCACCACCTAATATTCCATCTTCATCTTTTACCAAATGTTTGGGTCAGGTATTCGCTTCTACCATTTCCAGTGTTGTGCACGTGAATTAGTATTTTTATTTTGGATCGATCCTCTTGTTTAGATATCTTCTCGTAAAGATGTCACACAAGTGTCCGAAGCTCGGTTCTGGGAAGTAGTTCCTGGCCATGTTGTTGGATCCGTTTTACTTGAGGTAATTCATTGTCCCATTCCTTGTTTTTATGGCGGCGATTTTTAGTTTGTTGAGGTTCGAGCAGGCTAAGGAAGAGATGGATGAGGAGCCACTAGCGGAGTACGTGCATGGTTTATACCGGGATTTGGGAATCCATGATTTGACTGTGCAAACTGAGAAGAGTTGAACTGATCCCTTTCTTTCTTTCTAATCCAAGGCTTTTCTTAAAATGAAGGAATGCTAAACTTATTTACCTGTGACCTTTTTGTTAGATTAACATTTTATAAAGGTTTAAATCCTACTTTAGGAAAATTGTAACTTTGGCTATTTTTAGTCAGGCCCTTCAACTTTCAATTTCATTATCACATTAACCCCTTCATAGTTCTCTTAAAAAAATAGTGTCATGTCTCAATCATGTTTTGCGACGTGTACAAATAAATCTAAAAGGAAATAGAAAAATTAAAAATTTCATCAACGTTGTTTAAAATCCAGAATTTAATAAAAAAACTGAACTTGATTTTTTAACCAAATTTGTAAAGATTACTTTTGCTCTAGAAGTCAAGTTTGAGTACCCTATTCCTATTGAATCTTAATCTTTAAAAGTGGTACAATGTTTATACTTTAGGTCAGGGCAACTTCCGAAGCAAAATTCAAGTTTAAGAATTGAATCAGATAAAACAATATACAATTAAATCTACATATTTACCCTTCAATTAAAAGTTTGGTTGTTTAATAAAAGAATGGTACAATGGTATTTATAGTTATCACGTGTAAAATATTATGATGATTTTTTTTCATGATTTATCTTAAAAAATCATTTAAAATTAAATTTTAAACATTATTCTAATTTTTATATTTAAACTTTAATAAACTCTACATTTATTTCTTTAAATCTTAACCTTAATTTTAAATTTTAAATCCATTATTTAAAATAAAAAACATTAAAAGAATATAATAAAGAGACGTACTCTTTCCACCTAATTAGTTAAAACATCCCTTCGTTCACTATTTCCTCAACCACTCGAGCATTGCCTCTGGTGTTCAGAACATTTCTGGCGACACTGATCTAAAACTCACAGTAGTTACTCTAGGCTTCATGGGACCATTAAAAAACTCTCACAAGTGTTTTCGTAGGGGTATAAAGTCATTGATTTTTCAGAAACAAAAAATCTTCTGTTTTACAACTAGTTCAGATCAAGTGGCGTCTAATATTTTCTGAATCGGGTAGGGTTAATTGGATGAGGTTGCCTAGACGGAGAAAAAATCAGTGAAATAATCTGATTCAGTTTTTGAACAAGATAAATGATATATTACAAAAAAACAAACTTTTAACCACGTTTTTAGTTGTATAAAGATGTTTTCAAGTGTTGTTAAAAATTTTAGATTGATTAAAAAATCAGAACACAAGCAAATTAGATATATTGGAAATTTCTTCATTTCCTTCAATGTGTCCAAGATTTTTTTTTTTTTGATAAACCATTTTCTAAAAAAAATAGTTTGATCATCAAAGTACTCACCTCAGTCTATTTTACATGAAACTTGTGTACTAACAAGTGTAGAACAACTGTCCAGTTCAAAAACAAAAACAAACCATGGAAACACGACAAGGATCATCTGCCACTGAGTTCCATTGTTGTCGTGAGTTGACCTCCGGTTGTTGAGTTATCAATATCTTCTCGAATAAGTGTAGGAGCCATGGCCGGCCACATGAAAGCAGGCTTCTCTGGAGGCACATCTGGTGCACTCACTTCCCCCGTAAGAACCTGCAAAGCACTTCTCATGGAGGGTCTCTCATAAGGGTTCGGATGACAACACCCCAACCCCAACATAAGTGTGCACCGTGCTTGATCCTCGTCGAAATCATGGTTTAATCGAACATCTACTACATCGGTAATTCGTTCCATCCTATGATGTTCCCAGACCCACTCTACAATGCTGATGTTGTTGTCGTTTGTCTCACTTCGATGCCCTGGTTTTCTGCCACATATTACTTCAAGTATTAGTACTCCAAATGCATAGATGTCAGTTTCAACGGTTGCCTTACCTGTATGGAAACATTCAGGGGCCATATATCCCGGTGTTCCAGCAATCTCCTTGGTTGAATAGTGTGTTTTGTCATTCAATTGAACCGTTCGGGCAAGTCCAAAATCTCCCAATCGAGCATTGAACTCTGAATCTAACATTATGTTACTGGCTTTTACATCTCGATGAATAACCCTTTTCTCGCAACCATTATGGAGATAGTCCAGTGCCTTAGCTACACCACAAATGATATTTTGCCTTGTTTCCCAATCCAGAGTGGTATCCGCATTGTTCGGAATTTGGTTCCGGTATATGTACCTGTCTAGGCTCCCATTCTGCAGGAACTCATAAACCAGAAGGAGCTCATTGCTTTCATAGCACCATCCTAAGAGTTTAACTAGGTTCTTATGGTGGAGGTTGCTAATGGTGGTCACTTCTGCTATAAAATCCTGCTTCCCATGGCGTGTAATCTTTAGAATTCTTTTCACAACAGCCTCTTGATCTCTCAAAACCCCTTTATAGACCGTCCCGAATCCGCCACTGCCAAGTTTTTTATTAACATTGAAGTTACCAGTGGCAGCTTTAAGTTCCTTCAATCTGAACTTTTGAGGTGCACTAGATGACCTTAGAATCTCTTTCTCGATCTCCATCTCATCGTGGTCCTTCGTTTTCAATCTGATTTTACGTCGCCTTCGGTATAACAAGAAGCCTAACCCACCTAACAAAATGACTGCAACTATTGGAATCAAGATCCAAAGCCAAAGAAGATTGACTGAACCTTTAATTTGAATATCAAAACTAATGAAATCCCAGGACTTTACACCATTCACTTGGGTGTACTCCCCCGTTGAACCCGAAAATCCGACAAAAACGTCCTGAGGAAGATTTTTAGACAGATCGATACGACTATTGACAATAGGATTCCCCATATTCTGTTCACTAAGTCTAGTTAACTTGACATAAACCAGCAATTCATCAGATCTGGCATCATATTCAATCCTGGCAGTGATATCTTCACCACTTGATAGATTTACACCATGGCTTGCCAATGATTCTTGATTGATGGAATATATATTTTTCACATCTACTCCAACATGATTATCATCAACATCCAGTGGATCACTCTTCCTTGTATCAAATTCCACAGCAGCTATATGATTTATGTTTATGGTACTTACGTTTACGATCCCGAGCCATGCGCCTCCACTGTTGGTTGGTAGCGCGGCGCTATCGGTCAATATGAAGGCGAGACCCTCGCCACCTGGAGTGGATAGGGGTCTGATGTTAAGCACAAAGGTTGTGTTAAATGATGTTTTGGTGCCTCTGAGCTTGTCCCATAGTTTAAGCGGTTGCTGATACAGGATCCTTCCTGACGAGTGACTGGAAACAGGACTTACTTGAATGATACCGTTGGCGACTGAGGAATTAAATCGAATGAAATTGTTGGCATTTGCAGGGTTGAACGATGGATAACTGAAATTAAAGCATCCAATCTGTGCAAGGTTGCTACAAATCAAAATTGCTCGGAGGAAGTGAATTAATTTGAAATTAGAAAACATGTTACGAATCGGCTGTTGATCTGGACATTCTTTTGTTGTCTGATGAACACTGAAATATCGAGTTAATTCATTGTTTGCATCTTGGTCAACCCCTGTGCTGCAATCATTTCACATTGAAGAAAATGACTTTTACAATTAGCTGGCATTTGCTGTTCTATTGGTCAAACTTTTACCAAAAATTTCCAACCACCGACTTGTAAGCAACCAGAAGCAGCTTAAACTGGTGGGAATTTTCTCATTTTTGATTGCTTGGTGTTGGAATGGTAAAGAAGAGGAAAGGAAAGTGCAAAGAATATAGATGAAAGTCTTGGAAACAAAGGAAGCTGAAACAAGTTGTATTTTCAAGAAAAGATTCCATAAAATATGTTGAAACTTCTGCCAAACAAGAACCAACTTCTGTTCCTCCTTGAGTTCTTCGAGGCTGAGTACCATCCGTTTGCATAATTGATCAGTAGGAGTTGGTGTTCCCTGAAAACGTCACTCAAGGTTAACGTACCCAAAATATTAATTCCTATAAGTCTCCCTCTCCCACCAATCCACATTTGATCTTCCATTCACAGTCGTTGCATTTTAAATATGGGTTGCCTTGTCAAGTTACAGACACACTTGAAAATGTTCAAGCAGGCCCTTGGATAGACTCCACTTTTTGACAAAATAATTTCTTTCATGATTTCCAATATTGATTTGCATAAAGTTATTTTCCAATAGTTTTCTAAAGAGATACGGTTGACTCTCACTAGAGGTGATGCAGGAGAAGTTGGTGTTGATGGTATTGGTAGCTCTGAGGCTGTAATTATTGGAGGCTTTGAATGATCGAAGAGAGGCTGTAATTACTAATTATTGGAGGCTTTGAAGGGTCGAAGAGAGGCTGAAGAGGGAATAATGTTGTAGCTCAAACGAAGGCCCATAAGGAAAGAAAAAGAAAGGAAGATATGAAGACTATTTTTGTGGCCGAGAAGAACAGATCTTTGGATAAACAATTATCATCCACCGGTTGAAGATGCAACTTGTGGTTTATTAATTCTTTTCAGTCGGAGAGTTAATCAGGATTTTGGATATATATGTGTATAGAATAATTATGAACATCAGGAAACAAATACATGGCTGAAATTCGTTGGATAAAGTTCGTGAATAATCAATAAAACAGTGAATATTTTTAATCATTAAAATTTTAAATATAATTATCAAATTTATTTAACTATTATAAAATAATTATTAAATTATATAAAATATTCTTAAATTTTAATAAAATTAATCACTAGTTTATAATATATGATTATCATTTTATATTAGTTCACTAAATTATTAATCATTTTATACCTTTTAAAATTTCATAAAAATTCATTTGTAAAAAAAAAAAACTATAGTTGAGATCGTTAGATAGCAATCAAGAAATTTATATAATTTTATATTATGTGATTTCGACTTCTAATAATTATTTTAATAAATAAATATTATCTCTACCATAAGTGTGATTAAATCAGAATACCATTGAATTAATAAAATATGTTAAGGGTAAATTATATGGGTGACCACCTAATTATTAGATCCATCCTATTTAATCTCTCAATTAAAAAATTAAAATCTAACCACCAAATTATTTAATTGATCTTATTTTAACCAACATTATTAAAATCTAATGGATTGATAACACAGCAGTTAAGTTTTTTTTTGTATGATTACATATTCTTTGTTTATTGAAAGGTTCCATCACTTGAAGGGTTCGGCCTCCCATCCAATGTGAGAATATAACAGTGTTATTGCAGTTGCTGCAAGTGTTAAGCTCGTAATGCTTTCTGGCTCCCCGCTTCCCTCATAATCTTATGGGAGGGCGAAACCAGTGAGCATCGGAAATCGTAAAGGTTGATCTTTGGGTATGCGAAAGACCTGAAGTGCCGCACTAGTAGAAGTCTCTGCGCCGAAAACTCTGACCCCGTGACAAGTGGTATTAGAGTGAGGTTGTGTACTAGCTGTTGGGCTTGCCGGGCGCCCCATGTGCTGCAGAACGAGTCATGTGGACGAGCGCGTTAGCTCGCACCCCAATGAGAAGAGGGTGTTCGCAAGTGGGTCCTCTAAAGACGAGGACGGTAGGCAGGAAGCCGCAGCGAAAATTCTCCAAATGATCGAGCTGCAATGAAAACACCTTGTTTAAGTGGCGAGTGACCATGAGATGGTTGCAGATAAATTTATTTATGATTTTTTTGAGTTTTTTTTAACTTTTATTGATAAAATTTGACGACCGATATTTATTTTTTTGAATTTTTTAAAATATTAAAAATAACAAACTATTATTACTGTTAACCGTTAAATAACAATTATTATAGAACGTTAATCTTATTATTATTTATGCAATTAATGATTTTAACCAACAATATTATCATTAAATAATACTAATGGTTATAACCATGACAGATTATTTTTCGAATCCCCATTAGAAAGGAAAATTAATAATATTTCTAATAATATGTTTCCTAAATTCCTAAGTACCACCTTAAATGTAGAAGAGAGAAAAAATGTCATTGCACTAGAGTAATATTTACGTTACAATAAGAATTTGAGAATTATTTTTGTAAATTTTAAGAAATTTAAGAATTTTTAAACTGAATTTTTAAACATTTTAAAGTGTTTGGTCATTCTATATGCAATTACTTGTTGGTGGTAGATGATTATATTCAGTCCAACAACACTACTGTGGTCAATGGTCAGCTGGATTTTATAAATTTTACTTTGTGCATCATTCTTTTGAGATCTACCTAGAGGCTTTGGCCTATCATGGTGTTATAATTGATATTTGTTCTTTCTCCTGGCAGTACGCGTAGGGCTTATCTATCTATTGTCCGGTCTTGGTGGGAGCATACTATCAGCTCTTTTCATTCAGCGTGGTATTGCTGTTGGTGCCTCTGGTGCATTATTTGGCCTTCTTGGGGCAATGTTATCGGAATTGCTAACTAATTGGACTATATATACAAATAAGGTTATACTACTTCCCCTTCGGTTCTATCTCCTTTGAATAAGGCAAACTTTTACATGCTATATGCAATTGCCTTCATGTTTGGAGCTTAAGATAAGTAGATATGCGTAAGCATGATATATTGATAAGCAATGCCATCTAAGAAAAAGCTCAAGGAAAATGTGTCTCAGCTGTAATTGGTAAAGTTATGTATTGTAGGCTGCAGCTCTGATCACACTCGTGATCATCATCGCCATTAACTTGGCAGTAGGAATTCTTCCTCATGTTGACAACTTTGCACATATCGGAGGTTTCTTGTCCGGCTTTCTCCTTGGGTTTGTTTTGCTGCTTCGTCCCCAGTTTGGGTGGGTGGGACGTAAGAATCTTCCTGCTGGTACTCCTGTAAAATCCAAGCTTAAGGCATACCAAACCGTGTTATGGGTGATTTCTGTGGTTTTACTCATTGCTGGGTAAGCTTTCTATACCCTATGTTATTAACTTCAGGGAGAGTAAAACTTTCATATATGGTTCCCCTAGGAACTTGTGTTTATGATTCCGGTGATTTTGTTGTGCTTTCCGGTTTGAATGATGGCAGTTCCACGGTGGGTTTAGTACTGGTGCTTCGAGGGGAGAGTGGAAACGACCATTGCAGCTGGTGCCATTACCTGAGCTGTGTTCCTACATCAAAATGGCACTGTGGAAACTAATGAACACACTCGCCCGTTGTTAACGTTCCGCTCACTGATTCTTTCCTTCTTCCCTTGCTTTACATCATTTGTTAATTTCGTCCGGTTGTTATATGCCTATGTATATATACACACACATATATGGTTGTTTTATTGTCATTATATAAGGTTCAAATTTTATACAGTATCTGAAATTATTAGTGGTACTGTTTTGCGATTCGGGCAAACACAAAATAATGTTAGAGGCTTCCAGTAAATTCATTTTTATCTGATACAAACGCTAAAACTTCTAAAACAATTGAATTATCAAATTTCTTACTTCATCCGAGTCATTAATAAAATACATTACATTGAAAAGACTCCAAAATAATAATTAAATAAATCTTGTAGCTTTATTTTTCTGGAAAGAGAAGCTCAAAAATCTTACATTTCAACACTCCTGGGCCTCCTCCCCTTTCTACTTTTGTTTTGTCTTTCCCAAAATAGGAAGTGCACCCTATGACTAAGGTATTTGTATGGTTTGATTTTGTTTTCTTTCTTCTATTAGCCTAAAGTATAACTAAGCTACCCCATTAAGTAAAAGAGTGGAATTGGTCCTGTGGACCTATTTTGGCTTCAAGGCTCCGAGTTATTTCGGCTCAACCCAATGGCAGATTTTGGGACAATGCCCGTCATTCTACTGATTATGTCTTCAAACGATGGTCGATTTTCTGGATTACTACACGTTGGGAACACCAGAAATGGTTAGCTTTTTTCATCCATTTGCTTAGTTTCCATGTTTGCTAAAAGTGGTAGGAAATAGAGCAAGATTGATGTATACCTTTGCCAACAGTCACGGATAATAGAGTCTATATGCGGATCAAGGCCTTCCGGTAGCTCTAATCGCCTATCCATGAAGCCAACAACTCCAACAACCTACATTATGGTTTCGACATATTGGTTAAGATATCAATGATATTTGTGTAGCTTTGTAAGACGGAGAAAATGTTATTTGAGGAAGAAGACCTGTAAAGAGTTGAGGTTGTTCCATGGAATGGAGACAGTCATTAGTTCCCACAAGATTACTCCAAAACTGAATACATCAGACCTGTTCAGATTGGTGTCAGGAAGCAGTTGAGGAAAAAGAACAACTTGAGTCTTAAATGTCTTTAAACAGGAAAATATCAATGTTGGCTATTCAAGAAATTACTTCTCATTTGAAGGTTCATTCCTCAGGACTTCTGGAGCCATCCATTGGGGCTGCAATTAGATAAAACTTATATTATTTACATGGTATCTGATTAGGTTTCTATCCTCAACCTAACTGATGACAAACTCTTCTTAATCGTAGATAAATTATGGAAATGATGTTCATTCACGTTATGATGCTCTATCCTCAATAGATGTGAAAAACGCACACATGATCTATTAAAAAAGAAATCAAAAAGAATCATCAGAAGCGGTCATTACCGTTCCTCTTCCGGACTTTGCGGTTAAGAAAGTTCCATTTTTCCATCTTGAGAGGCCAAAGTCTCCAACCTAAGACATAAAGCATTAATTGAACTGTAAGCAATCTGAAAAATTCTCAAAAGAGTATGAACTTTTTGAAGATATCAACTGGCATATGGTACCTTCACATTCCAATTCCTATCAACAAGGAGATTGGAAGACTTCAGGTCTCTATGCACTATTGGCGGATTCCTATGATGCAAGTAATTCATGCCTCTAGCCTGCAGAAAGAAAAGGGCAGTGTGAGGTTCACCAACTAGCAGAGATTGTGGGGTAAACTAAAAGATAGATGGAAAACGCACAACATCAAGGGCCATCCTCATGCGCCTTTTAACGTCCAGTGCCTGATTATTCTTGTGAAGTGCTTTGAAAAGGCTTCCCCTGATTATTAAAACAACAATAATTGAGTGCTACATATCATCAAGAAAGGGCAATATGCATACAACTTGTATTGATCTATTAAATCTCAATGGGTATGAAGAAATGAAATCATTAACAGAGGATCATTAATTGAGTACCCCTTAGACAAAACAACAAATTTCATTACCTAGGCAAGAACTCGGTGACAATTGCAAGACGTTCTTGTGAGTACACTGCTCCCATGAACAATAGTACGTTTGGGTGTCTTAGTTTTCTCATTATATCAATCTGAAGAGCAAGAAAAAACTGTTAAGGACTCGATTAATTCACACATGATATTGCTTCATCAAAAAACTAAACCAAATTTAGAGAGTACCTCTTTTTTGTAGTCTAATAATGTTGATTCTTTGTATTCACCAGCAAAATAGACCTTAACGGCAACATCCTTCATGTAGAAAATGATTTTTATCCAGGTTAGTAAATATTTATACACAAGTATTTCACATAAGAAATTGAATAAAAGGAATGAAAATAACTTACTGATCCATTCCAAATTCCGCGATAAACAACTGCATACGAGCCTGAAGAGAAAAGAAAAAAATGACTGGGTATATCATATTGAAGTATAACTTGTAAGCTATCATTTCTCGTATGTTAAAAAAGTAACAATGTTCACCCAATAAACAGCAATGGCATTTATGTACAGACCAACCTACATGGAAAAATCATTTTAAACTGAAGGTGTAACATAAATAATATTTAACTACCTTTGAAAATATTTAATTCGAGTAATAGTTACCCATGAATGTAATAACATGAACTAAAGGATGTCTATCAACCGGTGCAAGAATCCAATTCCTACCCATCAAACCCTTTTCTTTCAAGTGTAACAATATGCGGACATCTATGCATGTCAAAACTAGAAGTTTACCTTGCCCGATCTCTTCCCCTAAATGTAGGTCTTCCCAGTGAATCTCACAATCAACCATATAGTTTGACTCATTATCCCCTTTGCTTGATGGACTTTCTTGGCTTTCTGTGCTCTCCATTAAACTTGATAAGCCTTTATCTCCCGTCTGTTTTTTTAATTCATCTTCCACCTCTGATGCATTCATATTTGGAAACTCTGGCTCTGATTCATTTTCATTTACAAGGCATGCTAATCCTTCAATAGATTCTCCAATTCGAGTAACTGAAACTTTACCATTGCACTCTCTTGAAGAGCCTACAACAGATGTTGGACTTGTGCACTTTTCAATACTTATGTGATTTTGAATTGAACCCTTTAAACCTCTAGAAAAATTACGTTCATTTGTCACATTGTTTGTTGCCAATCTACAAGTTGCATCCTTTCTCTGAAGACATTCATCATCTTCATTGTTGTGGTTACTAGGTCCCCTGATGTGCAGTTTCGCCAAGACTTTTGCAGCCTGCAATCATTCCACCAAAATTTTAGCTAAACAGTAGGAAGAATATGAAAACAGCGGTAGAATTGCTGAACCGATGCAATCTTCATTACGATGTTAAGATGATAATGTCTACTCTACGGGTTTTAACAGAGTTCTTAACTTCTCGTCAATTAGTTATATGCAGCAATTTGATAACTACAAACTATGAGATACCAAAACTATCATTCAAATATTTGGTTGCGTAGCTCATAACAAACCAAGCTGAAAGAATGACAATACCATTTTTGAAGGTTGAGCAAGATTGAATGCATTTTCATCCTTCTGAGAGCTTATTCTTTCAGCTGTGCCCCTCCACTCATGGAAACTTGAGTTAAATTCACCTTCCTTGAATAATAAATAAGAGAGAAAAAAAAGCCACTTAGATATATGATGTAATATATATATATATAACTAGCTGACGAGCAATTTCAGAACCAAGTCTCACTGCTGTATTAGGAGTCTTTAACTTGTCTTCCGTGCTTGTTCCACTATCCTCTTGTTTCCTTGACTTATTACTCGAATTGCTTAAACCATCTTGTTTCTTGAGTAAAAATCTTGAAGCCTGGGTGTTTTGACAGTGCAAGATGTCAAATTTTTTAGAAACTAAAAATAGAACCAGAAATGGAAAGAATCGAAAGAAAACTTCGGCAAAATTGTAGTAATAATATACATAAGCACCAGATTAGAAACGGATGGTGCAATCTGCGGCCGTGGTGGATGCCACTGTATGTTTTTCGACTTTAACCTCCTTGGTCTACTATAATCCTGAGATGTTCCCGAATTCTCTGAATTTATACCATTGAAAAAGGCTGCGTCACTTGAAACTGTCACCACACCAGTAAGTTGACCATCTTCGTACAGAGGAGTTTTGGTCACCAGAGCAATAAAATTTTCACCCGACTTCTTCTTGAAGGGGAACTGACCTGACCATGATCCGCCACAGATCAATTTCTCCATAATTTTCGTAAGGGGTGCTTGATATTCTTCAGCTATTAAAAGTGTTGTATCTCTTAGTCCCAAGACTTCATTGGACTTCCACCCGAAAAGATTTTCAGCTGAGCGATTCCTGTGGTAAGAGAATCCTTCTCTTTATCAATTGCACACCTTGAAAGTGATGTGTGATTTAATAAACACGTGATTAAAGGATTCAGTAAAAAGGAAAGAAAAAAGAAGCATTCTTCATCCTTAATGGAAGACATTTGAGTAATGCTAACATATAACAGCAAATTCTAAGATGCATTTTCTCAGAAACAAAGAATGCATAAACCATGAACTTGCAGCTTGCTTTTTGTAACTTCTGTACAATATAACTTGCAAGACAAGCAACCGATATACGTATTGTGTTCCCAAGGTCGGAGCTGAAATGGTTTACCATAGTTTTCACTAGTCACTCCTCAGTGTTCCACAGGAATAAAACCGTTTAGAGAGTTTTTAGCTGAGTACACGTACCTAGAAAACTAGAGAAAATACAAAAGAATTGCAGTAAAACACATGTTATTAGTGTATGACATTCTTTGTAGGTGCTAACTGGGGGAAAGAGAGTCTTCAAATTTAGTTTTGAACTAAGTCCTACTTCTAAAACAGAGGAACAAAAATCTCGTACCCCTAATCATGCATCCTTACTTGCCCCTCGCCTTTAAAAATCCTTAAAATTAAATTATAAACCATAACCTTAAATTTTCACATCATAAACCCTAAACTCAAAAAATAACCATACCCTAATTCCCTAAAACCTAAACACAACCCTTAACCTTAAACCCTAAACTCACTATTTTAAAATAAGCACCCATGGAGAGGCACAATAAAGGAGCAGACGTTTTGCACCAAAACTGAGAACTAATTATCAATTATGACATTCTTGCAAATATATACAAGTTTATAACATATGGCAATCCCCATGCTCCACCATCGTTACCAAATTTTCAAGTTACTAAATATAGGTAGATGCTTTTGCAAACAAAAAATACAAGAATAGATGTAGGTGACATCATGGTTCATATGAAAGATACACATTTGGCCAAGCAACCACTTAAAAAAACAGGCTAAAAGAGGAAGCAAATATAGACTGTCATGTTTTTTGTTCAAAAGTGTGGAACTCTTTGGACTACTAATTATGGAAATTCTTAAGACAATTTGATGACAATATATTTATCTGGTTATCACAGTTTGGGAATCTTTAGACTGGCTGTTGTAGAAAACAACTCATGCCAATTAAATTTCCTTCCATGAGACAATAAATCAGAGCCATTAATTTGAAGATTGACAATAAAACAACCAAAAACCAAGAAACAAGATTCAATCTTTTCAAAAGAACCTGCATTGGGTCTACTCAAAGCATCAAAAAATGAAGGAAAAGATGAGTTTTAGGTCTATACCAAAATGTAATCCTCCCCGAAGTAGCGGAAGAGACATGAATAGCATGTCCAATGGATTCCAACACGTTTCTCAAAGGGCTTCCTGTGGAGAAGTATCCGGGAAATGTCGCAACGGCGGGATATGACATGGAATTGCTGGAATCTGATGTCAGCATCGCTTCCTCATCACTTCTTTTATCTTGTTGAGCAAGCTCGTCAAACTCTTCCCTCAACTTAGCATGACTGGCTTCCAAACTCAAGCACCGATCCACTAAGGCTCGGTAGAGACTCGCTATTGAGTCATCCTCAGCCATTGAATCACTCACCGGCGACTCCTGGGAGATGGAAGCAACAAGTTTTGGCGATGGCCAATTTTGTTTTAGCTTTTGATAGTTATATTGTTTTTTATTTAATATCGAGGTGGTCGCCTATCTTATTTTTATTTTTCGGTAATATATAAAATATTTACTTTTTAAAATTAATAATATATTTTGTGTAAGTCGTGGGGTCTAAGGCTTCCCGCCACGTGTAATTGTCGGCTAGTGAAGTCTTCAAGTGAAGCGATGAGGTGCCCCGCACGTGTTCTTCCTTAAAGGCCAAACACTTTCAAAACCTGTTTAAAAAAACATTCAAAATTTTAGTTTGGTCCCTCTACAATACTCATATTTTTATTTAGTTTTAATATTTTAATTTGGTATAATTTAGCCACTATTTTTGTAACACCCCAACTCGATCCCAAAGAACCATTAACTTTTCTGGATGATAAACTCTAACTAAAACTATTAACTAATAATAATAATATTACTTATGTCGGATTAAGTTATATTCCCTCAAACTGAAATTTTTACCTTTTTCGCAAATTATTTTTTAATTATAAAATATCTAATTTATTATTATTTTTAATTTTTATTAATAATAAAATTTTTAATAACAAAAATAAAATTTTAGGCGATAAATAATTTTATTATTACAACAAATATCAAATAATAATACTCTTTTCACTATCATGAGAAAGTTTTAATATTATAAATTTTGTATTACAATTATAAACTTAGATCGAATCTTTATTTGTGAAAATATAAATGTTACAATCAACTAAATACAAATCTCTCACAATGACTTCTGCTACTATTATTATACAATCTACTATTTGTGATAAACTTATATTGTTGTCGTGCCTCCAGGCTCCATCTAAGCTTAGAGACCTTTCTCCTCAATCTCCCAATCTGTGGTTTCTTTCATCTCTATTTTCTCTAACCAAGCATTGAAGAAACCTGTCCATTACTACACTCAGCAGCTGGGGTTGCCCTCAAAGAACATGTCTATAAAATAGAAATATTTTATAACTTGAAAGACTGAATAGTAATCTTTGTGTCCATATCAATTATATCCTCTACCAAAATCATTTTTTATGAACAAACTGTTTCCTCCCAAATTCATATCTTTTACTTCACAAATGTCTTTTGTTACAATCGAAACTAGATGTTCTAGACAGATCCAAAAACATGTCATACTATCCCAAATTTGATTCCACTTACCTGCCCAGCTGGTCTCTTGAGGTTGTTTAGTTAACAGGCGTCTGCTATTTTTTGTAGTCAGTAGCCAAGAAGATGAATCATCCTTCAAGGGAGAAACAGAAACAAATGAAGTAAAGAAAACATTATAAAAACTTTTTAATGGCATACGTGTCCACACAGGAGAAGGGGGTAGAATGACTCAACACTCTTACAGGGATAATGCTTATACAAACTGTTGGTTTTTGATTGTATTACAGTTTAGTCACTTATCATCAGTTCCATCTATTTTACAAGCACTTGTTAAACGAAGAGCCAAATCATTCTAAAACATGGAAGAAATCTATCCATGAACCATTAATCTTTTCCATTGTTTCTACTTTAACCACTCAACTTTGTTATTTTATAATTTAGTCATTAAACTCAATTATACACAGTCATTTTAGTTTTCTATCATTCGTATTTATGATTTTATATTCTTACAATTTAGTCCTTATCCTCTTAACTCCTCGAGATTGGATTTAATTAATTTAAAATGAATCAAATCAGATATTTTAAAGAACAAGTTTATAACTGAAAAGTCAAATTTCGATTATCAAAAATTTAATTAACTAAAGAAACTATTTTTTAGGTGTTATAATTATATCAAATTAAAATACAATATCAATTCCCAAAATTTCAACATATGTAGGACTCAAAACCCTCCTTTGAGCATTCAAGGGAAAATCGGTTCGTTTTGAACCATTGATTGTTGACTTTTGATGAGACATCCAATGGTCAACATTACATGATGTCTGGGTTGACCGTGGAATGATGGAGTTGACAATTGAAACTCATGATGTTATGAAGTTTTTCATAATTGTGCCAACTGTACTTGGACAAATTTATTTATTTAATTAAACACTGCCTTTGGAATTTGGAAATTGGATCTTAAAATATTTATTGCCACTTCGTGTTCATGACATAAGATTTCACGAGTTAGGGCTTAGGGGTCCCAGCTTAGGCTACCAGTTAGAAGGACTTCAATTATATAGTATAATTAGGACGAAGACACTTCAATATAAAAAAAAGACAATTTATCCTTTAGTAATAACTATTTATTTTTTAAGATAATCTATTTTCTATAATCGTGGGGGCACGTGTTTTGTCCGGCGAGGTGAAGCAATCAGGTGCCACATCGGCGACTGAGGCTTTGGCATTTTTAGTTTGCCGTTGAAATTTTTTATGACGATAATCTCCTCGGCTAGGTGAAGCCATCAGGTCGGACATGTCTTACCTTTTCTTTTGAAGGGAAGCAACTAGTAAGTGGGCATGTGGGGTGGAGTTAGGTTGCTTCGACTCGATCCATTTTTTATTACTTGAAGACGTGGAATGAGTCAAAGGATTCAGAAAACAATGCAGAGGTCGGTTTAATAGTATTTTTAAAAAGGTTTTGTTAAAAGATTTTTAAATTTTTAGATTTAAAATTATCTAGTTAATATTGTTACAAAATATTTTTAAAAAATAAATGATTAATATTACAAATCATATATAAATGATATTTAAATTTTTAATATTATTATATACAAAATATATTAATTTAAATTATCACAAAAATATATAATAATATTTTATTAATAAATATATTTTTAATAATTATAGATGTTCTATGAAAATAGAATCAATTTTAAGCATTTTATCTAATATATATAATTTTTAAATTAAAAATATCTTATTAATTACATTTTCATAAAAAATATAAATTATAAATAAACATAATAACAAATCAACGTTAAAATTATAACTTTAACTTCTAAAAACAATTTTTAATTGTAAAAACTAGAAAGAATAATTTTTAAATTTAAATTAAAAATACTTTTCAAATATATTTTTCTTAAAAATACTAACTATTTAAGACCGTTTTTAAGCTAAAAACTGATTTGAGAAGTGCTAAACAAAACCTAAATTAGATCCGTGTTCTTCCTTAAAGCCAAACACATTCAAAATCTGTCAAAATTTAGGTTTGGTCCCTCTACTATACTTAAATTTATTATTTAGTTTTGATACTTTAATTTAGTATACTTTAGTCACTATTTTAAATATTAATTCCAGTAACTAATATTCTTTTTCTTTTGACCGTGGGAGGATGGATCTTAAAATATTGATCGGTCATTTTGTTAAGGACATAAGATTTCATGAGATAGGGGTAGGGGGGCCAACTTAGGGTAGCAATTCTAAGGACCATAAACCCACTCGATATATTACTATTTAAATGCCATTTATTATATTTGAGTCGATAATTACCGGTAGTTAGGTTTACTAAAAAAGTATAATATTAAAAAATGTATTGAATATTTATTAAATATTTACTTTGATTTTGATAAAAAATATATTTACTTTGGTCTTTATACATGTGAAATAATTTAATTTTTAACGTTTTATTTTAAATAAAATACTTATTCTATGAATAATTTTTTTAGTTAAATGTCGATAAGCAACTTGAAATGATTTGATAGATATTTTATAAAATTATTTTTGATTAATGTGTCATTTATAAAGTTAATATATTTGTCTATATGATATTGTTATCGCAATGTGTACAATCATTTATGTTTATCATGGCATTTTAAATCATTTATCATCAATTGACAAACAATTCGAATAATATTAGGATTCCATATCATTTGAATCTAACTTTTGTCTCAGATTTTTCTTGAATTGTAATGGAAATATATGTTGTGCTTTGTATTATTGTTTTAATGAGCCTCAGTGCTATATCTTTCTTTTTTCAGTCCTCTTTAGCGGATATATTTGTCGGTGCTCACTCAGTTTTATTGGCACTGTAAAAATTTAGTATTACGTAGGTCTTGTGGTTTATGATGATTCTTGACTTTATGTTTATGGATCGTTGACAATTGATGAATGAATGTGATTGATGTTAAGATTACTGATGTAACAATTCAGCAAACACACCATGTTTTAAATTCAATAAAAAAACTAATCAGACACCAATATACATTTGTTCTGGTAAGAAGCAAATGGTATATATATATATAAACAGATGGATACATTCTGCTAAACATGTTTTTGCTAGAATTGTGACTGCAGCTAGCTATATTGAACAACTCTGACTTGGGTGAAGTTGACAGTATTGCAGTTACTTTACTAGACATTGGATCCAAAGCTTATAATCTGCTTCTACGTTTTCACTGTCTATGCAACAAATAGAATCTCCGGATTATACAAGTCCATTTTCTTCCTCCCTTAACGTACCCAAGGGAAATCTACTTCAGGTTCATGAAAGAGAATTGGCATCTTTATTGTACCGTTACTGAAGTTTGTTGGATTACTTACTTGTATGTACAAATTTTTGAGCTATCTACTACTGTGGAATATCAAGTCTTATTGCAGTATCTTTACAGGTATGATAACAAATTGCTATGGATGTATATGATGATTGATTAGTAAATCTTGAATTCATTTCAGCTACCACTTTACATTATCATAATGAGTATTTCGAAAATACTTGCGAGAGGGGTTGGAGAAACGTGAAGATTGTTTTTGAAAATAACATCTCATGTTTTCGTTATTTCTGTTCATCTGAATTGAACCTCGATCATCTATGTTGATGATATACTTGTTGCCTTATGTTGTTCAGGAGAGAGCATTCGGGTTGTTTGTTTACTTCAGTTGTTGTAAACTGCATATCCATTGGGTATAATTCCTACAGGCTACAGATAAGACTTGTTTTCTATAAAGGCAAGTTAGAGATTGTAATGCTTCTTTGCTATGATCAGAAAAGTTTGTTTGATCCCAATGATTGTGTGAAAATTATTTAGGGTTTGATGCAGAGATGTGGTAACTCACATTCATGCCAAAAACCATATGAAAACCAAACACTGCAAACGTGATTCTCAATGTAAAACAAGTATCTTCACCAAGCATTCAAAAATGGAGGACCACAAGCACCAAAGTGTAATAGAGAGTAAAGAAAGACCGTTGAAGATGAGTTGTTGGACAGCTGGATGGATGAAATTTGAGTTTAGATTATTCACACTTGAAGTTGCATTTACATGGCTGAAAAGTACCTGTTTCCTCTTTCATCAGAGAAAATGGAGGAAACTGAATACTTTATGTACAACTCTAAGAATAAAGCCGAAGTTTCAGATAGAAAGGGATGGAAAAGCCTTGAAAGTAAGACTTGTCTTTTTTCCATTTTTCTCAAGTATATGATCGTTGTTGACACGATGATTTCATCTTGGTTAAAGACGTGACAAAAGAGAATCTATATTTTCTAATATTTTCTATAATATGAAGCTATACTGACAAACTGCTCTCTTCTACAGTCCATAAAGAAACGCACTGCTGACTGGTGAGATGCAAACTTGGGATGTTTTGTTTCTTAGCCACTTGGATTTCTGTAAAATTACACCATTCCAGTTTTCTCCATGAGCCGTACATGAAAACCATCTGGAAACTGTAAACCTGGAGTTCTGAGTATATTTCCACCTTTGATTGGTTCCCACCTGAAAGGTTCAATATTTAGATGTCTCTGTGGTACAAAGTTTGTTGGGCATCTAGTAATTTGCTCGTACCTGTACTTGGTAACCAGGCAATGGAGAAACACTGCCATCTGTACTTTAGTGAAGTCTGTCCCGACACAAAATCTCATGCCACCCCCGAAGGCCATGAAATTCTTTGAGGCTCCATTCATTTCTCTTCCCTGCAGTAAAGAAGTAGAAGTGAGTTTCAAAGTGATTTTGTTTTAGTAGCAGTCTCTCGGGTAAAAGTATGTGCAGTATTAACCCACCTCCCATCGTGATGGATTAAAGGTCAGAGGATCTTGGTATTTTGCTGGATTCAGGTGCACAGCTGGGGGACAGACCATTACTGCCCAACCAGCTGGAATAGTGTATCCTGTATTATCACCAAGCTTTCATATTAATTGTAGCCTAGGGCTATTTTAATTTAACAATTCGGAAGTGGGTCTCAAAACGTTTTCGATGCAGACCTTTGAATTGAACTTCTCTTAGTGATTTTCTGAAGATTCCTGGCACTATATTCGCTAGTCTAACTGTTTCATTGATGAACTGTAAGTTGCACTTGTCAGTATAGAAACAAACAGTGTTACTCAACAGGTAATATAAATCACAACAATTCTCACCTGAAATGTGCATCTCATTGATTTATATTCTTTCCATGTAAATCCAGAGTCTGTATTTTCCCTATTTTGTAGAATTGTCTCATGCTCGTCCTGTAAGGCCGGAAATAGTTAACAACATGTTTGTTCGGGAAACAATTCGGATTTTTTGCAGATTCACATACCCTTAATTTTTTCAGCACTGAAGGGTCATCAGAAAGAAATTTAACTGCTAATGTTAGGGCCAGGGAAGTTGTCTCAAAACTGGCAAAGAGCAGGACAAACATCAAATCCAGAGCTATCGCTTCTGTTAAGATTGTTCCCTCTTTCTGAAGTTCTTCAAGGACAAAATCGAAAAAGTCACTTTGGCTCTTTCCCGGCATTGCCTGCCTTTCGTTTAGCAGGTTCTTTAGCATCTTCATTGCATTTTTCCTTCCCTGAAAAGATCAAAGAAATTCAAGAATCAATACACAAAAGATGGTAGATTTTAAGTTACAGATATTGATGTTTTAACCTTGTTATTATGCTCTAGAATGGCAAAAGAAGATGCTGGTTAAGTACCTCTAAGCATTTGTGATAGGCTGTTCCAGGAATATCCAAGGGAAAGGAGATTAATCCTTGTATGAAGGCAACAAAGTTCTCCCTCAGATTCTGGGAGGCATTATCTTCATCATAACTTATAAGCTTTTTGGCCGTGAGATCAAATATCATCTGCAAAGAAAAGACCAAGGTACCATCAGACTACATTCAGATGACTTGAACCTTAAAAAGTGATTTCTCCATGGATGTGGAGGAGTATATGTGTAATTACACTAGCGGTTGCTTCTTTTAATTCAACAGTTTCCTGGATTGACCAGCGTTGTAACCTTCGGCAGGCTGTTTCTTCAACTTCAGGGAGCATCTTTTTGAGGCTTTCAGGACCGAAGAGATGAAGCACCATGTTCTTCAGGTACTTGTACATAAAGCCATGTAACGAACCCACATTTTGACGTCCAAAGATCTCTGTGAATGTATCCGGATACCAGCTCTGAAACAGTTGCTCTTCTTGAAGAAACACAAAGTGATTGAGATCCGGGTCTGCCGATACAATCACCGGTCGCCCCACTAAGCTGGTCTTGAATATTGGCCCATACCTGCAATCAAGTAGGAATGAACATGTTATGAAAATGCAAGAAAAGAACATTGCCACGACAAAACGAAAATAATGATATGTCTAACCTTTTCATCCTCTGTTTGACGAAGGGAGGGATATCTGAAGTGGTGTTGGGGTTGAAGAACTGAAGAGTCTCCCCAAGAAGCGGGAGACCCATAGAACCCGGGGGGAGTTTGCCATTGCATCTAGGATTTCTCCAGTAGTAAACCCAACGTGAGATGCATATAATGAGAACCAAAGCTCCAATCCACAACAACATCTCTCTACAATGAAACTAACAGAAGAAATAGGGTATGTATCCAGGTTCCAGGTTCCAGGATTGAAGGATATATGATGGATGCAGAGACTGGAAATGGTTGATGATGATATTAGCAGAAATGGAAGTAAAGAAAACGTGGGAAGAATAGACAGGTAGGAGAAGAAAGTGGTGGCATGTATCTTATCATTCTCATCAACCATCAGAAACTCTACTTAAATAGGAAACCAGTGCAGACAACTGTTCAATCCACTTGTATTATATTGTGCTGTTTCACTTTTCATTTTTTGAACTCGAAGAATGGAAATATAATTTAATAATTTAAATTCAATTCTGTCTAGGAACTGTTCATTTTACATTTTGGTCAACACCACCAGTTGAGAGAATGAAGCTTAGCATGATGCTTCCTTTTTTATTTATTTCTCTCTGCTTCACTAATCCCTATTGGTTGGATATTCATTTTTATTTTTTATGGATATTTTTTAATATATCGACGTGATGCGATTATATAATAGTGTTTGTTCATATATTTTTTAATTATTTGACAAAGAATAAATAATATATAAGTGTTTAAATCCGAATCTTCTAACCTGAACATCATCCTTTTATTTACATATTTCTTTTTGTATAGATATTAATATTCAAACTTTAAATCCTTTCTAAACCATGGGGGTAAAAGAAGCACAAAACATGTAAAGTGAAGAAGCACGAGGCTGGATTTTAGCCTTTTTTAAGGAGGTATTGGAGGAGCAGAAACAGCAAACAGTAGATTTGAGAGGATCGATGGAAGTTCAAAGGATCCTGTCTGACCAAATTAAGCATCTTAAAAACAATCTTACATTACATCATTAAATACAAAAACAAATCAAATGACTTCTTCCCAACATCTTGAAAATGTCTTAAAAATCTAAGCTAAATATCTATGTGCATATATACTCCCACATCTAGATTTCATTTTTTTATGTTCTTCAGTTCCAGAATCAGATCTCTCCTTCTAGATTTCCTTTAGCTAAATCCCAATGTCAAAGCCTCAATCACTAAGAATAAGATTTTCCACTGAAATGCCTGCAGGCTGCAACTGCTGTGCCTGTGTTATGTGTATAATAACTTTTCATAAACAATCTTATTGATTTACCAGTAAAATTCTCGAGGGTAATTAAATGCCAAGAGTAGTAATTATGAATACATTGAGCCACGAATTGAAGGCCATGAGAACAACTATGTTGTAGCCTGTAGGTAAGGGTAGGTAGGTTACTGTGTCCATCCTCCATAATATGCCATCTTTAAGGGATTAGATTATGCATTCATCTCAACCTTTTGTCATATTGATACCGGACAAAATTCCGTCTATGAGACTCAGAAGTGAATTCAAATGAAACTTCAAATTATGGTGTTTTATTATCAACTTTATTGTTAAAAGCAAACAATTTGTCTAATGGATAAGTAATTTGATATCACTTAAGTATGTCTCGAGTTTAGGGTTTTGTATATAAAAAAAATCTTCATTAAAAATCTCATCCACTAAAATTTGATGTACGATACAGGCCAGTCTAACTTAGTTAGGACAAAGCTAGAGGAATCAAAGAAAAAAAAAACTTTACTTTATAAAGTGTTATTTTTTTATTCAAACAAATTAACCAGATTAATTCCAATTCAAGCATCAAGATTTTAAACTGGTTCAAAAACTTCAAAATTTTCTGATTATGTTTTCAAATTAATATTTTATCAGTTAAATTGTTTCATCAATTTAATCATTATTTTGGATGTTAAACATTGTTTAAATTTGACATAAAATATATTTAAAATAAATTATAAACATGTGTGTATCTATTACATAGATAATTTAACGTATTAAAAAAACGGGTTGTACTAACAAAATTTAAGAGATGTTTTTTCTTACACTCAAGGTCCATAAGGACAAATCAACCTAAGCCAATAAACATGTGTGTATCTATTACATAGATAATTTAACGTATTAAATAAACGGGTTGTACATGAAGGCTAAACCAAATCAACCTATGCCAATAAATTTTAGTTCATGTTACACTCAAGATCCATTTATTATGACCACCTCTTATCAATTCCTGTAGTGTACTCTGCTATCGCAAAATCTTCTTTAAGCACCGGCTGCAATTATACCGCAGATCCACACTCTCAATGTACCTCCCCTTGATGATATATTTGTGCACCCAACCACCCATAAGGAGTCTTCCTTTGCTAACAGTCTCTTACACACACACAAAAAAAAACACTTGGTTCTAAGACTTCACATTTTTAAGGCCTAATCCCTTCATTTTTAGGGCCACAAATGTACCTCCAACTCACTCTTGCCCCTTGTCTAGGACAGCCATGGCCTTTCAAAAAAAACATACATAGTTGCTTCACCTTATCAATGATTCCTTTCGGAAGGACAAGTTGCTTACACCAGTAATTAGTCAAATTATATAATACAGATCGAATCAGCTACATTCTGTCTGTATAACTCAGATTTAACTTTGACCACTGCCCCAACTTAGCCTTAATTCTTTCAATAAAAGGTGCACAATCCTTCCCAGACAACTTCCTAATAACCAAAGAAACTTCTAAATACCTTATCGGAAGAGAACCCAACTTGAACCCAGTCACATCCTTCATTTGAACCTGCTCCTCTAGGAAAATCCCAGCCACAAATACTTCAGGCTTGGACACATTTAATCTCAATCCGGTTATCTCATAAAATTTCTCTAACACATTTTGAATACCTATCAAAGAATGCAATTGATTACATTTTTAATTATTTTTCATGTCATATTTTTATAACATCTATCATTTTATTCGTCTAATATTTCATCGTTTTAATTGAAGATTTGCATTAAACTAAAAAATTACAACGTATGTATAAAAAAACAACAAATTGTTTGTTAACTCAGTAGTTTTTTTTTTTTCCTTATCAACAAACCATTCTCAAATAGTTGATCTTGCGAGGCTCAAAATAAAAGAGAGATTCATTCCTTGAAGAATCTTGTTGAAGATGAAGATATTCACAGTGCAATGAAACCCACCAAAAATCAAAGAATGTAGCAATAGAAAACAGAAAGAGGCAGGGCGTCTAAGCTAAGAAACAAAGCAACGAGGGATGTCACTTAAAGGATGTATGTTTGCATTAAAGCAGATAAAGATGGATTTAAAACAGGCGGTAGATCAATAATCAATCTTGATGGATGTCATTTAAAGGAGTATTAATGATGCTAACTTAGGCACTTTCTATCAAAAAATTAGTTGATGGGTCAATTTATAACATTTGATAATCAAGGGATATAAAAAATAATTGAGATATAATTAAAAAGACTATTTATATATCTAATCACAAAAGATTATCATTTTTTTCTGATCATGAAGGGTATGCCATTATGAATGCAATACACCACAAAATTATTTCAATTCTTCAAGTAAGACTCATTAAGCTCATAGTCTACCCTATTTAATTTGTGAAACAAGATTGGAATCCCTTACCTTGTCAAATTTGTGCATCCTACATCGACAACCACAACAATACTCCATTAATGAGATGTGAAACAAATTTCTTTCTAATTCAATCCATGAGGTGCTATTTGACATGATAATAATTTTAGTCCTAACCTTAATATAGGATGCAATTAATAATTTTTTAAAATATGAAAGAACCTAAATCCCTGCTATATCTCAACTTCTACTTCCCGATTTCATGTTATATTTGTACTAATATTTTAATTATAACAAAACTAACCATTAAATGATTTGGGGTCTATTTTGGTCATAGCCATAGGTTGGAAATTTTGTGTATGATAAAAATTCATTTCCTGCTTCCTAGTTTGGTATGCTGTAGAAGTATATGGTCAGAATTGTATACGTTGTTTAAGTTTTTGTTTGGACGAATTTAAACCAATTCGTATTGTATATTTGATTTTGATAAGTGAATCTTTTAGTGAAGATTTTCTACCTACATAAAAACTCCTACTTAGACAATATGATGTTGTTTATTACTTGAATCAACCTTATTGTGTGTGTTTTAATAAAAAACGATCACAGCCAAAGCAACAAAAGATTTAGATGCTAAGACTTGTTTGTTTATGTAGATTCCTATTCCTATTCCTATTCCTCCTCAATCTCTTTGTAATTTCAGCATCTGCACATGAATTAGATGCTCTATTTCATCGGTTACCTTACACATTAAAAAATTTAATATTTATTTATTTATGGTTAAGTGTCTTTTATTTGTCTTTGAACACAAACTTTATATAGAACCTACTAATAAAAGTCAACCAACTTGTTAGAAAGTTTAAAACAAACCTTCAAACAGTTGTGAAAAAAAAAAAAACAGAGAAAGTGATCGATGTACTTATCAACAACACTTGTTTGTTTTATTTGTATTCTCTTAAGAGAGTGTGTCTTAAAATTTTAGGGTAAAAGCTTTAAGAATTTATAAAAGTTATATCCTTAAACTTAAAAAAAATTATGAAAATCTCGTAACGTGAATTATAGAGATAATAGAAGTAAACTCAAACTATAATAAATTATTATATAAATTTTTAATTTTTTATTGATTCTACTACAATCATTCAAAGATTATTTTATCCTTATAATTTGGTTAATCATTCGAGCCTAATAATAATATTATTATATCTACTATCATTGTTTTATCATAGAAAAACAAATTATTGCATCAGGCCCACGTGCAGTTTGAAGCATAGTCACGTGCTGACATGCTCGACCCAAAACTTCCAACGACCCCTGGTTCCTACTTTCTGATACGGAATATTTATTGTAAAGATAGTTTTAATATATTTTAATGATTTTTAATGTATAACTTATAAGAATAACATTAGTTATCAATTTATAAAAAAAAACATTAGTTAACAAAATGTTTTTAAAAAATATTGTTTATTACGTTTATAATATATTAAAAGAAATTATATTTTAAATATAATATTTTAATTATATAATAATATTTTTTTTAATCTTTTAACAAGACATACATATCTTACGTATCTAAATGTTTAATTCAAATCTCCCAAAAAAGTATGATTTTTTTCATTAAATCATTATTGAATTCGTTAAACAAATATTATATCTATATGTAATGTATCAACATTAAATATTTGATGAAAGAAAGAGTTATAGTATCCTTGTGATGATATTCAATTCTATATAATAATCTTTATTAGACCATTAATCGAATAAATAAAACACTCACCAGTTGCTTATTAGAATATATGGTGTTTTAAAATTAATTATAAGAAAATCATAAAAAATAAATAAAAATGAGTTTTAAATTTCAAACCCAAACGATTGGAGATTTATGTTTACTTGTAGATCAGTAGTCTAGCCCCTCCAAGTTTCAACACTCAACAACTCACTTTGTTTATGGGGCTGGGGGCCTTCCACACTCAACTACAAGTGGCTTCCTTTATTTTTTATTTTTATTTACTTTTAAAATAATTATTATAGTGCTGTCAATTTTGAATACCAAAAAAGGATTTTTCTTTAGTAAATCATTGATCCGTAAATAAAAATAGTTTATCACAAAATTAACAAATTTAAACTTTGAATCAAAAGATAGCAAAATTTTAAATATAAATCATTTTAAATCTTAAACCTTAAATCTTAGTTGAATAAAGGTGTGAACTTGATAATAATTTTAAAAGTAATTATCGATTTGGGCTCAAGAGTACTCTCTCTGCCTCTGGTCTAGTACTCGTACTCGTGTTATCTGAGTAGAACTCGTTTTTTCTTTGTTGCATGTTTCATTTTATATTACTTGAACCGTGTCATTATAAATTTATTACGGTATTATAATTGCCTTGATATTCTCAGTTTATTTTGTCATCAACGATGATATAGGATCGTCAAATGTTATCTGTCGCCTAAAACAAGTACGGACTTGTTTGCTCATCTGGTTTAGGAGAGCAAGTTAGTATCGTTGGCCTGGTCGTAAATCATAAAATTCGCATATGTGGAGGGTTTATGAAATGCTGGAAAAATCAACAACAAAAAAGAAAGGAAAGAGATGAAAGAGAAAAGTAAATCAGAAAAATACCAAATTCCAACCTGACATGATGGCAAACACCGTAAATAAAGGGAAAGGACAGAGGGTGGAAAGGGAAACACAAAATTTCCAAGACTGGGAAGGGAAGGGACCCAAGTTCATCAACTCTGCACTTGCCTATAAATATTGGAAAACACCGCATGTGATTTCCCCATCAACGGTTCTCTGCGAGTTTCGGGGATCAAATACTCTTTTCACAAAGAGAGAACGTAAAAGAATTGAACAAATTCTTCTTCTTGTTGTAGCAGCTCTGATCTTTTGATTCCCAGTTAGTGTGAGAAATGGCCAAGAACGTCGGAATTCTTGCTATGGAAATATACTTCCCTCCTACATGTGTTCAACAGGTGACATCATCTCTTCCGTTCAATTTCTTTTGGTAAAAAAAATCTGGGTTCTGGGTTTTGGGTAGCTGGACAAATGAGAAAATGGGTAAAAGGTAGAGTTTTTCGCTTATTTTTTTCAAACCGGCGAAAAATTTGAGTGGTTGAGAGGAATTCTAATTGCCTGCAGATTTTCTTTGTATTTCTTTATTTTTGTTTATTTTTGTTTGTTTCAAAGTTTTTTTATTTATATATCTGAAAAGTTCATCCCAGAGTTATCTCTCATGTAACATTACTGGGGTGTGTTTTCTTTTTAAGCTCGATGTGTGGATCACTGGGTGCTAATTTGGATTTTTTTCCTGGAAAATTATGATGGTTATGGATATTTGTTTTGGTTGTGGTTGAATGATGGCTCTTTGTTTAATATGTTATTTAAATCATAGTAATATGAGATCGATTTCATGAATCCAGCTGATTACATTAGCATCACTTTTTAAATATATTTCCTTTCTTTGTCCTGCAAAACAGGAAGCTTTGGAGGCTCACGATGGGGTTAGCAAAGGGAAATACACCATTGGACTCGGTCAAGATTGCATGGCCTTCTGTACGGAAGTGGAAGATGTTATCTCAATGAGGTTAGGAGTTCCGGATTTTATATCCAATTCCACTCTGCTTATATGCTATTAGTATGATAGTTTCACTTAATACTGTATTACCATGTCTATATTCGATGACAAACAATTGCATTGTATGACGGAAATGAACACTTTGGTATACTAATTTTTGTCACCTTTGATTTGCAGTTTGACAGCTGTTACTTCACTGCTTGAGAAGTATAAGATTGACCCCAAACAAATTGGCCGGCTCGAAGTTGGTAGTGAGACCGTGATAGACAAGAGCAAGTCCATTAAGACATTCTTGATGCAAATCTTTGAGGTACTCCTCCCAATCAGCATGATTTCTTAACTAGGATAGTTGTCTCTTTCTTCCTCTTAGATAGGTCAGATATCACGGATATAGTCACCCCTGCTGAAAAATGGCAGTTGGATGCGATAGCTGCTGGCATCATTTTGGATCATTTTTAAAGGCTTTAACCCTATCAACTGGTTCTGACCTGAACTTTTTCTTGGGAAAATCCCTTGTCCAATCCATTTTTATTGCCACTGTATTACTTGTAGTCACATTACTGATTACAGCTAGAGGCTGTTTTAGTGAAAATTCATATTTCAGATTGAATAACTTGAAAATTATGATTTGTTTAATTGCAGTTCCCGAAGGCTTTGTTTATTTCATAGGACAACTTTGGTGCATTTAGAATCAAATGCCTTGTTCTTCACACGTTGCTCTTTTCTTATGTTAAACAAACAGAAATATGGAAACACTGACATTGAAGGTGTTGACTCAACTAATGCATGCTATGGAGGGACTGCAGCTCTATTCAATTGTGTCAATTGGGTGGAAAGTAGTTCATGGGATGGACGATATGGTCTTGTTGTTTGTACTGATAGTGCGGTATACTCATTTCCTACAATATTGCTTCATAATAATGATATGCAGTTGCAAATTCCCCCCATCTTTTCCCGCTACAGTCTATAATATCAATTTTTTTTTGCTTTCTTTTCTTTTGGTTCTCTTACTGGACTTTTGTTTTTCAGGTCTATGCAGAAGGACCTGCTCGGCCTACTGGAGGAGCAGCTGCAATTGCCATGCTAATAGGACCTGATGCTCCTATTGCTTTTGAAAGCAAATTTAGGGGTAGCCATATGTCCCATGTCTACGACTTTTACAAGCCCAACCTTGCTAGTGAATATCCGGTAATGCAACCTAATTGCCTCTAACGTTTTTTTTTTCCTACTTTTACGGGAAGTAATGATTTACATCATTGGCATCATTAGAGTTATGTATTATGGAGTTCCAAAAACAAATTCCAGAATGAGTGTTTTAGTAAACAATTATAATGGTTATATCTATTGAAATGCGCTTGTAGGTTGTTGATGGGAAACTTTCTCAAACATGCTATCTCATGGCTCTTGATACTTGCTACAAATATTTCTGTCACAAGTAAGTCACTGCAAAATTACGCGAAGCATTTTCTGTATTTTGTTTTGGCAAATATATTTTGTTTTCTTAATAAAGGTGGACTTTGTATTAATTATGCTCTGCTAATGCCTCGGCATGTGGCTGCAGGTATGAGAAATCAGAGGGCAAACAATTTTCCCTTTCTGATGTCGACTACATCGTATTCCATTCCCCTTATAACAAGGTAGCTAATTTTTGTGGTTATTGATGAATCAATAAAATGCCTTTGTATTAACCGTGGAATTTTTCAAATGTCTGAAAATTTTCCATTTGAACTTCTGCAGCTTGTGCAGAAAAGCTTTGCTCGTTTAGTGTTCAATGACTTCACGAGGAATGCCAGGTTTTTCTTTTTCTGTGATGCCCTTAAAGATTATATTTACTGGTGATGACTTACTTGGATTACACAATTTTTTAGCTCTGTTGATGACTTCACTAAAGAAAAGCTGGGTCCATTTTCAACTTTGACTGGTGATGAAAGCTACCAGAGCCGGGATCTTGAAAAGGTTTATTTTTAACTTTCTTACTAATTCCTAGTGTTGCCTTTTTTTGGTGCACCAAAGTTACAAAAACTAGGTTACTATTAGCGTTGGTTGATATCTGTTTATTTCATTTGACATGCTTGATCTATTAGTGTATTTCTGTAGCTGCAACTGGTATAGCGGACTGTATATTCATAATTAGATTGCTTCATAAAAAAATTGCACTAAAAAAAACAGTTCTAATATTGGATATCGTAGAATTTCATGCTAATTCCATTCATTATCATGCATTTGCAGGTATCCCAACAAGTCTCTAAGGCCCTTTACGAAGCCAAGGTGCAACCAACAACCTTGATACCAAAGCAAGTCGGAAACATGTATACTGCATCTCTTTATGCTGCCTTTGCATCCCTTCTTCACAACAAAAACAGTGAATTGGTAACTGTTTCATCATTTTTGACAGAAGAGTGAATCTGCCGTCTCTGTTTTATTTCCACGTACATCTGATATATTTAATAACATGCAGGCAGGAAAGCGGGTGATATTATTCTCCTACGGAAGTGGTCTGACTTCCACAATGTTTTCATTGCAACTCCACGAAGGTCAACATCCATTTAACCTAGCAAACATTTCAACAGTGATGAATGTCGCTGGAAAATTGAAGTCAAGGCATGAGGTAATTCATGCACTTTCTCGTTTTAGTCTGCATAAAATCATTGTTTGCCATATATTGTTTGCTCATTCCACAATGAGTTTCGTTTTTATGATGTACCTGAGCACATCGAAGAACTTATCTTAACTCAGCTGAAAGGATACTTTGAGTTATTCTTTTATCAAAATACCATTGAAACGATTGTAATTGAGTTGTTTTCTGCAGTTTCCCCCCGAGAAGTTCGTTGAGACTATGAAGCTCATGGAGCATAGGTATGGAGCCAAGGATTTCGTGACAAGCAAAGATGTTAGCCTTTTGTCACCGGGAACATATTACCTGACCGAAGTTGATTCCATGTACCGGAGATTTTATGCAAAGAAGGATGGGGAGTGTTGTGCTTGTGAGAACGGTGTCATTGCCAACGGTCACTGAAGATCCGCCGCTGATGCCATGAATGAAGGAAGCCTTGTGTTGTGGTTTCAACGTGTACTGCTACAAGCAAAATTATTCGATTTATCCTGCAATTTGAGCTTTGTTTGTTTCTATAGCCAGTTGTGTTGAATTGAATCCGGTCGTTGGCCATTTCTTGAAATGCTAATAACAGATATTTTTATTTCAGCAGACCCCATCACTGCAGATTGCATTTAAAAGTAACAAGATTTTTATGTTATGTTTGAACGGAACACATTAGATTTTGGATCCAATGAAAGCAGTTGATTAAATCAACAGAAAGACAGCTTTATTCGACTTGATCAAAACTTGATTAATGTGGCTTGAGTTGACTTGCCTCAAAATTGAGTTCAACTCTGAGATATTAACGAAAAGTCGAGCAAGACCTACCTTGATTTAAATTTGTGAGCAATTCAATATTTTTTAATAAAAATCTTTTATGATATTTTAGTATTTACATTCAAAATCTTGATCATATGAAATGTGTATTTTTCTTTCTACTAAATGAGAAACAAAAATAAGCTGGAGAGATTAAGCACGAGGCAAAGACCTGATCAACCCATACCTATTGGCTATTACCTATATGATTAGATAAAACCATTTTTAACTGATTTATTCAAAACATTCATAAGAATACAGCATTGAAATACAAATACCAGCAATCTTTCATGCCATCTGAGGCGAGGTGTGTGCCTATCATGGAGATGATTACCGTCCACATCGACCCACATGAACCAAATTCGTAAATAGATAAAAAAAAAAAAAAGGAAAATCAATGAATTCATAACCTGAAACTTCAAGCTCCACTAGTCTCTTGGTTCAGCTTCGAAGACAAGCTTTACGAGGGAGTCACTAGTCTCTCGGTTTCACCTTTCAAGCTTCAGCAGTCTTCTTATTTGGCTCGAACACATACTTAATAAGAGATTCCTTGATTGAAAGGAGCTCAGGGAATTCAGTCTTTAGTTTGTTGGCATCGAGCTCGTTATTGCTCCTTGGGGCGACGATAACCTTAGACTGCTCCTCAAGATTGAAGTTCTTCCAAGTAAAGCTGGGGTCAATGTAGTCCCGGTACATTTCTAAAATCTCATTGTGACTGACCACTCCGGGGTTTGTAAAGTTCCAAATTCCAGTAAGGTTCCTTTTGCCCATCTCGATGGAAATGGGAAGAAGTTCGTCGAGGATGGTCATCGAGTTAGGGATATTAACCACCTTATCGTATGAGTGATTTTTGTGATGAAGTTTCGGGGATTGGTTAAATCCGATGAAATAGGCATCCTAACTCGCAGTGTACACACATTCTCATAGTTCTTGAGCAACTCCTCCACCTTGTTCAATCGTTAACAAAGATCCATCATTAGAACAAAAGCACACTTCAGATCTAGATGTACTAAACTACAACAAAAGAAAGTCAAATCCTATAATTTCCAGCCAAATCCAATGTGACCAAATACCAACAGAAGCAATAAGCAATGAATTTCAAAAACAGGAATACTTTGCAAGTGAAAATAATATACATTTTCAATAAAGATTAGAATTTTCTTGCATGTAAACCTTAAAACAAACAACTATAATTTATAAATCTATATAATATAAACAACCCAACAACATTTCCTTGAAATCACAAGATCTGAACAACCTTGGCATTGACAAATACGATGAAACCTATATGGAACAAATAGATCAAACTAACAAATAATTAGATCTGATAACATAGTTCGCAAATTTTATTGGGAAATTTTGGAACTTGCTTACCATGGCTTTGGTCTTAGAATAAAAGGAACCGGTGAAATTTGGAGTATCTTCTTCCTTAAACCCGATACCCGATCCGATCGGATGAGACTCATCGTACTCAAAGATGCAACCCGTGGCATAATTAATCAAAATTAGGCCTTTTTATCTGCAAACGTCAGCAAGGGTAAGGGTTCCGACCACATTGGTTCTGATGGTCTCGACCTTATGGGATTCACACCAGTCGACATTCGGACGGCCGGTGACACCGGCGGCATTGAAAACATGGGTAGGATTCACGGAGGCTATATCCGACTCAAGAGAAATCCGGTTCTCCAAACGGCCTCGGCCGTACTCGAAGTCGATTCCCTTGGCTTCGCAGAGTTTACCTAATAGGCCACCGATCCAACCGGTTCGACCGTAGATCAGAAACTTCAAAGGTTTCTCCGATGAGCCATTTGCCGGAAACCCCATCACTTATTTATTAGTACTATTTTTAGGATTCTAAAGAGAAATGCAGGGTTTGAATTTGAGAGAGTGAGCACCTTACAGATATATAGAGAAATAATGAGGCACTGGTTTCTTGGATAAATTCCATGTGTTCGTCACTTTTATTTTCATATTATTCGATTTTAGCCGCCTATTTTGAAAGAGTTATATTTTAGTCATATACCTCATAACGTGTCACGACATGACATGTTAATTAAAAAGTTTATTTTAATTTTGAGCCATGAGCTATAAATAAAATATTAATGTAATCCTTAACTTCAAGTAAAATATCAATTTGATTTATAAATTTTAGATAAAATATTAAATTGACCCTTAAATATAATTAAATTTTTTATCATTCATCGTTCTTCACCTTGTCATTAGTTATTATCAGTCACCGATTACTGTAAAAAGAAGTCTTACATTTTATAAAATCACTCATTTTAATTTTGAATGAATATTTTATTTTTCGGATCATATAAACTTCTGAATGTAATAGAATTTAACAAATTTAAACAATGAAAAAAATACTTTTGTGAAATAGAAAATATTAAATAATCCGAAATGTTAGTATCTATAAACTAAATCAACAATAACTCAATGCCTATCATCATGATTTCTTTTTTGTATCCAACGTCATGTTTGAAATGTCGAGTATGATGATACAGGCAAGACCTGAGGATCCTGGGTCTAACATTCCGTAAATGAATACAAAGTGTTTATCGACGTTGATTTAAGCCGCATAAGGTACTAAATTTTTTAAATAAAATTTAATGTTTGAATTTTAATATTATAAATAAAGTAAAGTAATTTGATAGGATTGTTTTTATAATAAATTTATATACTATCTGATAGTGTTAATCAGTGTTAGAAACTTTTTTATTCGATTGAGATTGGTCGCTTAATCATTATACTATCATTATTAGTACTCAAACCTATGATCTTTAGGAATAATAATTGTTTCTTTTAACCAATGAGGCTTGATAATCAGTGTTAGAACTAAACTATAATAAATATGAAATGTTTATATAAAAATTTTATAAAATCAATGTTAGAACTTAAAACCAATAAAATATTCATATATACTATATTTTTTATAAATATAATAAAATATATAAAAATATATTAGGGCGAGGTCGGGAATTTCAAGTTAATATCCGAATCTGACTAGACCTGAATTAATAATTTTTAAGCCATGTGATCCCCGAAAATTAAAGAGAAAAATTCAACCGGGTTGGATCGAGGCGTACCAGGTCGGGATTGGGTATTTTTGTCATTTGTAGTACCTAAGTAAGAATAAACAGGGAAGACCAAACCATTTGAGATAAGAAAAATGATTAAATTAATATAGTTTAAATATGTACGGTTAGTTTTATTTAATTATTTTAAATTAAGACTAATTTAATAAAATATATAAATTTTTGATGACTAAAACTATCTATATATGTGTTTTTTTGAAGTTTAACAAAAGAATTACTCTTCTATAATCAAATTTTAATTGAATGACACAAGTTTTTATTTTGATATAAAAGGCTTTACTTGATTATAAGTAAACACATACTTGAGTGATTTCTAATGTAGTTTGCCCTAAAAACCAAGAATCCTTATAACTGCTACCTAGAATCCGTGGAAACCAAGTACATGAAGTTGGTGTTGGGCTTCAACATCATGTTGTTTGTCTTCATGTTCATCTAACGCCAGAAGACAAACAAGAAATTACTAATTGGGTCGGATCAAGGGTTTACTTTTGACATCGATCGATTGCAATCATGATTCAAGGTGAATCTTTCGTCTCTGTTTATTATACTTCTCTTCTTGTGAGTGTGAAGTTGCATAGCAAAACTCATCTTGTGAAACAAAGGCTTTTTCAGTTTCTAATGGCGCTGAACGAGACCTACTCACTCAGTTGTTCGTAGCCAGATTTTGCTCATCAAGTACAATTCCTCTGATGATTTTTAGAGGTTTCGTTTAAGGCTTGTTTGGTTGGCCAGAGTTATATTCAACAAGAGAGAGTGGGCTATGTAGATGCTTTCTCTCTTGTTGTTAAGCATGTCACTGTCAGATCTGTGCTTGCCTTATGCTATTTTTAACTGGCTTTTATTTTAGTTAGATGTCTACAATGCTTTCTTACAAGATGACTTGGTGGAAGAAGTATATATGGAACTGCCTAGTGGTTTTTGCAGTCAGGGGTGCATCAAGTATGCAGATCGCAAAAGTTGATTTATGGATTAAATCAGGCTTCCAAGCAGTGAACCCTACAGGCTACAGCTACTAGAGGCACTTTTAGGTGTTGGTTATAAGCAGAGTAGATATGATTATTCTTTATTCACTAAAAGAGAGTTCATTCTCATTTATGTTGATTACCTTTTGATCTCGGGAAATAATATGGGTTTGATTGAATCACTAAAATGATTGAAGGATCTAGGAGAAGTAAAGTCTTGAAATATTTCGATTAAGAGAAGGAATATCGGTTAATCAACACCAGCATGTTGTTGAGTTGATTGACGGGATCGAGAGAACTAAGCCCGACATAACCCCAAATGAGCAAAATGTTTAGCTTACAACTTCAAAATATGACAATGTGTGCTTGCAAGCTAACGATGATGAATTGTTACCTGATAAATCTATGAATTGCAAGCTGACCATCTGCCTGCCGCCTTCATTATGAACATCTTGGACTCAAATCTAAATTCCTTCATCTACGAGGCAAACCAGCAGACAGTTGAAAAGAAAAGAAAAGAATTGTGTGAAAATTCTTCTTAGATTCCACCAGATAACATTCATCAAAGAAATTGTTTTGCTTCACTCGGGTCATAGGCAATAGGCATTTCCTCTGATGTTGTGTGTCGCCTGTCGTGATCTTAGGTCCCCTGATGTTGTGTGTCGCCTGTCGTGATCTTAGGTAGGGGAGAAGACAGTTGAAACCACTTCTACTCAGCCATGCTTCTTTGGAATTACGTCATCTAGCTTCCAACATGTTTTTTTTTTCTTGCGAGCAAGCGTTAGTATTAGTTGATCATAGCTATTTATTTATTTTCATCTCAAGTTTTAGTTTTAAGATCCAATGAAAACATTTTTCATTTTATAATTTTGATTTTAATTAATGATTAATGATAATCTTAATATTATAAGATCAATTTGATTGTTTAAACATTGATTTTGATATTATAATTTAATAATAACTTAATACTAATACTTTTTTTCCTAATTTTTCACGGAGGAAGTTTATGAAACTTATATTTTTGTATACCTGAGACCTTCCTTGTGAAGCTTTGATCTATAAACTCATAGTACTTCATTAAAGAGAGTGTCCAGGACAGGACTCCTTTCAAATATCTGTACCAAAAAGAAGAAAAGAAGCCAACATTTTTTCCATGTTTTGATTGCTTGAAATAAACTCGTATCTTTATTTATATATTTCAACCAGCGTCTAAAATGGTCCTACCGACAACATCAAAGATTTTCTCTCGGGAGAGAAACACCACCGCCCTTGCACAACGAAGACAAGGATGTACAGAATCGCTTAGATTCAATTTCAAAACTCAAAAAATGGAAATATTTTTTTAATATATGATTTTAAAAATATATCTTAATTTTATACGGACCCTTTGCAAAATAAAAACTCTACATAGGTATCAAATACTTGTGTAAATTACAAATAAATTGTATCAAGAAAACAATACTATTATAATAAAAATAAATAAAAAGCCAGCACCAGACAGCCTACTTCGGCAGAACAGTGACAGCTCAACCCTCAGCCGACTTTCTTAAATAACAAAACAAAAATGACTTGAATTACAAACGTTGCTTTTTTATTATTATCTATTAATGTATGGTTGGATGATTCATCTGTACTTTCTAAACATAGGCTTAATTAATACGTGTAATGATTTCTCTCTTTTACTTGGCCAAATTTAGAGGGGGAAAAACACGACTTTGCTTATTTGCTCAAATACAAAGAATATCTTGAAATATTCGGTAGTAGAATAGAATAGAAGAAAAAACATATGATTAGTAAGCTTGAATTAGATCAGATAATCAAATTCTATTAAGAAAAAAATAAAGGTGGATCAATAATTTCCTATTTCAACAAACTCCAATCAATCCCCACTTGGCTTATTGGCTCAAATACAAAGAATATCTTAAAATAAAAGCAAAACAAATAAAAAAACTCAAAATAATTATTTTTTAATATAGAAAAAAAAAAGCAAATTGTCAGATCATAGAAAATTAGAAACAGCTTTATCTATTGGTTAATTCTTTCTTCCTCCGAATAATAATTCCCACCCCTCACCCTATAATTTTTCGAATAAAAATTAATGTTTTATTTTATATCTTATTTTAACTTTTTTAAAAGTTAAATTTTATATTTTAAAAATATATTATACTCTTATTTTTTTATATCTTAAATTTAAAAGTTAAATTAAAAAAAAATACGTTAATAAAATTAGTTTTTATATCTTAAATTTTAAATTTTAAAAATACATTATACTCTTATTTTCTTATACTTTAATCACAATCTTAATATTAAACTTTAAATTTATTATTTTAAAACAAAAGCACTAATAAAAATATAATAAAAAATATTTGTACCCAAATTTCTGTTCGCAAAGTCATAAAAACCGAGAAATTATATCATGGGTTAGTCTCACTATGTCATCCATGAGACCAACCAATGATATTTATCTACTTTATTATTTTTTAATTTTTAAAATAAAGATTCAGTTGAGAAAAAAATATGACATAAAAAATTGATGAAGTAAGTAATTAGCATTAGTTGGTCTTATGGACATGTAATAGGATTGACCCATGATATAATTTTTCCATGAAAACCAAACAAAAATTGTTCCACACATCAATTCATGCTTTTCTTTTTGACTGCACACAGCACATATATGTATTGATTGCTTTTGCTGTTACTTTCCAGTTTCCCTGCCCTGGCCCCTGCAATATATACCAGAAGGGAGGGTGGTGCAGATTGCAGAAAGTCTTGTGACTCAGATCCCAATAGATTATACCATCAACGAGAGAAGGAGAAAAATAAACTTCATGGTTCCGATCTCTTTCTTCCATTAATTCACTCTCAAACACAGGGGGGTTCTTTCTTTCCCGGTGGTTCTTTACATATCATATATACTACACAAAAGCAAAAGCTCTTTCCTTTTCTTGTTTTCTTGTCTTCAGTACACTTTGCCTTCACTACTTGGGGGGTTCAAAGAAAATGCAAGAACAGGCTGGGTTAGGCATGATGAGCAGTGGTGGAAGCGATGCAATTGGAGGGTTAAGCGGCGGCGGCGGCGGCGGAGTGTCTGTTTCCGGGGATCATAGCCGTCAGCTCAAGGCTGAGATAGCTACGCATCCACTTTACGAGCAGCTTGTAGCGGCTCATGTGGCTTGTCTCCGTGTTGCTACACCGATTGACCAGTTGTCTTTGATTGATGCGCAGTTAGCACAGTCTCATAGCCTTTTGAGATCGTATGCCTCACAGCACCAACAACAGGGTCACTCTCTATCGCCCCATGAAAGACAAGAGCTCGACAACTTCTTGGTCAGTTCTTCTTCTTGTTGTTGTTTTGTCTTGAGAAGAAAACATGGGAAAGTTGTTTTTGTTGTTAATGGTGTTTTTTTAATCTTTTTCTTTTTTCTTTCCGTTGCAGGCACACTATTTGATACTGTTGTGTACTTTCAAAGAACAGCTTCAACAACATGTCAGGGTCCATGCCGTTGAAGCTGTCATGGCTTGCCGTGAAATCGAAAATAACTTACAAGCTCTCACCGGTTTGTCCCCCTTTCTTTCTTTCTTTCTTTCTTTCTTTCTTTCTTTCTTTCTTTCTTTCTTTCTTTCTCTTTCTTCTTCTTCCTTTGAAACCACTCAACATATACTTCAGATTTGTAAGTGTATCATATCTCTTAACAAGTGCATATGATTATTTTACTCATGAAAACCACATCTTCATCGTTATCTTGTTTTCTGACAGAATTATACACTTTTTCATAATTTCTTTGAAGATATTTTATATACTGTCTTTTGTCTCTTCATCATCCCTAGTTGGTTTAGTGTTTTGCTGTGGGGCATGAAGAGAGGAGGATTGATAATCTTTGGGTTCATTTGTTTGAAGCTTAAGAGTCCGTGCCAACAAGTGGGTGCCGTAGGACCTACAAAGAACTCCAAACTAGCTTTAGATATATAGGTAGGGGAATAGTTAGTTTGGAGGAAGAAGATGACACTCTCACCCCTAGGCCCTCACCAGGAACCACAAACGTACCAAAAACTTGATATTTGTCGACTGAGTCCAGTACAAACGAAAAAAAATACTCCTACTTGATTTAATTTAAAAAGTAGGAGTATTTAATATTTGATAAATTTAATAAAATATTTTTTAATTTATACTTAATAAAAAAGTTTATTGCTCATTAAATTTAGCCATGTTTAAAAGCTAATAATATCATATAAAGTTTATTATAAACGTAAATCAACAATTTTAATAAAAAAAAAATCAGAATTAGTGAGGGAAAGAATTCTAAAATTTAAACTTTAAAATAATAATTTATAATTAATATATTATTTTTGTTTATGAATTTATTATTTTTTATTTAACTTATTAAAATTGTAAATTTAATTCAAATTTTAATTAAATCTACTCAAATTATATGTTAATTAAATTTTAACTAAAAAGACTCTCGAGATGCCTCTGATTCTAAGTATTGCATTACACTGTTTTTATTCTAAGGTTCCTTTTATTCCAATTCTACTACCTTTTCTCTTTATAAGTGGCTCCATCTGTGCCTTACTATTCGTGTCCTTCATCCCTTGTTGCTCCATCCCTGTCCGAGAGAGTCTGTCATGGTTTAGGGTTTGGAAAGCTTTGATCCTATGAGTCACACAGTTTGACAGTCATGCCTATACATACAAGTCGAATGCCGACAACATTTATAGATCACTCGTTGACCTGAACGACCCTAAAAACCTACCACGTGCACCTCAAGGCTCAAGGCTAGGGCCTAGGAATAATATCCTGAGGAAATTTAAAATCATTTACGAGTTAAAAACCCACGAGTCGTCTCGTCTTGCCATTCCCACCATTTATAATATCTGAGGTCCATAAATCCTAGAGGCCCATCCCAACACCCCCTAAGGCTCATCTTTCTGTCGCAAACAAAAACAATGTTTGGAAACACCCCTTTGATTCCGGCCGAAAAACAAACATTGACCCTCTCTGTTACTATGGTCCCAATTGTAGTCAAATTCGGTCATGGTCCAAAGTCCCATTCTGTTATTTTTTCCCAATATTGCATTGCAGGAGTGAGCTTAGGTGAAGGTACCGGTGCAACCATGTCGGACGAAGAGGATGATCTGCCAATGGACTTGTGTTCCGACCCATCTGGTAGTGATGGGCAGGATGTACTGGGTTTTGGTCCCCTACTCCCCACTGAATCTGAAAGGTCTTTAATGGAGAGGGTCCGTCAGGAGCTGAAGATCGAACTCAAACAGGTCTTTAATACACGGTGTTCCATGTCGGATCATCGCACCAAATAAAAAAGTATAACGGAATCCTTGAATATCCCTTACAGGGTTTCAAATCAAGAATTGAGGACGTGAGAGAGGAAATCTTACGCAAAAGAAGGGCTGGAAAATTACCTGGTGACACAACTACGGTGCTCAAGAACTGGTGGCAGCAGCACTCAAAGTGGCCTTACCCAACCGTAAGCATGCATCTGATCTGATGTTCATTAGACTGACAACTGACATGGAAATGCTTGAGCTTGACGTTCATATCATTCATAACAGGAAGATGATAAGGCTAAACTTGTGGAGGAGACTGGGTTGCAGCTGAAGCAGATCAACAACTGGTTCATCAACCAAAGGAAGCGCAATTGGCATAGCAATTCTCAATCTGTGACTTCCTTCAAGTCCAAGAGGAAAAGGTAGACAAGGTGGGACTGGGTGACTGTGAGGTGGTGGTGGGGTGGCATGCGGTCAAGGTGCTGAAAACAATCTGGGTTGGTAGGTTGTAATAGATGGAGTTGTATGTTCGTTGCAGAGTCCAATTCCTAACAAAAACTAAACGTGTTTCTTTTTTTAGATGCTTCTAGTGTTCATTATATTAACTGAGATGCGAGCCATTGCCCATTCCTATTTCCTATTTCCTATTTCCTATTTCCTATTTCCTAACTAGGAACAGAGACAAATGCAGTAAGGCTTTGTTCGATGGAGAGAGAAGACAAACTCAATATGTAGTTCTTTGTTGGATCAACTCTTCTCAGTAGGTGATCTTCTTTCTTGGTTGTGGGATCTCTTCTAATTAGTACTTGTTGATTCTTTAAAAAATGTAATTCAATAACTAAAGTGTTGCTTTTTGCATGTATGTTACTAAATAAATTGAGTGGTTAAATTGTTGGTTGTAGAAGAATAGCATCTTGTTTGATACTAAAACTATAACTATATGATTTGAGATGTGTTAACTACCCAGTATAATTCTAATTGTATTAAAAATGTTCATTTTTTAAAACTCATTTCATCAGTAGCAAGACAAGTATCCAAATACCCTATTTTTCAAATCACATAGGATAAAAAGTTTATGAATATATCAGTTATCTTGATGTGTTTGTTATAAAATAATTTATACTGAAATATAAGAATATCCACCGTAAAATATACCAGAAAAGAATTTAAACAGTTTCATTTCAAGAGCTTTCAATGGAGCATTTAAATCTCTCATCTTCTTAACGGGGTCTTGTACACCAGCCTCAATGATCTAACTTCATAAGTAGGGGGTGGGTTAAATTATCAACGACCAATTGCCAGAGAATGTAGGCAACCATGTAGAAAATATCAATAACTACACAAGTATAAAAGACTGCAGGAATCACTTTCGTTGCAAGAGGTTTACTTGTACTCACCTCATATTACAAAGTAACATTTTGGGCACTTACATTAGTTTTTTTATATTTTAGTTGTCTATATAATCGTTTATAACGTTTTGGCGGGCGGGATTTTAAATATCGTTAATTTAATTAATAAATAAAGTTAATTTCTGATATGACCGATGAACCATAGATTACTATTACTATTAATTTTATTCATAAGTTTTAAATAAAATAGTCATTTGACCCCTGGTTCTAATCAAAGTGACCCACTGTTGATCACCACTCAAAACCATCATTGTTCGCTCTTCGTCCTCAAAACCACAAAATTTGTGTTGTCTCGTCAATGCAAATCTAATATCCGTTTTATAAAAAATATCTTCAACTTCAAAAATCTAACCTAAAATCTTCGACTTCCTTTAGAATTAAACCATAATAATAAAATTTTTTTATATATAAAACATCAAAACCATAAGTTTATATCCTACTCAAATCCACAATGATGATAATAAGAAAAAACCAAGTCACCCTGCCCATGCCATGTGATGCACCACTGGCCACTGCGCAGACTAGACAGGGTACGACTCTCCTTTTCTTTTATTATTATTTTTGGATAGTGTGTCCCGACTAAAAAATAAACTTCTTATGTGCACATATAGGCGATCATCCCAACTTGAGAATTTTTCGAGATACGTAAAGAATTTTATTTATATTATCAAAGTGCATATATTTATTCTTAAAATGAGTACATATCACCTCTTTTATACTACCTAATAATTTATTCTCGGATCTATTCAAATATCGAAATACCCAACGATTTTACTCTTCCCAAATGAAATATATCAAAGATCTCTAAACAATCTTAAGAATTTGCACTATCAAAGACTTCTTTTCAAATTGGAGAACAACCAGCAAAACTCAGCATCCCAATCCAAAGGACACCTACTCAAGCCACACATCTTCGTCACCCTTGTCCAAATAGCCTTGAAAAAACTATAATTCAAGAATAATTGGTCCTGCGAACTCCCACACAGAACACAACAACCCTCCACCACCAATTCCATTCTTAAAAGTGTAGGTAATTGATTCAAAATTATCATCTATAGTATAATAGAATGTTTGGAAACATGTAAGAAAATCATACCAATCTATACCATGGAACCTTAGACCGAACCTCACGAGCTTCATTCCAAAACGATCTCATAATCAAAAAAATTAAATAAATAAATAAACATTTTGACTAATAAAAATACAAAATAGTAAAATTCTGTGTGTTGTCTTTGGAAAAAATAATTTACCCCTTATATCTTACTAAACTTATCCACCGTCGGCTTTGGCCATCAAGTCAGCTTTTCATTGAATAATCAATGAAACCCTCATCCATGCCATTTACAAGCTGAGCTCATTCATTAGATCATGAGAATTAATATTTTAATATAATATTAATATATTAGAAAGATCTATTAAGAATAACTTTTTATTTATATAATTATTTAATACAATTTGATTCTAATAGAAACATCTTTTTCATCTCATATATTTGAAAGAAAAATCAAATATAAATATACGAGAGTAAAATAGAAAAAGAAAGAATATTAATTTATAAATATTTTTAATATTATTACTAATAAAAGATTTTTTATCACCCAATGTCATTTTATTCATGGAAAAAACATACAAATAAATATTATTATATTTCATTAAAAAATTAAACTTCATAAAAAATCCACATCATACTAAGTACCGGTGGTCCTCCACTCTCTCTGTGTATCCTCTTGACTCCTGGTCCTCAAATCTCTCCATCCGCTGGTGCTGAGTGTTAAACATGGAAAAGGAGGTGAAGAATTTTCATTCAATTGTAATGTAAGGGATGATCTTTACAAGGAGTGAAAACGTTGTTATTTATACAACAAACTAGGTTAAAGAACGTAGAGAAAACTAGGGTTTTTCTTTGCTGCTTTTGTCCTCTTCTTCAACGATTTCCTCATGATTGTACGTCAGCCCATGTGGTCTCCAGCTCACTGGTGATAGCTCAGCTTGTTGGTTCAACATTTCCTCGGCTTTCTTTGGATCGAGTTCATAAATATTGTGTATGGCTAGCTGAGTCCGAAAGCTGTGGAATTGTTGGCACGATACTGGTTTAGTCAATATATCGGCAGCTTGATACCTTGCAGGTATATAGTTTACTTGAAGGGTACCAGCAGAGACTTTTTCGCGAACAAAGTGTAAGTCGAGGTCAACATGTTTCGTTTTGATGTGCAAAGTTGGATTGGCAGCCATGGTAACGGTACTTGTGTTTTACACCATATTGTAGGAATGTCAAGTAACTGGATGTGCAATTTCGTAAGAACAGATTGTATCCATAATAATTCAGAGGTTGCATCGGCTAGGCTCCGATATTCAGCTTCAGCAGTGAAGCGAGACACAGCCCGTTGCTTCTTCGAGCTCCAGGATATTGTATGATTGCCCAAGGTAATGAAGTAGCCTGAAGTGGATCTTCGATCGTCAATGTCACTCCCCCAATCTGCATCAGAGTATGCAGATAGAGTAAGGTCAGAAATGGATTGGTTCGAAAACCAAATACCATGATCGATAGTGGTGCTGAGGTAGCGTAAAATTCTCAGAACGGCTTGCCAATGTACAGTGGTGGGATTCTGCATGTACTGAGCCATTTTATTGACTGCAAAAGCTATGTCGGGTCTAGTGTGACAGACATATTGTAGAGCACCAACGATGCTGCGGTAACTTTGGACATCAGAGAGGAGTTCACCATCATGCCTGCTAATTTTGGGGTAAGAAGACATAGGAGTAGATATGGGTGTAGTAGCTTGAATGCCAACTTTGAGAAGAAGTTCTTGAATATATTGTTTCTGTGTCAAGAAGAGACCATTGCGTATAGTATGAACTTCGATCCCCAAGAAATGGTGAAGGTGGCCAAGATCCTTAACCGAGAATTGTGCATGTAGTTTCTGTACAACATATGTTATGTGTTCCTCAGAGCTGCCAGTGAGTAATATATCATCAACGTACACGACAATGTAGGTAAAAATTGTTGTGTCGAGATATATAAAAAGTGAAGTATCTGCTAAGGAGGATTTGAATCCTAGTTGGCTGAGGTACTCCTTCAATTTTAGAAACCAATATCTTGGGGCCTGGCGAAGACCATAGAGAGCCTTCCTTAACTTGCATACTAGTGTTGTGTCATCTCCTCTGTGTGTAACGAAACCTGCGGGTTGTTGCATATATACTGTTTCTTGAAGGTCACCCTTAAGGAAGGCATTGTTAACGTCGATCTGATGAATTTTCCATTAGTTTGTGACTGCTATAGACAGGATGATATTCACTGTAAAGAATCGGACGACAGGACTGAAGGTAGCAACATAATCATGGCCGGGAACTTGTGTGAAGCCTTTCGCCACAAGGCGAGCCTTGTATCTACCAACGGTGCCATCTGGGTTATACTTGATTCGGAAGAGCCATTTGCAGCCTATAGCCTTCTTGCCAAGTGGTAGTTCAGTGAGGTCCCATGTATGATTTTGTTGGAGAGCATGAAATTCAGAGAAAGCAGCTTGTGACCAATCAGGATGTTGAAGTGCTTCTTGAATCGTAGATGGCACTGGTATAGCTTGTGTATTATAGATCTTGGGTTTAAAGATACCCATCTTACTTCGAGTCATCATCGGATGTGTATTTCCCACTGGAGTTGTCACTGGAGCTGTCTGTTCAGGTTGAGGTGGACACAGACTCGCAGTAGATGAGCTTGTTGGTTCAATAGTGGGGGAAGGCTGTTGAGCTGTGGCACTGGTGTAACTCATAACAATGTCTGAGGAAGAAGGAGTAGGTGCTGGAGAATGATGCTCAGGACTCTCAGCAGGGACACGGGGACTAGTTGGTGGTGTGGTAGGATCAGTAGGCACAGTAGTCTGAGGTCCAATTGGTGAAGTGGCATGCACTGAAGTAGCAGTGGATAAAGGAGTTGATGGTGGTACATCCTGTGTAGGTGGTATTGGTGATGAGGAGAACACAAGATCCATAACTGGAATATCGGCCGAAGTGTGAGTTCGCCTTGGTTCATCTCCATCAATTGTAGAAGCATAAGGAAAAACTTGCTCATTGAAAATAACATTTCTGGAAATGTACACTCTGCCAGTATTGTCGACACACTGGTACCCTTGATATTTGGGTGAGTATCCAAGAAATAGACATGGCTTGGAGCGGAAAGCTAGCTTGTGCGTATTGAATGGTCGAGTGTGAAGGAAGCATTCACATCTGAAGGTGCGAAGAAATGAATAATCTGGAACACGACCGTAAAGCTGTTGATAGGGTGACAAATTACCCAACTTCTTTGAAGGCAGCCGATTGATTAAAAAGGTGGAACTCAGCACTGCATAAGACCAAAACTTTAGAGGCATTGAAGCCTGAGCAAGCAACGACAAAGCCATCTCAACAATATGGCGATGTTTGCATTCAACTACTCCATTTTGTAGAGAAGAGTGTGGACAAGTTATTCGATGCTGAAAACCGAGTTGGCAGAAAGTGTACGCAGAAAAAAGAATTCACTGCCTCCATCGGTTTGAACTGCTTGGAGTTTTGAATTATGTTGTGTATTGACAAGAGCATTAAACATTGTAAAAGCAGTAGATGCTTCAGATTTGCTCTTAAGAAGGTATATCCAGCAGTATCTAGTTGCCATATCAACAAAGGATATATAATATAAGAACCCAGAAGAACGAACAGCAGCAGGACCCCAGAGGTCAATTTCAACAAGAGCGAAAGGAGTTGTATAAATTGTAGTGGAATGCCTATAAGGTAAGGTATGGCTTTTGCCTAATTGGCAGGCTGTACAAATAATGCTTTTGTCCACTACAACAGTTTTATTGATAAGTCGAACTATCTCTAGAGAGGCATGTCCAAGCCGTCTGTGCCATAACCAAAAAGAAGACTGAGGGTTGATGGAGGTAGTGTAAGCTGCTGCTGGAGAAGGAGTCAGAGCACTTGTGATGTGGTATAAGCCATCGCGTTGGACACCTTGAAGTAAAATAGCTTGAGAATTCTTATCCTTCACAGAGCAAAAATCAGCGTGAAATTCAAAAAAGATAGCATTATCCTTGGTGAATTTGGAAACAGATAGTAAATTTCTAGTAATCTGAGGAACATGAAGTAATTGGGATACATGCAAGGCTCTAGTAGAAGAATGCAGTGTAGTGTGTCCGACATGAGAAATGGATAAGGTAGAGCCATCACCAATGTGAACGTTACCCTTACCAAAATAAGGAGAGCCGGAGAATAAGGTTGTGGAGTCACTAGTGACGTGGTGAGTAGCTCCTGAATCTGGAGTCCATGTCACAGTTGAGACAGACGGAGCAGTGGCCATAAGGGTATTAATGTGCACAGGCTCAGTGGGAGGTGTGGCCGGAACTGGCTCAGGAGGAGCAGGCGCGGTGAGACAAGGATCATAAGCAATTTCTACAGAGTCATCAAAAGAGGTAGTGTTGGCCTGAGTGGAGGAGATGACAGGTTCCTGATTAGTAATGCCACGAAAGGATTTATCAAAACGGTGCCAGCATCGGTCGACAAGGTGGCCGAGTTTGCCACAAAGTTGACATTGAACACAAGGTCGGCCCTTGAATCGGCCACCAGAATGTCGAGGTGTAGTAGCTCGGGATGCTCCTGTCATGTTTGTTTATTGAGCATTGTAGTAGGTATTGTGAATTCCAACTGGCATTCGCAGAGGGTCAGACATACGTGATTCTGCATCAAGTAAAATTGAAACAGCACCATCAACGGTATATGGCTCACGACTGGCTGAAATAACAGCAACGAACGGGTTATATTCTGGAGGTAGACCGTTGAGAAGTGTAGCGATATGTTCCACAGAGGAGACTGGATGACCGCAAGAAGCAAGAAGGTCACACACTTCTTTAATTTGTGTTGTGTAGGCACGCATGGAGAGATCAGTCTTTTTAATCGAGCGAAGACGATAATGGAGGTGCATTATACGCGTGGTGGAAAGTTTGGAATAAAGACCCATAATAGTGCTCCAAATAGTGGTTGTGGTTTCAGCTCCTACAAGTTGAGGAAGGATGTCTGGACTCACGGTAGAGAGTAGCCAGGAAGCCAAGGAGCTGTCTTGTTTGCGGAAGCGTGTGTAAGCAGGATTGAGAGTCAGCTCACCGAAAGTGCCCACCACATGTTTGACAGGAGGAACAAAGGAACCAGTGAGATAGTCTTCCAAACCGTGACCCCGCATCTTGAGATAGTCTTCCAAAGCCAGAAGTTCGTGTCATCAAGGCAAAGATTTATCCGCTTGTTGAAGAAGGACTGATCAGGGGTCTCATCTTGAGCAGATAGAGGAACCAGGATAGGAGCTTGAAGAGGAGCAGGGGAGTCAGTTTCCATGGTGATGGGAAAAGAGAGGGAAGAACTAGGAAGACAATGGTGTCAGGACGAACCCAGAAACTACTGATACCATGTTAAACATGGAAAAGGAGGTGAAGAATTTTCATTCAATTGTAATGTAAGGGATGATCTTTACAAGGAGTGAAAACGTTGTTATTTATACAGCAAACTAGGTTAAAGAACGTAGAGAAAACTAGGGTTTTTCTTTGTTGCTTTTGTCCTCTTCTTCAACGATTTCCTCCTGATTGTACGTCAGCCCATGTGGTCTCCAGCTCACTGGTGACAGCTCAGCTTGTTGGTTCAACACTGAGATACGGCGATATTCTACACTCAGTTTACCGACACATATTTTTTAAATGTTCATTGTGTTCTTTGTCACCAAACAAGAAAAGCATTGGAATTTGGAAGGACAAAGCACAGGGGGTGTAGCAAGGTAAGGAAAGTTCAAAGATACGGTGAAAATGTAGTTATATAGAATTTTTATTAAAATTTAAATAATAATTTAAATAAAATCAAATTTTTATTAATTAGATAAAAAATTTGTACAAATTGGGGCATAGATTTCTAGAGTTGTAATTGAGTCTTTGTCTGTAGTATTTTTTTTTTTAAATAGACTTGTAAAGCTGATCTAAAAAAGTTGGGGCTTTATTTTTTATTTGTTTTGTACCTTTAAGTCTTACTTTTGTGTCAAATATAAATGAATTTAGCGTCCATTTCGATCATTTAATGAAGTATGAAAGGTAAGCTCTGTAGCATCAAAATATTTGTCTTTGAAATCTGGGTCAAATTGCAGCCAGGCACCAAATCAATCGAGTTGGCTCCGATTGTCAAGGAGTCGGCGGAAAAAGATAGAACTCGTCTACGGTGGACATTCAAAACTGGATACTTGAAAATTAGGGGAAATTATAATTTCCATCAATCAAATTTTTTATCTTTTGTTTGACGCACTCAAATTTATTTTTTAATTTAATCATTAAATTTTTGTTTTACGCCTTTTAATCACTTTATTGTAAATATTTTACGATCATCTATCTTTCAAAAATTATGAAATGACTTCAAAAATTCTTTAAATTTTGTGAAAAATTCTATTATTTTTAGATTTTCTTTGATATTTTAATAATAGGACATATTCTTCTAAATTCCAACGGTGGAATATAGAAAAGAAAGAAAGAAAGTAGTAGTATATTCTAATTTTAACTTGATCAAACAATAGATATTATAGATTATAATAGTTTAAAGTTTTACAAGTTTTAAAGTGATTTTAAGATTTTAAATTGATAGTATTAGATATGATGAGATAAATTTGTTGGTTTTTTTTAAATTGTCATAGAGTAAAAATTTTAATTTTTATATGATAAAAAAATAAAAATATAAAATTTATAAGGGTTAATTACCGCGGAGGTCACGTTTGTTTACCCTCAGTACAAATTTAGTCACCGATTTTAAAAATCAACCAATATAGTCACGTACGTTTTCAGGCTGTAAACTTATAGTCATTGAGACGTTTATTGCCGTTAAAGTTTAACGGTAAACTGATCTGTCATATTAAAAAAATGACAAATTACTTAAATAGTCCCTAAATTATTCTTTCACTTTTGTTTTATCTTTAATTTGATCCTCAAAATTTTAAAACTTTCCATCTTCTCAATCCAACCCCTTTTTCTCCGACTATTATTCTCCTCAACAAATTTTCTACTACTTTCTCTTTTTCTCCACGATATTTATGTAATTTTTTCCAGCCATTTCTTACAGTATAAAAGGCCATTTGCAAAAAGACAACATTCTCTTTTTCTCCTCAACATGCTTTGACGGGGGCATTAAATTTTAAAGAGAGTTGTTAAACTTTAAAAAAGATGGGACTCCTTTGATGAACAAATTGCGTCTTACTCCTAGAGATGATACAATAATCACTCATGTTATTGGGATTGAGTTTACAAAAGTGAACATTGATCTAGGTCCAGTGTCTGGATCTTTAATAAAGTAATCTAGGAAGTCATTTAATCGTTCTAGTTCTAGTTATTTAGCTTTTCAACCTATAGTGGTTGGGACCGACAAGTTTGTCATGATTTTTTCGGGATACTGTAATGAGTGATGAGGTATTATCTCTCAAGATACTTTCACGACTGGCTGTTGGAATATAAAGCAAGAGTAAAAGAAGAAATAGAAGGATAACTCTCTAGAATAGAAGAATGTAATTAACTTGCCTTATGCAGCGTGTAAGCTCCTATATTTATACAAAGATTTAGAGAAAGTTATCTAACTATCTAACTGAATTGAATAACAACTTTGAACAGACTTTTGTAATCTTGAATCTTGGATGACACCTAACATGCTTCCACCTCTCTCGTGATTTGAGAACTTTTTCCTAACTCCCAGATAATATCTAACATGCTTCCACTTTTGTTGTGAACAGAGAATTTCCTCTTGAATCTGTCATGCCTCCACCTTTCTTGAAAATAATTTGAACACTCTACTTTTTCAACTGGCACAACCAAAACTGTAACCTCCCACTTCTCTGTAGATTGACGAAACATTGTATGATAAGCACTCTGCAGAGTTAATTCTGTAGGACAATAAACTCTAAGTCGTTCCCTTAACCGAACAAAGAAGGCTGACGACAGTGGTTTGATAAGAATATCTGCAGTTTGGTCTATAGCAGGAACATAATTAATTTGAAAAATTCCTTCAACTACCTTCTCCCTGACAAAGCTTAAATCAAGCTTCACGTGCTTAAGCTTTGCATGATGGACAGGATTAGAGCAGTGCGTAATCGCACTCGTATTATCATACCATATTGTAGGCGTAGAAGTAAGCGTCACCCCAAGTTCTGTCAACAAAGATTTAACCCACATTACTTCACACATTGTATTAGCAATCCCCCTAAATTCAGCTTCAGTGGAGGAACGCGACACAACCCCCTGTTTTTTTGAGGTCCAAGCCACAAGATTACCACCAAGAAACACATAATACCCTGCTGTGGACCTTCTATCATCTGGACTCATACCCCAATCAGAGTCTGTATAGGCAACCAATGTTGTGAGCGTAGGAGACAAACTAAAGAACAAGCCATGATCCATCGTGCCTTTCAGATATTTAATAATACGCATCACTGCTTTCCAATGTTTATCCAACGGAGCTTGCATGAATTGGCTCACCTTGTTGACTGCAAATTGTATATCTGGCCTGGTTACACAAATATGTTGGAGTGTTCTAACTACCTGTCTATACAACGTATCTTCCACACACGGATTTCCATCAGTAGCTGACAAATGTTGTGTTGTAACCATTGGAGTGGGTGAAGGCCTTGTATTGACCATATTAGTCTTATCAAGTAAATCTAAAATGTGCTTCCTCTGGCTTAAAATAATCCCTTGACCAACATGTTGCACTGTCATGCCCCAAAAGAAGTCTAAGTTCCCTAGATCTTTAAGGGAGAAAGCCGTGTTAATATTCTTAATGACTGAATCTATTTCTGACGGACAATCACCAGTGACCACCACATCATCCACATACACCATGATGTATATCCAGTGGCCAATTTGTTCTCTAAAATACAAAGATGCATCAGCCAAAGATTCAACAAACCTAAGATTATTCACAAGATATGCTCGAAGTTTCTCAAACCATGCTTTAGGAGCCTGTTTAAGCCCATAAAGAGATTTCTTTAGTCGACAAACCAACTGCTTACCTTTAGAATCTACTTGTTCAAACCCCGGAGGTTGTACCATATATACCTCCTCTTCCAAATCACCATTTAAAAAAGCATTATCTATGTCAATTTGTCTTAAGATCCACCCTCTGCTCAATGCTAAACTTAACAAAATCCTGACAGAGACAGGTTTTACAACAGGACTATAAGTTTCACTGTAATCAAAGCCAGCTTTTTATGAAAAACCTTTTGTCACTAGCCTAGCCTTGTACCTTTCAACACTACCATCTGCGTTTCTTTTGACTTTAAACAACCACTTACATCCTATCGGAATTCTATCATTTGGCAAAGCAACTATATCCCAGGTACATTTTGATATTAAAGCCTCATATTCTTTTTCAACTGCTTCTTTCCATTTCTCATGTTTCAAGGCTTGAAAGACATCTACAGGTTCTTGAATAACGTCAATATTAAAGACTTTGGGCTTAAAAATACCTGCTTTTGATCTTATTGTCATAGGATGAATATTTCTTGAAATTGCTCCTCCTCTAGATCCTTGAGTATTTCGAAAATCTTGAGAACCTTGAGAACCAGCAAGAGACGCATCTTCGGTACTTCTGTGAACATCAACACCTTCTGGACTTTCTGTAAGTGTACCTCTTAGTGTTGTATCTTCATCACCTTCACTGACGAGCAACCTTTGAGACAAAGCTGTACCATACTCTGGAATTACGGCTGCAGCACTAGTTGAAAAATTACTCCTTGTATCAGCCTCCATACCAGCATCAAAAACTGGTTCAACATCAAAACTTGAACCAGCATCAATATTATCTCCAGGTTCATCTTGAGAACTCGGAACAACATCAACATTAGCATCAGGTTCAGCTTCAGAACTTGGAGCAACATCAAAAATATCAGGTTCAACTCCAAAACTCAGACCAGAACCAGAAGCAATTCTAGGCTCAGCATCAAAGATCGGTTTAGCATCAAAACTCGAATCTGCATCAACATTACCTTCAGGTTCAGCTTGAGAACTTGGATCAGCATCAATATTACCCCCAGGTTCAGCCTGAAGACTCGGATCAGCATCAGGAGTGACTCTAGGCTCTGCTACAGAAATAACAACAGCTTCACCAGGTCTTGCTACAACTTCCAGATTAGTAGCAGAATCAGCTACTGTGGTAGCTTTACGAGCAACAGTTGTAGAGTCAATATCATCACTAGAGTTGATTCCAGTTGTAGGATTTGTAGACGAACTCAGCAGTCCTTTTGTGAGCAGTGAAGGAGCATAGAATTTGACATTTTTATGAGATTTATTATTGAGACTCTCATCAACTTTACCTGCAAAAGGAAAATTTTCTTCATTAAATTGAACATGCCTAGTTATAAAAACCTTACCATCACTATTAAGGCATTTGTATCCTTTCTGATGTGCACTATATCCCAGAAAGATGCACGCACTGGATCTGTATTGTAACTTGTGTTGATTATACGGGTGCAATAGAGGAAAACACTGACATCCGAAAACCTTCAGCTGAGTATAATCTGGTTTCTCCTTAAACAATTTTTCAAAGGGTGATAGATCCTGTAATACTGAAGTAGGCATTCGATTTATAAGAAAAACAACAGTAAAAAAAGCATCGGACCAATATTTGAAAGGAACTGAAACTTGAGCCATTAAAGTAAGCCCTACTTCAACTATGTGTCTATGTTTTCGCTCTACAATACCGTTCTGTTCTGAAGTATAAGGGCAAGTGTTTCTACAGATTATACCATTCTCTTTAAAGTAAGAAGCTAAAGGCTTAAATTCAGTACCACAATCTGTTTGAAAAGCTTTAACCTTAGAACTAAATTGTCTTTCAACAAGTTTATGAAAAGAGACAACAATGCTGCAAACATCAGATTTTCGATGTAAAAAATATATCCAAGTATATCTGGTACATGAATCAACAAAGCTTAGATAATAAGAATAATTATTGGATAACAAAGGAGCAGGACCCCATAAATCAATTTGAATCAATTGCAAAGGTTGATCATAAGTGGATAAAGACTGATGAAATGGAAGCTTATGACTCTTGCCAAGACAATATGCTTCACAAGCAGAAATTTTATTGCTAGTAGAAATGTTACAAGACTTAAGCATTTTGAATAAAATTGCATTAGAAGGATGTCCAAACCTTCTATGCCATATTTCTAAAGAACTACTAGTAACATGATTACAATCAATATCATTTTAGCAACAACATGTCCAACAGACCCTATATCATCATTAGAAGAAAGCTTGTAGAGACCTTCATTTTCCGAACCTCGCAGGATCACCTGTTGGGTTGTCAGATCCTTCACAACACAAGAATTGGGGTAAAATTCTACAGATACATTATTATCTTTTGTTAACTTTGACACAGAAAGAAGGTTTTTTTTAACAATAGGTACATGTAATAAATTACTTAAAACCAAGGTTCTCGATTGTGAGTTAAGAAAAGCTTCACCAATACCTGAAATGGAGGCTGGCATACCATTTGCAACAGAGACTTGACCAGACCCATAATAAGGCAAAGAACTAGAAAACATACCTGCTTCAGGAGTCAAATGAGTCGTTGCTCCAGAATCCGGATACCAAGCAGTATCACCGTAGTTAAGCTCTTGACCCGAAGCAACACTCATCTCAGCAACCATATTCGCAGACTCACCAGTGATATCCACTTATTCCTCAGCAACATCAGAAACCAAATTTACAGAAGTATTACTAATACCTCCATACATCTGATCAAACCGAAAATAGCATCGACTTGCGAGATGCCCAAGTTTCTCACAAATCTGACACTGAACCCGTGACCTCCCACCAAAAAAACGACCCCCACGACCTCGGAAAGACCCTCGCTGATTGGAAGAGTCGAAACTAAAATTAGGGGGGTTAAAATTGGGGGAGTTGAAATTAGGAGAATTAGAGGAACTGGGAGAAGAATTATTCGGGTGAAAACCCGGATGATAACCCATAAAAGGTTGTTGTTTAGGCGGGCCTTGAAACATATTCACCTGCCCCAATATATCTTTCTGCCGGGCCTCAGTATCCAACAGAATGTTACAGACACCATCGACCTTGTACGGCTGTTGACTGAAGGTAACCACCGTCACAACCGGTTCATATTCGGTCGGCAAACCAGACAAGATAGCAGATATATGCATTGTATCCGTCAACGGATTTCCACAGACAGATAAGCTATCACAAACAGCTTGAATTTATGCCAGATACTCACGCATACTCTGATCACGCTTTCTCAAGTTCTTTAAAGAACAATGAAGATGCATGATCTTGATTGTGGATGAAACAGAAAAAAGACTATGAATCTTTTCCCAGATTGCTAATGCAGTTTGACATTTAACCAAAGAGGGCAACACAAACGTACCAACCGAAGAGAGTAGCCATGAGCATAGAGCACTATCCTGTTGCCTGTGCATAACAAATTCAGCATTTGTAGTCTTTATCCCATCTTTAAGAATGTACTACGGTGGAACAACAAGGGTGCCATCAATATGACTAACTAACGCAAGACTCTCAATGGCAAAGAGAACCTGCTGCCTCCAGAGAAGATAATTGGAATCATCGAGACGAATAGAGATCGTCTTATTTGTGAACGGCTTCGCCGCTGGAACTTCACTCACTTGAGAAACCTCTGATACCATGTTGGAATATAAAACAAGAGTAAAAGAAGAAAAAGAAGGATAACTCTCTAGAATAGAAGAATGTAATTAACTTGCCTTATGCAGCATGTAAGCTCCTATATTTATACAAAGATTTAGAGAAAGTTAACTAACTATCTAACTGAATTGAATAACAACTTTGAACAGACTTTTGTAATCTTGAATCTTGGATGACACCTAACACTGGCTCTAAGAGACAATACATCTGTTGGTTCTGCCTATAAGTTGTTAAATAACCTAATAAAAACTGAAGATCTTCAACAGATGGTTTGTCAAAATGTATGGGGTTGTGAAACTACGCGAGTTTTAAAGACGATCTCTGACACACAAAGACTTGGGTGGAGTAAGCTGTCAAAGGAATTAACCACTCTTGAAGCAGTTGCATGAAGAAAGCTTACTATTGAAGGGGTTGTTGAACCTTCAAAGTGTAACTTTAGTGTGTGTTGTGAAAAGCAAGACCTGCTCAATGATTTTTTGTGATAGATTTGGATGTAAAGCCTCCAACTTGGTGGGAGATCTCAGGATTGGCTCCTCCTTTTCCAAGATCATGGCACAACTCTTGCACTCTTGATGGAATCAAATCCATGAAGAAAGAGAAGACTAACACCAGTGAAGGATTAGAATGGAGTGTTTTTTCAGATTCGGACCAGGTGTCACTGTGAAACTATTGTATTACATACTATCAGTATCACAACTCAAGTAACTGAGCACCAACTAAAAACAAAAGAAGTGTCTAAAAAAGTTAGTAATTTCTAGAAAAGACAAATGTATATGATGAAAAAGATTGTCCAATGAGAGTGAAAATAACCAAATAAAAAAATTGTAGAAAATTTTGTTGAGAATGACAATATTTAGAGAAAGGGGTTTGTTTGAGAAGATGGTGAAAATATGAAGTTTTAAAATTTGAGGGTCAAAGTAAAGATAAAACAAAAATAAAAGAATAATTAAGGGACTATTTATGTAGTTTATCATTTTTTTATTATGACAGATCAGCTTCCCGTTAAAGTTTAACGACAATAAACGTCTCAATGACCATGAGTTTACAGTCCGAAAACGTACATGACTATATTGATTGATTTTCAAAATCGATGACTAAATTTGTACTGAGGATAAACAAATATAACTTCTACAGTAATTAACCCAATTTATAACCGTAAAAAAAATAAAATAAAAGAAAGAAAGAAAAATGACATTGATGAAATGTATTTGCCATTTCATTCAAAAGTAGTGCACATCAGCATAGATGGCTGCTATCACATATTTATTTTCAAATTAACATTCAAATGATCGAAGTAAAAACGAATTAAAATTTAATGATTAACTAAAAAGTCTTTAAGTTTGAATGACGGTAAGAAAAAAGTTGAGCGATTAATTTATGATTTACCCTGCAAATTACAAGCAGTTTACGTAAATAATCATAAATTGACAAAATGGTAAGTGAGAATGGTATATCGGAGAAATTATTATAGCGTATAAATTTATCACGATATTTTTAATTTATAATTTATTACGTTATTTTTAATTTTATTTGATGAGATTTATATATTTAATAATATATAAAAAATAAAAACTAGTTTATTAAAATTTAAAAATTGATTGTTAAATAAAATTATAAATAGTGTGACAAATCAGATTTATTGAACAATTTTTCGCGTATAAAAAAATAAAATGTGAGTCAATACACCTAAGGTGTATGCCAAGCAGTTCAACGTGTTAATAAGGGACCTAGCCCATGTGTCAATGTTAACAGTCCCCTGAATTTTGAAGCAACCTCTCTTTCTTCTTTCTTCTTCTTCTTCTCTATTTTGCTGCTAACTCATCCCCCACACGCATCCCATTCAAACCCTAAACGCAACTGCTCTCTTAACGTTGTCAACTTTGCAACTCGCGAGTCAAGGAAACACAAGTTGACAAACTTTCAAGTATCATCCTCCAAGATTCTCTCTAGTTTCTTCCATTCCCAAGCTTCAAATATAGTACTTGTTTTGATATTCTATTCTGTTTCCTTTCTTTATTTGGGTGCTTTTTTCCATCGAACTTGGAGCCTGGAGGTTGAAGTTGAACATACTAAAAATGGTAACTTTGATTTTTGCTCCTGTTTTCCCTGCAAACCAAAGACTGTCGATGTTCGAACACAATGGATCTCTTTGTGTTTCCAGATCAAAGCCCAAGAAGAAGAACCAAGCTATTGTCCCTGTAATCTTTTCTTTCTCCCCTTTGATTACTATTATTTATGTTGAATTAACTTGAGATTAAACAGTTTTTTTATGGATTGTACCGGATCAGGTAGCAAGGTTATTCGGGCCAGCTATATTCGAGGCATCGAAGCTAAAGGTATTGTTCTTGGGAGTGGATGAAAAGAAACACCCAGGGAAGCTACCCAGGGCTTACACCCTTACACACAGTGATATAACCTCTAAACTCACTTTAGCCATCTCCCAAACCATAAACAACTCTCAGGTAAATCCTTCTAAAACAGCAACAGGGGGTTTGTAGTCGGCTAACGAATGATTGAAACAGGGGTTTGCTTTGCTTGCAGTTGCAGGGATGGGCAAACAAGATATACAGAGACGAAGTTGTGGCAGAATGGAAAAAAGTGAAAGGAAAGATGTCTTTGCACGTTCACTGCCACATAAGTGGCGGCCATTTCCTATTAGACTTGTGTGCTAGGCTTCGATATTTCATCTTCTGCAAAGAACTCCCTGTGGTAATACTTTTTTTTTTTAAATTAGAGGGATTCAATATCTAATTTTATAATAGTAAAGGGACTAGGACCAGAACCAGAACCAGACTAATATCCTTTGTTCACCAAATATTTGGAAAGAAATGTTGCCATCTTCCTATTATTGAAACAGGTACTGAAGGCTTTTGTCCATGGAGATGGGAATCTGCTGAAAAACTATCCAGAATTGCAGGAGTCATTGGTTTGGGTTTATTTTCATTCCAACGTTCCAGAATTCAACAGGGTGGAGTGCTGGGGTCCGCTGGTGGAAGCCGGCGAAGACGGTTGTGACGGGAGCCAAGAAGAGGACGTGTTTGTGAGGCAGTGGGAATGGCCTCAGCCATGCCAAGATCAGTGTACTTGTTGTTTTCCACCAATGAGCTTGATCCCATGGTCACCAAAGCACCCCCGTGAACCTGAAGAAGATGGGACCCAGGCTGCACCAGATATGAACGCCATAGATTGACTCAATAATCAATTAATGGACGGTTGATCCGCAATTCGTATTACCTTGACCTACTGTTCTGTTGGTGATGAAAGAGAAAGATGTAACTACAAAAATGTTTAAAACATGAGCCGCGCCTCTGGACGGAAATATTTATTGGATTCATTTTGTTCAGGTGTTTATTTATTTTATGTGGGAGTGGGATGATGTTATGGTTGTGGACACTGGACAGGGTATTGGTTGGTGAGTTTGTTCAATGGGGTTGGAATGGATTTGAGAGACCGGTACCTTCATCGATTTTGTTACTTTTAAATTTTGGGTGAAATGATTAATCGTATTAGAATCAATCTCCGAATAAATGATTTAAAGCGAGTTTAACTTATGACATCCGAATAAATGATTAATCGTATTAGAATCAAACTCCAAATAAATGATCAATGTGGAGAGACTTGTGAAGATGTAGATCATGTCCTTAAGTTGTGTTCATAAGTTTATATTATTTGAAATCTTTTGATGAAGGATAAAAAATATGCATGAGACAAATGTAAATAATCAGTGTAATAATTAATTCTTATTTTCTATTATCAAGTCACAATAATAAATAATTGAGTGATCAAAAACTTATACCTCAAGAAAGTAAGTAATTAAAATTCAGTGATTCATTTTTTACTAGCGTAAAATATAAATCATTATTATAGTAATTAACCCAATAAATATTGGTCAGCTTCAGACCAGTAGGCAGTAGGGTGTCTTGATACTGAATCCATCACCGACATTTCCCATGCTTATAAATTATAAGCTCCTTTCGGGGGAAACTTGAGTTAATAACCCTTCCCTCCAATCCAAAGGTTATCATTTCTCCATTTTCTTAAATCTAAATCCCCACCCTCGGATCAGATCTTCTTCCTTCACCTCCCGTAGATCTAATCAGCCACACAAGGGGAAAGAAATCATTCTTTTTCTTCTTCTCTCTCGTTTCTTTTTTCTTGGAGAGAGAAGAAAACCCAAAGGGGAAAAATTGAGTCTTTGAGCTCAAAGTTGATATCTTGACTGTGATCCCGAAAGATCCAGATGGTGGAAGCGCAAACATGGACAAGGAGGATGAGCAATCCAAGATTGGACTCAACCGTCACCGCTGACGATCAGGTTTTGGACATTCCGGCAACCCCCACCGCTGAACTTAAGAACAGCACCTACGCCGTTGGATCCCGTGTCTCTCCGAACCTTTTAACGGCACTGATCATCGCCTCATGGTTCATGTCCAACATCGGGGTCCTTTTGCTCAACAAGTATCTTCTCAGCTTTTATGGCTACCGCTATCCAATCTTCCTCACCATGCTTCACATGCTCTCATGCGCTTCTTACAGTTACGTGGCCATAAACTTCCTTGAAATAGTTCCAAGGCAACACATTCTGTCGAAGAAGCAGTTGTTCAAGATCTTGGCTCTGTGTGTCATCTTCTGTTTCTCCGTGGTGTGTGGGAACACTTCTTTAAGGTACATCCCCGTGTCATTTAACCAAGCTATTGGCGCTACCACTCCTTTTTTCACTGCCATCTTCGCTTTCCTAATCACTTGTAAGAAGGAATCTGCTGAGGTTTATTTAGCACTTTTGCCTGTGGTTTTCGGGATTGTTTTGGCTACCAACAGCGAGCCTTTATTTAACTTGTTTGGGTTTTTGGTTTGCATTGGTTCCACTTCTGGTCGTGCTTTGAAATCTGTGGTCCAGGGAATCTTGTTAACTAATGAATCTGAGAAACTGCATTCCATGAACTTGTTGTTGTATATGGCACCTATGGCAGCATTGATTTTGTTACCATTCTCTCTTTATATTGAAGGGAATGTTGCAAGGGTCACAGCTGAGAAAGCCAGGAGTGATTCATTTATTATTTTCTTATTGATCGGGAATGCTACGGTAGCCTATTTGGTGAATTTGACGAATTTCTTGGTTACCAAGCATACAAGTGCCCTTACTTTGCAGGTTTTAGGCAATGCCAAAGCTGCATTGGCTGCTTTTGTGTCGGTTTTGGTGTTCAGGAATCCGGTGACCGTGATGGGGATAAGTGGCTTTGCCGTTACAGTTATGGGAGTTGTACTTTACAGTGATGCAAAGAAGAGATCCAAGGTCACAGCACATTGACTATAATTTGAAAACAAAGAATGGGATTCCTTTTGGTTTGCCACAAACACTGGTGCGGCCCTTTCTTGTTATTTTTCTCTATCATTTAGTATAAATTTCTTGTTTTCTCGCTAGATTTAATTGAGGGAAAGAATCAAAAAAGAAAATTGTTATTGGAATGTATAGGCTGGTGATCTGAGAGAATTTTCACTGTTTGTAATCTTATCATATGATCTTGCTTCATTAAAATGGGCAGAATGAAGACAATTCAAATATTCATGTGTATGTCTTCTCCCCTTTTCCATGTTCCACATGTCTGATGTGCTGTTGATTCTTGCAATAATATGTCTTTGATTTGAGTTTAGATTTTAGACTGAAACATGTTTTTGCATGACCTGAGCATGAAATCTTGGTGCCTTATTCAGTCCTGTAACAGCTTGAGAATGAAATCTTGGTGCAGTAGTCAGGTGTCCCTCAGACTCTGCAGTAAATTTATGCCCTCGCCTCCCTGGAGTGGTCATTTCACAAAAACAAGTCCTGCCAGTGCCTTGTAACTCATATAAAGAATTAATATTTCCCCATTTGGCTTTGCCTACAACTACAGGAAGAGGCGACAAACTCAACTCATAGTTGTAATCGGAAAAAGGGTAAGGCAATGCCGTGCATTGGTCGGACTCGGCATAAACTAGCTGGTGGAGACATCAAAAGAATTTGGAAAGTAAAAAAATTAAGTAGAATATGTGGTTTTGAGGGAAAACTAGGATTTTAAAAAATATTTTTTTAATATTATGAATCATGAATTTGAATTCTGAGTCACGTACTTTACAAGCGAACTAGAGGTTCTTGAATAGATTTTAGGAAAAAAACTACGAAAGATTCTAGAAAATTTACTCAATCCACACCTGTGTGTAATGGAATCTTCTGTTTTTTTTCTGCCTTTTTTTTCTTTTGAAAATTTATTAAAAAATTAAATTTTAAACTTTAACACTTATTTTTTATATTCTAAATTCTATACCTAAAATTATACCCTACCTCTAATTCCTTATACCTTAACTAAAACCCTTAAATTAAAATCTTGAACTCTAAAACCTATAATTTGAAGTGGGGGCATAAATGAAAACACGGAAAAGGGGTAGACGATTAGCACCCGTAACGACTAGACGTTAATTTAACGTAAATTTTGACAGGATAAATTTATTGAGTAAGAAATCTCTTACCTTTTAATGATGCCTCGTCTCAGGCCTCCTATTGAAATATCTTAAATATTAAAATTTAAACCATAACCTTAATTTTTTATATCCTAAATACTAAACCCTACCCCTAAAAAATACACTCAAACCCTGATTCCCTAAACCTTATTCACAACTCTAACCTTCAACCAAACCCTAAACCTTAAGCCCACTAATTTAAAATGAATGCACCAATGGAACCACAATTAGGAGATAAACGACTTGCACCCAAATTTATGTGCAATGCATATCCAACCAAATAGAATTAGATAATTATTTTTATGCATAATATTAAAAATATTATTAGCATTTAATTGAATAATTATTTTAATTTTTATTTTTAAAAGTAATTTTACCTTAAATTTTTTAAGTTGTCAAAATAAACCATTATGAATAAAAATTAAAATAATTTTAAAAAATAACATATCAACATAAAATATATATAACTTTATATGTATGTATTATAAATGTGACATTTTTCAGTTATATCTTTATTTATGACATTGTTATATCATTGTGCATTATCACAAAAACAAAAATGTTAAAATTTAAGTTGCTTTAAAAAATATACGAACCAAAATAACTATTCAATCAAACATTAGATACCCAAGTTTTTCTAGGAACAGAAGGAAGGCAAGTTCATATGAATCCAATACAATAGTTTAGACTACTGACAATAGGTGACCATTTCGAGCTGTTCGGGGGTCTAGTAGAGCACCATTAACAGCAGAATATAATATACAAATAGTCAACCCCATAATGACACTCAATTATGTACATAATGTCAGCAATGTTTCTTTCGACTCAATTACATGCGTGTGTGAGTTTCAGAAAGAGCAAAGAATTGAACTCTTCAACAAATACACGTAGAAAAGAAGCAATCTCTCTGTAGGATGTTTGATTTGTCTTGGTTCCCCTTGTGTACACTTCTTTCACATGTTAAGTAGGACCACAATCTGTTACATATTGTCCTTCAATGGCTGAGGCTGTTCAGTCAGTAAAAGCTTCATCCAGCACGAGAATAGGATTGAGACGCCGTTTTCTTCTGTAAACCAAAACGACACCTTACAGCTATACCAATTCTTCTTCTATCTGCAATATTCTTAGCCGACGTTTTGCATAAACTGTGAAAACAATTGTTGCCACCAATGTTATAAGGAAACCACCAACGTTCAACAAAATCTGTACTGCTGATAAGCCATGTTGCTCTTGTGAAGCATCTGCGAAGGTTTGTATGAGGGTGCCACTGCAATAATCAATATTTTAGTAATAAGTTTAGGGGTAGGGTCATACAAACTCTAACAAATGTGGGGTACTTTAACAGCATTAACTTTGCATGTAGCCATTAAGCAAGATCTATGATAAGCATACAGAAAAGAAGGGATGGCAGAACAACCTAAAAGTTGTGAACTTGTAGCTACCCGAAAACACAACTCATACTTTTTGTGTGTACCATATTTGTGGGCATATCTTATTGATTCAGTTATGGTCAGGAGTGTTATATCATACGTTTGAAACATGCTGACCTATGCAAATGCACATATGTTGCGATGAAGAAATGCCTATGCTATGGAAATACAAGATATAAAATAACATATTAGAAACAAAGGGAGTACATGAGGGAGAGGGATCTTACGTGTATATCGAAACAAAAATTTCGGGCACCATTCCTATCAAGGATCCCAAGATGTACGGCCCATACTCAACATGTGTTGCAATCGCACAGTAATTATATAACAAATATGGAAATGGAGAGAGCCTAATTAATGTTACAGCTTTAAATTGATGAAACCGATTTCCTTCACCGGCTGCTCTCAGGAAGGCAGCTTTCTTAGGGTATTTTTCTAACCAGCCCTGCAAAAAATCTGAAAATGTTAAAATTGAAAAACACAGTGATAGCACACAGGCCTACACAAGCACCAACGGTCAGAGATGATCAATGAATATAGGCGAACAACAAAATCTTAGAATAAGGCACGCACTTGAATCTTGTGAAGGAAAAGAGAGCCGATAAAAAATGGTAGTGATACGCCCACAGCAGCTGCAGATATTATTAGCAGAAATCCAAAACCATAACCAAATGCCATCCCAGCCAGCCACATAGATGGTGATGATGGAAGAAGTATTGTGGGGAATAATGCCACAGAAGCAAAGACTAGAACTGCCAGCATTGGAGTACTGAAGGTTGCCATCTCCCAATTAATTAAAGGCATTAGCTCCTGCAGTCATCATGTCATTAGTCGAGTCCAGTTAGAAAGTGCAAGGATATCCTAGAGATAAATGAATTAACTCTGCTAGGACGTGGAAGGTGATCATCACTTTAACCAAAGCTTACATAAAGATCCCGGAAAAGAAATACAAAACTGTCAAAAACATCAACAATTTTGAGCAAACATTGAATCTCAAACATGAATGAAATCAAAGAGACCACACAACTTAGATAAGTATCCTAGGAAGTAAAAGTTAGTGCTTATTCCGTTATGGATAGATGATCAACAGGTAGCGGATTTGGAATAAAAACATTTCAGACTTTCAGTTATTCTCAATTTCTCAAACCAAAAACCATTGCAATATAAAGTAGCACTGGGGTGTGACATTTTGAAGCTAAAGAAGAAAATGAACATGAAAGTGCATTCTAGTAGAAAGGGCAAATGTTAGAAGCTATTCGTATAGAACTAGAATGAAGTATAATGCCCATATCTGACTAAATAGAGTACTCAGTCAGTAATAACATTAGCTACTCCAATGGAGAAGGTTTGAGCCTCCATCTTAAGAACAAAAAAGCCAACCTTATCCATGAAAAAAGGGCCAACCCATTTGAGGAAAACAGCAATCAGTAACCCTGCAATGATAAGCAAAATCCCCAACTTGATCCATTCCCAAATAGTCCTCCATAGAAAAGAAAAAGTTGGTTCCTTTAACCACGAATCCTTCTCTTCTGCTTCACGTTCTTCTAATAATCTCTGTCTCAAAGTTACTCTTTTTGCATTAACATCACCATCGCCCTCAACTCTTAGCTTCAGCTCCGGTACCTTCTCTCCTCCCTCATCATCATCCTTATCATTATAAAAAGTCATTGGATTTTCAGAACAAGAACCCTAAATTTCTGTTTGGTTCCAGAGAAGATTAGAGAAGGAAAATGTGTGCAAAGAAGGTGAAGAAGTGGATGGGTAGGTGAATTAAAATCAAAGAAGAGAATCAAATTACCAAAAGCAAGCAAACCTAAACAAAGCAATGCTTTCTTTTTTATCAAAAATCAAAGTAACGTTTGATTTCTCGTTTTTGATTAATTTAAAAGAAAACCAAACCCCCAACGTTTATATTTTAATTTCTCCTTTGTAAATGTCAATTATCACCGGACAGATTTGGGAACTTGGTTGAATTACACCACAAGTCCCTTAGCTATAGGTTTAGAAGTACATAGATCAGTTTTTTCTAAAATAATAATTGAATCACTCACTTTGATATAATAGCATTTTAGTCCTCAAAACTTATATATTTTATCAATTTGATTATAATTAGAAAATGTTTTATTAAATTTAGTCCTTTATATTAAAAAAATGAAAGTATACCCTCTTAACGCACCCTCTAACGCTTACTTTATACTACTATCTCCAACTCGATAATTGACAAATGTGATAACACGACAAACATAGTTACTTAACTGCTTGACGACTGATAGACTAATAAAATATACCCATTATGACCCTTAATGTTATCTTTTAGTAGACATAATCACTTTGCTAATAGAATTTTATTTATTAAATTATTTTAAATTACGATAAAATTAATATAATTGATATATTTTGAGGAACATAATTGTTAGCTTACCAAATCTATAATTAAAATGACATGTTTATCATGAAACTTTAATTGAATGGCTAAATGTTATTTTTAGAAAAAAAATAGAATCTTTGTTAATAAACCTATAATTAGTGATTAAATTATTACTTTTATAAGAAAAGTTACTTATTACTAAAACAATAATTAAGTGATTTATTGTGCAATTTACCCCATGAACATTTGCATTTTTTATTTGACCATAATAAACTTTTGTTCTTAAGGTGTTTTGTAATAGTTGGTCCGATGGTAGGGCAAGATCGTGTCCGAACGAGACACTGTTTTTGAAGTCAGTTGATGTCGCGGTGAAGAGGATGAAGCTAGCTACTTGTTTGAATTGCATCGTTTCTGGAAAATGTATTTCCGGTGATAACAGTTATGTTTGTGCAGGAAGGCATCTCATGGCTAAGTATAGTTCATCGTTTTGATCTGTGTGTGCTTCCTACTGGCTACTGCATCTATAACAAGACTGGTGGAAGGGAGCTCATGAGGCCCAAAACTACTAGATTTGTGGACAACTATCTGACATTGTCATTCAGGAAAGCTCATGTTTTCTCATTTGGAGTGGTACTGGTTAAGGGTTATCATCCGTTTATAGTGAACGATCTGATGCTCAGACCAGTAAGCCAGGACTGTATTTTAAAAGATTTTGGAAGTGCATGAAGACTGAGTCTCTTGTTAACATCGTCATAGTCACTTATGTTTCTTCCAAGACAAAGTTAATCACCAATTAAAAAACAATTAATAAAGTTACTTACATTTTCAAAGTATAAACTTTTGGTCACTTAATCGTTTATTATCGTTAAAAATTAACGGGAGGCTGATCTGATATAACAAAAAGAAAATAAATGACCTAAATGATCTCTAAACTATTAGTTCAATCCTATTTTAACTGCAGAAATAAAAACAATTTATATAATTACACATTTAATCTTTCGTATTGTTAATTTAGTTTGCCTGAAACTTATATGATTTGTTTATGTATTAATTTATCATTTTTATTGTGTTAGATCAATATCTTGTTAACGTTTAACGGTAATAAACAATTAAGTGACCAAAAATTTATGCTCCGAAAATATAAGTAACTTTATTGGTCGTTTTTTAAAATTAGTGATCAACTTTTATTAGGAAACATAAGTGATAATCTCAATAGTTAATCCTAAAATATAAAATATTTTTTATAATATATCATTTATTAAGTCATTTTAAGTTATTTAGTGTTAATTAACTAACAATTTTTAAAACGTCGTTCAATTGTAATAAATAGTCAAACAAAAATTTAATTTTCAAAAGTAATAAAACAATACAAAAGTCGTATCTCGTAAAAAATAACCTTAAATATTTAATTGTTTTTTAAATAAAAAAGGTGCATGACTTAATTATCGGTCAAAAGAATAATAATAATCTTGACCGTCTTGTACAGACTTTTAACGTTAAAGATAAATCGTTTATTTTTAATTGTGTTTTTTTTATGTAAATTAATAAATTTAAAATTTAAAATTAAATATGTAGTTAGGATTTAAAAAATTAGTGATAAAGATATAGAGTCTGTATTTAGGATCTACAAAATTAAAGTTACATAAATTCCTAAACAATGTTAACAGAAGTAGAAGCAGAGGATTTCTCTTCTTTAACATTGTCTTCTTATAAATATCCACCCCATCTTAGGCTTCAACTCCAACTTTTCTCGCTTTTCCTCACAAAGCAACAAAATGTTTGAAACAGCGTACAGCTCTTTCTCATGGTTTTTGATTGCCATCTTGGGAATTTGTCTCTGGTACGTATGGGGCATCCGGAAACCAATGGCTCCATTACCGCCTGGTCCCCGTGGTCTGCCAATTGTGGGATATCTTCCATTTCTTGGATTTGATAATCTCCACATGGTGTTTACAGACTTGGCTACAACTTACGGTCCTATCTACAAGCTGTGGCTTGGAAACAAACTAACCATAGTCATCAGCTCTCCATCCCTTGTAAAAGAAGTAGTTCGAGACCATGATGTTGCTTTTTGTGAGCGAGATCCTTCCATTGCTGCACAGGTTATTACGTTTGGCTCCAACGATATCGCATTCGACTCTTACAGCAGTCCCGGTTGGAAAACCAGGCGCAAAATTCTTGCCACAGATATGCTCAGCAACGCCAATCTTAATGCTTGTTACGGTCTACGGCGAGAACAAGTGATGAAAACAGTTTGGGATGTCTATAAAAACGTTGGTAAGCCATTCGATATAGGTAAATTGGCATTTATAACAGCAATTAATGTGACCATCGGCCTGATGTGGGGTGGCAAACTCCGAGGAAGGGAAGGGGCTAAAATTGAAGGTCATTTTAAAGATCTGTCTTCGGAAATAATGGTATTACTGGCAAAACCGAATATTTCTGATATTTTCCCCTCGATTGCACAATTTGACATGCAAGGCATTGAAAGGGGAATGAAGAAAATCCTTCAATCGTTCAATCAACTGTTCGATTCTGTAATTAAAGTACGAATGAATGCTGCCGCTGAGAAAGAAAATGTGAACGGAATGAGTGAAACGAAAGCAGACTTCTTACAGTTTCTGTTGAATTTACACAACCAGAGGGGAGATAGTGCATCATCACTTACGATGGATGAAATCAAGGGTATTCTCATGGTAAGATATTCACATTTTTTTTCTTGGGTTACAAGTCAGCTTACATGTTCTTTCTATATGTAACTGGTGCTAATATTTGTCAAATTAGGACACTCTGGTGGGTGGAACGGATACTGCTTCAACTACGACAGAATGGGTCATGGCAGAGCTACTGCAACATCCAGAGAAAATGGAAAAAGTGAAGAAAGAATTAGATGATGTTGTTGGCCTAAACAACACTGTTGAAGAGTTTCACTTGCCTAATTTAAGTTATCTAAATGCAGCCATAAAGGAGAGTTTCCGCATGCATCCACCCCTACCCCTTCTTTTTCCCCGTTGCTGTGGCCAATCACTCCAACTCGGTGGCTATACCATACCAAAGGGGAGCAGGGTCTTTCTAAATATGTGGTCCATTTACATGGACCCTAATATTTGGGACAATCCTTCAGAATTTCGACCCGAGAGGTTCTTGGATTCTCTTGAAAAATTTGATTTCCGTGGAAATGATTTTCGGTATTTGCCCTTTGGGTCTGGAAGGAGAAAGTGTCCTGCTGTTTCCCATGGGGAAAAGATGCTATCTTTCATATTAGCCTCATTGCTGCATTCTTTTGAATGGAAATTGCCACAGGGAACAGATCTCGAGTTGTCCTGCAAATTTGGAATTGTTGTGAAGAAAAAAGTCCCTTTACGTCTTATTCCATTGCCTAGGTTGACAAATCTTGAGTTGTATAAAGAGTAACTCTCCTAATAGCTATTATGAATAAAAATCTCGTCTTTTTTAATGTTTTTATGTATGTTTTAACCTTAAAAAAAATAGATTTAGAGTTCAAAGTTTTGGAGATAAAAGATTAATTTTTAAAGTTTAAAAATCTAAAATTTATGATTAAGACATAAAATTTAATTATTTAATTGATGTGTACATTAAAAACATAAAAAAGACATGAGAACTAAACATATATATTCTTCAAATCATACCACTAATAAGTTCAAAAAATAAATTATCATTATAATCTTATAGCTTCATACTTTTATTTTGTTTACTTTTCAACCTGAGTTGGTATTCAATTAAATCATGATATCACTCAGTCAATAAATAAAATATTGATATAGACATAAATAAAAATAGATAAATAATTTTTTGTCAAATTTAATTGATTAAAGATGAAATTCCCTATTTAATCGTCATGGATGGCAATTGAACATTCATGAACTCATTGCTTAAAAGATTTAAACAAAAACATAAGAAGGCTTGAAAGGATAAATTAAAAACAATGGAAGATTTACTTGGTAGCTAAATTATAATTGAAAGAAATTGACAAAGTATGTTGTCTTGGAATGATGTGCAAGTTCAAATAAGGTGGCTGAAAAAAGTTACAATAACTTTGAATAAGGTAAAAAGTTTTGCAGAAATTAAAACGTCATATGCAATCAAACTATGAAATTAATATAAAAAATCCACACAACGTATTAGTGTAGCCCACACGACTGACTTTGCAGCAGAGGGATTTGACTGGACGGCAAAGGCTACGCCACTGTTATGGGGCCGCAAGTCCCGATGTCCTTGCCAACTACGGAGCTTTGAAGAAGACAATAAAATAATACAGTATTGGACTGAGGCACAGCGAGTCCCAATTTAATACTGCTAGTCACTATTGTCTGCTTGAATTGGTCGAACTTCAGACTGTAGTATTCTTGCTTTATATATATTCATTAAAAAATATTGTTGCCTTATAAAAGAAGTTAAATCAATAAAGGATTTTTTTATTTGTTTTGAGATAACTTTTAACGTACGGTAAGAGTGTTATTAAATACTAATTACTTTAATAAAATGAGATAGGTTATACTTCATAATTTTCTCTACTCGATCTTTTGCTGAGAGGATGTTCTTGTAGCCTCATCTCTGAGAGTCCAAGAGACATACTTCAATTGACTCTAAACTCCGAAATATCATCATTTTTGGAGACATATTTGAGAGATCGCAATGGATCTTCTAGAGTTTACCTCATTATCATCTTCGACCTAATAGTATTCTTATAAGGCAAACATCAAGTCTACTTACTACAGAAGATGCTACATTGGAAAACATAAAGATGACTAAAAATACAATGGAACAACTCCTTACTACAGAAGAGGCTACATTAATCAAGTGTCTAGAGGAAACAACTCTAGAGTGCATTGAGCTACACAATGCAGGAAAGTAGTTGATATAATACCTTTATCGAAATTGTTCCTTTGCGAATGTTATTTGGCGTTTTAGGAAAAACGCTACAAGAGATATTATTTCTAGGGGCGTTTCCCTAAAAACGTCGCTAAAGACGTTGTTTCCTCTAGACGCTTGATTAGTGTAGCATAATCTCTGAAAAAAAAAAAGAAAGGTTGCAAGGTTTTGAACTTGTAACCCATAACTAGATAGAACCATGCATGTCTTAACTCATAGGAGGCAAGGAGCATTGGGTGATGCAATATAGCAACTTGAATTTAAGAAGTTTTAGCTTGAAGTGTGGGTTTTACTATTGAATCAAAATATTTAGTCCTTCGAGAGTTTTAATGTGTTTATTGTGTTTAACTCAACCTATTGTGTGTTTTTGGTTTTTAGGTTTAAATATCTTTGAAGATAAATCTCATTTTAATGTTTTTATTGATACAATAGTAATATATATATCTTAATTCTATTGGTGCATTAATTTTACATATGTTAATAAAATTAAGACAAATTAAAACGATTTGTAAATATCAAGGGTTAAACTTATCTAATTTTTTAATCAAAACTAAATTGATGAAGCATGTAAACACAAAATACTAAATGTGTTATTATACACATTTGTTTAATTGTCATGCTAATATTTCTATTGACGGTCAAAGACTTGATTATACCATTTTAAAAATTGACTTAATTGATAAAATTTATAGTTTAGTTGTGAAAATAAGATCACATATAATTTAGTAATTTTTTACATAATTTATCGTACGTAAAACAATATCTGAATATTGATATATACCATCAAAACAGGTGAGTCTACAATGCAATAACCTAATTCATCACTAAAAAACAACAAATTTTGAGACTTATTCAATCAACCTAGTGTTATACTTTTTAATAACATTTTAGGTTCGTGTTTTACTATAAATTTTAAAATTTAATTTATTTAAATTAATAATATTTTATAATAGTATTTTTCATTTTTAACCTTAAATTAGAACTACAAAACTACTCAAAGACATAACCATGAAACAAGAAACTAACAAAAAAAAACACAGTTAAAACAAGAATGAGCTGATTCAATACTGATTACTCCATTGGTAACAGGCTATCATTTATTTCAAAAAAAAATGTAACAGCCTATCATTAGCTTAAAACTTTGAATAATTTATTTGCCAAGCTTAGCAAAAACATGTGCTAGCACTAAGTCATTATGCATTGAAATTGCCGTGGATCACCAAGGATCGGCAGAGAGTGTACTATCGACAGTGACAACTGAAAAGATTACGAAAAACCAGGTTGTTTCACATCTTCCCTGGAGGCAACTATGTAGATTAATCCTAATCTCACCACACGCTGGTCGCTGGATTTGTCTGTCTTGGTACAGTTCCTTCAATGGACATTTTTGTTTTGTCTCCTGTATAAAACCCCACACCAAACGTTCTTTTCATTTTCAGATTGTTCTACAACAAAAACACAACTTGGAAGCATTGAGAAAATGAAGCTAGTTTGGTCACCCGAGGCAGCATCCAAGGCTTATATTGATACTGTTAAACTCGTAAGCATTATTTAAGCAATCTTCTGATATTCTCTGATGTCTGCTTCATTGTTCCTTTTGACTGATCGGTTCCCTTTCTGTTGTTTTGTTTACAGTGTGAACATCATGATACTGGTGTAGCAGAGCTTGTTTCAGCCATGGCTGCAGGCTGGAACGCGAGATTCATTGTGGAGACATGGTCGCCTGGTGGAGCTACCGTAATGAGCATAGGCCTAGCTGTGGCTAGCAGCAGCCATACGAATGGAAGACATGTATGTATAGTCCCCGATGAAAGATCGAGGTTAGAATACGGTCATGCCATGGAAGTGTCCGGCATGTCACCGGAAGTAATTGTTGGAGAGCCTGAGGATTTAATGAGCCGGCTAAATGGCATAGATTTCATGGTAGTGGATAGCCAGCGAAACGACTTTTCCAGGGTGTTTCAGCTAGCAAAGTTTAGTAACAAGGGAGTTGTTCTGGTATGTAAGAATGCTAATTCCAGAAGAGATTTGAGTTTCAGTTGGAGAAGTATCATCGACGATGGATCACGGCAGCTTATACATTCCATGTTTCTTCCGGTAGGTAAAGGATTGGATATCGCACATGTAGCACCCTGCGGTGGAAATTCCGGTAAAAGGTGGTGGATCAGGCAGATTGATCATCAATCAGGGGAAGAATATGTAATTAGAAAGTAGAAGAATCTCCAAGTACTCCTCTAGAAAGAAATGTATTTGGTTAACAATTTTTTTGTTCTTTCTTTTTTACATATTGTTCATTATTTTCGAGTTTAGAATTAGGGAAGTAAATTTTATTTTGTTTTAAAATATTAATTTTTCATTATTCCGGATTATTAAGGTTAAGTCGATTTAACTTTGTTTTTAAGAAGTTTGAATAATTGAAAAATCTAATATTAAATATTAACTAAATATTTTAATTGTATTGCGATTTATTTTTTAAATTTCTTGTTTCTTTAATTTTACCTCTATGTTAAGTTCGGTTTTGATAATATTTAAGTATATGCTCTTTGAAACTATAACTATAACTCCGTAGAATATATGTATAACTTTACTCTTTTTATACTAATATTTTTAAAAGTATAGTCTCTTAATTTTACGTTTTACTAAAGTAATTAAATGCCTACAATAATTGTCATTATTATTATCTGATTATTGTCTCTCTCTCTCTTTATAATATGTCGGGCATTATATCACTGATCTATGTGAGGACAACCCAAACTAAATTCGGGTATTACACCCTTAAGACCCTTCTGTCGGGAATAACTAGTGATCCATTACCTCTAATCTAGAGTTCCCAACTGAGTTTGCGATCAAAGAAGGAATACCACCAAGCCTGCAATTTGTGTCTACGTGAACGCAATAATCCGATGCCACAGTTGTTGTCTCCACAGTACAATTTGAGTCTACACACACCGATACATCGCCTGAATATGACGAAGAAGAAGTTAAAACTCGATTGTCCTTGCCTCATCTGTTGCCACAGACATCCTTGATTATTGATGCTTATCGTTGAGGTCTTTCTCAGATAGGATTATTGATGCTCTTGTTGCTGATCATGATGGTTTTAAATGAATATGCACGACTTTTCATGGGGCAACTGAAGAACATAGACCAACTTCTTCCTGGGATTTATTACAACATAGACGAAGGCTTGGAACTTGGGTTTACACTGAACAAGTTTTTGCTACCTTTAAAAGCAGTGTGTGAAGATGGGTTAGGTGCAATTTTCCCCCAATGTTTTTGGCACATTGTTAGGAAAAATGTAGAATCTTTTTATATTGTTTTACTGAACGTGTTTTTTTATGGTGGTTGTTAATCATACGCATATTGTATCCTCGATGTCGCATTTTAGGCTTATAAGCATGAGCAATGTTATCTATAAGATTGCACTGAAAATGTTGGTTCTAGGATGTCCTCTATTTGTGCATGGATGAGGCTCGGAGTGTCTTCCTAGCCAGTCGTCTAGTCACAGATAGTACTATCATATCTTATGAGATGTTCCGTTCCTTTGAGAAGAACAAATCGAGGCAAGATATTTACATTGGCAATGACTTCGGCCTCAACTTTTGAAGTAGGCAGGTGCAGGTGCAATGAATTCAGTTTGAATATGGGATGTTAAGAGTGAGGCAGTGCAGTTTTTGGTGTAAAATTCAGAGGGATAATATATTCCAGGAAAACAAACATTTCTGTTTCTCTTTAATAGATGTCTTTCTTCCACCTTCAAATAAAGTCTATTTCTAAATAAGTTTTTTTTTTTTTTGTTTCGATAAAGTTTTTCAGCATTCAAGTATCGAAGAAAATCCTTTATTTGTCGGGAAATTAATGTCGACAAAGAGTTAACAAAAAAATTATAAAAAAGTTCAACGTCTAAACTTTAATAAATAAATTGAATATTTTAAAACCAAAATTTACCCTAAACAGCTAAAATAGTTTTAAGTACCTTAAATATTATAGTAATAAGTCCGAAGAGCGTGGTATGTATAATCTATATGCGTGTTTATATATATATATAAGCAACCATGAGAAATGCATAGCGCATGAAGACAAAAACAATTGCATAATGTATTCCCAACAGTGTATCATAATATACAAGTTGACAAACAAGACACAACCCAGAGTTTCTTTCCTCAAGTATGAGATGGCCTATCCATGACGCCTTGACTATGATACGAGATGATAATATGCTGTCTTGGCTATAGAGGCGACGACAATGATGATGATAGAAATGAATAATTTGACCAACCAATTGAATTTATTTAATCAAAAAATATCAAATTTTTAAAAAATAAAGATACATATATATGTATTTATTTTATTGTTGACCCTAATATCTCTGATATTGCCTCAAATTCATCACCAAGTTTACTAGTTGTAGTAAAAGACGAAATAAGTGAAGGTCATGAGTATGTCTAGTACTCTCAGTTCTTCATTTGCCTCTCCACCTTTTTTATAGTTCAAAATTGAATCATTTCTTTCCTTTCTCCTAATACTCATCTATGTATGTATCCATTGCCATTACCCCATTACTATATTCCACTATGTAGCGACGACATTTAACCTTTTAAATGAACGAAAACGAATGAGGGTATGTTCATATATATTTGTTCATTCGTTTAACTTTAATTGAACAAATGGATGAATACGAACAACTAAATGAACATAATTTTGTATTCGTGTTCATTTGTTAAGATTTAAAATTAAAGTTTTTAGAAACTCTTAAAAGAGACATGAAATAGTGTATAATTAAGGGGTAGACAATTTTTACTCTCTGTAACAGGGTTAATTCGAGTAAAAATAGATGAAAGAACAAAATTACTAACAATATTCACTGTTTGGTAATAGTATGAATACAAACATAATAGCATGATCATAGGCCATGAAATTTTGAGGCAAAAAAAGTTGAAATGGGGTGGGGGTTTCTTCTCCCAGGCCTTCAATATGAGGTTTGACTATTAGAAATGTATGTTCAAAACATGTATTATGAAGATGCCAATGCCACTTTCTTCTTTATAATAGTCCTCAAACTTGTAAACCCATTAGCTTCAACTAGGGTCATACAATTATAAACTTTATAGGTCCTAAAAGGCTAAGGTGATGCCTCCCGGATATTAGAGTGCGATCGTATCCTTTTAAGTTTTAAATTTTTGTATAATTTTAAAAAATTGGGATTATGGGTACTATTTTGATAGTGCACATGGGAAGCGCAAGAAATTCTCATAACCTAAGTTGAATGTATGTAGCCATGTCAGAATGCAGTGGGGTTCTCTCCATTTGGAAGATATTTCACATGTGAATAATTAAAAAAAACAATAATACTAGGATTAACCCATATGTTTTAAACACTTTAAGTACTATTTGTCTATATGATTATGGAGTTTAACTTTGTTTTCTGTCATAATTAAAACTGATAATGGTAGTTTTTGTTGAGGCACTTCTTAGTATTTTTTTTTTATGTTTCGTCTCGTTTGAGTTACTTTTTTTAGCTTCTCGTTGTATGATAACACTCTGAGCATTTTTTTCCTCCATTTAGGTTAGAGAGATTTTTAACGAGACTTATAATATTCTCCACCTATCAATAAAAAACTGATAATTATTAAGTTGGGGTCTTAGGTGGATGGGGAAGCATAGAACCTTCCATCACCTTAGCTTTGGTGGGTTTATTTTCTTGTGTTCATTGATCAAACATATGGGGGTTGCTTACCTTTGCAATCATAAATCCCCAAATGCCATCATTTCAACTAAAGACAAAACCCACTATTTCTCTCATTTACAGAGCCCACCGCAGCATGGTGAGAGGTAGTCACAAACTATATTCAAGAAATACAGAATTTTATGTTAGGAAAACGATGACCCGAACCTGGGTGATCTATCCATGACCAGGATGAAGCTTGAGTGAAACTAAGTGGAGGTCCGAACCGACTGATGTTGAAGAATCAGCGGATGAGTTGTGGTTAGGGGTGAAATGCCACTCGAACCCAGAGCTAGCTGGTTCTCCCCGAAATGCGTTGAGGCGCAGCAGTTGACTGGACATCTAGAGGTAAAGCACTGTTTCGGTGCGGGCCGCGAGAGCGGTACCAAATCGAGGCAAACTCTGAATACTAGATATGACCTCAAAATAACAGGGGTCGAGGTCGGCCAGTGAGACGATGAGGGATAAGCTTCATCGTCGAGAGGGAAACAATCTACATAATTTTAGAAGATACAAATAATTTTTTAATATAATATAAAAAATTTAAATTTTATATGAATTTTAAATTTTTAGGGAGCTGCTGTCCTTCCCCTTGTCGGTCCATCCGTGTCTATACCAACAGGAGGAAAAATTATTAAGTGAACCCTATTCACCACGTCATCTATGGTCTCAAGTAATCAGAACCGTTGATCTTAATTTTTTTTCCAAGTGAATCATCACCTCTTTCCTACATGGATTTAGTGGGTGGGTAATTATTAGATGATTATTTAAAGATCAACGGTGCTGATTGCTTGGACTATGGGTGACGTGGTGAACAAGGTTCACCTAATAATCTCTCCATAGGAGATTATATATATCCTTCTTCTTCACCCTTGTTTCTTCGATATCCCATAGCAAAGTTCTCATACAAGAGATGTATAACATGTCTTGGACTCCATCATCTCGTCCCATTTCTTTTTCTTCAAAGAGAAGGCATAGATCTACCCTTCAAATCTACAGGTAATCCATATGTTTCATTTTGCATCTCTCCATGCAATGTTTTACTATATGTTTTGTTTCATTTTACATCTCTCAGGAAAAGGTGTGAAGAAGATGTGAAGAAAGAGATGGAACTACAGAACTTGAAGCTGTATTTGGAGAACCGAAGCATAATCGAAGAGAATGAGAAGTTGAGGAAGAAAGCCAGTGTTCTACATCAAGAGAATTTAGCCTTAATGTGTGAGATTCAGAACAAGTTTCCTCATTTGGATCGTTCTTCCACCACCCTCTGCTGCTTCTGCAAAAGCACTGAACAAAGTCTGCAGCAACAATAATCTGAACCAGCCTCTATCTTTTCTTATTCAATGTATGATTGCAATCTGGAAACTTTAGCATATAATGTTTTGCTTTAACTCCTAAATTTAAATGGTGGAATTTAAACAAGTTCCTCCAAAAATCTGGATGGAGATGGATCGGTTTTACATATATTTTGCTTACTTTTCAGCAAGGGAAAGGAATTCAAGCCAAATAGAGTGGAGGGTCATGTCAGATACCTAGGACTAGGAATTTAGTAATGGAATGGAACAAGTTCTCTTCTCTGTGATTCATGCAAATTTAAGAAATCAAATTCCGTTTAATCAATCGACTATAAAACCGACGTGTAATTTATATACAAAAAAAACTTCCTATGCTTATTAAGACTTGCATTACATCGATGCTCTACTTACAATTTTATATTAGATAGAGAAATCAACCAATCAAATATCTTTATTTAATTATTTTTTTGTCTCGTCTATTTTACTAAGTGAATCTTTATTAATATTTACTGTAAATTAAGTTTAAAAATAATTTTTATCAAGTAAATATTTACTTGGTAAAAAAATGAGATAAAAAAATAATTGAATAAAAATATTTGATTTGTTGGTCTCATAAATAACGTGACGAGAATGACCAATGATATAATTTATCCGTTCAATATGTATGTAAATCAACAACTCCTAAAAGCTTTTCTTATTTATTATTTTTTTAAAATATATTACTCTTTTTATTAAATTTAATAGATAAATATAAAATAAGATTCACTACCAATATAAAATTTAATAGTTTTAAATAATCTTTAGATCATTAGTTGAGTAAAAATAAAAGACATAGATTAACAATAGTAGATGAGAGATTTTTATATCCTATAAGCGTATAGGTGCTATCCTTTGTTGATGTAGGTAGGGATTGTTCTTTATTTGATTTTTATGGTTTTGTATCCTTTTATAATTACTTGAATGAATAAAATTTTATTTATCTAAAAAAATAAAAACAAAGATTACCGATGGGAGACTTTTATAAAAAAAATATATCCTTAATTTAAAAGTTTAAATCTGTTAACCATAACTTTTTTTCAAGTTTCTCCGTTAGTTGAAAAATTGTCAATATAATAGACATTTATGTTATTTAATTTGAACTAATCGTAAAATATTGAAAGATAAACAACAATAATAAGTTATTTTAAATTTGAATTCGACAAGTGATTTCAGTAGAAATGAAAAAAAATATTTATCTTAATAGACCTGCGTTTGAGCATATGTATATACAAGTTGTGCTGTTGTTGTCAAATAATTTAAATTTAAGGTATAAAATTTTGAGTTTATAAATATAAAATTTAAATTTTCTAGTATAAATCTGCAAAGGTGAGAAACTATACAAAATGATTTAAAAGTTAAAATAAAACTAAGATCCCACAAAGGTGAGCCATATCAGGCTGCAGGCTGCAGGCTGCAGGCTGCATCCACCACTCAACCTTCATAAATCATACATTCTTTGTCTACATACTGATTCCAACCTGCAACTACTTCCTGAAGGCTGAAACCCCACTGCTGTATTCAATAAGTATTATTTTGCTTCTAATCTCTCTTAAATCTTCATTATTTATTTATTTTTGTCAAAAGCTCATGATTGCTACGTAGCATTCTTGAATGAAATCTCAAGTTAAGTTACACTACTCGATTATGAAAAGTATATCCCGTCAAGAAATGGCGGATCTCACATGGTAATGGAGTCGTTGAATTGGTAATTTAACTCAACCATGAGGTTGGTGACACACCAGGGGAGAGGAGTTTATAATCATGCATGACAAAAAAATGGCAGTTCGTTTACATAGTCCAATGTTTTTGTTTATTTAGTTAAATATGTTATTTATGTTGAGACGAAGTTATATAAGGATTAAAAAATAATAGAAATTTTTAAAATAATAGTATTTTTGTTTTTTTATTTTTAAATATTAGTTAAATAAGATCTTTAATTCATTTAATTTTTAAATTTAAAAATTTTGTAAACTTTTATCTTTTAATGCTTGGTTCTAATTTCGTTCTTGTTTTTCGTATGGTTGTCTAATTTTTAGCAAGCCGAAGAACGATTATCACTTTCAGGGCCAAGGCTTTACCAATGGCATTCTCCGATTCAAGTCATCACTTGTTAACTAATTGACACTAGAAAAAACACGATGATAACTAGGGGATTCGATGACGAATGCTTTGGATTTAGCATTCAAGCGTGTTCCAAGAGAGTCGATGCGTAACTTATTGTTAGGTTAACTATTAGTATTTGATTTATTAATTGACAAATTCAAATTGAATTTTATAGATACTTAATATAAAAACAATTCTTTCAATTTAATTTTCTTCATTCACAATACTATGATTTGAACTATTGGTCTTGTTTAAGGGCCTAACCTCTAGTCTATTAAACCAATTGGTTGTTAATTATGTAGGGTGTATTTAACCTAAATAATTTTATTTTTTAAATAAATTATATAAGTTATCATTTAATTATCTTTTCACTCTTATTTTGATCATAGAACTTTTTGAAATTTTTAATTTACTAAATTAAACTTTTGGATTGCTTCTGTTTTGTTCACTCTTAATTATTTTATATTTTTTAATATTACTTAATACAAAAATAATTTAAAATATAACATTAAATTTAATTGTTTGTTGAGTACGGTTTGTTGTCACAAATGTCATCATTGATTGTCGTAAATAGTGGCCATTCAGTACTAAATTTTATATTTCATTTTGTCTCGATCTTTAAATCTGAATCCAACATTTATTTATTAAAAAATATTTTAAAGTCCAAAAAAAAAATCAAAAGTGAGGAAATTGAAAATTTTCAAACAAGATTATCAAGTTTTGAGACGTTTTAAAATGAATCAAACACCAAATTCAAACTTAACAAATCGAAAAAGACTATTGATACAATTTGAGATCAAACGATTATTGATTTTGAGACCAACAATGATCTTACGATAGTGTTGATTTTCATAATATTTTAAATTTAATAATAATAAAATATGATTTTTACTATTTATTTTAAAGTGTGTTTACATTTAATAATATAAAAAAATATTTTAGAGTGTCTAAATTAAGAACAATCTAAAAGTTTAATTAGTAAATTGAAAAGATTAAAAGTTGAGTTGTTAAAATAGGAGTAGAATGATAGTTGGGTAGTGAACGGTGTATTTTACCCTTTGTTTTGGGAAAGGCGAAAGGGCGTTAAGCCGTTAACAACCAGAGGCTAGAGCGGAGCACGACAATTTGTTTTTCTTGAGAAAAAAAGTTGCAGAAACCCCAAGTCTTTTCCCTATTTTGTTACTTTCGTGTGGCTTCCACACGAACAATTGCTTCCTCGGCCCACTCACTCTTTGGCTTTTATTCCTCTCGGTAAGTTACCTTCTCTCCTTAATATATTGTGCAGGGGATCAGGTTCGTGGGTTCTAATAATGCATTCCACATGTTCGATGAAATATCTCTTTGAATTATCAGCGGTCAATTGATTTATTCTGCATATGATTGTCCTTGCTTGAGTTCGTTTCGAATTCAGAAACCCCATTTTCGCCGTCTTTACGTGGTCATCTCATGAGTTGGTGGATTCTGATAACTGTTTTTGTTTGAACGTTCTGAATTGCTGGATTTTGTGGTTTGGCATGAGTTTAAATAGAAAAACAAAATTTTGTATCAATGGTTTTGATCAGTAATCAGTGTTGGTATATGGGTGGCGTAAGTTCTTTTAGCTCTTTCCATTGCAATCCATGTAGTTGTAGATTTGTTTGTCAATTGAACAGCAGTGATCAAATATTACTATAAAAGCTCTCATACTTGGATTCATTTGCAGTATCTTGCTCCCTTTATCCGTAGCCTTCAATAATTTGAATGCTTATGTTTGGATCTTAATCTCCTTTTGGTGATTGAATGTATGGTAGATGTGAAAGTCAAGCGTAGAAAATGGTCACTCCTTTAAGGATTTCTAGTGTTAATGTATCAAAATCTCGTTTCTCTGCTTGAAATATTTATTGACAGAGTTCTAGAAATTATGACTTGGAGCATGATCAGGTTTTATCATTAATATACAAATGCATTGCAGGAGGAACCATATATTTGATGAACGGTGTACCGAGAAGCTTAAGGGCAGCTTTCTCCCACTGTGTAAAGCAAGTGAGGAGCTATGATTATCATCACTACCTGTGCCTCCTTGAGCTCCCTGCTAACATGCGAAAGGCTGCATTTGCACTTCGTGCCTTCAATGTTGAAACTGCGAGAGCTATGGATGTTGCTTCTGATCCTAAGATTGGTCTCATGCGCCTTGTTTGGTGGAAAGAAGCCATTGACAAAATTTATTCTAATAAGTTGATTGAGCACCCAACAGCACTGGCCCTCTCTTCAGTGGTATCTGAAAGTAAAATTAGCAAGGCTTGGTTAAAAAGGGTAGTTGATGCTCGGATCAATGATGCAAGTAGAGAGGTGACTGATCTACCAGAGACTATTGAGGAGTTAGAGAAATATGCCGAGGATACTGCCTCAACTCTTCTCTACATGACTCTTCAAGCTGGTGGTATCAAGTCTACTGCAGTTGACCATGCTGCATCGCATGTTGGTAAGGCAAGTGGCCTCCTTTTGCTACTTAAGTCACTGCCATACCATGCTAGCCGCAACCGTCACTTTTCTTACATACCAGTTAAAGTGGCAGCCAAGCATGGGCTTCTAGTTAAGGAAGGAGGTCGGTCAGAGATCCACCTGGATTCTCGGGAGGGCTTATGTGATGCAGTTTTTGAAATGGCATCCGTAGCCAATGCCCATTTGGTGAAAGCCCGTGAATTAGCTGATGTTGTGCCATCTGAGGCACGAAAAGCACTTCTACCAGCTGTTCCCGCCCAAGCTCTCTTGGATTCTCTCAGCAAAGTGCAGTTTGATGTGTTTGACTCAAGGTTAGCAAGAGGGGTTCTGGGTAAACCTCCGTTGTGGTTCCAGATGAAGCTAAAGTGGTATTCATGGCGGAGCATATATTGAAGAATTTATCATTACAACTTCCGTCAACTGGATACTTTTTCGTCATTTGGCTAATGAAACCAGAAACAAGAGCTTTGTTTGTATTTGTTCTTTCGTAATAAGGGGATCAAATGTCATATGATTGTTGCGGCCAACAGCTTCGTGATCCTCTCTAATTTACTATGGCGTAATTTTGAACTCCTTTGATCTCTATGACGAAGATGTTCCGCTCCGGCTAACAATTTCTTTCTCCGGTTTTGACGCTGATCCACAGTTTCTTGTCCGGAGAACCTGGTTTACCTCCATTTGATGACAGTTATCAACATGTCAAAATATGATCTTGGTCTCTCTACTATAATCAAATTTGCAATTTATTCCTTATGGTTTAGTTTGGAATAATTGGGTACGACAATTTTATAATGTTACTATTTAGTCCAAATAGTTAAAACCATTCATCATTTATACGAAACTGTTGGCGGAAATGTTTTTTTTCCCTTTAAAATACCTATATCTACTCATGCTCGCATAATTTTTTTTGTAAGAATGCTTTTTTTTAAAAAAAATATGCCAATATTTTAGTAAAGATAGTCAATATGGATAATTATTTAAAATAACTAATGATCAAATTATGCTAGAATTAAAATTCATGGACAACTAATAACTAGTTGATTTAGTAGGATAAAATATTATGTCAGAAGTATGAATTGTCAGTAGGTCAAAGAAACTATAATTAAATAAAAAAATTACATGGTGGATTTCATTGAAGAACAAGAAATTACAATCAAGAGAAAGAGGGAAAATAGAAGAGAAAATTAAAAACAGGGAGAGAATAATTTTCATAACTTCCCTCTATCTTTTAGTTCCACTTTAGAAGTACCTATTGTTACCACCAAGCATAATCAGCTTGGCTTCTTCTCACGTACTTTATTCCTTGCCATTTATTACTGCTAACTTGACGGTAATCTACGTGTGTGCTGAGTTGGCGTGGACTCATAGCCATAACTGGTTAGGCATGTAGCGGTAAGTTTGACTGCCAAAATTTTTGGTCGATGTTGATAGGCTAAGTGATTTGTATCTCAGAACAAAACATTGTTCTTCCTAAAATATCCAGTACAAAAGCATGGTATAGCCGGAATAAACTAGAAGCAGATGCTTGGTTTCCCCCCCTTGTATGCTTGTGAGAATATCCGAAAACAGAGTGAAAGACAGATAGGCGTAAGACCCAAATCGCAGAAAAATTCCCCATTTTATTTCAGTCGGCCACGTTGTGATAATATACTCTTAGGTACTGATTGAGCCATGCAACAACGGTAAGTTAGTGGCGACGACCGAATAAGATAGACAAGAGGGGACCGAATTATAAGGTTAATGGTAAGGCCACGTTATGGCCCCTTCCGCCTCGCTTGGTGGAAGTTGGTCCCCCCGTTTCTCACCATCTGTCACCATTAATTGACATTGATATTATAAAGTTCCTTCCGCCTCGCTTGGTGGAAGTTGGTCCCCCCGTTTCTTACCATCTGTCACCATTAATTGACATTGATATTATAAAGTTTATACAAACTTTTTAATTTTAAAGTTTAAAAATTTAGATTGTGGTTTTGAATTTTAAAGTTGGCCCCTAAAACATTTTTTTACTAATTCACAAAAATGATCTACATTAAGATTTTTATCCACCATACAAAATAAGTGGGGAAATATCATGACAAATAACGACGATGTTGATTTCGTCGGCAATGCTCCCAGTTGGCAATTCTCATCTTGACCCTTTCAAACTCGGAAATCCCACAAGGCAATGTGATCCCACCCGAGGGATTGAACCCATAAACCCGTTCCGCTTCCTTCAACAGATCCCCAAACAGCGGGTGATTGAAGTAAATCACAGGCAGTACCTCCCTCCTCGTCTCAGTTTCCGATCCCCCTACGTACACGGCAAGATGCCCCTTCGGCACCCGAACCCGCTTCACTCCTCCCTCACCCAACTGGATATATCCAGGATCAGAATTCGACAACCCCTTAGTTCCACGCCCAAGAAACCTCGCATAAGAGCAAATTTTGGAAAACGGGTTGTGGTATCGGGTCGGAGGTCTCAAGTAATCGATTCTTCTGGGTCGAAATATCCATTTGAAAGCCTTAACTAGCTTGCGTCTAATCTTGAACCCTCCAATTTTCTTCATAATCTTTAGGAAACAACGTCAGATGATGAAATGGGTGGCGTAGAAATCTGGAGTCGAGAGATGGTTTCTAGTTGGAATTGCTATTGCTGTCTGTTTTCAGACATGGGTTTCTCTAAGTTTCTTCTTCTTTTCGGTTTTCATTTTTGTTTTTTTAGTGAAGGAAAAGTGGTGGATTCGTTGGTCTGGGAGTAATAGTGGATGGATGGTTGGATTCTAGTAGTGAAGAAGGAAGGAGAAGAGGATAAGGTTGGGGTTATAGAGAGACATTCTTCAGTTTTCCATCATTTTATGTAATTATATTAACGTTTGCATAATACATTAATATTTTTTATTAGTTTTTGTTACGGAGATATGTTTAGTTTGTTTGATAAATGCAATGTTTACGTATTAAAGGGGAAGGTCTAGTTGTATAGTAACATTATAAATTTGTATAAGAAGTCAAATAAATTTTTATAGAAAATGTTTTGATATATAAGTTTAATTAATTTTAAATATATAAAAATTGATTTAATTGAGGGTTAAGTGATTTAGATCATATATAGTTATAAAAAACTGTTTAAATGAAAACTAATTTCTATCATATTAATAGATCATGAAATATTTTCAATATCTATAACTTTTTGGCTTTTGCTGCTGTAAATATTTTTAATCAAAGTATTTATTTGTCCTTATTTATATCAACAAATATTTTATATTTTAAACAAATGATATTTAAAATATATATTTAAATTATTTTTTAAAAACAATACTAATCATATATATTTTTAAATCAAATAATTCAAAAATATATTATCAAAAGTAATATTAAATTAACCTTTAAAATACTGCACAATAATATATATATAGACAAAACTGAACGCAGTTCCTTTATTATAATGTATAAGTTTTACCCTATAAGTAGATTAATTTATTGCAGGAAACATTAATTATACAAATTTGTCTGCTTCATTACAATGAAATCATTAAACTGCAAATCTTATAACCGACAAAGGACATCTCACTTTTCCCCGGTTTGTTCTTCTTCCACCGTGCATGGACCTTAACATCCGCTGTGATTAAGCAGACTAATATAACAATTAAATACTAATCTAAGACGTGGATACAAAGCCACAGGGTGACAGTATTGTTAATAATATATACAACTTTGTTATCTCGATTTTCAAAACTTTGATTGATGAGTTTTTTAAAAAAGAATTTATGTATATATAACTTTAAATTCGAAACTTGTTACGTTTTATTAGGTTGAATTAACACTACTTAAATAACCAATAAGTTTGAAGATAACAACTGTAAAACCTGTACTATCCACAAACTACCGTATTGACTTGGTTTAAGAAAATTAATTTCTTCTTCAAAGATTTTCAGTATTTCCAACATGTTGATGCCTGGTTAGACCTTAATTTGCGGAGAGCAGCATTTCTTGATGGTTGGTAATCAAAGTAATTATTTTTTTATGATTATGACATGTTTTGACGTGTAAATCTGATTTTTTCTTTAAAAGGTATAATATATGTTGTTCCTGTATCCAACATTTGTTGACCTAACGAAGCTTTAAAAACATATTTCATGGTTCATGGATATGGAGTCGATAGTTGAAGTAGGAAGATGCTAACATTTAGTCTAATCCTTATCCTCCCTCCCTCCTAATGTTATTTATATATAACTGATGAATCGGATACCAATTTAATTATTTAAAATTAATTCATTCAATTTAATATCTGGTATGGATGTTAATATAATAATTTAATTTTGATCTGATATTTAAAATAAACCGAATTAAACGAAAATAAAATTAGATTATAATCGAATTAATATGGACCTAAACCGAAAGTAAGTTGAGTTTCATTTATTCTAATTCAATTAATTTAAATATTAATTTTAACATGATAAATGAATCGAAATGATTACTAGTATCTATTTTTAAGCAAAATCATAAAAGTAAAGTGATGTATATTCTATTATCTATTAATTTGTATTATACTACTTCCCAATCGCACTGAATGTCTGGTAGTGGAAGATTATTTCATATCATTTTTTAACTTTAATTCGTTATTACTTCAAATTTATTATCGAAAAATATAAAAAATTAAAAACATTTAAACAAGTAGTTAAAAAAATATTTTATAAAATTTAATTAATTAAAATATTTAAAACAATTACGGTCAAAATTTAAAACAAATTTTTTAAAAAGTTAATACCAGATAAATTTAGTGGAACGAAAAGATTAATAATTGATCACCCCATTTAATGATAATTTAAGGATTCAATGTCATCTTTTGTCCATTAAAAGACCATCTTCATATTTGATTCTATAATTTATTTTTTTCCAAAATATTATTTGATAATTGAAACATTCATTATGGGTAATCTATATAGCAATAAAAATTACTTCATTTGATACGAAATGTACATCTGATAACAAAAAACATATTTTTACAAGAATATACCAATAATTCTACATATTAATTAAACTTATATCTAACTCACGCTCAACTTACCCAAAGATTTAAAACTTGGTCCGAATAAAAAATTGTTTGATTCAATATTGATATGAAGATTTAGATGTTGACCCGAATAACAATTTAACTGGTATGAAACTGAATCAAACCAAAAATTAAACGATTCGTTGGTCTAACATGAAAGACGACCAATCTAATATTAACTCGATCCAACCTGAATCGAGCCTAAACTAAATCTACTCACTACCCCAAATGACCGGATCTAAACCCAATTTCCACCCGCAGACTTAGAAAAATTGTTGGATCGTTCACTGATTTCCTGTTGACTATATTTGCTTGTCTGGATACCCTACCCTTGTGGTTTATAAATGAGGGGTAAAGTAACTCAACTCTTGACAAGTCAACAGAGCCATTAGACTTTGTTGGAGAAAAACATACCCTGTACAAAATTAGTTGAATGACTCCATCAGTCCCAACATTTGGCAGCACATAATTGGGCGAAACTGTTTCTCAGGCCTTCATTTTAAGCCTCAAGTTCCGACATTAGTTAACAGTGGATGACATTATAATTAATATAAATCGATATAATTATATAATTAACCCTCAAGTTCTACACTTATTTTTATTTGATCCTAAGTCTAAAAAAGTATATAATTTTAATAATTTATCAATTTAATCTCATTTCACCTCAAATTTAATTTAGATTATCAATAGATCAAATTTTAAGCTTAAAACCTACAACTCAACGATACATAGAACCTAAATTTCAGCAAGCAAGCTAGATGTCGTTTTCTACAACCCAACAATACATACTAAATACTAGAACTTAGATTATCAATGTCGCTCTTAATGGATTAGCGGTTATGCCATAAATGTAAATGTAAGTAGTGGCACAAATAGTGTTAGTAATAAGTGTGGGTATTAGGAAGGAAACATGAATTAAGTCAGTCTAATAATATCAATTATAATAACTTGTTTATTGCATCATCTCCACTCAAAAAAAAACTCATCAATTTTATTTTATAACCCTAACATTATTAACTCGTTTGGTAAGAAACAAATGATTAAAAAGGCAAAAAAATATAATCTAATTAAGTTATAAATAGTATACGGATAATTATTTAATACATTGAAGGTACTACAAATATCTTAATTTTAAAGTTTAAAGATTTAATTTAACGTGTATAATTTGAGAGTTTGAGTTTCGTTGTTTATAATTTAGTAATTATGAATATAATTTAGGGTTTATAGGTTAAAATTCAATCCTCAACTTATTTTCCTAAACCCTAACTTCTAAACCATTATCTATAAATTCGAAACACCTAAACTGCTAAAATATCTATCCTAAATTGAGTAACTTGCGTAATATGTTAGAGTTAATTGCATCATACATCCTCGTATTATTATTCTTATTTTAAATTGGTTATCAAACTTTTAAACATTTTAATTTTATCCTTAAATTATTTTTTATGTTATATTATATTATTACATAACATACACCGGTGTCTACACGATAATTTATAATTTCATTATGTCATTATAACTAATTATGTGCCGTCATAACCCACCATTATTCAAATAAAAATGTTATGCATATCTGTCGAGTTTGAATTAAAATTAAATTAATTACTTATTACTTCTAAACAAAAATTCTAAAAGAAATATCGTCGTACGCCGTATATGCAAGAATAGTTTACAGTAAAAATGCAATTCTGAAAAGCATGGAACTTCGGGTGCTATGCCCCGAACAAGGGGGATTTCGATGGAAAATTCAGGGAAAAGTTCACAAGGGAAAGAAATATTCTTTGTTCATGACGTGTTGAACGAGGAAAAGTCTATAAAATACAATTAAAATACGTTAAACATAATTTTTATTAAAATTTGTAAAATTTTATATAAGATTAAATTTACAATTTTTTATTAATTATATAAATTCTTATTAACTAAGAATTATATATCTTAAGTAAGAATTTATATAAATTATAATTTTTTATTAATTTAATAAAAATTTATATATAATCATTTTATTTTAATTGTATTATAGAGATGTATCGTGCCAAAATTTCCCATTGAACTACGAATTGTTCTTTTTGCGCAACAAAAGAAGGATTGTTCCACGTGCTTCATATTTTAGGGGTTTTTTTTATCATTGTCATCATGATACCAGCATTTAAGTCTCCCTTGCCATTATTAGGTCAATATATATTGATTTAATATTTGATCATTTTTTCACATGAATTAATAAGTTTCCAAAGGAAAGAGCAGGGAAAAGAATTGGAAATATAATACAAAATCACTTTAAATTATAATGCATGTACCGGTAAAACATGAATTCTTCAAGTGTTTGGTGTTGAATACAGTTTTATATTATATATAAAAATATTTTAATACATGCATTTGAATGAACTTTAATTTACGGAAGTCTTTTAGTTTTAGCCTTTTTAGGGTCTAGATATTTAAGTTAGAGTTCAGGAATTTAGTACGTAGGGTACAGAATTTAAGATTTATAGTTAGATTTTAGGTTTTGTGTATGTCTTATGAAATTTCAGTGAATATCGATACTAGTTTGTGTACCAGCACACCACTCTTTCGTATCTATATATACTCACCTTTTGAGTATTGGTACATCTTTTTTTCTAATGGCTCGTATTAGGTATACCTTGCTTTGTGATGGTTCTTTCTATTTATAACAGATATAGATGCAATTCTTCGCATACCGATGCCAAAGACTTGAGAAGTGCATTTATGGTGGGGAAACACTTCCTTAACGGCTATATTCAATATCCAAACAACATAAACGGTTAGAAATCAATGAAGAAATATAAATACAAGTCTTCAAAGCTCCTATCAACAACTAATGATCATTGAGTGAGCAATCAAGCAAAAATTTAATCTTTTAGAGCTTTTATTGTAAAATTTTTGTACCCACCTTGTTTGTATTCATTTATAATTTTTATTTTAAGTTTGAAGAGTGATTTGTTATAATCGGGCAAATATTATTAACTTTTGAGAGGTATTTATGAGTTTATCATTTTTTTCACAACAAAAGTGTTTATTGATCAAGCTTTGGGTAGAAAGTTTGATCGTTTGTAAGGTTTCCTTCTAATTCGAGAAAAGATGACGAATTCAAGTTAGTGGATTGTTTGAGGTCCTTTGTGGTGTGCTAAAGTAGTAGATGTAGAACTTATTTGAAGCTTGAATCATGTGCTCTAAAATTTTTTGTGTTCATCTTTTCATTTTTATTTAACACGCTTTATTTTTTAAATTGTCAACTCATCCCCTCTCAGTTATTATTATTCAATTGATCATCTCAATATTATATATCAAAATATAACTCTTATATAATTGTTTTTTTATATATGTATGGCCTACTTTATTTATATGTTGCAGAAGCTTTACTCAATGTCCGTTTGGTGGTCTATATAGATATATTCCAAGGATTGAGTTGGTACAAACAAATTCCCAACCCGGTTAGCTCTGCGACCTTCCATGGCTTCCTAAGAGTATATAACTATAATTTGATGCACTTTATGAATCTTTATACTATTAGCAATATATTATGCCATAGGTCAAATACTAAATACCATTCAATTTATTCTTGAATTAAATCATCATCATCATATAATAAAATAAATTAAAACAATTACATAAACTAATTTTGTCAAGTTTTTTTTCTTTGAACGTACGACGATACGTAAACTATCTGGTACCTCTTAATCTCTTCAATTATAGATAATTGTGTTTAAGCAGACTCAAATTTATAGTCCTCCTGGATACTGCAATAACAATGGAGGAAACTCTAAAGATGCAAATAGATAAACATTGAAAGGAGATGATCTTCTCTAGTAATTTTTCATTTTTAATATTGTAATTAAATATAAAATAATATTTTCATTTGATTTCAAATTTAGAAGTTGCAGCATACAAAAGATGGAAACTTTTTTGCAGAAGTGAGTGAGGGCTCTTGGACCCCATGGCGAAACGTGGGGAACCAAAACAATTATGAGTCGACAGTAGCAATGAGTAAATGACACCACACCACGGGATCCTTTGCCCTTTTCCATTTATCTGTAACGCAACGCTTTTCGATACGAGAATATAATATTTTTATTTAATTAAAAATTATAATGATATTTATAAAAAAAATTACAAATGATATAACTTATCCAAATTCTATTGCATTATCAATCAAATAAGCACGCAGGTTGTTATGTCTTCCTTGTACACTCGACATTGTGTTCTGTTGATCTTCCTTTCTAAAAGAAAAAGTTATGTAATCTGTTGGAGCCAAATGGGCACGTCTTCAATTTTCATAAAAAAATGGGCACGTTTGAATTTAAGTTCTTATTTATTTGAACACTTGTACTTGATACAGATTTGTGATGATCAAAGCTACAATAATACATGATTTATAGATAAAAAACAAATACCTGCAGGCTGCAGGCGTTGCAAAAACTTGAGTAGTTATGTAAGAAAAAGAATTATAGTTCATATCATTTTTTTGTTTGTCTGATATGTTGACTCTTTTTCTTAATAATACAGTGTTTAAGGTTAGAATTTAAATTTTTTTCTTTAAAGTTCAATGTACAATTAATTTATTTGCACCTATGCACATAGATACATTTAATATATAAAATCAACGTATTCCTAAATAAAATCCATGCATAAAGATAATAAATCAAAATAATTCGAATAAGAATATGCATAAAATGAATAGATCAGCCAAGCAAGTTATTAATTTCATACAAAAAATTCCATGCAATATCAATTTTTTTACTATGAGATCATTAATTAATCAACAAAGTAAAAATAACCTAATATATTATGATGAAGTTCATGCATACATACATAGAGGGTTTAGGTTCGAATGACCCAACGCCAAGCAAGCAAGTGGTGTGGCCCATAACTTTGAAGACTTTTGCTTCACTTCACTGCTTGGTCCCAACACAAGGCAAACTAGATGTATGATACTTTTAATGCAATCCCTCAACCCTAGGCGATGCCCAAGAGCATGACATGGAGGGAATCACATACACACAAATTTTATTTTTAGAAATTACTTTTCATATATAAATGATATTTTTTATAAATAATTAATTTCTTTTAAATTCAAATTAAAAAGTGATATTTTTAAATAAATTTTTGAGTTTACCCCTATTACCGTTCATCTTTCTATCTATATTTTTGGTATTACTTATCGTCAAACCCAAGCACTGCACTGCACTGCGTAAACAAACAATAATCCTGAAAATAACAAACAGATAAAATGATTAAATAAATAAAAAGAGAGGTCCACGGGAAAAGTGGGACCCAAAACGGGATAACGGGGTGGGACCCAGCACTTGAAACGGCCAGACCGGACGCAACACAAAATTGTGAGCCGTAATGATCGTGGGATTCCACACGCCGGACCATTAACCAGACGCCACGTACCGAACCACGACCTACCATTCAGTTTTGTGGGTTCCACTCTACTTTTTTTGTTTCAATTCTATTATGCTACATGCATACGTTTTTTTAAAATAAAAATTGATATAATTTAAATTTTACTTTTTATAAATAATACTAATAACTTTTATTAAATAAAAATAAAATATTTTGTAATTATAAGAAGAATACAAAATAAAAATGATAGATATGTTCTCTTAAATTATCATAGAGCACAATCAAACCACTTAAAACTAAAAAGTATCAAATAAATAAAAAAATTATCCAAATTATTCAAAATAATAATAAATATATATATAAACAAATGCTATTGTTAATAATGAATGATAAATATCATTGATAAAACATAGAAATACGTAAAATATTGATGACTCAATAATAAACTAACGTTATCGTAACTTAAGTATAATTTTTATTCAATAATTATGAATGTCTATCAATATTTAATTTAAAAATTTTGGGATATTCATTGGATTATTAGATCAGTGATCAAATTGAATCCAAATTCTCTTTTAATTGTTAACGTTCCGAAAATATTTAAAAATTATTAATCGATTTGGTCAAATTTTGGTTAATTTAATTGATTTTTAAATTCACTGAACTTTGTTATAAGTTTCAGAATTTCCATTTTAGTTATATTAGATTAATTTGAGTTTCTTTTCATTTGGATTAAAAATAATTTTGAATCAAATTAATTAATAATTGTAAAAAATAATTGCTAAACAATCTAACACCAAATTAAATCATTGTAGATTTTGGTTCGTAAATTATTTTGGTTTTAAAATAACTATTACTAGATGGTTCAGAATAAAAAGATTATGATATTTATTTTCAATGTTTAACAAATTGTTCGATGTAAAATTTGTTTATTTTTTAAATAGATAAATATAAATAATTTTTTATTTTTAATTAAGTGAACGAATAAAAATAAATGATTTATTCATTAATTTATATTCGTGAATGTCAATAATTTATACATTTATGTTTAATTATATTTATTTACACATCCATTTATATATACTACTTTTTTTTATAAAAATGTATTATATTTTTTAAAAAAAATATTCACATATGTTCGCTTAAATTTATTCAAATGTTTTTTATATTTATTTATTTGTGTTTGTTTGCGTTCGTCTATTACTTTAACAAACGAACATAAACAAGTTATATTTCTTAACAAACGAACATAAATAAAAAAAGTATCTTTATTAATTATTCGTATTCATTTATTTATTTAACAAAATTAAATAAACGAACATAAGAATATTCTTATTCTTATTTATTCGATTTATTTACATACTTACAAGTTTATATAGAAGAATATTATAATTTTTTTTAAAATCTAAAATATTAGACTTAAACCCCCCCAAACTAATATAGTAAACCCTAAAACTGTTCTGTATCTCGGCTTATCCGTCTATCGATTGGGTAGACTCGGCGGGTTTTAGCCGAGTGTATTTATTAGTATTTTATGACTAAAGATTAGCTCTTCCTGTACCAGCTTAATTTGGAGCAATATCACTATCTGACGTGTACAGAGTCGGTTGGTGGGGTCAACTCGAGAAAGCTTGGTAAAACTTGCAACATATAAAATATACTTAAACTTTCGCTCTTTAAAGTGTAGAATACTACTGAAGCCAATCAAAGTAATATTTAATTGACTTAAAATTTAACTATATGTATTGTTTTTATTTACTTCACCCTCCTTATTCCATGTGAGATCGTAGTCTATAAGGTTAATATTGGTGTTAGGATTATGAATCTGATGGTGCTCATAACGCGGTGGAAAAAATACCACGAAAAAACAAAAGGAAAAAAATAATTAATTTATTACCAAATAAATATTTTTGGGTATAGTCTAAACTATTGCTTATGGCAGGAGCGTAACTACAGGAAGCATGAAAAACAATTACATCCGGTTTTAAGTGTTGTTGCTCGTATTAAGAATGATGTACGTACTAAGGTTGCTGATTGTAGTTACTTAAGAAATTTTGATAGCTCTATAACTTTTAAATGGGGACTTTGTTAGTTTTTTTCCTTCTTTTCTGTACAGTGGTTTAAGCACATAATTTATTTTTCTTTTTCTTTTTTATTGCCGTAAGCAGGTTATCTTGAATGAATAAAGTTTAATTTATCCAAAAAAAAATATTTTTAAGATACAAAACTTTTGTAAAGGAATAGGTAAACACAGAGTGAAGGAGATGAGATAGGACGGTTTATTTAATATTGGAGGGCTACGTATTAATCAAAGCAGCCCATTTAATCTTTGCCCTCGTATTATAATTAGGGGTGTTTATGATAACGATGATAATATTTTAATTATTTATAATGAAATGAATATAAAAATATAAATACATCACTTTGAGATATGATATTTAATTTCACTAAAAATAAAAAAAGTAAAAATTAACTATTCTAGTACGTTAATTAACGGGAACGCCCTAATTATAATTTGATCGTATCGTTCTTTTTAATCTATTTCTCTAAAAATAATAACAAAGCTAAAGGCAAATTATACACTCTTATTATGGTCTTTATCAGTGGCTGGTGGATGGCACTGGAAGTTGACGCCTCTTTCTCTCTCACACGCACACACTTTTTTTCATCGTTTTTTTATTTATTAATCGAATAATTCAAATCGAATTTTATAAAGATTAATACTAAATAATCATCCTAACTCATTTTCGATTTATAATACTATGATTCGAACATTAAATCTTAGATTTTTTTTAATAGATCAATCTGTTGTTGTCTTTTCTTTTATAATTGAAATAGTCAGTTTTTTTTCCTTCTCTCAAAGCTTTTCCAGGAATCAAGCTCCATTTCCACTTATATAAAAAAAAAAAAAAGGAGGAAGAAGAGTATAGACAAAGTGAGAGAATGTTTGAGAGTGACAGATTATTAGGGCATGTGTATGTGTGTGTTTCTCTTTCTCTTATTTAACCCTATCTCTTCTCTCTTTCCCCATTCCCTCACCTCCCTCCCTTTCTTTTCCTTTCCCCTTGGGATCTGTTATTAATATCTTCGACAACTACTGGACAAAGCTCCTTTTGAGTTAGAGCTTTGAGTTCAATTCCCGAGGGTTGAAACTTTTCATTACACCCACCTTTCTTGCTTTTCTTCTTCTTCTTCTTTCTGTGTTTTGTTGTTTTGTCTGGTTTCAAATATCTTTGCCTTTCTGAAAGTTTCTTAGCTTTAACACACGCCGAGGTTGATTTCTGAATCAGATCTCTGTGGATAGGGTAACTGGGTGTTGCTGAGACTTGAGAGTTTTCAACCTTTGTTCTATCGTGAGCTTCTCTTCTTTTCTCTTTTGGTGTTTCCTTAGTTTGTTTACCTTTTCTAAAGTCATCATTTCCCTAAGGCTAGAAAGATGAAGTGGAGGATGCTTTTGGTATAAGCAAAGCAATGAAATTATGAAAAATATAGGATATGTATGATGCCTTTCAGTACTGTTTCATCCGTTTTAAAGGATTGCTTTTCAGCTAAATATGGTTTCAGTTTGATCTAGAACATACGAGAAAACTTCTCTTACAAGTACATTAAACTTGATCTTGATTAGTTATAATTAATGATTCTGCTTTTGTTGTTTGTTTCTTTTTAGTTGGTGACAAAAGCTTAGCATGCGATCTATGGTTGTTCGTGTCTGATCTGCAGATAAAACAAGTAATTAACCATTCTTAATTATGTTCTTTAATGCAGGTTTAGATCATTGATTTGTTAGGGGAGAAATGAACACCTTTTCCCACGTCCCACCAGGCTTCAGGTTCCATCCCACAGATGAAGAACTGGTGGATTACTATCTGAGAAAAAAAATGGCTTCCAAAAAGATAGACCTGGATGTCATCAAAGATGTTGATCTGTACAGAATTGAACCATGGGATCTTCAAGGTAACGTTATCCGGTATTACATTCTCAAGGGAAATGACTGGATTCGAACCCACACAAGATAGAGATAGCATGAACGTCTTTAACCAGTAGATCAATTAGTGAATCTCTCCGGGGGGTTTTCTTTTGTTTAAATATTGTTTTGTTTTGGATATGTAGAGCTGTGCAGAATAGGAAGTGAGGAGCAAAACGAATGGTACTTCTTTAGCCACAAAGACAAGAAATACCCAACAGGTACTCGCACTAATAGAGCAACCAAAGTAGGGTTTTGGAAAGCTACCGGAAGAGACAAAGCTATTTACTCGAGGCTTAGCCTTGTTGGCATGAGGAAAACCCTAGTCTTCTACAAGGGTAGAGCACCTAATGGACAGAAATCAGATTGGATCATGCACGAGTATCGACTTGAAACAAATGAAAATGGAACCCCTCAGGTGAGTATATGCATGTCTGAATTCAAAACATAACTACATTGCAAACGTAACATGTCCATGGCCTCGGCTTGGATTCTAGTCGGTCTGTGTAGGGAAGTGATGCCATATATATAGCGGTTATGTTTTGTTTAAGATGCCTATATTTATAAATAATAAGATTAAGTTTAGAGTTTTGTTTAAGATTCCTATATTTATAAATAATAAGATTAAGTTTATTTAGATCAAAGTTTTATGAGTTTGTTAAAGCATTAAATTAGCTGAATGTATCAATAGGGATTAAAACATTTAAATTAATGTTAATTAACTTATTTTTTCTTAAAATGTTTATCATTTTCTATCTTTAATCTTAATAATATATTTCACTTCTCCAACAACTTAAAAATTATATAAAACTTTTAATTTGTACAATGTTAACTGAATTCCCTCTAAAATTTTAATATAATATCTTAGATTTGATTTAATATTTAGTAATTTTTACTTTCCCTTTCAAATTACTAAATATAATACAAACTAAATAAATTTTAATATTTCCATTATGGTATTGTATATACTTAGTTTTCATAGTTTATAAATTACATAATATATAAATAAAAGAAAATCATTCTTTGAATATGAATATGAAGTTCAAGCTCGACTTATATTATATCTTAAGTAGACCTAAATTTTTAATCAAAATCTATTTTTTGAGCTTATTTTTTTAATCTAAACCCTAACAGTTGTTACATAAATAACTCGAACTTTAAACAACTCTTCAAGTACGAATAGAATTCTCTTGTTTTTTTGCTTCTGTTTATGCTTCATTATAAAAAAAATAGGTCTTGTAGTTTAGGAAATCAAGAGAAGAATATATTTTTATGATTTTAAATTTTAGATTTAAAATTTAAAGTTAGACTTAAAATTTTAATTTTTAATATTAAGGTGTAAAAAAACAAACGATTTTCATCCATATCTATCTGTGAACCAATTTGTTTTGAACTTAACATAAGGTGGACTTCCATGCACATACACATACATCCATATTAAACACGAAATGATCTGTTCTAAGTTTTTAAGTGTAATGACTAATTTGATTTGTCTTTGATTGATGTAATGCAGGAAGAAGGATGGGTGGTATGTAGGGTGTTCAAGAAGCGAATGCCAACGGTGAGAAAGATGGGTGAATATGAATCTTCATGCTGGTACGATGACCACGTGTCCTTCATACAGGAACTCGAATCCCCCAGGAAAATGCCTCAGCCTTATGCACCAACTTACCACCACCATTTCCCCTGCAAGCAAGAGCTTCAGTTGCAATACAGTATGCCTCATGACCCTTTCCTGCAGCTCCCTCATCTGGAGAGCCCCAAAGTTCCCCAATCTGCTGCAACTATGAGCTGCAACTCAGTTATTCCTTACAACGGAAGCACGCTGCAGTCCTCGACGCTCACACAAGAAGAGCACTTGCACCAAGGTCATCACCAGAATCTCAACTCGTTTTACAACAACAACAACAACAACGTCGATCATCGAGCAGCGGATCAAGTCACGGATTGGCGAGTCCTTGACAAATTTGTTGCCTCTCAGCTCAGCCATGAAGAAGCATCCAAGGAACACAACTATTCCAATGCAGCCACCAGCTTTGATGTGGCTGAACACATAAACTTGCCAGCCAATGAATCCAAAAGGCCTGAAATGGCTCATCAGGAATATGCTTCCACATCCACTTCGAGTTGTCAAATTGATTTGTGGAAGTGAAAGCATATTCTAGCAAGCAATTAGTCGATGCATATACTAATTATAAGAAGCACATTTACAAGAAAACAAACCTTTAATCCAGCTTTTCTGTACATAATAAACCTATATAATGGTATTGCATTAGCTACGGGACTGCTGGGGTCCTTATTAATTTGTATTGATATTAAGCACAGTTCTTATTAGATTGAACGTTGTGCCAGTAAAATAAATTAGTACTATCTGCAGGTGGACTATGGCCGACTGCTCTTCGGAACTGACTCGGCCTGATATTGATGTATTTGCGGCTTAATATACATATGAAGGGTGTCTTTGAGTAATCTTGACTCCTCTTTGTAGATCCTTTACGTTTTTAAACTGGTATGACTTGTGCTAATACTTCTGGCATTATGAGTGCATGCAGTTGAATAAATCCAACCACTTTGTTCGATAATTTGTACTTGTCTAAGACCCTTTTAAAAGCTAACCAAAATGCATTGGAAACTATGCAGCATCTTTTTGATGTTCATAAAATAAGTTGCATTTAGTTTCAGCATAAGCCAGACTTGTAATATGCAGCAATCAAAGACAAGGTCCTGTTTTCTTAGTACATGGTTTGAAAGATCCAGGAAAATATCAATCAGTATTCAGCAAGCAACATTTTCTGAAAAGAATCTCTTTAAGCTATTATACTTTAAAGTTCAAACGCCCTACTTTGAGACCAAATTATGCTTTAAATATCATCATGCAAGTGAACAAGAATAGTCCTTTTCCACCTCAAGCTAATACGAACCTTATTTTAAACCTCGTTCCTGACATTGAACTGTAAGTCCAAACTAAACGCAATACCAGTGAGTTACTAAAATAGAAAACAACAAAATGGCAGATGCTAGCTATGGAAGTTCTCCAAATGGTAATGCATGCAGTTGGTGATGAACTGATATGTTTCTAAAAGCCATTCGCAGTTCAACAAGCCATGGACCTGCGCTGCCCAAAATCTACCAAGTACCAACTGTTTATTTAGAAGATTGTGCTTAGTTAATAGTGGAAGATACTAAAACAAGAAAGATACTATTTGGTTAAATGTGAAGAATACAAATACCGTTCTAGAGTTTTTCATTAGCAGGATACTATTGGTAGAATAGCAACATACCTGTTCTACAAGATAAATTATGTTTCATGCACCCAGAAATTTTATCCCTTCAGATTAGCAGACTCCATAGATCCTTATGAAAATGTTGATCAGTATGGTAATATGAGAGGTAAGGGAGTAAGTATATGTATGTATATATAGGAAAAATGCAGGCTATAGGCCTCTCATATGTTCCAAATTTTCAGCTATATATTTGGATGTGGAAACTTGAAGGAGGTTGTCTGCACTGTTCAAAGAATAGGTAGGAAGAGGGATGGATGACTGCAATTGACTGCTTGAAGTCTGGTTTGAGATTTTACAAGCTCGGCTTAAATACCAGGATGAAGGAAACAAGCTTTAGCACTAATCTAGTAATAATGGATGGTAGAAAAGTAGTGCAATTCCTTGATTGTCATTCACATGGAGAACATCGAATTCTTTTACTTGGGTTGAAGTCAAGCCTGAAAATCCCTTTAAAGCGATGAAAATACTTTCATGCGACATAATCATTGAGCGTGCTCTCATGGGCACATATGAAATAACTCTAACATGAAGTTATGCATACTTGGAGTTGGATTTCGAATGTGTTTTTAGTCTTTTCTTCTTAGGGTTTCATCTGTGCCTGCCAAAGCCTATAGCAAGCAGCCCATGCATGCATGCGCATACTGATGCATATGGGTGTGTGACTGAATAATTAGAGAGTTCATTAAAGAAATGTTGTTTGCAGACTAAGTTAACATCATTGACCATGTGAAAACAAAAAACAAAATCCTCCATGTGAGGCACCATTATTTCTGTGCTTCATTAGTTTCCCAAATCCCAAACCTCCACAGTTTCCGGAGCCCAGGCTTGTACTTATCCTTTTTACTTATGTCTCCAGTTACTCATTTTTTGTTCTTTGAGTAATTATGTTCTGGAACTGAACTTTGGCCATCCAGCTTGTTATACTAGGAAAGCCGAAGCACGAGATGAAAAGAGACAGAAAATGACAAGCTCAAAGGGGGCAGACCCTGATTGGGAACACTTGAGAGTTGGGGATAAAGGGGACAACCAATCGTTCTGGTCAATCATGGGTGTTGAGCTCTACTTTGTCTGGTGGTCCACTATGGCAGAGAAAGTAAAGTTGAAGCAACTTGATTGGATTTCTTTAACAAGCGGTCGATGTTTGACATAGGAGCATAGATAGGCTTCACTTATTTACCTGAAATTATATTAGACACTCTTGGCGTTGCAGATTTGGATCGAGAAACGGTGGTTTTCTTTGAGTGGTGGTAGTAGGGCAAATATAATATGAGGTTTTTACTCTACGTTCGTTTGTACTCTGTGTTCAGCGTTCATGATTATTCATTCTAACAATGACATCTTCAAGATTAAAATTCACGTACTATTTTCTCTACAGGGTTCATTCGATCCAATCATATCATGTAATGCTTTAAAACAGTTCTAAGTATGGACAATGAACTTAACTTTGGTGAGATTAAAATATATATACCACTCAATGTAATATTTTGTAGTCCCCATCTCCATTTCCATCTCCCTGCTTTTTTTGTAGAAGTTATAGCTGTTAGTCTGTTAGGTTAAGAGGTTAGATAGCTGGTTATATGGTAGCTAGGTAAATAATATACTGTAACTTATATCTAAATCAAACTGTGTAAAAATCTTGAATGTGCTTTCCAGAACAGTAAGAAAGTGATGACCACATCCAACGGCAATGGAGCACACATCAACGAATGAACAAAATGAAGACGAAGAATCGCCCAGGAGGAACATTAATCTCATCATACAGCTTCAGCAAGTCATGCACCTGCAGGCTGCATATTTCAAACAACTTTTAGCATCAGGCAGTATAACAGAATAAAAAAACAGGGAATAGGTTACTAAAAAGGAAAACAAAGGTTGAATGCAATGAAGGTGACAGTAGGCCGTTAGTAAGCTTAAGGGATTAGTTTTTGTACATACCCAATTTCATCCGGGCCTTAAACCCCGAATGCAAAATTAAATCCAAGCCTTTTATTTATCATTACATATCCAAAATCATGGCAGCCCAAATCCATTTCAAATAATCTGGACTTAAACAAATTCAAACTTAAACTTGTTCCGAACTAAAAACGATCCAAATCTACAATGAGGTTGGTCACGGTCGTAAACAATTTAGTATTGTTGAAACACCTTTTGAATTTGAGATTTTATGTAGGTCAAAATTAGTATTGTCAAAATTATCTGCAAAAATGCAGTACCGATGGCATTTATCGGATTACAAGTATCTGGAATTCTCGGTGTTCATACACCAGGAAGAAGCGGTTTTTAAAGGTTTAAAGACTTTGGACATGTTAATGGCGATTCCAAGGAGTTAGGAGAGGAAGATAAGAGTATCTATTGTGGTGCATTGATCCCTAGTCATGTAATAAGGCATGATAGTTCAGTGGGATTGAGAACCAAAAAGGAAGCATTTGACGCTGCTATAGATGGAACTCTACAATTTATCAGAGATAAGCTTCAAGACAAGTTACTACACTAACCCTACCACTGGTATTTTTCTTATTTTTTACACTACACAGCTGCAGAGAAAGGGAGAATCTGATCTGTATCAATTATTATTAGAAACTTGTAGATGGGTCCAGATTCTAGATCGAAACATGATTTGTAAAAAACAAGTTTGTTCTGCTTTTGATGAAAGAACTCAAACAAGGAAATGCTTTTCATGATAATTTATCTTTCTTTTTTACAAGGTTAATTTAGCTGTTTATCCCCATCTAATAACAGCAGAAGCCCAACTTAGACCTGCACCAAAACCTGCAGCAGCAATTGTATGGCCGTGTTTCACCTTTCCGCTTCGAACAGCTTCGTCCAATGCCAAAGGAATGGATGCAGCACTTGTATTACCATAGTTTGCCACATTCGATATGACTTTTTCAGGAAGAAACTCTAACCGTGTTGCAACTGCATCGATAATTCTCTGGTTTGCCTACATCGGTCAAATACCTGTTAAATTTCCTGCTCTTGAACTCTACAAATAAAAGCTATACTTGTATTGTTTGGTCATTAAAAGAAATACCTGGTGGAGAAGTAACCAGTCGATGTCGGATGCAGTAAGACTGGCCTTTTTCAAGGCGGACTCGATTGATTTTGGCACACTTCGGACAGCAAAGCGAAAAACTTCCTGACCATTCATCTGTACAGGGGGATAAGAGGATTTTATCGAGGGAAATTCCAACACTGAACCGTTAGAACCTGATAGATCATTGGTTTGAGTGTGTTTCATGGGGGAACCAAGATGTCTGCAACATGAGTGACAGCATGAGTAAATTCCTCAGATGAAGCAATAAAATTTCTACATTCGTTTTACTTCCATGACAAGAGTTAAGAGGACGTACCTTCCACCCTCACCGTCACTATGCAAGTCGAAGCTTATTAAACCATCCTCCTCGGCATCGCACGCCTGCAGAATCATTTGTAATGAATAATATAATATCATGCATCATCCGCAAAAGAGAGAGCTCTCTACAAAAGTTGGTATTATTGCATTACCTGAACTACAACAGCACCAGCAGCATCACCAAAGAGGACACAAGTCCCTCTGTCAGTCCAATCAGTGAATCGTGAAACGGCATCCGCTCCGATTACTAAAATGTTATGCAAACCGCCACCTGCAGTTCATAAAGGTAAAGCCTTGAATTCATAACACATTAATAAGCATGAATTTAAGACCTTTTTGCAGGGAAAGTAGAAGTTCATTACCCCTAACATAGCAAGCAGCTGAGAACAGTCCTAGCACAAATCCGCTACATGCAGCTCTGATATCACAAGCTATGGGAGTTTTTGTGCAGCCAAGCTCTCTTTGAACCTGAAAGAAAATACTTGGGAATTAGGTTGAGATCTTTATTAAAGCCTTCACAATAGATTCTACAATGGACATAGATCATTTTTCTCTATACCTGTGGGGCGTCTCCAAAAAGATTTTCCGGAGTAGACGTGCACATCAAGATAAGGTCGAGATCATCTGGTTCAACATCCGCCATTTCAAGAGCTTTCCTCGCCGCTTCAACTGCCAAGCTTTTTAAACTTTCGTTCCCTGTTAGAGCAATCATTAATCAGGAAGTTCATCCCCAGAGAAACAAGGATGTTAACCCAAAGAGCATAACTCAGCATATCTCTGCTGGGACTGTCACAAAGTTATTACACACAACTCTATCAGGAAACACCGGCAAATGCAGTCGGCGAATACAATAGCAATGGTATGCATTAGAATATGTTACTCACCTGAAAGAATACGTCGATTTCGTATTCCAGTTCGAGTAGAGATCCATTCATCAGATGTATCAACAATCTTTGCAAGATCATCATTGGAAACAGAAAGAGATGGCACTGCTGACCCACAACCCACTAATTTGCATCCTTTACTTACAAGCCTGTATTTTCCCAGAGGTATAAATATGATAGCAAATTGGAAGTCAGGAAAATCAGAATCTAGCAACATGAAAGAAGTACATAAACAGGTACAAGTAAAGCTATCTCTAAAACCAGGAGTCTAACCAAATAAAGAAATAAATGAAAGAAGAAAACCAATAAAGCTTACTTGTTTGGTTGAGCATGAGAAGGAGAAACCTGGTTCCTTACATCTCCCCCTCCACCCCAGCACACTGCACTCCTGCAAAACCCATATGGATGCTGAACCGAGGATGTAAAAATCCCAGATGCGTTGGCCATTCACACGTCAGGACTGGTCTGGACGAAGTAATGAAAGGAGAAACTCTGCAGCTTTCGCCAATCTTTTTCTTTCTTTTAAAGCTTCTTTGCTCTCAAAACACAGGTTTTACTTGTGATTTCCTTAAAGATCGTTCCATGGTCCAATCATGAAAGGAGAAACTCTGCTCATTTTAATTCAATATTTTATTTGATAATCTTATTGGCAGTCGGCAGATTTAAATGGTCTTGTAAATATTGTATTGCTAGTCTATCATATCACATGACGAAGCAGACGTGGTTATAGGCTATAGGCTATAGGTATAGGTAATAAGTGTAATGGTACAGGATTTAGATTTTTAAAAAATCCCCATAAGCAGTTCTACTGTATATTTATATATACAGAGTAATTTTGTAAAAGATTTTAATTAATTCTATTATTTTGTTTTAACGGTCAGATTAAAAAGTAAAATATGATCTGAATTTTTTAGAAAAATAATAATATTATAAATTATATGTTTGTATTTCCAACTCCCAACAAGATACTTGTGCCAGCTTCCCGAAGTTTCCGTCCGTTGACTTTATAAAGTATTCGTTTCATAAAGAACCTGCAATCAAAATTATTTTATAAATGACTAGTAATAAACCTCTGTTTTGAGAAAAGATTATAGTAATAAAGAAGGTTCCATCTCAATCATATAACAAGAGGTGTTAAAAAATATTCAATCTAATAATTTATCTATTTAAACTTTAAGAATTTGAGTATTTTTTAAAAAACTTATTTGACTAAATACCCAATCCATGACTGAGATAAATTATTAACAAGAGGTGTTATTTATGTATTTGAGTATTTTTTAAGTGTTCTTTGAGGTGCTTCTTAAAAGTATTTTTTATGGTAATATTAAACACTTAAATTATAAATCTAAAAATTTAAAAACACTTCTGAAAATAACTTTTTTAAATTACTTTTTTATGGGATTTTTCAAAGACAATGTTAAATTAACCTTAAAATTTTTTTTTCGTCTTCTTTTCTCTTGTGATAATATACACATTTGATATTGTTAATCTTAATCATTGGCTTACCTTCGTTTAATGTTATAAAAAAATACAAAACGTTAAATTTTATATTATGTATGATAATTCTATTTGCATGTCAAATCATGATCAAATCAAGTAACTTAAAAATAAATTTTTTGAAGTATCAACCCGTAAGAAAATGTGTAGTTCAAAATAGCCAAATCAATCATTTTCCAAACAAAACTCAAAGTGAGTGGTCGTTTTTGCTTGAAATTCTACTTCACTAATCCTTTTTTGTACATGCAAATTCAACTTATTGAAAGTTCAAAGGACAACTAATTATACAAATTAAGTTACAAACACAAACTCTCAATTATTTTGGTTTAGTGCAATGTAACTTCTGATTCTTCCAATTCAATCCCTTCATCAGCTAGCCTCTTATCCTTGTACACATACCATTTAGCAAAAACCAGATAGACCGCCATATTCAAACAACTCAACAGTGCCAAAAGCCAATAGAAATCATAGAGTCTCCCTTGGTTCAAATTGTCTGGCAGCCATGGATGCCCGTGTCCGGTCACCTTGTCAACTATGGTAACCAACAAAGAACTAACGAAAAAACCTAATGAAAGGGTACTCAAAAACAAACCCGTACTCATCGTTTTCATCCCTTTCGGACACTCCCTCAAGAAAAAATCAAGCTGTCCTATGTAGGTAAAAGCTTCACCAGACCCTACAAGCAGAAACTGAGGCACCAACCAAAAGACACTTAACGGGATTTGAGCCGTGGGGTTGTTCGTAAGTCCGTTCGAGCTCGCAACTCGCAGTCGCTTTATTTCGGTCAATGCTGCTGCTACCATTGCAATAATGGATAAAACTAGACCGACGGCTATCCTTTGCAAGGGGGTTAAGCCTTGTGGGTTTTTGAGGATTTTTCTTGCGATCGGAACGATGAGCCTATCGTAGATCGGGACCGTCAGGAGAATGCTTCCGACGAAGAAAACAGTGAGTGATGCTGGTGGGATTTGGAACTTGCCTATGTGACGGTCCATGGTTGTTGCTTGAGACACTGAAAATGTTGTCATTTGGGCATATACGGTCCAAAACATCACTGTGGTTGCCCAAATGGGTAGCATTCTTAACACCAATTTCACTTCTTCAACGTCTGTTAAAGTAGACAAGTTCCATTTGTTTGTCTCTGGAACAGATGGGTCCTTGATTGCTGCCCTATCCAGAAAACTGTACACAATTCGAAGCCAATAAGAACAATTAATTAGAGCTAATGAAAAAATAAATATTTTCCTGTTCGATTTAAATTTTATATTCTAATAATTGGCATCGTTAATTACTATTTTCATCAATATTTGTTTACAATATTAACAATGATTACCTGCTCCGAAATGAATCACTTTTTCAACAAAACCACGTTCAGAAAATTGTAATACTTTATTTTTTTTAATTTCACCACAAGATATCATGAAAAGTCACGGTTTCTTATGATTTGAGTTTGAATTCGATTTCTGAAGACTTAAAGCATTATTACTTTTCCCATTAAAATGGCGAGGAAACGTATAGGTTTGGCTATGAAATTATGAACCAACCAAATCAAGAAATAATTGTGGGCCATATAATATACATAAGATTAAGATACATTTATTTTAAATTAATTTTAAATCGTTCGATGATAATAAATAATTAAGATTATTTTTTTATTTTTTCAAGTAATAATCTTTAGTTCTTCGTAATAAAATCCAATAGTCATGGAATAGTATAATACCAAATGAGTCTTATACCATGTAATTGGATATAATCCGATAGATAGACACTAAAACACAAATTTACATAAACTTGTTAATTTTATTGTTTAAGGGGTTAATTTAAGATTTTAGGTTTATGGGTTTAGTTTGTAGGGTTTAAAATTTAGGATTTAGGATTTAGATTTTAAAATTTTAGATGTAAGAATCTAGATTCTAAATTTTAAAAAATAATAATATAATATTTTTTTACACAACTTATATACTAAGATATAACTTTGTGGTTATTGATTTAACACGAAAATTTTAATATTTATTATTTTATTCCCAAATATCAAAGTATCAAAAGGTGATTAAAAAACACAAGATCTGTTATTATTATTAGAGCCTGATGGAAGACAAGTGAACAGGCTTTGGACAACTAAAGCTAACTTGTCTTTGTTTTCAGACAAGATTTCGTGAAGATCGATTGGGAGATTGTCTGCCTTAATGTCTCCATCCCCTTTTAATTACTAATTATTTGAATTTATGTCAGATACATCTTCTAAATTAAATTAAATTAAGGAATTTTTAAAAATATTTAAATGATGATTTAGATATGACTTGTAATCTCCTTATGATGATATAGTATACATTCATCTGTAGTTTTTGCCTTTGAAATGAACCGAAGACATGAAATATGACAAACTGACATGTTTTATCCTATTACATGTCTGGTTTGATGGAACTTAGAACTTTTGAATCTGAGATTGGAAAACAAATGGAGGGTTGCCTTTAGAGAAATTAACATCAAGATCAGCGGTAGTTAAATATTAAATACATTGATTGTTTAATTTAAAAATATTAATCCAATTATTAGCACAATTACTAATTTCCATACAATATGACATGTCGATTAACATGTCATGTTGATGATTTTTATGGGAATCTATAATGTTGTCAAGGGTATAATTTAAAATCAATCAGGAGGATTTAATTTTTAACCGTTTGAGTATAGGAACTGAAATTAAAATATATCTAAAGTGTAGGGACCTATTGCATGTTTAGACCAAAATACTTTGTAAAATAAAAATACTGTAGTTGAAGAAAATGGTTTCGAAAGAGAAGACTAACCGAAACTGCTTGCTGTGGGGCAATTTTTGCTTCTTCTTCTTCAACCCCTGGTCTGCATCGTCAATATTGAAGAGCAAGGAGGGATCCGATGGCACCTCCAAATTTCTCTTTTTGCAGGCAGCAACAAACACTGCTGCAATTTGGGTCAATGGGCTACCAACCAGTTTCTTGAAACGGTATCTCTTTGTACCCGATAGAAACACCACTAACCATATCAGGATGGCACAAGCACAAATACCATAGCCCCAGTCACGTCCTAGATTGTCTTGGATGTACACCAGAACGGTCACAGAACAAAGTGAACCTATGTTTATGAAGAAAAAGAACCAGTTGAAGAAGTTTGTCATCTGAGATCTCTCTTCAGGGTCCGACTCGTCGAATTGGTCTGATCCGAACCCGGACACGCTCGACTTTAAACCCCCGGTGCCAAGGGCTGTGAGGTAGAGAGCTAAGTAGAGAATAGTGAGTTGTATGCCACCAGCTGGGGTGCAGATTGTGGTGCTATCCCTAGTGCATTTCGGTGGCCTTAGCCTTGGGATTACTGTGGAGATTGTCAAGATGGTGACACCCTGCGAGCCATTGCAGAGTAAAATAGAAACAAACATGAAGACACCATTTAGGGACTAATTTAGAATTGAAGTAATAGGTTTGAGACTTTTAGTGTAATTAACCCTTCAATTTAAGATAAAAGAATCTGACAAAAGAATCAACTTTTCCATTTTCGTCATCAAAAGTAAGGGCTAAACAAGGGCATGTGAAGTGTGAAGTAAAGATGATGGTTTTCAGTCGACGGAAAGTGACTATATCTTACTGTTGCTTGAACGGAAGCGAAGATTCCAATCGTGAGATATCTGAGAATTTGAAGGACCCGAAAGATAAATATTAGACTGAAACTGTTCATCAGTGCATGGCAGGTGAATTAAGTATGCTACAAAAATCACAGTATATTCGACGAGACCTGCCGAGGAACGTGTCGGCGACGAAACCACCAAGGAGACAGAGCATGAAAGATGTTCCGAGGAAGTTGGTGACTGTGGTGGCGGAGGTAGCATTGCCTAAATGCATGGTTTCCGTCAAATACGTCACCAAGTTAACAGCGATACCTAACGTTGTTAGCCTCTCACATGCTTCAACGCCTGAGAGATCAGAAAAGACTTGAGATTCCAATTGTTTGCTTAGAACAAAACAAAAGAAAAGACTCCAAACAAGGAGGGATGAAGGCGATGAACTGGCGGACCTAGAATCATGGCGGCACTGGTCCAGCCACCGGACTTGGAGCGCTCTGCGGGCTTACCCTTGTAGTCCCATGCATCGTTGAGCGTTTTCCCTTGAGTTAAAGGGAGGGACATTGTTTGATATACTTGTGAAAAAGGGTTGCAAATCGGAGTAGAGAAAAGAGAGTGGGTGGCATAATGGAGCTCATGCTGGTGGGGGTATTTATACCGATGGGGGAGAGTGAAGGAGGATGAAACACGGGCACAAATTATTGAGATTTGTTTTTCTAATTACTAGTAATATTTTTGTATGGAAGAAAAATGATCATTGAATTATATAGATCAGTCCAATACCTCTTGAACCAGTGTCTAATAAAAAATAGTAAATAATGAAGTGAATTCTGACCTGAATTTCAGATCTTGTTTAAATTATTTGATTCAATTACGATAAATTAATGAAGTTAAACCTAAAGAATATGAACCCAAAGTACCCTAAATTTAAAATTAATCAAATTTATAATTATTAGCAATGGATGAATAAAGTTAGGATTGATTAAAAAATTGAATAATTTGATTTGATTCAGAAAATGTGATTTAAATTTTTTAAATAAATTTGATTTATAAAATAAGAATTTGAATGACTCAAATAACTCTAATTTTAGATTATAATCAATTACTATCATAATATTATAAATATATACAATTAAATTTGAACAGATTCTCTAACGGTCTCACTTGAATTTCATAAGCTCAACTCGACTGATTTTTTAAAAAATAAAATTTATAAAATTAAACTCGTAAACTAGATTAACTTAAAAAATTATTAGATCCGAATCAATAAATATTTTCTTAATTATTAAAACTTAAAACTTAAACTTAGTTGTAACATTCGAAATAACACTCTTAAAATTACGCACCGTAAAAAAATAATCAAAAAATCTAAATCAATAAAATGTGAAATAATCCAAGACCTTTGTCAATTCAATCCACCTAACCTGTCAACTAATTCCAACCCCACCCCACCCCCTTCTATAAAATCTAAATGATTTTCACACTTCAAATGTTTCATTTACTTGGTTTGATTTCAAGTATTACTATTCAAGTAGTTGTGTTGAGGTTCGGTGAAGCCTAGTTTTGGACAGTTATAACCTAATTTTTTTATTGCCTTTTGATTCGAGAACTTTATCCTGATTCCTGACTCCTCGTAAGACCATTTTCGTATCAATGCTGGCTACTTGCTAAATATATACTTCCTGATTCCTGTAGCTAATAGCTATGGGAAGTGAGAATTTGGAAACCATGGTTAGGAAAACATGTTAAAGGTCTCCTGTCATTGTTTGTGTCCACGTCGTCGTTGTCAGAATTATATATTTTTTATTTTAAAGAAGTACTGCTTAGTTATGTATTTCAACATTGGACAGAAAAAATCAGTAGCTTGAATGAACTGATTGACCTGAACCGTAACAAATAATCACCTACGTGGGAAAATATTTTATATGTAATGGTTGTTTTTAAAAATTAAATTAATAAAATTGTCTGTGTGGGACTTTTTTTTGTTTCCACACTCTGAGTTATGGTTAGGAAATCATCGTCTGAGAGTCTTAAAATTTTTAAAAGTATTGGTGAGAGTAATCGAAATCTCAAAAATAATAAAGTGCCCTCCCGATTTCATTATCTATAATAGTTATTGCATTAGTAACAGGCCTACAAGGTATGGATGTATTGAACTTCATAGTAAGCATTTTTTGGCATAAATTACTAAATAGGTGTCGGATAATTTATTTCGTAATCTTTAACAAAAATCTTCGATAGTTGTTAATAAATTCATTCATCCAATAAAAAAACAACAAATGGCATATTCCTATTTTTCATTTACTTTTTATTTGAAAAAAATATCAGAAGATCAATAATTTATTCTAGAAAAACCCCCTCAGAACTTTAATATATTTTTTAAAATCAACCTTAAATACTTAAATCATCCCTCTACCCTGTCAAACACTATATGATCGTCATCGAAATAAGTTCCAAGATTCGATTTGTTGTTCGTTGTTTATTATTCGGTTAAATATTTAACGTTTATCATTTGTCTTTTGTATGTCATTCTACAGAAACAAGTAAAATTTCTTTCTTCACTAATTCTGTTGATTCAGACCAATTAATAACTCAACTAATCATCCCAATGTTGTTCTTAGATGACTTAACCGTTCAAAATTTAAAGCAATCCAATTCTTTGAGTTCCATTATTGACTGTTGTGTTTTTGGATAACTACCCTCGACTGATGTCATTTACTTTGTTTGTCTATTGACCTCGAAATCTGTCTTTGAATACGTAACAAAAGCCAAACACTCATGTTCTCAGCTAACGCAGACCTGTTGTCTCAATCTACTTTTGTATGGTATACTTTATATACGATAGTTGGGGGCCTGGAGAAAGTGATATCACCTTTGGCTATAGGGAACCACAATACGAAACACGTGGCACCTTTGATTACCATGACCTACAGGGGAATGGAGGGTAGGTTTTGAGCCAATCGGGGTATTACAGTAATTATATCTTTTTAAAATTTTAAATTATTTTATATTTTAATATTTTATTAATAATTTAATTCTATATCTTTATTTTTTTTTGGATAAATAGAATTTCATTTCATCTAAGATCACACAAAAAAATATATACAAAATCCAAAGATTATATCTTTGTAAGTTTGTATTTTTATATTTTTAATATAATTTTTTGATAATTTATATATCTTTATATAAAATTTTAGATCCGTACTTAATCACCGATAATTTTATACTATTTTATTTGGGCTTCGTTTGTTAACCGATAATGTTTGTTTAGATAAAATTAAATTTTTAAGCTGCGGTTGAATGTAGTTTATGACATATAATTAGTAGATAAGTATTCGTTCAATATCAAACTTTGATTATTTATTATTGTTTTTTTTTCGTTCGGGGCTTCAACATTTGTTGTAAAAGTATCGACAAACGGGTCTTAATGTTAGATTTTGATTATATGTGTATATTTAATATTTGATACAGATTTTAATTAGATTAATTTGAATTCAAACTTAATCTCATCGGTTGTAATTAAATTCAGCGGTTCAGAAAGTAATTTAAAATGAGCTTAATTTGAAGTGATATGAAATAGTAATTATTTCATCTGGAAATTTTCAAATTCAAAATAGTTCGACCAAGAGACAATTAAAATAGGAGATGATTCGAATTTCTGACCTGAACCAAAAAAAATATAATCTTAATTTTTTTTTAAAATTAAATGTCCAGAAATTTAAAAATCTAAATCGATTTGTCCAAAATTAATTCAATCCGCTTAAAGGAAAGGTTTAATGTTGAAAAAATACATTGTAATTAAAACAATCAAGAAAAGACACATTGATCGTTTTTTAAAAAAAATTATTGGACAAATTATCTTGATTACTGGGCATTAAATTTTAAAACACTTCATTTTAGTATTAAATTTTAATTTTTCAAATCAGTTTGTTCACTGTTGTTAAACCGATAATATTTAAATGATGCGATAGTTAAACCGATAATATTTAGTACTCTCATTAACGATGAACTCATCTTACAGTCTTCTACTACTATATTATAGATTTTTCTAATACATCTTTAAAACTCACAAAATCAAACAAAAACCTACAAGTTTGGGATGTGTTCAAAAATTCAAATGATGTAAAACATTATTTTGATAAAATGAACAACATCCTCAAAATCATCATTGTCGAATGAGAGGAGGTAAATCATTACAACAACAAATTTTTAGATTAATTTACATTTTTTTAGTATGTTTCATGCGAAAACAATTCAAAAAGAAGAAAAAGAAATAAAATGTAAATATTTTGGTATCGATATTGTCATAAATGAAGATCGGTGACAAGTGATGATGAACTAACAACGATAACCGAAGGAGTTGATGATTTTCTATTAAAACAACAACTAAATTATTACGTGGTTAAAAATTTACCAGTCTAATGATAAATTTTGATATAAAAATTTAAAGTCTAGTGTTAAAATTGAAAAACAAGAAAGTGTAGTGACCTAAGTAATACATAATTTAAAAGTTTAATGACTAATGATATAATTTATTATTTTATTTTGCACCGTTTTCTGCTTCCAATTGGATTTATGATAAAAATAAAATACTATTCATTAAAAAAAACATTTATGTAGAATCACAAGCGAGATGAAACATATAAGGTCATCGACCTTATTATAAAAGAGAAAACTATTTTTTGTTTCTCAATTATATGATGCATCTGAGTGGGTCTCTCTATATATTATATAATTTTATAATTATATTTATATATAAAAAGTCAACCAATTTATGAACCATTAAAACCCGAGAATTAAATTGTAAGGTGATCGACCTCCCACTAGGGTTTGCGGACAAAATTTGCTTGGAAAGATCTGCCAACAAATAATTTCGTTGCCTCTAGCAACCCTAAGTCATGTAATATTATAGATTATCTCATAAATCAAATTAATTAATTGAAACATTAAAAATAAATAATTTTAATTAATTAAACTGTTAAAAGCGATGATTAATACTAACTTAAAGGTTAATCGTTAATAAATGATTTACACGCATATTTTGTTCACAATATTGATTATGTCAATCTTGAAACCTTAAAATATAGTATTGATATAATATTTATTGAATAAATTATTTTATTATTCTTAAAAAACAGTGAATATGTAAAAAATATTATAATATGTTATAAGTTAATTTATAATTAAATTGTTGATAACAATTATAATTTCTTAACACTTAAATTATAATTAAAAAACCATTATACCGATTAAACGATATTTAAACTTAACAATATGGTAAGCTTATCATGAACAATCCTGTTAGATGATAAGATGTAAATCCTTGAGACTTTTTTGAACAGTTCTTATCTAGGGATAGCGGGAGAAAATTTTTTCTCCTAATGAGTGTTGAACCCATAATTTAGAGAAAAGGCGTTGTCAACTGAAATTTTTTTAAATTTTATTTAGGGTTTTATTTATAAAAGAGTGTTATCTTATATATAAATTAAAAAGAATGTCATCTATATATTTTAAAATTTATATATAATCTATATAAACATATATTTTTTAAAAGTTGGGGTGTGTTGTATGCGACTCCACCCATAATTATATGGGGATTTGGTCATATTTATTCTAATGAGTTGTCTATTATGATATGATGATTCAAGTTAATTATTGAATACAATAATTAATATTTTCTATCAAAATTTCTTTCACCAACCCAAACCCTCACCGAAAAAGTTGACGAAAAGGCCGAAATCAATGGATCCCAATCATTTTTTAGTGCGTCCATGTTTGCATTATTAGGGTTTGCCAAGACTTGCCACGTCTGAACAAGTATAAAAAACTCGTGTCGTGTCCAGGTTCTCCAACAGCCAATACATTCGACAATTTTATGACAAGTGGCTCAAGTATGTCTCTTTAAAACATAAAATATGAAATACACCACTGAGGTAGGAGTATTTTTCTCAATAAAAACACACATAATAGAAGAGAGAGAATGAATCCAACGTGTAAGAAAATACTTTGGTATTAAACACAATTTTTTATTAAGAAAAACAATAGTAAATACTAATTAATGCTAAGCAACTGGTTTTGAATGATAAGCTATAAATATATCGAGCTTAATCCATGAAATGGGCGGCAGGAACTCGTATAAGTCAAACAATGAGATTATGATATTCATCAATGCTAACCAGAGAAAGTTAGAGTTCTACTGTCTTGGGACATTTAGGGTAACCCAGGATGTCGTCATCCACCAAGCTTGAAAAGGGTTTTTTAAAACAAATAAGTTGTCAGCTGGCAGATGATGTTGATCCCTGTTCCTTGCGCATTGTTTGATCGATTATCATACGATTTGATTTGTTAATCGATTTATTGAATATTAAATTATGTTATATAAGTAATTCTTTCAATTTATTCTTTTATTTATAACATTAAAATTTAAAAAATTAATTTTATCTAAAAATTTAATGTCTTATACTATTAAATTAATTTGTTGTTGGTAGATAATACGAAGAAAACGGAAGTTAAGTTTACTAGCAACTTAATCTAGAAATTTAAAATTTTGCTGAATAGAGTTAAATGTCCTCAAATTATTAAAAATTAATTAAGTTTTTAATTTTTAGGGTCGATTCAATCTATTTATCTTGAAATGAATTAATAATTCCCTTTGACAAATGATGACCTTACGTCCGACGACTTTTCTAATAAATTGATGATCAAATAACATTTTAATTTTTTATTTTTATTTGAAAAAGGAATTATTAAAAATAATTTATAATTTCAAAAGTTCATTTATTAATAAAAAATATTAAATATTGTTAAAATTATAAAACAATTATAAAAATATTACGGTTTCCTGGGATGACGGTGTCCATTATATTTGAGATAGGGCACTTTTGTAGAGTATCGATGTTTATTCTATTTGATCCCGATCTGAGGTTTACGGTAAACTTTTAAAAATCTCTTCCTACCATCTTGGACACTTTGCTATATTTCAGTATTTATTATCATTTGAAAACTAACAGTCAATCGAGTATGTTAATCAGATTTTTTAGGATCTATTAAAGGGTTGTGTTATTGATTATCTGGGTAATTAAGAGGATTTTCTATCTCTAGTCAAGTTATAACAATTATCTAGCTAGCATACGGATGACATCATATGAAGAAAATGACTGAATAAAATTAAATGAGTCAAGACAAACTTCATGAGCTTGTTTTACTTCCAATTCGATTGAAAGAAAAGATTAAGAAATATAACCCCATATCCATATCCCTAAATCCAAACAATAACCCCGACTGACCCACTTTACAGTACCCAAACTAAACTCCCTACAAACCCTGTTAATCAAATTATAAGACCCAAATGTCTACAACCCACTAAAACAAATAGGCGAAGAACTAAACCCTAACCCAATGACTCGTCTGGCTCTGTTCAGACTCTTGGTTGCAGACTCCTCTATTCGGTTGCCAACTCAGGATTCTCGTCTCCTTCGTTCTTCTACTGTCAGCAAAACCCAACGGCCACGTCAATGCCACATCGACTCTTGGAGATTAATGACACTGTCGTGTCAGCAATCCTGATTGAATCTTCACGAGCATCAGGGGACAACTGACACGATCTAGTTTGCCCTCGGCGCATAGAAGGCGACGAAATTGGAGAAAGTCAGTAAATGGACAAAGGATGTAAAGTTCCAAACTGATATCAACATTCGATTGAAAACAAGTTTCGAGTAAAAATCTGATTTAATTTGAGAAAGTAATGATTTGAACCAATTTGTATTTTATTGTTGTTAACCCAAATTCGAATTGAACTTGTTATTATTGTAACCTAACTCGACCTGCATCTAAACGAGAATGACTTGAATCTGATTTGAACTTGTTACTGTGGACCCAAAACTCGACCTGCACATGACTAAAACAAAACCAAATTCGAGTCTGACTTGGGAAGATAACCTATATTATCTGGTTGAATCAATCATTTTATCCGATCTATTTTAAACCTGGTAATTGACCCGAATTATTTTAAACTCAATCCAATTTAACTCGCATCATTTTCGTGTCAAATTAATTCCTTCTTCTCTGATTAATAATAAAGAAAATTATATGTAATAAAAGAGAAGTAAGGGTCGATAAGCTATAAACTATTTGTCACCTATGACGTTATCTTCTAAAAGATCGCTAGTGTGGTTTTAGTCTTGAATCTAAAAAAATTATAAATTTTATCTTTTTAAGCATATTTTTTAAAATTAAAGTTCTACACAGACAAAAAATATAAAAACAATCGATTAAATGCTATAAACTTATCATTAAAATCATAAATAAAAATATAACAATTTAATCGCTTATCACTTAACCTAGTTATTGTGGCTTTTTACTTGAATTAAAAAAATGAACTGGTGTTATCCCTTTAATCCGATTTTTTTTTTTTTTTGATAAAGTCAACAACGATTGATTTAGTCTTGGATGATCGTCGGACGTTTCGATGAGTTTTGAAATTTTCAACGATTCGACTTCTTCTATAATTTTCCTTCTTATTATTTACCGCTGGTGGCTGATAATGATATCATTATTACTGATGATTGTAACTAATGAATTTTTATTTTTGTTTTGTTATTTATAGTCCAGTAGAGATCAATTCATGTGAGGCTTAAATGGACTACTAGGAGTATGAAAAAAATATTTGTGCTTTTGGGTTGGATATATAAAAAACAACATATGTGGGCCAGAAAAAAAGTATTTGGGTTTTTAAGGGTTTGTGATGAGCTTGGAGATGGAAAAAGCAGTGGAACATGGAAGGGGAAGTGTATTTTTATTATAGATGATTGATTTAGTATATTTTATAATATTTGGACCTATTATACAGGTATATTGGATTAAAATTCGGGTATGATAAAATCGAGTTTGAGTTAATTCAAAATTTAAATTTTTTATATAAATTTAATTATAATTATTTATTATCTATAATATAATTTGATTTTAATTTAAATATTTTTTTAATTATATCTTATATATATTATCATAACATTTAATATATATTTTTAATATTTACGTACATAAAAAAATTAAAAATTTGAATCAAATTTTAAAATTAATCTATCGATTATCAAAAATTTTAAATTATTTTAAATTTTATTTTATAAATTAAACTTTATTTATTTTTAAATTAAATTAAATTTATATAAACTTTAAGTAAATTAAAATAAATTAATTTTTTACATCAAATTAAATTAAAATTTTCAAGTTTTTTAATCAAATTGAAAATTCGCTACATGTAGGTTTTCTTAAGGACATAATATATTCTAAAACTAGGAGGAAGACAATACAGTCTTACCACTGTGGGCATGACAGCAACCCTTGAGAAAGAGAGAGAGGTGCATTAAAAATGGCAAAATTAGATAATAGGAAAATATATCCAGAGGAGATAGAAAATAGGGACTAGAATCTAGAGAGAGAGAGATGGAGAAGAGACCAGAGGGAGAGTACTTTATTGCCTTTTTATGATGCACGCATCCATGGCAGAACAGAGTACTGCTACGACATAAGAGGTACTAGTTAGCAACAAATAACAACGACAAATTACAGTAATAGTGGCAATAAAGCCAGAAATCCCAACCAGGGAGAGAGATAAAAGTAAGAAAAGAAGAAGAACAGATCTGGTTAGAGAGATGGAACTACAAAAATGGAGATTTTGAAAGGTTGAGCTGAGGAGATAGAAAGAAAGATGGAGATTAGGAGAAAGAGAAAGAACAACCAAAGGAGCTATTTTGGCAAAATGTGTCTTTTTATATTGAAGTTGGGAGATTGATTTCATGGCATGCAAAGAAAGATAGTGTGGGTTTCATAAATCTTCAAGAACAGTGTATAAAGTTTCCTTTTTTTTCCTTCTCTTTTTCGTTGTAGGAAAAAAAAGTTGTCTTCCTCCTTAATCTCTGATACTCCAAAAAAACCAAACAGCTTCGTTGTTTTGTCTTTTCGTTTGTATACGATAATACAAATGCACTTTCAGTTCCAGGCTAAAGCGGCGGTGGAACTTACGGGATTTGCTTCGATTTGTCCACAAGTCAAGTGGGTAAAGCAGCAAGAAGCTAACTGCTTCTTCTACATCAACGAACAAGAACCGACATCTGTTCTTCATATGAGAAGAAGCCAAAGCCCACCTACATCAGCATCTACTCTCTCGTCCTCTTTCAACGGCGGAGCCGCCGCTGCTGGCGACGGAGGAGATAATCTCACCGAGACAACAACAACCACAACCACGGAGTTTCAACCGATCTCGAGTGAACTTGACCTTGTTACAGCTCCTGGAGGTGCTCAAAGATGCAATCTTGGATTGGAAGAGTGGGAGACTATGTTGTCTGAGTCAGGATAACTCGCTTCTGCGTTGGATAACTGGTGAGGTGGATGACCATAGTTTTGGTCTGAAGCAGCTTCAGAGTGGTGGTACTTGTCCCAATCAGGGTCTTGACTTCGAATGCAAAGCAGGGTTGGGGGTTGTTGATCAAGGTCCCGGGTTTGACTCAGTTGGTAACCTTATTAATTCGGATCCTGGTAATTTGGGTTATTTTTCAGGTTCTGGATTTCTGCCAAATCCCAATAATAATGGGAATGATATCCAAAATCCAATGTTTGCTTCACCAGCTGAGAGTGTTGGTCACCATGTTTCTTTGCCTATGCTTTATCAGCAGCAGCAGCAGCAGCAGCAGCAATGTCAATACCTTGAAACCCAAGAAGTGAAACCCCAGATTTTACATCCCCAAACGCCCAACATTTTCTTGCCATTTTCTCAGGAAAACCATACCCTTCAGTCTTTACCAAAGCGGCTCAACCATGGTAGCTTGGAGCTTTGTTCTCAGATCCCAAAGTTACCGTTTTCTGATGGTGGGCATGAATTGTTCATGAAAAAGCAGCATCTTATGGGGTTTCCTCAGCAGAAGCCATTGTTGGTGGCTACACAACAACAGCAACAACAACAGCAAGAAGCCACATTGTTGGACCAGCTTTACAAGGTTGCCGAGTTGTTAGAGACTGGGAATTTCTCACACGCGCAAGGGATATTGGCGCGGCTCAATCACCAGCTGTCTCCTATAGGCAAACCATTTCAAAGGGTTGCTTTCTACTTCAAGGAGGCATTGCAGTTACTTCTCCTCATGAATAACAACCCAGTCTCACCCCAGCTTCCTAGGAGCCCCTCGCCTTTTGATGTTATCTTCAAAATGGGAGCGTACAAGGTCTTCTCTGAAGTTTCCCCCCTTGTCCAGTTCATAAATTTTACCTGCAACCAGGCCCTCCTTGAAGCTCTTGATGATGCTGATAGGATTCACATTGTGGACTTTGATATTGGCTTTGGTGCTCAGTGGGCTTCCTTCATGCAGGAGCTTCCTATGAGGAGTAAAGGAGCTCCTTCATTGAGAATTACAGCCTTTGCCTCCCCGTTAACACATCAACCTATTGAGCTCGGCCTTGTACGGGAAAATCTCATGCAATTCGCAAATGAAATAGGTGTAAGCTTCCAGCTTGAGGTACTCAATTTCGATTCTTTGCCTTTGTTCCGATCAAATGAAAATGAGGCATTTGCTGTGAACTTCCCTGTTTGGTCTGTTTTGAGTCAACCCTCTATTTTGCCAAATATACTACGCTTTGTGAAGCAGCTTAGGCCAAAAATTGTAGTGTCTATAGACCGAGGGTGCGAAAGAAATGATTTGCCATTCCCACAACATATAATCAATGCATTTGAGTCATATGTAAGCCTATTGGAATCCATTGATGCTGCTAGCGTATCTTCAGATGCTGTGAACAAGATTGAAAGGTTCCTTCTTGTTCCTAGAATTGATAACACTGTTTTGGGACGCATTCATTTACTTGAGAAAATGCCACCATGGAAGACCCTCTTTTCCTCGGCTGGTTTCACCCCTATACCATTCAGTAACTTCACCGAAACTCAAGCTGAATGTGTGTTAAAAAGGGCTCAAGTGAGGGGTTTTCATATCGAAAAATGCCATACTTCACTTGATCTTTGCTGGCAGCGAAGGGATCTTATCTCAGCTTCTGCTTGGAGGTGCTAAGGATTTGTAACGAACCGGCAGGGGAGGTTGGTTCTTAGCAACTCGCAATCTTTATCAACTCTCTCCAGAAGTATGAATTAAGCCAATAATTTACTAAACTCTGCTCTGTTTTTATGACTTAAGTACATGTCACCCCTATACCATTCGGTATTTTTGTGTGTTTGTTTTTGGGATGAAGAAGCTGTGTTTTATTCTGGTTAATGGTGATGATTTGTTGTATATTTGACAAAAGAATTGAGTGCTACAAATTTCAAATGCAACTTACCAGAGTTTAGTGATGTTTTTAGGCATCAAATCGTATGTTACAACTACAGCCCTAAAGAAGCACTTGAAGATCAGTTAATGTCTTGGTATTGCCTACTTCCTTAGGTAGGCTCCAATGGAACTGCCAATGTACAATAACCTAAATCTTTACTTAGTATCTCGCTTATTGAATTAATTCGGATTAAATATTATAAAGATCTCCTTTTAAATCTAATTTTCTTCATTCGAAATGACATGATTCAAATACTTAAAATCTCGTCCTGCAATGTTAATCAGTAGTTAGTGAAATGATTTATTTTTTAATATTTCTAGTAATATTTTAAATGGAGAAAATTTTATTATTAGAATAATCAAAGACGAAGCTAAGATTTAATGTTATAGGAGTAAGAGTTTATTGAACTTTTAATTTTTAAAATTGAGATGGATAGAAAATTAACATTAAAAATGTCATTAAAGGGGACTATTGCCCCTCCCATCTATACATAGTCTCGTCCTCGAGAGCAATCCAACATTATTGGATGAGAATATGAGCTACTTTCCCCCAAGAAGAACCCTTGGATTAGGTGAGCTGTAGTGTTGTAGACAAGGGGCAAAGACCGTTTGCTGCAACCTTGGAAGACAATGAACCTCAAGACACCCACGATTCACTAGTTTTGCTCCTCATCACATGGATGTGTTTCATTCCATACCTTTGCTTGTGTTTCTGTCCTTGGTTTTTGTTTATTTTAATTCAAATTGATATAAAACAGAAGATGGATGGAACATTATACTGTCTATGCATTTAATTTATGAAAAATAAATTATTCGATGTCATGAGAACATGCAGAGTCTTATGGACCGCCACAAAGATTAATCACTCCCCAAACAATCTACAAATAAAATATCAATAAACAAACGTCAGGTTCATTGAAAAACGCACTGCTAAAGACATGTCCAAGTCAACCAACCTCAAGAATCAATAGGGTTTAAGATAGATTATTAATAATGAAGTAAATCTTATATTAATCCCTTATTTTATTGCTTTTTAAATCTAAGGAAGTCGGAAGATGGTAATTGGATTGGATGTGGGTGAAATCAAAGTAGATTGATATCTAAATGGATTGTTTAATATCCTAAAGCTTTCATTGGCCTCACTGAAACAAATTTTAAAACAAAATATTAAATAGAATTAAGACATAATTGTATAACCAGACCCAACCAATGTGCAGAAGACATAACTAAAATGATGGCTAGATGTGAGCCATATACTATGGTTCAGGGCATTTGAGGGCTCAAGTGGTCCAGACCAACTCCAAAGATTTTTCACCTTTGCCCCTTAATTATTTAAAAAAAATAATTTATTTATGAATTTGTCCTTAACCCCAAATCTTAGCTCTATCCTTTTCTACTCATCTTTTATCCCTGACCTTATGTTTTTCATATATTTGAAGCGATGCTAAATACTAATAAAATTTGCAATTTTTTTTGTATTTAAACACATCCATACTTCACTTGATTTCTAATAAAAATCCAATAAAAACAAGTGTTCTTTTTCAAGTATGAACTACCAGGTAATTGCCTGCTCCATGCCAGCCAAAATCCCTTGTAAAGAACTGGTTTTGTTTAAAATACAGATACCAGATGTCGTCACCCACCAACTACTTGGGCAGACCTTTGAAGTTATCCTCTATGGACACACATCAACGACTCAATCAGGCAGGCTCCTTCATACAACTTAACAATGTTAAAGAGTCTTATTAGAAAAAACAGTTCATATTTGTTTTACAAAAATTAGATTCAAGTATTGAGTTTATAAAGTACGTGTTATCAAAAATTTTAAATATATATAAACAAATATTGTTTTATAATAATATTAAATGATTATTGTAAGAAAAAAATAGGTTGACTCCAACAATATTTCCCGATGCAAGTTGACTCAATAAATCATTTCCTCACCTAACAAAGAACAATAATGGAATGATAAAAGTATGTGGAGCAAGTTGCATGTTTAAATGTGCTTCGACAACGTCATCATCGTTGTCGTACTCGTCGTGTTATAATGCAATAAATTACGATATTTGATGGAATTGTTATAGACGTTTTTAATATAAACAATTTAAATTTTAAAATTATAAATAAAATAAATTAAATCAGGAATATCATTCTCATAATCAACGTATACAATATATGAAGGAATTCCATTTACCTTTGTTTTTTATATTTTTTTAAAAATTGAATTAATTATAAATTTATTTTCTCCTTTTAAAATTTATATTTTACCCCCTTAAATTCTACTCCTACCTTTAAATCAATCAAAAAAAAATAAAGACGGTTATTTAAAAAGTGTTGGATATAATTCTAGTGAATATTTTAGATAAAAATATTATTTTGTAAAATTTAATTATCAATGTCCGAATCATTAATTGATTAATCCAAATCAAATAAAAATAATTTTAATAACCATTATTTCAAGTTTTTATGATAATTTAAAATTTTTATTAATAAACAAAGTTTTCACATTAACCGGTTATAAGAGTTTATTTAACGATATTAATTAGTACTCATACGTAACGTTAATAATAGGAAAATATTTTATGTATTGCAGGCAAAAAAATTATTTTCCAGTAATATTTATTTTTTATAGTTTAGAAGTTATGGTTAGATTTTTAGTGTTGTAGATATATTTTAAGGTTTGAAATAAATTTTATATTATAAAATTTAGAATTTAAGGTTTAAAGTTTATGATTTTAAAAAATATGTGATAATATCAAATTATATTAAAATTAAAATAATTAGAATAAGTCCCCGGAAATAATACTTTGACCCCATGAGGGAAAAATAAAAATACTTGAGTCAGGTGGTGGTGGGATTGATGATTACTAGTCCGAGCATGCAAACATGATTGAAGAACAAACTCAACATGTCACTAAAATTTATTTTTCATCCAAACATCAAGAAATCATGTTAGAGAAAACAAGAGCATTCATGGGAATCATATCCAACATTTAAAAAAAACACGACAATAAAACCTTGAAGACATTGATAATATCATATATGCTTGAGGCTTACGGCCAGCTCTTGGCTATCTGTTCCTTGAAATATCTGCAGACCATGCAAAACATAGAATACATTCCATCCACGTCTTTAGTTGCAGACTAATATGACACATATTTTGGATAAGTTGAACTAGGCTGTAAAAATCTTACTTGATCTGAAAACTAGACTAAAATTTGTTCGAATTATAACTTAATTTGATTCGAAGATGCGATGACTCAAAATTGATATGTAACTGACTGTTGTTGATCAAAACCGAGTTGAACTTGTTACTGTAGTAATCATACCCGACCTTGCATCCGATTGAGAATGACTCAAACTCCAATTGAACCTATTACTATGAACAAAAATTTGATCTACACCTGACTAAAACTAACCCAAACTCGAGACTAAAATGACAGATAATCAATACTATCCGACTAAATTGACTCAAGATTCAATTTTACTTGAATGTTAATTATCAGTATTTGTAAGATTCAGGAATTTTTGTTTATTCTAGTAGGGATTAGGGGATTTAATTGATTAATGTTCGAGAGTCGATAATTATAATGTATTTAATTAATATTAGTGTTTGGGGATATGAGATTAATTTAGGAATTAAGGAATTAGGTTTGCACTTTAATTATTAGTAGTCCTAAGATTCAAGGATAGATTTGGGGTTTATGGGTAATTATGACAAGTTGAATGTTTGAGTTATAAGATTAGTTTAGAGATTAAGAGATTATGCTTGCACTTTAATTATTTGTACCAAACTCAAACTTAATACGAATTTAAAACCCGAATTAATCCGATCTAAAAAAATAACTTAAAACTATTTGACCTGAAATGAATTCGACCTAAAATTAAACCGATCTAAAGTCTATCCGAACCCAAATTAACCCGTCAATTAATTGATTCAGACTCAAACTATTTTAACCAGACCTGAAATAAATCTGACCTGAAACTGACTCGTAACCAACTTAAATTCAGTCGAAATATCAAATCGACCTAAAACAATATGCATTCGATTTGACCCGACCTAAAATATATTCAATTAACTGTTTTTACGTCCATAAGTTAGAAGTTATAAATCCCATGTTCAGGGTATATAATTCCGACATCACATTCGAATACGATCGTAATGTCAAAACATGACAACGATAACACATATCAGTTGACGGGTACAATTTCAGAGAGACATTATTCGTCATTATCAACATATGGTGTTCAAGGGTTGTTCGAAATGTGGCATAAGCTGTCGTAGAAAGAGACAGATGAAGTAGCTGTTGACTACAAACACTTGACCAATCTTCTCCATTGAAAGTATACGGGGCTTTTGTTATCAACAAGCTTCCTAGGAGTGTGGACAAAACATAGATGCTCTCATGAGACAACCAGCTTTGGGCGCTCCTAAGCCTACTTGCTATGTTCGCAAAAGTTATGTTGGGTGGGTAAGGGTTGACACTCCCCATCCAACCCTACTTGCTATGCATCATTTGCCTGACTTTTTCTTAAACCTCTGAAAGACATGCCATTTTGAGTTGGTGAAATTATGGTTTTGAACCCTTTAGTATGTGCAAATTTGAGATTTTGATGATGAATTTTAGTTTCTTATAATTTAATCATCCTTATTAATTCTCAGTTTAATGTAAATCCAGTTAAATCTAAAAAATAGAGTGTACAAATCAATTTCTTTTAAAACCATCCGGCAAACTATAGAATAAAAAAATTAATGATATTAACATGTCGTATATATGTGATAATATATTTTAAATAACATGGCATCTAGCTTCATTCTACATATATATAATATATCATTATCGTTAAATTTTTACGATATGATAAATATATATGTAATATATAATTTTATTCTAACATAAAATATAAAATAATTAAATTTTAAATAAAATAAAATAAATTAACTAAATCTAAAATAAAAAGCTACTAAACATTCTTAAATTTTAAATATCATTCTATATATATATGACATATTATTATTGTTAATTTTTTAACTATCTAATCATTATTCTAGTTAAAAATGAGATATTTGTTAAAAAAATATAGGTTAAGGGCTAAATTTATCTTAAAAAAGAATGAGAGCTAAAATAATAAAAATCGTAAACGTTAAGGGTTAAAATTATCTTTATGCCTTAAAAATAGTATTGAAGAAGTATGTATATAGATATAAAAATAAAGATGTTGAAATTGTAATCAAACTATACTATAATATTATTATAAACAGTACAATTAAAATTTATACATAAACTTAAAAAATTGATTCGACTCAAACTCACTAAAATCGACTCGATGTCATGTAAAATAAGAAGATTTTATTTTTTCTATTATATTCTCTATAGATCAACTTATATTTATACACAAAATTCTGCTATACTAGTAAATATTAAATTATGTTAAATATAGTATTTACTCTTATAATTATGTCACTAATGCAGTCTATAATATTAGCATCTACGTCTGTAATATACGCTTATTTTCTTGAACTAATTACAATAGTTATAGTATTATTTATTTTAAAATATACTCATAATTATTGAATATTATTGAATATCGATCGTTCAATCACTACACTGCAGTTATAATGTTTAAACATAAAACCTTTAAGATCTTTAACCATTGGAACCATAAGTTGACATATCATTGAATCATTCTCCCAAGCACCCCTTCAATTTCATCCCGACCCTTCAAAACCCCAACCAATTCCTCTTAGCATTTCCAATACCAGAAATCATGAAACAAAAACATGAATCACCTGTCCAACATAAAAACATGACGGAACACTAATAGCACATTTGACAACCAATACGAAGGATCATCCCATGCCCTCTGTACAAATCCCGTGGAACAGACAGCACGAATGAAGGAGACGAGGGGGAAAAACACATATTGAACCCACAGAGGAGCTAACCTCATACTCTCGAATCGGCCCAATTCCTTGATTCCCAACACCAAGCTCGACTAACCTCGAGGCACCGACCCATCATGATCTTTATCCACAAGAACCAAAGACAGAGCAATGGCAAGACCAACAACAAGGACAAAATTGAGACAAATCGCCATAAAAGTAGGGGCTGTCGTCACAAAAAGCCCTTCCCCTTTAAAGATGCTTTGCCACAATAGATATCCTCCAAAGTCCAAATCGATCTTTTCATGTTTGCCTCATTGTTTTTATGTCTCTATTATAATTAGTGAGCGTGAAAAAAACGCATGACTTTGATTTATAAAAGAGAAGAAAAATAACCTTATGGATGGGTCCAAGTGTTATATATAGTTTAATATTATTTAAATATATTTAAATTTAAGATCTTACGTACGAATATTTTTTACCAAAGTTAAGTGATATAGATTATTCAAGTGAATTAGGACAAAAACTTGAACGAAAATAATTTAAAAAGTCATAATAATGTCAAAAAGTCATTAAACCGATAGGACCCAAATCCTACCGCAGCCCCATCTCTTCTTTTTATATGTCATTTCTGTCTCCTGATATGTTCCCCATGCTGGACCACCTTTCTTTTTCTTTGAACCATACAACTCGGTGGAGCCTTGGGTGGCTGAAAAATCATGGGTCCTTCTTCTTCTTCTTTCTTCTCTTTCCTTTTTATCTATAATACTTCCCCTGGTATTTCAACAATTAGACGTGCTCACCTTATTTAAGCTCAACCTTTCATTTTAGAGCTTGAGTCGTCTGAAAAATCATAATCTCTGTACAAATTTCTGCAAAATTAAAGCAATATATGATGAACATGCTGCATGCATGGAGACAAGTTTCATTCCCACTAAGAGAAATATACTAAAAGTGAAACACATTTTTGTCATTCAGTTGTATAGGAGGTTGAAGGAGGGGAATTAGGCAAAGAACAAGCTGCATACACATTGGGAGGGGCTGGCCCAAAAAACATTGTTTATAAATACATAATATCCGTTTACGTTTAAAACGAAAATATATATACATATGGACCGTTTAAGGCCCAAGCCAAAATAATTCCTCAACCTACTATACAAACAGGTCTCTCCACCGTCCGATTTGATCCGATTTAACGGTCTATATTAGTATTAAAAATACCCTTTCTAATTTTTTGTAGTCATTCATCTTTTCTAATTTCCCACATCGACCACTCTAATTTGTACCCAAACTTTGATACATCACATTTTATGTTCAACATGTCAAAAAGAGGAGTTCTATGTTTTTACAATGATCAACTGTTGAAGTCAGTCGTTGATAGAATGAATGGACGGCTTAATCTAGTTGGTTTTTAGATTTGTCGAAAGAAGATTTGTTACATAAGATGTCTGATATGGATATTATTTGTTATTAAGTAATAATTTTATACATTCTAACTCAGTTGGTTAACGTCCAACTTAGATTCGTTAATTTTTTAATAGAAAAATATCTTTATTAATTTATTAAATCTAGTGATTATTTTATAATTTTTTATAATCATACAACTTAATTAAAAGGATCTGTATACTCTAGTGACTATCTGATTCGTTCAAGAAACTCATTTCTCCATAAATGATATGAAAGTTGTGTACCAAAACTAAGCATCTATATATCTTACAGTCCCCGACATTGATCATCCAAGAGAGACCAGAGTTCCAAGCAATGTGGGAATGCCCACCCGCCAAGGCAAAGCCATGATTTGTGGGCAAAACCTCTGGGGACTCGTAATCATCTAGCAAATTATGACCAAGGACAACGTCAAAAGGCATATACTCTTTCCAATGGGTCCCAGGCCAAAACAAACCTATAATCAAGACAATCATTTTAATACAAAAGCATAATCAAAGATTTGGGGGGGCGGGGGTGTGAAACTTACAAACTTTTACTAAAACTAAAATGTATACGAATGGGTAAATACCGGGATTTGATTCCAAATATTAATATTTATCATAAGATTATTATTTTAACTATTATATATTTTAGTTTGAAAATATTATTTTAAACTCGGTATTTATAATATTTTCAATTAAACTCGTACTCTAACTGTATCCTAATCTATTGTATGTTAGATTCCATATTTATTTCGTCCCATATAAAAACATGTCTGCGTTGCGTTAGCAGAGTCTGCGCAATTTTGTCTCCATCGCTAATGGTGTCTCTCGTCCCAACGTTCAAAAGAACCCCTTCTGGACCACCTTAGGGACCACTGGGCTACTGGGAGTCTAGGAGAAATGGATCCACAGTGGCGGTATTCACCCGCGAGGGACAGGACTCCCATAATTTTAAACATTAGAAAAATAATGATACAATTATATAATCTGTCATAAATTTATTCTTCTACTTTGTTATTTAGTTCAAATAATTAACACTAGTATTTATTTTAGTTGAAGATGCGGATATGATAAGCTGGAAGGATGTTTCAAAGGGAAAATGGAAAGTATTTTAACCAAAATAGCTGAGGGTTAAAAATGATTTGGATTAAGTAATGATATTAGAAGAGTATGATAATCGAAACTTGATAGTATATAACACAATACTATAATATATATTAGATTTTATCACGCTCACAATATAAATAAAAAGCATTTTTTTATAAAAATAATTTTTTAAAATTTACTCAATAATATCATATGTTGAGTGAAAAAAAATTGTTTATGAATTGATTGGTGATCTTGAGCTCAAATCATAATGAATGGTTCCAAGTTATTTTATTTAAAAACTATTTAAAATATAAAAAAGACAAAAATTCTCTTATAATTATAGCATTCAATTCACCGGTCATCACACCACCTCAGTGAGCAGTTTCATATACCATAGATCTGTGTATTTAAAGATTATATCATTTGATCCCGACAAATGACTAAAGAGCAAGAAAATCTCTGTCAGAAAATGACAAAAAGCAGAGACGTAGACGAAGATTTTATATTCGTTGGTAGAGAGAATGCAACGGAAACACAACATTTGTGACTGTTGGGTATAAATATAAAGGAAAACTCAACATACATTAACCGTAAATAAAATATACATATTCGGAAGATAATAGAATGACTAATAATTTTTTATCTTGAGCCATAGTATGTTTGTTGGTATTTTCGAGTTTACTAACGTATATGTTATAAGATAACTATGGATGCTGATATTGTTCATTAGTTTAATCTTTAAATCTGTATTAAAAAAAGCCTTTAACTATATCAATAAATTGACCCATTGATAAATAATTTGATACGTAAAAAAATTTTTATTACAAAATTTAATATACAATTATAATCTATCCAGATTAATAGTATAAAATCCTATAAACCAATAAAATAAAATAAAAAATCCAACCCTAACATAACAATATTCTGAGAGTAGGGAGGGAACCAAAAAAAATGACCGTTGGCAGCACCCAAACTCTTATATTAAATAAATGTGTGAATTACTTGCTCAGTCATCACATGATACAACATATATACCTAACCAAACTAGATCATCAAACCCAGAAAATAATAATATCTCACTCTTGATTCATACTTTCTTAGTCTCTGAGATATCAATGCTAGTTTAATGGAGTGTTCTTCTTTGTTATTATTCTACGTATGTTGTTTCTTATGGATTGCGCCGCCGTTATTAGCAACAACTTCAATCGTCAGTGCAAATGCTTCTTCTACTACGAACACAACCAAGCACCACCATATATGGGTCGGACCCGTCGGGCACAGGCTCATTACCGTCGACATGAACGGGTCTGGTCATTTCCGGTCAGTTCAAGATGCCGTTGATGCAGTCCCGGAGAATAACAGGAAGAATATTCTGATTAAAATCAGCCCGGGAAATTACGTGTAATAATTTTTTTTTTTTTTAATTTTATGTCTCTGCTTCATCTTTAGCCTTCTGCAACAAATGTCTTCCGTTTTGAATTTAAATGGCGTATCTAAGCATAGATTTTCTGAAAAAGTGGTGGCGGTGCAGAGAGAAGGTGGTGGTGCCGGCGACAAAACCATACATCACGTTTCAAGGCGGTGGCAGAGAGTCGACGTTCATAGAGTGGCACGACAGAGCCTGTGATCGTGGGGCCAACGGCCAACAGTTGCGTACTTATCAAACTGCTTCTGTCACTGTATATGCTAATTATTTCTCTGCTAGAAACATCAGCTTCAAGGTAAATACTGAAATTTTTTTAGGAAATAAATACCAAATATTATACGAAATTTTAGGGAGAGGTCTTAAAATAAGAATTTTGTTAAATTTTGAAACTGACTAATAGTCATTATAATTTAGTGTTTCTACTTTATCAAGTCATCACCTATTATTCTTGAAGTGTTGTATGTAACCTTGATTATCATTTTTATGTTCAAACTGGCAGAATACAGCCCCGGCACCGAAGCCGGGAAAGCAAGGATGGCAAGCAGTGGCATTCCGTATATCGGGCGACAAGGCTTATTTCTCCGGATGCGGATTCTACGGTGCGCAAGATACCCTTTGCGACGATGCCGGTCGTCATTACTTCAAGCAATGTTATATCGAGGGCTCCATCGACTTCATCTTTGGGAACGGGCGCTCCATGTATAAAGTAAGAACAAATATTGTCACTGCTACTGTCTACTGTCTACTGTATAGGGATAGGGTTTTTTGTGGCTCGTGACTTTCAGAATTTGAAACGGAAAGTGGAGCCAAGTTGGCAAATTAAAAGGACATTACATGGTTGTGTTCTGTACCAAATCTGACCCTCTTATCCATACAATATTAAAAAAAGGAAGAAAGCTTTTTGTCTGTCGGAAAGTAGTGCTGCTCACTTGCCAAAACAGACCTTGAGTCGAGTTAAGTCGAGTCAGATATGTTTCGGATTAAGAAATATTTTTGTTCAAATTATTTGGTCCGCTGACTTGGTTACTGTTTGCTTGTGTTCCAGAATTGTGAACTACACTCCATAGCTACAAGATTCGGATCCATAGCTGCCCATGACAGGAACACACCGGATGAGAAGACCGGGTTTGCGTTTGTGAACTGCACTGTAACGGGTACTGGCCCTCTTTATGTGGGTCGGGCCATGGGTCAATACTCTAGGATTGTTTATTCTTATACTTACTTCGCTGACCTCGTTGCTCCCGGTGGCTGGGACGACTGGGACCATGTTAACAACAAGAACAAGTATGTTCCCCTTCACTCTCTATCTTCTCACATTATAAAGAGTGTGTTCAATTCTGATCTAAATCTGAACAGTTGAAGTCAAATTGGCACATTGTTTTATTTGTTTTTTCAGGACAGTTTTCTTTGGGGTGTATAAATGTTGGGGTCCTGGAGCTGCGGCGGTCGGTGGAGATAGAGAGTTAGATTTTGAGACCGCCCATCCATTTTTGGCTAAAAGTTTTGTGAACGGGAGACATTGGATCGCACCATGGGATGCTTAGACCACCAAACTCACTTCATCTTAGAGAGCCTAATCATCTTGTTTATTTTTCAAAATTCATTCATTCAATTCATTTTTTAAAGAATATCAACTTGAATTTATTGTAATAAATACAATGTAATAATTCAATTCATTCTTGTAAGGTTCTTGTTCTTTAAGATTTAATATTTTAAAATAATTTTGTTTTTATATAAACACAACGTTGAAGTAAATCAATTAATAAAATAGAATTTCAGCATCTTTCTTATTCGATAGATAACTGATAATAGATAACAATCTTTCAAACATAATACTAAAAGATGATATGCAAATACAAAGGTATATTTAAGTTTTATCCTTAAATTAACGAAAGTAGTGATCCATAAACAATGATTTCTTACCATAACAAGGTGCCACTACTATTTGCCTAGATACTAAAGTATCAAGTATCGGAGATTCTACTGTAAGGTATTTTAAGATCCGATTAAAATAAGATAATTTTTTGTGTGATATAATTTTTTTTTAAAGTAAAATTTATATAAATTCTTACTTCATTTATAAGAATTTACGTAATTACACAAATTCTTACTCAACTAATAAGAATTTTAGTTCTATATAAAATTTTAATATTTTTATAAAAAATTATATTAATCATATTTTAACCCCATCCTATGATGTCTGACCAAGCATGTAAACTAAAGTAGTGACCATGCTTTCCATAAGAGTTGTAAATATAGAAACGTCCAGAGCTGATCCTTTTCTAGGTCATTTAAAGAAGGTTTAATGGCCCGTTTGGTCCCTGAAATATACACAAAATACTAAACTGTCCATTGAAGTAGTTTTGGGACATTTTGCTAATAAAGTATATAAATCGTTAACCCATTTGGTCATTGTCATTAACTGTCGTCAATAAAAAATGTGGACCAATCAAAACGCACATGTCACAAATAAAAAAATCAACTGAATTAAAAAAAAAGTTAATTATACTTTAAGTCTGCAAATATGTTATTATTATTTTCTAACATTATTAAAAAGTAATATATAATTAATTATATAATTAAAAAATCAACCGAATATAACCCCAAGCCATATTAAAGAGAAAAATGAACTAAATGCATTTAATTCCAATACAAACCATAAAAGAAAAATATAACATTTTATCATCTTTCCTTCACCTAAACACATATATTTCCATTCTTTCAAGAAATGAACAAATGCTGTACTAATGATGTCTGCTCAGTGCATTTGTTTCTTTTTCAGTAACCAAAAGAAAAAAGAGTATGTCTAATCTCCTTTTAACCCTATTAAATAAGACTTCATCTGACCGATTGACTCTTATTTTTAGCCATCTGTTTCTTGTTTCCCTTTCTATAACAATCTAAAAATTCTGGAAAAAAAAATGCCAACCAAACGAAACATAACAAGGCAACTGAATATCAAAATACAAATGCAGAGAGGGGGAGGGGGAAGGGGTCTAAAGAGAGATATTTGTGTTTCCATAACCAGGGTTTTAATGTGCTGCCATTGTTGTATGCTTCAGAAATATCACGAGTATTCGTATTTTGGATTGCAGGAACAAAACTTTGATATTTACATCTTGAAAAATCTTGGCTCAAAGCTCCACTTCATGTAGCTCATCCCCAATACTACTATTCATTGGACCAGGCATGAACAAAGGTGGAGGCTTTCCCAATGCCTCCCCTGATGGTCTTATTTCGGACCCACTGGGATGACCTGATTCATTACCAAAGTTGCTTCCACTCCACGAGGCTGTTCGACGTGAGTGTGATGTATAGCCATTGGCATTTGTCATCACGCCTTCCTGAGGGATATCATCCATGCTTGGGAACTTTTGCCTAGTCGTTGATGATGAAGGCTTGGGAGAGGGACAAGACTCGTTGAAATAGGCATTGGAAGTGGAAGTGGAAGGGGTAGGATTATTACTTGTGGCATTCTCTTCTTGCGCATTTTCAGTAATTGCCTCCATCGATTGTTCACTTCTTGCGGTTGATACAGGGGAGGGAATAAAGAACTTAGCATTTGCAGCCACTGCAGGTTTAACAGAGGAAATAGCAGGTGACTGAAATAAATTTGCTTGGCCGACACCACCACCTTTGTTGAAAGTATCCACATACCTGTCAAGAGTTCATAATGCAATAGGAAAATTAAATGAAAAACATAAATACTACTGGTTTACAAAGTAACATCACAAAGAAGATAAAAATCAACTTTTGACCCCCCCCCCCCCAAAAAAAAAAAAAAAAAAAAAAACGAAAAATGTTAATTTCAATAATAGAACTTCAGAAGTACCTTGCTCGAACACCCATCCGTCCATGAGCAGAGAATTGATTGGAGCTTGTAGGAATAGGAGGGATCCCAGAAGCATGATCTATTGGGGTTGGGTTTCTGGAATTTGAGCTTCCATTAGGGGGAAAACCTTCATTCTTCAATGCAGAGTTCAAGTTGTAATCAGATGCTCCATTCTGGAATGTTGCAGTGGTCGGAGGTGGTGGCAAGGCTGTTTCTTCAGCTGGAGGTTCAGCACCTTCCTCCACCCATCTCTTAAGTTTTTCATCATAGTAGAATTTGTTCTTTTCACCCAGCTTAGCCTTCAGATGGCAATGTGAATTATATTAAATCAAACATTTTTGTATATCAGGAGGGGTTATCCAATGCTTTTTCAACAGAAAACCAAGAAATTTATGAAAATAATAATGGTAAGTAAGAGGAGCTACCTGCTTATCAGAACGAGGCCCTAAGACTAACCCCACAGTTTTCTGTAAAAGTTGTGAGCCAAAACTAAAACGAGAAAAGCGAGATGCCCCTACTGAGCCTGATGTTTTTCCTTGTTCAGTGGATGCTCCTGCTTGCTTTGATGAATCAACCTGATCCATCAAATATCAGTAAGACGCCTCCTTAACTTATTGAATTAAGATGCACAAGTAGCTAGTATCAAATATATTTTCAAGTGGAGATAAATGTGAACCTGTCTTGGTGTTCTGCCCATGTCCGGCTCTGAAACACTTCTATTATGAATTGTCATTTTTCCGTCATCCCCCTTACCCGCCCAGTCACTTATAGGTTCCATTGAAGAAGAAGGCATCAATGAAGACATGGCCATTGTTGATTGGCTAGCAGAGACTCGTGGCCCGGTTTGTTGGTTGAAATGATCATTACCTAGAGAACTTCCATTTGATGCTGACGTAGGAGGTGGTAGACCCCCCACAACTCGATGTGCAGTGCTATCAATAAAGTTCAGCAATTTACCAACTAATTTTGCCGGAGCCAAATTTGTAGCATATCCCCCCTACAAAAGAAAGCCCAAAATGAACAAAGAAAAGATCAATGAGAAAGCCTAAACTGAGAAGCTAAAACTTACCTGTTGATGGAATCTTATCCTCTCTTCAAGGGATAAAACTAATTGTTTCCAAGTTTCTACCTCAGGCACTCGACTATTTTTCAGAGATTTTAATACAGCTTGACAATACCTGAACCAACCTTTATTATGTAAACAAATTGAATGAAAAATACCTTCGGAAATTAAATGCGAACAACTTAAATATGCTTACTTCAACGAATCTGAAACTTTTCCAACTTCAGCCAGCATGTGTGCATAAATAAGTTTATATGGCTGAAATGGTAGCATGACAAACTGAGAGTTCCCCAGCACCTTCGAATATTCGTATAATTCAGTCCTCTGAAAGAATAACAGAAAATTTGAAAGGAATAAATGACAGGTTGATATCTTAAAGTTGCATGCTTAAAAATGAGAATCTTGTCCATCCATGAACACCTGGGATATGGCATTATGTACAACCAGTTACAAAGAGACAGCTTTACCAATGAAATAACAAATTATACAAATTTCATGGAGGTGATCAGATGTACGTGCATATGTATGCAGGTGTCTGTCTGTATGTGTCTGTAACATGTTATATATACTCTCTCTGTAGTCTGTCCCACTGAACGTGTCAAGTATCGACCTTTTTGGTCAACTTTTTTAACTTTGACTTCTTATTGCTTTAAATTTATTAATGATAAAAATATGAAAAAATGCGTTTTATAAACCTTCAATCAAGTAGTTTAAAAATATATATTTTATAAAATTTAATTAACTAAAATATTTACAATATTTAAGGTCAAAGTTTAAAATATTTGACTTTTAAAAGTCAATACTAGATAAATTTAGTGGACAGAGAGAGTATAATATAGGGTGAGAAAGAGAGATGATAGAATGCAAACTGTATCTCTTATTTAAGTTTCCACCTAAATCAATTTTGCTAGAAGATCAATTTTTTTATTACAATTCCCCCAATTGAGAAAAATACATTCTCAAATACATAGAACAGATAAAATCTAGTAAACATGCTTAAGTACCAACACCATGCCTGGCAAATAGATAATAACACAGTGATTAAGGATCAAATAAATTTGAGTAGCACCTGGATAGCCTCTGGACATGCATAGGTTCGGGGAAACTTCCAGTGGTCTGCTCCAATAAGACAAAGTCTAGCACTATCTGAATATGACTCAAAGTTTACTTCCGCGACTAAATAACAGATGTGTGCTGCCATTATCTGGATTTGAACTCTCAAGTAAGAGCCATTTTATAAACATTAAGAATAAATAAACATTCTAAAGAGTGTTCCATCCAAAAGGGATAAGATGGAGCAAGAGTGGAGAATAATGTACCTCACTCCTTTCCTTCCACAAGCAATCTCCAAGATGAACAATTACAAGCTCGTCATCTTTGGTTCTATTTGCAGTTATTACTGCCAAATTCTCCTCCCAATCATCAAGCATGCAACTTTCCCTTAACTGGCCAAAAAGAAAAGGAGGGAAAAAAAAGAAGCAACGGTATTCAGCTTCTTATGGGTAGAGGCAAACGTTTACCTATTAATATGAATTCAAACATTACTGTATCTGAAATGTAACAGGAAGTAGCTGAATGAAGCATCAGTTCCCCACAACAAAGGTACTCTTCTTCCATATAGTTAGCAAGATCATTCAAAAAAGGTATACACAAAATAGTAGAATCAAAAGTATATGAAATACAATCCTTTTAACCTATGTCGTTTTGCTAGTGGTTAACCACTTCACTTAAATCTCTTATTGAATAATCCACGATCACCCCAGAAAAATACTCTGAGTATATCATGTCTTACTAACTTGTTGGTAGAAAAATTTCCTCCTTCCTAAAAACCCAATTTAGTATTAAATTTCATACACCAATATATTATTACCTCTGCATTCCGTTGCGACAAATCCATGTTATCAACTGTGGAGCTTGCAGAAAAAACTTCGGCTGGTTGCCCTGCAATTAGCAAGCATAATGTCCGTAAAGGGGACCCTGCTACCAGCTGATGAAGGGCCATTTGCCTAACAGTATCAATGTAGAACTACAATGATACAAAGTCACCGCCGGGAACCAATGGCAAAATGAGAGAGATTGCAGCTTCAGTTAAATTCCATTGAACGTGGAAAACAAAAAATAAACCACAGGCAATTGAATAAAGTGAAAAAGCAAACCTGTTCACCAAGTTGCGACGCGAGAACTAGTGCAGGTCCCCACAATTGACCTTGTTGTGCACGCTGTAGAGCCTCTCTTTTTCTACCAGCAACAAGAAGATTCTGCACCTCAAATGCAATTGCCTACAACATATATTAAAAATTGAGGGGAAAAACACAAAACAGTCTGTAATAATAAAAATAGTGAAGTATAGTTGATGGCATACCCGAACTTGTCCTTCAGAAGGCAATTGCTGCAAGCAGTGGCTAGAAGCACCATAAGGTGTGTCCTTCCCCTTTGCAGACGCAAAGAGTTTAGCAACTGCTGATTCCGGAGTACCAGTCTCCTAAAAATGGGCACATGTCATTAAGAATGAAATACAATATAACCAAGTAAAAGAAATCAGAGAAGAAAGAAAACAGTCTCATTTTACTTCATTGTACATGAAAAAGAACCTCAGAAATCAGAATAGTAGCTATATCTTGAGTTGTATACTAGAAAGCCTAAGAAGATTAGATTGAAAAATAAAAATCACTAGACAAGAATCTTCACAAGATACCATTAAAGGTAAAAGTGAAAACTTTTAAGGAAAGTGGTCCTCACTATTAGAAAGGGGGGAAATTACAAAAAAAGTATTTACCTTCAATAGGGTGTCAGAGCCAAAAGGAGACCGAAGTTTTCCATAATGCTGACAAGCTATTTTAAGCAACGAGAGAATCATTCTTAAAAGTTCACCTTTTCTGTAGTCCATGTTAGGTGACTCAAAGCTGGAAATCCTGTCATCAATCCACTTGTTCAAGTCTTTGCTGCTTACATTTCCGCCAACCAATGGACCAGGGAAGGATTGATGGCACAAATTATTAAAATAATCAGAGGTTGGCGGTGCAGCACCAGAAATGCTAGTGTTTGAATTGGCAACTTCCAACAAATTGTGTACAATGATAGAGGCTCCTACAGAACCCTTCAAAGAAGCACAATCATAAAACATTAGCATTTAGGGAAAAAATGAAAATTATAACAACAGCATCATGTTTGGTACTTAAAACACAAAAAGGGTTCCCCAGCTAGAAAACAAAGCTTTAAATCCTCAATGAAGAAAGATATGTTATTTTCTGGAAATTAGAACAAGAGACACAACTTCAAAGAATCTATTTCTTACTTCCATCAGCTTCTGAAAAATAAATTAGATTTATACTGCACTACATTACTTTATTTATAAGTTGTCTAACCTGGGTACCAAATGACGAGTTTTGCAGAGGACTACTATCTTTCATTACTATGAGTTTTCCACCAAATCCAAAACTAACAAGTGCATGTGGAGGACGGCCAGCAGACGATCGGCTGGTATTAGAAGCATAAGGAAGTGGCTGGCTGGTCTGAAGTGGCTGCTGGGCAACATTTATAAGCTTCTGGCCTCCATAGAAATCATTTGAGAAATGTGTTTCCTCATGTTGCTTTAAATTTGTCTGGGTAAACTGGTGATTGAAGTTTTCATTCGGAAGAAAATGTTGAAACCCAGTAACCCCATTTGCTTTAGTATGAACCTGATTACCATTATTGACTGACTGAACTTCCGGCAGAGAATTATAGGATGACTTGAAGTGACTTACATGGTTGTTAACAGGCATATTCAAACCAAAAGATGTATCTGATTGCTGGTTCACATTGAAACTTGAAACTGCCTTGGTTTCGAGAACAGTCCCAGGTTGCCACATATTCAAAGCTGGACTATGATGATTACCATAGGAATCTCCCCAAGTACAGTGTTCACCAGGGCTTTCAAGACCTAGTGACCCATGATTATCGCCTTGTTCATGTTCACCATACAAGCTAGAACTGCTGATTTGAGTTGGAGAATTCTGAGCTGTAGAAGTAAATCCATTTTGCAGACCATCACCTTGAACAGTTGACTGAACAGAGGCATTATAACTCTCCAGTGCGCACCATTGTTGAGTAGTCAAGTCATAGTACCAACCAGGGTATTGAGGGTCAAAAACCATATGCTCTGGATATGCCTTGTTCACTTGGGAAACCTTATTCCAATTTGCCACAGTCTCCACGGAACTGCTCTCTACAGTCGTCATAGTCTCCGCAACAGATTGAAATGTCTGCTGCAAATAAGAATCTCCTGCTTTCACATCTGTGTTACCAGTGCCATCACCACTTGTACCATCCACCTGATACCACTGCCCTGAATTTGCATCATACTTCCATCCTGGATACATATTCTCCCAGTACTGGCTGCTATATAAATCAAGCTCATTTCCATTATCTGCAGTAGAAGCTTCGTAAACTTGATCGTGGTTGCCATCATGATGATACTGCTCGTAATTACTAACTGAATTCTGATCAAATACATTCGTTTTTGCAACTACATCCACCTCAGAAGGGAAATCCGCTACGGAATTCTCCCCTATATCACTGAAAAACTCAGAATATGAACCGAACCCTTGCACCCCATTCTCAGTAGAATCAGCAAAAAGCGAATTCCATCCTATTTCCTTAACCCCATCGTTCTTAGATCCAATGTCCTTATTTAAGTTCTGACTGAATACAGTCTCAGACCATGCTCCTTCTTGGAGATGATTATTCGATTCAACAACACTATTAGCTATCCCTGATGAATCATTAGGACCATAACCTGTCGGTGCATTGGCGTGTGCAGGACTTGCATCTACAAGATCTTTTTCCTTTCCACCATGACTGTCAGCCTCTTCGCCGCTGGAATCTTCTCCTATCAATAAATCAGAAAAGGCTTTAGCATCATTGGAGTCATTACCCTCCTTCAATTTTGGGACAGTGGGGCCCATGCTGTCTTCATCTTCCTCATTAACTAACTTGTCGAAGAAATCTTCATCCGTGTGATCCTCCACCAGGAATGGAGGATTCGAAGCCATCAACAAAATTGAAACAGAAAATGCTAACGAGCTTAAATGCCAAAGAAAACCCTAACAATCTAATAACAAAAACAAACGAAAGGAATCCTACTTGACTGTAATCTTATTGTCGAAAATCTAACGAAAAAAGTAAATAATTAAGAAAGATCTTCAGAATTCGAGCTGATACGGTTACGCGGACATCGAGATCCAGTTGCTAAAACGCCTCAATCAGATGAAATACATGAAACGAAGGAGCAAGATCCAGGACTTTTGAGATCTCAGCAATCCTAACACCATAAATTCAATTGAAAAAAAACTTAAAAGAAAGAAGAAAAAATTGAGGCATAACGCATTAAATTTAAAGGAGTGAGAGAAATCTAATGGATATAGAGTTCATAATCAAATAAAACAGAAAAAAAAAATCAAAATACTTACAGATTCAGGTGAACATAAGAAACTTGCAAGCGAGAGATGGAGAAGAATAAAGAGGGAGAGAACTTTGTTTTTTGTTATTTTAGTTTGTTTTGTTCTTCTTTCCGATCCGGAGATGTGTTTATTTTTACCCTTATTAGAACTATCAAAAGGGTTAATTCATCAGAGTCTCAAAATTATGGACTAAATTACAAATTGATCCTCAATTTTAAAACGTTTCGATTGATTTCTTTAAAATACAATATGATTCCAATCACACTTCGATGTTAAATGTTATTGTGGATCTAACCAACGGTATAAATTCATAAATATATATAAATATATCATAATTAACCTTACATTTAACACAATTAAGGAAAGAATTTGGTTTGAATGATTCTTTTTCGGTTTTTAAACAATTTATCATAATTAATTTGGATTGATTCGTACCGTAAATTTAACAAAAAATTTTATATATACAAAATTCTAAATTTAAAATCCGCTTAAGCGATACTAAGTCGATTACTAAAGTTTTAGTTCGGATGATACTTTAATTTGAGAATTTATTCAGAACACTTAAAATTTATGGACCAATTTAGAACTTAATTTATAATTTGTGACTGGTGATGTAATTAATTCTTATAATTTGTGACCGATGCTGATTCAAAATTAAAATAATTGTAATGAAAAGACATTTTAGTTCACTGATAAAAAATCTAGTCCCTAAATTGACATTACTTATACCGCTTAGGATTTTCTCTCTAGGAAAATACAGTTTTTCTAGTATTTAAGGGTCGTTTTAAAAAATAAAATAAAATATTTTGTAGTATTATAATTTAATTATAAGATGGCGTTTTACTCGATTTTTAATTTTAGATAAATTTATGTTTATTAAAAAATTATATCATGAGATATTTTTATCGTATTATTTATAAGATTAATCATATCTATCTTGTTTATTTTATTTTCTATCAAGTGAATCATCAATAATATTTATTATAAATTAAATTTAAAAACAATTATTATCATGTTAAGATTCACTTAATAAAAAAAATAAAAATTAATAAATAAATATATTTAATTAATTTTATAAATAACATAAAAAAATAACCATAATATTTTTTTTATGTTCACTTATCTTGTTGCACAAGCCTGGATCATATAAGACTATAAGAGGAACAACCTCATCATTTATTATCGGAGCCGTTTAATGATAAAATAAAATTGTATTTTTCTATAATAACTAATATTAGATATATTGTTTATTAATCTAGACCAAATATTTAAAAATCAATTATGTAAATCGCCCTCACCACATGATATATTCGATTAAGAATGTTACAATTTAATTTCTAATATTAAGAAATATAATAATTTATTCTATTATAATAATTATTATTATTTTACATAAATTTCGTGGCAGCTCTTATTTACCGGAACACACATATTGAGACTCCACATTTAACTATCAAGCCAAACCTTCAAAGTTTCCTTTCGAAAATTAAAAAAATTTAAAATAAAGTTTACCATCTTAGCAATAAAATTTAAAAATATATATATTTATGATTTTTAAAATTATATAAAGGGATATTTTTAAGATGTGATACATGTCATCATCTTGGTAATAAAAATATTATAAAAATTATTAATTATCATATAAATATTTGATGTGTAATATGAAATAATATGATGATATTTAAATAATAATCTAAGATGAAATTGGAATGTCCAAAAATTTGAGAACCAATTTATAATGAAGGTCATAATTTGAGAATAAATTAATACATTAAAAGTTTAAGGGTTAACTTCGAATAAGAGTTATAATTTTAGAATAAAATTAAAGCTTTAAAAATTTTAAAAAATATTTTAGAATGAGAATCATAGTTCGGTTATATATTCTACAATTAACTTAAATTATTATTTTTAAAAAATATTACAAAGATAATAATTTAAATATTAATTATAAAATCAATATAAATAATATTAAAATAATATTAACTATTTATTTTTTGAAAAAATATCTAATAGTATATATCATCCCTTCCAAAACTAAATTGATCGGCATTTCGGAAATTTATATTATATTTACATAAAATAAATTAACCTTTAGAAGGGAAAGCAAAGTTATAACTACTCTAAATAAATTGAATTCCAAACTTTTTTTTTCTCTCTTGCCTTTGAAGTGATTCAAGTTGATCTCAGCCCTTTTTTATCTCAATGTCACCTCTATAATTATGAATTTGCTCTGAATTAGCTTTCAATCGCCAATTGTCATTGGAGGGTTTCATGGAAGTGTGTGGTTGATGGTGAAGAGGTCCACATAATAAAAAAACACAAATCAGTGATAATTGATTGCTTAATTTCTTGGTTTGACCATCAAAACGTGTGTTAAAATGCCTTGCCTTTTGACCCAAGTTGTGGAGTGTGTGACCAATGAAGATACATTCACGTCCTACGTGATTGCTCGTTGGCACGTGTACTTTGGTCTCGGCTGAACCCAACTCGAGTGAGTGTGGATCTCTTGGTTGTTTGGTTAAGGAGAATTTCAATAGGCGTTGGGCGTGAGGATTGCAAATGGAATCAGTTGTTTGGGGGGGTTTCTATGGCGCATATGGAAGTAACGGAACTGATATTTTTGAAGGGGTTGCTGGTTCGGTTTCGGGTCTCATTCACTCCTCTACAGCTTGGGCTAGTTCCCTTGGGAGCTCACGGAATATGTCGGGGACAAAGTAATGTGATGGCACGACGGAGTGCTGCTGAATGGAAAGCACCTCCTATGGGAATGATTTAGTTGAATACTGACGGTGCTGTAGGAACCAACCCACACTTGGCTTCAGCAAGGGGTGATTCGGGAGCATAACATCCAAAACATTGGCTCCTGTTCTAGACGGCCTCCAAATGATGTGGAATCATAGAATTTGTCAAGGTATGATTGAGACCGATTGTTTGAACGTGGTTGAATTAGATGCGAATGACCAGTTGAGCAAGCTTTCGTTCTTGAGTCGACGGATCCGATCCTTACTTGCCTAAGATTAGAATATGAAGCAAGCGTATACTGTATACCCCAAGGGAGGCGAATAGAGTTGCGACTCTATTGCTAAGCATGGAAAGAATGCACCACTGGGGCTTTCGAACCGACCGACACCCACACCGGTGCTGCACCATCTGTTCAGCAGGATAGGAAGGGAGCTTTGGCTTTAGCTCCTAGAGAACCCATTGCAGCTTTAGTTCCTAGTTTCTGAACCTTAATTTTTACCTTTTAAACCATAAAACCCGATGATAAATATTAACTATAAAACTTAAATTTTAGTCTCAAAGCTAAAATGTTTTGGGTGAGTATGGGGTATGACAAGATACGATATGATACTAATCGAAATGTTATAAAATATATAACTTAAAATATTACCCACCAACTTAAAATATTATTTTTTATAATATTTTAGATTGGTAGTCTCACGATAAGTATCAATAATTAGAAACAAAGTTTTAATACTTACACTAACTTATAATTTTATTAGAAGCTACAAGTATTGATATTTAACCCCAACTTACAATGTTACAAGAAAAGTAACATTGTAAGTTTGTGGGTAAAATTTAAATTTCATATTTTGTAATATTTCGGTTGGTATTATATCGTAACTATGTTATATTATATTGTACGTTAGACTCCCCTGAGCATTTTTCTCGTATGTACCCCTCTCTACGCCAGAAGTACAAGGTAAATAAATTGCTTCCATCTTCTATTCGGCGTGGTATCTGCACACTTCTGTGGTGTGCATTTGCTTGTTCATGGGATCTGCTCTGAGCTAACTTATCTTGTTTTCTTGGCAATGGTGAGATATCTACTTTTGTCGATGATGAGTGGATTCTCTCATTGGGCCTTTGCGCAACCACCTATCAGCTTAAGACATGTCTGACTCAGGTCAGGCCTATCGTTTACTGATGTTAATGAAAATGGAGACTAGAACTATGAGAAGCTCTCTATATTCTTCCCTTCGTTTGATAAGCCTCATATTGCTAGTATAAAATGTTCGGAACCAGGTGGATGTTCAATAAATAAAATACTAAACTAGAAAATCCACAAACTTGGCGGTAAAACCGAAGAAATTATATAACATGTAATTTTCGTCGTGTTATTTATATCATCAATTAATAAATATATTTATTTTATTAATTTTTTATTTTATCTTTTTTATTTAATAAAATTTTATTAATATTTACTGTAAATTAAATTTATAAATATTTTTATAAAGTAAAGATTCACTTGATAAAAAATAAGATAAAAATTAATAAAATAGATAAATTTAATTAGTTAATCTCACAAATAACGTGATAAAAATAACTTATAATATAATTTCTGGCAAAACTGACCTTCATAAAATTTTAAGACGCTCAATTCGATCCCTACATTACATAAATTACGTGTGATATTTTAATATGTTTGATTTTAGTTAACATGAAAATTATTGCATTAATTACTCGAACATCCACCAGTTGAAAAGAATATTAGGTGAAGCAAGAATTAAACTCAGCCATAAACAAAATTTCAATTCCTAAAGACATCACTACAAACATAAAATAAATTTTAAAAAAAATATTTAAAGCAGCTTTATAAAAGAACTTTTGAAACCTATCCACATTTTATTTTATTAATCCACCACTATGACGACTTTGTATTTATTTATAATTATTTCATCACTCCCTAGAGAACTAATCAACTAAATAATTAAGTATTGCGGTATAATTCATTTAAATTAAGGGTAAATTAATTAAATAATAACTTAATTACGAGAGGTTTTAATTTGATCATCAATCTATTAAATTTATCAATCAAATTATTTAATTATTAAAATGATGTTAAGTATGTCACTTGATGTAAACAGATAATAAAATATTAATGCGGTGGTTAAATAAATTTGTATAATTATATATTTGGTCATCATATCATTTACATTTATAGATTTGTATTAATTTAATTTTAAAATTTTAATTTAATTACTATTTTAGAAATTTATAATAAAATATTAATATAATAATATAGTAAAATATTGTATACAAATTTACATTTATGTTAATTGTTAACGGCATATAACTTAATTAATATCATTTCAATAATTAAATTATTTGATTTACAAATTAATAAATCAGTGGTCAAACTAGGACCTTCTCATAACCTTAAGTTAAAAACATTCATCAATAAATGTCAGGGCTAAGGCTATTATTTATATAACGAAACTTTTTTTCTACATTCTAATAATAGAATTTTATATTGGCATACGATAGAAAGTGCTTTTAACTAGATAATCATTTGATTTTTTATTTTTTAAGTAATTTAAGCTTTAATTTTTAATTTTAGGTTAAAGTATATATTTTTTTGTGATTGAAAATTATTAATTAACCATCGATAAATAATTTAATCGAACTTGAAAGAATTACAGGTAGAAGAAAATTATTTTATATTTTTATACAATTTTATAAAATTATTTTAATTGATGTGATATTCTATAAAGTTATTATATTTGTTTATACGTAATTACTATCACAATGTGTACTGACATATAAATTTGTCATATTATTCCAAGCAATTTACGATTAGTTGAATTGTAATTTTTATCGAAAGTTATTATGACCCAAATAAAATGTTAAGGGTTAGGGTCAAATTCTATAGTTAGTACTTATACTATGTATAAATTATGAATTTAATCTGTGTTATAATTTGAACAATTTTAGTTTTTATATTTTTTGAATTTTAAAATTTTAATTCAAGATCAAATAATATGGAAAAATATAATTAAATTACACGACTTAAAAATATTAAATTAGAGAATTTGAACAAAACCTACAAGTAGCGTATAGTATAAGGACTAATGATGGAATATAATTTAATATATTTCACAGCTACTAATTGAATCAAAATCGAAATTTTAAAATTAAAACTGTGTGGACTAAAAATAACCAAAATAAACTATATGTACTAAACCCACAACTTATACGCAATACAATTACTAAACAATAATACAAGTACATGGTTGAATTAGTACCTAAAATAATAAACCTCTTCTTTCAAAATACTATAGAATCAGTGGCATCACTCTTCCAACAACACCATTTTCAGTTAAAAACCCTTTCATGAAAATGACATCAAACCTCTAACAATAATGCAATGGAGCTGCAATATACTATTACGAGTTTATTTTTTTAAAATATGTGTTTGATAAAATATATAATGTTAGTATTTATATATCATAAAATTTTATTTTTTTAATATAACATTAATGTTATTGTTTCTTTTCATACGTGATAATGCGCCGATAATATTCTATCACATACATACTTATCCTTGAGAGCTTATTTAAAAAACAAAATCATTGTCCATTTCCTCATAAATTACTAGTTAATTCAGTTGTCTTATGCTTATACATTATATAAATTATCATAAGGCGGTTGGTCAGCTGCCAATCATGCGGTGCCAGTTAAGCCATGTAGGCCCATGGTCGGTGCCGGCGATGGCTCTCTTTTCTTAACCTACTATGGATTGAGCTTAATATAAACAGCTTCCTTCTACCATGTAAACTCGCCCAACCAAAGTTGTAGAGATCTTGACTTTGAGTACTTTCCCTTTGATTTTAGGAGCCAAAAATGGTTAAGATAGCTTTCGGTAGCATCGGTGATTCTTTCAGTATTGGGTCTGTCAAGGCTTATTTGGCAGAGTTTATTGCCACCTTGCTGTTTGTCTTTGCTGGTGTTGGATCGGCTATTGCTTATGGTGAGTGTCACGAGTTCATCTCCCTACCGATTTGAAATTGACTAGGATTAATATTAATCTTTGGTTTTAATTTTTATAGGGAAGCTGACGGTGGATGCAGCGCTAGACCCGCCAGGCCTGGTGGCTGTAGCAGTGGCGCATGCATTTGCCCTCTTTGTTGGGGTATCCATTGCAGCCAACATCTCAGGTGGACATTTGAATCCTGCCGTCACCTTTGGGTTGGCCGTTGGAGGAAACATCACCATCTTAACTGGACTTTTCTACTGGATTGCTCAATGCCTTGGCTCCATCGTTGCTTGCCTACTTCTCCAGTTTGTTACCAACGGGCTGGTATGGGATAACTATATATCAAAATCAAAAAAAATTATGTTATCGATTCTAATTTATATCTAATTTAATTCGATTAGACTATAAAAGTCTACAATTTAATTTGACCAAAAAATCTAGGATGACCCAACTCGAAAACACAAACCTACAAACTAGTTATGCATGTATATATATGATTCTGTTCGGTTTAATTCGATAACTTTATTAATAGTCGATTGGATTTTTGTTTAGTTAACCTTCGTTTTTATTTTTCATATTAACTCTAGGTTTTAAAATTTTGTATTTTAATTTTAAAAAATAATTTTATTTTATGAATTTTAAACGATAATTGATAAAGATTTTCATAAATATTTTTTAAAATTATTTTTTTCAAGTAAATAAAATTAATTAATAATTCATTTATAGTACTTTTAAGTATAAAATACTTACTTTCCCATTTAAAATGAATCTAAATCAAAATAATTCAAAAAATTTAAAATTATAAAATTCAAATCTACCCGATCTAAAATAATATGAATTCCTACTGAGAACAAATATTTTGTCCCTATTATTAAGCTTCACTGGATTGAAACATTTGCAGAGCGTACCAACCCACGGCGTTGCCGCAGGAATGAACGCAGTCGAAGGCCTTGTAATGGAGATTGTGATAACATTTGCCCTCGTCTACACCGTCTATGCCACTGCAGCTGATCCCAAAAAGGGTTCTCTCGGAATCATAGCACCCATTGCAATTGGTTTCATCGTGGGTGCCAACATCTTAGCTGCCGGTCCATTCAGCGGTGGTTCAATGAACCCAGCCCGTTCTTTTGGACCCGCTGTGGTCAGTGGGAACTTCGCTGATAACTGGATCTATTGGGTTGGTCCGTTGATTGGTGGAGGATTAGCTGGGTTGATTTACGGTGACATTTTCATTGGCTCCTATTCCGCAGCACCGGCTTCTGAGGACTATGCTTAAAAGTTGAGAGTTGAAAACTGTTTGTTTTATGTTTTTTGTTTGGTCTTTAATTTCTTTTGCTTGTGGGACTTGGCTTGATGATGTCTGTGGGTGTGGAACCGGAAAGGCGTGCATGTGGTAATAAGGAAATGTAAAGAAACCTAGTTGGCTTATGGATATTGCCCTTCTTCATCCTATCCGTGAGCAATGAAACAAGTTCTTGAGTGTTGCAGAGGAAGAATAAATGAATTTTATGTGAAATAAATAATAGTAAAACGGCCGAATAATGTCACAATCATTGCAACATAACTTAGAGCTATAATGTACCTTGTTAGTTTTCATTTTCCTTGTTCATCAGAAACAATGAAAAGATCTGGAATTACAGTAATGTGGTTTCTTGCTCATAGCTTGTCCGCCAAACACTTGGTTAGCTATGGCTACTATATTCGACATGGAAAAGGGTGTTGAGGGAAACAAACAAGATAATGAAAGAAGAGGGTCCAGGGCTATGAAATCACAAGCATTTTGAACCACAAAAATGCATGATTTTGGAAGCTGGTTGCATGCAGTTAGAGATTTTGTTTACCTTCTATTTTTCTCTTAGAATACGACGGTCCTGTTGTCCTCGTATGGCAACACTCGCAGATCACAATGCCATCTCAAAGCCTTTGCAAGACATTGCTTCTCAAGGTTCTCGGATTTTTGCACAAAACTCTGCAAATTGTCTCTATGAGAAACTCTTTCAACCTGTCAAAAAAGGATACATTGAGAGATGAACATCATTAGGAACATTGAAATTTAGTTAAATCTAGCTATAAAGAATCGCCACTAAAAGATTTTAGATGCTGTATGCTCTATCATTCAAGAATGTTTCCTATGATTGGCTGATTGGAAGTCATTAGGCAAATAATTTGCAGAATTTGAAGGAACTACAACAATAAAAAACACCCCTTCATCTAAGTCGAGAGAAGTTATAACTTCACAATCCTAAACCCGGAATTTTTTTAAGAGTGATTACATGCATGTTCAGACCACTAGAAATTGCATTTCAGCAATTGCTTATTTTCCAAGAAACAATGTTTAGAGCAGAAGTAAACAAACAGAATAATACCATCTGTTCGATAATAGGCCCTGAATCGAGTTCTTCGGTTACGAAGTGGCTCGTTGCACCAATTAACTTCACACCAGCATCAAAAGCCTGCCAACATAATATAGAAAATTCAGCATGCATCAAGAGTCGAGAAGAAAGCATAATGTGGTCTATAGTTTTCTATTATTAATGGATAAGCACAAAATACCCACCTGTTTAGAAGGATTCCCACCTTTAAATGATGGTAAAAGGCCATGGTGAATGTTGATTACATCCTTCCCATATGTCCTCAAAAAATGACCAGATAAAACCTGCTAAATATATAGTTATTTACCACCTTCCAAACATATAGCAATAGTTGTTTCATTCAAATACACACGATATCTGTACAAGATACATAATTGTTCAATATAGACACTGCAAGATTCAGCTAAATGTTCAGTATACATATACATTTGGTTCTTGATAATATTGTAGACTCACACAATAAAATGAGTCCCATATATATATAATATGTGTAATATACATAAAAAGTTGCTTGGAAACGGAAGAGATTATAGATAATCTTAGTAATCTCATTTACCTGCATGTACCTGGCAAGTACCAAAAAATCAGTATTTAGAACCAACTCTAGGATTTCCCTTTCTCTTTTATTCTCTTTAGTTGTTTGCAAATAGTGATATGGAATATTATCCCTTTCAAGAAACCTCATCACATGAGTGTTTGGACCTCTATGATGATTACTGCCATACAGTTGATGAACACCAGGAATCAGTATTTTGAAACATAAACACAAATACGATTATAGGACTTCAAGTGCTTCGAAGAAACACGAAAAGAACGATGGTTTAAATATCACCTTATCACACAAGTAATATCAACAGGTAGTCTTCCTTCTTGCCAACCATAGAGCAAGTCTACCAGACAATGGTCCTAGAGCAAGATAAATATGGCTCAATCATGAATGACTCCAAACAAAATTAGGTGAAAAGAAACAAGTATACCTGTTTCGAAGCAAGGATAGCGATTTTAAACTTGGGGTCTAGAGCAGGGACCCTGACAACTGATTTTATAGCTCTGAACATCTTTGAAAGCTTTAGGAAATCCTCATCCATTTGGTTTCGAGGCCATTTAATGGGGTCGAAAACGAACTCACTACAATTTTGCACACAAGAATATCCAAGTCTTATTATGGTTGACTCAATAACCTGCTGCCACAAAGTACAGTTACCATTGGACATATAACATCATTCTTGGACATTCACACAAAGGCAAGGTGTAGTTTAGAAAACAACTTAGATAATGATATCTCTGATTCTGGTAACTCATGTACTCAGCCTAATTTCCCTTGAAGCTTCAGCCAGAAGAACAAGTATTCAACATCAACAACACAGATTTTGCAATAATCATTCAACATTCAAATGCTCCATCGATCCAATATTGATTCTTTCAGAGCATGTTTCATAACGATAAACTACGCTAGATGACCTTCACATGAATTGATGGCTACCCAGACTCAGACTTTGTCTCTTGCATTCATCAATGAAAGATAAGTAGCATTAAACTAGAAAAGAAATTTAGACCATTGGTCTTAAAACTTTTAAATAACCTTACCTTCTGGAATAGAAAACATTCTTTTTCTGAGGGACAAACACATCAGCCCCAAGTATGTTTCCTCCTCTTGAAGCTATACATTCTGATAGCTTTGCAACTATCCCAACTGCATCCTAACACCCAATTACAAATAATTAGAGAAAATAATCCAGTTTTAATTTAAAAATAAAAAACTTGTTTCCTTATGTCACCAACTAAGTGGCAATGATATTCAACAAAGGAAAACTTGGACTGTGTGGAGACCAGAGAGGGGGGAGCATACAGGGCAGTGGAAGACGTGGATGCCATAGGTAAGAGAAGGAGAAGAAGAGGTATCCCCAGGTAATTTATAAGAATTGAATGGCCTCTTTGCAAATCCAAGAAATTTGGAGAAACTTGATGAGACTCGTCTTGGGAAAGTCATATCCTAGAATCCCACCTCTGAATGCATACCCACCACCCAAATACTTGGCCTGCTGGACTCTCTTTAGGCTATTGAAAATGGAAACTCGCATGTGGAAATGAATACGGCATTGCAGTGGGAGAGATGAATCGTAGCCGTCAAACAATCATCTAGTCCTCTTCCCACTATATTTTGCCTTTAAATTAGTTTATTCATTTTTTTTGGTTTAACAACGTGTTTCCGACCTCCTGAGTTATTAATTCAGATCGAATTTTAAAGAACCTAGTATAAGAACGATCCTTTTAGTTTATTTTTTATTTATAACATTAAAATTCTAAGCTTAGGCTTTACTTAAGTTTATTGATTAACGGATCTCGATTTGAATATCTTATTAATATTTATAAATTACTCTAAAATAGATATAAAAACTAATTTGTCTTTGAGAGTGGGCTATAAGAACAATGGTCCACTTTCCATCCCTAGATAAGGATCGTCGCTCATAATTATGTCTAATTTTAATAATAACTTAATTTTTTAATATTTATTATTATAGTTTAACTTTTTAATACTTATTATTAATAATATATTATTATTATTATTTTTATATTTGTTACAAGAGATTTTACTTTTATAATATTTTTTATTAGATATAATTTTTAAAAACTTATTTTATTAATATTTTTATTTTTTAATACTTGTTATTAACAATTTATTGTTAAAACGTTTTTTTAATATTTGTTATTGGATTTTAATTTTTCCTCGTAGTTGTTATCAAAGCTCATTTTTTCTAATATTTATTATTAAGTACATATATTAAAATTTTAATATTTTTTAATACTTATTATTAGTGGATAATATGTTTCTAATAATTATATAAGTTTTATCAGGAGCCTAATTTTTAGGTTTATCCTTGGCCATAAAAATCTAAAACCGAGTTCGATAACAATCGCCTAAAAGTTTTAACTATTTGTATCTGTAAATCTAAATTCATTTTGGTTAAATTAACTATTTAATATCTCACCTATTTTATGTTTTTAATACACCGTTATTAAAAATTCATTAAAAAATTTTAAAAAAATAACACGACACAGTATACTCCAAATTTAATCACACAACTAATATATTTTAATAATTAAATCTTCATTCAAAATACTTGATCAAATTTAATCATCAACAAATTTTGAAGCAAACCCTAAGTGCTTCTCAATACAAAGTGTTTTTCGGCTCAATAGTTCTTCTTGATTTCAGTTGGTAAACCAGCAGGGTCCTTGCTCGGATGAAGCCTATGCCGCCATTGATTTACCAAGTCTGGGTTTCTATTTGGAGTCTCTAAGCTCTTGCCAAACACATCAGTGGAAGCTCAACTCAGGGGGACACTCTTACAAACAGAGTCAACTCGGTGGATCAATATGAAATCTTGAGAGCAACAGATGAGAAATTGGAAATTTTGGGGTTATCCAAAAAATTTTAGATGATTATTTTGAATTATGATCTCATTAATAAAATATATAAATTTTGAAATTAAAATTATTACATAATGTTATATCCTGTTTTAAAATTTATTTTCCGTAATATGTTTTATGTGAAACAAATGAACCCCTAATTTTAGTGTAACGTTGTATTTTAAAATATAAGACATGATTTTTAAACTTTCATTTTTAGTTCATGTACCATTTTTAACAAGATTTTTACAATATTTAAGATGTCTTGGACATAATAATTTTTAAACCATTTTTAAAAGGCGTTTATGTAATATAATATAAAATTTAAAAATAAAATAATACCTTAACATCTTGTAAAATCCACTTAAACATGTTTATCGATATATTTTTTTCATGCAAAACAAAATATGATTAAGTAGTTTTTTTAAAGTGAAAATCTGACCCGACCTGAATCATTAAAAATTTTAAATTTTATGGATTTAATTGTAAAAAATAAATTTTAGGGATTTAATTGTAAAAAAAATAAAATTTCAGTGACCTAATTATAATTTTTTTATTTTAATAACCTAATTATATAAAATATATATAAAGAGGGATTATTATTGCAAATATTCTTAATATATATATTAAAAAATTACACTATTAGTCTCGGATCAAGTGAGGTTAGATTTTTTTCATCTTAAACCCCAAAATAACCCGAGATCATCCTTGAAAAAACCCGATCCGAAGTCAAATTCAAATTTCTTTAAAAAAAATCTAACTCGTTCAGACCAAATCGAATCAAAAATCTTCGAGTCCGGATTTCATGAACATCCCTAAATCCCATACCCATTACAACGCGAAGTCCGAAAACACACCTAACACAAGACTTCATTACATGGACCGAATTAAAATATTTTTAAAATAATTTCTAACGAGATATTTTTTAATTAATTCGAATATTCTGTCAAATATATCCCGAATTTATTGGATTATATATGACAATTTAATTATTCAGTTAATATGTCCCTGTCGAGTGATTTACATGTAAAACGATTAGTCTATGTTTGAACCTAGGACGAGGCATAATAGAGTTAGGGGTTAGGGCTGCCTATAAGAGGAAAGACGTTGACAGTTTTATTAAATCATTTTAGTACTAATTCAGACAAATTAACCAACATAATTCATAACTGTAGGAGTTTTAGTACTAATAGGGAATACCCTTTGCATTCTTATTAAATCACGTTTTATTTTTTTTATATGAATTTATTGGTAACATAATTTCATTTTTTTATTCGACTGTGCTGTATTTATAATATTTTATGTTATTTTAAATAAAATTTATTATAAGCAGATCTAAATCTTTAAAAAAAATAAAGGAAAAAGCTGACACTCATTCATGAAAATGGTTCCTCCCGTTATTTATATTATATACTTTGCTTTATTTTATTTGGTAATCATTCATTTCAACAACAAACGAATTTGTATGTATCTCAGCGTCAGCCAATCTCAATCACAGGCCATAAACAAATAATAATTCTCTCCTAGACACCAAGAAGATTATAATATAAATATAAATATATATTTACCACGTGTGTTAATAGCAAGTACAAATAGTATTATTTTATGTTTGGTGGCATAAAAATACATCTCAAATAATGGACAATTTTAATATCACATTTGTTTTAATCAATATTAAGTTATAAGCATGGAGTGTATCGACAAAAGATTACTCAGGTTGTTCATCTTTATTCTCTTATATTTTCTTAGGTTATGGGTTTTAGACCCACCGGGAACATTTTTTTTTTTTCTCTTAGATTTAGAATATTACTATAATTTCGATTGACATTAGGTTATCTGTTCGATCTCAAATAGTTTCTATTTAATGTAAAATATGATATCTACTATCAAGATTTTGATGATGATAAACAAGTGTTAAATTATCTTTGTAACTACCTTTTTAATTAATGTGCCCAACCCAGCTGAAGGATTACTGATGGAACACGATGTGGCTTTTATTTTGTGACCTAAAGGTTTGGGGTCCATGCCAAGGGGAATCATTCCCCCATAATGCACCCTTTTCAGGGTATACAAGGAAAATAGTTTGCAATCAAAACATGACACAAATCCACAATGCTGACTTTCTTACGAACTAGTTTTAGGGTAATTAAAATCAACCCTAAAGCTTTACTGTAAAAAGAATCTATGCCTTATCTCACTGAGAAGAAACTAGAGATGTGGAAAAGAGAAAGAAAAAATGTGCATAAAAAGCAGACAAAGTCTCTTTAATCATTTGAGTAAACAAGTGATTATCAAAATTTTAGTATTGTTTAAATAATTTTTGAGTTTGAGATTTTATGTTATTATGTATGTAGAAAATTCTTATCGAGAAATTCACCCACCAAAACCATATGTACAACGTGAATCAGTTTAGATCAGTGAAAACAAAAGCGTTGAAAAGTAGAGGGCAACTAAAACATCCTTTAACAACATAATCTACATCATTAGATACGGTATTACTACTACTTACCAACATTTAAATAAAATAATGGGAGTTGTTGAAGTAGATGTAGATTTTTTAATGTCTAACTTTCCCATATTGATGTATTAAAAGAATAATGTATGCTCAGTTATGATTGTGCATTCAATCCCTTTCTTTGCTGTAATCAAACCTCTACCATAAAATGCATACTCAGTGGACCAGAATGATGAAATTTTAAATTGAAACCCTGAAAAATATGTGGACTCTTGGTTCAGAATAATACATCGTTAACAACTATTTTTTAAAATCAAATTTTGATATATAATTCTCATACTGATAGTGGTTTTGATTACTATATTTTAATATTAATTTTTGTTGGATTGAATAATAACAAGTTCGATAATACATAAATAAGATATTTAGTTTGAATTCTGAAAACAAAAATAAAAAACATTAAAATAAATTTGTTCACCCGTTAATATCCGATTTATTTCAATTATGAATATATTCAAAATTCATACACAATCTAACATTAAACTTTTAAAATATTAAAATTAAATTTCTTTTTAAGTAAATAAAACGTATTGCCTCCTCTTTTGAGTGCTTAAGAATCTATATATAGATGTACTAAATCTTTTACTTTGTTTTTTTTAATCAGGGGAATAAGAAAACATGTTCCTTCTAGATGCTTTATACTTCTCTTTATTTATTTCTTTTTATCATATGGAGATTCTGCTTTGATTTATTTGAATTCTTTTATTGAAGAAATGAACATGACTGTTTATTTTTTATAAAATAATTAAAAGTTTATATGCTGTCTCATACATCGCCTCATATTTTAAAAATAATGATAAATTATTGAAAAGAATTTAAAAATAGTTTTAGGGTCCAACTCAAAAATAATCTCAATAAAGAAATAATAATATTTATCTTAAAAGATTTAAGTTCAATCGTTCTATTTGTAAGATATATGCATATTATCAAAGGATTGATTTTTTTAAAACTATGATATACCAAATATTTTAGAATTGGTTCATATTATATTAATTAAAAATTTAGGTATAATGCATTCCTATAGGCTATAACCAAAATTAAAAAAAAAATCTATTGAATTTCAAAATAAAACATGTAAATTTCATTGGGTTTCCAATTTTAAATAAAATAAAATTTCAAAGTGAATAATAGAAAATATTCCATCACCACTTAGCAATATTCCCAAAGCCGAGGCTCTTCATATCCAAACCCATTCATTTCGACCCCCCAGAACTCATAAATTTGATGATTCATATCCACCAACAGATCTGGAAGATCAATGAACGCATCATCATCATCATCATTCAACGACGAAATCGACGACTCCCGAGCACTATCTTGAGATGTCATCGGCGACACCGTGCTCGACGGAGAAGGAGGAGCCATTTGATCATTATAGCTCAAGGAGGCAGCTTTAGCGGCGGCGGCTTGGATATCCTTCGGTGACGAACTTAGTGGCTGAGGAAGATGGTGTGCTGTATCTGGGAAATTCAAATAAGCTGATTTCCCTTTAATTGTGAGCGCCGCTACATCGTGTGCTCGAGCCGCCATTTCAGCAGTCTGGAATGTGCCTAGCCAAATCCTTGATTTTTTCCTTGGTTCACGAATTTCAGATACCCATTTCCCCCATTGACGCATTCTTACTCCCCTGTACGTTGGGTGTTTCCCTTGGAGAACTTCATCTTCATTTTGAAGTTTTCTCTTGTTTCCGTTTTGGATCGCTTTCTGAATCCTGTTTGACTTAAAGACCAGAGGGGAGGTTGAAGAGGAAGAGGAAGAGGAAGAGGAAGAAGGAGAGGAAGGCAATATAGTCTCAAACTCAAGCTCAGCTTCTAGTGGTACTTTCATGGCGGATTTTTACTTTCTTTTTAGTGAGGAAATGTGAATGGCATTGCTTGGAGAAGAAGGAGCTGAACTCGCTAGCTTCTTATAACTCCTTTGACACCTTATAAAGTTAGAAAAAGTGAGCTCAAGGCAATGGAGACACGATATGAAAAATATATATTTAATTAATTTAATTTATTAAAAATATAATAATAATGTATCTCTATATAATACGGATCAACAATATATATGTACAATTTGGTTATTTTGTTATTGAGTTCGATTAGGTTGAATTAAATAAATTTTTTAAATTAATTAAAGTCATGAGTTTTATTTATAATTTAAATTTAGATAAATGAAGTTAAATTTTGAAATAATCGAATTGATGAGTATTTTTCTGTGTTTTTTTGCTTCTCCTTGAGGATTTACTTCAAGGTTTAACTATTTACAGGTTTTTGGATTTGAAATTACCTCCTTCAAGGTTTATATTGACCACTGGCATTATTAAGGGTCAAATTATAAATTTCTTTGTTTAACTAAGCTCTTAAATTTTTATGAGAATAGATACATACTCAATGCAATGGGACAAACACTAACCGTTGGCGTATTTGATACATGAAGACAAGATATGCTTAGGTTTCTACATTCTCCTACTAGAAATATCAATTTTGTATGACATTCTATTAGTTTGTTAAGAAGACCAAATTGTCATTAACAATTTCCATTAAAACATTAGTTACCCTCACCCTCCAAACCTGAATTAATTACAGGGATTCAACGACATGCTTGAATGATGCAAGAACCTGACGGGATAGGATTAATATTATGTTATTTGGGCAGTAAACAAGGGATGATTAGGTTTATGTCTCAAAGATGCAACATATACTATCGTCACATGAACCTAAGAAGAAATAATATTGAAACAATTTCATATAATGGTACATTAAATATAAGTTTTAAATATTTTATACAATTAAATAAATCATTCGTAAATTTTAATTTAAACATTTACATTCTAATCGTTTAAAGATGGATGGAATTGAATATCTTATTTTTGTTGATTTTTTTATTGTTATTTCATTTTTTAGGATCTGTCCTAACTAGTTCAGATCAATCCACGTGACACATCTAGTTTTAGTAGGTGAGTTTCTCAACAGAAATTTTTTATGTATACAACATCTCGAACCTGAGATTTACTTAAGCGGACCTAATATTTTTGTTGAATATTGATTAAGTATTTATGGTTACATCTTTTATTTATTTAAAATTTAAATTAATTACTAACGATTAACTGATTTAGTAGGATGAAATATTAGGTTTGATTAAGAGATTGAACTATAACGTTGAGAATAAAGTAAGTTAAGTCGAAAAAGTCACTCTCATGCTGAATTTATGTAATAAACAAAATAGATTGAATATCAATAATTATATAAGATATTATAGTAATTATTTTTAAATCCATGGGAGAACAAAGGATTAAACAAAGAAGTTTTTGATAACTCATAAGCCGAAAGCATCGTAAGTCTGGGCTCATATCATGGCCTAAAGTGCAAGAAGCTCGTCTAAGACTGAGCGGGCCTCATTACAGTTTAACTCATTGAAAGTTTTAAACCATTACAAGTAAAGCATAATCCGAATATTCAGTTGATTCGATTTATATTAAATTATGTTCAATTTCATAATTATATAAATATTTTTTTTCTTGGATTAGTAACGCCTCTTTTCTAACCAACAGCAATAGCATAAATAAATGTTCGTGTTGGTTTTAGTTGTAGTTCCATATTAGATGAACCGATATTTAACTTCACACTTGTATTGTTTTAACTCTCCGTTTTTATACATTGGATCTTTATATTCGAATTCGAGTAACATAACTTCCAAAACATTTAGACTTTATTGAAGCCCTAGGAGTCGGACATGTTAAGCATCCTAGGTTTGTTTTTGAATAGATTCAAGCGTGTTTTGGAACATCAATGATGTGTGGTCAAAGCCAGGACTTGTTTGGCAAGGTTGATGTAGTCCCATGCACGTGCAAAGGCCACTTAGGACGGACATGTCTCTTTTGTCACCAAAGAAAAGGGGGGTAATTTTATTTTTTTCTAAAGAATTTCAGCTCTTCGTATCAACAAAAGGGCAATCAGTATTCTAAAGTTGTACAATTTTGTGTAGCTTAAACTATTAAATTAATAAACCTGGAATTCAGGTATGAGAATAAAAGAAAAGCTGCATGACAGCTTATATTGTCTTGTGGATTTTTAATTACTGCCAGTAGACCATGTTCTTCCCCAAATGCAGCTTCCTGGGGGAAAATGAGTGTATTTTACAACCAAGAAAGTTTCATTGTTATTCTAAAGCATCATTAAGATGATAGATATTTGATTATATGAAATGTTCAAGTGGGTTCATATTTAATAAAATAGTGCAATATAGAATTTTGTTAATAATTGTATAATACTTGATAAGGGTAGTTAAGTCAAATAATATAAAAATTTTAACTCAAATTAAAGCTTAAAATAGTGTATTATGTATATACAAACACCATCAAAGCTCAACGATGAAAGGTAAAAACCAACAACAAATAATATTAAAAAAATATGTTATAATAATAAGACACATTGATAATATAATCTTTGTTATAATTTAATCGTGAATAAAAACGATGATCGTAAACTCATATTTAAATTTCGTTTAAGAATGCTTTAAAATAAATAAAAAAGATTAACAAAATAATCAAAAGAGCATCAATAATAATTATAATTTTTTATAGACAATTTTTTGAATATTGTTAATATAGTTATAACGTAGTATTTATTTAATTTTTTTGCTCTTTATATACACCGTATATATAATATTTACATCCGAATAATTTAAATAAAATATATATTTTTATTACTAAAACCATTTAACGAGTTATTAACGTGCAAAATTATGTTTCTCTGTCATTCTCAATTATATTGCGAGTCCAACCAAACCTGCTCCCCACATTAAACCCTACAACAGTGTTTAGTTTCTTTCGAAGTTCCCCTTAACGTCCGCACGTGAATTGTTTACTTCAAAATTTCCCAAGCTGGATAGATTTGTCGATTGAAATCCGTACATCTAACACGTGGATTCCAACTCGAGTTTTAACATCGATTCACTGAAAATCCGGTTTGCTTAGTCGTTAACACATGCTGAGCAGCTCACCCGGTCTAATTATACAACATGCAGGACCCACCCAATGCACCTATAACAATAATGAATTCGAAAAATATAGGACAATTTCTGATTTTGGTTTGTCTAGCTTTAAATTTGAGATCTAGTAACTACAATCTTTTTTAATGGAAGTGTTTATATTTTTTTATTATTAAGGGTAGATGATTTATTGATTTATTAATATTTTTTTCTCGTATTAATTAATAAGTGATAATTGATTGATAAATTTTCATTCTATTTTCATTTTTACTCCTTTTGAAACTCTTTTCATGGCGGCTTCAGCTTTCTTTCTAGAGAACCAAGGTGAGATGAGGAATCAAAGATTCATGTGCTGGAACAGTTTGTATGATGTTTATTTATTGATCAATGTTCTTAAACTTTTAATAATTTATATATTTTATAAATAAAATAATTTAAATTAAATATTTTAAATAAATATTATCATCTTTGTATTGAACCCGATGATTCTGTTTATAAAAAATTACTTGGCAAAAGATGGAACTGAGATCTACAGTGGGAGTCCTACGTAGCCCCTTGGCCATAAGATCTGAACCAAGTTGAAGATTGATCTTCTCTCGGATACAGACATGACATGACTAAGCTGGAGCCTGAAGTGAACATCAAATGCAAATAGTTGTGTCTGGACCCATCCTAATCAACAGGCTTTTAATGCCAATCACACACAACAAATCATTGGACATTTACAACAGGGAGCAAGACAAGGACAACAGTGTCATGACATGTTTTGATGGAGAACAACCACCTTAGGGTTACGGGTATCCTTCACGTGAGAATCACATGGGATGGGATTGAAAGAGGATTGGGACAAAGGGGAGGGTGGATAAGGAAAATGACACTGAGAGATGGGTGTCAGAAGTAGAAAGTATTGGTTGAGGTAATAAGGTTGAATGATAGAAAGTGTGTAACATCCTATCCGGATATCACAATGAGCCTTCGGCTCAAAACCCATATTTTAAAATTTCGTTTTAAAAGCCTAATAATGAAAATAACGTAAAGTCTAAAACCAATTTCATAATCCACTTAATTTAAAACAAGTCCAAAATAATTCAAGTATAACGGAGTTCCAAAATATATTACAGACTATTTTAAAAATATTCGACCTAAATAAAATAACAGAGTTACAATACATATAGGGTTCAACATAGTACTAAGCCCACTACATCTAATAACTGTACTCTGACAACACGGTCGATGCTGAAAGTCCAAACCTCGATGGTGCTCCTTGAAGCCCGCTTCACCTAACCTACGCACGAAAACAGATTTCGAACGTTGAGCCACACAAGCTCAGTGGATACGCCAAACTCGGCCAACATCATGCATATCAAAGCAGTAAAACATGACATATAAATCACGTGTATGGTATGATGGTCTAGCATGCTTGCCTAACACATGGCATAAATGAATGTATACTATCGCACACAGCATATACAATCATATAAGTCAACACACTAGAGCGAGGTCCGCGTCCACACAGCATCGGGATCCTACACTCAGGATTGAGGCTGCCCTCAAATCCTATGCCCGGAATGTTACATCGGACATCTTCGAACGAGGCTGCCCAACGTTCGGAAAAGGGTGGAGGCCGCCCAACCAACCCTATGCTCGGAATGTTACATCGAACATCTTCGAGTGAGGCCGCCCAACACTCGAAATAAAAAGTCTTCAATCATCACCCGGCATGTTACATCGGATGGCCTTCGACATGTTGCAACACTTATGGATATCCGGATTCCAACATACAAAGACTCTACCACACAAACGATCCACCTAGGATCTCATTACAACAAGATATATTAAAGTCTTATCTTAATCGGTTTTTCGGAGTTATAACCTCAACTTAGTACGACAATTCATTTCATAGCTTTTAGATTAGAATGTTTATTATTTAAGATCACCGAGCCCCAAAACTCTATTCAAACTTAACCAAAATACACAGGGGTATCGATACCCTTAAGTAGGGTATTGAAACATCCTTTATCGATACCCACCCAAAGAGGGTATCGAAACACAGGCATCGAAACAAGTATCGATACCGTTGACCAACTTCAAAAGTCAATAGAAAGGGGAAGACCCGTTTCGATACAGGTATCGATGCAAAAAGTTTCTGGAATCCACGGTATCGAAACAAGATTCGATACCCCTGAATAACAAGCCAAAATACACTCACTGGTATCGATACCGGTAGCCCGAGTATCGATACCCCCTACACTAAGGACGGTTTTACACTTTAAAATTCTAGATTTTCAACCCCAAACTCGACCTAATCGATCCTAAAGTGTTCCTACTCAATATTAATGATGTTTAGAGTGTTTTAACACCAATTTCCAACCCTTAGTCACATTAAAACGGATTCCACCATTAACATATACCAAGCTCAAACCAAGCACACACATGCACCAAACCTATATGAATGCTTCTACCATGATAAGCAAAATAATTAGAAGAGTTGGGAGTGCCAACCTATTGCAAAACAGCAACCAAACAGCAACCCCGAGCTCCAAGCTCCACCTCAAACTTTCTCCTTCCCAAAGCTTGAAGAAGGCTCTCCCACTTGTTTCTCTACAAAGGGAAAGATGAAGGACGGATTAGCAAGGTCTTGGGATGATCCTTGAGCCTAAAAACACTTAGAAAACTCAGATTCTAAGTTCTTAAAACCCAACCCGAGCTCAAACCGGAACTCCCACCAAAACCTTCATCCTCACCAAAACAACATGTTCTTACCTCTTTGGATAGATCTTAAACACCTCTACAACACCTTCTCTTGCACCAAAACGTGATTACCATACAAAACACTAAAGATCGAACCTTTGCTCTTGAGATGAGATGGGGAAAAAGATGAAGAACAAGAGAAGAAGGGGAATGACTTCACACTCTGATTTTCTGCAAAGAAAATCAATTCCCACCCCCAAAACTCAACTTTCATCCAAAAAGGCAATTACGAGAATGCCCCCAACTCAACTCCTAAAACCCAACAACACTCAAGGCCCAACAAGCCTATGGTCCAACAAGGCCCAAACTACACAAACCCGAGGCCCAATATAACGGGTTAACCCGACACACTAAACCAAAAATTCGGGTTGTCACAGAGTGATTTTCAAAGAGTTGAATATTTTTTTAAAACAAAACATCCAGACAGTAAATCTGATCATTATAGGTTCACACGACTAGATACATATATCCTATCAACTTTTTAATTTTTTTTAATTTTATAATTATAAATTAACTGTTGAGGTAGTATATAAAATAAAAAGTTATATGTTAAGATGGAGTATACCTAGTTTATCACGCGGATCGTCACTTATTTGTATAGATAGGTATGAGTTGGGATTTTGGTTAAATCGAATTGAATTTGAAAATAAATATTTTAAACTTAAATTTGATTGGACCCAAACATATCTTATGAAAAAACAAACGCTAACACAAGATTTTATAAAAAATTTAACTCGATCCAACTAAAACATAAATACATGAACTTGATCCAACTCAATCCGACATATAAAAAATAATTCTAGGAGTTATAAAAAATAATAATTTTAAGAGTTAAATTATAAATAAAAATTTAATTTTAAAGATATAATTATAAATAATATATAAAGATATAATATTGTTATAAATATTGCTAGAAATTCTTTTACAAAATTATAAAATCAGTCTCTTGGCATTTCAATAATTTTTATCTTAAACTTGAATCCGATTTGATTTTACTCTCAATAAAAATTGATATATAAAAAATAAATGATGATTCACCTCAAAAATTAAGATAAATAAATTTGATTAATTAAGATCATAGATAACGTGATGAACAAGATTAGTTCAATAATTTTTGATAAGGGTTAGGATTTAAGGACATGTAACATGGGAAGGAGGGACCAAATCGACGTGCATGTGGTACAATCAAAAGATTAAAAGTTGGTAGAAAAGAATCATAAGAGAACCAAATATCAGACGAGTTAACATAAGATATAGTATTATGCGATTATAATATAATACTAATTGAATATATTGTAATATATAAATTTGAAATTAATAACATTATACTTTTTATTAATATTTTAAGTTGATAGTTAAATATTATTTTAAAAATATTTTATATTTTTATAAATATTAAATTTTATTTTTGAATATTAATACTATCACAGAAAATTAAATAAATTTAAGTGACAAATAATGTTGGAGAAAAATATTTAGAGAATAAGTATGTTTAAAAAATATTTAAAAGAATATATTAAAAATAATATTTCTTGAAGATGAGATATATGATAACCGTTAAAATAATAAAAAGTTATTATAATTTTAGTTAAATTTAATATCATACATAAACCTCGTTATTTACCTAATTTTGTTCAGAAAATTAACATAAAATAATATAAAAATATAATATTTTTAATTTTATGTTTTATTATATTTTTAGTTGTTATTACTATTTTGAAGGGTGAAGAGTAATTTGGGAACACGTGGGACATGTTTAATCATCACCCGACATGTCAGTACCCGCCCATCCTTCCTCTAGGTCCACACTTAATGTAATCACTCATACGCTCTTTTCTTAGCCATCGATGAGTTCGCAAAGGACTGATGGAGGGCTCTGATTGTATTGATATGATGGGGGTTATTGATATAAAGTCTGGTGAAGTGATTGAAATTTGAATGACACAATTCCTAACAAAAGATGACGCTACTATAATGTCGGCAATATTATCTAAATACTATGGGTTTAAAATAAGATTTCTAAAAAATAATTTATAAAATAACTTTTTTATATAAAATATATTTCTCATAAAAATTAATTTCATAAATGAATTTGATTTATTATGAGAATTACGTTCATATGAAGAATTCACGTTTAGGAAAAAAAATAAAAAATATATACTTGTTTCAATGAAAAAATTCTGTCAAACAGAACATAATAAATCTTGAATCGATTCAGATTTAATATTTTACAATATAAACTTAAATATAATTTAATAATTTTGAATATCAAATCAATTTGACTTAAATTTTTTTTTTAAAAAAAAAAATTCAAACCCAATCAAATTTGATAAAACGTTGGTTCTTAATGCTAATTGGGATACAAATAGGCTTAAGTTTAACAGTAGCATGGGAGAGGAGGCATCCTAAGCAAGAGCGACGGCGCGTGAAGGTCAAATTACGACGGAGGGGGCGTTAGGGTTGCGAGTGGGGGGTTAGAAAGGAATTCTGGATTTTCAAATGATTGTTAGGGAAAGAGTTGTCTGGACGTTGAGGGACATAAGTGACACACACGACCGTGTGGGTAAGAGGGAAGGAAAGATGTGAGGGACCCACAAGGCACGTGCTCACAGAATAAGACATGCTGGTCCACGTGAGTTAAGTTTGATACAGGTTTTCTCACGTGAATGGATTTCTCTTTGCCCCCCCCCCCTTCTCTCTCCTCTATCAAACAGCCCAGCGCAGCCTCCATGCCTTGTAGTTAAAAAAACATTTAAAAATGAAAAACTAGGTACATAAGATTTATTAATAACTAATTCAGATGATTTTTAATAAAATATTATGATTCAAACTCTTCATATCACTTAAAAATTAAATATTTTATCACATCTCTCTATATATCTCACATCTTCGTTTGCAACAAAATCTAAAGAAACTATACAAGAAATTCAAAAGCCCTGTTTGGCTCAAGAGATAATATTAAGGATGATGGGAAAAGAAGATCTGGGTTTGAGTCTGAGCTTGAGTTTTCCTCACAATCACCAATCCCTACACCTAACCTCTCCTTCTCATTTTCCCCTTCAAAAACCCTCATGGAACGATGTCGTCTCTCCTCCTTCAGGTATGCTTTTGCGTGGCAGTTTTCACATCTTCACATGAAAATCAAAGCCTCTAAATCTGCTACTTTTTATCTGAAAAAAAGTATGGTGTCTTTGCTTGCAGATCCTAATTCGGGATCTTTCCCCTCGGAGGCTAGACCGTTTCTCAGAGGGATCGACGTGAATCGGTTGCCTTCAACCGTTGACGGTGAAGAAGAGGCCGGAGTTTCATCTCCAAACAGCACGATATCGAGCGTGAGTGCAAAAAGGAGCGAAAGAGAAACGAATGGAGGCGTCAGCGATGAAGAAGATGGCGACACTTCCAGGAAAAAGCTTCGACTTTCAAAAGACCAGTCGGCTATTCTCGAAGAAACCTTCAAAGAACACAATACTCTCAACCCAGTGAGTTGTTTGAACTGAATCCCCGAGTTTGACTCGTTGGGTGGGAGTAATTAAGTTTTCTTGGTAACCAAACCGAATATAATAATTACTATTTTCTTTTTTCAGAAGCAAAAGTTGGCTTTGGCTAAGCAGCTGGGACTGCGACCCCGACAAGTAGAAGTGTGGTTCCAAAACAGAAGGGCAAGGTAAGAGCGGTTTTCCGACCGGTTTTCCGATTGACAGTTATACCCTTTCAGTTCGAAGTTATATACTAAACGTGGGATCCGAACAGGACTAAACTGAAGCAAACTGAGGTTGACTGCGAATTCCTAAAGAGATGTTGTGAGAAACTGACGGAGGAGAACAGGCGGTTGCAGAAAGAAGTGATGGAGCTGAGAGCACTGAAACTTTCCCCTCAGTTCTACATGCAAATGACCCCCCCCACTACCCTCACCATGTGCCCGTCGTGCGAGAGGGTCTCTGTCCCACCCGACACTTCAACCACCGTCGATCCACGGTCCCGTCATCCGTTCCAAACCCACCACCGGCCCACCCCGGTTAACCCTTTGGCCCATGGACAGTTCGATACTCTTCATCTTCGATAGTAGTTATAATTTAGATTCGAATCTAGACATATTTATAAATATTTGATTTAAGATAGAGCGGCTAGATGGGATTTTTTATGGTTCTATCATGTTTTTGTATATATTTACTCACTATCGTCCTTAGTTTTAGTTTTTGTGTTTAATTAGGGCCTAAGTACGTGTTCTTCTTTGAATTTGACTGATAGGTAAGAAAACTGTGTGTAATTATTAATTTTTGAGAACAGTTGTTAAAGAAAATTGTGTTCCATATTTCCAATTTCAAGTTCCAAGGAATCTCCTTTATTATGTATAATTTTGTGTTATGGGGATTGGGGTGGGGTGGGGTGGGGGACAATTACACCTGTTTTAGAGCATGGGTTTTATATTATTTGGAAACATGGTGCTTAGTATTTTTTTTTTTTTTAAATCTTTGTTGGTTGTCTTGGTCAATATAAGAGTAAATACTTATAAATAACATTTATTTCTAATTCTAAAGCTACTACTTTTGTCAATAAAGTGTGAAAGATGGACCCCTAATGTAAAAAAAACTAAAACACAAGTAAAAGCTATTTATTTTCGTTCTACATTTAGTATTTCTTCAAAATGTTGCTAAAGATATTTTGTGCGTAATTTGTCGCAGAAATATCTAATAAAAAAATAAATGTTATTGTTTTTAAATTTTTAAATTTATTTTTTGATATAAGATTAATGTTTTTATCTCTTTCTAAGCGTGACTTACCTCTCATGAGCATTTAACATGAAATTAGGCAATTAAAGGATTGCTTTGATATCATTCATGATAGGGTAATTATCATATTTTAAAACACATGTTTGATAGGATGTGAATGACTACCACGTCATAATTTTGTTATCTCAATATTTTTTTCTTTCTCTCGACGTGGGATTAATGTCCTTTCTTATTTTTAAGAGTGACATTTATCATAGGATAATTATTCTATTCTAAAAGACATGTTTGATAGGATGTGAAGGACCACCACGTTATCGTTTTGTTATCCAAGATTTTTTTATTTCGACATGGGATTAATGTCCTCTCCTATTTTTAAGAGTGTTATTCTTTCTTACGCAATTTCATGACGTTTTTACCACGAGTCAATCACATTCCTTACTTGTTCATCCTACTTGTCTTACTCATGGGTGTTTAGCATGAAATTAGGCAATAAAAAGACCACTTTGATATGTATGATAAGATGTGTAACGTTATCATTTATATATTTTAAAAACCTCTATTTTTTATGTGAGAGAAATGTTATTATCTTTTCCTAGTGACAAATTTCAAATAAGATAAAAATATTTATTATTTCCTCATCCTCAATATTTTCTATCAATGTAAGGATTACGTTTGATCATATCGTCGAGGGATAAACTATTCTTCACGGTTGATATAGAATTTACTTATCGTAAAAAAAATGAAATATTCATTATTTGCATAGAAAGTGGTGTATCATATACCTTCTTGATGAAATGATGAGTTGTTTATGATTATAATCTACAACAAAGATAACATACTACCAACATTTATACTATAATACCTTAAACTCGAATATCACATTTACACGTTAAGTTAAAAGAATAAAATGTATACAAAAAATATCAAATTGAACAAAATATAAAATACAGTAATAAAATTAAAAGGCAAAATATATGCAAATTGGTTATTAAATTAAAAAACATAAAAAAATAGAAGGGGAAAAAGGGGATAAACCAAATCACAAATACAAGAATTCGGCCCGTCTTAGCAACCTCCTAAAATTCCCATTTTGGGAGGTATAAAAAGTGATTAAAATAACGATTATTGTTTTTAAAAATCATGAGTTCAAGCATCAGTAATATCAATATAGTAAATTAAGCGTCCAATGTTAATGATTGAGAATATACTCTATAGATACTATTGTGACACTGTAGGTGATTTAAAAAATATATAAAAACCAATAACATCCTTAAATACTCAAATATCCAGATTTTTTTTATCCAACAACATTAAATATTTCGTATTCGCTATATGTTTCTCGTGATCATTGCAAAAACAAAGAACAATTTAAAAACCATCGCCTTACTCTTTTAAATCTAGAATTCGATGAGAATTTTGTTATATTTTGTCGACTATCGTTAATCGACACCAAACCTAAAAATAAAAAAAACCCTCTTTAAAAAAACAAAATTCTTTTTATGGTAAAACCATCTCCTTACAAGTTCTGACATGAATTAGGGATTATCATCCAAGAATGATGTCTTTCGTCGCGGAAACTTCTTTAACGGGAGAAAACAAAAACAATATAAAGATAAACTTTAACTCTTAACTTTAAAACGAAGACTTTTAAACAATAGAGTTACCTCATAATTTTTTTTGTATTTCTCAATTATTGTGTAAAATTGTCTATAATTATTTAGGGATTTCTGGTTTATGTATCCCCTATATTTATATATTTGTTAGAATTTAAAAATTAGAAGGAAATTTTATTTGTTGCACTAATTCATTCTATGTTGGTGTGTTCGATGAAGGGGACTATGGAGAAAAGGTCACCAATCCAATGGAAAGAAGATGCAGGTTCGCATTCTTTGCTTCAACTTTGAAAGAATATATGCTTTGCTTAGGCTTAAAGACAAGTTGGGAAATACAATGGAAAGAAAGAAGAAAAAAACTCAAACTTTGTGATGAAGTTATTGTATTCATTGGCAATCCAAAATTTCATATGAATGGCAGCTTTCTGGTTAGATGAAGAAACATGTCTTTTGAAATAACACATGTCCTACACTCATAATTGACTCAAATTCATTGAGAATAAAGAAGACTGATTTTCCTTGGCAATTACAACTAGTTGAAGAACACAATCTATTCTCCAATGGCCAATGTAGTTGTTGGTTTATACATCAAAAGAAAGATTATCTCTGCATATAATGATCTTAAACTCAAAAGAGTTAACATGGATCATGTGCCTTGAAGTTGATCAACTTTACCTTGTAGAGTGTCTCTTGATTTGGCTACTACATCTCTTGATGGAATCAATCCTTTGAAGCCTGATTTGCTCTCGTACTTTGGCAATAAACTCATCGGCCTTCTTATCAACATCAGATCCTCCATCTGTGTCATTGCAAGGTCTATGTTCCTCATTGTTTGGACTTCTGTTGTTGCTTGTTGGTCTAACTTCTTCATATTCCTCAGTCTCTGAATCCTCATCTTCATCAGTAGTTTCCACCACCAAGTTGTCAACAAACCCTTGCTTCTGATCTCCCTGCGGGAATTTCATGAAACTCGGGTTTGGTTTCAGCTTAAAGCTGTCATTCAAAGAAACCCCATCATCTGTCAAAGTTGAAGCAGGTTTAAGCGGTAATGATTTGTGGACAAAAGGTGGTGGTGGCGGTGGGGGAGGAGGAGGAGGAGGAGACCTGTAAATGGTCTTTTTCCTAACGAAATCCTTAGCAGTTTTTGCTTGTATTTCAGTTAATAAAGGAGCCGAAGGAGATAACTTCTTTGGTGAAGAAGACAAAGAAGTTGAACGAGACAAACGTGTCCTTTGGGACCTAAACGATTCAATATCTTCCTTCACGTCCATTCTTCCGGACCTCGACCGCCATGGAATCGGTGAAGGAAGAACAACGCTACTCTCATTCATCTCCTCCTCGACCAAAGCTTCCCCATTTTCCCTTTTGGAACTCAAACTAGAACTAGACCTACGTAAAGACCCAGACTTTGCATTACTTTCCCTACTTGTCTCAACACGCGATTTCAAGCTCCTGACAGGCAAAAGCAAAGGCTTTTCTTCACCTTGTTTCATGACCACGAAAACAGGAGGTTTGCTCATATAGTATTGGCTACTCCATGTCTGGACCTTACCGTCATCAGACCCAGATACGTTTTCAACTTCATCATCGAAAACTGACGAAACCTGGAGGAATCTAGACATCAAAGACTGTACATTATCGAACATATGATTGTTGTTGTTGATTTCCTTCTCCGTTTCATCGTTCCGTCTGCTAAAAAGACCGTAAGAGACTGCTATTCCGATGAATAGAAGGCGGAGAAGCTCCCAGCCACGATTGAGCAGTGTTTGGTTGATGGATTCGGGTGCTTGTGAGGGGAAAACAGGTATTATGACCAAGAAAACGATGAGCACGAGAGCTTTTTTGTAAAGGAAATTCGCGTAGTACTTGCTCAGGTTTGGTTGGTTTTGTTCCATTACTAGTTCCTGCTGTTTGGTGTAGGAGTCTGTATCTGCCATTGAAGAAGGTACGGAGAAAACAAAATCAAAGAGAGGGGAGGGGTTTTGGTTTCGTTGGTGATTGAGCTTTGTTTATGGGATTGTAAGGAGGCTTAGGGATTAAGGAAAAGTGGTGGATGATGGGAGAAATGAAAGCATATTTGAGGCTAATCTATGAGGTTAGAGACAAAGGGAAAAGAATCTGGACGGAAAAAAAAGTTAGTTCTTTATGTTTTTTCGGTGTCAGTATTAAAAATTTAATCTTAAAAATATTATATTTCTACTTTTTTAAACACAAACCTTAAATTTAATTTTTTTAAAAATAATTTAAAATTAAATAATCTAAATTTAAAATTAATATAAATTAAAACAATATAAAAATATAAAATAATTCGATTCGACTAAACCTTCAATTCAAATGTATAATTAATTCTCATTCCTGTATCTGGAACCTAATATTTAGATGCTCTTAAGGTCCACGCAGGAATAAAATTCTCTTCTTGCTTTTTTGCCATTATTTATGTCTCGTACTAAAATTTAAATTTAAAGTTAAAGGTTAAAATTTAAAACAATTAAAATAGAATATAAGGTTTAGAATTCAGAAATTAGGATAAATAAATTTTAAATATAAATTTATTAAATATTTTAGATATAATCCATACATAATAAAACTTAAATCAGAATAAAGAAGACCGACATGGGTCGAGTGGTACATAGTTGTTTCATTGGTGTCCTAATACGTTTCTCTGCCCAATTTATATGGTTGGGGCTGTTTCAAGGCTAAAGGAGATTGAGGAGAGATCACATTTTTAGTATATTAATTACATTTTGTCTCTGGCCTTATATCTTTGCTCCGTCCTTGGAAGAATTTTCTACACGTGTACAGAAACAGAACATTTCAACTTGTATCCTAAGTTGATATGAGAAGGAAGATGGGAAACATCAGAAACAAAACTGAAGGAGTAAGATTTGCAGCAGTAATCATGGTTGGGGGAGATTATGTAGTGGTAGTAACTCCTCTGTAAATTGATTTTCCTTAGCTTTATTTGAAACTATTATGGTGGTATAAAGGATCTTCACTTTCTTCAACATTGCTGTAGCAGCAGCTAAAACCATCAACCCCACTAGCATATTTATTGGGACTGCAACCAATGAACCATAGTTAGAATTATAGAGAGTACCAAATTATATTGGATTAAAATATAGGGACTAAATCTCACACTTGAGCATAATAGAGGGAGCAAAACTAAAAGTTGGCTGGAAAAGAAAATGGTGACAAAAACGTTACCTGTTTTTGATACCAAATGGAACCAGGTTCGTTTAATTTGGAATCCAAAGTCATCACCTTTAGGCAACTCCCAAGTTAGCCCCAGACCAAAGCTACCATCAGAAAGATAAGAACTGTAAGCAAATGGAATGGTAACAGTTTTGATGGGCCTGCAGGAATCTTGAACCTCGGCATATGATTCCAGTTCCACCGCGTAAACATGATGTTGAGGGTTACTCAAGCAAGGAATTTCTGGGACTGAACCCCCAATGGTAGCTGAACAGTTCAAGTAAGTGTAGTTCTTCACAACATAGAAGTAACGGTATGGAGTGAGGGAAAGATCGAGGTTCAGAAAAACCTCATGGACACAGTTTCTGGGGTCAAGAAGATCCAGTTCCCTTGAGTCGTAAGAAATGGTTTTGACGACCAAATCACCATAAAAAGGGAAGTGAATGATGGTGGAGTTGTTTCTGCAAAAGAGCTCAAAATTTGGTTCACCCCAGTGTTGGGACTGCTGAGTTTTTAGGCTGAAAGGGGACATGATATTGAAACCCTTTGGACCACATTTTGCAGTTTGGGGGATGGTTTCTGAAGCTTCTGCATGTGAAAGGAGTGCTATAGAGAGGGAAAGAATGAAGAAGAAAGAAGCAGAGTTCATTGTTTACAATGGCAATTGGCAAACACATAAAGGATAGAGAGTGTAGTGTCCTAGAAAGGATGGTGAGTAAAGGGGAAGAAGAGTACAGGCTAGCACACATACAAGGACTTTTATAATTCTCCACCTTGATTTATTGACCGTCTAATTTTGAATTAATTTAATTCAAAATCATAAAACAATGCAGTCCTACCAATTGAACTAGTCAACAATCAAGTGGATAACCCCAAATTCTTGGAAATTGCTTGTCTTAATTTTCATCATTAATATGAACCACTGTAATGTTCAAATGACTTTTCACCACCCAACTAAGTAACCCGGCCTTGATTGAATGGGCATATACCAGTCCTTTTTCCCCATATAAAAGCCAATTGCTTTCGTAGTAGTTGTGCCATTGAATGACTTCTGTACCACTTGAGGAATCATCCTTTTGAACTTTATATTGTTTATGGCATTAAGCAATCTCATGAAGAGGGCCTATATACAAGAACTGCAGCTTCCACCTTTATATAGTATCTTAATCCGATTTTAAATATGTTTAAGCTCATGCACACCTACTAACTACATTGTTCTAACCGGGTCACTATGACCCAGATTTTAAGTTCGTCCTCAAACTTCAGTGGGGGTATAAGAATCACAACATCAAGATGGGAAAACTCCACGAATATCTTCCACGAACATGTTATTTTTGGTGTTGGAATTTTATTTAAAAATGAAAAGCATTTAGTTAAAAACATTTTAACAGTAGTAAAGGAATAGTATACATTTTTAGAATAAAAATGGAGTGAATAGCATCATAAATGTACCTTAGGAAGTCTGATATATTCTATGATGAATTTGGGACTCATACCTTTGGAGAACTAATAACAAGGCCCACAGTAGAAACTATTAATACAATTCAATTTCAAGGAAGAATCATAGGAGATCTTTAGCAAGCCTCATTGGCTTTTCTCTGAGAAATGCAACATCGATACTTGGTGTAGTCAGCGGCTGATGATCTGCTTCCTCTTCATCACTCTCTTCCATTAAAGAAGATGCAGCTGAACCTGATCTCTCGTCATCTGCAGTCAAAGACATCTTAATCAGAAATATGAACAGGTGGTCTGTAGCCCCAGAGAATAATTGCTTTTCAATCCGTCGTTGGTGGTTATCATATCCCAAATATAGTACAACTTAGCACATTAGTTATCATAGCTCTAAGTTAGCAGAAAAGCTTCAATGTTCTCAGGATCAAGAAAACTATGTGCATTGAATCATTTGCAAGCCGATTACAAATTCATCCGATGCAACAATGCATATTAATAAGAATAAAGTTGGTGAAACCTGTGTAAAAAACAAGATGAAGCTTACCAGAAAATGCAGCACGATCGGTAAGATGTCGAACTGATGTAAGTTGAATGCTTTCAGGAAGTAGACAGTTACAAAACACACCTAAAAGTCGAATACCAGGCAGATCAGATGAAATAATTGCAGACAACAGAATCCCAGTTAAATATCCTAGAACTGTTAGGAGCTATTCCATCCAATCCTTCAAAAATAAATTAGACATAATGTGGCCCACACAAGACAATATAACAATGCGAAATACTTTTAAAACATGCAATATGAATATGAAATCAACTGCCATTATAAGCCGGCTTGTAAGGTACTCAAACACAACACAGATTCTTTGGTCACATGTAATATAAAAGAGCAAGTAGTTTAACTACCTAGTCGAGCCAGCCTGTTTACCCATCCAGGAATATGTTTCCCGGTTAGCTGCATGCAGACATCGTCGGTGAAATGGTTGCAATTCTTAGCAACCAAATGATACGTGTCCCCGTGGTATTTATCTGAAAGCTGTTCCATAAATAAACGAAATTCTGAACGAGACATGTTGGTGCTGCCCAACAATACCGATTTTCTGAAGATGAAACCAGGAAAACTTCTCGGTTCAACTTCAAACACCCCACTTGTAGGGTACTCGTGTACTCCAAAGCCGTACTCCACCCCATGCACTGATTAGCAGCAAATAGGGAAAACTAAATTAATCCCACAAATTTTGAAAACAGAAAAAGGATAAAGTCAAAGTTCACATTTTCTTTTAATACAAAACAAATCATTTTGTGATGGGGCTATGGACAAACTTTACAAAACAGATATGATAGAAAAAATGAGATTAATTAATGCCATCAAGGTAAAGATTTAAGCTACTTCAAATGGAAATCAAATGGCATAACATATTTGCGGTTGTTAATGAATCATATAGAGACATTATCAGTCTTTAAATAAAAATCCACATACTATCCTACCATGTCTGCATGTCCAAAGCTATTTATCAAATAACTCAAGTGTCAGAAACTAGAAATGACAAACAACTTAATACTCAAGACAACACTATCCACATCTAAGATGCAAAAGAAGTTAAAATAGGGGGATTGTAACTAGCTTGAGGACATTAACGAATAATTAGATCTCATTTATATATAATATAATATAATATAATATATTATATATGTATATATAAAAGGAGTTTTTTAAAAAACCACATTACATCCTGCCATGCCTGCATATTCTAAGCTATTTATCAAATAATTTAACCTATCAACTTAATATCGAAGACAGCATTATCAACATCAAAGCAGTAAAATGAAGTTCAAAAAAAGGATTTTAACATATTTGGGGGCATTAACGAATCATTAAATCCTATATCTATATATAGATACGTATATATAAAAGAATTCTTAAACAAACAAATACCACGCTATACCCTGCTATGCTTGTATGTCCAGTGCTATTTATCAAATAACTTGACTAATTGGCAATGGCAACCAGCTTGAAGCTCAAGACAACATTATCCACATCAAAGTCACCAACCGAAGTTTGAAAAGGGAAATTTTAACATATTTAGGGAATTAATGAATCATTTAGATGATGTTTCTATATGTTCTGCCATGCCTGTATATCCATCTCCGTTATTATATATAAAACTTAACCTAGAGTCAGAAACTAGCAATGTCAATCAACATAACAATCAAGACAAGATAATCCACATTGAAGCAGCAAAATGAACTTCACAAAATGCCAAAATAAACCCTTATTAACATAAAAGGAGAAAAAAATGATACCTTCAATCCCAGAGTGGAATACACCAAGGCCTAACCAGTAAAGGAAGTTGTTTATAGGCGTGAGATCATATACATTGAGATACAACAAGGCGCCATTGCTTTGCCCATTTCTCACACTTGAATCTGATGGAAACAACCGCATTGCCCCCTTAAAAATTTAACCTAATACTCTTCAAACTTATATCACAAGCTCCTCATCCTCTGCACAAAATAAAAACAAAAATATGTTTTTTTATACCAACATGATATCAAAACTCAGTTACTATACAAATAATTCTCTACTACCTACCATAATCTCCTAAAAGTAGAAACGGAAGCAGAAAAATCCCAGAAAGTAGGAATCGCTAAAAACTGAAAAAGAATGGGAAAATAACATCTTTTGAGTGTAAAATTTCCTGGGTTTTTCTTGGAAACCCGAAGAGAAAAATGGGTAACTAAAAACTTCAAATTCAAATACATAGCTGAAAGCATAAGAAAGAAAATATGGGGAGGGGGAATTGAAGCTTTGTAACTTACCTAAGAGGGGGGGGGGGGGGAGCGAGCTTAAAAGAAACGGCTTTGAGGCTGAAATCAAAGAGAGGAAGAGAGTCTTTCAAGTAATTCAACTCTGTCGATTTCTGGAGAAAGATATCCAGAGAGGATGCATGAATCAAATGAGTCTCTTTAAATGTGAAAGTTCAAAAGATCAATCTTGTGGGCATATACAGATTATAAGTTATTTAATTCCATTTTTAATGAATATTTTGATCCATGTTTTAATTCATTTGTTTTAAATGGTTAAAATTTAGAATCACTGTTTTGTTTGTTTTTTTTTTAATTATTTTCTTTGTTGATCTCTTTTTCGTTTGCATTATAGGTTTGGATAAACAATATTATTAATTATAAATTATTTTATTTTAATCAATATATTATTATCGTTTATAAAAATTATCATAGATAAATTATTTTTATTTATTTACTCAATCAGAGCATTCCTTTAAAAACTATTTTTTGTGTGATAAGTGTCCTATAATGATTTTTATGTACATGATCCTATTTCGATATTTTATAGTTATACATGACATGTCAGTTAAACTATGATAATGATTTGATAATTTTGATATGATATATCTATGATACATATAAAGTCAATGTTCATCTTGATATATCGCTCAATCACTTTGTTAGTATTGTATTTTACAATTTTTTTTATCATTGAACATCTCTAATCGGTGTCAAACAAACACTAAAAATTAAAGAAATACATAAAAGAACATAAACCCTCTCTCATACAAAAATAATGATAGAAGGGGAGCATTTGTCGCACCCCATGATTTATGAACAAAGAAAGAGGTCATTATCCAAATGTCAAAATATGCACCTAAACCCCGCCACTCAAAAAGTCCCACGATTACAATATTTGAATCTTTAACTGTTTTATTAGTTTTTAGGGCTATTCTTATTCAGATTAAATCAAAACATCAAATTAAATCTTAATCACTTTATGATATTCTTTCGATTAAAAAAAGTTAGTGTTGAACATTCGTCGGTACACATTAAAAATTATTGTGAATCTTTGTCCATATCAGAATCGGTGAAGCACCAAGATTTATTTTTATACCATAAAACTCAAAGATTCCTTTCGTATGTATTTTATATCTTCAAACCCATTAATCCTAAAGATTTTTCTCTCTCCATCGATATATCATAACTGATAAGTTTACAATCTGACAGTCAGACTATAACTTCTCAACATATTAAATCATTAGACCTGCCATGATATTGTCAACGTCTCTCCATCCATAGCCTAAAGGAGGTATAAATACTCCCAAGATTACAGGAAAAATGGACGCTCCCTCAACTCTTTACGAGGGGTACCATCTCCCATTCCTTTCTTCCCTCTTCTAAATGATGTCAACCATCGACTTTACGCATATAACATCTTTCAATCCAAAATCAATCAAGGGTGAACCGTTAAATCTAACAACCAACCATGATCTCATGTGGTTCTTGACTTATTTCACGATGAATTAATTACATCGTTGATCATACACTTAAAATCGATTATTATTTTTATTTTTGTATATTCTTAATTAAGATCAACATCAATAAATATACAAAGAAAAAAATAATTTATAATAAAATTATTCATATATTTAAACGATCCATAAGATCCCGACGCAGCATTAAACAATGGTCGTTTATATATCTTTGTTTACACGAAAAAGTCGGACAACGAATTGGTCTTTACAGAGAAGACCCAGACTTTAACTCCAAATTTTATGTGTTTAAGTGTCATTTATGGCTAGTTTTATTGAAAGTATGTTTTATTATTATTTTAAATGACTTGTCAAAGCCTATTATTATTATTATTATTATTATTATTATTATTATTATTTCATTTGACTAACTACCAAAGTGTCATATAAAAATATATCTTTACGGTCGATACTTCCGGTCCTCTTTACGTCTTCGTGGTCAAACGTGACTCTGACTTAATTACACAGATATGTTTAAAAATCACGTGCATGTTTTAAAAGTTCAACCTCTAGCCTCTGGGAATGAAAAGAGGAGATGACTTTGAATATAATATAGTAACCACATTCTCTATGATTAACAAAGAATACATATAGATAAAAAATAATAGTTTTTAATATATTGATGTGATTATAAATAGGGGTATTCAAAATTATTTTAATTTTTAATTGAAAAATATAAATTCTTTTAAAATAATATACAATGATAAATTATAAAAGAAATTATATTTTTTAAAAAAATCACACCTTTGATTCCCTCTCAATTTATCCCAAATTAATGTAATAAAAAAAATTACAATATAATAAAAGAATTCTTCAAACGTAATATTTAATAAACATTCACGTCTGTTTCAATAAATAAATAAATATCGACGTTACCCATTTCAAAAACTGACAAATATCGTCATATAACCATAACTTGGGGCGATAACAGTGGCACGTTAAAGATTCCCTTCATCTCTTTGTCCAAATCCAAAAAGGTAGACCAAATTGACGGCGTCAAAGGCACTTCACCGTTACCTCCCTCTGTCGCCACCTCATCACTTTCTCTCTTCACCGCCTTGACTATTCTCTCTTCCCTCTCGTCGTCATCTCTACTCCGTTTCCTATCCCCGACGTCGGAGCGTGCAATCGATTTTCCGACTTCAAGAGGGAAATTAACAATCGCTTTCGAGCCACGCAGCTGGAAAGCTGCTTGGTCGTAAGCTTTCGCCGCTTCGATGGCCGTTTCAAAGGTTCCTAACCAGATCCTAGAACCTCGTCGGTTCGGATCTCGGATCTCCGCCGCGAACTTCCCCCACGGCCTTTTTCGGACTCCCCTATAATGCTTCTTTGGCTCCGCCTGATTTAAATCCGGCGTACCGAACCGGATCTGCTCCACATTCGGAGGTAACGAGATTTTCAGCGACGGTTTCCGATTCTGAGATCTCGAATTCAAATAAAACCTAGTTTCTTCCTCTGGAAGTATTTGAGGTTTGACTTCAAATTCAAAAGCACCTGCGTTGAATCGAGAGAAATCATCATCGTCCACCACGGAATCAAAATCGGATACCGAAATAGACGAACCAGAGCTTGAAGTTTGCGAGTACAGAGCATCAGATTCAGAGGTTGAATCCTGATGTTTCGCCTCAATATTCCATTGATTTTCACAAGAAAACCTCCCTACTCCAACCGGAGAGAATTCATCTAGTAAATATTGTTTTATATATTGAAGCGTGCTTACTTCAGTGCTTGCATCCATATCCACAACAAGAAGGATTGAAACAATTTCAAATCTGAATTGAAGGGTTCTGATTTTAAAATTGTTGATTGAACCGGAGGAAGAGAAGATTATGAAGAATTAGTTTGAGTTGATAGTGGAAGGTGAGAGTGATAAGGGTATTTATACAGGGAACGACAGAGTAACGTTTTGAATTGGACTTTTCAAACAGTTTCCACTGAGCTTCGAGGATGTGTTGAAGAAGCAAGGCGTGTTTTTCTGTTTTACGGAGCAACCAGGTGGTGTGTACACAGTTGAATATTTCACTATTGAGATTTGAAAGAGTAAAGTCAAATCCTTGATCGGACGGCTGGTGTTTGATCCAACTTGATTGTTTGGAAGATTCTGCTTTGGATAGAACTGAATGGACGAAATTTTCTTGGAGGGTGAGTGGGTCATATCGTGTATGCAGTAATCATGGACCGAAGATCGTTCAAACATAGAAGTGTTGCTTTGCTTTGTTCACTTTGAATATTCGGCACAGGAATAAATCGGCTTTTTTAAGAGATTATTACGATATTATCGTTAAAAAAATGATTTAACACGTTAAGTTTAAAAATATTTTTTTTACTATATATTTTTATTCACCAAAAATATATAGTAAAAAAAATATTTATATAAACACACTAACTAATATATAATGATTCACCTTGAACAGGAAAGTTTTAATAGAGTACCTTATTTGATACATGAACATATATGTTGAGATCAAAAGGTTAAATTTATTTATATAAAGAATATTTAATAGAAAAAAATGGCTTTATTTATTCCTATTTTGTACAAAATTCAGGCTTAAAGTCAAAGACAATACAATAAAAGAATGACGAATCATATTGAAACATCTTCATAGAAAAACCATTAAATAGGACAATTTTACTGCATGCAACACAAAATACTAAAGAAAAAGATTTTAAGAAGAGCAACAACCAGAATTCTGATTCACAGGTTTTCCTTGAATCTGTACCGCTGGAGTTTTTGCATTGTTCACGGTCGGTTGGCTTGCCATCCTGCAAATGGCGTTAAAGAGATAAGGACCAATAAACTTGTAAAATGAGGGAGAATACGACATATATATTGATTGTGTGCCAGCGTTTGAGTGCCCACCTATTCTTGATTGAAGTAGTCATGGCCATGAAAGCGTCTTCGACGTTAGTGGCATTCTTAGCACTTGTTTCCAAGAATGGAATCCCAATTTCATCTGCAAAGGCCTGTTAAAAGAGAGAAAAGAATGAATCGCTTATGCTATGTCGATTCTAATATGTTTGAGCAGTCTACCTTAGCTGTCTCGTAGGAGACAACTTTTCTGGATGTTAAGTCACACTTGTTCCCAACTAAAACCTTGTTCACATTCTCACTGGCATGACGGCCAATTTCAATTAGCCAATGCTGGACATTGTTGAAACTCTCTTCGTCGGTTACATCGTAAACAATCTGTCGAGTGTCGATAAAGTAAGCAACATAAATTTTAATCATGTATCATGAGAACTAAGGGAGGAAAAACACATATAAAACACGAAATATGCTAGTTACGATGATTCCATGAGCCCCACGATAGTAGCTGCTAGTGATTGTCCTAAAACGTTCTTGGCCAGCAGTGTCCCACTGCATATCCAGAAACAAGCAAGAAAAAGAAATCAGCAATCAACAATGATCAAAAGAAAAGATAGAGCCATGTTGCTGTTTAACTGCAAATCGCATCTCAAAGTATCCGAATGCAAAGACTAGAACTATGAGAGTGAACATTATGCAATCCAAATAAGTAAATCTGTATAATCAAAACCTCAATTTAACCAGCTAATTTAAAGACATACAATTTGGAGTTTGATGGTTTTCCCATCCTGTTCCACAGTACGAATTTTCTGCATATTAGAATACAATCCAACAGTAATTTACCATTCAAATGCTAAAAGAAACATATCAATCATATAAAAATATCGAGACAATACTTACGAAATCAACACCAATGGTACTGATGTAACTTTCCAGATATGAATCATCCTGGTTCCCAAAAGTTAAAAGAGAATGGATTTACAAGTCTTAACCTGTACTATCGCATAATCACGAAGCTAAAGCATGAAAATCAAAGAGGATGCCAAGAACTCACAGCAAACCTCGAAAGCAAACACGATTTCCCAACACCAGAATCTCCAATAAGCAGCAGTTTAAACAGGTAATCACTGCCATTAACACAAACGAACAATATTCAGAATATTAAAAAGAAAAAGAAAAAACGAATTTCGACCTATAAGCATATATACAATCAAAAGCTCATGAAGCAATCAAGATCATTCAGAATATCAGCATTCAAGAAATACTAACTTGATTATTACTTGCCATCTTTTAGCCAAAATTTATTTTTAAAAAATGTTAAAATTTCTCAAAGAAATCACTTGCATAAAATCATAAATTCCAGACATAATCATTAGACTACCTTACAATGCTAATAAATTAACAAACAAAACCAATCGGAAACATTAATTCGATGAAGAATGATAAATTGAACATAAATTCAAACACAAAATTAAAGTAATTAACGTTTTCTCCAAGATTAAAGAAAAAAATTGAGCTTACTATTCGGGAATCATGACGGCGATGAGTTAGAATTACCGAATAGAGAATTAGAAATTCAGATCGTCGCCTGAGAACGAACGATTCAACTGAAATTGTGTTCCCGTCTGAGATGGAAGGATAAATCGGACAAGCCAATCAAAATTGTATGAGATAGTATTGTTGATATTTAATAAAGAAATTAAGCCATAAATTTATTTTTTGATTTTTTAAATTTTAATCGATGGATTATAAATTTGAAATTTGTCACGCCACATGTTTTACACTTTGTTAGATTAAATTTAATAAATAAGTGAATCGATTATAATCAAAATTTTAATTAATTTAATTTATTTTTTAATAATTAAATACCTTAAATATAATCATACTAATGATCGATCGATCGACCTCAAATACAGTTTACCAAATAAATTCTAGAAATATATTCATACCAATTTCGAATCTCCCACCTCTCTGTTTGTCTCTAAGAGAAAAGAATCCAGAGATGTTTCGGTCGTCACGCGGTTATAGAGTCTCGGACGAGTTAGCCGTCGACTCACGACATTCCCAATCACAGAGTTCGGATCAACAAGGCTCGGAGACGATTCCCCTGAACTGGAGACTACTGCCTATGTATGACCCCCTTTCACGCGCCGCCGAGAGAGAAAGGTCCCGTATTAGATCTGCCGAGAACGCCGTCCACATCATCCCTTTCGTTCTCGCACTTTGCGGTTTCATTCTTTGGTTCTTTTCCGGCCTAGGTTCTAACATCATCTCTTCTTTCCATATACTAAATGTATTTTTGTTTGATTGGTTGTGAAAGTTAGTTCGTTGCTCTATTTATGATTCTCTACAATCTAGACTCAAAAAATTAATTCTAAGTTAGTGAAATAAATTACTTGCCTTCCTTGGTTGAGCTGTGAAGGGACCCGCTAGTTCAGAAATTGTAAGGCACTGATTGTTAGCCATATCTGTATGTTTTTTTGATTGATCAAGGAATAAGAATTGGTTAGATTTGCACTGTGAATCCTTGTAGTGACTATTAAATTACTTTGGAGTTTCTTTGTCCGTGTAGATTGATGAATTCTGATCAGATTTGCTGATTTTCAGTTCCAGTTGTAGCCATATAGGATTAAAGTTAGAACTTAGATATTAGGTAGGTTAAAGTTAGATACAATCTAAAATCATATTTTAACTTTAAAATATTATGTTTGAGTGTGTTTTAAAGCCTAAGATTATTCAACTATTTGCAGAATCAAGGGTATGAAGATTAATAACCAAATCAAGAGCTTTTGGTACACCCGGCAACTTGATTCAAAAATTGGAGCGAAGGGGATTCTGTTCACAAAAGAAGTCGTATACATAACCTTGGATGTAACTCATTTGTTTCTTTTCAAGTGGATAATTAGATATTCATTTGCGTCGGAAAACATTTTTTAATTTTTTTTTGTAAAGTGCAGATGTTTTCATGCACTTTGTGATGTTACATATATACGAAATGCAAATTTAATGGGTTTATGTTTATGAAACGTAAAATGCTTTTCAGTTCTGGCGTGAATGCTAGCAAGTTAGTATTTTCAATTGATGGGAAACATCAATTCATTTGATCTTGCGATTCATGTTCATGGTTTGTTATCTTCAACAATTTTCCCGCAAGGTTTCATGCGAACTTGTATTGCCCATGCACTTCAAAAACACAACTTCAGAGCAACTTTTTTAATGGATTGGATACTTGGATTTGTTCTAGGGTATTGATTTGCAGGTACTGTGATGAGTAGCTCTATTCAACCATGTAAGATGGGAATCGGAAAACCTGCTTAATGTAGGTATCGGTCTTCTTAACTCCTACTTTGATATGATCATAAATTCATAATGTGGTGCAGATTTTCCATTTCTATAATATGTTATTTGTTTTTCACTTTTTCTTCCCTGAATTCAATGTTGTTGTTCAGTCATTTCTAGACAATCAAACTCTTTTCAATATGAAAGGAAACTAGGTACGAGAAACATTGCTCATTCTATAAATGAAAACCCCAGTAATTTTTGCATGATTCATTAATAGATGATGAACAAAACATCTTCAATGGAAATGAAGTGTTAATTTTGCAGTGAAGGTGCATTAAGCTTATTGCTACATGTAGTCTTTAGATTTTACATGTTTATGCTTTGAGAGGCTCACACTCAAAACTTGTGTGTTCAAGCACTGGTCCAGTTCTAGCCAGTTTAGGTATGACAACATTGTTACGAACAGGACAGGTTGATTATCCCACTGCAAGAGAGATCCCACAAGATTTTCCCGTACGGTTATTTGAAAGACTCTGCCCCATCTCTCCTCTTCATTTTCTCTGAGAGCACCTTCGATGCTGGTCCAGTTTTAATTGCATCAGCTAACGTCGTTGTGAGAATCATTTGATGCCAGGCATCCCCAACCAGTAAACTTTCCCAGCTGAAGCAGGAGGGCTTAAACCCGACCATCTAATTAGCTCTTCAGGCCAGTTGTTTACTAGTTCTTTTGCTTCCTTCCTCAACAAAACTGGATCAGTAATCTTTGCACCTGCGACAGCCACGTCAGAAACCATGAACATTTTAGATTCAACCATAAAATAAAATGGCAAATTACCTTGAAGCCATGAATATATTTCAACATTTTAGATTTGATCAATTCAAACATAAATTAAGTTGAATAAGTAGTAAACACTAAATATGAAATGATACAAATTTAAAATGTATCAACCTAAAAACCCTGATAAACAATCTGAAAGAATTGAATATTTTAAAATCTAAATCGACTTAATCCAAAATCAATCTAAGATGTCAAATGTATAGGTAACAAAACTTTGGGTCTTGTTCGTATTAAGCTTGAGCTTGATTCGTGGTTTTGGGTTTATAGACCCATGTGAACTTGCAACTAGGTAAACAAATACTCACTGCCCAAGATTCCCAGCCCACTCAATTGGAGAAGGATGAAGCTGAAACTCTCCGCTGTAGAGTAGACGACACTGAAATTCTTAGCTTCTTCCAAGTGAAGAAGAGTATGAAAAAGATACCCAGATACGAAAGAGTTTTCCCTTTTCGAATCGGTAATAAGAAAAGAAAGACTTGAACAATGGAGGGTAGTATCCGAAGCAGTGAGAATAAAATGGTGGCAGCGGTCAACCAAAGAAAAGGCTTTCAAGGAATCAGATTACAGAATCCATTTACTTTGAAAGTAGGTCAAGTGTTCACTGGATTTGGCATCGGCTGTGGTGTTGGTATCGGCTTGGGTCGCCCTTTAAATCTAGGTACGGCTCCAGTAACATTCTCCCTGCATATGCTTGGTTCATTGATTATTGGTACATTTCTTCTGAATGCAAAAATATAAAGTTTTGAGTTGTGGAGATGAAATGAGGTGCTTTGTTTTGTCCCAAGAATAATCATAATTATGCCAATTTGCTCCCCAAGGAAACTTGTATTTCTATGTTTTGGTATCAATTTCTTTTATTTTGTTTTCTTAAGCATGTTGGCTGACAGATAATGACTATGTTCTGTGATGGGAAAATGCGTGTAAGTGGAATTGTATAGTAGCTTTATGTATGTCCGTTTATGGGTTTTGAATTGATCTGCTCATTGATTTCTACTTTGTTAAAGTTTGAACATTTTCTTAAGCAAGGTCAGGGTTCGAATACTGTTTTTTTGTAAATGGAGAAAACTTGATTGGGAGGTCGCCCCATATTAGGCCTCTGCAAAACCCGATCCGGATTAGTCGGCCAATAAGTCGGATACCGGTGGCTAAACCCAAAAAATAAGTTTGAACATTTTCAGTCCTCTCTGAGTGGTTTAGCTTTACCATTTGTTAGCCCAAGTTCTAATCAAGACTTTAGAGTTCAATACATGTTCAAAAGAAACTAATTTCACTTGTTTTTTCATGTTTTCTGTGAATCTAGTTTTGGCTTGCTTGATGCTTTTCTATATATTTTCGTATTGTGATTGTGTTTTGCACAATACATGACAATTGAGACTCCAATATGAAGAAAAACATCTTAAAGTTGCCTACATTGAGCTGACTCCCGGGTTAGTTAGCAGTTTCAGGATTTTAGTGGAAGTGTATACCGTCCAGGAATTCATAATTTTTGGACATAAAATTTGCTAAATTGCAATCCTCTTGCGGGCTCTTAGTTGCTTTGTTGTATACTCCTAATCCTCTGTGTACTGCTTTATATTCTTAAAAAAGTTATGTCCTCTGAGTTAGCTTTATTGGTTGATCAGCCTGTACATATCATAAAGTTCTGGAATTTCCATTTACAGTTATCAATATTTTTACATCACATGGTTATATCTGGAATCAAGAACGAAATGGTTATTCTTTCACAGATATTGTGTTAACTATGCCGTAATATCAGGTGCGATACCTATGGTGGGCCAAGTTATGACTGCAACTAGAGGAGCAACTGAAGTGTTTTCTGGTGTTGGGAGACATGTAAACAGCGCTGTAAGTTATATACACGACTTTATGATTGTCATTGACCTTGATTTTGTTTGCTTGATATTTCATGATCTGCTTATGTAGTCTTTTTTCATGTTTTTTAGTTATGGAAATTGGGAGCTAAGAACATTCAAGCTGGGATTGGATGTGGAGTTGGTCTTGGCCATGGTTTTGGTGTTGGTATGCAATAATGTTGAAAAGAAATCACCGATTAATTATTATGATATCGATTATTTTTCTCAAATTCGACATGTAAACAGTGTTGGCAAGTGTACCTTACTCTTTCAATATCAGGGGTTCTATTGATTATTTCTCTTTAATTCTTATTATTTTTATCTTTATACCTTAACAGGCTATGATATGTTTTTCTCCATGCTACAACTAATCTGGCAGTCACTGTCAATCATATGAACTATAAATGCCATTTTTGATAGCAGAAGTTGTGTGCATTACAGGACTTGCAGTGAAGCCTGGGGTGGTGCATCAAATTCAATGTAGTATTATGGTATGTATAATTTTCTTGTATAGTATCTGTTTCTCCTATTGTGTTCTTTCTCTAGTGTATCTAAACTTTTAATCTGAATTTTTTTAGGAAACAATGGCAAATTTGATGATGAAGTTCGGAATGGCTTCCAATTCACCCTCCAGTGAAGGTGCTTTTCATGCAGCCATTCAAAGTGGTTTGACCACAACAAATGAACCTTCCCAAAATCCAATAGGAAACATGAAGCACATAGTGTCAAAGCTAGCAGATCCTACATCTCTAGGCTTGCCTGGACCTGGAATTATGAGCAGAGGTTCGGCTTATGAAAAGAATTCACCAAAATCTCCCATTGATACATCTTTTGGAACTCGAACAGAAAATGTTCTTAATAGTTTTTTGCAAAATCCAGTTTTGAAGGAAGATGGAAACGGCCTAAATGAACTGGTATGCAAGGCTACCCTTATGCTTGTGCATGTGGAATGTCATTTCTATAAAATCTTATGGGGACCTATGGGTTTAATTAGCGCTATATGATGCTTGAGATCCATTCGTTTTATTCAACGAGAAAACATCATTTCACTTCAGCAATTGAAAGAGTAGCTGGGAATGGAAAGCTGTCAGAAAAACATTTTTAACCTGCGACAAGCTGATGGCTTTGTTCCAGTTCCGGTTATCAGTGATTTCAGTAGGCAACAGCTATAATTAACTCAGTTTTGGTTGTTTTGTAGGTCGGGCAGTTGCGAACTGAAAACAACATGCTTCAACTGGTAATGCTTCGTATTTGTTTTTTGTCCTCTGATATGAGCATTGATTATTTAGTGTGAAAAAAACGTAATTATTGGCATAAATCAATCATAATCAATGTGATATTTCTTGAATGTTGGACTTTAGCAGTAACCATAACTCGAAAGGATTTATACATGGTAGATGTTGCTAGGTTTGGGTGTACATTTGATTCATAAACTCTCGATAGTAAAGCATAGTTCATGTTCTTATTCTTCATCTTGTTTAGAATCTTGTTAGTTTGTAGTGAAATTTCTATTTCCATTCAGGTACTGAAACATCAGCAAATCATTGAAGAACTTATGGAGGAGAATCAGAAGCTTCATCAGATACTCATGGAAGACCTGAAAATACCACCTAGCAAGTTCCAAACCAGTTACTCGAGTAAAATGAAACCTCCACCATGTTCAGAATGCTTCCATTGCCGAAGGAAACAAAGGAAAAACAGACGATGATTATCGGTCTTGTGTTTCGTTCAGACATGTCCTATGACTAATCACAATTCGATTTTCTATTTACTATTCGATTGTAGGCTAACAGAAATCACGACAGACATGCCAGAAATGCTTGTGAAAGGATATTGTTTTCTCTCTATAACAGGATTTTCTGACGAAATAAAGATACAGACAGGAAACATGAATGTGTTTGGTTGTTTCTTTCACTTTGTCAGTAAATGTAAAAGTAGATATCATGTGATTCAGTCTAAGTGGCCATAACTTAACTGGACTTAGCTCAACTTGCCATTTCTTCCTTCTTCGATTATAAGCCCTAAGCTTATCCCCGGACAGTTCATTTCCATTAATTGAATTTTACAGAGGTTTGATGAGATAGATGGAATCTAATTTGTTGGTGGGGCAAGCATCCCATGTCCCAATCGCTTTCATACTGAAAATTGGTTGTCTTTTGATTCTCAGGTCCACCATACAAACTATAATACATTCATTTCATTTTGGTATGTAATTCTTGTGCATCACTAAAAAGAAAAAAATTGCAACTTTAGTACCCCCAAAGCCAACTTTTCTCCCCTTTCTTTCCCAAAAAGTTGAATTAATGGTCATCTCCATATCACCTAACCTTCTTTGGTTCTCCTTCTCACTCCTCTAACATCTGAACATTATGATTTTGTTGAATTATGTTAAAGAATGTCCTTGAAATTAGAACCAGCCTTTGCTTTCTCCATTTTATTTACAAAAATCAGATGGATAACATTATAATTACTTAAAGAATTAATACTAATTATGACAGTGCAGAAGACCAACAAGTCTCTCTTTATTCATGCAAGTGAAAATGCTAAAAATCCAATGTAAATCTCCAAGAAGAAAGACCCTAACAAATCACAAATGCAGCTCTAAGAATGAACCAGAAAAGAGAGAAGATCAAGCACAAATAAATCATACAGAAAGAAATAGCATAGTCTACATAAAATAATTTTTTAAGGAAACTTCAAACTTGGTATGACCTAAAGTAAGAGTGTCATAGCTCCAAGTAACGCTAACACGGACATGCTATATTCATACGTAGAAGCCGCAAAACTTGGTGAGGACATAACCGGAGGCGTGGCCGGTGTGTTGTCGAGGGAGGATTCAGGTGGTCCAGGGGGAGAAGCAATAGATGGGGTTGGAGAGGAGGTGGTAGGACTAGGAGCCATTGATGGGCTTGGAGTGGTTGGAACCATGGGAGAAGGGCTAGACATGGGTGAGGGCGTTGGAGTCACAGCTGGCGGAGATGTCACAGGATCCCCTCGGGTGGACGGTGGCATTGCTGGTGAAGCAGAGGGGCTTTGAGCTGCTGAGCTTGATAGGGAAGCTAGCAGGAAAGTGAAGACGATTATAATCTGGACCCGAGCCATTGAGCTAAACCCGAGAGACCTTAGATAACGAGTGCCGGAGAGTCTTCCAAGGTTGATGATATATAGAGTCATTGAAGAATCCTTTGAAGAGATAAAAAGTGTACAGACATATCATGCTGCTGGACACATAAACTGACGCGTAGCCCCCAAAGGAGTTTGTGTTAGTGGTGGAGCACTTACGGAGAGGCATGAACTGAACAAATTATCGATAAATGTTCTTTTAATGTCCTTTTATTGATAAATTTGTTTTCGGTAAAGTCCATCATTAATATTATACAATTGTTTATTCCAAATAAGATGTTGAAGGCATCAAGTTTGGATTTCATGAGAGCATCTTTGGTTGGTTTTCATTTCTTTAATAAAAAGAGAGAGCATCTGCCTTGTAGGTTGCACCCAAGTGTCTTCCATTGAAGCTTAAAAGCCTTACATTGGAACCAATCACACACAGCACAGCATCTGCACCTTTTAAAGTTATTGCCCAAACCTCAACTGGAGAAAGTTGTTACACTGTAGATGGGTTGAAGTTCATATTAGTATTGTGGTTTCAAATATATTGGGAAGGGAGATTTCAAAATGCTTCATAAATTTGGTATTTAGGGATGAAAATTCGATTGAGATGAGTAAAAAATTTTAAGTAAAAAATTGAAGTTAATTGAGTTGATGAATTCTATTTTATAATTCAAATTTTATTTATTTTTTTGTAAGTTGAGTTAAGCCAAGTTGAGTTATTCAAGTTTTTGTCTCAATCAAAAACAACAAAAATAATTACATATAAACGAGTTTTACAATATGTATATGATCCGGAAGCTAGTTAGCCACTAATTCAACAGATATGACATAAAAACAAGGACATGGTTTTCTTGTTTTTCATGTTTTAAGATAGGCAACTACCCTGCTTCCTCTTATTGAGTCCACACGGTTCTTAAGCCTTTCATGGTTAAAAATAGCTATCAGCGGAACTCCGTATGCTGTTACAGCAGATACGTAAATAAAGACTATGTATAAAGTCTTCGCGACATCGAAAGTCGGGGAGTTTGGTTGTGTTGGAAACGTTCCGACGGTTGAAGCGTAATACGAAAGAAGCAGAAGCCATGTAGACATGTAAAGTGTTGTGGAATATGGGATGCCAATTATAACAACCAGAATGGTCCATGCAGATAAATAAAAGGCACAACTGTTGAGAGTGAAGAAATTGAAAAGATAAGTAGGGCTCATGATTATCTGTCCTGCATGATGTGGCCTTTGATCTTGCTCCAGGATGGTATTGGTGTTATTGGCAATGCTACCATTGTTTGCTGCTGAAGGTTTATAATCATCTTGCCAGTACCCACCTGGAGGGTTAAGGCCGGCCTGGTAGGTCGCTGTCACAATCAGGATAGCCACCACGAGAACCACAGCACGAATATCAGTAGAATTATTTTGAGAATCATTTCCAAAATACTTGTCTCGTTTATCAATCAGAGTTAACTTCCTGCTCAAGTAATCTCCGATAGTCAAATTCGTTGTAAGATCGGATCCCTTTTTAGCTTTAGCTCTACATAGGATGCTACCTAGCTCTAAGTTCTGCATTGTTCCTTGAAGATGAAATATGTCCATTGCTGTTAAACCGTTGGAGTTCTTGACATTCACATTTACATTCTTAACCAATAGCTTAACGACCTGCATAATCATGTAAAAAGTTACATTAATTAACTATAATCGAGTTTCGAAATCATTTATAGAAAATAATGATTATCTACAAAGCTTGCCTCTGGCTGATTAGTAGATGTGGCAATATGTAGGGCAGTGTTACCATCTTCATCCTTCCAATTCAAAATATCTGTTTTATCGACTCGTTTTAGCCACCCCAAAAGAACTTTAAAAGATCTAATTGAATGGTTTTTCACAGCAATGTGCACTGCAGTCTCAAACTTAACTGTGGTGTCTTCAATAGATGATGGACAGGCAAATAAAAATTCAGCTAAAAGATCAGCATCTTCTGTCTGGGCTAAATAGTGTAAAGGTGTAATCAACCCCTTCGCTTTGACTCGAATAAGCTGACTGTCTGTTGCGATCAATCCTCTAACCATTAAACTGCAATTGTGCTGCAAAGCAAGATGGAGAGGACTAAGTCCCACGTGGTTTAGCTTCCAAGAAAGTGATGGTTTCAGATTTGCAACTTCCATTGCAAAATGGGATTTCCCTGCCATGGCAGCATGGTGCAAGGGTGTATCAATAAACGGCATCTGATCGATACGATCCAATAGATATGGATCCTGGGCAAGCCTTCTATACAATGCATCAATATCTCCATTTTCTGCCACAATCCGCAACTGATCATCCATTAAGCAGCAGTTTATGGGAAGAACCTCCACAAGAATGAATCTGCTAAGATTATTTGCAAAGTTGACTTAAAACAAGGAGGTTGCTTGTAGGCTAATGCATAAGATGTCAGCAGAGTTTAGTCAAGAGATCATTAACAATATATAAATATATTGTTTATCCTTGTTGAAGATGAGCACACAGTGATAGAAAACTGTTAATCTGTCAATATTTTTTTCTAAAAATCCTCGGTTTGAATCTGGGAAAGAAATCCACCGAAAATGATTAAAAACTTGGATAAGAGAGAGCCTAAAAAGGGTGAACAAGTCAAATTAGCTTGAAAATGATATTAAGAAACTTGACAATGACATTGATAGATCAGATTAACATCTAGAGGTGCAAAATATTGAGTTTGCGTGTCGGTGTTCATTGTAGTAATTTTTGAAGGAGCATACATAATAATCTATCACCATACATTGTACTTACAAATCAATCATCATTCATTTGCAGCAGGTAGAAATGGTGTTTACTCCTTGTTGAACATGAAAGTAACTTACAAATAAAGGTTTGGTTGCTTGAAAAGCACGCCAAACGTTTCTTCGTGGGTTTGGATGAAGGGGGAGATAAAATATCAAGAACTTGAGGCAGAAACCACATAAACAGCTAATGGAACTCTTACAGTGTGCAGCTTACCCTTTAATACCACTTCCCCGAATGTGTAAGCATTTGTTGTCTCAGTTGCTTGAAATAAGAGCTTTAGCCATTTAGTATGCCTTTGCTTGATCAAAGCAGCTATTCCAGCAATGTGAGGGGTAGCCATGCTTGTACCAGATATTAAGTGAAAAGTCTGCCCCATATCAAATAATGAACTAATCTTCAGCTAAGTTCAATGGAATGATCCCGGAAAATAAATTGAAAGGCGGTCATGCCTTTGATGTATTTATCTCCATCACTGTCAGGAGTCAGGACTCCATGCAGCCCAAATAGAGGAGCCAGGGGCCATGACATTTGGTAAGGACACCAGCAGTCTGCATAAGTGCATTTTGCACATCAGGACCTCAAGAAGAGTAGGATGCCACAACTGGAGCCTTCCCCTCATGTCTCTGACAGTATTGGAATTGTAATACTCCCATAAAGCCTAAGAGGAAAACAGGCGAAATTGAATGGATTTATATCGTGAGGATGTGCACAAAGAATGAATACGGATTACCAATTAGTCCCAAAGAAAACAATTCTATCCATAGAGAATGCAACCTACCGACGAAACTTGCATGTTGTTGAGGAAAATGGCAGGGATCTTCCGGGTCACCATGGTTCCTTTGATTACCGTAGAACCAAAATTCAGATCCAATGCTAGTATAAACCTGCTGCTCCTATTTGCTTCATGGTGTCTGCAACAGCTGCAATGCTCGCAGACTCATTCATATTCGAATGTATATGTGCAGATGATAAGCTTTCCAAAGGCCAAAGATCGGATGAAAGGCCCTGGATTTTGACAGGTACCAACTGTGATGGAGGAAGCATTCCTCATACATACATCAGCTGCTGCAGCTACTTGGTAATTTTTTTCTCCTTCTGTGGGAGCTGCAAAGTTGAAGGTCAAGTTATATAAACTTTGAAACCAAGTGTAAAAGGTGATTTTTATAACAACAATTGAAGTATTTCGGATATAAATTACGTGAAATGCCAGATCCACTGTACCTTTGTCCATTTCAGAGTAAGATGGTATTGTTATACCTGCGATCAATCTTCAACCAATTCAAAAATTCAAAGTCTCCATTCGACTTAAAAAGTAACAAGTTGATGTTGATCTATTACCTTAAAAATATTGATAACGTGACAATTAATAATTTTTTGATTGTCATTCAAATAGTTGTAAGGTAATATTTGTTCATAATATTTCTTTAATTCTCTGATAATGTACACATTTTATAAATAAAGTTGAATGAATCAAAATCTTTTATAATAAATAACATCTTTTTTTTTGCAAGGTTACTCGTTCGATTCAAATTATTAAATTTTTAAAATGTTAACATTTTAAAATCTTCGAGTCTTAAACATATTCATTTTAAATAAAATTTTAAAAATAAATCAAGTTTTAATTTATTTAATAAATAAAATAGAATAAATTGATAAAAGGAGTGAGAGAAAACGTCATTACTGACATTTTTAGCAATTGTTAGGCAGCTTGGCACAAAATTTCTCCACTATTTCCTCCAATGATTTATCTCTCCTCCCAGAAATTATTGCACGAAGCTTTTCTATGGTCCCAACCAATTAAAATAAAACATATAATATTTTTTTTTATATCATATTTACATATAAGTATTGTTCAAATCATCCACTTTAATGCATTTAATTTAAAAATGAAAAAAATATTACCAAAGATTTTTTATGTTATCTTCCTCTTTATTGTTCAATTTTTTTAATTAATTTTTTTTAATCCCTAACCTTAATCCCTAACCATAAATCCTAAACCTTAAAACCTAAATCCTAAACCTTAACCCTAAACACTAAATTATAAACCCTAAACACTAACCCTAACCCTAAACCCTAAACCCTAACCCTAAACCACATAAACCCTAAACCCTAAACCTAAACCACATAAACCATAAACCACTAATCTCTAACCCTGAACTCTAAATTCTAAACCCCAAATCTATATAAAAAATTAATTAGGAAAATTTTAAAGAACAAAAAAAAAAGATGACACAAGAAATCTTTGATAATATTTTTTTTCCTTTTTTAAATTAAAGACATTAAATTAGATGATTTAGCCAATGCTTATGTGTAAATTTGATATGAAAAAAATATATTACGTGTCTTAATTTAATTGGTTAGGACCATATCTTAAGTGGTGAAAAGGGTTTATGTAATAATTTTTCCTCTCCTTCAATAGATTTTGAAAAGCGTTAAATGGCTAAATATATAATTATATAAATTATTTTTATTTTGATGGTTATAATAGAATACAATTAATAATTTAAGAATTATTTAGATACTTTTTATTATATAATATTAATTTTATTAATATTTAATAGTAATAAACATCGAATATAAAAAATTTATACTCTAAAAAAAGTAAGTAACTAATCAATTTTATAGTGGAAAAGAATAAATTGTTGATCATAGTTTTTCTTGATTTTTATTAATAATTTAGAATCACTAAAAGGAAAAACTAAATAAAAAAAGTTTCATTATCACCATCAATTAATAAAATAAAACACCTATGTTAATTATTTTATATTTTATTTTTATAGTGGAATTTTACTTATTTTTACATTATTTTAAAAGATAATTATTTAAGAAATAATTAATTTAAAATATATTAATTCTTTAATGATTTTAAGATGATTACAAAGTAATGCCTACTTATTTTTGATAATATATATTTTTGTAGATAAAATAAATTAAATTTAGATCTCTTAAAATATATATGATCAAAATTTTTTTAATAATATAATTTATCGAAGGTTTAAAGATACTATTTTTATATATCATTAATATTCAATTAATTAATTAATTTAAATTTAATATTATATAGATAAGTTAGGAGATAACCTTTCCGATATAATTTGCTCCACTAATATTACCTACATTTGAAGTCTTAACGTTATTTAAAATTCTAGTGTAATACGTAGAAAAGTGATATTTTATCACTCAATTAACGAGGAGGGAAGATATTATATTATGTGTTGTTTTTATTACGTTATTTATAAAATTAATTAATAAAATATATTTATTTTATTAATTTTTATTTTAAATTTTTACTAAATGAATAATTGGTAATTTTTATATTTAATAACAAATAAAAATTAAAAAAATAAATACATTTTATTAACAGGTCGCGTAAATAGAAAACTTATCCTGTAAGTTTTGGTTAAAGTCTGAAATGGAATATTCTAAATGCCTGAATTCAAGCAGTCGCGTTCAATGCGCGTGCAGTTATGTAACATCGGGATCCCTTCTTGTTTAACTGTTTCTCCAACTCCAATCTCCAAACAGATCCCAACCCTAGGATTAAGCCCTCAATAGTTTGTTTCTCACAAACCCTTCTTGTTTCCTATATAATCACATTCTCTTGTAAGCGTTAGAAATTAGAAATTTGACCTCTCTATTTTCTACCCCGTTCTTTTAAGTGAAGGGTTTTGATTTCCCGGCAGGTAAGTTTCTGAATTTTCTGGGTTTTCTTTTTCATTTTCAAAGATTTCCCCTTTTCTAGAATTTGAGTTCTTTTTCTTATATATATAATTCCCCTCCTTTTCTTGAATAATTTTGGACTTACTGAGATCTTTGATTTAGCTCTCATTCTTTTTTTCTTATTTGTTTCTGATATATATTTTTTTTAAAGTTAATTATTCGATTTCTAATAGATGTTGTGAACGAATATGCAGGCTTGAAATGCTTGTTGCAGAAAGAGATTAGTGAAGTCTAGCCACTTCCTTTTCTTTCATTTCTCTTTTCCAAGGAAAAAAGAAAAAGGATTTTCCCAGTAAATGGGTTGCTTTCAATCTAAAGTAAAAAGGCAACACCCTGGGTATGAAGACCCTGTTACTCTTGCTTCACAAACAGCTTGTACGTTTGAAAACCTTTACACGTTTATGTTCATTGCTTATACCCAATTTTCTGATTGGTTTTATATGGTGAAACAACAATGTTTGTATGGCATTTTATGGAGAAATTGTCCAAAATTGAATGTTTGGTTCTTTTAACCTTTGTTTCTGCAGTTAGTGTTAGTGAAGTTGAAGCACTCTTTGAGCTATTCAAGAGCATCAGCAGTTCTGTGGTTGACGATGGATTGATTAGCAAGGTACAGTTCTTTTATTCCCCTGTGAGGATTATTTCATGTGATACAACGTGAGACAACTTTTAACCGGTGATGCACTTTTTATGGACAAAATCATGATGTCCGATCGACCAAAGCGAACTAAATGCATGTTGGTGTAGACATAGGACAATACCTTGCAAGTTGGTAACTTGGTATAGACTATGGCACTATGTGTGGTTTTGAGTTGTTTTGCATGATTCTCTTGACTTTGCCTTTTACATCTCCTTTTCCTCCATCCCACCTTTTACTGCTAGGGAATTTTTCTCTCGCATTGTTCCTTATCTGTTGTATATGCATTGTGCAGGAAGAATTTCAGTTAGCGCTGTTTAAGAATAGGAAGAATGAAAACATTTTTGCAAACCGGGTAAAGTATTTTCTACTTTTCTTCGATAGTTGCTTTATCTAAATTTTATTTCAGGGGCATGTTTATATCTATCCCACCTTATAAAATGCAGATTTTTGATTTATTCGATGCGAAGAAGAAGGGACTCATTGATTTTGGGGACTTTGTTCGAGGACTCAATTTCTTCCATCCAAATGCCTCGCAAGAGGATAAAATAAATTGTAAGTAAACAGTTGATATAATTACTTTGAATTGCCCAAAACCTCACTTTTAATTGTTGGTTTTACATTGCAGTTACATTTAAACTTTATGACATGGATGGAACTGGTTTTATCGAGCGTCATGAGGTACGGTGGGAGTTACTTTTCCGATTCAGCCGCTTTATTTTGAGCAGAACAGATTTTGAAGATTCCTGCAGATCATCCATATCTATGTTTTGATTCAGTTCCATTTTGGCAGGTCAAGCAAATGCTAATTGCGCTTTTATGTGAATCCGAATTGAAGTTAACTGATGAAACCATTGAGACAATACTTGATAAGGTGAGAGCCTAATATTTGTGATTTCCTCGAATTATCATACTATCGACAATCTACATGTAATATGAGAGCATGAGTCCTCTTTTCGTTGAACCGGAATATTCCAGCACTCGTTTTTTAACATTTGAACCTAAACTCTTCGGTTGTGTTTACAAACAGACATTCTTGGATGCCGACATTAATCAAGATGGGAAGATAGATATATCAGAATGGCAAAACTTTGTGTCTCGTAATCCATCATTGTTGAAAATTATGACCCTCCCATACCTGAGGTATGTGTTACCAATGTTGCAACTCATCTGTACTTCAATTTCCCTCACCGAGAAGCTCATCCGTGATGTAACTGTAATCATGCAGGGACATAACAACAACGTTTCCGAGCTTTGTTTTTCATTCTGAAGTAGAGGAGGTTGCCACATGATTCTGTTTTTTTTTTTTTTGAGGGAGTATGTGTTGGTTCAAGCGTTGAGTTGTAATGTTTTTTCTTTTGGGTCTATAGTTTGTTGAGATTGAGCATCTTTATGTTAAGAAAGTATGCATAGATTTTGTTGAGGCTAAAACCATCAAGTGTGTAAAGGCTAGTAGCTAAAGAGTTGATTGTACAACTATTCCAGTAATGTTATACACATGGAATAAATGTTTGGGGAAACTTCTAAATGGTCTCTTGATTATGTTTTACATCCTTTGACTATTAAAACATAACAAATCAGTCTGATCGTACTTTGACATAATTTGGATTAAAATTACTTTTTTTACAAATAAAAAATATTAATTAGTTGACGATAAATGACTTGAAATTATATGACAAATTTACATGATAATGCATGTCACAATAACAGTATTATATAAACAAATATATTAACTTTATAAAGTAACACATTAGTCAAAATAATTTTATAAAGTTATATAAAAATATATAATATTTTTCTTTTGATATGGTATTCTGTTAAAATTATTTTAATTATTTACCGTCAATTGACTAACAATTTTTTTTTGTATGAAAGCCTAAAATAAAATATTTAAATCTAAATTATTTTTTAAAAATAAAAATTAAAATAACTATTCAATCTAAAGACAAAATTTGATTATATCATTAAATAATTGTAATTAAATTTATAAAAAAAATTAAAAATTTAACTCAAATTTTATAAATTTAATTTAAATAAATTTAATTATAAAATAAAACTTCCAACTCAATTAAATTAAATTTTTTAATTTAATTAAACTCCTCGAACGCTCACCTATAAAGAAGAATGAACCCCGTTTTGTACAATAAATATCTTTAACATGGGAGTAAGTGATGAAGCGACACGTGTAGAAGCGAAACTTAGAGACTGTAGAAGGAATCACACGCAATAAATTCCCCACCCTTTAAAACCAAACCAAAGCTTTTGTCCTCCGATTTATCGGCCTTATCGCCGGAACCCAACAATTTCCTACAGATTTTAACCCTTCTCTCTCTCTAATTTCCCCTCCTTTCTCTTTCCTCTGTTTATTCCTCAACACGATCCAGCAAGATAAAACGAAAACTCAAAAGAATCCTGGCGAAAATTTAAATATAAAAATTCATAAATAATTACAAATTGGTTAGCTTTATCGCTCAGCTCCAGTCAATTTAAAACAAGAGAAAAACCTAGATTTGGGGGGAGCCACGGTCATTTGTGTTATTCCACGCTATGAATCGGCGATAACGGAAGCAAGCAAAAGAAATGTACAGAGGACAAAGAGCGGCCGGTGGGTCCAAGAGAGAGGTGGGATCGGTGGATCGGAAGCGGATCAACGAGGCTCTTGATAAACAGCTTGAACGATCGTCGCCGTCTACTTCCAGAGCGATCAACGGCAAGGATAAGTCATCACAGTCCTCCCAAATGGGGAAACATCAAGCTGATCAATATCGCGACTCGCGCTCAGCTTCTCTACCCAAAGGAAACGCCTCTGGTGGTACGGACATAACCACATCTCCCTCTTTCGATAAATAATATAGGATTTATGAAAAAAATTTCTTTTTTATTTATGTCGTTTCATATGAGAAAATACGAGAAATTGAGGTTTTATCATCGTTATTAGATTTTGTTTAGGCGGACATTACTATTTTGCAGTATTATTTGAGTATATTCGATCTCTGATGGAATTATATCTTATTTTTATGGCTATTATTATGAAATTTACATAATCGGAATTGGATATAAAAAAATAAGATAATTTTTTATTCCTAATTAACATGAATGTGGTTGAAAAACAAACTCCACTCGGTGCATTTCGATGCTTACTTTTGAGAAATAATTAGAAAATAGACAAGAAAGCTCAAAGATTTATGTTGACATTGCCCATAGTTGCACTTAACTTTCAACTAGATGTGTTTTCCTATCTCTAATTAGGTGGGAAAATAGCATAATTTGTTATGTAACGCTCTTATTTTAGATTTTATCAGTGTTCGGTGTTGTGTGATTATATGGTTATTGGCAAGACCTTGTATTTGTATGAACACGTGTTGCTCGATGTCTGCATTTATAGCTCTAAGTCTCTAACGAAGAGTCAACATTGAAACTAAGTTTGTCTTAGCCTTTCTATGCTCTCCTCAATTTTCAATATCAAATGAAATCAATCCTTATATGTTTTATAAACCGTCTTTGTGTTCATCTTTCTAAAATTTCACCTCATGGTTGCATATCCAGTGATTAGCCATCTAAAATCCATGTTTTCAAACTGAGGGCTTTCACCTTTTGCCTTTGGTGGTGATGCTATGCGCTGATACAAATTTTGGTTGCATGTATGCAGATGAATCTGAAACTGACAGTGAAGAGTCTGATGTTAGTGGTTCTGATGGGGATGACACGTCTTGGATCTCTTGGTTTTGCAATCTACGTGGAAATGAGTTCTTTTGTGAAGTTGATGAGGACTACATACAAGATGATTTTACCTTTGTGGGCTAAGCAGCCAAGTTCCTTATTATGATTATGCACTTGATTTGATTTTGGATGTTGAATCTTCTCATGGTAAGCTTACACTTTATTTCTTTTTATGTCAAGTTGTTAGGGTGTTTGGAAGTATATTACTCCTTTTTGTTTTTGTTGATGTCTTACTTTGTTACTTTCTGTTGATGGCAAAATTTTCAATTTTTTTCTGTACTTTTATGTCATTGAGCAACATGTGGCAAGTTTCTCAGCCCCCACCCCTGTTTCTTGCAATGAATAATTTCTGTTGGACTGACATTTGATAGGAGATATGTTTACTGAGGAGCAAAATGAATTAGTTGAATCTGCGGCAGAGATGCTTTATGGTCTGATTCATTCCCGATACATATTGACAAGCAAAGGAATTGCTGCTATGGTGAGATGTTTTCCATGATACTCAATGTTATAGTTTGATGTTTTCAGTATACATGTAAATTGTGCAACTGGTTACAACTATATATATATTTGTATTTTTACAGCTAGACAAATACAAGAACTATGATTTTGGAAGATGCCCCAGAGTTTACTGCTGCGGACAGCCTTGTCTTCCAGTTGGTCAATCCGATATTCCTCGGTCAAGCACCGTAAAATTATACTGCCCTAGGTGTGAAGATATCTACTACCCTCGCTCCAAGTACCAAGGCAGTATCCTTTTGGCCATTGAACTTATTTGCTACTTGTTGCATGCATTTTGTAGGGGAAAATAACATGCATGTTATGATATCCATCTATCATATTTTTACTTTCCTCATAGTTCCTGCACCACGGTCTTAAGTTTCATCTCTCAGCATCTTGCTAACTTCCGATGAATAACATGTTTTATGGCCAGTGAATAAGATTTCTTTATATCACCACCATCATCATCATTATTATTATTTAAAAGAAATAAGTAACGAGTTTCCCTTCATTCTATCTAGACACTGATGGAGCCTACTTCGGTACAACCTTTCCGAACCTGTTTTTGATGACATACCCGCACCTGAAGCCACAAAAAGCATCTCAAAGCTATGTTCCAAGAGTCTTTGGGTTTAAGATCCACAAGCCATGACCTAACACCAGGATTAAAGCTCCCTTTTGGGTACTGCTTCTCCTCAGTTGTATTGCCTTTTGCCAATCTTCTATTTTGGAAGTAATAGTATAGTTGGGGCAGTCTTTCAGGTAACCAATCATGTTTTAGGTCATTTCCTTATATTTTTAAACGAATTATGATAAATTTCAAATGTTAATTTTCAATGTCTTCATCCTACTTCTTTCTTTTAGTTAAATGCTACCAGTGATTTTCCTTTGAAAATGCCTGTTTTGTTTTATTCTGAACAAGTTTTGCCTTTACACAAGTAGATTCGATGTTCGTTGAATCCCAAATTTAATGTTCACCCTACGTAATTCAAGTTTCTTCTACTGCATTGCATCCATCCTATTCTACAAAATATAGACTTGTATCATATCAGATTTCATTGGTATAATCCCAATGGGAGTCGTCTCTCTCTGCATCATTCACTTTTGATCTCGATGAAAATCAAAAAGTGTGAACCACTCGTTACTCCGACAGCCACCATCACCCTACAGTTACCATCTATAAGAATATTTGTTTTTGTTGAGGTGAACAAAGGATTCAAGTTTATGAGACCAAAACAGATTGAATTGAATATTTTTGGGGTCATTAATAGCCATCGCAAATTTGTTTTAGGGTTGAGACAGTTTTTAGAAGGCGGAAAATGAATAAATTATGAGTTATAAAATTTAAAAATTAAATTAAAAACTAAATATTTTTAACATGTTATATGTTAAAGCAACAAGATTAACCATTCAATAATCAAATTATAAATGACTAAAATATAATTTTTTAAAATTCAGTACTCAAAATAAATAAATAAAAACTAGACATACATTGTAGAATAACCCTTTCGAGTACTGTTGTTATTTTGTTTTGATCAACATATTATTACTGATGTTATAACCATAGGGAACAGAAGGAAATGAATACTCATTCCTGGTGGGCCCCACTTCTGTCTCCCTTTCTAACGACCTATAATACCGGGTAGTTTTACAGGGAAACATTCAAAATTTTAACAAAAAATTCCAATTTGGTCTTATAATTAAATCACAACACGATCTTGTCGGATGAGAAGCTCTTCTAGAATGAGGACTGAAGGCAATGGCGGTGATAGTTTAAAATCTTAGGCATTCCTCTTGGAAAGATGTATGTTGTTTGCTTTCATTTTGAGTTTTTTTTTTTTACTATAATTGACAATTTCTTGGCTCCGAATTGAACAGATCTGCTCCAGATTTTGAATCTTCTGGTTTTGTTTTGGCGATCGTATTTATTTGAATCGGCATTACTATCAACAAACAACCAAAAAGAATATATAAATCTTTGCTCATTCATTCTCTTCGAATTCATTTATTGTGTTTGGAACGGAATTAAGAAGGATAAGGTTGAGCGAGTTTAAAGATTGGAAGATGAGTTCCTTAGCTTCAGTCAGCGAAGAGCTAGCTGAGATCGACGGACAAATTGCCGACACTTTTCGAGCTCAATCGTAAGAATTTAATTTCTCTTTTCTTTTTTTAGTTTATTTCTGTAGTGGTAAACAATGTAGGTACTACCAATCAGATTGTTCTGTGTAAAATTTATCTTCATTTATGACTGCATCTGCATGCTTATTAACTTAAATTTCTGGTTTCTACACTGTTTAAAACGTTTCTCTATTTTCATTTCAGGAATGGATTTCAGAGATTAGCCAAGATTAAGGATGTTAATCGGCAGAGTAGGCAATTGGAAGAGCTTACTGACAAGATGCGAGAGTGTAAGAGGTATTTTCGGATTCATCCTTGCTTGAGTGTTATATATATATATATATATATATATATATATATTGTTTTCGTGATTGATTGCAATGGGAAGCTATGTTGTACGGATATGGGTATGGAAAGGAGAAATAATAAGTTATAGGTACAACTATGATAAAAATAAGACAAATAAAAAAAAAATTTAGAAATGTAAAAATAGAAAGTTATGAAAAAATCATGTGATCATGATCACGCGTACTTATATGTTTATAGTTGAATTATGTGAGCAATATAAAGTCAAAAGAAGAAGAAGGATGCATAAAAGTGATGGGAGAACAGAAAAAAAAAATAAGGAGAACTAATACTTTACTTTCGATATATAATATGACTTTAGACTGAAGTACTCATGCTTCATAGTTGGAAAGGATATTATACTTTACTTTCAATAAGCTGGAATTATTAGTGCTTAACTCTAAAACCGTCTGTTTTTGCACTGAATGTCTTTTCAGTCTCATCAAAGAGTTTGAAAGAATAGTAAAGGCTAAGGAGAGTAGAACTGATGCAAACACACAAAGAATTTTGAATGAGAAGAAAAGTCAATGGTGCAGTGTAACTTTTAACTTTTATTTATTTTGTTGTTGTTCTTAGTTCAAATACTTCAATTTGTTGGTTGAATATCTTATGTTTGAGGTTTTATCAATCTTATGGGATTCACATGCAAGTCAAGGAATTGAATTCATATGTCGCCCTTAAGAAACAGTAAGTCTGCACCAACATTACAAGTTATCCTTGTTCTTTTGGCAACATGAGGTTAATTCATGCATGTTCATGTTAATGCTCTAACTAGTTACAAATAGTTTATAATGCTTATGGATAGAGTTATTTACTTTTTAGAGTTAAGCCCCCTCTTCCCATCTCCTTGAAAATTCTCTTATTTTTCTTTTAGTCTTTTCTTTTCATCATCCTTGTGATCTGATGTCAGTAAATTTATGTCACTGATTGAAAATTTGAAATTCATAAAGGACACAACTACAGATATATGCAAATATCATTAGTTTTTGATGTGTAATTTGACTTCATTTGACATTGTTACAGACATCAAACCAAGCATGGAAATAACAAACGAGTTGATCTCTTTGATGGGTCTAATGAAGGCTTTACTGAAGATAATGCCTTGTTAGCTTCATGTAAGTCTATCAGCTTCTTTGAAGATTATTATTTCAGCTGAATATTTTTATGTGGATGTTCGAGTTAAATTTTGTGTATAAACAGAGACATGGATAGGCATAGTTCTTCCTTATTCAGTCTTGTCTAATGGCATGTAAGTAGTTGGTTGTAAGATATAGAAGTGATTTTTTGTTATTGTTAGAATGAATATTTGTTGTCTAAAGCACTTAGTATGACAAGTTATATGAAGCTTAATAAAGAAACCTTTGATCACTCAAATCAACATTATATTGCACCTTATAAAAGAAAAGTACCTGTTTCTAGTTGTACTTTTATCTTGCTTATGGAAGTGTACACTTTGCTTTACAAATAACTTCTAGTGTTGATCAGAACCTTATTTAATAGCTAAAACATATTTTTATCATCCGATTTTACGACAACATAGATTTCTAAATGTCATCTAACATTGTGTCTCTTTTCTACTATTGATGCACACTTCATATTGGTTTTAAACCCTTTTCCATTGATTATTGGGATAATATTGAATGTTAACCGGAAATGATGTATAACTATCATGTTTTGCTTCAACTTCAACCTGTTATAACACATAGCCTGTATGTAGTGCAGCTATGACAAACCAACAGCTAATGGATAGAGGAAACCAGATGATGGATGAGACAGATCAAGCCATTGACAGGGCTAAGAAGGTTGGTGTCCGAACTTCTGCTGCATAAAATTTTGTAACACATACCACATCTTCATATTCTGCAGAATAATTGGATTGATTTAGAGTCGTGAATTGGCTATTGACATGAACTGTTGATATAGGTTGTTCATGAAACTGTTGATATCGGAACAGAGACTGCTGCCGCTCTCAAGGATCAGGTAAATACCTTAAATTCAAAGCATTAAGAACCATTCTTCTCTTGGATTGTATTAAATTTTCTGAGATGTTACTGTGACATTCAAACTAAAATGTATTATTTCTTTTATATTTTAGACTGAACAAATGAGCAGGATAGTGAATGACCTGGATACTATTCATTTTTCAATACAAAAGGCATCTAAATTAGTCAAACAAATTGGTAGGCAGGTGAATCTCTGAAACATTCATTTCATTTCACTCCATTAATGAATGTTATCTACCATTAAAGTGCATGTCTTTTTTGTACACAGATTGCAACCGATAAGTGCATTATGTCACTCTTGTTTCTCATCGTGGCTGGTGTCGTAGCCATCATAACTGTAAAAGTACTCTATTTCTCAACCTCGAACCCACATCGAATCACTAAACTTCATAAAGTTTATTTACTTGTGCATAACGATTGGTGTTCTGCATTTCAGCTGTTGAATCCGAAGAACAAAGACATCCAAGATATCCCGGGATTAGCACCGCCTGCGATGAACCGTAGACTACTTTGGACTCCTTATTGAACAAACCACCTGATGATGTCTGTACTATTCGCAGCCAAATTGAAACGAAGAATGTGAGCCAATTTGAACAACTGATATGCTTGCATTTTCGTGAATTGGTGCACAAAGTTACGCAGTATTTATGATCTTTTGAATCGCATAACTGTTTTTATACAATGGTGAACTTTTGAAGCATCTAGTTTATCGTTTCACAGTTTAACCTAAATTTAATTTAAAATATAGAAATCTTGTTTCATAGTTTAACCTAAATTTTATATGTTTCAACTTCATAACCTTTGTAAAGCTTGAAGTAAAAAAAATACTAATAGTGATCAAATTTATAGAAAAATAATTTGATGATTAAAATTATAAAATATTAATAACTTGACAATAATGGTGTAATTTATCTATATTTTTATTGAAGTGTGAACACTTCAAAGTTCAAACCACATATAATAAAGGCATAAATATAATTTTAACCCTTAACGTTTATAACTTTTATCGTTTTGGCCCTTATTCTTTTTTGGGATAAATTTAGCTCTTAACCTATAGTTTTTTAACAAATATCTTATTTTTTAACTATTATGATAATTGGACCTTTAAAAATTTAACAATGATGATATGTCATATGGATATGATAATATATTTTAAATGACATGGCATATAACTAGAGGTGGCAAACGGGTCATTCGGTTCGGATTGTTTCGGTTCGGATTGTTTCGGTTCGGTTCATTTCGGGTTTGTTTGCATTCGGTTTAGATTTGGTTTGGATCGGTTCTAGTTTTGATTTCGGTTTTATTCGGTTATATGATAATTCGGTTCGGTTCGGATATCGGATCGGTGATTTGGGTCAATATCAAATTGGTTATTTTTGGGTCGGGTAAATATCGAATCGGATGTTTTCGGGTCGGGTCCATGTCAGGTCATTCGGATCGGTTCGGATCGGGTCAATCTTTGAATTTTCGAGTTAATTTGTTTTGAGTTGAACTTAAGTATAAATGCAATCGTTTATATTATATATAGAATTAATCATATATTCTTGTAAAAATATATCTTTTTTATTTCTTATTGGAATTGTTTTGAAAATTTTTGCCTTAGCTTTTATTCGAGTAAAGTCAGTATTGGTAATTTAAGGGATAATGTCATTTTTTGTAAATACATGGATTCATTAATAACATTTTGATCATTTTTATACCACCCCAAATTTTAAAAAAATAAATTGATTTTTAAAGAAGGAAATGTAATATTAAAAATTAAATTATTATTAGATGTAGTGATTAATTAATATTGTCATAATACAAAAAGATAATAAAATATATATTATTTAATTATTTATCATATTGTTAAAAAATAAACAATAGTAAAAATATATTATTCATTCACTTTAACTCAATTATCGGGTTAAAATCGGATTGATGTTCGGTTTATATCGGTTTTAAGCAAGTTAATTTCGGGTTGTTTTCGGTTCGGGTGAAAATCGGTTCGGGTCAAATCGGTTACAGGTCAAATCAGTTACAGGTCTATATCGGTTCTTCTAGAATTCAGATCAGTTTCGGTTTCAGTTTTGGTTCGAGTTTCGGATCACACTAAATCATCAGTTTCAGTTTCGATTCGGGTAAATCGGTTCGGTTTTCGGTTCTCGGATCAAGTTTGCCAAGTCTACATATAACCTATCAAATACATATATATATGAAATATAATTTTATTTTAATATAAAATATAAAATAATTAAAATTTAAATAAAATTTTAAAAATTAATTAATTCTAAAATAAAAGACTATTAAACATTCTAAACTCTAACTATGATAGAATCAAAGTCTTATCTTAAAAAATATGAAATTAATTAATTTTTTAAGGTAAGATTTTAATTCCATCATAATTAGGGTTAAGAATGTTTAATAGTATTTTATTTTAGAATTAATTAATTTTTTAATATTTTATTTGAATTTGAATTATTTTATATTTTATATTGAAATAAAATTATATTTCATATATATATATATTTGATAGGTTAGATGCCATGTTATTTAAAATATATTATCATATGCATCTAACATGTCATCATTGTTAGATTTTTAACAGTCCAGTTATCATGGTGTTAAAAAAATAAGATATTTATTAAAAAGATATAGGTTCAGGTTAAATTTATCCCAAAAAAGAATAAGGGCCAAAACGATAAATACTATAGACGTTAATAGTTAAAATTATCTTTATACCTATAATAAATAATGATAATGAAAAAATATATTTATATCATTAACGTGAACGTTATAAATAATTAAAGTAATAAATTAAAGAAAAGAAATTTCTATATATAGATAAATAGTGCTATGCTTGGGGACCAAGGGAAACAACTCGATGATTGTAATTAAAAAATAAATAGTTTTTTATTATCGAATAAATATTTAAATATATACAATTAATAACATAAGTAATTATTATGAATAAATAATATCATCAAATCACATTAAATATTTTTAAAATATATACATGAATATTTTAAATATATTTAAGAATAATAAGAATAATAACAACTTATTTTTTTTTAAGTCAAAATAATAATAAGGTTTAAAAATATATTACAGTAATAGATTTATTTCGAGATTATTAAAAGAATAGATATTATAATAACCATTAAAATAATAAAAAATTATTATATTTTCAATTTAATTCAATGGTTTATAAAAAATATTATTTTTTATTTATTTTCTTAAATATTTTAAAATAAACCTATTATCTTAATATTTTTTTTAAATCCCATTATTACCTCAATTTCTCCTAATTCTTTGCTTAGTTATTAAGGATTTAAGATAAAATAAATATGGAATTTTAAAGTAAATAAATCCCGTACGAAATGGAGAAAGTAGAACTAGTATAAGTCGTCATATTCTTGGGGACCAAGGGAAGAAGGGTATATATAGGACTGCTTCACTCACGTAGTTTTGCATCTTCTTCTACTTCATCTTCGGTAAACTTAGAGAATATCGAAAAAAAACTTCCATTTCTAATCAATTATTATCAATGGCGCCACCGTCGCTTCTAGGTCCACCGGAGCTTCGAAACGCCTCCAGCATAGCCGCCGCCTCCGCTGTCGCTGCCGCTGGTCCAAGCGATCCTTTCATGGAAGCCATGGTGGCCAACTTCAACAAAGCTAAGATACCTCCTATGGGGTTCACCGAAAACATGTCAGCTACATATCTCTCCACAGGCAACCCTTGTCTTGACTTTTTCTTCCATGTCGTCCCTAATTCCCCACCCGATTCCATTAAAGAGATGTTGAGGCTTTCTTGGGCTCACGACCCTTTGACCACTCTCAAGCTTATTTGTAACCTACGCGGTGTCCGTGGCACTGGGAAATCTGACAAGGAGGGGTTCTACACGGCGGCGTTCTGGCTACACGAGCACCATCCGAAAACCCTCGCCTGCAACTTGGATTCCTTTGCTAATTTCGGGTATTTCAAGGATCTTCCTGAGATTCTTTATCGCATGCTTGAAGGACACAAGGTTAGGGAGATTCAGAAAGAGGAGTGGATCATGAGAAAGAGGGGTCTAAAACCAAGGTGCTTGTGTTCGGCGCCACGAACTAGGAGGGGAAAAGAGGGAAGGAAACGCTGTTCCAATGAACCCAAGAGGGATAAAACCGACAAGGAAAAGGCGAGTGCTTTAAGGAAAGAGAAGAAGATTGCAATGGCGAAAAAGGTCATCGACAGACACTCGCATGATCCCGAATTCAGGTTCCTCTACGAGCGTGTCTCTGATGTTTTCGCAGCTTGTTTGAAGGCCGATATGGAGTTTATGAAATCTAATGAACCCAGGAAGATTGGTCTTGCAGCCAAATGGTGCCCATCAATTGATTCTTCCTTCGACAGATCGACTCTGCTTTGCGAGAGTATTGCCAAGAAGGTTTTCCCTCGCGAGGGTTACCCAGAATATGAAGGCGTGGAGGAAGAACATTATGCCTATAGAGTTCGTGATCGATTGAGGAAAGAAGTGTTGGTTCCTCTCCATAAGCTTTTGGAATTGCCAGAGGTTTATATTGGTGCAAACAAATGGGGTTCAATTCCTTACAACAGAGTCGCCTCTGTGGCCATGAAGCTTTACAAGGAGAAATTTCTGAAGCACGACAAGGAGCGATTCACCAAGTATTTAGAGGATGTAAAATCTGGGAAATCCACCATTGCTGCCGGTGCATTGCTTCCTCATGAAATAATTGCATCGTTGAATGATGAAGGCGGTGAAGAGGTTGCAGAGCTTCAATGGAAAAGGATGGTTAGTGATTTGCTCCAACAGGGAAAGCTCAGAAATTGCATGGCTGTATGCGATGTTTCTGGCAGTATGAATGGGATACCGATGGAGGTGTCCGTTGCATTGGGAGTATTAGTCTCGGATCTAAGCGAGGAGCCATGGAAAGGGAAGCTCATCACCTTCAGCGAAAGCCCTGAACTTCAATCAGTCAAAGGTGAAACCTTGATGGAGAAAACTGAGTTCGTGAGAAACATGGACTGGGGAATGAATACTGATTTTCAAAAGGTGTTTGATCTTATGTTGACTGTTGCTGTGGAGGGGAAATTGAAGCCGGAACAGATGATTAAAAGGTTGTTTGTGTTCAGTGACATGGAATTCGACCAAGCTTCAGCATCTCCATGGGAGACTGACTATCAGGTCATAGTGAAGAAGTTCACTGATAAAGGGTATGGTGAGGCGATTCCACAGATCGTGTTTTGGAACCTGAGACATTCTAGGGCTACACCAGTGCCTGCCACTCAAAAAGGGGTTGCTTTGGTTAGTGGATTCTCAAAGAATTTGATAAAGATGTTCTTGGATCAAGACGGTGAAATCGACCCAGAAGCTGTCATGGAAGCTGCCATTTCTGGTGTAGAGTACCAGAAATTGGTTGTTCTTGATTGATAATAGAATTCTGTTTGGTAAAATGATTCAAGTGCTTAGATTTCAAATGTTAATTTTGTTCATGAATTCAGAAGCAAAAGCATTTCACCAGCAAAAACAAAAACAAGAGCACTTTTTCTTCCTTTTCACTCTTTTATGAACATGTAAGACAAGTAAGTGCAGTAACAATCAAGCGGAAACATCTTTACCAAGCAAGTTCCATTTATGTCAAATCCCATTTTACATTAGTACATAGACAAACAAATCAACTGTTGTTAGTCCGGCTAATAGAAAGTAAAACCTATCCAAGTGACCCTTGTTCAGGTTGCCTGGGATCCATCATGGCATGTGATCTTCGGTCGAAATCTTCATCACCATCGTGTTACTAATGAGTTCCCCAACGATATGATGTCATGCAAAGAGCACTGCCAAAGCTTTTCAATCCGTCTGGTGTTTGTGTGTTGAAGAACTCGAGCCGACCGACATACATAAAAACCTCGGATGCTCCTATAAATGCATATTGAGGAACTTGCCAAAAGATTCTCAAGGAGCTTGACCCTTCACAATGGATGCAATATTTGTTGGCATACTTTAATCTTATAACATTCCACAATTCCAGCAGAAACCGTTGCCAATACAGCTATGAGAAGGCCGATTCCCATCTTCTGTATCTCAGTGAATCCCCGGGAATCCTTTTTTCTCAACCGGCTCGCTAGTGGATCGAGAATTCGTGGTAAAGAAATATGAACAGCGCAACGCTGAGAATATCAAAGCTGGACATGCTGGCAGGAGGAATCCGGAAATTTGAGACCGTAACTTTCATTGCGGCACCTTAGTATGCATTTAACTTCTTCAACTTGTGTAACAGGACAGAGACGCCATGTGATGTAAATTCCCTTGTTTAGATCATCAACATCCCTTGTGCTTATGTATGCTGCTCTGTCCAAGAACCTGTAAAAGATCAATTAATAAATTAGCATTATGTAATTAGTCCAATCTAATTTAAGCCGCCTCGAATGCAATCGGCATGGATTTTAACATGGATTATGGTTTGATATTTACTTGAATTCATAGGTATGGAGAATCTTTCTATTCCCATTGCTGGACGAATCGTTTGCATCGAAATCATACAAGCTATCTGCATCAGATGGCATAATCAACGTTGCATTTCTTGGTTGCAGCTACAAGGACTTGACTGAACCTGGAGAGAGGATTTCCACTTGGTCTGAAATGCCTGTACCTGGTGGTTCCAGCAAGAAACAAAACAAGTGCTCCAAAAGGAGAGCCAGCAGATACCCAGAATCCAAGTGCCCACATCCCTTCATCTTCAAAATACCCCAAAATGGTATTGGAGAAAAGTGACCCAAGGTGCAAGGTTCAAAGCAAGGTAAAAGAAGCTAAAGAAGGAAACCTTGGAGTGGCCTTCCTTGGGGTCGTCTTCATCGAATTGATCAGCCCCGAATGTAGCAATGTTAGGTTGATACCCTCCATTTCCTAGTGCAACTAGGTATATAGAGTGGTAAAATAGTGTGATCTCCAAGCTCGAATGTGACCTGCATGGCGTTTCTTGATTCCCGCAGCCTCTTGGTCTGATTAAGAAAATGTATGATGATAGAGACAGTGACACCAAACCCTGCCATTCAGGATAATTAAGATCATGATCAAGTTTATACAAAAAACCATATATTTTCTTATTTCAGAATCAGACGAGTCAACTTATACAATAACAAAGATGACTTGGAAGATGGCACAAGTTTTGTATCTTCCCCAGTAGGAATCGCTGAGGAAAGAACCAACAAGAGAGAAAATATAGACGGTGCCAGTCCATTTGCTAACATTATTAGCAGCATCAGCATTGTTTTGGCCCAACACTCTCGTCAGGAATAGCACCAAATTCACCCCGACCCCGAAGAATGCTAGGGTCGCCAGCACTTGGTTCACTGGTTAATCATTCGTAAAAACATAAATTACATGTAGCAAAGAGGTGAATTGTATCAATTATTAAAACTTTACAACAGAACTAAAAAAACGCACACGTGATTTTTTTTAATGATCGAGTGATTGTGTATTCATTATACTTTATTAATTTAATGTTTGAGATCATTAATTTCGTTTATAGGTAAGTAGATTAATCATGTGTTGCGGAACATCATCAAAGAAAGGGCTTTAGCATTAACCAATAGTGGTAGAGTACATGTACTTGAAATATTGAACTTTATATTCGTAGGACATTATGTCTTTACAACTCTATTTAAGTTAAAGTTACGTCGATTAAATATTTTAATATTCTTTTACTTGAAGCGCTTTTTTAATGTTTAAAATATTTTATGAATTACCTATTTAAAGTAATTGAATTTGGATTTGATAATTTGTATTGTGATAGGTTTATAAATGAAAAATTATATAAAAGTGATTTGGATTTATGACCCAAATATAATAGTTGAGTTAGGGCGTTACATTTATAATATCTGTTAGAAATTTAATACATTTTTTTCTTATTTATTTAGTTTTAATGTTTTCATAGTTATTTTTAATGTCTTTTATTGTATTGTTTTTGTATGAATTATAATCTCATAAACTTAAACTCTTCGATCTGCCGGTGCACGAAATACTTTTCTCGATTTATTATTAGCTTATCCAATGATGTGTTTACTAATAGATCTTTTTCCTTTGGTTAATCCGAAATCCTAACGAATCGGCAGAAAAGTTGGCCATCATCTTTGTATTTTATTTATTTTCTTCCTAAATTCAGCGTGCTCCTATTTTATTGGTTATTTATCCAATCCATGGCAATTCTAGCCTATCAAAATCTATACTTTAGGCTATTGGATTGAGAAATAAATAGTTATGCATGAAGGTGATGCCCTGCTAATTACAATTTTGATATTTTGAGAGCTTGATGGGATTCTAGGTATGGGTATTTCCTGGATTTTGAACCACTTTTCCTTTCACTTTGATCTCTTGCTTTTCAAGCCCCAGCCTGGAAAACAGGATATTTTGAAATTCAGTATCCATTTGAAGCTAATGCTTACATGAATCCTAGTTCAAGGTTCCAATGGTTTTCTGTACAGAAACGATTTAGGTCATGAAATTTCTTTTACTTGCCATGCAAGTATCTTATTTTCCAAATGAAATATGTGTACTAGGCTTGTTCTGTATATGGTTTACATGTTATATATGAATTCTTAGCTAGCAAATGAAACTACACTGTCATTTGCTTTTCTGAAATTATATATAATGGTAATGGTGGATGATTCTTCAGCTCTGCTGCAATTTTCTTTTCTGTGTTGCAGGAGAAAACTGTATCATATGGATAGTGAAGCACCTTCCAACGTGGTTTCACCGGAGCTGGCTCGCGAATTACTTATCGCTATATCTTATACCGTACCGGATACGTATCTGAACACAGATCATGCATCTCAAAATGTAGATACTTGCACAGATGGACCTGGAAAATGTAGGTCTCAACTGATTTCCATACCCTATGATATTCGTCCTGATGCTCAAGTTCCACAGGTCTTGCTTGGGACACATGCGGATGAATGAGGACTAAAATTGACATTGGAATGGGAAATTGCCTAAACATTCATGGCAGTTCCACAGGTCTAAGTTAGTCTTCAAAGTTTTGAACTTTTTAATTTCATCCTCAAATTACAAATTTTATTCTAAAATGATCTCTAAACTTTTAAACATTGTAATTTTATCCCTAAACTATATGTTAGTTGATTGTGGTTCCTTGACCCTTAATTTTAATTTGAGTATCAAAGTGGTCGTTAAACCGTTAAATCATTAACAATCGAACAACGTAACAATTTGATGCTACCATGTAAGCTAAAAATATATTTTTATTACTAGAAAAGGAAGATGTTATACTCAATAAACATAGAAGATGTTGAAAACATGGTGCAAAGGGTTTTTAGTGGGAAGCATCTTCTTCCTCGCAGAATTTGGTGTATTCCTTTGATCCCATCAGTGATTCAAGTTCTGATGGACTGCTGGGCTTCACCTTGATCATCCATCCTTCTTCATAGGGGCTCGAATTGATCTTCAACAGCAACACCAACACCATGTTAAAATTGAGTATATAAGCCATTAGGGGAATCAGTTCACTCTTTAATTAACTGTATGGTTTCATGAGAGAATTTTATACGTACCAAGCCAGGAGCTTCGGTGAGCTTGGAGTTAACCTCCACGACTTCGCCGGAGATTGGGGAATTGACATCACTGGTTGCTTTAACACTTTCCACAGCACCAAACCCTTCTCCTTGGGACACTGGACCGCCGGGCTCGGGCAGCTCCACAAACACTACTTCTCCAAGATGGTCCTTTAAAGCATAAACGATAATGTAAGAATCTAGTTCCTTGGATATGAGCAATCTAGGGAATCATATATGAAGATATCACCTATTAAGACGTAAAAGGTAATTACAAGATAGTATTTGTCTATATTTTCCTTAAACTTCAGATAAGTCGCACACAGGGCTGGCATGAGATTAAATAAACTTTGATTATCTCGAGTTCTTTTCGTGGCTAATTGAGAGTCTTATTTGAATTATCCCCCCTAAAATATTCGTATTATGCATATACTTGACATGTTCATTTATATATGGAAAGGAATAATATATAAGAAAAACTCTAAAGAGCTAATAACTTTAATAGGAGATGAAAAGTTCGTGAAGAAAGAAGGGAGAAACCTGAGCATGGTCAGTGATGCCAATGGTAGCCACAGAACCATCGTGCTTCACCCATTCATGAGAACTGGCATATTTCAAACCATCCAAAACTGCAAATTTCAACCCATTAAACCAGTGAGTAAAAGATTAAAAAATAAACAAGAACCAGTAAGTGCATGAAATGGTAATATCAGTACCAGTGGAAAAGCATCTGGAGAAGGAGAATGCAAGGGAGATGTGAGGTTTTGAGGCACAGGAGATTCTGAGTGCATTGGCAGTAGAAGAAGCCCACATTGTGAGTGCCATGTTAAAGGATGTCGATCTTTGCTTTGTTTATGGGCTTTGGGTGCAAATCTGTAAGTGTTGGGAATGAAATAAAGAGAAGGTGATGGGTGTTTTGTTGTATGGTTTCTGGCAACGTTGCAGTTTTTATCTTGAATGAATGGTGGGCAACGAAAGCCTCATCCCGACACACTATTCTTACAAAGATAATAGGAGAAATTACTTAAACACGGTATAAATTTTTTTCTCAAATACGATACAAATCATTTTAATTTCATAAATATTATATTTTAAACAGTGAAGTCGAATTTATTAAAATTTGATTAATAATGATCGGATTAAAAAATAAAAATAGTGTTCAAAATTAAAGTCTTTTATCACCGACTTTAATTTTTTTTTATTATTTAAAATAAATTTTTTTTACCGATTTTAATTTTTAATATAAAAAATAAATCATTATTTAATATTACTATTCAAAGTATAATACTTAAAAAAATAAAATGGCTTATGTAATATTATAAGGGGAAAAACTTGGAGAGAAAAATTGAAGTAACATTTAGCTCTTTCCATTGATCTTTGCACCATAAAATGTAAGGTGACGATGGCCTTTTTGTTTCAAATCCTCCATTTTCTCTTTCAAAGGCTGGGAAATGGCGAAAGTCTGAACAAGGAACAACAGTAAATTTATAGTAACTAAAATATAAATCTTTAAGGAGAAATCAATTCTGTTTGTTTGGGGAAGATTCAGTAACTAAAATATAAATCTTTAAAGATTAGCAGTTAAAGCTTTATCACAGATAATAAGGAGAAATCAATACCAATCATTATCCATGACAACTTTTTTTTTCAAGCTTTCTCTTTCACTTAGCTATGATGATCGGTTTCTTTGGGGAAGATCATTATCCTCATCAAAACGAAGCTCAAGCATTGACTTGTGTATAGGTTCCCCATGCATATCAAGATTAGCATGTTTTAACACAAGAAATCAATACCTTGGGACAATCTACATGGACAACATAAAGATTATACTACATTACCAACATCATTGTTTCGGAGGAGCAAGGGTGGTTGTTCGTCGGGATTTACGACGGTTTTAATGAGCCGGATGCACCAGAGTTCTTGATGGATAATCTCTATCGAGCTGTTTTCACTGAGCTCCATGGTCTTTTTTGGGAACTTGATGAAGATAAAACCAACATTCCCACTGTAACTTTAACTACAGCTAGTTTAAATAGGACTGATAGTGAAACTGAGAATCGTAAGAATCCTATAGGGGAGGGTTTAATTAGGAAGACCGAGTCTAGAGGAGTAGAACAAGAGAGGACTAAGAGGGGATTGAGATAAGGAGGAGAAGGTTGTGGAAGTTGCTAGTCGAGGATGACCTGGATCTTTCAGGGTCTGATAGGTTTGCGTTTATTATAGATGATGCTATTAGTGTAAGTAAACAGGGGTCCACTGTAAGTAGGCTGTGGTGGTCGTCGAAATTGGAGCAGAGGTTGTCCAAGCGTTGAAGTTCATTGTTTCCGTGTAGGGTCAGGTTGGACAAGAAGGAGAAGATTGAGGAGGCAGATAACAGAGTGGAGGAGAAAGATTGGGAGGAGAAGGAAAGGCCTGGTTGATAATCAACTGTTTTTGGCGGCATTGTCAATAGCTCTAGAAGTGACCGAGTTAGCATATTTGGCTATGACAGATAAGATGCTTGGAACCAATCCAGAGCTTGGATTGATGGGATCGTGTTTGTTGGTGGTTTTGACGAGGGATGAGGATATGTATGTCATGAACGTGGGGGATAGTAGGGCAATTGTTGCACAATACGAACCGGAGAAAGTGGGTTCCAGTGGGGGGGGGGGGGGGGGGGAGAAAGGAAAATGGGTCCAGCCTGGTTCAGCAAACAAATCTTCTTATAGCTTAGGGGCGGGGGAAATTTAGACTTGAAAAAAAATGGGTTAGAGATCCACCTAGAAGGTGGGTAGCCTTAACCGGATGTGTTAACGGGGAAGCCCGAAGGCTGTTCCCGTCCCTGTCAGGGGAGATGCCAACCATCTCTCCTTTCTACGAACATGACTGTCAACTGTTTCAGGCTTTATTATAAAGAGCCCCTTGCTTTTCAAACGAGCGATGTGGGATAACATGAAAAATATGTACTTAGAACGCCGTCGTTTAGTCTCATATGACTTTGATCAGGGAAAAAAGGTTTGACTAAAATATTTCTGAGGTGTTTAAAGTTTAATCTTTATACTTCATTTTTATGAAATTGAGTCGTTATACTATTTTTAATTTAAAATATCGGTCAATCGCTTAATTTATGTTAACAACTATAAAAAGGACAAATAATTTTCTAAATTCTATATATAGAATTTTTATAAATTTGATCCTCCATATTTAAAAACAAAAATTAATAATTAAATGATGCCAATTTTATATCATTTATGTTTACTAGGATGCCAAGGCCCCAACCACACGATGAATTTCAAACCAGTCTGCTTCAACTGGAGGGGTTTTCTTTTTTTTTCAAAAGGGACGTGGAGAGGTTATGATAATAGTTTGCCTCATGCTGTCCCAAATCATTATTTGAAATGAAAATTTTAGAACAACGCCGCACACCGTTGACCATCACTCATCGTTTGATTATTAGGAGTTTTTGCTTATGGATCCAAGCAATTCTTTAACATTTTCTTGTACTTGATTCTGTACAAAAGAATGGGGTAGCCTGTCAATAACCTCAGCACCAAATGAAAATACAAGAGCCTTCCTAGCAGTCTCCATATCGATCCCGCGTGCTTGAAAGTAGAAGAGTTGGCTGTCTTCAAGATCACTTATAGCAGCTCCATGCGAGCACTTCACATCATCAGCAATAATTTGGAGATTGGGTTTGACATTTACAGTTGCTCGAGGCTCAAGGAGTAGGCTCCTCGTTAGTTGCCCTGCATCTGTCTGTTGCGCATATCTGCAAGACACAAGAAGCGGATGAGATCAAGCCCAAGGGTAGCAACTTTGTTGTTTTAGGCACTAACCAGATTCTAGAGGATACAAAGATAAGCAAACTATAGGAGTTACCTGTTGACCTTAACATTCCCATCGAAAACAGCTTGCCCTGATGAATGAGCCACGATACATTTGTGAAGTTGTTGACAAGAACCTCGTGGATGGTCCAAAACTATTCTACTGTGTAGATCTTGTGTTTGGTCACCAACACACAAATGAAATGTTGTTAATTTGGTTTCTGTATCCGGACCCAATTGTTGAACATGGACATTATGCCTGCTCAATTTTCCACCGGTGCTTACCTCGACAAGCTCATAGGAACTAGCTGATTCCTACGTCTAACCAGTATGTTAATGAGAACACTATTTTAGAGCAAGTTGCATATTCAGTTTACGTAACAGAAAACAAGGCTTTATGAACTGATAATTGGGTTGAAGACATGTTGAATACTAGGCTAAAAAAGCCATTTCTATAGGGATTAGATTATGAAAGATTACTAAGATAGAATTAGAGGCCGAAAATCACTTGGCTATAGTGTTATAACTTATAACTACTAGTACATGAAACTTATCTTTCCCAGGTTATTGAATACTCATTTCCTCTTTATCTTTCTCTCTCTCTCTCTCTCTGGATTTATAACATAAGTAGTAAATTTTGGAAAGGATGTTCATCTTCACATCTGATGTTTTCACCCGAAAGATTAGATTGTATCATTAATTGATCCGAGGAACTCTTCTCTCATGAAAGAAACCATTTTAACTCTAGGTTCCATACCCGACTATCATCCCCCGAACCTCTATTCCAATTCCACACTTTTGAAGACATAACCATCTTTTTAACTCTAAAACAGAAAGGAAAACACAAATAGATATTCAGAAATCAGAAAGCTCCTAAACAGCAATATCATCATTTTTTATTTCATTCATTTGCCTAAATAGCATTTCCTCCATAGAGATCAATTGATCAATATAAAAACATATATAAAACTATTCACTGAGCTAAGAAGTTACACTCTAATAGCCATCAAAACCAATGCTAAACTAGCCCCATCTTTGAAAGAAAACAATAAATCAATTCGAGAAGTGACATAACACGAAATTTACCTGCCGGACTGATGTCCACTTGATATGAGCAGCATTCGAAGATTGGTTTTGCACGTAAGAATGACTAACTTTTCCTCCCTCTGCAATCACCACTTCCAAGACTGAATTGGTCCAATAACACTCACTCTCTTCTTTACCAGCAAACTCCTCCACTATCCCCACTTCCCCTCCTTTCTCAACCAACACAAACACTCTCGGATTCGAAAGCGGCATCATTTTCGACCCCTCACCACCTCCCTCAACTGCAATGTACTTCAAATAAATAGGATGCTCAACTTTACACCCTTCAGGCACATAAACAACCATCAAATCAGGTGTCCCCAGTCCATTAACTGACCAGAACAAATCACCCCATTCCAAATCACCTAATAACTCAGACACCCTTTTAAGTATTCCCTCTGAAGGTAACTTCAACAAGCTACCAACATAAACCCCATCAGGCAAATTCAATGAATCAAATGAAGAATCCAAAAGAAACCCATCAGCAAAATCAAAACTTTTCACCTGGGTATCTCTTGAAATATCTGAAACAGTTGGGGATTTTGGTGGGTGAGAAATTGGTTGTATATCTGAATTCTTGATGAAAGAGGTGTCAGTGAAGCGAAATGGCTCGTCTTTTCGGGAGGGCCATTGGGTTGAAAGAAGGGTTTCCGAGGAATTGTCTCTAAGATTTTGAAGTGGCAAAGAGGAAGGGACAGAGTCTTCTAATGAGTCGGCTAATTGGAGGACGAATTGGTCAGTAAAAGAAGCTTGAGGGGAAGCTGAAACTGCTTGGATTGAGAATTTCGTTGTAATTCTTTTGGGTTGGAGTTTTCGATTCGATGGCTTGAGTTTCGGAGTGAACTGAAGAAGATTTGGATGAGTGGAGGCTAAGGCAGCCATTGACGAGCGGCTGAGACCTGTGGCTTTCGACAAGAAAATTTTGGATAGTTTTAAGTTAGGCTTAAATGCACATTTTCTTCTGAAGTGTGCCCACTTTTTTCCGAACAGATCCTAAAATATATATATATATATTTGGAACTTGCTAACTTAAAATATTTTAAATATAATTATATTTTGTTTAATTTAGTCAAAAATATAATTGTTAGACTCGAAATAAACTCTAATTTCTTTTTAATTTTTTAAATTTAGTCCAAATTTTTAACATTTGTTATGTTATAGATTTGTGAATTATGTTGGTTTTGAATCTGAAAGCAATAAGGATCATGTTGAGTTTGAGTTTTGGTCGGATTTTCAGATTCGGATCGAAATTTATGGGAATTGTTCAAGAGCTAGTGTGATTCCAGAAAGTTTCATGTTTATGTTAATGTGAACATGGATTTCTTTATAATGTTGGAAAACTCTTTCATGTTGTTTTATATAGCTTGCTTGGTGTTCTTTCTAGTTTTGTTGCAATATCTAATTGGTCTTGCCTTTTTCTCTCCTTTGAATCTCTGAAACCCTGAATTTGCTTTGCAGAGAAGTCGTTCCTTCCGAAACGAGACTTGGAGTGGTTTTTTTCCTGCTCCAGGGATCGAAAGTACCCGAACGGCTCAAGAACGAACTGTTCCACCAAGGCTGGCTATTGGAAAGCAAGTGACTGGCTAACGTAAGACCCTTGTTTTCCACCAGGGACGTGCCCCTTTAGGTGATCGAACAGATTGGGTTATGCACGAGTACCGGCTCTCTGATGAGCTTCAAGCATCAGCTAATCAGGTTAAAAACATAGTACGTATGATTGTCTGTCTTTGCATTTTGATTTGTTTCAACAGTGAACAATTATTCATATAACCAATCATTTTTGGTACTCTTCAGGGTGCTTTTGCCTTGTGCCACGTTATGAAAAGGAATGAGCCGATGGTGTGTGGTGGCCATGGAGAACCCAAAGCCATTACGGTCCGAAACAGGCCAACTAAGACAGAACTTACGTCAAGAAAGGTCTGCAACCCCTTCACTGGCGTTAGGTTCCATTAAGATTGGTGTGTCTTTGTTTTAATCAGTTTGTGAGTATATGGTAGCTATTGTTCTACTTTAATGAACCCATGGTTGTAACTTGTAATCACTTTTAAAGATTCCACCTGGAGTTTGAGTCAATGGTAACTCAACTGTTTTACTTTAATCATTCCATCAAAAGTTCCCTAAGCTTCGTTTATGCTACGATCATCAGTAATTTGAGCAGTAATATAATGAAGCAAGTAGTCTCTAGTACTTGAACCACTTCTCGAGCCGAAATAATCTTCTGTAAACAAAATTGCTAAAAGAATATGCAAGTGTGATTGATGTTTGAACTAGAATTATGTGTTCTCTGCTCACCCTAGTATAAGGTAGCAATTTTGAGGTTATGGTAATCCACATCTAGACTTGGCTTGCCTCGAGTTTCCAAATGCTTAAAACCAGCTCATAGCTGGTGCCAGGAGAGATCCAATGTGCAACACATCAGGCTCCCCAAGGAGGAAACCTCGTCCTCAAGCATAATCAAGACAAAAAGTTGTGCATCACTGTTCCCTATATAATAGGATCAGTTTCTTCCTTGTCTAGCAGAAGAGGAATGCATCAAATGTGTAAATGTATCAGTATTTGCCTAGAGAATTCATTCTTGAAACTTGATAATGACGAGTATTGTTCTTCTTTCCTATGTTTCAAGCGAATAAGCTGTATCCAGCCATGCTGGAAGACAACAGAACTTGGGATACAACTTGGTTCATTCATTCAGAATTTCCCTACTGTTTACCGGGACAGGCCACCTACATTGAAACTTGCTTTTACAACTTCACTCATACAGTCATACTCCTATGTTAACACATGCATGGACTATGGATATTAGGCTTGAACATTTGATCAAGTAAAAAAATTGAGTTAATCAAGTTGAAGAGTGATTATCATAAATTAAACTTAAATATTTTAGAGTTGTGTTTTGCCAATGGTACATAAAATAAAAAATATATACAATTATTTAAAATATTGTAGCTAACAGGGTCCGTAGCTAACAGGGTCCATAGCTCAGTGGTAGAGCATTTGACTGCAGATCAAGAGGTCACCGGTTCGAATCCGGTTGGGCCCTTTTTTATCTAGTTTATCTATCTGGTAACTACCCTCATTGATGCTTGACAATAGATACCCATGGTGTATTTTTCTTTCGTATGGAGATCATTTTCATTATTTAAGGACAAGGATTCAAAGTAGACACTGGTAGGCCAAAAGACAGCAGCAGATAGAAGATTCATATTTATTTATAAGTACAAACTCTCCATGAGGGTAGGTTTGGTTAAACACAAAGTATATGTAAAAGCCAGCAGTCTCATTGATTTGCTAGATTTTTTTTTTTTTTTTGCATAAATACTTAAGTAAGCTCAAGTCTGCAGCATAGTGTTTTCTTAAACCAAGCTGCAACTATGAAGTAGCACCGAAAACCCGGATTCTCTGTTCAATTGGCACCCGGCAGCATGGGCAAGTAGCTTTGCCTTTCTTCCCATAGCTATCATTACAATTAGCGCATAGAACCTGATGTGCACAAGGCAGAAAAACAACAGATACTTCATCTTTCGAACAGATTATGCATTCTCTGTCACCGCTGACTTCTGAAGAATCCTGTTGCTTATCTAATTCGTGAAGCAACTTGGCAATTGTTTCCCCCTGTGGCTTGGCTCCCTCTGACTTTCCGGTGAGTAAATTATCTGATTGATGATTCAACTCAGTGGATTGCGATGACAGTTTCAGACAGGAAAGCTCCTGCTCAAGTCATTGATGATCATCCTTGTGGCGCTGAAAATCTATCTCTATCTTCAAACGCAAAGCCTCAAGCTTCCTTTTATTGCTTGCCTCAGCTGCTTCCTTGGAGCATCGTTCTTGCTCCAATTGAGCCAAGGCTACCTCTTTGGCCTTCAACTCCTCTTTCCACTTTGACTGAAAGAAGAAGATTGCACAACATAATTGCCACACTCTTGAAATTGGGAGGTGTAGAATGCACAAAAATATTAACACAAAAGGGTCACTCGTACAAATAAATAATTAGAACTCAATAAACAAAGATAAAATAAAAGGCGAATCAGACGTATAATATTTACTAATAAATGCAAATAGAAGATTAAAAGAAGGGAAGCCAGGGAAAGCTTGGCTTCTGTCCTGAGTGAAGAGTGCCTCTGAGTATTAAGCACCCCTCTTGGCTTCTGTACAAAAGATGAGCTAAGAGTTGCTGCTTCACTCCATGAAAACGAAAAGTGATTCAAAATCCATATCTCGGCAAGTCCAGAGTCAGAAAAATGAGAGTGTCTCTGTGTATTAAGCACCCATCTAGTGCTTTTTAAGCTGAGGTTCCTTCCTGATCCGGACATTTTTATTACCCAAAATAATGAGTCTTGTTCTTTCCAACTAAATAGTAAAATCATTCATACTCATGTTCTAATTTCATGCAAGCATCCAAAAATTGGAAGTGCTCCCTATAGAAGAGCTAAACAAAAATGATATGAATGAGACATAATAACAGAATGTGAACTTCAGCTTCTAATATTATCACTTGCCATCTAAACTATGACCTTTAGCTAAACTAGAGAAGATAGCTTATGCAAGAGAAGGCGGTGGTTCTAATTCAGATCAATAATTTATAAACATTGCCAACAGAATCATACAGGACAGATTGAAAATGCTCAATGGATTATGATTTATTTCACACAAAATAACCAAAAATTCACACAATAACAAAAAACAAGGCCTCGAGAGATGGGGTGGATATCGTATGCGTGGACAAATGTAAACCTATATGTAAACAAGATGTACCTCAGTTTCTTTCTGATCCTGCTCTACTTGAGCTAAACATCGTTGGAGCTCTTTAATCTTCTCCTTTTCATCAGCAATCTCCTCCTGCAACTTAGTTTTCTGTTTCTCCCAAGCCAAAAGCTTCTTCAGGCACTTCTTTTCCCTTTTTGCGACCTCAAGACAGGTTGTGACTGATTCAGATGCACTTAATTTAGAAGCCTCCATCTCAGCTCTGATTTCCGCATTCTCTGTCTCAAGCCGTCTCACAGCTGCATTTTCTCGGTCCACCTGTCCACTTGCTTTCTTCAGAGCATTCTCCATCTCTGACAGCCTCTTCATGGTCGAGTCCTCTATTCTGTGTTTCCCCTTCTTCATCTGCTGCATCTCCTCCCTCTCCATCCTCAACATTTTAAGCTCTGTCAGATCACTACTAAGTTTTCTTGCAGCCTGAATTGCTTTCTGGTGAGCCCACTCCTTCCTCTCTTTCACATGCTTCTCAAGATCCTTAATTTGATGAAGCAGAGAAATTATCATTTCACCTTTCTGATCTTCCGCAACATGTTCCAAATTCTCATCAATATTCAAATCACGAAATTTACTCAATACTGAATTAACCCCGTCCTGGCTCTTCAAATTTTGTGAGTCTTCAGCTTTCTCAGCTGGAACATCACTCCCAGGGACCGCCAGAGGGGAATCCCCACTAGGCATTGTGGCCACACATGCCTGATTTTGAGTCTGCATATGTTTTGCGTTAGCCCTAAAACTAGCAGCAAACATTGCAACATTCCTTTCCAACAAAGACTTCATTGAAGGCGAAAGATTAAACCTTTCAGGTAATTCAATCTCCCTCTGCAAAGACATTTCTCCACCATTGGGAAAGAACCCATTTACAGGGAACTCTGCTCCTCCTTTACCAAATCCCCAACCACCATGAAACCTACATAGTGCCGGTGAGACAACATCAACCCCATTATTACCAATGCTATCTGGGTTGTTTGACATAGGCGTACACCCACCGGAGGGTGAAGGAAGTGATGGAATCTCCATAGTGCTAGCCTTACCTACATGAAGATCACTCATAAGCAAACACCACATAGCATCACCTTTACTTAAATGAGGCCTAACTTGTTTCAGCAAACAAACCATACCCGCAAGAGAATACTCCTGCAGTTGCCTTAAATCATGGAAACCAGGCTCAGTTTCCTCGGAATTACTCTCACTACTACTGCTACCGCAACGACTATTCAAATAAGCCAGTGAATTATGCAATATATTAGTCAACACATCCATTCCACCATAGCAATGTCCATTTCTCAAAATCGCCTTTAATGCAATATCCTCACTATAACCTAATGCTACAAGCTTAGATATAGCTTCATTATACAAAAATTCCAGGTTCTTCAATAAAAATTCCTCTAATTGTTCCTCTGTGCAATACCCCAAATCATGATCATCAAAACTGGTATTAGGATTAGGATTATGGCTTTGGGTTGAATCGTTTAGACTCAGATGGTAACTCAAGGACTCGAGACCCGATTTGAGTATGGATTTAGATATGGAGTCTTCATCAATAGGACAAGAAGGATCGATATCGGGTTTCAGCGATCGGTTCCTCCTGGTCGACCTATGCTTATCTCTTACAGTGCATCCCATCTGTTTGTGTTTTTTCTTCAGCCTACACAACAAAACGAAGATTAAGACTTTAAAAGAAAGGGGTGAAACCCCACAATAAATTATGACGAGAAGATCGAAATGAGAGTAAAATCAAGTGCAGTAATCGAAAGGGAATATCATTTCAAGAGATACAGAAAAGAAAAGTTACAGTTACAGGGTTTGGTGTCAGATGGATTTGTTTTGTTTCAGTGTTGAAGAGAAAGAGAAAAGGGAAATTGGGAGGAAAAAGATACGCAAAGGTGTGATTAGAAGTAAAGTATTAGGAAAATTAAATTAACATTCTCTTGGAATTTTTGAAGATAAAATTTAATTTATAGTTTTTATTTTTAAAATAATAATATAATAATCAAAATAAAATATCATTATTAATATTATTGATCATTAATCATTAAATTATGATTGTTTTCGATTATTATTGATATAATTTTAAATTTTATCGCTATTTATGTTATTAACCGTTTTTGTTATCGACTGTTAATACTATATTTTAGATTATTTGGACAGATATTAAAACTTATCTTTTATTCTTATTAGGCTCTTGATTTTTAATAAAATCTTTTACTCATTTTCGATGTCCTTTTTATGTCGAACCCTTTTCATGTGTTAGGACAGGATAAGTAAATTTATATGCAATTTTAAGGTGGAATAAGATTGGGTTCAGGAGTTATAGATTAGGACAGGTAAAAACACGTCTCATCTCGTTATCCTTCTTAATTTTAGCATACCTTAATAGTTATTTAGTGCTTGTACAAAGATATTCAAAACACTAAATATGGTTCTGTTAGTAATCATAGAAAGATATATTACCACTCGGTTTACAGTTTGTTTGATAATTTGGTTCGTTTTTCACATTTAAATGCATCTCGTTTGAATAATACAAGAATATTCAAAAAAAATTATGAATTTTGACAATATATTAATCTATATAGAAGCGCTTACTTTTTTGTATTTTTGATTTTTTATGAGTTTTTGATGAATTAATCTTTATTATTCTTTTTCAGATGCGTTGTATTTTTAGATTTTAAGGGACTGATCCTTATTATTTTATATTCTAAGTGTATTGTATTTCTGATATCTTTCATAATTTTTTAATAAAATTTAATTGTCGATATAAAAAATACTTTCTCAAAATTAGGAATGATAATATAAATCGAATTTGATCTGATATAAAAAAAATTGATCCAAATCCAATTAAAAAAGTTTGAATTTAAATTCGAAAAATGTCTGAATCCTAATAGGCGGTGGATTGAATATGGATATTGTCATGATCCGATGCGAATTCAATCCGAATCCATATTTGATGTGAGTCTAATCCATATATAAATAAAAATAAATAAATTCTTAGATTTAAATATATATATTAAAATTCTAATTAAATTTATATACGATTTAAGTTTATATATATTAAAATCCTAATTAAGTTTATATACATAATAATTTATATAAGGATAATTTATTTATTGTTAAGTTTTTTAATTGAAGTTTGAATTGTTATTTTAATTTATTTTTTGTTGGATTATAATATTTGTTGAGATTTGTTTATGCTATTAATTTAAATATATTTCTGTTTGATAAAAATTATTTTTATATAAAGATATTAGTTTGAGTTGTTACTTTAAAAAATTAATTGGATTTGTACTTTCGGATGTGAGTTTTAAATATTTTATTAGATCAGACTTGAATTTATATAATTGGACTTAGATTCGGAATTAAATTTTTTAAAATTTTATCATTAATTAGATTAAACTTAAACTTTATAAAATTCAATTTAAATTCGATCCATTATCATTTCTACTCAAAACTAACACTACGTGGACTATAGAAAAATGGTTTAGTCCCACTTTAATGCTAAATTCACACCAAACCTTCAAAGCATGGAGTAGAAGGATAGGTTTTAAGACGTTGATCTTATTGGTCAAATTCAACCTGGAGAATTGATGTGGAAGTTAACTCGCCACTCACCACCCATTGCCACGTCCAAACACAAATTGGGTGTCGTGCCACCGAGTCTAGTTGGTCGGCTCCTAAGTCCTAACGCATAAGCTTCTCAATTTTCAACCTTTTAGGCCAACCAAACTCACAATAATCCAACTTCAAAGCCAAGAAGCCGTGCAAAATATGCACAAACCGGCAATTGAGTGTGACATTTGCTCACAACGACGGGTCATATCCAATTTCCAATCTTATTCAAATTCAAACTCCCTCTCTCTAGCCGGTGCTTGGCCTATTCAACCGGAACTTGCCAAACACTTCTACTCCATCCCAATTATCATATAAATGGTCTGTTTATCTAATCATAAGTCCATAACACACCATAGCATTAACATCTCATATCTACTCTACAATCTACAGACTTTATCTTCAAGATTTCGAGTTATTCATCTCTCGATGAAGGGTTGCTTGGTGTTGCCGTCCTCGTTACTGCGTCGGCATAGCATGGCATCTCGGCAAGGATATCGACCCCTTACGGAGGACGGATACCGCGATTTGGACCGACAAGTGATGGTTGTGGTAGGAAGAGAGAAGAGGGAGTTTTTGGTTGACTCTTTTGTGTTGAATGAGAATCCGTTCAGGGTTTTGATGGACACAATGAAGACAGACATTGTTAAAGTAGAGGATGGTGGGAAGGTGATCTTGTTGGGTGTGGATGCAATCTTGTTTGAGCACATGCTTTGGTTGATGAACAATGACTGCTACTCATTGTTGCAGCTGAACGTGGAGGAGATTATTGACTTTTACTCCCAAGATGATTAGGATGGAAATTACCTTGTTACTTTTTACCGTTTGGGTTTTCCTGTGGTTAACCATTTGATGCAAATGAAATTACTGCTCCTACAGATTGATCTGTAGATTTGTTTTAAAACTCAACCATTTGATGCACGTATTTGGTATGTGGTTGCTATCTATCGCGGTTTGCAATGCATTAAGACTTTCTTATGGCTTGTAAGTTGTGTGAAGATATTAACAAATAAAGCGTGAGTGTGTAGGCATTTGACGAATACTGCAAAATGTACACAGCATTTGGTGCTAATATTGAGAGTATTAGCCATGTGCAGTTCCATTCTATGGATATTAGGAATAGGAGCCATCGCCTTACACTTTATGATCGTCTGTTAGTATATCTTCGAAGATACATGTCTGTTAGTATATCTTGCACGACCAATACAAAAGGAAATGCATTGAACCAAATTGAAGTATTATGATCCATATCGGAAATCGGAATAATATTGACAACACTGACTATTAAAACATAAAAGATCTCCCATAAAACAAAGCACAATTGGAATACATTGTTTAGGCAAATTTGATAATGGGGCAATGCAAGAATCTCCCTTAACCATATTGTTTCAACACTAATATGTTCTTATAGCTTCCAGTAATGGAATCCTAGCAGATAGCTACAAAACAATATTGTTTCAAGCTAAGTAGAACCTGGTTGATGTTAACAGGAAAAGGAGCACTATATCAGCTTTTGCTTGCAATAGTTTTGGTGGTGATTTAGGTATTTTAACCTGGTATATATGTGTATCAGATTTACTTATGTTTTGGTTTAGTTCAACAGAATATGGTGTAATAGTAAATAAAGGGAGACGAAAATCAAGAAGAAAAAAGTAAGCTTTGGATTACTATATGAAGGCAAAAATCCATGGTGGGTTATGGCAGGAAACAAGAAGAATCCTGAGTGATGAAACCCCTTGTTTCCTGATTATTATATTAATTATATTCTGTCCTGAAAACAATGCAAAAGAAAATACACAGTCCCATGTGACCTAATCCTACAAGATTTACTTTTCCAACCCTTTTCTGAAGTTTCAAGCACTTTGTTTAAGTCCTAAGTTTCAAGCCTGTTGAGTCTCTAGACTATGTATATAGGAAATGAAAGAGTTGATATGTAGTAGATTTTGAACATTAGAGCAAAAGGGGAAACTCTAATTGATCTGTTAGTAACACTGGAAATTCAGTGTCTGATCATATTATCCAACAAAAGTTATAACCTAATACATCATATCCAACCATGGACAGGAAAGGACTATTTCCAGAAATCCCCAGAAAAGACTAAAAGAAAACCTAAAATTTAACATCAACATAAGAGGAAGTGTAAGAAGAAGAAGATGATGATGATGATGATAACTTTTCCATGAAATTTGCTGACCTTTATGCTCAGAGCCTGAATTTTCCATTGAAAAGATTTCAGAAGGGAGGCCTATTACCACCTGAGTTTCCAGGCCATCCTTCAGCTGCTAACTGGACATTAGGGGGCATATTGAGAGGCAAATTAAAGAAAGGCAACCCACCTGGGGTAGTTCCTGCGTCAGCGAACATGTTATTTCCACCCCCGCTGCCGCCTCCGTCGCCTTGCATCTGCAGCTGGTCATCCTCTTCCAAAGGCAGTCTCTCGTAGGCCACATTTGTAAACGAAGAAGCTATAACAATAACAGGTCCTGCCGCCATCAGTTCACCAACCACACTCCCTCCTACAACCTGCCCTTGCCCGCCAGCCAAGAAGATTGTCAAACTGGTGGCCCCTGGAGGAGCTGGCGGCGGCAGAAAAGAACCCGAAAGCGATAAAATTTCAAATCTGCCATGGAGCGTAACTACAGCTCCAGCTGCGGATGGTTGCCTGATGGTGACGTTAGTCACTGTACCACTGCCACTCAATATACAGACACCTCTTTCTCTTCTTCGGGCGTAGTTGGCAAGACAGTCGAACACATCGCAGCCGCTCCCTATCTCAAGAATGTGAGCTCGAAGCGTGTTGGCACTCTCCCTTGTTATGATAACCGGTGGCTTAGGCTTGTTCTTGGAACCCGGAGGACGACCCCTAGGCCTACGAACAACAAGATCACCCGAGTTGCCCGCGTTGACCAAGTCCAGGCCTTGTTGAGTCGACCCATCGTCTTGTTGATGATCGGCCGAGCCATACTGAGCACCACCACCACGGTTGTTCAGAGCTTCATGATCTTCGGGTTCGGTTTGGTGTTGAAGATGAAGGTCGGGTCTATGAAGCTGATGGACATAACGAGAAGCAGTTCCTAAATCAAGACCGGCCATCCAGCATCAAAAAGACGACACAAAACAGGGAAAAATAAAGGATTAAAAATAAGAATTAGTATTTAAAAAGGGGTTAATAGTTTATAGTTTATGGATTAGTTTAGATTAAAAACTGTGGGAGATGGGGTTTGAAGAAAATTTATAAAGAAGATGAAAAAGAAATGGAAAGGGGAAGCGATATCCTAGACTCTATGAAAGAAAATGATTTGTATAGGCCTAAGAAAAGAACGGGTTTTCCATTTTTTTAAGGAGGAAGAAATTAAAAAGGAAGAAGGAGGAGTGCAGGCAAAGGAAATGAACGGCAGAAGAAACAAGGAGATGGGACAAAACAAAGTTTATAGAAACGCAGTCATTTCTTAGTTGTATAGTATGAGCTGAGATGAATTGGTTGAGAAAAATCATGTATTTTTCTTATATTTGAGATGTGAAGTTGGTGGACGCCAAACCTACTCCCATCTCGTCGAGCGTGGAGTATAAACCACCCAGAGTATATTATTTGGAACCAAAATATTTTTATATTTTTGGGTGAAAATATTATTTGAAACAGTTATACTAATTACACTAATATCTTGTCTTAAGTATATTCTCAATCATTAGATATTGATCACCCAATCATTATACTGATATTATTGGTGCTAGAATCCGTAACTTTCAAGAATAATAATCATTCTCTTAACCATTGAGGTAATATGGTATATGCTTAAAGTATAGAGTTCATTGTCGTAGTTAGGGATATGATTAAAGTTTAAAAAATCATGGATTGGTAGGTATTTTTTTAAAGAGCGTAATATAGAATTTAAAATGTGAAAAGTAGAGTTAATATTTAAAATTTAATTTGTAAGTATTTTCTAGGGCGGAACATATAAAGAGATATGATTAGAGAATAGAGAATTTTTGTTTTACCTTAATTCCGTAATTCATAATTCTAAATATTAATGGTAGACTATAATCCTAATTTTTAGTATAGGAACAAATCTAAACAATAAAAAAATAGAAGATTTATATTCTATCATTTTATCACTTACGTTATATTATTTTACGAAGAAAATATTTCATGGGCAAGTTTATCACGTTATCCATGGAACAATCACTAAAAATTATTTATCTTATTATTTTTTCATGTCATATTTTTAAGTGAATCTCTACTTATATTTACTGTTAATTTATTTTAAAAACAATTTTTTTTAAATGAAGATTCACTTGAAAAAATATAACATAAAAATTAATGAGATAAAATTTTTTAGTGGTTAATAATATGAACACGTAATGAGATTTACCCATAATATAATTTTTTTATTTTACGGTGTTCTCATTGAATTAAATGAAAATAAATTATTTATAATTAAATTATTTTTAAAAGTTTTGAATGAGCAAATAAAACATTTTAGTCTTAGAAAGCAATGATAAGCGGAATTCGTCTAATATTTTTTAAGGTAAATTATTATCTTTTTCCTATATGTAAATAATGAATGAACAATTATTTTATAATTATTTTAAAGTGGATTAATTTTATTGACTAAAATCATAAATAACATTTAAATTTTGAATCGAGTATATCTAATAATTTTTAGGATGCGTTGGGGGTGATCTAATGAAAGAAGAAAAAAAAAGGCGTCCGAGCAAATGAACCCTAGAAGTAGACGGAGGGATTGGCTTGCATTGTTAACATTGGTCATGGCTCATTGTAGTTTGGACTTAACCATGGTTACGTCCACTAGAAGTTGACCAAGACAAAGAGATTGACAAACAATGGGTGCCAATTTGGGCAATGGAGCGGCAAGTGGGCCAAGTAGAAGCGGCGCGTGGGGTCTCACTCTTGTCGTATCCGCCACCATCCTGTATGCATGGCCCTCTTCTCCACCTCCGTGTAGCCGTCACCGCCCCTTGTTTTTGCTTCACTCTGGATTATAATACCAAGACACTCCTATCCTATGTCGAAAAAAGAACCAAACATATATTTACTTTTAAGGAGGAACAACTTCACTGTACTACTTCATTGATCAAAATATTTAATTAAGTTTGCATCATTTTATACATGAAAACAATCATTGTGGATCTCTTAGTCTTCAAAAGTTCTGTAATAAAATCACTTCTTAACACACTTTGTACTAATGAATTAATTGTTTATTGAAAACATTAATTAACTAGTTAAGTAGCATTTGATTATTTATCTAACATAGGAAATTAAAATAAAAAATTTATATAATATAGCACAAAATTAATAGACCGTAAATTTAAACTATAAACCATAAATTATTTTAAGTGAGTATTAATTATATTAAATAATTTAAATTAATTAAATCTTTATGTTGTTTTATAGTCAAACTGAGTTTGATTGTATTGGTTAGATCATGTTTTTACTCTTTGAATCCAAATTGTTAAGTCTAGCGTAATATTTATGTTTTAAACTTTTGTAATAACTAATCATTCCTCTTGTGATAATGTCAACATAATTAAGACATTAAAAACAGGACACGAGACCATTTAAAATGTTGTCGACATGACTAATATGTGCATATTTTATACCCACTTGCCTGTCTATATACCCTATTAACGGTTGGGAGCTTTCTAATCCTGTATAATACTATATCCTAATGCTAATGCCTTATTTAACGTAACGGCGTGTCGGTTCCATGGGATTTGATTCTATTAATTACAGGGCTTCAAGAACGCCAAGATTGACCACTTGAGATTCAAAAGTAGTGGTTGGGGTTTTCCCAATTCAAAATATAAGCCTTTTTTATTTGGAGAATAAATATTAAAAATATAAAATGAGGTATGTCACATGTACATATACGGATGATAAATCAGTTTAATCGGTTTATGAATTTTTAGAGTTCGATTCGAATTTAATTTAAGTAAATTTAGTTTAAATTTGTCTAAAAAAACTTATAAATAAGTTTTAAATAATTTTATATATATTAAAATTATTTTTTAAAAATAATAATAAAAGAAATTTAAAAAATTAATTAAAATAAATTCAAAATCAATAATTATCTGCTTTAATTAACTTCACCCCATGGCTAGATAGGAGTGTGGAAACTATAATCTGTAGGCACCTGCCAAGGCTGAAAATTTTGGACTTCGTTGAATTTCATCACTATCTATCCATCAAATCGGTTGTACCTATCCTACTTTATGTAGATATGGGAATGAGTATTTAAATATAAAGACGGAATAATAAAATTTTAGTTGGAATGTTAAAAATTTAAATTTAATTTATATTTTTAAATTTAAGGTATAAATTGACATTTTATCATCTTGAGTGTAAATTATTTATTTTTTTTATGCCTTCATTTATACCTCACTTATATTTAAAGGGTTTAGGGTTTTAGGTTAGGAGGTTAATTATGGTTTAAGAAATTAAGGGTAGGGTGTATTTTATAGGGTTTAGAGTTTAGGGTTTAAAATTAAATTTTAAAAAAAAAACAAAGGAAACACCAAAGGAGGCATAGAGAAAGGGTAGAAGATTTTTGATCTTACTTGACACAGTTAATATATTAAACTTTATTGAATATATAAAATGTTAAGAGATCAAAAGTTATTGTATATATATAAGAAAACGTCACCCTACAAATGCTATTTAAAAGAAACATATTAATTATAAATATATATAATAATATGTTTTTAAAATTTTAAAAATAATATTTTGTACAGGTGACGTTCTATTATGTACACAGTAAACATTAATTTAGAATCTAAAATATTATTACTCAAACATTATAATTTTAAATTGTAATGTTTATTTATAAATACTAACTAAGCAGTATATATATATAAATTAAAAAAAAAAGGAGTAATACTAATTGGTTTAGTAGAGATACAGTTTGTGGGACGAGCCGTACAGAACTGTGTTAAGAAACTTAGTAACTTGTTATATATCGTAGTAAAGAACAGTATTACGAGGTTGTGAACTGGAGAAATAAAAGACAAAAGAGACTGAAACACTGCAAACACATACAAATAGATACAGCCACACTGGTTAAAAATAAAAGACAATAGTTTAAAATTGTGTCTATGAGCTATCATATTTAAAATTTATATATAATTTTAAAAATTCATTTATATCTTATAAAAATTTATAAATTTATCCGTTAAAATCTTATAAGTTGATTCTTATATCTGACTCTATATTTAATCCATAAATAATGAAGTTAAAATTGAATGAGAAATAAAAAAATAAAAACGTAAAAGTAGATGGATTATGTTTCAGTGCTTCGGTGAGAAATAGACATGATTTGAAAGACACAAAGGATGAACTGGAAGGTGGAGTAAGCTCCTTGGCCTTGTCTGATGAAGAAGATGATCACGTGCGGTGTCTGTCTGAGGGACAATGCCACCGTATAGCTGTCGCCCACGAGGCAGAGACTGTCATCGGGAATTGCTTTCTTCTCCTTGAATTCCGGGGAACACAAAGACTGAGAATGCCAACATCCATGAACTGCAATCTTACCTGCCCACGCCAGGACATCAAATCTACCGGTTCCACGTACTCTTTTATATTTTTTGGCTAATACCATTCCATTTATAGAAGTTAAATAAAGAAGATTATATTAATATATTTATTTATTTTTAAAAATATTAATATTTGATTTATATTTGTTTAAATTAAACTGGATCCAATTCAAATTTAATTATGATAATACACCAACATTATTACAAATATATTGTCTTAATATACTTTAATTCGACCATATGTAGACACAACAAAGAGACGTAAACTTTGACTAGGAACAGATGAATCATAGGTATTGTCGTCCTAATGGACCAGGCAATGAATTTTCCCAGTAGGTGCTTTGAGTCTTAAGCTCGTGTGTTAATTTGTCGTCTTCCGACATTAAAAAACTATAATAACGATCATTTCAATGACAACATCGATATCAACCAGTTAAACAAGTCATTAATTTCCCTTAATCTAAGCTCATATGGTTGTATTAGCAGGTCAAATCAACTCCAGTCTTTTAATAATGTTGGGACCGCACAAACATTATTTTTTATTATTAAATATTAAAAATATTTTAATTATATATTTAATTTACTTAATTATAATTTAATTTTTTAATAATAATAACCGTTTCTAAAAACTGAAAAATATATATTTATAACATATTTTAATCATTCAACAAATTTGAGGTCAACTATTAAACAATCTCCCGGGTTCCAAAAAAAAGAATATTTTTAATGCCATATTATCCTACACTGAGAATAAAGGATTTGACGTTTTATATTATAAATAATGAAAGATAAATCAAACATTATATTATTATTAATAGAGCAAACATTATTTAATCACATTATAATATTAAATCAGCTGGAACCATGAATCATCATGGAGGTCATATGATACTGTTTTTTCTATCATTAATATACAGTGAAAAAGAAAAGAGTTGCTGAATTAATTACTGTTTTATACTCAACCAAAGCAGATTAATATTTAGAAATCAAGATTATAGAATAAAAATTCCCGATCCCAATTCGATAATCATATTATGTATTTATATTAAAAGTCGAGTATATTATATTTAATACGTTAAATATTTATTGGAATAACATCGATATTGATGAAATATGTAGTATAATTATATAAAATCGATTTTTATGAATTATTTTATAGATAAAATTAATTGAATTTAAGACTCTTAAAATGAATAATATCTTTTTTTTATTGAAATTATACGAGTTATATATTATATAATTTATATTTAATGAAGTACGAATGTATACTTTAATATATTGTCCCAGCTTTAGAATATTATCTTAGCCTAACTTTGTGCTTATCCAACTATTAAAGTAGACATAATAAACTCAGCTTTGTCCTTTCATCAAGTCAAGTGTTATTGTGTCCTTGAAGATTGGAAGCAGGCAGCCCTTGGCAAGATAAGTACATGGAAATTGGATAATCAAACGATGACTAGGCGATTTGTTTCTTACTCCAACCTTGATTTTAACATTTTGTTATTTTAAAAAAATAAATTAAATATGTATTATGGGATATTATAAAATTTAAAAATGTAATAAAAATATATTATTCTTCTGGTAAAGGTAAAATATATTTTACAAAAATGGTATCACCAAATTAATCCAAAGAATAAGTATTTTAATATTGTTTAAATAAGGTCTCGAGCATTATGTAAAAATTTTATTGAGAGATTCACTCACCAATATCAAGTGTGTGTAGTGAGTCAATTTAGATTAACTAAAATGAAACCCTAAAAATCAAAAGAACAATAAAAAATAATATCAAATATAAGTTAATCAATTTATAATTATATATCAGTATCGATATAAAAAAAACAATAAAAATATAATATACCTTTAATTTTTTAAACTTTATATCTTGTTCGGTCCTTAGGACCCCAAAAATTAACTAAACCAACATCCAATAATGTCCGTTCAGATACACATAAACACCACCCAAACTCGACCCAATTCAAATGTGTCATGTTTCCTTAGCATCTACCCAGACCCGTTACATCCGAAAGGCCTAACAATTAAATCTTACCCACTGCAGCCCACTACATTAAGCATTGTTGTTTGAATTCAAAGCTCTCCCTCTTCTGAATCCTAAACCACGTCGCACGCACCCTTCAGCTGAACTTACAATTTAGGGTGTTTAAAATTATTCGATCCGACCCGATTACCCAAAATAAAAATAACGGATAATTCTCGAAAAGAATTATCCGATCGGACCAAGTACCCAACATGAAAATTAAAACATATAAATATAAACTTATTATTGTCATGTGGTATGGAATTAAAACATATAAATTAATTAACCAACCAACATGAAATTTAAAGCTATTTATTTGTTCTGTGTGAGAGAGACATAACTGCTGGATTTAAAATTTTGTTATAACATCAATCACTCATGACCTAATTCAACAAAAGTATTTAAGAAGATAATAAAAATTGAGAAACTACTCGACTTGAATTTGGTTGAGCTAGCCATGTGAGGGTTCGATGTGGCACTGTTAAAAGAAGCCCACACGCCTTAGAAACAGGAGATTTGCCATTAACACAACCTATCTGACAGTTCAGACAAAACAGTTGATTAATCTGTAGGAAAAGGACACAAGTTGACGCTACACTGTGTAGGAGATAACATAAGAATGTACACTTGTTGGTTGTCTTAGGATAGTTTTGAGAAATTCTCATGACATGTTTTTTTGAGATTTTTCGTTCTTATTCTCGCACTCATTGGATTTTAATTAATTTAAAAAATATTATCACAAAAAATTAAATAAAATTTACTACTTTACTAAAGAAAATATGATCTATTTCGGTTAATAAGTCATATATTCAATATACTTTAAAAATTATCTAAATCTTAATATATTAAAATGAATATCCAATATTAAATCTTCAAAATTACAAACATAAACGATAAATTTAATTTTGTAAATAATAAAAAAATTATTTAAAAATTATAAAAATAATTTGACATGTAACGATTTCTTTTTTTAGATGGATCAATATGTCCGTGGTACTTGATGCTTTTGATGGATTGGAATACTGATAATAAAATAAGTAGATATACAAGTAAAATTGAGTTGAATATATATTTTTTAGATACCTACGATTATTTATAAGATTGCAGTTGAATTATTTTTATGATTCAAATATAATAATCTTTGTTTTTATCTCCGTACAAGCTTCGGTGATAAAATTTATCTTTATCTCCCTGGGTAAAAATTTAGATTATTATTCATATCATCGATTTGGATCTCTATAATTTTAAATATTTTCACCCGATTCTCACTCCTAGCGATTAGGTATTGTTACTAAGTCAACTACAATATAAACTTAAATCCTAAATAACACTTTAAGTTTAATTTTTTAAACTTTAACTAAAATCTCTAACCTTGAAATCTAAAACATAAATCTACTATTTTAAATTAGGATACTAATAAAAACACAATAAAAAAACAGACGATTTCGGTCAATAAAATAGACCACGTTGCAACCGAAGTATGGCCTTACCCGTGCAACATAGAGGGATAGGAAAGCTAGTTGTGTTGAGTTTAGCTCATTAAGTTAATTACATGTAAGTACAACAATAAATCCAAATGCTTGCTTGCTACAAGATGTGGTATGTCTGGTCTTAGGGTTTCATTTTGTCCCTATCTTTTTCCTTCTTTAAGCCCATTTCTCTATCATCTATCTTAAATGTTTCTAGTACCATGGCTGCTGAGCTTGGCCTTCTCTCATTCAACCAAATCCGAAAGTTTGCTCAGTCTCAACAAAATCAAATCCAACACCATCATCTTCTGCCGAACCCTATTTCAACCACTGGCTCGTGGATGTGGAACTCTAAGGCTCAGACCTATTATCCGGATGACGAGTCATGGGAAGTCAGGGCCTTCGCCGAGGACACCAGGAACGCTGTGGGGACAACTTGGCCGCCGAGGTCATATACTTGCACTTTTTGCAGACGGGAATTCCGGTCAGCTCAAGCACTTGGTGGTCACATGAACGTGCACCGACGCGACAGGGCTCAGCTCCACCAAATGCAGCCACCACCAGCTGGTGCTGCTGCTGCTGTTCCATTTCTCAACCAAGCGTCACAATCTTCAACTAATCAAGAATTCTCCCCAAATAGTGGCTTGTGCTTCCTCTACCAAGTACCTTGCCCTAATGTGGTCTTCACTTCTGCACCTATAAATAGTGCATGTTCCATTGATTCACCTTCGACCCTTCTCTCCATTCCTCCTTATCATCCTTCTAACAACTCCACGGTTGCGGCGGCATCACCGTCTATAAAATTTCCAGCGAGGCCTCTGGAGTTGAATAGTTCTTCTTCTTCTTCTTGTTACTCAACAAAAGCTGAAACTTCAATCACTTCTTCTGGTATTAATCTCAAGGATGCACCCATTGAAGATCTGGATCTCGAGCTTCGACTAGGGAATAGTCCAACCACATCTTAAAGGAAAAGAGAAAATCAAAGATCTTGAGTGTTCAATTTTTATCTTCACATATTTGCCTGTTTCAGAGAGCTTAGTTTTTGATTAACTTGGTGTGAGAGTTTCTTTTTTACATCAATGCTTGATGCAAATTTTTTTATTTGCTTATATGTCTGAAAGTTGAAGGAAAGAAACAGCAAAGGCTGTAAATTCAAAGAAGAAGAAAGATTTATTATTATTATACGAATAAATGAAAAGAAGATTAGGGTTTGATTGGAAAAGTTTGCAGTCCAGTGTCATTATCTGAGTTACAGGTTTTTCTGAAGAGATTCAGTGCTTCTCTCTAGGCATGTTTTCCCGTGGGGATTGTTTATACTAAACACTAAAGCAATGTCATAGCCATTAATTTCTGCATTTATCCACTTGGGAAACTCACTACTTTTACCAAAATAGAAGAAGATGATCGTAAATAGTACAACGCTACTGACATTAATTTCTTTAGGTTCTGCTTCGTCAACTAAGCTAAATCATAGTATAAAAAGACATTAAAGTAAATTATAAGATACGGTACGATAATTGTTCACCTTATCGTAACTATAAGGTCCAAAGTTTTATTTTTTATAATAAAAATAGAGTACATTTAACGATGATCATCCTCGCATTTCCACCCATATCCCTGAATTTTGGTTTTGGTTTCATAAATTCGATATTTTTAATTTAAAATTTTGTAATAAACACAATTGTCGTTATGATTTTGGAGAATTTTTTCAACTCTCATTCGTTCTAACTCCATCTTGGCCCAATGTTAAAGCCCATTTATGATGATATTGAATTCCTCGAACTTATTCAACTCTATGATTTGGAACTTGAGTTCTTTAAACCGCTTGACGGAGTCATAGATTGAGTCATTATATTTGAACCGATGGATCTTTTTTGGCTCTCTTATTGAGATTTTTGAGTAAAAATACTTTTTGAATTTGAAATCAAATTTCTTCTAAATTGTGATGATACTTTTCTCAAACACCTATATCGCCACCATTAAAAAACATCATCAATCAAATACATTGAAGCAATGTTTAACTTTTCAGCACCCTCTTTAATATCCTCGCTCGAAAATATTTACCCAATACATTATACCTAAAATTTTATTTTAGTTCTTTTACTATATAAAGGGACAATTTGGTCCCTATACATTTGAAAAATAAATGTTTTGGTCCAAAGTATAAAGCTATAATTAATTGACTTAAATATTTTAGTTTAAACATTCTTTAGGTCCATCTCAATTTTAAACTTAACCAAATTAATCCCTATCAAATATATAATGTTTTTAAACACTTATTGATTATAATTGCAAATATTTCTCTATTTTCAATTTTGAACTTAACCAAATTAATCCCTATCAATAAAATTTTGAATTCTATTAAGCTAGAAAAATATTGTATTCTCTTACAATAATATTATAGTTACGAGCTAAAATATTAGAAATTTATTTAAAATGTTTGATAAAAAAAATGTAAATTAAATTTTCTTAGAAATTTTAGATTTGGAATAAGAGTAAGAGTTTAATTAAAAAATATGATAAAAAAAACATAAAACCTATTTAAAATTTCATCAAAATTTTCTAAAATTTGGAAATTATTATAAATTATTTTTTTTATTTAAAAAATTGTCCGATAATAGTTGGACATGTGTCATATACTAACAGAAAAAGGCATCATCGATCGTATATCATTATTCTTTATGAATTTGTCCCTCTCATTTTTAAATATTTATATTTTACTTTAACCACGTATCATTATTTTATCTCCTAATTAAAACTTATAGTTAGATTTATTTTGGGTGCAATACATACTTTATTACTTGTGGATTAAGTTATGAGTATTTTTACACCTCGTTATCTGTATTCTTTTCTTTCATTTAAATTTTTTTAAAAAAATATTATAAAATATTTGTTCGAGTTTCTTTACCTTATAATAAAATCTAATTTTTTTAGAAAAAAGAATCTACCTAACGTATTTAAATGTGATATCAAGCCTGATGTTGCCACATGCGATATGTGTAGTTGAGAATTCATCGTAATTTATAATATATTTGTTTACATAAATGCATCCAATCTTGAAGGGAAATAATACAAATTTTCATGAGTAATTTACATTTTAAGTAACTAAATTTAACAATTATTATTATTTACATCACACACTTTTAATTTAATTTAAATTAATTATTTAATTTTTATTATTTGTAAATTAAGTTATTTATACTATTATCATTAAATAATTCTTATAAAAGATTAATGTTTTTATTTAATATATTCTTCACATGTCATCAATAAATAATATTTAACTTTTATATAAAAAATAATTCGAGTAGAATAGAGTAGAGTTTTTGAGTTCTTATATTAATTTAATTATAATTATTTATCAGTTTGATTTTAATTTAAATGATTCTCTTTAATCATACAAGATATGTAAATATATTTCATCATATTTTTTATATGTGGCAAATATTTCTTATATATATATCAAGAAAAATTAAAATACTTGACTCAAACTTAAAAAAAACAATCAAATAATTACTAAAAATTATGAGTTATTTGAATTTTATTTTACAACTCAAACCTTATTTAAATTTTTTTGAATCAAGTCGAATTAAAACAAGTCGAGCTTTTCGTCTCAAGTAGAATCAAAATTTTAATTTTTTTTTAGTCAAATCAAATTTTACTCGTCCCTAAAAACACCCGCAACAGATCAATATAACTCCTTAGAAATACCCAATTCTTCCAAACAATGTATATAGCACAAAAGTCTATAAATTCTTAATAAAAGTTATGAATTCTTCAAACAAATTTATATTGATGTGTTATTTTTTAGTTTATTAATGAAATGTATAAACTTATTATTGTCATGTGGTACGGAACTAATTATATAAATTAATTAGCCAACAAACTTGAAATTTAAAGCTATTTATTTGTTTTGTGTGAGAGAGAAAAAGTTAATGCTTGGACTTGAAATTTGCTATAACATCAATTTATCATCACCAAACCCAACAAAAGTATTTAGGAAGATAATAAAAAATCATAAACTACTTGAATTTAATTTACTTTAAAATATGTTATAAACTACCAACCGTCATATACTCTTCAACGATGTATTAAATCTAAAATCAACTGAGTTGGTTAAATGGTAAGAAGTTTGATAATGTCTAAACAAGTCTCGAGTTCTAGATTATCTGTTATAATATTTATAGGTACCATATTAAAAAAAGTAAAGTTCATGTATCAATTTGAAAAGGAAAGAATGAAAGCAGGTTGGTTCGAATCCAGCTAGCCTTTTTTTCTGGTTAACCGTATTGATTAGAGATTTAAATTGTGGTTATAACATATTTTTAATTGTAATGTTTGTTTATAACTTCAGATATAATGGATGATATTATAATCATACGAACCATTATTTTTTATAATAACAATTTCTGATAGTACAATTATTATGGTAGCAGACCACTCTTTGAATCTTTGATCCGATGAGTTAGTGGTTAGTCGATAGTATTGGATTGTTTAAGACCTGCGAACCAAATTGCAGCTAGCCCTACTTACCTTCAAAGCCTGCAACAGCACCACCACACAGCTAACCAGCCAGCCAGCTTTCCATTTATAAATTGCCAAAATGGAAACAAAACTAACAAACATTCCCCTAATTCAGATCAAAATGTAAGATTTAAACAAAACCCAACTCTTACCATGTCATTTCCTTGTCTCTAATCCCAATACCAGTATTGTCTCCTCTTTGTCATCTCAAACATAAAAACGCTGGATTCCTTGCAAACTCTTTAAACTCAAAACACTTTGATTTTGTCTATTTGTCTGTAATAAGGGGAGTAATTAATATTCACATCGATGGATACACAGATATAACTGTGGTCCATTCAAGTCCACAGGACAGGAGACAGTGAACACAGTGACCCACAAAAACTCATGTCCCGAAATTGAATTTGGCTGAGCTAGCCATGTGAAGGTTCCATGTGTGTAAAAGAAGGCCACAGACCTTAGAACCAGGAGATTTGCCATTAACGCTGCTCAAGCGAGCTGTCCGACAGTTAAGACAAAACAGTAATTAATCTGCAGGAAAAGTACACTAGTTTACACTAAACTGTTTAGAAAGAGATAACATAGGAGCGTACACTTATTGGGTTATCTAAGGCAAGATTTAGGGTGGTTTTGTTAAGGACGTAGTACTGTATCAGTTTTTGTAAGCTGGTAAGGTATTGTTAGGTCAATGAATATGATGGTACGATGAAGATAAGCAATGTTTTGCGAGACATAATAAATATGGTAAGAATATGTACGATACTGAAAAAGTTTTGCAGCGAGAGACGATAAGGGGTTGGACCACTTTCACTTCCCTGCTAAATTCGCTGAAAATTGCAATGCCTAACCCTATTTCGACCGCTGGCTCGTGGATGTGGAACAGGAACCCTAGGGATCAGCCCCATGACCCGGATAACGATTCATGGGAAGTCAGGGCCTTCGCCGAGGACACCAGGAACGCTATGGGGACAACTTGGCCGCCGAGGTCATATACTTGCACTTTTTGCAGACGGGAATTCCGGTCAGCTCAAGCACTTGGTGGTCACATGAACGTGCACCGACGCGACAGGGCTCAGCTCCACCAGATGCAGCCACCACCTGGTGGTGCTGCTGCTGTTCCATTTCTCAACCAAGCCTCACCATCTTCAACTAATCAAGAATTCTCCCCGAATAGCGGATTGCACTTCCTCTACCAATTACCTTACCCTAATATGGTCTTCACTTCTGCACCTATTAATATTGCATGTTCCATTGATTCACCTTCGACCCTTCTCTCCATTCCACCATATCATCCTTCTAACAACTCGACGGTTGCGGCGGCACCGCCGTCCATAATATTTCCAGCGAGGCCTGTGGAATTGAATAGTTCTTCTTCTTCTTCTTGTTACTCAACAAAAGCTGAAACTTCAATCGCTTCTGCTGGTATTAATCTCAAGGAAGCACCAATTGAAGATCTGGATCTCGAGCTTCGACTAGGGCATAGTCCAACCACATCTTAAAGGAAAAGAGAAAATCAAAGATCTCGAGTGTTCAATGTTTATCTTCACAGATTTGCCTGTTTCAGAGAGTTTAGTTTTTGATTAACTTGGCGTGAGAGTTTCATTTTTACATCAATGCTTGATGTAATTTCTTTTATTTACTTATATGTTTGAAAGTTGAAGGAAAGAAACAGCAAAGGCTGTAAATTCAAAGAAGAAGAAGGATTTATTATTATTATTATTATTATTATTATTATTATTATTATTATTATTATTATTATTATTATACGGTGTTAGTTTAAGGTTTAGAAGTTTAGGTTGTTGGATTTAGAAGTTTAGGGTTTTTATTTTAGGATTTTAAGTTAAGAACTCGAGCCGAGTACGAGATCGAATCAAGTCTAATCGAATTGAGTTTTAATTAAACTTTGATCGAATCAAGCTCATGTAACTCATGATCTGTCTTGTTAATAACTTGTCTAAAATAATTTAAAATGTTATATTTTTTCATAATTTCCCTCAAATTTCATAACTTAAAAAATAAATTTCATAATTTATCAAAAAAAAATTTGCCTAATAAATAAAATTTGAAACCTGTTAAAAAACCAACATAATTTTTTAATAAAAATATATAACATTTTAATTTATTTGGACACTATTTCATACTATATCATTTTTTTTTAAAATCATATTATATTACAAGTGAAAGGAGTATAAAATAAGTTATATTATACACATTGAAGCTTTAATGTGTATAAATAAAAACAATAAAATTTTAAGGATGCTAAAGATATTAAAGTAAAGATCTTATCATTTATAAAAAAAAAATAATTATTTTTAATGAAAATCTAGTAAATTATTATCTTGATCAGAGTGTTTTAAGAATTCGCCAGTCGATCTTGACATATTAACAAAATCGTATATGAGAATCATACGTTTCATGAGCCATTGATCTTTGCTGTTAGCAACACTCAATTGATAAATATTAAATCGTAAAAATACAGACAATATTATCATAAAAATAGATTAAAACTATCATAAAATTAGATAAATAAATTATTATTAAAAACTATAAAAAAAGACAGATAAAATGTAAAAATGATAAAATAAAAAACTTAAAAATTATGTTTATCGATAAATATTTTATTTATGTACAAAATAAATATTTATATAATTTATATATCAAAAAATTTCATTATTTTTATGCAAATAACATTGTTATTTACTCTATATAAAAACTTTGAATTTGGGTAAAAGCATTAACAGGCTCATTGGGCCTTTCAATGAAAAGTCCAGATATTTAGATATTTTAACATTTTAGCTTGTGAAACGCAAACTCTACACTGTTCCCTTTCCTTCAACTCTCCAATGGCAACTTCCAACGTGAAACAATCCCTGGGCGATCTGAACAAGGAATCGTTTGTCTCACTTCTGACAAAGATCATAGGTGAATCAAAGTTCCTTCAAAACAACCCTCCGGAACTGATCCCAGAAGAAGACAGGGTGGTGAAACATGTACTAGATTGTCTCCGCCCTTACAGCACAGAAACTGGGGGTGGACCTTTGGTTATTAACCATGCTACTTATTTCCCTGGAAGAGGAAATCTCATTGTGGAGTATCCTGGGACTCAACCGGGAAAGATCTTGTCTTTTGTTGGTATGCATATGGATGTTGTCACCGCTAACCCCAATGATTGGGTACTCACTCTCAATTCACACGTTTTTATTACACTATTTGATTTTGGGTTTACATTTTTGTTTATTATACAAAACTTGGTATTTGTTTAAGTTTGGTATTTTGTGTTAAAAAGAACGGTTTTTTCTGGCCTTCAGGGTTCAATTTCTTGTTTTCTGGGTTTGCTTTTGCATTGGATATATAATTGTAATTGAGTTAGTCAAGATTATTTCCTTCCCTTTTGTGGGTGACTTTTGATTTTGTTTAATACTATGGATTTGGGATGTTTGAATTTGGTTACTTTCGCCCTTCTTTTGTTTGAATTCTGGTTTTTGGACATAAAAATCAAATTTTGTTTGCTTTATTGTTATTTGTTGTTTATGGTCTTGATTTGAATTAGCTTTCAATGCTTGAGGATATCCATTTCAAGTCATTTACATTTTGTTACACTAGGAACTATGATGTTTTGTTTTGTCTAGTTTTTACCAAAATTTGAATGTTAGAACTTAAATTTGTTGATGTTTTTTACATTATATGATAATTGTATTTGCAGGAATTTGATCCTTTCTCGTTGAGCATTGACGGTGATAAACTTCGCGGGCGTGGAACTACAGACTGTCTGGGACATGTGGCCCTTGTAACTGAACTAATGAAGAGACTCGCTGAGACAAAAGTGAAACTAAAATCAACTGTTGTTGCGGTTTTTATAGCCAATGAAGAGAACTCAGCAATAACCGGGGTCGGGGTTGATGCATTAGTGAAGGCTGGTCTGCTTGATAAGCTGAAGGGAGGCCCACTGTGCGTACTTCCTTATCTCGAATAAGAAATACCGAGTATTTGTAGTATGAAGCATGTTTCAAATGTTAAAAAATAAAGATTATCATTATTTTTCCTTCCTCATTTACTAATTTATATGGTTTCTCAGTTTCTGGATTGATACAGCTGATAAGCAACCTTGCATCGGTACTGGTGGTATGATACCTTGGAAACTTCATGTGACGGGGAAGCTTTTTCACAGCGGTTTAGCACACAAGGTATGTCGTATTGCCTAATCAAAATCTAATCATTCTTTATAAAACAAATGGAAATCCTAATATAAGCTGTTAAAGTAGTTTGCGATTATTTGGTTTTCTGATAGAAAAGTAATCTTTTAGCAAACTGAATTTTTGGTTTTTAGAAGGAAAAAAATGAAGGATATTCATTAATCATTCATTTTTTTCTGTTCTCCGTTAACATTGAAGTTATTATCTGTAGGCTATAAATGCATTGGAGCTAGGCATGGAAGCAATTAAAGAAATCCAACTCCGGTTTTATAAGGACTTCCCTCCCCATCCAAATGAGCAAGTGTATGGATTCGCTACACCATCAACCATGAAACCGACACAATGGAGTTGTAAGTTTTAAACCTTAGATTAGCGAGTTATTTGTGAGAATAAAGGTTATTCATCAATGAAGTTCTTCCTTAGTGCAGATCCAGGTGGTGGAATCAATCAAATTCCCGGAGAGTGTACAATATCGGGGGATGTCAGGTTTGTTACATTTTCAGAATATTTGTAGTCTCTTTTGACATAAAATGTGTTCTTACTTGGTCCTTATTTCGGGTTGCAGGTTAACTCCTTTCTACAAGTAAGCAACCCTTCAACTCTATTAAACCTTTCAAGTTATTTGCTGGTGGGAGATCTTTTATTCTTTCCCAAACAAAATTGCTAGTCTGTATTTCGTCTTTGAGAGTTTTCCGTACTCTATCTCAGTGTAAAAGATGTAATGACGAAGCTACAAGAATATGTAGATTACATAAATGAAAATATAAGCAAGCTAGACACACGAGGTCCAGTTTCAAAATATATCCTTCATGATGAAAACATTAGAGGAAGGTATGCCCTTTTCCCGCTTTCTTTGTAATACAAATTTGTTCTAGACAAAGTTAAGCTTTTCATTTACTCTTATATCTGTTTACAGCCTTACCTTGACTTTTGATGAGGCAATGTCCGGAGTTGCTTGTGATCTTGATTCTCGTGGATTCCATGTATTGTGCAAAGCAACTGAAGAGGCAGTTGGTCATGTGAAGCCTTACTCAATTACTGGAAGTTTGCCACTCATTCGAGAGCTCAAAGTGAGATATATACATAAACATATATATCTTTTAGCAGCATATATGTCTCGTAGTTCTTGGTTTTCTTTGAAACAATCATTAGTTAATCGATTTTGTTCATTTTCCCAGGATGAAGGTTTCGACGTACAAACTGCTGGTTATGGTATGAGAACATCATCACATTATGCATTTTGCACTTAAAGTTAGTAAAACCTATTGCAGATAGTAAGAGCCTGCACTGTATATTAAGTTAATGTTTTACAATCCACATGGCTGATACTTATCGAAGTAAGCTACCCGGACACATTATGTAGCCTGAAGTTACGTGTTGTGCCATGGATATCTATTGAATGCAGGGCTACCTATAGAGAATCACTTCAAACCTTTGGGGCTATCTATTGTTCTATTTGCTTTCGGAAGTAGCCGAATTCAACTGCATAGACTCATTAGAATGTTGCTTTATATTTATGTTTTATTGTGAAGGATGCAGGAGGTCATGAAATATCTAAGAATGCTTCATTTTGTACTCAAACCTGAAATGATATATGCAGGTTTAATGGCGACGTACCATGCCAAGAACGAGTACTGCCTTCTTTCGGACATGTGCGAAGGTTATCTCGTTTTTGCGAGCATCATCTCTCAATTAGAGGATTGAAGACAACAGATTATATATGAACTAAATAAGAATCATGATTCTTCTCCTATCAATAATATGACATTTGAACTGTTTGTATCAACATTAGCATGTAGTTGCCAACTGCACAAAGTTTACTGTTTGTTTAATGTGTTTTTTTAAGTTATTTCTGTTGTTTGTTGACGTGGATTTGTGTGTAGGAAACTTGTCTCAAGATGAATTTAGTACTGTTGGTTCATAAAGTTGTCTTAAAATTATGTAATGACTTTGAAAAATAAAATAAAAATAATGGCTCCAGACTGTGTTAGCAATGGAGACAACTTTTATGTCATGGTTGAGGTCTTTGTAGGTTTAGACAAATCAGTTAAACCTTATAAATTTTCAGAAATATGAAGTGGGGATAATAAAACCCAAAATAGGGATCAATTTTTGAGTTAACCTGAATTAATTTGATCTTTAAAATAACATTATAAATATGTTTTATAATTTTAGATGATATTTGATTTATTAAATAGCATTACAACAAATTTTACTTATACATGCGAAAAATATGAATATATACGTAGATATATGTATATCTTATATAATTAAAAATAATTTTGAAGATAAACTTGAATGACTTGATTTTGACCAACTAAAAAATATTTGAATAAAGTTTAAATCTTAAAATAGAATTCATCAACAAAATTATATTAAAATTTTTAATTCGAATTGATTGAATATTCCTCCTTAGAAGACCACAGGTAGACATGTTCATTGAACATATTAGGTTTGTTCTAATCTCACAAGACAAATCAAAATTTTAAGCTTGAACTCAAGAGGGACTCTGGGTATGGGGATGGAGAAGTGACAAAATGCCAATCCACGGGCTTACTTACAGACAAGGCGATTAGCATAATAGCATTGCCATGCCATTCTCCCTATGTTTTGGGAGAAAATGAAGGCCTCTCTTACGTTATCAACAATAGCCTACATATGTGTGTTCTGCTTTCACTGCTGTACAGTCACCATTCACCAACCACGCCCTTTCGTTTGGTGGGAGCCAAAGGGAATCACTGGCAAGTTATTGGCCTCTGCTTGTAAATCCTCAATCTCCGAACTATAAACCCAAAGCAAACAAGCAATCCCATCACAACCACAAATCTCTCCATTTCTGTTTCTTTGTGTGAAATCCACTCTTTGCCTGAGGTGTTGGTCTTCAACTCTCTCATCCCAACCACCCTCTTGTGGTCTCAATCCTACCCTCATATTCCATTTTTAAGCCCTTTAACTCACCCCTCAAAAGAAAGCAACTTTGAGGAAATGTTCTGTCACTTTCTGGTATTGCTTCTGCTCTGCAGCTCCTTTTGGGTTCATTTCTGAGTTTTGCAGATAATTTTTTGGAACTGATTAATGGTTTTTCTTTCCTTTTTAAGCAGATTTGAGAAGTTGAGTTGGTATTGATACTCCATCGAATTCGATCCAGTTTCATTTTGTTGAGTTTTTAAGGTAACATCCCTTCGAATAGTTTATGACAACCCCTAGTTTTTTAACTTTGTTATGTTTGAATTTCAGCCATTTCCCATAATCTGTCTTTTCAAGTTCCCATTTTCAGGGAACTACTCTTTGTTAACTTCGATAGAACTTGCTGATTTTACGTTTAAATACAAATAGATGCAAAACTCCTTGTTTGTGAAGTTGTAACTAAAGCATTCAACTTTATACTAAACCAGCAACAAAAACTAGTTGCAAATGAAGATTCTGATGTCTTGGAATTGAGTTTTAATTCTGTTATGAAGGGAAAAACACGTTTCCATTCAATGTATTCAATGCCACTTGATTGCTTTATATACGCTTAACGTCTGCACAGATGGGAGATGTAGCTAAGGACCTAACATCTGGAACTGTGGGAGGAGCAGCACAGTTGATAGTTGGGCACCCTTTTGATACCATCAAGGTGAAGCTTCAAAGCCAGCCTGCTCCGCTGCCTGGTCAGCCGCCTAAGTTTGCCGGTGCTATGGATGCTGTGAAGCAGACTTTAGCTGCTGAAGGCCCCAAGGGCTTGTATAAGGGTATGGGGGCTCCACTAGCCACTGTTGCAGCCTTCAATGCTGTCCTCTTTACGGTGAGAGGCCAAATGGAGGCACTTCTGAGATCAGAACCCGGCATCCCCCTCACAGTTAACCAGCAGGTCATTGCTGGGGCTGGTGCTGGTGTTGCTGTCTCATTCTTAGCTTGCCCCACTGAGTTGATCAAATGCAGGTCAGCTTAATGGCTATCATATTCCCTTTCTTGAGTTAGTTGCTTTATACGCAGGTTGATAGTTTGAGCCTGAGGATTTTTGGCGGAATTAACCCTTTCCTTTACACTTTGGGTGAACAGAGATAGGTATTAACTCATACTCTGGGGTCTGATGTTGTAAGCAGGTTGCAAGCCCAGAGTGCGTTGGCGGTTGACACTGGCTCAGCTACTGTGGCAGTGAAGTATGGAGGGCCTATGGATGTAGCCAGGCATGTGCTGAGGTCTGAAGGTGGTGCAAGGGGTCTCTTCAAGGGCTTGGTTCCCACCTTGGCTCGTGAGGTTCCTGGAAATGCTGCAATGTTCGGTGTCTATGAAGCATTGAAGCAGTACATGGCTGGAGGGACCGACACATCGAAACTGGGAAGAGGGTCCTTGATTATAGCCGGAGGCTTGGCTGGAGCTTCGTTCTGGGGCTCAGTGTACCCAACTGATGTTGTTAAGAGTGTGCTGCAAGTAGATGATTACAAGAACCCCAAATACAAAGGCTCCATGCATGCATTTAAGTCCATCTTAGCATCAGAGGGAGTGAAAGGACTGTACAAAGGGTTCGGCCCCGCCATGGCTCGAAGCATCCCTGCAAATGCAGCTTGCTTCTTGGCATATGAAGTGACAAGGTCTAGTTTAGGCTAATCAATTGTTGTGGTGGTGATGGTTAAAAGTTTAACATTGGTATCCTATTTGCTTCTGTCAAAGCCATTTTCTGTGAAGGAATGATGATGTTTAAATTGGTTGCAGGGTTTCATTTGTTCCATTACATTAATGGAAATCACCCATATTTACATTTACTCCATTGTTGAAAGTTGTTTGTTTTTCTTCAAGGGTTAAAGGAAAAGGACTTGCCTCTTTTTGTTAGGCCAAACGCCATTTTCCTTGAGCTTTGGCAGCACATTATCAAACAAGGGGAACAGTTCAGCTTCATCACACTTCAGAAAAACGTCTTGAGCAAAAGTAGAGTTTTAACACCATGGGATTTTATTTTGTATAACATGGAAAAATAAATAAGGCAGAGTGCTTGAATATGTTATTGCCACAGGCTCACTAATGAACAAGAATTCATCTAAAACTAATTAGGATCCACAACATTAAAATTACACAAGAAATTTTCAACTAAATTGCCTACCTATAATTCTTTTCAGGCACAACCCTATGCTCCACTCTAGTTACAGCTCCTGTCATGATGTTCAAACTTAGTTATCCAATCTTCACTATTTCCTATGTAAAACTTGTCCAAGAATACAAAGATCATTGCAGTTGTTACGTAGCTTAGGTGCAAACAGCTTGTGAAATGGGTCTGGACATTACAAAAGATAAAGAAAAGATCAAGAAAGAAACACTTACATGAGCAGTATACATTATACTTCCACACCGAACTTTGATGAGGAGATGATCCAGCATGAAGAAGGTCCCAATTCCTCAATGAGTATAGAACTGATGGGCTGAACACTGATGTAACTAGAATTATTGATCCCTCCACCTAGGACTAGGGTAGGGGAAAAAACCAGAAGGAGACAATGGAAACATAAGACCAGGAGAAGGTGGAGGTTGAGGTCCAGGACCTAAAATCCCCAACTGGCCCATTGGGGAGAAAGCAAAACTGGGACTCAGTGGAGGAAATTGAACCCCTGGAGAAAGCAACCCATAAGGGGAGCGGGGGGACAACAAATTCATATAACCAGTAGGTGATGGCAAAAGGAACTGAGAAGTCGGTGAAGGTAAAAGACCAGGCCCATTCATCCTTGGTGATGGAAGATTGGGCATTGGTGGAACGGGACCATTCATTCTTGAAGAAGGGAGATTAGGCATCATTGGTGGACCATTTGCTCCTCTTGGGGAAGGGATTGCTGGCATCGGTGGATTAGGAAGTAAACCAGAAGATGGTGGTGGAGCGTTTGGTTGCCCTGGAACTGGAGGGTGTAGTTGAGTTTGGCCTTGATTTCCAACTGGACTTGGATCTATAAGAGAAGTCTGAAGGTATCGCATATAAGCTGATATAGGAGATTCTGCCGTGTTTGCCCATAGAGCATCTCCACGAACCATAGGTTGCAACGTTGTAGGCGATGGTTGTCCATATTGACCAGGTCTAACAAAGCCAGTGTTATAAGGAGCGGGAGGGGGAACTGGAGCCGGCACATGAGAAGGAGCAGGGGCAGGGGCTGGAACAGGATGAGGAATACGAGGCCGATTGATTGGTGTCAATGGTGGAGGCCTAATCCTCTGCAACCTCATGCTTTGGGGTTTGGGAGGATTATGTGGGGGCCTTGGCAAAGGATCATTATGTGAAGGCGAACCCGTGAGTTGCTGAACAACGTTCCGAAAATCATTTTTGCTAATATTGTAAACTTGGGGTTGAGGCTGCGGTCTAGCTGCATTATTAGCAAAATTAGGTTGATGTAACGGGCTCTTCTTTATATTCTTGCCAATTTTGTTCACCCCAAGATGATCATTAAGCCGATTCTTTGAATTATCCATTTCAAAATGCCAAACTGCAAACTGAACTACAGCAAAGTAATCCCAAGTTCCTGACGCCGGCAAAGTCACACCATTCAAAAGCTTCAACAGAATAGCTAAGAACCTCAAAAATTCAAGCTCAAGCACTAGCTCAAAATCTTTACACAACAATATGCTTCGAAAAAGGGATTGCAAAACAGTACCGGCTTTGTCCAGATATCCAAAAGTACGCAGTAATCAAATAGCATCGACGTTTGGGATTCCAAATTCAAATCTCCACCAAAAACCAAATCAATCCATGAATCAGATATCCAACAAGAGGGGAAACCCCTTTTCTCCAAACCCAAAAACCCTAAAATGAAAATTCATCAAAATTCTCACTCAGAATTGCCACAAAAGACTATCTCAACTTCCTGCATCATAAAGTTTAAATCCAACTTAACCCATCAAAATTCCCACTCAGAAAAACAAATCTCAGATTAGCAGAGCACAACAAAGATCAAACATTTATAAAATAATTATCCACAAAAAGAAAAGCCCATATCATAAAATTCAATAAATTCACAGCAAGTTCAACTACACATTTACAGTTAGTGTGGATAATGTATCATAAATCAAGAAAAAAACATTAAAGAGTAACATTAACACGTTGTCAAGAACCATTAATTGAAGGATTAATATTGTTTGAACAATAAACAATTGAAGTAAAATCACAATAAACCTATCTATAGGTATAAACAACGATAACCCCACTAATCAAAACAAGCACAGGAAGGCAAAACCTTCAAAAGTTTTCACATTAACAAACACCTTCAATGTCGTTCAAGGGTGTCCCAAAAATCCTAAAAAGTACTCATTTCTGGGTTTCAAAACCAAAACCCTTGAAGGAAAACATCTCAAAACCAAAAAGGGGATGCAGAAATAAAAGATTTCCCAGCAAAAGAAAAGAGAGGGGCCCTTAGATACGTACCCTTTGGAATGCCGATATCGATTGTGAAATTGATTTGAAACACGGAGAATGACTAAGAAAGCGGAGGTTGTCGGATTGGGGAAGAAAAAGGAAGAAGAGAATGAAGGAGAAAGGAGAGGATTTTAATTTGGGATGTTTATTTTTGCGAAAATCGAAAGTCAAACCATTTGATAAGAAACCCTTGAAAAATATTTAGATAAATAATTCTATTAAATACTCCAATCATTTAGATAAAATACTTATTTCAATGTATGCGGAATAAATTCGAGTTTAAAATTTGTGTTTAATTAAATAAATTTTATTTTACGTAAATTTGAAAAGAATATTTATCTAGATATTTATAAAAATTTAAAAAGAAAATCAAGAGTTTATAAAATTATTTAAAATGTTATTTAGATGAACTAGCTCTTCTTGGTAAATTTAATAGATTTAACTCGACCGAATTATTCAATTAATGATTTTATATAAATTCCGAACATAATAATTTAAATTTGATTTTAATTTAAAAATATTAAATTAAATTAAAATCGATCTAAATTTTAATTAAATTAAAATATATTTATTTAAAAAATAACTCGAACAAAAAATAATATGAATTTAATTTGCTCAAATCAAATCAGAACCCCAACTCAATTTAAACTAAATAATAGAGTCAAAATAAAATAATAATTTAATTTTATTATTTAAAAAGTATAAAACATTTAGTTAAAATTAGATGATGACCGCAATATAGAATTTAAGTTAAAAACTTTAAAACATTATGGATGAAACTAAGAATTTAGCATAGTTTATGTACCGATAGGGTAATTAACTCTATTTATTATTTCCCAGTTATCTCTCGCGTCATTTCATCGTCAGCATAAGGGGAAAAGAAAGTCAAAAATGAAGATCAATGGCTGGATTCATTCCCAAATTGACCCACAGGGCACGTTTGTCTCCAGCAACACATACTAGGGCTTTCCTTTCCGTTCTGGCTTTCTCTTCCTTTCGATTTTCGTTCAACCTTTAAAAGAGTATCACGAAAATATACCAAAAACTGAGTGAAAAAGTAGTGAATAGTAAGCATCTCGAAGAATTGAGTGAAAAAGGGGAAGTCGAGCTTTTACCTTCGATTTGCGACAGTCGGAGCGATATTTGCTAGATCTGAACGGTGATAGAGCAAACAATAACTCTGGGACCGACATACTCTGAGCGCAGCTTGAGAATTTCAGAATTTGAAAAGGTTAAGATTCGAACTTGTTTTTCTTAGATATACTTTGTTCTACTATGATTTTGTTAAAACTAACTCGGATTTTGTACTCAGGGAAAGGAGAAGGTTGTTTTAGAGACTTTGTTTTGAGGTTCGGACATCGTTGGTGAAGGTGAGCGGCGGCGGCCGACTGTTGTGCATGTGTGCCGAGAGTGCAGGTAAAGTTTAGGTTCCGTTTGTTTCATTGAAAATAGATTACAGAAAATAAAATCTGAAAAATGAATTACAATCTTTAGAAAATAAATTCTGAAAAACATTTTCTGGCATTTGGATGATGCTGTATAAACTATTTCCCACAGTTTAACAAAATTTGGAAAAAAAAAAAAAGGTTGATCTTTGTTTGATCTTTGTTGTACTCTGCTAATCTGAGATTTGTTTTTTTGAGTCGGAATTTTGATGGGTTAAGTTGGGATTTAAACTTTATGATGCAGGAAGTCGAGTTAGTCTTTTGTGGTGATTCTGAGTGAGAAATTTGTTGAATTTTCATTTTAGGATTTTTGCGTTTGGAGAAAAGGGGTTTCCCCTCTCGTTGGATATCTGATTCATGGTATGAGTTGGTTTTCGGTGGAGATTTGGATTTGGAATCCCAAACGTTTATGCTATTTGATTACTGCTCCCTTTTGGATATCTGGAGAAAGCCGGTACTGTTATGCAATCCCTTTTTTGAAGCATATTGTTGTGTAAAGATTTTGAGCTAGTGCTTGAGCTTGAATTTTGAAGGTTCTTAGATATTCTGTTGAAGCTTTTTAATGGTTTGACTTTGCGGGCATCTGGAACTTGGGATTACTTTGCTGTAGTTCAGTTTGCAGTTTGGCTTTTTGAAATGGATAATTCAAAGAATCGGCTTAATGATCATCTTGGCGTGAACAAAATTGGCAAGAATATAAAGAAGAGCCCATTGCATCAACCTAATTTTGCTAATAATGCAGCTAGACCGCAGCCTCAGCCCCAAGTTTACAATATTAGCAAAAATGATTTCCGGAACGTTGTTCAGCAGCTCACGGGTTCGCCTTCACATAATGATCCTTTGCCAAGGCCCCCACATAATCCTCCCAAACCCCAAAGCATGAGGTTGCAGAGAATTAGGCCTCCGCCATTGACACCAATCAATCGGCCTCGTATTCCTCATCCTGTTCCAGCTCCTGCCCCTGCTCCTTCTCATGTGCCGGCTCCAGTTCCCCCTCCCGCTCCTTATAACACTGGCTTTGTTAGACCTGGTCAATATGGACAACCATCGCCTACAACGTTGCAACCTATGGTTCGTGGAGATGCTCTATGGGCAAACACGGCAGAATCTCCTATATCAGCTTATATGCGATACCTTCAGACTTCTCTTATAGATCCAAGTCCAGTTGGAAATCAAGGCCAACCTCAACTACACCCTCCAGTTCCAGGGCAACCTAACGCTCCACCACCAACTTCTGGTTTACTTCCTAATCCACCGATGCCAGCAATCCCTTCCCCAAGAGGAGCAAATGGTCCACCAATGATGCCTAATCTCCCTTCTTCAAGAATGAATGGTCCTGTTCCACCAATGCCCAATCTTCCATCACCAAGGATGAATGGGCCTGGTCTTTTACCTTCACCGACTTCTCAGTTTCTTTTGCCGTCACCAACTGGTTATATGAATTTGTTGTCCCCTCGCTCCCCTTATGGGTTGCTTTCTCCAGGGGTTCAATTTCCCCCACTGAGTCCCAGTTTTGTTTTCTCCCCAATGGGCCAGTCCGGGATTTTAGGTCCCGGGCCTCAACCTCCACTCTCTCCTGGTCTTATGTTTCCATTATCTCCTTCTGGTTTTTTTCCCTACCCTAGTCCTAGGTGGAGGGATCAATAATTCTAGTTATATCAGTATTGCTCCTATCAGTTCTATACTCATTGTGAATTTGGGACCTTCATGCTGGATCATCTCCTCGTCGAAGTTTGGTCCAAAAGTATAATGTATACTGCTCGTGTAAGTGTTTCTTTCTTTATCTTTTGTAATGTCCATACCCATTTCACAAGTTGTTTGCATTTAGGCAGGCTATGTAACAACTGCAATGCTCTCTGTATTCTTGGACAAGTTTTACGTAGGAAATAGTGAAGATTGGAAAAGAATTATAGGTAGGCAATTTAGTTGAAAATTTCTTGTGTAATTGTACTGTTGTGGATCCTATCTAGTTTTAGTTGATTTCTTGTTCACTAGTGAGCCTGTGGCAATAACATATTCAAGCACTCTTCATTATTTATTTTTCCATGTTATACAAAATAAACTCCCATGGTGTTAGAACTCTACTTTTGCCCAAGATGTTTCACTGAAGTGTGATGAAGCTGAACCGTTCCCCTTGTTTGATAATGTTCTGCCAAAAACATTGTTATACATTTAGGGGTTCCGATGTCATCCTTATGCATGTGGTTAGAAACTAAATTGGTTATTGAAATGGTGTGAAAATAACAATCATATACCATTCATGATGCATTTGAAGTCCTAATAATAGTATCTCCGATAATTGTTTTTTCAAACGGAGTATGTTAACTCGAGCTGATGCGACCGAGGGCATTTTTGTTTACAAAACAATGAATAACTCTGTTGAACCATTTTATGGTGTCTTAAGTCTGGTTTGTTGCTCTGCATTTAGTAAGAGATTTTATTGTTGTGTATTGTGAACTTTTACAACTTTATCAGTTGTTTCAGATGCACTGCATAGTGTATGAAGTACTATTGTGTGCAAACTTTGTTTCCGAATCAACTGCTTTCGAGAAATGGAAGTGTTTCAGTTTCAGGTTAAGATCTCATCCGAGTTTCATAAAGATTTCTTCATTGGTTTCTCATTCCTCATCCATTTAGCTATGTAGGAAATTCGAATGGATTCAGTTGCCCAGGATACCCATCGAGTCACATATATGTAAAGAAAAGGTTGGAGTTACAGATCCTAATTCCTAGCCAGTACAGATACTGGTCAGGGATTACAGAACACTAAAATTAAGTCCCCACACGAATCAACAAGGAAGTGCCCCCACTAAGAAAAATACCAAACTCGACCAATTTCAAACCCTTGACTTCAATCCAACCAACTTTATCGGAAGTTCCTCAAGGAGTCATTTATAATTTAAATCATTAAATTTATCCTCAATTTTCGTATAAGTCATAAATTTTTGATTTAATCAGATTAAATCATGAAACTTTTATTATTAACAAATTAAATCATTCACATGAACACCGTTAAATATTTTAATAAAAAAACTAACTCAATAATCCTACTACACATGTGTTTCTATGTCAACAAGTTACATGTATTTTCATGTCAACAAGTTAATATTAATTAAAATTAAAGAAAATATAATAAATTTTTTTACATTAAATTATTAAAGAAATTTAATAAATTGATATCGACTGAATTATAATTTTATAATAATTTAATATAAAAAGATTTTAAATATTTTTTTAATTTTAATTAATATTAATTTGTTGACATGAAAAAATATGTTTAGTAGAATTGTTGAGTTAGTTTTTTTATTAAAATATTCAACGGTGTTAGTGTGAATGATTTAATTTGTTAATAATAAATTTTAATGATTTAATCTGATTAAATTAAAGGTTTGTGATCTATACAAAAGTTGAGGGTAAGTTCAATGATTTAAATTGTAAATGGCTCATAAATAATATATCTTGGGCCAACTATCTGCAATAAAAGAGACAGAGATTTTAGATTAAGAAAGGGTGTCAAATTTAAATCGGGTTTAGGTTCAAGTTAGGTTGGAGCAAATTAAATTTATATTGCTTTTGGTTCTAGTTATTTTCTAGATTCGGCTATTTTTAATTTGATTATAGTTCAAATCAATTTTAATTTAATTTTTTTAAATTAAGATTAAATTTAAATTATTACAAGGAGATAATTTATCTAAATAACCTCTTTAAATAATTATTTAAATAATTATCTAAGATTATTTAAATAAATATTTTTTAATTTACGTACGATAAAATTTATTTTAATTAAATACGAATTTTAAACTCTTTTTAACAAGACGAAAATTTATTTACATTGAAAAACTATTTATCTAAATGATATTGAAAAACTACTTATCGAATGGTTTGACTTTTGATTCTCGCAAAAATAAACATCCCAAATTAAAAACCTCTCCTTTCTCCTTCATTCTCTTCTTCCTTCTTACCCAATCCGACATCCTCCGCTTTCTTAGTTATTCTCTGTGTTTCAAATCAATTTCACAATCGATATCGGCATTCCAAAGGGTACGTATCTAATGCCCCCTCTCTTTTCTTTTGCTGGGAAATCTTTTATTTCTGCATCCCCTTTCTGGTTTTGAGATGTTTTCCTTCAAGGGTTTTGGGTTTGAAACCTAAAAAATGAGTACTTTTTACGATTTCCGAGACAACGTTGAACGACATTGAAGGTGTTTGTTAATGTGAAAACTTTTTGAATGTTTTGCCTTCCTATGCTTGTTTTGAGTAGTGGGGTTATTGTTGTTTATGCCTATAGATAGGTTTATTGTGATTTTACTTCAATTGTTTCTTGTTCAAAAACAATATTAATTCTTCAATTAATGGTTGTTGACAACGTGCTCATGTTACTCATTAATGTTTTTTCATGATTTATGATACATTATCCACAATAACTGTAAATGTGTAGTTGAACCAATACATTATCCATAAAGTTAAAAATAAAAGACTCAAGATTGGTAGTTGTAGTAGGCAGATGGGTCTGAAAAATCTAATTAATGGATTACATGGTTCATGGATTCTAGGAGATTGATGTTGAGGGTTTAGATTCTTTGATGAGATTACCCTTGCTCATTCATATTATAAATCGAGTTGGGTTGTTTATTATTCATAGTTTCAGAAAATGGAGTTGAGTTATTCGTAGTTTTCAGTAAATCGAGTCAGGTTGTTAATTATTGACCATAGTTGTTAGGACCAAGAATAAATATTGGATTAGATTCTGCATTTCGTTGATCGCAACGTGCTTTGCAATGATTATATAAAAAAAATACAAAATAAGTTATTATACTAGGAACATGGTTGTAATTCATTTGATTTAACGACTTAATTGGCTACATGTCAGTTTTATTACTGCAAAGGGAACTTGTCATGTTCCTTATTAAGAAAAAAGATGATTCAGATTTTGTTCCCTTAGGTGACTGTGAAAATATTTATGAATCATGTTAATTGCCACTATAACCTAAAGCCATTTTTTTCTTAATATAGAAAATTAAAGAGTTAAATCAGGTTCTAAATGTTTGTATTTGTAGCGGAAATATATCATTTTGCTTCTAAAATGGATTCAAGTATTGGTGTAGACATAAAAAATGTATAAGCATTTGAGGAAAGATGCAATTTTTTTTGTGAGAATCAAATTTGGTTGGGGAACAGTTGCTAATATGGTATAATGTATCCTTGAAACACTGTTAAACTTAAAATTCCATACTTTTAGTGGGGAGGATTAAGATTAGAAATTGTACTCGGTTTCCAAATTTATGGCAATATTCGTGTCATGTATAGAATTATAGCATATATCATATTCAATATGATGATATTTCTATTTAGCTTAATCCCTCACTTGATGTGCTTTATTTTGTATACAGATTCCAGTATGATGGTTCAATTGACATAATGGTAATTGACTCCTAGTTTATGTTGCATGGAGCTGAAAATCCTTGATGATAAGAAGTCAGAAATGCTTTCCGTCATACCGAAGTTTTATGTCAACTAGTTTTATTGATGCTGAAGTACCGTTAGTTCAAAATGGAAACCGAGTCAAATATGAATACTAGTGAAACACAAGGTACTTTATTAACGAACACCAACTCCAAAACCTATAATGACATCATGACTCGCCGTTTAAAGAACAGAGAACGACAGCGTAGATATAGGGCCAGAAAGCGACTTGAAGCAAACATGCAGAAATCTCATGTCCTAAGCCAACCAACCATACCAAAAGTGGAGTTGCAACTAAACAGGATCCTTAACAATGGGACGGCACGTGTTTATTGTAAACGGGATTGGAAAAAAGATGCTAGAAGAGCTCATATATTCAGGGGTCAAGACACTCTTAATGCTTCTATCCAGCCTACTACTCTTAACACCACTGTTGAAAGCCAAATATCAAGCTTGCCTTCTGGGATTCGGGAAGAAGGGTCTGCAGGAAGAGTGTGCCATTTAGAGAATTCTGGTAACCTACACAACTGTGAAACTAGGAAACCTAAGCTCGGCCGAAGAGACTGGAAAGCAGATGCAAGAAAGAAGAAGAGTTGAGATGGTCTTACCAAGGTGTTTTGTAGAATAAATGTATTACTGGTACAACGTCGAAGGGTGGATCGTGAATGTGTGTTTTGCTTAAGATCCCGAAGCTTTGCCTACTACAACTTTCGGTGTGGTAAGTCTGATTTGTTGCTGCATTTAGTAAGAGGTTTTATTATTGTGTATTGTGAACTTTTACAACTTTTTCAGTTTCAGATGCACTGCATAGTGCATAGTATATATATATACAACATGAAGAACTATTGTGTGCAAACTTTTTTTCCGAATCAACTGCTTTCCAGAAACGGAAGTGTTGCAGGTTTAGATCGCCGTCGAGTTTCCGAAAGATTGTATTATGTGACATCAACATTTACTTATTGGTTTCTCATTCCTCATCCATATAGCTTAAGATTAGCTATGTAGGAAATTCAAATGGATGCAATTGTCCAGGATACCCATTGAATCACATTTGCTACATCTAAGGGAAGGTGTTGCGGTTACAGAAATGGAAGGCTTAGTTTGGGTTGAAGTCCTGGATGCCCGTTTTGGGCAAACGTCTGTTGGCTAAAAGCTGGAAAATATGGCTTCAATGAAACGCCCGTTTGAGTGCTAAAATAGGTGGAAACATAAATCTTAAAACTCTTGTTCATAAACCCAATAAACTGTTCTGAAACACTAAACGAATATATTCGTGAATGTTAAACGGACATATTAGTAAACATATAAACGATTATGTTCATGAACGTTAAATGAACTGAATACGATATTAATTGAAATAAACATAAATACTTTCAAGAAACATGAATATAATTTTATTCATTCCAGTTTGATTCACTTACATTCCTAAATAAAATTATCAGACAAATATATTTTTATTTCGTTACATTTGAGTTGAATTTGACAATAAATAAATAAATAAAAATTCAAGGGCCAAAATGGATACAATAAAAGTTCAAAAGCTAAAGTGACTAAACTATTAAAATTAGAGAGCTAAAAAGGTAATTCCGCCAATTATAAATACTCCCTCTTCCCCCATTAAATTTGTCTCTCAAATTTTTAAATTTTGATTATAATCATTTTAAATATTTAAAATAATTAAATTTTATAAAATATAAAGGGTTTTAATAAAAAGTAACCTTTAAATTATTTTTTTTGTTTGCTTTTAGCCCTTAAACTCTTTTTTAGTTAAAGTAAATCCTTAAACTATCATATTTTTATCATTTTAAGCCTTAAATAATTTTTAGTAAAAATAACTACATAAATTATGTATTTTTTTTTACTTCTTAAATTATCTATTAATCAAAAATTTTCTGGGATATATTAACATTTTATTGGCAGAGATATTTTTTATATTAGATAGCTACTAGAAATAAAGTGATAAAAATAATAATTTAAAGACTAATTTCGAAAAAAAAATAGTTTAAAATCTAAAAGCAAACATGAGATATACTTCAAAGGTTGATTTTTTTTTTTTATTTAAACCAATATATATTTACAAACTACTTGATTCAAAGTCTCTAAAATACATTTATTTTTATATTTTTATTAATAACAAATTTTTAATTATTGCACTCAATACCCTAGCAGTGAACAAGTAAGAAACCCACAATTTCCGGTATCCGATGAAACTCCGGTTCCGGTTCCGATTTATCCTACTTGTTCAATACAGATCAAGCTGTGCTCAATACTCTCTACCTTGCATCACCAACTTTAGATGTTAGAGCTGCCCGGAGCTCCTCCTGCGTGTAAAACCGGCTCTCCATCTTAACAGTTAGTTGCTGTATCATTAATCCGTTAACAACCGAAACACTAGCGTGCTGCACATCGAGGTCTAGCTCCTCCAAGGAAGACATTAACTTTGCTGCTGGATGGTTCTTTTTATTGGACTGAATTCGAATCATTGCATTGGATCCGATAACCTTAACATCCATGTCTAATTCTGACAATGTGTAGCTGATGTGGTTTGACATTGTGTGGCCTTGGTCTTTACTTGCAAGTTCTTTCTTCGTCTCCTCTAATTGCTTATGCAAATCATGTTTCTGAGAATCCGCATTGTGTAGCTTTCTTCTAAGCTCGTTAATGTAGGAAATAGCATCACCGAGGAGGGATGCTTTATCCATCTTTGATACATTCGGAACAACCGCACGCAGGGTGTAAAACCTCTGGTTAAGCTTCTCCCGTCGTTGTCGCTCCGCTTCAACATGATTCAGAGGCTCCTCCCTTCCATTAGCCGGTTTTCGCCCTCGTTTCCTAGGCCTCTTTTCAGACTCCACAACAACCCTTCTACTATCAGCTTCCCTAACGACCGAAACTTCAAGATCGGAGTGATCGGACCCCCCTGCACCACCAATTGATTTCACCGCATCAGGAGGCAGAATTACACCAGGACTAAACGAAACCATCCCATCTTCATCGCTCCCTCTCGAAGTAGACAACCTCTTCTTCGTCGAGTTACCTGAAAACAAAGAACCGCTACCAATTCCCTTACTCTCATCAAAATTTATTATCTCCCCAGATTCTGGTTTCAACAAGTGGGATGGGGAATTCTCAATCCTCGAACTATTACTCCCATTAACGCCATTATTGGAGAAATTCAAGCAAAAACTCGGCACCTGCTGATGATTTCCAACATGAGTAGAACTCAGGTTCTCAGTTAAACAACTTGGTCTAGAACTAGGATTCTGATTGCTAGCATGTTTGTTATTGCTTTCTTTAAGTGCAACTCCGATATTGGGATCGGTAATCCAAAGCGAAGTCGGGTCATTTTCGCATTGATAGACGGTATTAGTACTAGTAGACCAGGAACCAGTTTCAATTCCATTACTGAAGTTAAACAAAGCTCGAACATTATTCATGAGATCTGAGCTTTGGGTTATAAGTTCCGTTGACCCCAATTCAACAACCCCATTCGCGGACGGTATACAAACCATGGTTTGCAAACCGAAAACCTGCCCTTGCCTCGCTCTCTCGCACGTCGAACTGGCTAATCTTTCCGACCCAACGACCCAAACCGGATTTGAATTGAAAAGGGCTTGCCCCGGAAGGCCGCTGCCGTTGACGAAAGACTGCGTCATGGAAACTAAAAAGAACCACTCGGTGTCCGTGACTTCTTCGTCGATGGCAACGTCGGAGGTGACGGTGAAACCCGAAATCAAAGAGTTTAGTTCTCTTAGGACTCTTTTACGGTATTCCTGATCCGCGGTCGTGGATAAAGAAGCTTTCAGCTTTGCTTTTCCTTTATCCTCTTCCCCTTTGTAATACCCATCGCCCCAGCCGAGCACGGTGCTGCCGGAGTAGTCGTACGAAGACTGCCAAAAAATGGCGTAAGTCCAGCAATTGCTAGCGCCATCGAGGAGGACTTGAAGACGCTGTTGAAGAGAGTCTTGATTGAGGAGAGAAACGTGTGGATGGAATTGAGCCGCGAGGGAGGACTTAAAAGGATCCAGTCCAACGGCAATAGCGGGTGTGGACGTGGAAGCAGCGGATTGCGGCTGCGACGGCCAAAGAGAAGAGATGTCGGAGCTCATGGAAGCGTCCATAACTGATTCGTTATCGTCCGACCAAAGATTCATCGTCGGCGGTAACTGATAGTCCGTCATTACATAAGATTTAGCCAGATTTTTTTCAAAATTTTGTTTGTGGTTTCGAAGAAGAAGCAATTACAGAGTGAATTTGAATTGAATTTATTTATTTTTTTCAGTAGTGGGTGGGAAAAGTGATGAATTAGAAAGCGACAAAACGAAGGTATAATTATTGTTTTAGTCCTCTTTATATTTTTTCGGAGTTTAAAAAATTAATTATTTGAATCGGGTCTAGTTTATTTAGGAAGTTTTAGGGATTAAAATCCGTTAAAATGAGACAAGATTGTAATTATTATAAAATATTTGATATATTAAAATTTTTTAAAAAATAAGAATATTTATATATACTATTTTTTAAAAAATTATTTTTTTTAAAAATGTAAAAATTATAATACCGAATTTTTTAAAAATACTATAAGCATTTTAATATATAAAAAGATTGACATCTAAATTTTCATAATTTTTATAATAATTTTAATTTATTTTATTTTAAAATTTATTTTAATCGAGCTCATATTAAAAAAAAAACAATTTATTCATCCTTAACTTCTTGTCTAAATTTTAAGTAAAATAAGATACAAAAATATATTAATAATTAGATGCAATGAATGATCCAAAATGTGAACGGCAACAAATCAATCACTTTCCGCACAAATTTTAATATTTTATTATAATTTTCATTTTCATTTTATCTAAAATTTAAATTTTATTAGTCACTTTTATCTTAATTTTTGAATATTAATTTAATCTATATTGATAAAAAAAAATAGAAATATTTAAATCAGTTAAAAATCTTTTATTCTTTTTCGTTGATTTTTTTCTTCCATCGTCAAAAAAATTTTATTTTTAATATATTGTTTTTCTTATGCTGATAAAGTTTTTTACATTCGAAAATTAAAAAAAAATTCATTTCTCGATAAATAGACATCACCAAAAGTTTAATATAAGAGAAGGGAGAAAATAATATCAACTGAGAACATCTAACAATTTTGATACATGTAATAACCTCTTACATAAAGTTTTATTGTAATTAATATATTATACGATAAAAATAAAAATAAATATTTCGTGTTAAAGATTTTTTATTTAATATAAATATCTTACATTCATATAATAGTTATAGTTTTACCGACGAAATTCAACATTATTTATTAAAAAATCATTTGAATTTTTCTAAATTTAAGAAACAAGAATATAAATTATTATTGTCTTTGATCGATGACTTGATCACTCAATTAAACAATCTCTAAATAATATTTTTTTTGTTAACCTCCATAAATGATTAGCTTGTCCTCTTCGTGTTTGGTTCCTATTTCTACCATCGAAGAGTGATGTTCGTACTTGGGACCGACATTGAAAACACAGACACATCATCTGTTTAATTTGTGGTGTGCTGTCGATTTTGATAATGTGTTTGTTTAAAAAAAACAAAGAGAGTGTCTTTTGCTAAGATATCAAAGTCACAAATATACAACACAAAGTGGTACCTTAATGATTTATTAACGACAAGAGAGATCCCATAGGATTTTTTAGACAACTTGCTTGGGAAATTATGTGAGGTGTTACTGTACATACAACTCGAGAGTTAACGAATACGATACAATATACAAATCGAATCTATGAATATGTTAGGGAGAAGAAATAACTTCTCCTAATAGATTTTAACATAATAATATTCGGTCTCGATTATATCATCAACAATGATAGAATCAAAACAGGTTACACACTAAAAACCGAAAAACCTGTTTCTGCAAACGAAAAAACAATTTCGTTGAACACCCTATGTCTAAAATTAATAATTTTATCATCTCAGATGTGAGATATCTTTTGTGTCGAGGGCTATAACCGAGAAATACGTATTTAAGTGACAACACCCCTCCAACAGGGTGGTCCATTCTTTTGGAAGGGTGTTGAAGATATGATAAAACCAAGACTCCTACCAAACAATTTCCTGTCTTCATTATTTGTGGTGCAAGGGATGTATCTGTCCCATGCATGTTTCAATGCATAGATAATGATTGAAGAAATGAAAGTTAATGCACGAGACACAAGTTTCAAACTTGTTGTCATTTAGGTCATAAAATTTAAATCAAAGATGATCCAAACATCTAAGTAGATCTACATGCAGTGTGCTTATACTATAGTGTTCATAAGAAGGTAAAGGTTACTTCCTTAAGGACCAAAGCAAGTAAGATTAGAGCCGTCTCAAATATTTTTAGGATATTAAACGGAATTATAAAATAAATCTTTATAAAATAAAATTTTATTTTATTATTTTAAATAATTAATTTAATATTTTTTTTATAAATTATTAATTTAATTAAAGATTTTATGATGTGTGTCAAATACCGTTTAATATCATTAATATTAAATATTATTGAATCCTATTAAATTAATTAATAAAAATTAAAAATCTTATAAACTTAACGTATAATTATAAATTATTTAAAATAAAATTTTACATTTGAAATTTAATCAACACTACTCTTCGAATTTAAAGTTTGCAATTTGATTAGTAAGTCTGCTAAATTTCTTTGTTAAATCTATAGATTCATGACAATGTTACTTTTTATTACAAGATTGTCAAATTAATATTTTTCTAATTTTAAAATCTCAATTAATAAATTATATTTTAAATATAATTTTATTAATTATTGAATTTATATGTATATATTAATTTAAATATTAAATAATACATAAGACACATAATAAATATTACAGTCTTCGGGATTAGGGGTGAGTATTCGGTCGAGTTGAGTCGAGTCAAAAAATTTCGAGTTATTCGAGTTTACGAGTCACATTTTACAACTCAAACTCTATTTGAAATTTTTCGGTTTGAGTTGAGTTTAAGAAATTCGAGTCGAATTGAGTCGAGTTTTCGAGTTCCTATAAATATTTATTTGTAATTATTTATCATTTTATAGTATGATTTGATTTCAATTTAAATAACTCTCTAATCATATAAGATGTTTATCTATATATATATTTTTTTCATATGTAACGATATTTCTTTATATTTTTATATATCAATGTATATATATTATAAAAAATTGATAGACTCGTCTTAGACTTAAAAATTAATCTTTTAATTAATAAAAATTTCAAGTTATTCGAATTTTCATTTTACAACTCGAACTTTATTTGAAATTTTTTCGAGTCGAGTCTATAAAATTTCGAGTTCAGTCAAAACGAGTCGAGTATTTTCGCCTCGAGTCAAGTTATTTATTTTTTCGAATCGAGTCGAGTTTTGCTCACCATTATTCGAGAGTCTAAAAAGATAAATGTAAAACACGATTAAAAATAATAAATTTTAAAAAAATTGTTTAAAAATTTTAATATTAGGTTTTCTAATAGCAATTTAGATTATTCTTATGTTTTTATAATATTTTAAATTATTGGACAATATTTTAAAACATATAAAAAATTATAGAAAAAATTAAAATATTATAATTCAACAACACCAAATTATCATTATTATTTTTTTTATTAATTATACACTTGAGGTCAATGATAATGCGTACTTATTTAGTTAAGCTTCTAACGTCCAAACATCCAATTCGCGGTTAGTAATATCGCCATCACCGCCACCACCACCACCACCACCACCACCACCTCCTCTTACCACCCGCGGAGGAAGCTCCGCCTCTCTCACCACACGTCCACTCACTCCATTTCAAGAACTAAAACAATAAAAAGGAGGGCTAAAATCGAACCAGAACCAATTGCATATTGCATTTGATTATCTTCCTAGTTGCTATATCTCCAATTGGTAAAGCCTGAGGAGGTGTTCGATAATCGATCCCACCCCTCTTCAGTGTAGTAATTTCCCTTTCTTTCTTCATAATTCAGAAATTCCATATAAATTTCTAAGTAAAATCATATATTTTTTTCGTTCTGAAATTCGAAAATTTGAAGGAAAAAGGGGGAAAAGCATCGATGGCGTCGTCCGATAACATGATCGACAAGAATGCTGTTTTCAGAAAGCTGAAAGCAAAATCAGAAAACAAGGTTTTGTTTCCCTTTTAAAAAAACAAATTTTCATAGCTTTATTTGTAGATCTGATTCAGATCTGAAGTTCCCTTGGTTGATCTTCATTTTCATTATTTTTTTTCTGTTAGATGTGTTTCGATTGTAATGCGAAGAATCCAACATGGGCATCAGTGACTTACGGGATCTTTCTTTGCATCGATTGCTCCGCCGTTCATCGGAGTCTCGGTGTACACATCAGCTTTGTCAGGTTTCGTTCTTATTGTTTTTAAAATATGTTTTCGGATCTAGTTTTGGTGTTTTGCGTTAATTGGTTATGCCTTTTAATTTTGCGCTTCCATGTTCTCAACTATACTATGCATAAACAATATATCTGGATTCTGGTGTGGAAATTTGTAAATTAAAATATGGAAAACGTTTAATTGAGCAGAGTACGTTCTGCAGTTTTGGGTTTCTTGAAATTCAGTTGAAAGAACGAATGAATGATAAGAGAAAATTCGCTTCTTTGTATTCTTAGCCAAATTATGAATTTACACATGCAAAAGATGTTTGTAAACTCTTTGTTTCTTGTGCTGAGAGAATCCTGAACTGAAATATTATTTTGGGCTTTTGATATGTGGTAGTATGAGGTTAAACTCACTCTTTGATGTATACACCCAAATGGGGTAACTGTCCCTGCATTAGCTTTTGTTCTCCTGTGATATAGTTTTGAAATTTACTTAGAAAGGTACCCCTTTTTGGGTTTCTGATAGTAGAATAAATTTTGTAGAGATTGATCTGTTATTAACTAACCTGTCTATGAGTTTTTTGTGGGTGAGCAATGTAGTATGCACATTACCTCCCTATATTTTTGTCAGTGTTCTTTCCCAAGAGTCAAGAGTGGCCTCTTTACTGGCCAACAGAAGTGTTTTTTTAGATATTTGGTATTCACTGTGAAACATACTTATTAGCGAGGATTTGACTATTTTGATGTCAATACCATCATGCCCTGTTACATCTGCTGCTTATATTGTCTAGTCTTTGTGTTTCTTTTTTCCCCTGAAAAGTATGAACATTTTATGCAGGTCTACAAATTTAGATTCTTGGTCTCCTGAACAATTGAAAATGATGATCTATGGAGGAAACAACCATGCTCAGGTTTTCTTTAAGCAGCATGGATGGTCTGATGGAGGCAAAATTGAGGCCAAATATACTTCAAGAGCTGCTGATTTATATAGGCAAATATTAACTAAAGAAGTTGCTAAGAGTATGGCAGAAGAGGCAGGTTTGCCTACATCCCCTGTTGCTTCTCAGTCACAACAAGCACCCAATGGACTTCTTCAGAGCAATACTGATGAAGCTCATAAAGGAAGTTCTTTAGATGGGCAAGAAAAACCAGAGCTTCCTCCTTCACCGAAAGCTTCTCATAAAGTTGTTACCAGTACTGTCAAGAAGCCTCTAGGTGCAAAAAGAACTGGGAAAACTGGAGGACTTGGTGCCAGAAAGCTTACTTCAAAGGTATTCCTACCTAACCTTCTTGGGCAATGCAATTACTGAAGAAGAATCATAAGGATATTTTGATTAGAGATGTCACTTATTTTGCAGTTATTTTAAATGCCCTTCTTCTTGATGACATAATTTTCTTTACTTGCAGCCAAGTGAAAATCTCTACGATCAAAAGCCTGAAGAACGAGTTGTCCCTGTTGCATCCCCTGCTAATGACACTGCACCAGTTGGGTCAGCTTTTCCATCTCGTTTTGAGTACGTAGAGAATGGTCAGTCTACTGAGTTGAATTCTGGTGGCCCACAAATTCTTGGCCATGTTGCCCCACCAAAGTCATCAAGCTTCTTTGCAGAATTTGGAATGGACAGTGGTTTTCAAAAGAAATCAAGCTCAAATAGCTCAAAAGTGCAAGTAAGTAACATGATCAAGAACTTAAATATTTTGTTTATCACTCAAGATCAATTGAAAACCTGTACTGATAGAGTTGTTTTCAACTCCATGAGGAAGTCTGACATTGAAGAGATTAAACATGGTATATTATTCTGGTTATGCTTCTAGCTAGAGCCTAGAGTTAATCTTTCCCTTGAAAATTAAAAATTTTGGTACATCGACTTCAGTCTACTTGGATATGTCACTATTACCTACCAAATCAAATAGACTTTAGTTCCCATATTGGATATGTCCATGTAGTGTAATGCGTGAGGATTGGGATTGGGAAGTGTTCACCTTGTATGATTCCCCCTTGGAAGGGGTCAATCTTAGTTATTATTTCCACTTGTATCTTCTTTTTTCCTTTTGGTTTTGTTTCTTATTGTTTCATTCTATTCTCAGGTTCATGAAACTGATGAAGCTAGGAGAAAGTTCTCTAATGCAAAATCTATTTCATCAGCCCAATATTTTGGTGATCATACCAGAGTAGACAATGAAGCTCAAGTTACTTTGCAGAAATTCTCAGTACGTGCAGTAGCTACTTCTTTCTTGAAATATATCATATTTCTTAAAGCTCAAAATGCTGTATCCATATCTGCCACTAACTTTTAGTACCCATCTTATAAACATCCTTAGTTTTCTAGTTGACAGCTAATTTTTGGAATATGCTTTCTTGAATCATCTTTAACAAATATAGGGATAATTGGAAGTAGTTGGTAGCCCATTTTTCTGTTGGGAGTGGTAATTTATTCGTGAAATGTGGTTTTCTGAGATTTGATAGCCACCTTGTTTTTTGCAGGGTTCAACAGCCATCTCCAGTGCTGATCTATTCGGTCAGGCTGCTGATAGTTCTATTGACGTTGCTGCTAGTGATCTCATCAACCGACTCTCTTTCCAGGTCTGTTTTGTATATTGCATCTGTAATGCCATTACCTGATTTTTTATCGGGTTAAAGTTGATTTGTCATCATCATCAAATTTCATTTGCAGGCACAACAAGACATCTCAAACCTTAAGAACATGGCCGGAGAGACTGGAAAGAAACTTAGCTCATTGGCGTCCACTCTCATGTTGGATCTGCAGGACAGAATCCTTTAATTCAATGTTCCGGCCTTTAAAGATAACTATGAGTTTGTCATGTTACCAGCCTACATGTTTTTGTAGTGAATGTAAAGCGGATTTAATCATGAAATTCTTTCACAGAGGATAAATAATATTTGAAAAGGAAAACCTTGAATGTTATGGTATGCTGGGTTTACCATCCCTTCTTCGCACGGTAGTCGTTTGCGTATGAGATATAAACCAGTCAAGGTTTGATGTTGTGTGTATTAGGAAAGGATTGTTAAAATTGTAAACTGCACTGCCTTGCCACTTTCACTAGTTATTTTGGAACCATTTAACTCTTGGTTTCACCTTTTACATGTTCTTAAGTCCAGTAGTGGTATGATATGATTGCCATGTAATGTGCTGAATCCTCCTATCTTCTTTCTTATGGCCCTTTCTGCCCGAGTTTAGCTTGGTTTTGGGAATGTTCTTAATTGTATATCGATCGCTCCTGTATTTGTATCAATAACAATGTCAATCGAGTTGTGTATTCAACCAGCTTCTTTCTATGTAAATGAAACCAATCATCCAAAGGTAAACTTCAACCACAGGGACTTGATTCAGAATCAAAGTAAAATTCAGATGTAAACCAAAAAGAAAGAATGAAAATGGAATGCTCATTCTTGCCTTGATACTAGTTGCTGAGAATTTGATATGATATCAAAGCAAAATGTTGCAGACCCTAATTACTTATCAATCATCCACCCGGGACTTCAGAAGCCCTTATACCTCAAATAAATAAATATATAAAAAAAACACCCCAAGAATCAAAATATGCCATGGATTCATACTCACACTGCCAATATAAAAACACGGCTGCAATAACATCTGCAACAGCCGATCCATCTACTGTCTCCGCTTCTTCCTGAAATTCTCTGAGGGAAATTTCAGAGGGACAGGAAGTGTTGCATACAATACGTTGCTCTGGTGCCCGAGTTTGCACCCCAAATTCAGAAAATGACGTCTCAAGTCTACTTTACTGATTCTTAGATCCTTGGCTATATCCGATGGGTCAGTTCGGAATCCATCAGCATGTAAAGTGAGCACCAAGACATAACTGATCAGAAGATCGATTTTCTCACTGGCCAGTATTTTCGAACCTGGATCAGTAAACATGTTAATAAATCTGTGGCGTATGATGCTCGGGATATTATGGTTCTTTGCAGAAGAAGCCTGCCCCATGGAGAACTGATCTCTAAACTTCATAAGATGATTAATATACGAAAACATGCAAGCCAGTTGCCACTTCTGTTTCTCATCCTGCAGTTAAAGGCATCATTACGATATATCATCAGCCATCAAGAGCAATGTGCTGTTAAGTGTGTGTGTGTGCGTGTTCAACAAGTGCAGATTCCCATAAAAAATTAATGAAATTTTTCAGGCTGACACTGACATTGTGGCACATCACATGTCATTCTTTTATAGACTTACCCGAGTGGCATTCAATTTCCGAATTCTGTTGCAAACAAAATGTGGATAAGCATTGCTAGTCGCTTTTTCCCCTGCCTCCAAAAGCTTATAAATATCCCCAAGAAAATCCCAATCTCCCTTGAGAATTATCTTGTCTAGTGGGTAAGCTTCTAGAGGTGTAGTAGCAGAAACATTGTGCGGAGGGATATTACGAGTAATAATGGCACTGGTGTCAGCCAAAGCTTCCTTGTCAAAAGCTACTTGCCCGATCTTCTTCTCTAGTTCTTTTTGTGATTCAGGATCAGCTTCCTTCTTCAAATCAATTAAATCCTTCCTCTGCATCATACAATAAATAAAAGTTGAACATAAAGCTGTTAAACCTTTTAAATTAATTGTACTAAAATGAACTTGTATACTCTTCTGCCCCATGAGCTACCTCGCTTCTGACATACTGGTATATATATAATAAAAACCACAATTTGGTACTCCATCTATGATATGACAAAAACAACCAGAAAAAAACATCAATGATGAAAAAAAGTCACAAAGGAATATAAAGAATGGATTTTTATTTCTATTTTTGAAATCAAACGAAGAGAAAAAGGGACATTGAGCATTGAGCGACAAGAGATTCTCTAACTGTCCACTTGACAAAAGGCATTTGGAGAACTTCAGGAATATATCCCCAGATAATAGAACCAAAAGAAAACATTGGCTTTTGTTTCATATGGCTTGGTGGGATGAGACTCTTGCAGTCTTGCTTTTCGCTGCTCCTTCAGGCAACATTTGTCCATTGACCATTAGTCTCGAAAATCATGATCCTTGGACTAAGTGATAGTGAGCAGGCTAAAGGGTGTAATGCAATGAAACTTTGAATACTTAATTACTAATTTTTATTCTACAACTATGAATGTAAAGACGTGTACGTTCAAATAGTAATGTGTTTAACCCTAAATATAAACCAGCAAAAGTTGATTGCATTACTGCTTGAGCAGAAAGATAAAATAAAACCCAATCAAACAAACACGAATCTGTAGTTACAGGCAACGCCAGAATTCCACTTAAAGAACTGTGGGACAAGAAAGGGCCGAACCTTCTTTCTGGCTCTCTTTGTTCCGTAAAGTGCAGTAAGCTCTCCCAGCTTGTCCTGCATATCCTTTTTATCGGTAGTAAGTTCACTCTTTGCGGAAATTGAAGCATCATCATTAGCAGTCTCTGAGGTTCTAACTCTTGGTTCCATTCTTAATATCTACAATCAAATAATACAAGCCAACAGGTTAACCAAAACCAGAAGAAACATCCTGTTCGATAGCAAGATTAAATGATTTCCCTTACTTCTCTATATCCGTTTTCCCTTGCAATACTTAAAGAATCGGTAAATAAACAAACTACAAACTAACTCACCACAACATCTCCATTATGTAACTAAAATTCCAACAATAATACATGTAATGAAATACAAAGATTGAAGGTATAAACACTCAATAATCAAATGCAGAGCAAGTAAACCAATCCAAGGTTTCATTTTCATTCATAATCATATAGAAACAAAACAGAGAAAGCAAGAACAAGAAGCAGCAGCAATGAGAATAATTTACTTCAATTCAAAACACACAAAATGTTACCTTATTAGTAGCAACAGGAATAATTTTGAGAGTCCCGGCTTCCTTATCAAGAACACCAAGTGAGTACCTGCAAACTTGTGGAGCAGCAGCCTCGCCTGCATAACTCGATCCCACAAAATCGAGATTCGGTCCACCGGGGCTAACCACAACCTGAAGCCTATTGCTCTTTCTCAGAGTCATGTTTCTAAACACCTTGACCTTGGGTTTGTTGGCTCCTTCCTCTTGTTGGGTTTTGCAAGGATTATAGCCAGATGGGAAATAGGCAAGTAAAGGTGGAATCTTGTTTGGTTGGTCTTGGAAAAATTGGATTTTGACTTGCAGATTATCATGTTTTACCTGTTCCATTGGCTCATGGAGATCCTCTTCTCTGCTCCTCTTATCAGACTTCTTTATTCTTGATTCTGAGAGCGATTGTTCGTCATCCTCCATGGTCGTCGTTTAGTAACGGAACACTCCTTTGAATGTCCAATGCGAGAGATAAAGAGGAGAAGGGATTCGGCTGTGATTGATCTTAGGGTTTATAAGGGTTGGATGATTTGAGTTTGGGTAAACCCCACTGATGGTCCCTTTTGTTTACGAGATGTTTAACTTTGGTCACCATTGTTGAAAAAATAACAATGTGTCCACTTACATTTTTGACTTATATCATTTTGGTCACTCGACCTTTAACCTTCGATAACCAAGTAACTCAGATCTGACCAAACACCTAAAAAAAATTAAGGGTTAACTACTAGAATGGTCACTTTTGTTTTTCTTAGTACATATTTGATCATCATTTTAAAAAACAATCGATAATATCACTTACGTTTTCGATTATAAACTTATGGTCATTGAGATGTTTGTTGCCATTAAACTTTTACGAAAGATTGATCAAGTACAATAAAAAATAATAAATAACCTATGGCTATTTTGATTAGTGAGCATTAGGCAAGAGAAAATGATACTTGATTAGATATACTTCTTGCTTTTATTTGCTTATATGGTACAAACTGCTCAACTAGTACGATTATGCTCCTTTTGTGATAGGAGGAACTGAAGTATCAACTATATGCAGTTGTGAAACATTTTGGATTCAGACCTACTTCTGGTCCTGGACATTATGTTTGATACATTCGGTTCTCTCAGATACATGAATAATTTCAGTGATTCAACAGTAAGAGCTCATGACTTTATTCCGAGTATAACCTACATTTCTATTGTTTAGGTATAAAGGGCATGAATACCTCGCTTCCCTGCACTTTCGGTATCTCGCTTCGTCTTTAAAGACAAAGGCGTTTTCTTTGGTGCTTCCACGCGCCTAGTGCCTTAGGCACGTCTAAGCTCGCTTTTTAAAACTGAGTATTAACTATTTTCGATGTTCTTAGAATTTTTCATGCTTATTACGGGTATGCTCAAGCAGCGTTCAGTCACCAGTCAGCACCTACGTTTTTAAATTTTGATTGTTTTTCAAGCATTTGGAGCTTGAATGAATGTTGTCTAATAATCGATTATCTTCTGCAGGTTGCTAGTGTTGAGGAACAAGTCTTGTCTGAGGAAGCCTACATTTCGTTCTATGCAAGGGAGGGTATACCTTGGTTTTCAACTGTAATAGAAATACAAAAGACTGGTGCAGACCCCGGTATTTCGGCCAATGTCCTGGTACAAAACAATACTGGTTGCAATGCTGATGAAAGTAAAGATATTGCTGATAAAACTTCAATTCAGTTCTCTTGTGGAATACAATTGAAGCATGAGCATGATAAACCAAGTGATGCTTTCAAGTGGATATCGAGACCGCTTGTCAGTGAACCAGAGCTTCATGCAGCAAAGTCTGTTGTTCCAGAGATGATAGTCCCATTAATGAAGCTTCTTTACCACCAGGATCAAGTAATTGTTCTGATAACGTTGATAAGTCTATATCTACGGTGTCTAATCTTGGGGAAAACAAGAGCAATCAAGGCAGTATTGACAAAGCTACAACTGATAGTACTTAATTTCCCTTGGATGCCACTCATTTCTCAATGTCCAGACAAGCGTCAGAGAGACTCTTCAGGTAAAAGTATCTCATATTTTGTTCGAGGAAAGTACATATCATAGACTTTTATACTGTATACAATATTGTTTCGTATTGGGAGGAAGCACGATGGTTTGAGGGTTTATAGCATATTCTTAGTGATTAGTATTTGAAGCATGCATTGGGAACTCAGCAGGATAGGTGATTGGTTTTTGTTGTTTTATATCCTTTTCTACATGCTCCAAAAGGCAACCTAGTTATCATCGAATATGTTGTTTGTCCTCCTCCTCCTCCACCTCGGTTCCATCTCATCTCATCTATGGTTTTCATTGGGGTAATCAGTACAAATGGAAAACAAGGGCATGCCCCCAAATCCCGTTCCCTCTCGGACATTGAAACAAAGAGTATCTATGAGTCTTGGAGGTAGACGTAAATATTTCCCATGGCTGCCCAGGTATAGCAGGGGGAGGAGGAATGAATCAAAACTGGGGAAGGATCTTAGTTCCCCAGGCTCTGTCGACATTCCTAAACACGTTGTCATAGTTATGGATGGGCTCCAGGAGTTTACAACCCATCTGCTGGAGTGGGCGCTTCAAAACATTTGTGCCTCCGGTCACGTTGTCACCCTCTTGGGTTTCATGCCATGGTTGAACATCCCATGTGAGTACTTCTCTTCACCTCTAAATACAAAGTATCGGATTAGATTGTATTGTAAGTGTTTGACACAGATTTTAGACATTCGTATTACTTGTTTGATTCATTTCGGGTCACGTTACGGTCGATATGAATTAAGTTGTTGTGACTGTTGCAGTGTCTTCGAAGACCTGGCAAGATGTATGGATGCTAGAGTTTGATCATTTGTCTCTGAGAAACGAGTGGAAGAATGATGCCAGATATCTAAAGCTCCTAGCAGTGATGAGGCTTTGCAGATTTCATGGGGTATTTCGTCTCAACTCTTTGGTTCCTCTTCACTCTGGTCTGGTTTTGTTCTTACAGTTCACTGTAATAAATGCATTCAACAGGTTACGCTACAAAAGGAAATTGTAATGGGTTATCCTTTACCGTCGCTTCTTGCCGAAAGGATCGTTAGCCATCGAGCATCTTGGGTAATTTTCGACAAGTAAGTTGTACAAACACAACATGATGTTTGATTTGTTTAGGTTTATACCTATCATGATGTCGATGTTCAAAAATGCAGTGATCGATATTTGCGAAAGAACAGAGCATACTTCGCCAAGAAAATACCCTGCAACATGGTAATGATGGGTGACGAAGGGTACATGGACCTGATCAAAGGGCGTCCAATGATCGATACCGGAGATAACACACGGAGTGAATCCCCAGCCTTGGTGCCGACTCCATTGGTAATATGTTCTGAACCATTGAAACGAATCCTGGAGGAGCAAGAGTACGTTGATGATTATGTCATATAAATCCCACCATTATATATACCTTCATCTTGCAATAAGATATACTACTAATATATATTCCTCATCAAAGCTTCCACCAATACTCCTTCCATGCAGAGATCCTTCCCTTGGCTTTGGAAGTGTAGACACCAATCCATTTGTATTAGGTTAATAAATCTACATGTCAATGTAGATTGATAAAATGCATATGAACAATGAAATCAGTAGACAAGAAAACGATGGATTCATTTGAAATGTGAAAATCAATTCATACAACTTAACTTCTAAGACCATTCATTTGGATTACAAAGTTTCTTCCCAGATCTTTGACTACTTTGGTGTCTCCTTAGTCCTTACTCTTTTTAGTCCTAGGGGTAACAATATTCATACTCTTAACATAATGTAATGTTGGGAAGGTACTTTAATTTCAAGGATAGTAGCCACCACCACTTCCATATCCTCCTGCATGTGCACCTCCGCCGTCGTATGCACCACCACCAAAACCTCCTCCAACTCTTTCCCCACCGCCATATCCTCCTGCATGTGCCCCACTAGCACCGTATACTCCTGCACCGCCACCACCTCCTCCATGCCCACAGGCTCCTCTGTATCCACCGACACTTCCAGCTCCACCACCTTCACCACCTCCACTTCCATATCCAGAAGCTCCGCTGCCATATTCACCTGCACTCCCTCCTCCACCACCTCCATGTCCACTGCTTCTCCATAACCGCCTGCACCGACTCCACCTCCTTCACCACCTCCAGTCCCATAACAAGAGGCCCCAGCTGCACTAGCTCCACCGCCACTAGTTCCGCCACCTCCTTCACCACCTCCAGTCCCATAACAAGAGGCCCCAGCTGCACTAGCTCCACCGCCACTAGTTCCGCCACCTCCTCCTCCTCAATGTCCACCGGCTCCTCCTCCTTTGCCACACCGGCACCATAACCAGAAGCTCCACCTGCACTAGCTCCTCTTTTAATTGATAGGGATGAGTACAAATTTCGTAAACAAAGGTGTGGGATATAAAAATTAGTTTTATTGTGGATGGTGGGATAGACGTGAGTATGACATTGTATGGTTATACCCTTCCATCCTCGTTTGTATTATCTTGATTCGTTTGTTATAAAAAATTCTTTATCAAATTTTAATTGATATTTAATGTATAAATTAACCCTACTCGAGCGAACCCAAAAATTGAAGTATATATATATATATAAACTTGTAGCTATGTTTCTACACAAATACCCACCCCACCACCTGTGGTTGAAATGATTACCAATTGAAGCACCTAAAAGAACCAACACCTCGACTATAGGTGGAACTAGTCGACGGTTATGGCTGCCGAGGGGCAGACAACTCGATGCTATACCCAGTGTCTACTCGCCCCTTAGTGAATATGATCTATCATATGAGCGGAATAGAGCCTCACTTGCTGAAAGGATCAGTCAAAGAGGTGGAGACATCACCAGTCATCACCTATGGAGGAGAGCTGTTTAAGCAATCATCCACAACACGGTAATAACGACCGGAACAGCAGTCTTAATTATAACTTATAATCATCTTACTGTCTCCACCCTATATCAAAACCTACAGAAATCAGAAAACAGAACAGCAGTCTTAATATGAAAGTGCAAATGGGGGCACCCTTATGTCCGAAAGCTAATGAAAACTGGGAACACCAGTTGTGCCTACTGAGTCAGCTTGATTTTGGGTGAGTTAATTTAAAAAATCCTCACAACAACTGAGAGAGAAGGAATCTCATGTAAAACCAGACTGAGTTTGTAATCATACAATTATTAGATTCAGAGAAAAACAAAGACGATTTACTCATTACTGCTAAGAAATGAAGTAATATCACGAAGAAAATCATATCCATGAGGCCGATCCTCTATCCTAACATACCCTTTCCCCTCTTCTGCTCCAAACTCAGCCAAACCCACTTTCCCTTTCCTCTCCCACAGTCTCTCTCCGAAGCTCCTATGGGCGAAATACGCCTCCGCAGCAACCACAGCGTCTTCCTCGTCTTCTTCTCTACACACTTGAATGGGCAACCTCTCGTAATGCCCGATGCGGGTACCCTCCAGTTGGTCGAGTCGGACGAGACCAGGGGCCGACACAGAGTATAACTCTCCCTTGACTCGATGGCCATGGCCGGGGAGGTTGATGAGGTAGGGGATGCCGTGTGGTCCTATGACGAGGGGATGGGGTTGGTTGGTGACGTGAGAGCCTAGAAAGACGGCGTCTTTTTTGTGGATAAGGTCTTGCATCAAGTGGTGGTTTCCATGGCCTTGTTTCAGTGTCCCGTAGGTGAAGATCAGAACTTGTTTGGCTTCCGCCATGGCGATTGGAGACGGAGATATAGTGAGATATCGAGAGGAGCCAAGCAAATGCAATTAATGATTTAGATTTATTGCCATAAAAAACATATGGGCCCAACCCTGTCAGAAACTTTTGTTCCACGCCCAACCCAAAAATACATATGCTAGGCCTAATTCATTAACTTAAATCCTTGTCTATTCTGACTATAATTAACCGAATCTAAATGCCACCCTTTTCAACTTTTTACTTCTATAAGACAAGCCATCGCCGGTCCTATTCAAACCTGAATTACAAGAGAGGATAATTCTTCTAGGAAATCAAATTTTCTTCCTCCAATATAATATGGGAATTTGATTCTTAAATTTCGGGTTCGATTTCTGTCCATTTTTTAAATAAAAAATTAATATATATATATATATAAACTGAGTTTGCCTCGAAACTAATGACCAGGATATACACATAATGATGATAATACAAAAGAGGTGGTGAAAATGAAAGAAAGGGAAATGAAGAGGGTAGGAGGAGCTAAGTTCCCAAAACTTCAACGTTTGTCTCATTGACAAAGCTCAGCTTCGGACTTAGGTTCGGTTGTGGACTTTGTATAGATAAGAACGACCGTCACCCTCTTTTTCCAGTTCTTCATTTTCATCTTTAATCTCTCTCTTCCCCTGTTTTCGTTTCTCTCTCTAATATCTCGTTTGAAAAAACAGAGTGTATACTCTTCTGTTTCAAGCTGGCGATTGAAAATCAAGAATCTGGAATCCGTGAAATCAAGCCTAAGAATAGAAGAATCATAGTGATATTCAATTACCCATCCCCCCAGAAAGCTGCATTTTTTTCTGCTTTTTTTAATATGGGGATTCATTGGAAATGTGTTTTTTTAGGGAGGTGGTGGACCTGATGAAGAAGACAACAGGTGGCCGCCATGGCTGAAACCTTTGTTAAGAGAGCAATCCTTCGTTCAATGCAAGCTTCATATTGATAGCCGAGAAACTGTGGGGTCATTGAAAGTTAAAGGGATCAAATTATGAAATGCAGATAGTTGGTACAATCAAAGGATTTCCAGAATAAGAAGAAGAGGCAATTGACAATGGCATCCGACTCTGAGGATTCATACAGCAGCAGCAGCAGCAGTGGAAAGTCGAAGAACAACGACGACGACAACAAAGTGCTAAGCTTTAGCCCTTCCACGCCCACTCCAAGTTCAGTTCGTTACAGAACTTCTAAACGTAGAAAGGGTATTTTAACCTAATATCATCGCCAAACTGAACGTCCCCACCGTGCCCTAAACGTAGAAAGAGTCGGCAGTGTCCCAGTGTCTTGCCATTCTCCAGTGTCTTCGTGTAAATATAAGCTTCACAAATATACCAGATGGGTAACCAGTGGAAAAATAAATCCCCCAAATGTTTACATTAGAGCTCTTCTATAAGATAAAAATTAGGATCGATTAACAGTTACTTTTTAGAAAAATTCAGATTAATCTGATTTAAAATTGGTTAATTAGTCCAATTATCAAAATTATTATATATATTAGTTAATTATTATATATATTAAATATTATTATATTATTATACCAAGTAACGTTATTTTTGTACAACATGCTGTATTTACAGTAAAACTTTTAGTATTTTACTCAACCCCATTTTCTGCCATTTAGCAATATTCATAATTACCTCACCACATGTATGTACTTATATCGCAGGTTGTTTCTTGTTAGAAAAAAGATTATAACTTTAATGGAGCACCATATATTCATTCTATGAGTAAGATGACTAAGATCTTATGTCTCATGAGTTTATGGCTTCCTGTATTACTTTGGACATTGAAATCCAAATCAATATGTTCTGTTTCTTCAGATTCTAGTCTCAGAGCTGGGGAAAAAAACATGTCCCACAGAGCAAAATCCAGGTGGATATAGAGAGTTTACGCCATGGATATGCAAGGGTAAACAGTAAACTAACATTCACCATAGCCATTATTTTGTCATACTGTAAAACACACATTCTGAGAAAGAAGATGTACTTTGGATAGTAAAAAACTTTGAAGGTATACAGCTTCTAAAGAATCTAAACACTATAGTTAACAATAAAATCGAAATCGTAACAAATAAACACCCTTCCAGCAACTTTTCATATACCTGACAATGGCTAAAGCAAAACCAGTGCATGGCAAAGAATTTGATGACTGATATCTTCGGAATCAGTAGGACCAGAGTAAGCTCCATTAAACAGAGAAACTACAGCATCACATTAATGTTTAGGGAACCCCCAACGGTTACGAAGAGAATGTGGTTCCATGTACAAGCAAGCTCGGCCAGTTAGAGCTATGATTTGGTCTTGCTCATAAGTGTGGGTGTGACCGAGACAACCCCTATAAGGAAAAGGGTGGCGATTGAGTTGAAATCATAAAGGTCTCCTACCGATTGTAACTCGCCAAGAGCTATTCCAGCCTGCAGGAGAAAGAGAGAAGTTTGCATTACTAAAGTATAAAGAATGGCATTTAAGTGGTTTTCACTACCAGTTTTACATGGAAGTCCAATCTTTGATACCCTGACAGTTATGTAGGCAGCAGGAATGAGTCCAATAAAGGTTGCCAAGAAGAAAATGTGGTAAGGCACATCCACGATAGGCGAAGCTACATTAATGAATGTATTAGGCAAAGTTGGAGTAAGCCTTAGGAAAAGCATATAGTTCAGCAGACGCTCCCTTCTTTGAGCTACCTGCAGGCAAGAAGTTAGAACTTTTATTCGATCTTTTTTCGCACAAAGATGAAACCAGATAGGAATTGAAAATCACTTGGTCTTGGAAGAAGCTGAGCTTGTCTGGCCAGAGGGAAAACACAAGTGGCCGCCCTATTACTTTTGACAGGAAATAGCAAGATGAAGCACCAGCAGTGGCGGTGAACACAACGAGAGCTACGCCTTTGAAGACTCCAAACAGGGCTCCGGCAAGCAATGACATGAAAACAGTTCCCGGAATCATGAAAGTTTGCATGAAAATATAGACTACGCAATACCCCACCAAGACTTGTACGGTGTAGTCACTTGTGTAGGTTTCAAGGTGATCCCTACATGATAAGTTTTAGGGAAAGAAAAACAATCAAAATATAACAAAGTAAAGTAAAAGAAACCTCAAGCCAAGGAATCATAATCCATAACTTAAATTCTCTGATTTGGAACCCAGAAAACAAAAATGATAAAGCAATATTACATTCCCTACAATTTCAACCCAAAATGACAAAATCACCCACAGATAACAGTAAAGTAATAGATTTAAAGAAATCATTTTTTTCTCAAACTAATAGAAAAAACCTGAGAATTTGAAGATCTTGGAGGTTCCTGGGTAATTTAAGGAAGCTATAATCAGATGCAGGCATGGTAAAGTAGACACCAAAAAGTCCCAGAACAAATGTTATGAGCACCATTGAAGCCACAGAGAGTTCCCAAAAACTCAAAGGGAAATTGGGTTTGGATCTCTTTGTCTCTTCTCTCCCATCCATTTCTCTCTTCTCCCTGAGCTCTCCCCCCACCCAAAACAGAGAGAGAAAGTGAATAAAAGAAGTAGCTTTTGAATTTTGAGACACTTGGTCTTCCCCTTGCTTTGTGTTTCTATTTCTTGAAGTGCTGGGGTTGAGAAGAAAGAGAGAGAATGAACTAGACAAGACCGACAGAGCTTTGTAAATAAACGAAAATGCGGAGATAGTGACACGTAGGCCACGATTATCACACATGACATGAATAATGGGGAAAGGCATAATGACAAACATAAACAGTGGGAAGGAGACAATGATTGGTTTACCTGGGAGAAGAAGCATGTGCTTTTCAGTTATCACCGCCGTGTTGCTGCTTCCGCCCCCTCCCCTCCATGCACGGCCACGCCACTACGCAAACCTCTCATGTAACTTTTACCATCCATTTTTTTATTCAAAAAGAATTTAAATTCGACCTATAATATCAAAATCCGTGGCAAAATGGGCACCGTCTTTATCGAACATAGAGGAAGTTGAGAAGCATCGTAGAAGTAGCCTACAGTTTGGCATTCTATATTGTTACGGTCCCTACTTCCTACTACCACTAGCATCTGAGTAAGGATAAAAATGGTTCGGGCTTGATTTTTGACAAGTCCAAATTTGACCCGATTTTTAAGTAATAAAATTTAATTTTATCCAAATTTAAAATATTTCTAATGATCGATTGAGGATCGACCACATCAGGAGGAATCCCATCATTTGAAACAACCTTGCATGATTCCCATCGACTGTTCCTTTGAATGAGCCGTTAATCACCTACACTTGGTGATTCTCAACGATCTTCTTCTCTATGTTCTCCGTTCCCTTCACCATTGTTTCCAATAAGTTGCTGAATGAATTTAAAAACTCCAAGACTTGTGAAGAAATTAGTGTGAAAATATGGCAATGTCGAACAATGCCAACCGGATTGACCCTAGGCACTTTTATAGCTGGAGAACATGTCTCCCCAAAGGTCTCTTGATAGAGGAAACCACTGGAGACAAGCAGTACTGGAGCCAGGCAAGGATAAAGGAGGTCTGCATGATCTTGAGAATAGATATAGTTAGAAGCTACAACACTCCATCCACATGACCAAGCTGCAAAACTAATTAAAAGTTGGAACTATTTCTAACGATTTATCAATAACTAATGCTAGGCCTAACAAGCACGAGCCATCTAGTCTTGGTGGTTAAACGAACTGTTGTTAATCTTAGAGGTCACGGGTTTGAGCACCATTAACATTACCAAAGGTTTGCAAATATGAACGCTAACTAAATTTTGTGGTGGTTTTGGTTGGTGATATAATTTTTTTCGGATGGTCAATAGCTTATTTCCGACGGGAGACCGTCACTAGAGGTATAAGGCAACAGTTCAACTAATCTTATAACTTTTAGTGACAAAAACAAATGCTAACATCCAAAAGTGAAATTATTAATGCTCACCACATTTTTAAAAAAATGTATTCTTTAGATTCATATTGATGTAACAGTAGAAGACCCAATAAATCAAATAAATTATTTATTATTTATTATTGATAAGAGAATATAATTGTATACGTCATTAAAAAAATTTATAATCTTAGACGGAAGAGGAAGAGTACATAAGTTTCATTTATAAAAGTAAAGCGAGACAACATAAGTTTCATTTATAAAAGTAAAGCGAGACAACGTCGACAACGCATGATATTACATAGTAGCATATTTCATATCACAATGGAGAGTCTCTATAATAAATTTCGATGAATTATTAAAATACCGCTCATCTATCTGAACCCATCGAAGGAAAAGTTTGAATTTGATTAACAAAAATAAAGTCTTAAAGTTACATAGAGGTAGCTCAATTATAAGCTTCCTAAATGAATAAAGTAAATGAAAGAAAGAACCCTAAGAAAATAAAATGGAAAGAATATTGAATGGATTTTTGTTTTCACCATTAAGCCGAAAGGTGCTCTACCATGAGATGGGCGATGAGTTTGATGAAGTGAAGCTGCAAAAGAAACAGAAAGAAAATAAACACCTTGACCATAAGTTATTAAACAAATGAAGAAAAAAAATGAATGAAAGAATCCAAGAAGAGAAAACCTACTCCAGGATTTGTTTCCAGTAGGATCCACCATCGGCTTCATCTTCCATAAGTATCTTCTCCAAAGCTTCATAGACAGTGGCATCTTGTGCAGTCTCGGCCTTGTTTTCCATCTGGTTAATTGGTGATGCAATCTCAGGAGATATTGAAACCAGCCCAGGAAGTGGATTTTCATTTTGTCCAAAGGAATTGCTCAAACTCCCATGATTCTTAGTGTCGAGGTTTTCGTAGTTTATTAAACCAGTCGGTGTTTGAGGGATAGGGATATTTTGAAGTAGGTAGGGATTTCGTTGATCCATGTTCATAATCTGCATTAGGTTTTGCAGCAGCTGGTCTTTGGCTAGTTGAGCTGCATCAGCGGCCTGTAGTTTAAAAGCTGTGTCCAGAGGGTTCAGTAAGTTGCCTAATTGAGCAACACAAAGCAATTGTGAAAGGTTCAAAAGGTGATCCAGATCAGTTCTTGGCTTGTGGGTATGAGGGTCAATTCCCAGATTCAAGAGCTTCCTCCTAATGTGGGTATTCCAAAAGTTTTTAATCTCATTATCTGTTCGTCCTGGAAGATGAGTAGAAATCCTCGACCACCTGCAAAAACAAAACCATATGTCTATATATCAGCCATATTATATATCTTTTAAGAAACTCAGCCATATTATATATAGCATACTTGCTCCCAAGAACTGAATGAAGGTTAATGATAACACGTTCTTCTTCTTCAGTGAATTTGCCTCTCTTGATATCAGGCCTCAAATAATTAGTCCACCTTAATCTGCAAATTTTCCCACATCTGTTTAATCCTGCCTGCTTTGGAAGAGACCTCCAATTTCCATGGCCATTTCTGTTAATGTAATCCACCAGTTTCTGATCCTCCTCTGGAGTCCAAGGCCCCTTTTTCACGTTGGCATCGTCGGCGCAGCACGGAGACCTACCCATTGCAACTGATCTGATCACAGAGCTTAATGTGAGAGAGACGAGATGCAGGCGGGTTTTATAGGTCCATGCATGGCGTTATTACGTGATTCAAAGTTCAAACCATTGATGTCATTAACATTCTTTATAGGATTATAATCTTTTATACAAGTTTCCCAGGGAAAAACAAAGACTGGGAAGTAACCTGGCAGCAGCTCATAATTATATTCTATTTGGGAAGAACCCTACAACAGGGATTAGGTGATTCAGAATTGTAATTTGTTTGAACGATGAAACTGGTTGAAACTTGAAATGTCATCCAGCACGTCACTAGGAACCCTAGCTAGGACTTGCTTTCGGCCAACAAAAAGCTTAACTTCAATTTACTGTTATATAATATAGAGTTCACAACTCCAGATGTTGTAGTAGTAGATTGCGTTATTGACCAGCAAAATTTAAATACAATTAAAAAAATATTTTCATTTACTTAATAGTTAAAGAACTGTCACATAAATATTGTCTCTTATTAACTTTTTTGTGGTCAAACTTTTTGAACTTCGACTCTTAATTATTTAAAATTTATTATTGATAAAAATATGAAAAAATATATTTTAAAAACTTATAATCGAGTAGATTTTAGATATATAATTTATAAAATTTAATTATTTAAAATATTTAATATAATTATAGTCAAAGTTTAAAAAATTTAACTTTTAAAAAGTCAATAAGGGACAATATTTTTGGGACGGAGGTAGTACTATTTTTAATCAAAGTTTAAAGGCTTTTTCGTTATCGTGACATTTTAATTATCAAAGTAACTTTCATAAGTTATCTTGCCTCATGATTAAAAGAACAATTGTTATTCTAAAGATCATGGGTTCGAGTATTAATACTCGTAGCCTAATGATTAACGGATCATTGTCTAAAAATTAATAGTCAAAATAAGTCTATCGCTTCTAACATGTCCTACAAAACTTAGATTTGATGTCTAAATCCGAACTCCATATTATAACCACGAAAGAGATCATCGTCCAGTCGAAGTAATACTTGGTTAAGTAAAACCAAAACATTATACCTCTTTCGTATTCTTTACAACTTCCATTAACCCAAATCAGAAGAGATGAACTGCTTGAAACGTTAAAGACCAGCATCGACTTACTTTTACCACAACATGTAAGCATCTTCCCTCCCCCTATGAGTCAGCAAATTTGTCAATTTCCAGCCATATTTGACATCACTGCAACCATCAGTCTGATACGTTCAATGCTCATATAATTAGATTATCCCAAGAAAGAAAAAACAATAGAGAAATGCCGCAGAAGTAGATCAACCCATCAGCCGTTTAAAAGGAGTCTAACAAACGGTAAGGTTAAAATAAACTAGAAAACACAATCGTATAATATTTTCGGTTACAACTGATTTCAGTTGTAATCGAAAATATTATAATATTTCGATTGAAATTTAAGTTACTATCTATATCAACCGAAAATGGTATATATTTTAATGTATATTTTTAGCCTTCAATTAAATTATTATAACGTAAATTTGCCTTTTTAAATTTTAGCCTGTCATTCTCCTCTGTTCCAGCAACATGTGAGTTTGAAATTATAGTTAAACAATTAGCCATGTGATAAAAAGGATGATCTGTGTCTCTGCAATTCCAATTCAAACTAACACTGCAAATACGACGTCAGTTTGAAATGTTTGAATTTGAACTGATTAATAAATTATAGATTTCGCATTTGACTTCATATATGAAGTAATTGGTCAAATTACATCGATTTCTGACTTCAGAAACAAAAAATTATCAAACCTTAAAAACTTAGGATAACTATGAAATGGAGTATTTGATTTTGTCACGTCAATGATGTGGGTGAACAAAAGCAATTTATGTAAAAACACTAAAAAAATAATTTTTTATTATTTAACTTAATATTTTTAATTCATCAATAAATTTTTAAATTTTATTCGTTTTGGTCACTCAACCGTCAACAGTCGACTGTAAAAATTTATGTACGAGAAACGAATTGGGTGTAAAAAATAAAAAGTTACTCGTTTAAAATCTAAAATTTAAAATTTGGAAAAAATACATATCCAATCACAAATTTACGATGTTAATTTTTAAGTCTCAACGATAACGCTCCAACTGACTTGATTTGAGCATTACTTAATTCGCGACTGACTTGTTTAACAAGCACCCCTCTAAGTTTACCGAAGCGTCATAGGTGTTTAGAGAGGTTATATCATCAAGATCTTCGACAACTTCGAGTTTCTTTGTGATCTCTCCCTTCATTCTCTCGATCGCATATCAATAATATTTTTATTTTTACTTTTATCAATTTAGCTATCAAATAATTGACTGTATAATTTTTTTTATTGTCGTTAACTAACAAAAGTATTATCTTTAGTCTATTTTTATCATGTCAGTCACTTTATCGTTAGATTATTTAACAATATTTGAATTAGTATATCTATATATTATTTTTTTTCTTAAATTAATATCTTATGATAAGATGATGATATATAATTTTGATGTCACGCCAATACAATCAACATGACTTTTTTAAAAATTAGATTATAACTTAAAATAATTAATTAACTTCAGAACTATTATTCATATTATTATGTTATTAAGATTAATTTGTCATCATCAACGTATCAAGATAATTTATGATAACGATTATTATGAAAAATATATCAATTACATGCGTATAATTTAATAGATCTATTAGTTAATCAAATAAAAAATTATTATAATTTAAAAAATCAATAACTAAAAATTAATATAATTGAAAAAAAATGCTATTACTGATTTGAGTTAAACCTACTTAAATTTTAGAAGCGGGGGAAATGGGCCAAAACCTAAATGATACAAATCATTTCGTTTCGGCCCAATTCCATAAAACCTCAAAAATTTGAAGCTGACAAAACGAAAACCTCCCTTAACCCCCCACTCCCACGCTCTCTGCCCTCTGTAGCAAACACCGGCGATGGCTCTGTTGATCCACCGCACCCTCTCCAACAAAACCCTCCACCTACGTTTCTTTTCCCAAGCTTCCATATCCCTGGACCATTCATCTACAGCACCGTCTTCGTCCCCGTCTCCGTTGATCAACATCGAAGATTTCCCCAGACCCGACCCCAAATACGCCGAGACTATACTTGCCGTCCCACGCGTCAACTCCGGAAAAAATATCGCCGCCAAAGAAAGAAAGGTGGGTCGGGTCCCCAGCATCGTTTTCGAGCAAGAAAATGGGCAACACGGAGGCAACACGAGGCTCATTTCTGTTCAGACCAATCAGATCAGAAAGCTCGTAAAGCATCTGGGTGAGTAGTTTTTCTTTCTAGACTTTTTGATCTTGAGGTTCGATCGGAGTTTGGGACCGGTGATTTGATTGAAAAAGTCCGGGTTCTCCCTAGGAAGGTAATCGATTTCTTCGTTTTCAGCTTTGTTTAATCAGATGTGTTCTCCTTTGGATTTGAATATATATCTTGAAATTCATGTTTCAGCTTCATTTACATGCGGGGACTGAGTCACCTCTTAATGTGACCTTCATAAGGACGCCTGCCAATGCTTTGTTGAAGGTGGATATTCCTCTTGTGTTCCGGGGAGAAGATGTATGCCCTGGACTCAGGAAAGGTAAAAACTTGCAATCTTCTCTTTGGTTAATATAGTTTCATTGGATTAAATACTTGAATCCTATATGTTTGTTCTTGATTCTGCTGCCCAAAAGATGTACTGATGTGAACTCTTAGTGTGAAATGTTCATTGTTCACTCATACAATTGCAATTAGCAATTGTATTGGTGTTTTGTTTCAGCTCTGTTGACCAAATTTTACTTGAATTGTTAAAAGTTTGGGTTTAAGTGTGTGCAAAGTGCAAACCATGAGTGGAAAGCTTATACATTAGCTTTTTCATATTATATCTGTTTTATGTTGTTGACCCTTTATGATATTGTATAGTTATAGTACCGAAAATTTCCCCTGATGCACAAGAATAACATTTGTGTTAATTATTTTCACCCTGTGTAAGGATGTTTACTTTAGCTACACATTTGGAGATTGCTTGATGTGAAAACTAATCATATTCCTTGTAGTGCTTCAGAAGTTACTAATAGTCTTCATGTTTACTTTATCCATATGAATCTTTGTTGGTGCATCCCCTTATTTTAATAACTAATATTCTATTTCATGCATATATGTTAAATATATTTGACAGGGTTGTACTTGAATACTATCAAGAGGACCGTCAAGTTCTTATGCCCGGCAGATATTATTCCTCCGTACATTGATGTTGGTTTAAGTGAGTTGGATGGTGGTCAGAAGTTGGTAATGGGAGACCTCAAGGTTCATCCTGCTCTAAAGCTTATCCAGTCTAAAGATGAGCCTGTTTGCAAGATTATGGGAGCCAGAGTTTCGGACCAACAGAAGAAAAAATAAGGCATTGGGTTCGGATTTTGGCACGCCTAGTATTAATAATATTTACCTCCACTTTTTGAGCAGGGCATTGAGTGAGCTTAAAATCGATGCGCTCATCCTTATCATCCATCGTTCACGCCACTTTGTAGTTTTTTAATACCAATGCAGGACCAAGCATGGAGTGATGGTGCAGTGACTTCTTTATTTCCTCACCCAGGGATTGAAATTCTGTAAGAAAGTGAAATCCTTTTACATTACATTCCCTTTGAATTTGCTATTTCCATTCCGTGGACTAATATAAACATTCTTCCAATTAAACTGTAGTTCTTAGGAAAAGGATGTTTAGGATCTCTTTATAAGGTACATGGAATTGGTTCATTCGAACCGTGTTATAAATGATTGAAGATTCAGATAGACAATATGTTGTCTGTATTGATATTAATTTGGAGATTGCCTCTTTAGTTTCTAAAGTTTTCTGATTCTCCATCCATGGCAGGTCCAGTATGCAATATGCATGCTATCTGAATTTACATGTTTAAAAATCTGTGGGGGACTGAGGTGGCTTTAGCCTTCTGGTTTGTTGCATGTATGTTCATAGGGGCTGTTAGTCCTGATTGAACCCTGGTCTTTAGTCTGATTCATAACCAGCCCGACATATACAATGATGATAAATACTAACAAAATATTAAAAATATAAACCATCTACTTAGTTCTACTCGCTTGTCCAAGTTTAGGCAACCGAGTCCCCACATTACATCATAAAAACCAAACTAGAGAAGCCGAGGTTGTGGTTAAAAGCAGGAATCTTTACTGCCGGCGTTGTCTTAAATATTACTAAAACTCAATATACTGATTTTTAGTCGATAATAATTATGATTTATAGCCGATTGCAAAGACCCCAAAATTATTCTCTCCAACTCTATAAATAAACACCATATCTCTGCCTTGAACTTCATTTACACCCACAAATATCAATGGGGAAAGCTTCGTTCAACTTTGGTTTTTGGGTCCTCATGTTGCTTATTTCATCAAGTGAGTCCTCTTAAGTATTTGGTTAACCCTAATACTCTTTATATTACAAATAATCCTCAAGTTAAATGTGTGATTTGTTGAGTGCAGGCAGTTTAGTTTCAGTCTCCGGGAGAGATGGTCTGATCTGTGATTGTCTCCCTTGTTGTTTACCTTGCCCTTGCAATAGCGACGATCCAACAGCGGCTAATAATGTTTTCGTCGGCAACGATCCTACAACATGTTCCACTCATGCAGGATGTGGTGCTGATGATAAGTCGAATGGACCATAGCTATTGTGGTTCTGGCATTTGAACATGTCCCCATGGCCGAAACAAGCTTCAAAACTTATATAAATCTTCTACATAAAAGTCCATGTTAATTAAATAACAAGCCATCATCATCGATGATAGGGAGTGCCATAGGTTATGGCTGTACTACTTTAAAAAGAATATATGGCAATATCCCTTAATAAACTATGTCTGTTTGCATGTTTAAAACACAGTTTTTCCAATGCTTTCTTAATTTAGCTAAAATAGTTTCAACAAACAAAATAAACTAAAAAACAAAAGCGGTACCCGTTAAAACTACTCTAATCGTCGTAACTGATTTAAAAAACTTGCCCTCTAAACTCAAATGATCAGACGTTAAAGTGACCAAATCCTGAAACACCTCTGAATTAAAAATATTCTGAACAGGAAATGGTTCAGAAATTAACACAATTAACCTCATCTATGTCCGAATTCAAAATGATATGATCACAATCATTTAAAAAAATCCATACAAAACTCATCCTGCCCATCCACCTGACATATGTAGAACATCTGCCCACAAAAGCACATGTTGGAATTACTACAATCTTCATGGTCTGATCCCATTGATGACTGACTTGATACCAAAAACAATAAAAAAGAGCAATGATGTTAATTAAGAAAGTGTGAAGTTTAGGGGCGTTTTGTATTTTTCATTATAAAAAGTTAATAAAAATTAATATATTAAAATAAATATCCAATATTAAATCTTTAAAATTATAAACATAAATAATAAATTTAATTTTATCAATAACAGATAAATTATTTTTAAATTATAAAACATGACTAAAATGCTAACTATTGAAACATAACGATCTAAATTTTTAAATCATAATTTGTTTATTTTAAAAAGAACTAGATTTGATAATCTTTTAATCATATAAATTATATCTTCTAATTTTACTCGTAAGATTTATGACAAATATATGAAGTCATTGTTTTTTTTTTTTGAAAACAATCTTTTCTTCTAATTTTTGCTCACTCAAAAAGTATTAACCCATAATATGTAACTCAAAATCAAGAATCATTTGTTTTAAACAAATCTAGACTTATGTATGATTATAAAAGTACAAGGCGTACTTTCTAATTTATTGTATAATTTTGTTAATTTTTTATGACTTTCAACATTTAAATATTTATATTTTTAAAACTTATATCGATATCGATTATCGTCTATTTCAAACAAAATTAAAATGAATCTTAATTACAACAATGTAAAAATCACTTTCCAATTATTTGTATGGAATCAAAGGAGAATTTTTAAACTCATTCCAGTTGGTCATACTCAAATTATGGAATATTGGATTTTATTGAAAATGAATAAATTGTCCTTATGGTCAACTAAATTTATAAAATATTTGGAGTTTCTTATGGATATGTTTCAGGGTCTCCACCATGATTTATATATGTACATTTGATTATGTTTATAATTTAAATATAATAATTTTTATCTCTATTCTCACTTGAGTTTTGATGATAAAACTTTCTTCAACGTAACTGCCGGTTCAAATATTTAGTTATTAAACAATAACTAAGTGTGAAATTACTACCAATTTGGTATTAGAAATGTTGAAATACAAAATTAAAAAAATCTAAGTGTGAAATTAAATTATTAATAAAATATACAGAAATATGTAAAATAAAAAATAAAATTTTTAGAAAATACTTTCTCTTCCATTACTTTTTCATTTTCCTAATTTTCTTCCCCAACGAGGAAACAGGAAATTACTATATAAAAATTAAAACATGCTGAACCCCCCAATTCATTTCATGAAAGTCTATATAAAAACAAGCAAACACATGAATTCAATGGCTTATAGAATAAGAATTTGACTTCCCCATTCATTTCATTTTCACCACACACAAGGATGGGTGAAGTCAGTGGGACCCAGAGTCATTAATTCAGAAATTCTCACTGTTAAAGAATTATTATGATTTTTTTACCAAACAGTAAATTCAAAAGAAAGAGAAAGGGAATACAAGGTAATTGAACCAATCAGATTCGGAGGGTAAGTGGGTAACTACCGACAACTTTTGTGTCTCTTGTTGTTGACGTAACATCGTGCTCAACTTTTGACACGTGTACACAAATTCATACTAATCCAAACAGCTTCGCTTTCTCCATCAACAGAAAGCCCACTAATTACGAAGTGTTTATTTTATATACATAAAAAATATATATATATAATCCCACTTTAATTACACGCGTAATTTTTTAAAAAATAAAAAAAACAAGGAATTAAGAGTAAGGATTATCACCGTTTGAACATTAATAGGTTCTTGCGATTGCCGATTAGTACAACTTTCTAGCTGGCATCCCCAACCGCATCACGAGGAGCAGTAACGGTCAGAATTTCCAGCTGGATTCCACCCTTAGTACATCACTAGCTTACGCCTTCGCACAAAAGGCGCACATTAGCCGACTTGAATATAAAAAATATATAGTATTTTCTCGAAGTTTCTTCCATTTTATTTTCTTCTATAATTTTATACAGAAATATAAATTTATGTGAACAAAGATAAATAACTGACCCAGCGCCACACACGTGCCGCCAGCTAAGATATTTGCTTCACAAGCCAACAAATTAACATGCAATTTAAATTTACATATGCAACAAAAATAAAGTCTCGCGCGTGCAAATACGACCGGCACGTGTGGGATTATAATCAGCTAGAGCATGAACGAACAACGGAAGACGGAGATTGAGAGAGAGAGAGAAAGAAACCGACGAACGCTGCAGGAGGCCGCCTAGAAAATGGCGATTTTTCGGTGCGGACGATACTTCGAAACGTACTTATCAAGTTCTTGCAAATTCCTCTGGCTTCGAATCGCTAACACATCGCCTCGCTGAATCTCCAGAAACCGGCCTGCATCGCCGATCTCACGTGAATCTGTAAATAACGAAAGCATAATCCGAGATAAGCAGCGAAAGAAGTCGTCGCTAAACTGAAAATACAAGACCTAAAAAGAGAAAAGGTGAGTTGGAGCTACATTATACCTAAATGCTTTGAGGAATTCTCGATTCCGTTAAAACCTGCCATATCTGAAACAAAAATATAACAATAAACGATGAAGATTACACTTGAATAACCTAGCCTGTTAATGGAGAAGACCGTAAGAGAAAACGTTAAACGTACCAGATTGTGACGGACTGTGAGAATTAAGGTACAGTATGAGGAAGCAAAGGAGAGTGAAAACAGGAAGGAGATGAATAAGCTTCTCAGACTTAGGAGGCGAAGGAAACGATGGCGGTGAAGTCGAAAACGACAATCGGCGATGCTTACTTTCTTTGTGATCTTCGCCGTCGATGACAACTCTGCGTTTCTGATCATCGGCAACGGTAATCTCTTCTCCTCCATGGATGTGGAGCTTGGAGGTAGGCGAGCCTAAGGATTGTCTCTGCATGTTGGTAGTGATAGAGCAGTGAGAAATTGCTTTTGCCTTTGTTTATTTCAGTATATGTTGACTCTCTGAGAGTTGGCTTTGTTTTAGGTTTTCGTTAATCCGCCGTTGTTTAGCAGAGTATCTTTGCTTAACTGAGCCTTAATTGTTCGCCGTTTCTTTTTTAGAGAACGGAAAGAATCATTTTAAAAGTATTTGATATCAAAATAAAGATACTAATTAATATTATAGATTCTTTTTTATTTGGAAGGATCGTAAATTTGTGATACAAAATTAGCATTGGAAATATTGAAGATCAAACATTTATATACATTAATTTTAGCATGTCAAGTAATCTCATTAATGACAACAAGAGGTGATATTGGATCATTCAGATCTAATTTGGATCAAATCATTTTGTATATAAGTTATATTCGGTTAAAGTTTGATTTATTTTGATTAGTTTTAGATCTATTTAGTTTCGGTCTATAATAAATCAGGTTGGATTGAGTACAAAATCAGACCATTATCATTTTTTTTAATATTTTAGGTCAAATCAATATCAGATTACTTAATTTTAAAGCCAAATTAATATTATTGGATAATTGATTTTGAGTCGAATCAAAAATCATATCAATATTTTTTAAAAAAAATTAATATTAAATCTATATTAGATCGATTAATTTTTAAATTGATGTAATATCGACTTGAGTTGCGTTGAATACAAGCTCAATTGTGTACGTATAAAAAGTTACATATTCTTATAAAAGTATATCTCTACTTTTTTTTGATCGAGTAAAAAAACGTATACGCTTATGCCTCGTTAAAAAACCTTCCTAAACCTAAATGGAGGAAAAAGAATGCACAAGCGAATACTTATAAGATCAGCGCCACAAACGACTATAAAAAAATAAGACATTAATCAGGGACTAAATCAACTTAGACTAGAATAACATCACTAAGTGGTTAATATTATCGTTTAAATACAATTTTAATTATAAAAATTCATCGTTAGAATTCAGTTATTGTTTAGGCAATAAAGTTTTAAATATATAGTAAATGAACAATTGCATAGGCCCTAAAAAATCATATTTCCAAATAAATTGAATTAAATTTTTATAAGAGAAAAATCAAATATTTTAATTTAATAAATTATAAGAAAATATAAAAAATTCACTTTAAAGGAGATCCACAATATACATTTTACTAAGATTAAAACATATTTTAAAAAATATATATCTGTTAAGATTATAAATTAACAGACATTATTTTAATACATTACATTGAATCCCATAAACCTTTAAACCACTCTAGTATTTAGAGATGACAATATCACCTAAAATTCAACCCTGACATATTATAATTTAGAATCTGAATTTTGTATTGATTTGACCCATATTTTCAAAAGAATATATATATATATATATTCTTGAGTATATTTTAATATTTATTATTTTCTAATTATTGTAATATAAAAAATAAATTTGACTTTTTAAGATAAGTTTATTACTTAATATTTATTAAAAAATTCAAAGGTAATTGAATTGAAAACGTAAGAATAATTTTTATTTTTATTTTTATTTGATTTATAATTACGTGTTTTCTTTAATGAAAATTTTTTATTTAAAAAAAATATAAAATTTTAAATTAAATACGAAGATGATAATAAAAACAAATTATATACTATTTTAATTGAAAGTATCAGGTTAAAATTGAGTTAGTGATCAATTTGAATAGGATTTTGGTAAATTAAAATTCAGTTGTTTTTAATTCTGATAAAAATTAGTTTGAATTTATACCAGTCTAATTAAAATTTAAATTAATTTCGATATAATTTAATTTATTTTAAGTTTTAAATTAAATTTTGGTCTATATCAAATTTCGGGTTGGATAATTGGATTCAGATGAGATTCCCAAATTCGTAACAAAATCCAAAGTTTTATGTTGATTTTGTAATTTTTGAAAGTTTGGTGATCAAAATGAACATTTTAGATAGTTCAGTCATCATTTGTGAATTGTATCCAAATAAAAATCCATTGACAAAGATTTATAAAGAGAAACAAAGAACGGAGTCGGCGAGACAGAGAGACTAAAGGGAAAAACATGGTGCTGTGGGAGATCGCACTGGGAACGGCTTATTTCTTGGGGTTTAAACGAACTTACAGGCTTGCTTTGAAGATTCAGCGACGGATTATCAGCCGCAACCATCCTAGGTTTCAAGAATTTGTTCAAAGGTAAAGAGATTTCTCTTCTCTTGATTCTTTCTCCTCTTTTATTTCACTACTTCTTTATCGTTTGCATAATATATTCCAGGCTTTGTTTCGTTTTGCATTGTATTAATCCTGAAATTCTGGTAGTATTATGCAGCAGTGGCGCTTGAGTTACTGAAATGAATATTATGAAACTGAATTGAATTGGTATTTCTCAGTATTTTCTCTACTGTGTGTCTGTTTGGCTTATTAGGGATAAAATTACATGCATTTAATCTGAAAGAAATTCGGAGAATTGAGGTCTGCATACTGTGAGAAATGGTCATGTTTTATCAAATTAAGGCTCGTTTCAATGTTCTTCAATCACTGATAGACTTGCATTCCTCATGAACTCTGTTTTGGACAATTGGACAACTTGAATCTGTCACAGGACTTGGGGGAATGGTTTGCGTTTCTCCCATTATTTTCTGTACTTAATTCCTTTTTATGGTACTGTATGAGTTTCGTTTTCTAGATTTCTTTCGAGTTAAATCTTGGATGCAATCCTGATGAAGGGATATTCTTCTGACCAGAACATTAGTTCTGAGAAATGGTTTTGGTTTGTGATAATCATGTGAATACTATTTATTCTTAGTTCTATGTAACATAACTTCCCCTATGGATATGTCTATGGGTTTTAACCGAGCATATTAATCTACTGCAAAGCGCCAATACCATAACAATGTATATTTTTCAGACAGTTATGATTAAATAGTCGGTTACATATGTCAAAAAGGGTCTTGTTATTCTTTTAAGTTGAAAGAATGTGAGGTAGAAGTCCATATCTGTATATCAATCAACCTCTATTTTCTATTGCCTTAACAATCAGGTGCTTGTATTTTTATTGAAAATGTCTAGAAAACATTTCATGTTTACTTGGATGTTTTCATTGATATATGGACATGGAAGCAGCAAGTTATATATTCTCTCGCAACTGTAAAATCATTTAGCAAATTGATTGTTTAGTAAATGAGGTGCAGGATGAGAGTGTACACTTCCTTGAGTTTCCTTATTATGCTATTTAGACATACCCTTAGTTCATCATTTATGAGCAACAGATATCAGTGAAACACATGTAGCCTTGCCTTGCTAATTGAAGCTACTAAGGTAGAACCTATCTTACTGTGTAACTGTTAGTAGTTGATTCACCAATTCTTAATGAGCTTCATTTCCAGTGGAGAGCATAATCCTGAATATCAAATGTTTTGGAACTATTAACATCAGAAGGATTAGGCCTTGAAAAGACATTCTGACTTTTGTTTTCTTTTGGAATCTGTTATCTTTTTCTGCCACCAGACGGACACGCATTGTATTTGATGTAGCACTCAAGGTTAACAGGAGTATACAGCATAGAGACTTAAAAGTTGGTCAGAATCTTGGTAACTGGATGCTCCGCTGGCTCAATAAAATGAATCCCTCGGTGCAGATCCGAGCTCCAACTCACCATAAACCCCACCGTGATGCTGGCAGAGCATTCATGAACATTCGAAAGCAAGTGGCAAACTCAGCATCGTTGAGAACTTCACGAATCATCCACTCACTTCGAAACAATGAAGCTGGTAGGCATCTTTTTAGATCATCAACAAATATGTGGTCCAATTCCTTCCCTACAATTGCAATGATGATGCGACCACCAAGCGCTGCTGGAAACATGACTCAATGCAGGCATTTAAGCAGCAATGGGCCTGACACATTGAAGCTGAACTATGTGAGAGGCGAGGGCGTTATCAGGAAGGATATAATGCAATGGATGTTGAGGTAGTGCAGGTGAAAACCCATATCTGTTTGCACTTTTGGATTTTCAAAACTATCAAACATTCATGAGAAGCATTAAACTGGGTGCTGCATGACTGTTATTACAAAGAGACGTAGTGTTTTGATTCCGCATTGTTTCTGAAGTGGTTTATCTGTGATGATAAGATTTTTCCTTATCAACAGCAGCTTTTTCTTGTATATTCTTTGAAAACTCGTCAAAACTAATCATAACATCCCTGTTGGCATCGGTCTCCATGATCGTCCCCGTCAACTCCTCCACCGTCAAGAGTGTGCGCTAGCTTTGCCATTGAATGTGCCAACTGTAGGTCAACTCCTCACCGGCAGCATTGATATATCCATTACCGTCCCTGTCGAACATCTTGAACAGCTGCTTTAGCTGCTGCTCACTGTAGGTCAACCTCCCCAACAGCAGTTCCAGTGCCACCAGGGATACAAACTTCGAGAACTCGACCAATCCGTTGTTTGTGTCGGCCTTCTGTATCATGGCTTCGACTTGGTCAGAGCTCGGTTTTAGGCCTATGCACCACAAAAGTTAACCACGTTCCAGCTGTGTTAGGCTACCCCATTGTCGCGATCGGTTTGAGTTTTTTCATTACATGAGCGTTCAAGACGGAGTAACAAGAACATCTTTTGACTTTGATTATTCAATTGATTAGTGAATCTCTCATTATCGAATCTTTCTTTATTAGTGGAGGTGGACCAATGCAATTAATCACACCCGGTAATCCAAAGGTTAAAATTACTCTACGTAACAGATGTTAAGGGATGAGATGAATAACCATCGTACCACGTCTTATTACTTTATTTTATTCTTTTCAATATGTATGACTCCTTCCATTTTTATTTCGTCTTTCCAAATATTTTTCTTTGCAAAATGGAAGTACTAATCTCGACATCTACTTCCTTAATCAATATTTTAAGGGAATATAATCTCAGATCTCAAATATTAATTCTGAAGAAGATAAACCCAACCTTTTAATATAATTTTATTACATGCAAATTCTAATATTTTTGTTATTTGTTAAGATCCTATTTAATATATAATTCTGAATGAATTTAACTGAAAATGTAGGTGGTTGAGAAAAGCTGTACCAAAGTAAATGTTGATGTCTGGTTGGAAGAAACTTTGGGGAGGACAGCATAGGGATGAAACAAAGCAAAGTCAGCCAAACAGCTACAGCCCATGAAAATGTAACAGTTGTGGGACCTATCTGGCGGTCGGACCATCTGTATTCTTACGATCTTGCTATCATTATTAATGAGATTAAAAAAAAAAAGCTTAATAAAGAGTGGTTTTGAACGGTCTAATATGAGTAATTTTACATGGTTTTATAAAATTAAAAGTCTTGAGTAAGTATATTTTATCAATTAGTTAAATTATTTATATTTGTTTTATCATAATTTTTTAGAGTATAGATTTTAGAATCATTAAGAATATTTTTTTTATTCTTTTAAAGGTTTTTTTCTTTTTAGGTAAGATTATGATTACATATAAGATTACAAAAAATTATCAGCCTTAAAATAGTTAAGTTAGATGTTTATAAAATAAAAACTAAAAATTAATTGTGGACCAGTGATAAAGAACTTAGGAAAAATAAAATGTTATTGTAGTCCTTGGATTTTGGGTTCATAGTTTAAGATTGATGATAAAATATAAATATTTAAAACGAGAAAAAAAATTCATAAACAAATAAAAATTTAAAATTATTATATAATAACAAAGGTGAAATTAATTTTTTTAAGGGTGGGAGACAATTGTTCCTCTCCACTTTATGTAACTCCGCCCTTATTTATCTTATTTTTAATTAAAAATTTATACTAAAAATCTAATTCCCGACATCCTAAACATAATTCTTTAACTTTAAATTTATTATTTTAATATACAAACATAAAAAAAAACATAATAAATGACATACGATTTTCACCCGATTTAAGATATCACAATTATCCATTTGAAACCATATTAATGCGTGTGTTTGTTGTTAATTTATTTCTCGTTATGATGTCAAAGGTACCATGACCGCTCTAAAACTAAATACATGCTGCAACATAAACACTAAAGATCATGGAATCAAGAAGCTTTACAATACAGCCTTTATTACGCATGTATAATCTTAATGGGTATAGATTTTAATTAAATTAATTGATCAAATATTTTTTTTATAAAATATATAAATAATAAAAAGTAACAATATTAGACTATAAGAAAATAAATTTCAGAGTTACAAAATTTCGAGTTATAGATTATAAAAGCAATATAAAAAACAATGTAGGTGGTGATGAAAAAATCTAATTTTTTTTTTTAAAAATGACAGCTTAAAAATGGTTGTATCATTTTTTTTATAAATATTATAAAAATTCGATATATACTTTTTGGTATATATCAAAATTTTTAAGAAATATAAAGATTTTTGTATATCTCAAATTTTATTTAAATTTAATATATACGTACTAAAATTCTTATAATTTTTATAAAGCCAATATATCCTTTTTTTTAAACCATCCTTCCTTAAAATTACCCACGAATCTAATTTACGAAGACACTCATTATTTTTCTCCTCTTTCCATGAATGAAAATGTGTGTAGAGGTGGTCCTGTTGATGAGTACATCTTTGGATTTTATTACAAAAGGTCAAAACCCCATTTATGTCTCTAAATTTATTTTCTCAATATATTTCTTATCATTTGTGTCACACTATATATATGTTTATGATATATTTATTGCAGTTGCTAGTATGTTTGCTACAGTATTTGGATTCTTAATTGGAATGGTTTAATATTTTAAGATGTGGATAGGTATTGTTAAAGTTAGTTTAAATTTAATTTCAGATAATTGATTTTTGTTTAGGTGAGATAAATAATTTTCTTTCTATATAAGGTATATGGATCATTTGTTCCTATACATGATAAATATATTAAATATTATTAATTTTTTTAAAATTTAACTCATAAATAAGTGTTTAAACTATATATATTTTTGAAAAGGACGTCTAATATTCTTTTTGCTAAAATATATGTCTAAAATTTTATTTTATTAGTGTTTTAAGGTAATACCATTAAAAAAAATCATCAATCAATAATAAATTGGCACACAACTTTTATGTTTTATTTTAAAAATAAATAGAAAATAAAGTAAATTAAGTCGATCAATATTTTAAAATTCTTAAAATCATAAAAAAAACTCAAACCTTAAACTAAAATTAGTGTCATCACTACCACCGTCGTCGTCATCATCTTAGGTTACTGCAAATTTTCTTTAACCACTTATTGTCAATAATCGACATGAGGAAATTCAATAAGACATTGAACAACAAACGCAAAAGATTTTAGTCGTTCAAACATCAACGTCTGATTGTAATGTCTTTCACCGATTATCGGCGATGGATGGTTGAAAAAACGGACAATAACTTTAGATAACGATGAGATCTGACGAGACTATCGCCGACTAAAATTAAAAGTTAAGGACAAAATATAAATGGTGAATATCTTTAATCATCGGATCAATTAATAGATTTTTTATTTTCTAGTTATAAATTTATTTTTTGTATTTCTTTTAAATTTTATTTATGTTAGTATTAATATCATTTATTGCCCTTGTTGACTAAAGAAAGAAGTTGGTGAAGCATGTGCCTTTAGAGGAAAAGAGAGAGTGAATAATAATTGGTGTAAGGTGGTGTATCTTGCTTTTCATAAAATAATGCATCTTGCTTTTCATAAAATAATGCTTTACTCCTTAGTATTGAGCATGTGGGGTCTTTGACAAGATATTTGTTACGTATAAATTTTAGATTTAAAGGCTTAGACTCTTGTAAGGTTGTACAAAATCAAACTCTATTAACCATTAATAAGTTATTTCGATTAATCAGTCAATTCGGATCACCTATTTCTCGATCCTAAATCATAATCATTCAATTGATTAATCATTTATCTGATTAATTAAAATATTTGGTTTGATTCAATTCAGATAATAGTTTTTATTTTATTTTTTAAAAATATAAATTTTAATAATATGTTATAAAAAATATAAATTTTTAGAGCAAATGGTCAAATCTCTTGTGTTGACACACTCCCCTTTCCTAGACTCGTTAGGAAAAAATATTCTTTTCTTCCCTAGGTAGAAATTAGGGGTGTGCATTCGGTTAATTTGGTCGGTGACCGAACCGAATAAATCATATTTTTAAAATCTTAACCGTTAATCGAACCAAATTTTATTTAATTGAACCAAAATTATTTCGGTTAATTAACCGAATTAACCAAATTAACCGAAATTTATTATAAATTTTAGTTAAATTACATAATAGGTCACTAAATTATGCTAAAATAATTTTTAGTCACTAAACTTTTATTTTATACTAATATAATACAAAATTTAGTGAATATTTTTAATATAAAAAATTAATGAATATTTTATAATTTTTTAAAAGTTAAGTGACTAAAAATAAATATTTAACATTTAATATATATAATTTCGGTTAATTCGGTTAATTAACCAATTTCGAACCGAATTTTAAAAAAATTATCTTTTAACCGAATTTACCAAAAATTAACTAATCAAATTAACCGAAATAATTTTGGTTCGGTCGGCTGATTCGGTTAAAACCGAATAATGCATACCACTAGTAGTATTTATTCTAGTATATACTCTCAATCATTGGTTATTAATCACTCGATCATTATATTAACATTATTGATGTTTGAACTCATTATCTCTAAAAATAATAATCGTTTATTTAACCAGTGAGTCTAGCCGACTCGTGCTAAAAATATAATTTTTCTATTGGATAGCGTTGACCGCTTGACAAATGTTGACATTTCCTTTTTTTTTTTTACCTTTAAACTCCATGTAAGCCTGTACGCAAACAAAAATAACGTTCTCGAAAAGGAAGCGTGAAAGTAAATAAGGAATCAAACGAACTGTAACCTCACGCTATCGTCATGCGCGTGGATTAAGGAAGAAATTAATGAAAAAGGTTTGACTTCACTAGTTTCCCTTTTCAAAATTTTCTTAATTCACAATTTGATCCATAATTTAAATAACATTTACACTTTGTCACTTCAATATTTTTGTTTTTTAAAAAAACAATAACTAAAAGTGTTCATTGTTAGGTTAAAATAAATTAATAAACCGAATTAAATTAGTTTAGCACGATGGTTGGCCATCAAAATTTATTCAATTGAAGAAAAAAAATAAAGAATTTGTTAAAACGTTTAATTAGTCCGCTAATTAAACTGAATTATCCAAAATTAAATTAATCAAATAAAATTATTCTTTAATCGTTAATTCAAACTTAATTTTTTTTCAAAATCATTAACTAAATTAATCAAATATCAGCTAATTCAATCGATTTTTAGATTAACCGAAATTTTTTTTAAGTAAATATAAAAATGATTTAGGTGTTTTCTTTTATTTTGTTTAATTTTATTAGACAGCATTAGTTTTTTTTTTTTCAATTTGGATTAGAAATTATTTGTCTTAAAATTTTAATGGGAAACGTATGGAATATCAATGCAATCCCTTTATTACCAAAACGGACGCATTGTAAAACGGAAAAGAAAGAGACAATAAACGGAGTAAAACATACTAAGTAAATTTTAGGTCAAAACCCCTGATTAGTCCCTTTAATTTGATTAAGCTTAAGATTTATTCCATAATTTTTCAAAAACTAAAAGCTAAATCCCCGTGATAATATTTATAATCGAACCAAAACTTTTAAACAGAGAAGAGGATTAAATTTCGAACTCTATTTAAATTAAGGACTGATATTGAAATTTCACCTAAAGTTTATTACAAGAAGAAATAAGAGAGGGACATAGATGTGTGTGTCTGTTTTAGGTATAGAAATCAAAGTGAAAGCAAAGGGGAAGAAAACGGAGACTTGTCTTCTTTGCCTTCTTCTTCTTCTTCCTCTGAAAAGGAAACACCGACAACATTGGTTCTGGTATTTACTTCTCCATTGATTTTTAAACCATTGTTCTCTGTTTCACTCGATTTTACTTTATATTTTTCATCTTTTTTGGGGGAGCTCGCTTCAGTTTCTGAAGCTTTGATTCATGGTGTTTTTTTTGGTCTTGCACTGTTTGATTGATGCAGAAGTGAAGTTGAAGAATCAAAGAAAAAACAAAGTGAGTCCAAACTAAAAAAAATGTATGGAGATTGTCAAGTCATGTCAACAATGGGAGGGAATGTGGTTTCATCAGAAACCTTGTTTTCATCAACATTTCAAAACCCTAATTTTAGTTTCTTGCCGTTCGAGCCATTGCCTCCTATGATCCCTGTAAGTCATTCAAACTCCCATCTTTTCTTGTACTTGCTATGTTGTACTGTACTCTTTGTTCATGTAATTTTTCTTAACAGAAGGAAGAAAATGGGTTATTTCTGAGAGGGAAAGAGGATATGGAAAGTGGGTCTGGTAGTGAACTTCAAGCTGAAGACAAGCCTGGGAATGAAGAGAATACTAGTCAGCAGCCGCTCAAGAAAAAACGTTACCACCGTCACACTGCTAGACAGATCCAAGAGATGGAAGCGTATTTACACTAATCTCTTACTCTTTGTAATTATAAACACTGTCTTCGTTTATATAGAGTAATGTTTGGTGTTTTTGTAGTGTTTTTAAGGAATGTCCCCATCCAGATGACAAGCAAAGGATGAGACTGAGCCAAGAACTTGGCCTTAAGCCTCGCCAAGTCAAGTTTTGGTTCCAAAATCGCCGAACTCAGATGAAGGTAAGATCAAAACGACTTATTTCCATCTCTCATTGGTCTTTCTCTACACATACTGAAACCCAAACACTTCACAAAACGAGAAAAAACCCGAATCCCAAGGAAACGCGTTGATGGGTTTGCATGAAAAACCAGCCTCAAATCCTAAACTGATGAAAAGGAAGGATCTTCTTTAATTTGGGGCCACTGCAACTACAGTCTGTATTCATAAATGTGGACTGGGTTCAGCATTAAACTCATTTACCTGCTCATGTGCTTACCCGAGGGTTCTCACAGTCAATGAAAATTAATATATAATTTATGTTTACACTATACTTATTATGGCTCTTAAGGATATAATTTGTACTTTTATTGAATGTTGCTTTAAATTAATTGTCAGGCTCAACAAGATCGATCTGAGAATGCCATACTCAGAGCTGAGAACGAGTCTCTGAAGAACGAGTTTTACCGTCTTCAGGCGGAATTCAGCAAACTTGTTTGTCCGAATTGTGGTGGTCCGCCTGTGCCTGGAGGCGTCTCCTTCGAAGAACTTCGTATAGAGAATGCACGACTTGCAGAAGAGGTTATTCTTCTCGATTAAACCTCTAATTTTATGAAAACACAAGGATTTGCGTCATATTTTCACCTTTTCGACGTTGATATGTTTTAACAGTTGGAACGGGTCTGTGCCATTGCCTCGCGATATATGGGGCGGCCAATTCAAACAATGGGTGCACCAATGGCACCTTCATTAGATTTGGACATGAACATATATCCAAGGCAATTCCCGGAGCCTATAGCTCCAATACTGTCTGAAGCAGCCTCCTTTCCCGAGAATGATAACCTAATGTTATTGGAGGAGGAGAAAACCATTGCAATGGAGCTTGCTATGTCTGCCGTGGATGAACTGGTGAAGATGTGCCGAGCAAATGAGCCTCTTTGGATTCGAAACAACAAAAATGGAAAGGAAATACTTAATCTGGAAGAGCATGCCAAGATGTTCCATTGGCCATTAAATCTCAAGCAGCGCTCAAGTGAATTGAGGACTGAAGCTAGCCGTGGCAGTTCAGTCGTTATAATGAATAGCATCACCTTGGTAGATGCATTCCTTGATGCCGTACGCTTCCTTTCCTTGAATTCCCTTTGAAAAATTCATATGGAATAGCCAATATACTTAATGGTACTATAAATTAGTCTGTTTTTAACATGTTTAGTTTCCTATTGTAGAACAAATGGAACGAACTCTTTCCCTCCATTGTTGCTAGAGCCAAATGTGTCCAAGTGATATCGCCAGGTGTTTCGGGAACAAATGATTGCCTTCAGCTGGTATGCACTCTTATAGATTCTGAGTGTGTTTAGCTTATGAGTTGCATTTGTTAATTTGTCTATTTATGCAGATGTATGCAGAATTGCATGTTCTATCTCCGTTGGTGCCCACTCGAGAGGCATATTTCCTGCGTTATTGCCAACAACAAACTCTAGAGGACGAAACTTATTGGGCAATTGTTGATTTCCCACTCGATGGCTTTCATAATAACCTACAGACTTCATGTCCCTTTTACAAGAGAAGGCCTTCTGGCTGTTTGATTCAAGACATGCCTAACGGGTATTCAAGGGTTACGTGGGTTGAGCATGCAGAGATAGAGGAGAAACCAATCCATCAGATATTTAGCCACTTTGTGGACAGTGGTATGGCTTTTGGAGCAAAGCGTTGGTTAGCTGTTTTAGAGAGACAATGCGAAAGGACTGCTAGCCTCATGGCCAGAAACATCCCTGACATCGGAGGTTAAAAACATTCCACTTTTTAAGATTTGGTTTCCATTATATTCAGATTCACACGATTTAATTCTTTTACTTTCAGTGATACCTACTCCGGAAGCAAGGAGGAATCTAATGAGACTATCACAAAGGATGATAAGAGCATTCTGTGTCAACATCAGCTGCTCCAACGGTCAGTTGTGGACGGCTATCCCAGATTCCTCCAACGATACTGTTCGAATCACGACGAGGAAAGTCAGTGAAGCAGGCCAACCCAATGGACTCATTCTTGGCGCTGTTTCCACTACTTGGCTGCCATATCCTCACCACCAAGTCTTTGACCTTTTGAGGGACGAACGCCGCAGAGCTCAGGTTCCATTTTATTTCATGTATATGTATATGTATATATTAGTTTCCCCTCAAAGTGCAGTATTTTAATGTAATATTATGCAGCTGGAGGTACTTTCAAATGGGAATGCTTTACATGAGGTGGCTCACATTGCTAATGGCGCCCACCCTGGAAACTGCATTTCCCTTCTTAGAATCAATGTACTAATTTCCTTCCCCGCTTGTTAGAAGTTACATCTCTATATTATTTTACTTCTTTTACATATGTTCAACCCTATAGCTTCTAATTACGTTAAATCCAGGTTGCCAGCAACTCCTCCCAGCACATAGAGCTGATGCTACAAGAGAGCTGCACGGACCGATCTGGCAGCCTCGTTGTTTACTCCACTGTTGATGTCGATTCCGTTCAGCTTGCGATGAGCGGGGAGGACCCTTCTTGCATCCCATTGCTTCCCTTAGGCTTTTTTATAACCCCAATGGAACTCATCAAAGATGATGCTGGCAGTAACGAAGAGGCAAATGGGCATATGTCTGCGGGCAGTTTACTTACAGTTGGACTCCAAGTTCTAGCCAGCACAATTCCAACAGCAAAGATCAATCTCTCGAGCATTGCCGCCATCAACAACCATTTATGCACAATCGTTCATCAAATCAGTGATGCTCTGAGTAGTAGCAACGGTGGCACCCTTAGCTGCCCCGAGAATGGAAATGGTGCAGGCTCCGGTTCTTGCAGCGAGGCTGCTGCTATTGCACCAGAAAAATAGGTACTTGGTACTTGGTGAATTACCCGTAACATCCCTCATTTCTTTACTGCGATGAATATGAGATGGTAAAATAGAAAATTATTGTAGGGTCTCAGCTCATCTCGTCATTCAGTGTCTCATCCACTAAAAATAGTCAGATTAATTTTTTTATTTTCTATGTCATTTTTCTAAAAATTAATCTTCATTTTATTTGTCATATAAATAGAAAGTGTGTGGATATATAAAAATTAATTACAAAAGAAAAAATGACAAAAAATAAAAATTAATCGACAGTTTTTAGTGGATGAAGACCATAAATAATACGATGAGTTGGGTCTATATGATAATTTCTCGTAAAATAGGGAGGTTATTGGTAATTTACTTAAAATCAAGCAGTTGAATTGTCTCGTTATTAGGTTGTTGAGTCCTATTAAGTGGTAAATTATGTACTATTTATTGTTGATATCTGATGGGACCTGGTGGGAATATGTGGAGGAAGTCAAGAGCGCACCAGTTGTGATACTGGTTCGGGTATTGACTTCTGCGGTATTAGTTATTACCCCTTCTCTTGTTTAATTTGAATGCTTTGTTCAGACTTTAATTAATTCAAGTATGTTTGCCTATAGCCTATAGTTTAGTATTGTTATAAAAAGATACTGAGTTCGAGAAATTATTAAATAAATCCATTATATATTTTTAATTATTTATTAATGTATATATACTTTGCTAATATAACATTTGATTAGATTTAGTTATTATCGAAAAATATATATATTATCAATGAATCACAAAGCGATGATTATTAAGAAAATATATAATCTTTAAACATTTTTAATAATTATTTATTAATAATATTTTATGATATATTTTAATAATTTTATTTTTTAATATGTTAATGTGATTATATGACAGTATCTGTTTAATTTTTAAACTTTTTTAATAAAGATTAAAAATCTTAAGGACTCAATACACAATTATTAAACATATGTTGAGTCTATCACTCTTTTATTAATTATATATTGAGTCCTTGATATTTTTAATTTTTGTTAATTAATTTAATGATATTCAACAATATTCAACATTAGTGACGTTCAACAATGTTCGACGTCCGTTGTAGAATTTTAATAATAAAGATTAAAAATTTTAAGGACTTGATACACAATTATTAACTATATGTTGAGTTATCACTCTTTTATTAATTATATATTGAGTCCTTGAGATTTTTAATTTTTGTTAATTAATTTAATGATGTTCAACAATGTTCAACATTAGTGACGTTCAACAATGTTCGACACACGTTGTAGAATTTTTCTTTTTAATAACATGTATTACACACATATTGTGTTCAAATCCGAATCATTCTCGGGTTAAATTCAATAGCTATGTTTAAATTTATAGTTATTTTTTTTGCTAATACAAATTTGAAAGCAAAATTATTGATTAATATCAACTTCTATATTCACCAAGCCTACTATCATATTCGTTGATGTAGTAAACTCTAAAGTATCAATAGGTGTATCACAACTAGGGGTGATAACGAGCCAGACCAGGCTCAACTCGGCTCGAAAACAGGCATATCTAGGCTTGCTTCAAGGTTCGTCAAGCTCGGAATTTCAGGCTCGAGCTCGACTCGAAAATAATATTACCGGGCTCGACTCGGGCTCAAAGTTCGGCTCGGTTCGGGCTCGGTTTGGCTCGAAATAGACAATTTTCTATATTATTTTTATTTATTTATTTATATTTTATTTTTTATTTATTATTTATAGTTTTGTAAATTTGTTTTAGTTGATAATATTTAATTTATTTTTAGTGGATTTACTCTCAATTATTTTATTATTTTTCTTTACTAAACAAATTATTTTTAATGTATATATAAATATATACATGTGTGTTTATATATAATTATTACGAGCTTTGACCGAGTAGCTTGCGAGCTGGCCAAGCTCATTATCACACTAATTACAGCTCAAGATAGCGAGTCTATCAGTCACTTAATTATCTTCTCTAAATATATGACAAACACATATTTTATTCACAATTAAGAAGTTCCTAAATTATCGTAACTAAAGCATTATCTATAAGTGTAAACTTATTTCTTTTGGGGCTTGTTATGCCCTTTGATGTTTTTTTCTCTCTAAATTTTATTATATAAATTAGTATTTAAAGTTGCAAATTTCTTATAATAGTAAATAAATTTTTTGTCTCAATGAAAAATCGTAAATTGATACATAAATCTTTATTAACAGATTTTTTTACTTAAAAAAAATCTTAAATTGATACATGTGATGTTAGGTTAGTTCAAAAATTAATTTTTTACTAATATGATTAAAATATCGGCATTAGTAAGTGTTAGATGCCATAATTATATATATTTTGAAGTTTTATGTTATAACTATGTGGAAATTTTACGGATACAAATATAAATATTTAATAAATTATTTAAATAAGTATTAAATATAATTATATATAATTCTATCAATCAAATCAATTAATATAATAAATCTTAGTATAAGTTAACGGGGACCCCACAAATCCTTAATGGACGGCTTTGATCGTTTGACATGTCTTTCTTAACTTTTTTGCTTTTGACTTGTTTTGAAACCGGAGTGAAAGATTCACGGAACAAACGTAACGCACGCGAGAAGCGCGCGTGAATTAAATAAGGAATCAAAATCACATCAAATTTAACTTCAACAGTTCATCACTGCGCGTGTAGTAACGAAGGATTAATCATAAAATAGTGTATAATTTTAAGGATCGAGGATCTTAAAAAAATTATATTATCTTTTATAAAAATTATAAAAATTTTAAAATAATTTTTTTAATATATTATTTTTAAAAAATATAAACTTTTAATATATATTCGATTTTTTAAAAATATAAAAATTTTAATATATTTTTTATAAAAAATTAAAAACTTTGATGTATTCCAAAAAATTATACCGAAAAGTTACCGTTTTTTAGAAAACTCAAATATTGTTTGACTTTTTTTTATTTTTCATTTGGGAAACGTATGGAGGTGTGAATCACAGTCACTTTATTACCAAAACGGACATGTGCCACGTGGCTAAATAAAAGGACCGTAAACGGAGCGAGTGGCGTTGCTCGTTTTTTATGAAACCGCCGTTACAAATACAGTCCTTGGTAATAAAATTTGAAGTACTCAGTATATTTATGGTGACTGTGGGTGTCTGTTCTAGGTAAAAAAAAGGGAGCCTTTATTTTCTTTTTCTCGATCTTACTTATCTCCTGCAAAGAAAACACAGATTTGTTGTGGTATTTACTCTTCTTCTGCTACTTTGGGTGCTTGGTATATTTAATTTCTGAAGCTTTGGTTCATGGTGAAGCTGCTGTCGTCTTCTTCACACATCATTTATTTTCAGTTTTATAGTAATTTTCCCTATCCTTCTGGATTACAGCCTGCTTCTGCCCAGTTCTTTAGTTTTACGTATATGTAATTTGGTTGTTGCAGGTTCACCGAGAGAAGTTTTAGTCTGGTTGAGAAAATGTATGAAGATTTTCCAGTCCCTTCGTCAATGGGAGGGAACGTGGTTTCTTCGGAAACTTTGTTTTCATCAGCATTTCAAAACCCTAATTTCAGTTTCTTGCCGTTTGAGCCATTGCCTCCTATGATTCCTGTAAGTCATTCAAACTCCCATCTTCTCTTGTTATTGTTAAGTTGTACTGTACTTTGTTCATGTTATTTTTCTTAACAGAAGGAAGAAAATGGGTTATTTCTGAGAGGGAAAGAGGATATGGAAAACGGGTCTGGTAGTGAACTTCAAGCTGAAGACAAGCCTGGGAATGAAGAGAATAGCAGTCAGCAGCCCCTCAAGAAAAAACGTTACCACAGACACACTGCTCGACAGATCCAAGAATTGGAAGCGTATTTACATTAGTCTCTTTCTCTTTGTAATTATAAACATTGTCTTTGTTTATATAGAGTAATGTTTGGTGTTTTTGTAGTGTTTTTAAGGAATGTCCCCATCCAGATGACAAGCAAAGGATGAGACTGAGTCAAGAACTTGGCCTCAAGCCTCGCCAAGTTAAGTTTTGGTTCCAAAATCGCCGAACTCAGATGAAGGTGAGAGATCAAACCCTTTGAGAGATTTATCACAAAACAAAAGAAAAACCCGAATCCCGAGGAAACGTGTTGATGGGTTTGCATGGAAAACCAGCTCAAACCCTAAGGTCTATAATGATGGAAAAATAAGGATCTTCTTTATTTTGGGGGCACTGCAATACAGTCTGTATTCATAAATGTGGACTGGGTTTTGCATTAAACTCGTTTACCTGCTCATGTTCTTCCTAAAGGGTTCTCACAGTTAATGCAAATTATAATATATACATTATACTCATTATGGCTCTTATGGATATAAATGATGTTTGATTTTGATTCTTGAATTGTCAGGCTCAACAAGATCGATCTGAGAATGTCATACTTAGAGCTGAGAATGAGTCTCTCAAGAATGAATTTTACCAGCTTCAGGCTGAACTCTGTAAACTTGTTTGTCCGAATTGCGGGGGTCCGCCTGTGCCTGGAGGAGTTTCCTTTGAAGAACTTCGTATAGAGAATGCACGTCTTGGAGAAGAGGTTACTTTTCTCTATTTAATATACATAATACAGTACATATTATCAGTCATAATAATGCTAATGATCACAATGTGAAGGTCTGCTCAGTTTTAATTACATTTCTGCTATATGAGACTTATACCATTCCTTTTGATTGGAACACATTAAGAAATCTAATTAATAGTTTGATAATTTTGATATGTTTTGCCAGTTGCAACGGGTCTGCGCAATTTCTTCACGATATATGGGGCGGCCTATCCAAACAGTGGACACATTGATGCCACCACCTTCATTAGATTTGGACATGAACATATATCCAAGGCAATTTCCTGAGCCTATAGCTCCTACATTGGCTGAAACAGTCTCCTTTCCCGAGAATGATAACCTAATTTTATTAGATGAGGAGAAAAGTATTGCAATGGAGCTTGCTTTGTCTGCCGTGGATGAACTGGTGAAGATGTGCCGAGCAAATGAGCCTCTTTGGATCAGAAACAATGAAAACAACAAGGAAATACTTAACCTTGAAGCACATGCCAAGGAGTTCCCATGGCCATTAAATCTCGAGCAGCAGCGTTCAAGCGAGTTGAGGACTGAAGCTAGCCGTGACAGTGCAGTCGTTATAATGAATAGCATCACTTTGGTAGATGCATTCCTTGATGCCGTACGCTTTCTTTCCTAATTCAATTCCCTTTGAAAAATTCGAAAGAATAGCCATTGTAAATAGTATAAATTAGTCTGTTATTAACATGTTTTGTTTCCTATTGCAGAACAAATGGAACGAACTCTTTCCCTCCATAGTTGCTAGAGCCAAAAGTATTCAAGTTATATCACCAGGTGTTTCGGGAACAAATGGTTGCCTTCAGCTGGTATGCACTCTCATATATTCTGAGTGTGTTTAGCTTGTGAGTTGTATTTGTTAATTTGTCTATTTGAGCAGATGTATGCAGAATTGCATGTTCTATCTCCGTTGGTGCCTACTCGAGAGGCATATTTCCTGCGCTATTGCCAACAACAAACTCTAGAGGACGAAACGTATTGGGCAATTGTTGATTTCCCACTTGATGGCTTTCATAATAACCTACAGACTTCATGTCCCTTATACAAGAGAAGGCCTTCTGGCTGTTTGATTCAAGACATGCCTAACGGGTATTCAAGGGTTACCTGGGTTGAGCATGCAGAGATAGAGGAGAAACCCATACATGAGATATTTAGCCACTTGGTTCAGAGTGGAATGGCCTTTGGAGCGAGTCGTTGGTTAGCTGTTTTAGAGAGACAATGTGAATGGATTGCTAGCCTCATGGCTAGAAATATCACTGACATTGGAGGTTCAAAAATTTCTCATCTTTCCTAAACCCCACTTCCTTTCTAAGTATATTTGGTTTCCAATAGAATTAGATTTAGTGATTTACACCCATTGTTTCTTTCACTTTCAGTGATACCTTCTCTGGAAGCAAGGAGGAATCTAATGAGACTATCTCAAAGGATGATAAGAACATTCTGTGTCAACATCAGCAACTCCGGTGGTCAGTTATGGACAGCTATTCCAGATTCCTCTGATGATACTGTTCGAATCACGACTAGGAAAGTCAGTGAAACAGGCCAACCCAATGGACTCATTCTTTGTGCTGTTTCCACCACTTGGCTGCCATATCCTCACCACCAAGTCTTTGACTTTTTGAGGGACGAACGCCGCAGAGCTCAGGTTCCATTTTGTTTCATATATATGTATACATGTGTATGTAGTTTCCTTTCAAAATGCATCATTTTAAGGTAATGTTATGCAGCTGGAGGTACTTTCAAATGGGAATGCTTTACATGAGGTGGCTCACATTGCTAATGGCTCACATCCCGGGAACTGCATATCACTTCTGAGAATCAATGTAATAAACTTGAGTTAATTCTGCATTTCCCCACGTTCATGGACATGAAATGACCTAGCTTCAAATTATTAAATGTAGGTTGCGAGCAACTCCTCCCAGCATGTAGAGCTGATGCTGCAAGAGAGCTGCACAGACCGATCTGGCAGTCTCGTTGTTTACTCGATTGTCGATGTCGATTCCGTTCAGCTTACAATGAGCGGGGAGGACCCATCTTGCATCCCATTGCTTCCTTTAGGCTTTTTTATAACCCCAATGGAACTCATCAAAGATGATGCAGGCAGTAACGAAGGGGCCAATGTGCATGTCTCTGCAGGCAGTTTACTCACTGTTGGACTTCAAGTTCTTGCCAGCACAATTCCAACAGCAAAGATCAATCTCTCAAGCATTGCCGCCATCAACAACCATTTATGCACAACCGTTCACCAAATCAGTGCTGCTCTGAGTAGCAGCAGTGGCACCCCTAGCTGCCCTGATAAAGGAAATGGTGCAGGCTCTTGCAGTGATACTGCTGATGCACCAGAAAATTAGGGTCTTGGTTCTTCGTGAATTACCCATAACATCCTCAGCTTTTTCTTCTTTTCATGAATTTGAAGATAAATTGGGGAGGTTATTGGTAATTTAATGAAAACCAAGTAGTGGTATTTTCATGTTACAGTAGTTTTATGTGGTAAATAAGAAGAATCTTTACCATTAATGTCAGATATTTATATGCACCACTAATTTATTTAAAATCTTTACCATTAATGTGGCATGCATCCAAATTTTGCAAATTTAAACCCCCACATCCCCTACATGTTCTTCCCAAATAACCTTTCTCTCTCTCTTGATCTCGGCCTTTACTTTTCTCCAAGGTCTGCAAAACTCCTCTTGGGATTGTTCAACAAAAATCAGTTCTTCGGGCTTCAGACCCTTCTCAGATAGGAATTCTGGGAAATAGATGGTAACATAATTTTGCCTTACTCCACTGTTGTGAAGTCTGCTCAGGAACAACCATGGTTTCCCCATGTTGTCCACAACAGTCCTCAAAAACCAATCTGAATTTCACATTTACATCAATCTCTTTCATTGTTGTTTTCAGCAAGGGAGTCTGTTTTTTCATGGCTGTTGGGGATTGCTTGGAGAAACCATGACCGTTCTTGAGTAGACTTCACACTAGTAGAGTAAGTCGGAATTATGTTACCATTTATTTTCCAGAATTCGTAACTGAGAAGGGTTTGAAGGCCATTGATGAACTGATTTTCGTTGAATAGTCCATAAGGGTTTTTGCAGACCTTGGAGAAAATTGAAGGCGGAGATCATAGTATTAAAAATGCATCCGCAATGCAGTGTAAGCTCATGTTAACGCTTTTTAAGGTTATCATGATGTATTATAAGGGCAACGTGATAAAAGATCGTATCATGAGTTTTACGATTTGAAATCATTATGCAATTCCACAAGTACATATATTAATTATGTCACAACGCCGTATTACCCCAATAAACATCAAAAAATGATTCGAAATGTAAACCTCAATATACAAGTTCATCATCACATGATCTAACTATAAATGATAATGAAATTAATGAATCATCTCAATTATCTACCGACCAAAATTCATAATCACATAATCTTACCAACGGAATGCATATTATCTTACACAAGATTTTTAAGGTTACAAAATGTATACATAAATAATATTTTAAAAAAATAAAATTTTAAATTCTGATAAATTAAATTAGAATAAAATTTGATCTTATTTTTATTTTTACAAATAAATCTCTTTCCCCATAGATCCTGCTTGGCTGTACAGAAATAAAAATAACAGAAAACTCCTAAGCTTTACAATTGGCTACGAGTACGAGGTTGAATATAGATCAAGAACAAAATATCCAGATGTAATAAAAACAGAAGAATTATCCCCAAAGAAACGTAGACTATAGCATGATTTCAGTAGTCTAGGTAAAGTTTATGCTTTTTCCAAATCCGGCGATAGTTGAAATGATAAGGTCCGTCATCCCTGATGCTCCAGGAGCAATTGGCGCATTTCAAGAAGACAGTGAACGCCCAGAAAGCCCCACGGTTGTCGTTGTTGATATGGACGTAACACCACCGCAGTGGGAACAAAACCTCCACGAACGACCACCATCTTATCTCCCCAGGTTCCAATCTCTGCAATGTTTGGTCCTTGGTGTCGTCGAATCCGCACTTGAGATAAACGCTGTGGTTGGCTTCGTTCTTCAACGTCACGTTCACTTTGGGGAAAAATGCAGAGGCAAAAGCATCGGATGGTTGTATGGAGCATGATAAAAACTGGACGCTGATTAACAACGTCAAAGCTGTGAATTTGTGGTTACCGCCCAGCATGGCGTGAAAGAAAAAAATATAATAATCTCTTGTGTTTTTGAGGTTAGTTGCAGGTTAAAGCATGTATATATATATATATATATATATATATTGGATGGTTATGAAATCTATATTTCCAATTGAATCTGCCTGAATTCAAGGGAAATTGATGTGATTTGCAGCACTCAATTTAGGGAACTATTTTTTTGTATGTGGTAGAAATTTAAAGATGTTTGCGTATTGAATCAAATCAAACCAAAAAAAAATATGACACGTGGACGACATGCCTATTATTTTCATAATTAGAATCAACAATTATTTTTTTATTTTTCGTCGTCGAAAGTCGACAATCAACGTACCCTAATATTAAAAAAATTAAACGGTGAAATGATAAAAAAAGAGTAATCAATAATAACCAATCAGACAAGAACGTATGAACGAGGATAATAACAATCAAATTTAAAAATATAGAGATTTTAACGTACTTTATAAATTTTAAGAAATTTAGAGATTTTTTAAAAATTAAATAAAAATAAAAATAAAAATTATGTATTATATTTTAATTATTTATTTTTAAAAAATAATAATTAAGATCAAACATATCAAATAATAACAATATAAATATTAAATATATATAAACTAAAAATACTTCAAGCATCTGTTTAGAAAAAAATATAATTCGGGCTTTTTTTTTTCTTCCTTTAAGACTAAAACTATTGGAAGTATTAAGCTGATGTCTATCGGGCCCACTTCTTACTAAATGGACTGAACCCAATCCATTAACCCAACTTCAGCTTGTTAGACAAGTGAAGGGTTTAAGAAAAAAAGAAAACCTGGGCACATCGTTGTTCACTTGTCTCCTTCCTTTCTCAAGTGTCAGCTCCAATGGAACCGCTGCTAGGATTCGAAGAAGAAACCATTGAAGCTTATAATCAGGACTTTTCATCATCAACACCTTCCAGTGACTACAAATTGATGCCCTGGTTGAACTGGGCCGAATGGGATTCCGTTAGAAAATCCCTATTCTCTTCTTCTCCATGCAAGATTTCCTTTGCTCTCTCAAGAGTACACAAAACTCCCTCTTATGTTCCATTCGTTCTTCGTTCTTCCATTTCTTTGTTTGATTCTCATAAAGTCTCCATTTTTAGATATCCACGTGGCGGAGCAGAGGTTGTTTACCAGTTGTGATTGATGTCACTGCTTCAATCGTTGAGATTCAACAGTCAGACCCTTTCTTCAGGTAACCATTTACTCACTAAGATTCCCCCTATTTTTGCCAAGAGAGTGATGTATAGTTGATTAGTTTCATTCCATTGCAGAGGCGACAAATCGAAAGATGGTTCACATTCAGAACAAATGCTAGCTATGTTGTATTCCATGGCAATCTTGAGGTGAATCTCTTTGTTTTCTTAGTAATTGGGAAACACTTTGGGGGTCTAAAGATCGTGCCTTTCTAGTTGTATGATTTGCTATGTTTTTTATGTTAATCTTTGAAGGCTTGTTAACTGTGTCATCGAGAAGACACGTAAGAGAACTGGGATTTCGATTGCTGATGCAGCTGATGCCATTGGTATGCCCCGAAGACTTATTGATGTTCGTCATGGTAAGCACAGCTTTAGTAAGCAGTTTGGTTATAATCCGAAAGATATCTTCATTGAGTCACTCAGCTACAACAAGAAAAAAAATGATTTGATTTCTTTGTTTCTTGATATTGGCAGAGGGTTCCCACCGTGATCTACCGGCACTCACAATTGCTCGGGATTCATCCGTCGTGGTAGGTGATTCATCAGCCTTTTCTTCCTTTTTATTTTTCAAATTTGTGATGTGTTGTGTTTTTCATACTAATTTCAGGCTCTGGATTGGCTGAAATCCTATTACTGGGAACCTCAGAAGAAGCAAATTTCATTTCATAGAGATGGAATTGTTAATACTCGAAGAGAAATCAAATCCAAACTCCGTGAATTGGCTTTTTGCATAAAAGTCCAGCATCATCCTGAATTTGGATCTTTGCTTGTCAAAGGAAAAGGTGCTTTTGTTTCTTCTTTAACTTTCAGTTATACCAATACTTAGATGCTAATTTTTAAGCCCCTTTTTTCCTCCTGTAACTAATTTAAGTGTAAATGGTTTCTTCCATGGACTATTTATTGCTGTTTTTCTGTCCTGCATCAAACATAGCATGGCTCCCATTATCCAGTTCCTTTTTTTGTAATATTTTCATCCTAATCTTTAGTGTTGTTCATCTGAAAACACATTGGTTTATATCATCTACTTTTTACAGGTGGCGGACAGTTCAAACACCTTTGTGGCCGTAGTAAATTCTTTTCGCTTATGGCGGGGAAGGTCCATTCATCCCAATCTGGAAGTAAGATATCCCAATGTGATGCTTAGTATCCGAAACCAAATAATTTAATTTCACTATTCTTCCCCACGAAAGTTACTTCTAATGTTCTATATGATTATTGATTATTAGAAACCATTCAGTCTTACCTGAAAAGTCGGATGATTCTTTAGAGCTATAGGTCAAAGAGAAGTTTATATGTTTTACACCCTAAGTTGAGTCTAGGAAAAATTTAATTCATGGTGTGCTTCCCCTTCCCTAAATTCTCTTTGTCCATGTTTCATTTTCTCCTTTTACCTCCCTTTCCTTGTTTAGCTCAAAATATAGGAGATGAAGATCATTGGTTTTTCTTGAAAACGATATTGTATCTTTTATTAGTATGGGTTTGCCACTGTAAAGTGGAAACTGAGTGATGTATAATCTATGCAGAGTTTACGGGTTTTCTCTTTGTGTGTGCTCTGACCGGAATGTGTTGAGATATTGCTGTCCAGAATATGCACTTCACGTATTTAATAAAATTACACATTTTCTGATGGGGTGTCTGTATTTTCAGGTGCTAAAAAACAGATTAACAAAACTTTGAAAACCCTTGTAAGCTTATATTGTACTTCATCCTCAGAGGTAGTGTCTGTATTATTGGAATTCTTGCTGAAGGCTTTACGTTCTTCAAGCTCCATGGACATTTCAAAAGACTCCGAAGATGGTGTAGATAAACATGCTGCATGGGTTGATTGGCAGCTTGTCCTAACAAAATTTTCAAAGAAAGAACCAGAATTGCTTCTGGCCCTTCTTCAGAGGATTCTTGATATGATTGGGACAAAGGAGGCATCAAAACATAAAACAGGTAAACACAATAATTATATCGACTAGGTTGTGCATCTCTTTTGAATGTCACCTTTTGTCATTGCCTGCTGTTTGCTAGCTTCGTTGAACACTTTTACCTAATTTGACTTTTGTTTACTTCTATCTCACTGCTCCTTTTCTGATTCTTATTTAGAAGGTCACCCGACACCATTGGAGGGTAGACAAGAGGCTTATGAAATAGAGCAGCTCTCATCTTTGTTTGCATTCCTGGTTAGACATTTGGAACCAAAAGCTAATCACACCAAAGGTTCTGTTGGAAAAGGCATGGAAAATTCAATTCTACTAGAGCTACTGCGTAAATGTCTTTTGGTGTCATCTTTCTGTAATGACCATCTCTTGGATTCATCCCTTCATATTGCACATCTGGTAGGAAACAGTGTTTTGATGGAGAAACTCAACAAACTCCGTTCCGTAGGTTTGTCGAGTACAGAGGTTACCGGAGAAAATACTTCAAACGAGATATCAGGAATTTTTAGCCAAAATGAGAAATATATCGATCAAGCTGCTAAGAAGCTAGAACTTTTGAAACTTCGTCGAATGAAGAGCAATGTTGTGAAAACAGCAGCAGATGATGTTAGAAACTCAAACAGATGGGTTGTGGCAAAATCATGGAATCCATGTCCACTCGGTATGTTGCCACGTACTCTTGGGTCTTCTGGTCATATTCCGGTTCTCGACCGTGATAGTGATTGCCAAAAGGATAAAGAAGTAATGGAGGGGAAGAACGAGTCAGAACTTAACCGAGAAAGTGGCAAGAGAGAAGCCAGTGACGATAACCAGCTAGTGAATACCTCAAGCCCTAAGAAACTAAAGGAAACGTTGGAGAACCACCATGAATTGGGTAGTGGAGATGTTCCTTCACCCAGCACTTGTGGGCACCTTATGATGGATGGAGTGTGGAAGGAAGTTGGTGGAACAGAGCTGCAGGCTATAGCGTCGGGTGTAAGGATTTTGCTGTAGGCATCTTTGGACATGATTTATTCAAAAACTGTGGCTGAAGTCGCCATGCCATCAAGTTTGTCAATAACCTTTCCCGAGTGGGTGAAGATTATTTTTGTAGTATTAATCAATAATGTTTTTTGTCAAAAGTAATTTTAGATAAAAAATATATGTTAAAATTAATTTTTTTAACTTTTAGTTTTTCAAAAATTACTTTTAAATAAAATTATTTATTTATTTTTGTTTATTTGTTTGTTATATTTTAAAAAATATTTAATATAGATATTTTTTCTATTTAAAAATACTATTAATAATAATACCGAATACTCTTATTTTTAAAGCATAAAATAATTTAAAATATTTTTTAAAAAAATTAAAATTATTTTTCTACCACAATTTTCAAAAATAACATCAAATTGACCTAGATCTCTCACTATTTTTAGGTTGTGTTGAAAAGGTTAAATATACATTTTAATAAATTTTGTTATTTTGAAAAATGTATTTAAGAATCAAAGATTAGTAAATTTAAATTTAAATCAATTATTCTAACATTTAAACAAATTGTTGTAATTTAATAAATATATTTTTTATGTAAATTGCTTTCTTTTACACATTTAAAATAATAATATTTTCCTTTAAAAAAGAAAATAATAATAATAATAATTTAATCCCTTTCTGAGAAAATCCAATTTAATGAAGCAGTATATATTACAAGAGACATGAGACGACTGGTTTAGCAGTAGGAGTGTAGATCCGAACCAGGGCAATTGAATTAGGGCAAAATCATGGGGAGAACATCGAGCAAGGAAGACGCTGGAGCCCTCTTCCATTCTCTCCGATCTGCTTACGCTGCAACCCCTGTCAATCTCAAGGTTTCTCTCCTTCTTCTTTCCCCATTTTAACTCTCAAATTTTGATCCAAATCTTGATTTTTAAATCCCTCCCCCCTTCTTTCTGGTGGTTTTCTATTTACAGATCATTGATCTATATGTGGGTTTCGCAATCTTCACCGCCCTGATCCAGGTACTTCCATTCATCTTCAGAAATGCGTTTCCTAACTCTTTGCTTCCTCACCATATTTCATCTGCTTAAACTTCACTTTCTAAAATACATTAAATTTAATAACGAATTAGAAAATACAAGTATATGTTGAATTGTATTCTGAAACTCCATGAGAACTTAATTAGAGTAGAATGCTTACATTAAATTTAATAACGAATTAGAAAATACAAGTATATGTTGAATTGTATTCTGAAACTCCATGAGAACTTAATTAGAGTAGAATGCTCCCCTCCCTGGAACCATTTAATTGTTGGGTTAAGGTAAATGTATCTTTTGATTTTTACTTGGCTACTCTTTGTTTGATTATTTATGTGCTAATGTTCCTATATATTTAATTTAATTTAATTTAGTTGCTTATATGTTCAAAACGTGCACACTCCAATTTTGAGGACTGCAGGTAGTTTACATGGCTGTCGTGGGATCATTTCCTTTCAACTCATTTCTTTCTGGGGTGCTTTCTTGTGTTGGAACAGCAGTCCTTGCTGGTAAGTCGGCTTTTTATCTACCTCTTTGCGAGGTAAATGATCACATCCGACACTGATTTGGTTTCTTTTGATTCAGTTTGTCTTCGTATTCAAGTGAACAAAGAAAACAAGGAATTCAAGGTAAGGTTGTTCGTGTGGTTTCTTTGGCTTTACTACTTGAGTTACAAGGAAGACTGATGAATAAATACAAAGTGGAATGTTCTTATTATCTTTCTAAAATTCAAATGACATCAAGACTGCAAATCTTTCTAAAATTTGTTGACTTTAAACCCCAACATGTTAAATACCTAACTTGAAGAATGTTCATATGAATTGCAGGATCTACCACCTGAGCGAGCTTTTGCGGATTTCGTTCTTTGCAATTTGGTGCTCCATTTAGTGATAATGAATTTCCTTGGATAAATCACGCCTCCAGGTTTGCTGAACTGTTGGTTTCTCGGTGTCTGTCTGTGATTCATATTTATAGTATGAAGTAAGACTCTTAGGTCGATATTATGAGTTTATGCATCTAGCATATATAATCGGGAACTGTAGTAAGGATTTGATGTTGCCTTTAGGTAAAGAGTTTGGAAGTTACTTGGAGGAAAACAAAAGACGTTTGAGTGTGTCATGTTGCTTGTTCTGATTAGTGATTATTTTCTGTGTGTTTTCTTCCATGCCAAGGCATTTTATATCTCCTGTGCTTAGTTTGCAAGATTTATCTGGAATTTCTGAAAGGATAATCATATGGAACGTCACCTACACCAAACGCATGTATTGGCATACGGGTGGTGATATTAATCTTTCGTGAATCGTGATGTTATTAATCTTAATCCTACTTAGAGGGAGAGAAAATAAAGACTCTGAAAAAATGGTGTTCCTCTTTGTTAAGAGATTATATCATAGGTAAGTCTCACCACGTGTTCATGGACCAACCACTAAAAACCATTCATATCATCATTTTTTTTATGTTATATTTTTTCGAAGTGAATATGACAAAGAGGCTTGATTGATTAAACTTTCAGCTATAAAAACTCAATTGGGTGTAAGATTTTTTATTTTTAATTTTTTAAAATATGTGTAAAATCTTCATTGGGGTCTAATTGAACATTTTATTCCACCAAGGACAAGTTTTTACTACTAAACCATTTTTATATACTTTATCATTAGTATGTTATTTATCAATTTGATAAGATAAATAGTGATAACGATTAATATGAAAGTAGATATCGATTGCATATAAAAAATTTTAACAATTCTTTCGGTCAACGACGATCAAAAGGTGAGTTTGTTAAATTGAAAAAATTATAAAAGAAAGGCTATGAGAATTAAATTAATACACTTAAAAGGAGGAACAATAATAACTGCTTTGGGAAATTTTACATAGGCAAAATTGTTCCAAGGACCATTTATTTATTATATCTAATCTAGTGTCTATTATCGGATTTAGGTCGGATTTAATTTGGTTTTTTGTATATCTAATTTTTGGATTGGTAATATAATGATCTATATTTGATTTGATTTTTTTATACATTCATTTTTAGATAATCGGATTAGATTTTTAAATATCTGATTATTTGAAAATATATTTTAATTTAATTATTTTTTTGAATCTAGAGGTTATATTTATGAATTTTAGGATTTAAATATAACAAATAATAAACTATTAAATATAACAAGACTTATATCTATAAAAGTTTTAATTGTTTTAATTTTTAGATATAAAATGAGAAGTTAATCACTTGGGTCACTATTAAGTTTTATTTTTAATCATTGATTTAAAAAAAATTAATATTAAATAATGAGTTAAAAGGTAAGAAACAGGGCTAATGTGCTTTGTATAGCCCTTATTACATTGCCGTTTGAAAGGAATGTTATTTTTTATTATTAATAATATATTATATAAATGATGAACACAACTGACAAGATGGTTCTATGGTGTAGTGGTTAGCACTCTGGACTTTGAATCCAGCGACCTGGTAGGACCTCTCTTTTTTTATGTTCTTTTTCATTTTGAAAAGTGGGGTTTAGGCTCAACATTCAAGAATTCTGTTTTATCTGTAAAAATGGTTACACTTAAACTGAAACCAGACAGTGGGAGTCTGGGACACACGATAACGCACATTTAGAATATAACTTTACATGGATAGAAGCATTATATGAAAGTGCTTAACCTCCACCATTTTCAACACAGCTCTGCAAGTGCAGTCAAAATATCATGTGTTTCTAAGTATTTATTCTTTTTTTGCACCATTGGTTACATTTTCCGAACTTCTACAAATTTATAAAGCCATATTCCCTCCAAACTAACATACACTAGAACTTTTGACCATTCATCATGTTTGATGTAGCTGCAACGGGAGTCGTTCATTAGATAGCGATTGCAAAGATGCTGGTTAGCTCTTAAGAAAATGATACTTCGATTCAACATAGCTCTCTGCATCCCATAGGAATGAACCAAATGCCACTGCTTCCAAGACTAGCATTGTCAACCCAGAGAAAGTGATGGAAACTACTTCATCATTTGATGTATCAAGTGAACCATCATCAAGAATCCGAATGTCGGGCCTCCCGAACAGTGCTTGAGTTTGCTTTTCAATCAAAGAAATGGCTTCTTTGGATCTTATGGTTGCATATCTTTGAAGTGTATCAGAATCCAGATACATGACATAGGATCTCAGTCTATATGATTTTCCTTCAGGGTCAGTGTATCCTCCCCCATCACCATCATCGTCGTCATCAGGAGGGATCATGATCAAAGAATCTGGATCCCAAAGCTGCTTCTCCGGATTTGGAAACTCAAATCTAGCTTGGTCCTTGGTGAAATCCTCAGGAAGGGTTTTCATAGTTCTCTCAAGTTGAAAGCGTTGATCAACTCTTCTAAGGAAATATCCATACATTATCGAAGCAGCATAGAGCTTTCCAAGTTTGATCTTGGTAATTTCAACAATGGTACTGAGGGGACCTACCACTCGGTCTCCAAGTACAAGGGATACGTGGCTTTGAATCATTTCAAATGCTTCAGGAGAATGGACGGATTCCAATTTCTCTTCCTGGTTTGGCCAAAAGTCCACTCGTCGAGTAGGGTCTGAAGATGTTGTTACCTTAGGAATCATTGAAATCTCGTTGTCAACAAATTTCTGTACAATCAAGCAGTATATTATTTCCTCCAATGTTTTCCGCCTCTCCTTTTCTTTAACTTCAGCTATTCTCCTACAGTTCAATTGTTTCAGTTATATCAGTAATTTTCAACTTGCAACAACTGCACAATAAAAGAAACGAACATGGAAAATGATGAAGCTCACTTGTAGAGGAGATCTTGAGATGGCGGATTTTCTTCTTTCTGTTCATCTTTATCACTCTGAAGGTTATCCAGCTGTTGATCAACGGCCGCAGGCAGTAAATGAGGATGAGTTATCAGTATTTGAGCCAAAAGCTGGCCAACTGGAGATTCAAACTCGACAGGAGCAATTGGGGACAAATTATCACCCGACTCCCCTGAGGCTCTCACAGTTAGGCATCTTCCTCCTCGGTACTTATTGGGGGCCATTCCTAGTTTTGGAGTGTAGAATGACGGACATCTCTGGATAGAAAAGATTCTTTGAGAGCTAAGAAGACAAGGGAAAGTATCAAAAGACTGAAGACTCAATGTTTAGGCACGCGGCTCAGCAGCTCAGGCCTACAGGAATTGCCATAAAATGACAGGCTTTTTTCTCTCTAAAACACGCATGTTTTAGGAGCGAGTATTCTGAAACATGTAATGCATACTCTACAATTGACTTTTACTCAAATCGAAATCTACACGAACAAGAGACCATAGTCTTAACCATATTGATTTCAACTACTCGGTATTTCACAATCACAACATCATGTTTTAAAAATCAAAATTACATAATTTCTTAATAATGATAAACCAACAGACAATCAGACAAGAGAAAGGTTTCTTGGTCGAGGGTCACAAACATAGCACCACCTAAAGCATGAAGAGCCAATACCATCTGAACTCAAGGACAGCTTAAACTACTTATGAAAAGAAACATGCTACCAAGATTTTATTTCTCTACGATTCACAAAGACAAGTACAAGGTCAAAGTGGTATCCAAGCATTTCATCTTCAAATATTTCAATAAAGTATCCAGCTTAAGGTATCAAATCTCTAACAGCCAGTGGCCTTGGCCCCAGGGACGGAAACTCGACTTTATGTTTGGGGGAGAAGGTATAAAATTTTATAAGGGGCGAAACAGATTCTCAATGGAAAATACATTAAAAAAATTTAACGGGACCGCCCTCTCCAGGCCCTCTCGGTCCGTCCCTGCTCGGCCCCCAAGAAAATTTTCTAGCTTCAACCCTGTCAACAGTTTCTAACAACCATCACCCAAACTGGAATTTGCAAACCACTTAAGTAACCCTAGGATCAAGAAAGAAATAAAAGAACAAGAAAAACCACGAAACTCAATTTGTTTCAACTATCTAATTAAATACCAACTTTTATGTTCTCTCCGTCGCAAACAACTATTCCAATTCTAAGGGGCAAAAGAAACCCAGAAATTATAATTTTTTCCTGAATTCTCAAATGAAAGAAATAAGTAAGCCAGTTATGATCTTTATTATTTCCTCTGGAACATTCGATACAACAGAAACAGACATATAAATCTGTATATTAAAGAAGAAGAAGAAAGGGTCATACTTTGAATATAGGAGAAGATAGGCAGAAGTTGTTGGAATTGAAGTGTTTAAAACTGAGGGTTCCAGCTGAAGGTATAGCTACCAACACCTCGCTTGTTACTCCTGCAATCTGCATTTCTTGCTCTGCTTTTCCTTTCTTAATAAAACCCTAAACAAAAATCTCGAGTTTAAGAGGAAAGAAGGGCTGAAGAGACTTTTGATAATGGGGAAAATACTGTACGATGGGAGTGTGGTGGTTGTTAAAGCTAGTTTCTTTGTGGACTTCACTTTCCCTTTTTTTATTTTATATTTAGGTCTTCTGTTTTTTCTCTAATTTTTTTTAAAATATCATGTATTTTTATTATATTTCAAAAATAAAAAGAGTTTCTTTTAAATATAAAGATTAATTTAGAATAAAAATCCTCCTTTAAAATATATGAACATTTTAAAAGGTTTAGACGGAGTATAAAAATTTATTACTATGTAATTATACTTATTATTAAACATATAATAGTTTGTGAAAGCATAAAAGTTTGGGGATGAATTTAAAAAAACTGTGCGCACCCAACCATTAAAAGTTCATTAGATTATTTGTTCGTTACATATTCATCCAACCAATCATATTTTAACATCAACAAACTTCAAAGGTTAAAACCCGTGCATAACAGAGAAATATATCCCATTCACATACATACCATCCCCTAAGGCTAAGGATATGGGAAACCTAAAAACTACAGAGGGGAGATTTTAAACTGGATAAATACTCTGAAGCTTGGTAATTTGGTTAGGTTATGCTCCTGCAAATCAGCAATGAAAAGGGTATGATTCTTACTGACGACCCTGACCCTGACCCTGCACATCTTCTGTTTGTTTATCATTATTCCTATGTTGATCCTTCCTGTCTGATTTCGTATCCTCGTGCCAGGGAATTTCCCTAGCCTCTCCTGCAATATTGTAACTGAAATTAGCTTCTCATCTCGACAAGCTCACAAGCTTAATGTTTTGCAAAACAAACCAAGAGCAGAGTATGACCTTGAGAGAGGTATTCTCTGCAAGAAGCTGCTCATACTCGTTCTTGATACGATTCGCTTCTGATCTAAGATTGACATTCTCTTCGTTTAAGGCTTCAGCACGCTGAGCCAGTTCATCGCATTCCGCCTGATGCAGCAGCAAGTGGTTAAGAAAATCAATAACATGTGGCCTTTTAATGGAGGATAACTGTAATATGGTCTGTAATTTTTGAAGGGTACTTCTTTACCTGTTTACGCAACCTGGATCTACGAGCAGACTCTCTGTTGGATTGCTTCCTTCTCTGTCTTTTAAGCTCCCTTTCATCCTAAACCCATAAAACCAAAAATAGAACCAGTTACAAAATAACCAAAAAAAAGGACAAATCTTACAGCATAAACAAGGAAAGTATGCGGCAGTTAATTGGCGGAGAACGAACTTGATTTAGAGTCCAGCTAATTTAGATTGAAATTAAACATTTTAAAACTGATGGTAAAGCATTACAGCTAAAAGCAAATATATTGACCAACGGAATCTTGAACTTTACTCTATATTTTTCAGAGAGGGAGAGAGAACCTGTAACCAAAGCTGTGACTGAACACTGTCCCGTGATGCAGGAGTTACTATTCCTCCAGCAACTGGAGTTGCAGGAACCTTTCCTTTATCCATGGATCTTTTTCTCGTACTTATTCAATTGGAAGTATTGATCCAATTCAAAAAAAAATTATGTTTCGTAATTTCATAATCCAATTTTTCAATTTTAATTTATAATAAAATTATAAAATTATATAGAATATAATTTTAAATATAATTGAATTGGCCCTTGGATACAAATCACGAGAATGTATATTCTTCCTCAAATATTTCGTTGAGAGGGAAAGGATTAAATCCTTTTAAGAAATAAAGTTTTTGCTCGGAATATGAATCAAACCGAGGGACCCCTTAACTCTTAAGGGGATTAATAGAACGAATCACACTTTTACCACTAAACTATACCCGCTACAATGCGATTATTGTATATAAAGGGACCCTTTGTCGAACAGGGGAATTGGTCGTAATCAAGATAGGATTACAAGATAGGAGCATAAAAAATCCTGAAAATTAGAGCCTTGCCGCCTTTTGTCATTTTGTCAGAAGGCTTGTGTTATAGGAGTTTTGATAGATAGGGTTCGACAAAAGGACTTGTCCCGTGATGCAGGAGTTACTATTCCTCCAGCAACTGGAGTTGCAGGAACCTTTCCACGCACTGCAGGGATGGTAGATGAAGCTGGACTTCCCCAGTAGTCCATCCCAATATGTAAGTTCGTTGTGGGACCAGGAACAGCTGTGTTGGCCACAACAGTCGATATAGATACAGTGGACATTGCTGTCGTCACCATTGTATTTGGGTCTCCATTCTGGGGACCATGAGCTGAGTTTCCATTCTGAGACGCTTCACCTGTAAAACAGACATTTTAGACATTCCTCAGGATCCACAAACGGTGATATAGTAAAGCAAAAGGATATCCTATGACAGTATCACTGTCTAACCTTCTCCTCCAGAATTCAATTGTGAATCCTACAAATAAGAAAATAAGATTTCACAATATAACCTTGCAAAAAGAAAAGTGGGAAAATATGTAAATGCCTTTTGGATAAAAATGAACCATTGAAAGTTTTCTCATCCTTGGAAGAGTTCCAAGAGAAGCTGCAGATGGGAAGCTGAAATGGACATTATTATCAAATACAGCTACAAGAAGATTATGCCTTTTTTATTTGACATAAGGATTATGCCTTTAAGCGACAGAGAAACGGCCTTTGTGTCCCAATCCACTGTTTCAAAAATCCTGAAGAAGCACTTGCCTCAGTCTATCAACAACAGGCAGGCCGACAGGGCTGAACCCAGGAAATTTATGTTGGGGGGGAGGGGAGGTAAATGGAATTTTACCATGTTTTGAGTAAGAGGGTATGCAAGAACCTAGGGTGTAGGATGAACCAAGGGTGGTCAGGGCCCCTGCCTCTGTCCCTTTCGCATCAGCCCTGCAGGCAGACAAACTGGGAAGGAACAACATGATCTTGAACCAAAAGAAAATACCCTAATATTAATAAGGCAAAAACTTTCCCAATGAGTTGGAATCTACAGAGAGAATGAGAAGAAACGTGAGCGTCTTTGGACTTATTAACCTATCTACATACTTAGAGCAAGCACAAATGGTATATCAGGATTTGTTTAATCAGAAATATCAAGAAATATGGAGACTAGTGGCCACAGAATCTAATAGATAACGTCAAAAAAATATAATGTAATGGAAAAAAGGAAAACGTAAAAGAGACAATCCCTTACCAGGAACATCTCTAAGAAATTGTTTGTTCTATTATAGGTTCATGGAAAATGCTTAGTTGCAGATTAAGACCACAAACAATATACAACACATGATACAGTTTATACGGAACTTGTTGAAGATTATATAGCCTTTTCCAAGCAATCAAGATAGTTAAACAAGATGTTATTTAATAAAAACAAGGAGTGATTCAAGCCAAGTATGGTCAACTGAAACATCAATGTTATTTAATAAAGTCATGGAATCGCAAGTCTTGCCCACGAATCTACCATTTCGGTAAGGTGTTCAGACTCCCCAAGATAGATGAAATACGGAAGCAAATTCAAAATACTAAACTAATAACAGGAAAAGATGAGGCATTACACTCACATTCTGGGAGTTCTCATCGCTGCCTTCACTTGTACCTTCACTTCCACTTTCAGCACTACATGTACACAATTATTACACTTCAGCTAAATTACCTAGAAATATCATTTTGATATCAACCACAAGAAATTAGCAAGTAGATAAGCTTAGATGAGTTGATGCATCTAAAAATCTAGTTTAGACTTTTGGGTACCGACAAAAATCTTGAAGAAAGGAAGCAAAACAAATGCCTAGTCAAATCATCTTAATTCAGGAGCTCTTCAAGCCACAAAACAAACAGAACAATTAAAAAACTTGTAGTATAGAAGTTCAGAAAGAATTACTTTTAAAACACTTAGCTTTCTAAAATTGCGTAGAACTAAATAAAGAGAGAAGCATGGGAGATTTATTCACAGGTGGAGGAAAGGAGGGAGCTTATTTAATAAAGGATCCTAATGACTTCTCAATGAAACCCAATTGTAAATGGAATTGAATTTCTTTTCTTTTACCAATTCACATGGAATTTTATATAACTCCTTATAATATGTGGAATGCGTGAAATGCGAAATTTGTATGAACTGAACAAGAGAAATTGCTTTGTTTAATAGACACTTTTTTTATGTTAGTCAACTCTACTAAATTTCTGTAAGAGATATGTGCATCAGTAGCAGTCTCTCTCTAACTTCTCCCCACCACAAAAACAACCCCAACTCAGCCAACTTGACAAATAGTCCCCGCAACCAACAACAGCATAAACTACCAAATAAAATATGTACAATAACTAGAAGATAATTTCTTTGCTCCCATACCTTCTAGAATTAGCTCCATTAGCCAAAGCTCCTGATTCTTTATCAAGATTATTGTTCTTTCCGGTAATCATGTTCAAACTGCCTAAACCCCCTTTTGATCTTTTAATTGGAAAATTTTCCTTCACATCTGAAGGCTTACTATCAGCTTCTATGTTTCCAGGAGTATTTCCCTACATACGATCTCAACGAGTCGGTCTTTTGAAAGCATGAGCATAAACACATGCATTTCAAAAGGAAAATCAAAAGGTAAGAGTAAGATTAAGTGCTCACAGAAGCCTCAACAATGCCATTTGGAGAAGGCATAGCAAAAGTACTAAAAGGATAAGATCCCTGTCCAAGATTAAACCGGGTCATGAAGATGGCTCCAAATCTCGAGCTATTGTCGCATTAGAAACAAAAATAAGAACAATGAAAAAGAACAAACTGGAGGAATGGATGGATGCGCATATATTCCACCATGAGGGTACATTGCCACATAAGGATGTGGTGGGGTACCATAGGGATGCATAATATGCTGCAAGAAAGAAAGAATTGAGTTAAAGCTTCAACGATCAGAAAATGAAACCATTAAACCGTAGTAGCTAATGGTGCCACTATATTTCAAAGCTGTAGCAAATCAAATGTAAAATGCTCCATCATCCGAAAAGACCAATTCAAAACCATAAATACCTGAACCCCCCACATATATGGGGGAGCTCGAGGACTTGATGCCAGGAACCCATGTGGGGGAATGGGAGAATATGCCTGCTAGAAAACAACAATCGCATATGATGATTCAAAAGCACATGCGACCCGAGCACAAAAAAATAGAAGCTAAAGACATTTATCTACCGAACCTGAAATCCTGGCCAGTCTGCATTTACCGCACCGCCTGAATTAGTAGCTGAAGATGGCTCCTAAGCAACAGACAAAGCATTAGAAAAACCAGGACCAAAAAAGAAAAACAACTCGTTAGAACAGCTTCAAAATTTTCAGACAATAAAAAAAGCACACCTGCGCACTAGTAGCCGGTGGTGTTTTCGGCTCCTTTTCTTGAGCAGTTTTATTCATCTCACTGCTGCCCATTACTCTGAATCCACCAACCAACAATCAAAAAAACCCTAAAACCTTCCTACAAATACAATACATACTTCCATCAATAATACACACTTTTCCTCCCACTTTCTTGTTTCTTCCTTCAAAACTATCCATTTTATCCCACCCTATTCTATTTCAAGTTTTCAACAATACACATAAGGAATGTCAACACAAAAGAAATCGCAGCCTACCATTGAAAAAGAGTACCTTCACATTCATAACTAGATGCATCAGCCCCAATTAAAAAGGAATTTTTCCAATTCACATCTCCTCACAAACAATAAAACAGCTAAAAAGAAAAAATTAAAAACATTGAAGTTCCAATATCATCTCCTCTATTTTACTGTATTTTCGTTGTAACCAAGCAAATAACATTTGAGATAAAGAGGTAGAACGCATCTACGGAAATAAACAATTAAGAAACAAATATGCTTGACAAATTTGAAGGCATACAAATACACTGTTGACTACTCTACAAAATCAAGAATTATTGAATGACCGCTTAAAATACCAAACAAGTCTGATCCACTGAAAAGCAGCAAGGGAGCTATGAGCTTTAAATTGCGGGAAGAGAGTATAGATTTTGATGGGTGAGGACGAAGGGTACAGATGTTAATTTGGGAAAATATCAGGGCACGATTGGGAGACAACAAAATTTTTATTTATCCATTTTGTTTTGCTTTTTCTTTTTTTGGGTAAACTACGATGAAGATCACTCAATCATTAATAAAATTATATTTAATCATCTAATTATTAAAAATCATAATTAAATCATTCAGTTGATATTGTAGTTATGGACACTTTCTTATTTAAATGCAAACTCACATTAAAAATTCTCGTCAAGAAAATCATTTAATTATTAGGGAAGTTTCATAATTATTACAATTTATAATTAAGTTATTTAATTAAAATTTGGGTATAATTAAATTATTTTTCTGTTAAAATTTAAACGAATATCTAATAAAATTTAATATAATAATAATCTTAATTCTTGAAATTTATATATTCTATCAATTTAATCATAATTCAATAGAATTAACACTTATATTTTATTATATATTATTATTATTAAAATATAAAATTTTAGGAGTTAAATTTTATATTTTATTAATTTTTAAAGTTTAACTCTAAACTTTAAAAATTATAAGATATAGTCCTAAATCATAAACCATTAAACATTTTTACATAATTATTAATTATATTAAACGCCCTAAATTAATAGAAAATAACTTTTATGAATTAATTATTTTTAGTATATTTTTATTGAAAAATAAAATAAACATTAATTATTTAAATCTTATTAGTTCTTATATGCCATCCTCAGGGTTTCCAATAATAAAATACTTTAAAATATATATCAAATAATATTTGTATCGATTAATCTAACAAAAGTTTAGAATTAGTTATATAATTAAATCATATAATAAAAAAGAATATTAGATATTAATATAATAAAAATATATTTATATTCGCTTTACGCATGTTTATTGTTTATGTTTTATTAATAAAAATTTATATGTTATGTAACATCTTCGAGTATTAGCACGTTGTGTCGATACCTAATATTTTGGGTTTAGTTCAAATACTTAATAATTTATTTTAAATTAAAATTTAATTAATAAAATATAAAATTTTAAGAGTTAAACTTTTATTATATAAATATTATTATTTTTATTAAATATTTAATGATCGATGATAAAAATGAAATTAAATCATAATAATAGTAACGTATTTATTAAAATAATAGTTTGTTTTTTACCAAATTATTAAAATAATAGTTGAATGACCAAAAAGGGTACGTTCACAGTTAGATGACCAAATAATAATTTTACCCAAAAAGAAGAGTTCAAAAGAGCTCCTCCGTTCTCGGCCGGGTTTAGACCGGGTTGACGGTTGAACCTGAAACATGAAAAAAGAGAAGAAAATTGATTTATGATTTAATCCCTACGCTCAGCTGCTATAAACTTGTTCTCTGTTTCTCCCATTAACCTATTCAAGATATCGGAGAAATTCAGTTGTGTACTTGTGATTGATCTCCATCGCCATGGATTCGTAAGATTTCTTTCTCACCTTTACCTTGAATTTGGGGATTAACTTTTTCATGGAAAGCTGTTAAATCTTAAGGTTTGTAAATGGTGATTATTTGTTTTGGTTTCTTTTATAGTTATCGCGACGAGGAAGGAGAGCCGATTATGGACTACGACGACATTCAGTCGGATCCTGGTTCACCGGGGCCACGGCAAGATCTTCTTGATGATTTTGAGGATGACGTGGAAGATTGGGGCCAACGAGAACGATCACAGACGCCGGTTTACGATACCGATAAGGTTGGGAAGCCTAGGAAAAGGCTGGTCAAGAAAGGAGGCTCCATGGGAAAAGGGAGTACGGATGTTCCCGAGTTGTTAGATGAAGGTGAAGAGCCCAATTTTGGGAGGGAAGGATTGGAGTCGGATGGGAAGATGAGGAAGAAAAAGGAGAAGAGGCACAAGGATAAACATTTTGGTGGTGGTGTTGAGAAAGGGACTGTTAAGAAATTGGGGAAGTCTGAGGAAGTTAATGAGATGTGGAACTGGGTTAATCCTGAGGTATTATTTTCTTCTTTTTAGAATGATCGAGTGTTGTTTGGTTGATTTTGTGGTTTAGGAAATCTGGGTTTTCATTTTATGGATAAGTTGCATAGAAATTGAAGTTGAATTCCTGAGTTGTTTACTGAATTATAGAATCAGTAAAATATTTATTGGTTTGTACTGATTTCAAGTCCAAAGCTTGTTTACAAGGTAAAGCAGAAAAGGAGAAGGCGACATGATTTCAGTTGATACTGTTCTTTCTTTCTTCACTTATTTTCAACTTTATTTTATTAGAGAATTTTGTGATATGTAGTAGTTCTCTTTGAAAATACCCAAGATTTGTTTGTAGCATTTGATTAATTGTAAACGAGTATTGAACCTTTTTCTTTTTAGCGTTTGAAAGCAAAACAAAAAATTGTGCGCATGCGAAATTAGTTTAAAATCCTTTCGGTTCATGGATTAAAGGACTTTATGGTTTACATGTTTATGAATTATTTTTTAAATATTGGCTTCAGGACTTACCATTGTCATTTTTTGATCAAATTATAAACCAATTTTATCCTGTACTTTATCTGCTTAACTAATTGATGGCTCTGCATATCTCCTCTATATTTCCTTTTGATTGTGTATGAAGTGGCCTACTGAGATAAGCTTGTTGATTTGTCAAATTTCTTCATTAAAATTAATGAAACTAGCTCAAAGACTCAAAGGCTAACCAATATATTTTTTTGATAATCTCTCTTTGTACTGGAATAGAATGATGAAGAAGGTCCTAGGACTATGGATGATGATGACTTCATAGATGACAGTGGCATTGACCCTGCAGATAGGTATGGGAGTGACAATGAAGCAAGGTCGCCTGGTGCTGCCCCTCAGGTTGTCAATCATCTTTATATGGCTTTCATGCATGTTTGTCTTCATGTTGATAAAGAGTTTTAGGAAATTGGTTGTGCTATTATGATATTTGTAGGTTTCTGTATTTTGAAATTCAAATTTATTGGCAGCTCAAATTGTGATATGAAGTTATTTTTATTGTTTTTTGGTTCACTTTAATTATCTTTAAGGCAGAGGAAGATGATGAGGATCCAGAGATTAAGGATTTATTTAAGATGGGTAAAAAACGGAAGAAGAACGATAAAAGTCCTGCAGAAATTGCATTGCTAGTTGAGAGTGTCATGGCTGAGCTTGAGGTAACTGCTGAAGAAGATGCAGAGCTTAATAGACAAGGGAAGCCTGCGATTAATAAACTCAAGAAGTTACCACTTCTCACTGAGGTTCTCTCAAAGTAAGTTGTTTCCCAAGTTAATATGATTTGCTTGTATTTATCTAGAAATGACAATTCTCATCTTTTCAAATTACTATATATGCAGGAAGCAGCTTCAACCTGAATTCTTAGATCGTGGAGTTTTAACTTTGTTGAGAAATTGGCTTGAACCCCTTCCAGATGGAAGCTTACCGAATATAAATATCCGTGCGGCTATTTTGCAGATTTTAACTGATGTATCAACTGGCATCTTCCTTTTTTCTCCCTGTGTAATAAGGGTCACTGCCCTGACTTTTTGTTGCATGAAAACTGAATGTTGTCTTTCATGCAGTTTCCAATTGATCTAGAACAGCATGATAGAAGGGAGCAGCTAAAGAGAAGTGGTCTTGGAAAAGTAAGAAACTTCCTTACAACAACAATCACGTTCAGCTTTGTATTTTGAAACTTCTTTTGGTTTTGATTCTTTCCACCCTCAATCTTTATATGCAGGTCATCATGTTCTTATCAAAATCTGATGAGGAAACCACTTCCAACAGGAAACTTGCTAAGGAATTGGTTGATAAATGGGTAATGTTCTGGTTTAAACTCCTGTGACCTTAATATTATCTTTTGTACACTTTAGTATGTTGCCTTTGGTGTATAGTTTTGATTGCTGAATCTTTAGTGCTGGTGATTTATGTGAAAACTTAATGCTGCGTTTGGGAACTTGGATTTTATTGACCATGTAAATGATTATAAAAAATGCATACATTATGGATATAAAGTTAAGATTCAATTGAACATATAGTTGAAAAGCATCAAAACATAGATTTATCAAATCCAAATTTATTTTAGGAGTTCCAAATCACTATTAAATAGGCATCTAATAAATCCATGGATTTGAGAAATAATCATGAATGCTACATTCTTAAGTATTTTATTATTCAATTTGCACTATGTTTGAAATCCAAATCCTGAAATCCAAGTTCCCAAATGCTACCTAAGCTTATTTGAATCCAATTTTGTATATTAACATTTCTCAAAATGTCTTAAAAGTCTTTTTTCCATATACCAATGGAATTATTTTCTGTATAGTTCTATTAAGTTTCTTTTATTAATAATTTTGAACAAAATGCAGAGTAGGCCGATCTTTAACAAGAGCACTAGGTTTGAAGACATGAGAAATGGTGAGGATGATAGGGTTCCAATGCGAAGGCCACCCGCGAAGAGGTACCCTTTTAGTGTGTTTCATGCAACATATAATATCATGTTTCTTACTGGTTTCTCTAAAACTCTTTTATAGGCCTGCAAATAGAGCTGCATCAATGAACTCTAGAGATGGTGATTTTGATTTGGATATTTCCCGGTAAGATGTGACCTAACATTTGGTTTAACATTGTTATTCTAGTCATATGTGCTATTGACTATTGTTGATTATAATATACAGGGACCACAAGTCTGGACGATTGTCAGGTCAAAATTCTTCCAGGTCTGAATCTTCTTCCAGGCAACATGCTTCAAGGCCAGATGCAACCCCAATGGATTTTGTTGTGCGTCCCCAGTCTAAGATTGATCCAGATGAAATTAGAGCTCGTGCAAAACAAGTTGTACAAGATCAGCGACGTTTAAAGGTTCCGTGTTCTCTATATAGTATTAAATTTAGTTGGTTTTATTATTTGGAGAAAGTTACTTGGTTAACAAAACCGAAGGGAATGTCTGTCTTATATTTTTCCCTTGGCAGTCAGAACGTCTAACATAATACCCTCTCAATGCTCCTCAATTCGAGTTCGTAGTGGTACAGAATGGATGAGATGCAACAAGCATTTCTAAACCATAACGCCCTTCATTCTGTTACCTACAGTTTCTGAAATTTGAATGTTTTCTCATGGCAGATGAATAAGAAGTTGCAGCAGTTGAAAGCCCCCAAAAAGAAGCAGCTGCAGGCGACTAAACTCAGTGTTGAGGGTCGTGGTATGCTCAAGTACCTGTAAATGATACCCCAACATTCCACATACCCAAACCATAAGGCTCTATTTTGATGCAAATGTCTCTGGTTTACATGTCCAATTGATTCTGATCATTGGGAGGGAATCATTGCGGGGCCATCATGACGTTTCATTAATTCTGTCCTGGGAAAACACCTTCTGTTCAGTTCAGTTCAAATAAATTGGTATTCAATTTTTATTTCTTGGTGCAATTGGATATTTAACATTTTCAAAAATGTTATACCCTCAACTGCACCGAAGCAGAAAAAAGTTGGTATATAATTCCATTCGCCAGATGCCTTCTGCCTGAACAAATATGTCTTGTGTGTACTTTCAAGGATCACCTGAAAATGGAAAGATAATATATAGAGTACTATTATGTGGCTCAAGAAATAACGAGATAGACGGGGGAAGTTTCGTAATTCTGAAGTATAACTCATTAACATAGATGCCTTCTGTTGGCATTCAAATGTCTTGAAATGAAACTGTCGACACATAGGAATTCTACAACAAATTCTTTCACAGGTGCAGCAAAGTTAGTTCATCACTTCTGATTCGGGGAGAGTCGAGGAAGGTGATGTTGAAGACCCATAGGTGGAGGTTCATCACTTCTCATGTGTGTGGTTATATATTAGCCCCTTCCATTTTCAGCTATTAATGGATCTTTACTGAAAGAAAATGTAAATATTCAGTTCAGTTCAACTGCCCTGACAAACTAGTCAATTGTTATTGTACATCTTCAAAATGGAAAACAGGGAGTATAATGATGGCTCCAGTCCAGAGGAACAAGGCAAAGATGAGTAATATTTCTACAGGCTTGGTTTTCAACATATTTAAGTTATCAACAGGCTGCTGGGTTCCTGACTAATGTTCTGATGATTAATAGGCAATAGGCAATAGACTGTCTTGCCTCTGAACGCCACTTGGATGAATCATTATACAGAGAATTTTATGCCTTCATCATCGGCTGAAGTTCCCTTAAAAATTGCAAGTTTCCCCTTCTGTTCCAGTAATTTCAAAGCTCGCATTAGGATCGTCCGGTCTATCCCATGAAGCTCTGTGAGGAAAAGGAAATTTCTCCAAGTCATGTTTGTTTACACGGTTATATGTGAATGGATGCATATGGATTATGAGATGTTCTAATGTGGAGATGAAAACTTCAAAACCAAAGAAATTTAAAAAAAGTTTTTGATGAATGTGAATGACATAGGCTCTTTAAATTCACTCACTGTCATTGCATGAAAGCCACAATTCATGAATCAAGAAGTTGATACTTAATTTGAATAGCATATTTTCTTCCAAAATGAAAAGCTTGCAAGAAGTTAAGGGACCATGCCTCAGACCTACATGAACTTGTGGGAAGTTGAAAGTGTACACATACATAACTGTTCCCCATGGAAATCCTATTACCACCTCTTAGGAATAGGAGTAACTTTTACACAGTCACGGATTGCATTTTCGTTTGTTTCCATAGGGATATGCAGTTGATAGAAATTATATATATCACTGCAAACCAGCACAACCCACAAGCCAGAGCCTCTAGTAAAACTACGAAAAGGCAAGGGAAAAAAGAAGTAAAAAGAACCATCTCCAATAACGATTAAGCGGCAGGATTCAATACTGTTTAATCTAAAGAAGCATATATTTACCTGTCCCTCGTGATTCAATCCCTGATCGTATTTCCTCAACGGTCATAACACTTTCCTCAAACCCGTTATCTTTCACCTTATAACATACAAAAATATATATCAGAAAAATAATGTTTGGAAGACACCGTGTAAAACTAAGAATTTACAACCTGAATACTGAAAGAGCCAAGGTTAACTCACAAAATTCACAATAATGTCAGCCCAATCTTGAATCCGGTGCCAAAGGATAAGACAACTCCTATGTCCTTTATCCAACCATTCTGCGCGTCCTGTTGCATCAGAACAAAAATTTAAGAGCTTCCAATGGATTAAGGATGTTGAAGTATACCCTTGTATTAGTCAAGTGGCAGAGCCAGAAAAGACCTTCTGCAACCAAGGCTGATAGGAATGCCTCCCTGGCTTCGTGACTGAGAGTGCCTGCATCAAGACCAGAAAAAAACTAGCTTCATACGTATATACTACTCAAGAAAACAAAGTAGAATAGTTTTATAAACACAATGACAACAGACAGATGCACCATTACACTTTGATAGCTCTAATCAGATGGGTTAACCAGAAGTTAAGAGAAACAGTTCTTACGTTCTACCACAGAATTTGAGAAGAGAGGGAATTCTTCCTCAAGCTTAATTACAAATATCTTCTGCGTCCTGCAGTAATCCAGAATCAGTTCCTTCCAAAGCTGTACCTGTTTCTCTCGAGTTTCCCTCACTGGCTGCAAACTGCATTAAAATCAACCCCAATTATTAAAATGCTCATTAACAACCAGGGTGAAATAAAATGACAAAGATGATGCTAATGGTGGAACTTTTCTAACGTCAACTTTTCAGCTCCACTTCTGGATCATATCCTGGGGCAGGTTAAAGTGGAAGAAATAAAGGCTCCATTCAGTAGAGATACTTTTGTTATTTTTTTGTTGCTATTTATCTATTGTTTTCAGTTCACTTCCTATTTCTTTGCTTTTCATTTTCTATTGGAAAAGGCCAATTGCAAAAGCATGAACCAAAGGAGCCTCGTACATAGAGAAGCAACTTATTTTAAGGCAGCTAACTTATCTTCAAAGGTAAGAAAAAAAATCCATGACGTTTCATAGAGAAGATTGAAATAGGTGTTGACAACGGCAAAATATTATATATACAGATACAACTTAATCCAAATTTGAAATGCCAACATTCATCAGATTTGGTAGAGTGCTCATTCTTAATTCCAGTTACATATAAATATATCAATCATATACAGATACAACTTAACACAAATTTGAAATGCCAACATTTTGATTTGGTAGTGTTCTTAATTCCAATTACCAAGATTTCATCTGATCATCTCTAGAAACCTCAAATACCATAAATAGCATACATATATCACCATATTTGAACTAATGTATCCAGCATACTTCACAAGTGTAGATCAACCTTCTTCATGGATATTTAAATGATTACTATCCTTCATTTCTTAAAAAGAGAAACTATAAGGAATAATAAATCATTCAAAGTGCTGCTAGCAAGTGAATAGAGCAAACACTTAAAGGAAGAGGCGAATACGTGAAGTATGGGGGGTAATTGAAGAAGTGCGGAAGCTTGAAATCACCCAATTTCTGCATCTCTCAGGCTTCCTTCACAGTAGATGCCGCATAAAAAACATATCAGTAATTGATAAGAAAAGGAAAGAAGTAAAAGGGGGAGAGGGCAAGAGAAATTTAGCAGAAGAACATCAACAAAGAAAGCTTCCCAGCAAATCATCAAAGAATCCTTAGAAGAAATAGCTAGAATCAACAAACAAGGATAAAATAAACAAGTAAATCAGAGAAGATCAATAGTGAAATCCGCTAGACGAATATAACTTGGAAAAACCATGTGCAAAGACCGATTAATGTGCTAAAGATTAAATGCTTGTTAGTTAACTAAGAATGAAAAAAGTACTAATTCTAATACAAAAACAAAAGAAAGAAGTAATACAGTTCAGATTATCGTTTTGATTCAAATAAGTACTCAAAATTTCTAATGAATTGGGTTCTCAAACATCAAATCTTCAAACAGAACAAAAAATAACGAAAATTATCACCTGATCGGGGAGAAGTTTTCAGCTTTCAAGTCGGAATCTCAAACTGCGATTAAGAATATTCACCTGATTGGGGAGAAACTTATCAGGTAGAACTTTTCAGCTTTCGTATGTTCTAATTAGCCAAGGCTTTTTCTGATGCTTCCATTCGAAACCCTTTGAACTTTAAGATTAATTTTCAGTTAGGTAACAAATATATTATATGTTTAAATGTTTATATTCGGAAAAAATATATTTGTTAACAAAAATTAACATTTTCATTTTGTTTTTTTACTAATTTTTAAATCTAATTTTATTTAAAAAGGGGAAAATTTTAAAAAGTAGAAAAGTATTTCCGGTGAATCTAAAATTTATAATCTAAAAATATAAAAAATAAATATAAATAATTTTATCTATCAATTAAATATATATTTTAATATTTTTATTTGTTAAAAACAATCTAACATTTTTATACGATATTTCTCATAATATTTGAATATACAAGTTTAAAACTTAAATTCATATTTGATATATATTTTTTAAAAATAAAATTTTGATTTAAATTTAAAAATTAATTTATTATTAATTAATTAATTAATTAAAAATTTTATTTTATAACTTTAATTTTATTTAAAAATATTTAAGACAAACTATTTTTTTCTTATTAAATCAAAAATTATTATTTTTTAATCTAATCGAATTTTGCTCACGTATATGCAATACACTGGCAAAGGTGGAATTATCAATTAGTAAATTACACATACTTTTAGTATTGTACTTATTGTAAATTTGATTAAAGTTCAGGGACTAACTGCTACATTAAACCTTAAATTAAAAAACCGTCCTTCCCATACAAAATACTTACGTACCAACTACCAAATGTGTTGTAAGAGTAAACGATGCTATCCTTTTCCATTATTTTTTAGGATTAGGGGTGTTTAAATTTTAGTTTTAACCGAATTAATTGATCAAATCGAAATACATCATTTCCTTGATAGCGTAATACAGCTCTTTTAATCCGAACTTAAATTTCTATATAAAAAAAAATATGGATGCATCATTTCCTTTATAGTGTAGGGTAGCCAGCCCTTGGAACAAGAAAAACATCGACCTAATCCAATGGTAAAAATCTTACACAAAGTGGTACCATCTAAATTCGGATGTTACAGTTTCTTTCATCACAAGTTCGACAACATGACTTATGCACAAAGATAAAAGGATTTGATATCGAATCTTAGGTTCACATCAGTTTCGAATTCGATTGTGGAATATTCCCTTCCAAACAAACAATAATATTCGAAGCGAAAATGTAAAGATGGATCGGAACTCAGATGTGATTTATTAGATATACAACAAGTGAGGTGAAGGATTACATTTCCATTCCCGTTTCCATGATGTATAATGTATTCAACCAAACAGGAGACGAAAACAAAAACACAGTTTGGAGTTTATAGATGATCGTGAAGGTGAAGTATGTTCCAATCATAGCAGGGTTTAGATCCCAGATGCAGCACATTCTTCCAGGAGTTTTAATAAATTATGTTCGGGAGCGCTTACAGATGGTAATATCATGCGATTCATGGCCGGACGGGGTTTGGTTCCGGTAGTAGCTTCAGTCTCAGATTGAAGGGTGCCTCCATCCTTCATTACCGGCAAATCAGCTCTCCGTCTTACGCTAGCTGTAGCTGATACACGCTCCTTCCACAATCTTCCATCCTGATTTCACAACAAATGTAATGCAAAAACATATACACACAATCAATGACAAGCTCATGAGAAATGGTTTACAAAATTTCGACCATCACCGGCTCGGTGAACTAATTCGGTCACTTGACCGCATAACCGTGGCAAACCAGGCTAACAGGTACTCAAGCCATGTTTGATTGGATTGGGAATGAAGAACACGAGCATGGACAGAAAACAAAATATGAGTTCCCAAAGCTTACATTTAGAATCGAAGGCTCGGGAAGTGGGCATTCGATCGGTCGATCATTGTCCAAAGGTTCTATCGGATGTTCAACTGGTTTAAACTCGACCGCTACTTCAATTCCATGGGCAGTAGCAGCAGCAGCGGCAACAGCAACATCCGGATTCGGAGGCACAACTTCCCTTTCCGCCTAACCACAATTAGTGACTCATTAGCCGTATTCATATACATGCAGGGTGGATCATAATAAACTAATACTAGTAGTTAGAGCTGGGTAGTTTTCATTTTTCAATATCATTTTGGTGCAAAAACAGGGAATTCAGGCAACATAAATCCCTCCTTTAAAACCAGACATTAGTCTCCAAACAGACATCGAATTCAACACCCAATGAGCCAAGCACCCAAAAGCAGAAACCAGACATCTATAATTTCATACAGTATCAAACAGAACAGAATATTAATCAAGAAAATCTAGGTTTAGCTAATATTAATAATTTTTGGGTTTGAATCATTATATAACCAGGAAACGGAGAAAATTAGCAAGCCCCAAACCAAAAAAAACATATAGAAATAATCTTCAGATTTACATATTCCTGATTCCACCTAAGCAGAACCTTGTTGGGAAAATAAAAGAAAAATATTTCTTACAAGAGCACTCTGGGATCGTCGATGTCCAGTCTTCCCCACAGAAAATCTAGGAAAAATTCCAACCATGTTGAGACCGAAATTCAGACAAAAGGGTCCTCCGATCTTAGATTCGTTCAAGACAAGAGGGAAAAGTCAACTGATAACCAGTGTTTCTATTCTGCAAGCACAAACTGTGATGTTACAGGTTCTCTTGAGCCAAGCATAAAAAGACAGAAAGGGAGAGAAGATGATAAGGGTGGGGTTGGTTTTACTTTAGTTTAGTTTGCTTGGCGGAGTGGGTTCTTGTCTGTTTAGATTAGAGTCGATGTCCTTGCCAAGTAATCTTTTTAGTTATTATTGTTATATAAATAAGCTATATAAAAGAAATTTATATAATCTTTTATGTTTAAATTTAATACTTTGAAATTTAAATTTTAAACGATAAATTTTAATTATAGTTTTTAATTTTTATATATTATAATCTAAACCTTTAAATTTTAAATCATAAAATAAAATTTTAAAACTTATAATTAAAAATATAAAAACTAAAATTTATCTCTCACTTTTAAATATTTATGTTTTGTCGCTCAAACCCCAAATCTTATCTTTTTCCTTGCATGCCGGTATGCCACCATTCTTTGCAAGTTTTTTTTTTTAAAAAATTTACGATCACAAAATTATAAATTTTATCGAATCATAAATAAAATATAAATAGAACACTTAAATGTCTTTCTTTAGAAATTGAGAATCATATTATTTTTTTTATAAAAAATACTCATAATTTTATAACTTGTGTAATATTTTATAATAATCTAAGAAACACCCTTTTGTAGAAAAAAGAGCATAAAAATCTAAACGAAGGTAAGAATCAGAACTCCTTGTAGTTTCTGTACAAGAATAAGTTGTAATCCTGAACGAAGCCCGTAAACATTCTTTCCTTGGGTTGGGTAAGTAAAAGAAGGAACAAATACTTGGGACTGAACAGAAGAAACTAAAAAGTCAACTTTGTAGTAATATTTTTTTTACCGTTACACGCTGCATCTCTTCAATGAGATGAGTTGAGAAAAAATTTCTGACTTATTAGAATTAACGTATTTTATTTTATAATTTAAATTTTATTTATAATGTTTTTAGTTATATCAAGCTTATGAAATTTTAATCTAGTTAAGTTGTTCGGGTTTTTATTTAAATTTAATGATTAACAATATAATATACTAATTAGTTTTTAAATATTTTTCTCTGACCATATACAATACATATATACTAATTCAGAAATTCAACTCGAACTTGATAACTAATAAATTTAAGTCGAGTCAAATTTTTATGTCGAATATTTTTTTCGAGACAAATTAAATTTTGTTCGATCCTAACTAGAAGTATGAGTTTTTAAAGTAATGAATATATTTCTTACTTGCCCCCAAGGTTTTGGAAAAGTATAAGAATTCATAGAAACTAAATGCATGGGTTGAAAAGTATTTAATAGATAGATTAGGCCATTGTTTCAGTTCCATCTCAACTTTCCTTAATTTTTTCTTGAGCCATGTCTTCTTCTTCGGATCCTAACCCTTCCCCTCCGCTGCCAAATCTGCAACCCGCTCCCACCCTCCAAGAAATCATTAAAAAGTTAGACAACATGTTTAAGGATCTTTCCAGAGCCATGTATGACCCGGAGAATGCTTCCAAATTAACTCCTCAGTCAGCCGACAAAGACGGCGATTCAAAGCCCACCGCCGAGTCCGACACCCCTAACCCTCTCGATAAAGCCTGCAACGAGCTCAATTATTTGATCAGATCATTTGAGAAACTGAGTAGTTTCGAAACTGATCTTTCCGAACCTCTCAGCACACTTGAAAAAAATGTTAACGACATCCTACTAGATCTGAACAGCACGCAAGCAAATCTGGACTACGTAAAGGAAATGATTGCGCGCAATCTTACCGTGCTGAGGAGCAACATCATCAAAGTCAAAGTCAGGATCCCGTTGCAGCATCAAGCTTCCTCCGCCGTCTCAGGGGGACGATATTTACAAACAACCAACGCCAGCAAAAACGTGGGTAAGTAATTTATTAAAATTGACATTCTAATTTTTAAAAATATCAATTAATTTATATCGTATGATAATTAATAGACCATCTTTTGAATAAAAGAATGAGTTAATAAAACTCAAAATCTATGAAGTATAATAATATTTTTGTTTTTCTTGTGTGTTCACGATCAATTCGTAATTAATTTTTTATTTTTCCTAAAAAAATATTTAATTTATTTTATTGTGGACGTTTTTTATTTTAAAGACATGTACGTTCATTTTTTTTATACATATCTAAATTATCTTTTTCAAAACTATAACAAAAAATTTATACTATAAAATATCATTTTATGTCACATCACACTTTGAATATGATGTACGTTCATGTTATATCTTAATTCATCTCATAATTTTCATTTTATTGTTTTTAACCGAAAAATAATATATACGCATATTATGCTCATAATATTTTTAAGGTGTTATAAATTTTTATAAGGTAATATATTTATATATTTTTTTATGAATTTTAAAATATAAATAAATAAATTTTAAATAATTTATGTTATTTTAGTGTTATATTTTCTGGTACAATGTCTTTCTTCAAAAAAAAATCATGTTATTTTAGTATGTGGATTAGTTTAACTTTTTGTATAATTTATTGTAATCCTTCAATTTTAATATATTTTCTAAAACTAAAAAATCATGACTATTACGTATGAATACAAGATATTATAAGGGTAAACTATATAAATGATCATTTAATTATGAGATTAGTGTTAATATAACTACTACATTTTTAATTTTGGTAAATATACAGCATAGCCATTAAAATGGTTCTATTATAACCATTAAAATAGTTCTTATATCGAGATTTAAACCCATATAAGATGAGGTAGTATGAGCATCCTTACCACTAGTCCAATCAACGGATAATGCTTTTCTTTTTTTTTACAGGTATGCTTCTTGATCCATACGGAGCAGATGGAATCTTTGAGAGCGGGACTTTCCTCAAAGAATTTGAAGACCATTACTCTGGTCTTGATGATAGGCAAAAGCTGTGCTTGTTAAGTTTTGCGATTTTCCCAGAGAATGCTGTGGTTAAGAAGAGGCTTCTACGGTTTTGGTGGGACGGGGAAAGGTTGCTCTTACAGAAAAAGGAACAAAACAAGTGTTCGGTGAAGGAGATTCTCCAGACATTTGTAGATACAGGGTTCATTCAGCCTGTTATCAAGAGAAGCAGATCACAGAGTACAAGCTATACGATGCATCCCATTATTCGGTGTCTTCTCATCAGGTTTGCTCAGAAGGCTAATTTCTTTAGTTTTGATGCCAAAGGATACCCCAACAAAGAGTTCTGCAGAAGCAAAAAAATATGTCTGGTGAAATCAAAAGGACCTTCATGGTGGTCCAAGAATGTTCCACTGCCAAAGGAGTTTGTTCCGAAAGGAAGTTCAATGGAGGATGAGAAGACAGACCGGACAGTGAAATCCCAAGGCGCTTCTGGGGTGTCTGAGAAAGATCCGGCTCAAGAGGGAGTTGATCCAAATGAAAAGCCAAACCAGCTAGGGAAAGATTCCAAGAAGGATGAAACGCCAAACCAGACAGTGAAATCACAAGGATCTTTTGAAATGTCTGAGAAAGTTCCAGCTCAAGAGGAGTTTGATCCAAATGCAAAGCCAAACCAGGGAGTGAAATCCCCAGGACCTTCTTGGATGTCGAAGTCTAAGAAAGTTCCATCCCAAGAGGAATTTGATCCAAATGCAAATCCAAACCAGCCAGTGAAATCCCCAAGACCTTCTTGGATGTCTAAGAAAGTTCAATCTCAAGAGAAGCCTGATCAAAATGTAAAGCCAAACCAGCCAGTGAAAAGTTCAGACGAGATTGAGAAGGAGAGAGTAGAGCAGGAGAACAAGAGAGCAGCATATCTGAAAAACCTACAAACTTTGTTCAATGTGAGTAAGCAGTTTCCCGATCTGCCCGAGGAGTTGTTTTCTAAGATGAAGAACATAGCCGTGCTTTACTTGGGAAGGTGGGAGCGAGGATCCGAGCGACACATGGAGGTAGAAAATACTGATTTTTTAGCAGGGCTGAAGAATATGAATAAGTTGAGGTTTTTTAGCCTACAAGGAGTCTCTGGAATCTCCAAGCTCCCAAAATCTCTGGCCAACCTCTACAACTTGAGGATCTTGGATCTCAGAGCTTGTCACAATCTGGAGGAGCTTCCCAAAGACGTTGGTTCACTGAAGATGCTCACTCACTTGGATTTATCCGAGTGCTATCTGCTTGTAAACATTCCTAAACAGTTGTCTCATCTTCCCAGACTCAAAGTCCTCAAGGGTTTCGTGATTAGCAAGAACAGTGCATGCAGTCTCCACAATTTGACAAGGCTGAAAAATCTGGAGAAACTCAGCATCAACGTCAACATGGACGAGTTCTCAATATACACAGAGGAAACTTATGATCTTTTCTCTAGGTTTGAGAAGCTTAAGAAACTGAAAATAGCATGGGGAGCAGGAGGAGAGGGGAAAAATCCCAAAAATGAAACCGACAAGACACTCGACAGTGAAAAATCCAAGAAAAATGGCAAAAACAACAGGAGTCGGGAGAGCAAAACACAAGATTCTGAAGCACCAAAATCAATGGTTGGAAAGGCGATTGGGAAACTGAAGATTAGACCATGGGGAGGAGTCCACGGAGAAGGTTCTTCAAAATCTGTCCCTAAAAACAAAGTGGTTGCTCCAACAGAAAACCAAGGCGGGGTCGACCAATCCCAGGCCACCGGACATAGAGAAGCCAACAAGCAGGCTAGTGATGCAACGCCAACAAAACAGGTCGACAAGAAAGACGAGAAACCGCAGATGAAACTGAAAAAACTTGACCTCCAATGTTACCCCCAAAGGGAACCACCTGTATGGCTGGTCCCCGAGAAGCTGCAAAGCCTTGAGCGTCTCTACATCAGAGGTGGAAGTCTGAGTGAGTTCAGTCAAATGGACAAGCAATGGAACGTGAAGATTCTACGTTTGAAGTACTTGCTTGATGTAAAGATGAACTGGAAAGAGGTTCAAATGCAATTTCCAAAATTGGAATATTTGGAGAAAGTAAACTGCCCTCAAATTGCTTTCTGCCCATGTGATGCTAACGGAGTGTGGGAGTACAAGGGCTCCAAGAAGAAACCTCCAACAAATTCCGGCGAGAGTTCCCCGGACACCATTAGTGCTTGAATTCACTCATCTCCACTTATCATCCTTATACTTTATTTCAGTTAGTCGATACCTGAAATTCATTCATTTTATATGTTTATATTTGCTCTTTGTACGTACAATTTATATGAAAGATGATGCGTGCGTGTTTATTTATTATATATTCAATAAAAAAGTTAATATTATATTTTATTCTTTTACAATTTTGATATTTATCATTACAAACATTTTTTAGAATCACAGTTTTTCTTCAGATATCAAATGTGTTCATTAACAGCGGCCAAAGATTTATTGTAGAATGTTTAAGCATAATTATTTTTTATTTAAAATTAAAAAGATTTAGACTTTAACCTATAAATACTAATAAATTCTAAACTACTAAACTTAAATCCCTAAACATTATACCCTAAACTGAGTTCCTAAACTCTAAAAATAAAGTGTACGTGGAAACCTAAATCCCTGAGCATTGGCCAATTGTTCCGCCTCATCTCACATTCATCATTCTCAAAGCTTCGGTTTAGGAGCTGGTCGAAGAAATTCTCTGCAACATCTTTTTGTGTCTCCTTATTTCGCTTCAATGAAGCATTCCATTGTCCAAAGTCATATCGGCTTCATAAGCTCGATTTGATGCTCCTGAGGGAAAGATGCTCAAGTACAAGAAACTTGATTTCAGATAATATGGCAAATCATTGGAACTTAGTGAGTAGTTTCGTCAATTCCATAAGCTTACCATTGCATCACTCCGAGACTCGAACCAAGTATTTCCCATTCGTCTTTTCTTTGCTCGTTTTTCGTAGCCAAAACACCACTGATGGCTACAATGATAAGAGGCAACCCCGCGCATTTCTTCAAGATGGCTACAAAACAATGTCAAGGACTCTTCAAGAGGCACAGGCTCCTAATTGTCACCTTCAGATTTCTATGCGAGAGGAAAAGGCCAAGTCGGCATTTCGTGTGGTAAGCGTCAGACTGCCTCAATCGTTGCCTGGCATGGCAAACTTGAGAGCATCCGACTCGTTAATGTGACACACATCGTCCAAAATAATCAGCTACAATAGTAAAATAACTTTGGAGTCCATATCATCATCGATCAGCCATTCGACAAACTTCTTTTTGATCTTGTTGATGCCAACTACATCGGTTTTATCCAAGAGAACTGTCCCTTCGACGGTCCAGCCATGCATTGCCTACACTAAAGGAGTTAGACCCTTCATCAACACAGAATTTCGGACAAAGTCCAGTGTTCTTCATAAATGTCTCATATTCTGGAGCTGATGCCTTGTATGTCAGAAGCGATCCAATAACGAGCTTTCATGTTCCGAATGCAAGACATCTAGTATAGAACTTTTATTCAAAGGGGCTTCAGACTAAGGCTCCAAGGAACCCTCATATCCTATATCGGATACTTCTTCAGATATGAATGCTTGGGGGAGGGGATTAAAAACAATTTCAATTTTCTACTTGGGCAGTAAGCGTTCTTTGGAATATCCACCAAAGAACAAGGTAACACAGAACTGCAACTTGCCTTTTTTACAGATAAAAAACATGCCCGAGCATTTTAGCAGCCTATAAATGCTTCAAAATTCATCGCAATTCGTATATAACTTCAATGCTTACCCGGTAAGAGGTAGCTTCCTTCCTTAAATGTGACCATATCCCTGTAATAACAATGGCCAGGATGTCTTCTTAGTAGTTGACCAAAATGAAAACTGCAATTCATTGGCATATGAATACAAAATGTAAATCAATTCCAACTTCCCTATTTTTTTATAGATGAAGCTCTTACTTTTAACAGGATGGTCATTCAATGAAAATAAGCAAATATAGGTTTTACACTTTCCATACCACCAGCAGAATGAATGGCATATATTCAGATCAATTTCTGCTAAACAAAAAATGGTTAAAAAGTAAATAAATATGGTGGGAAATTATAGATAGTCAAACGGTTTTTATAATCAATTCTACATATTTTATTGCAGCCATGTGCATCAGTTTTCATCATCCGAGTCGTCAAATGTTATCTTTTTAGCCTTTGGAGCATCAGCAGCGATTTCCTTGAAGTGAGCCCCATATAGTTTCGACTCCTGTATTAAGACAGGTAACAAAATGATCTAAAACTTGCAGTTCAGCCATTCATTCAATCGTGGTCACAAAGACATACCATAAAACCACAAACTTAAATATGAACATATACAGGGATGCATGCAAACGAGAGAGAAGGGGTGGAGTGAAAAACAAACCTTCTTCTTCACGTGAGTTCCAAATTTCAACAGTGCAGGTGGTACAACCTGCCCAGCTTCTTTGAGAACATTTACCAGTTCTCCAGCAAGTCCCTGCCATAAGCTTGTCACTACTTGAAAGAAATAAAATCAACCATGTTCCATTCACCAATGTTCTTTATCAAAACCAACTTGTTTAATTTAAGAATGTAAAAAAGATTTGTATTTAGTTTACCTTATTCTGCTGGGTGAAAAATGTGTGAGCAACACCCTTCCTACCAGCTCTTCCAGTCCTCCCTATACGGTGTACATAATCCTCTAGTGAGAGGAAAACTATAATTGATCACTACTTCAACATCTGGAATATCCAATCCCCTAGCAGCCACATCTGTAGCTACCTGAATCACATGGTGCTAATAAGTATCAAAATATTTATTTACATAAATCAATACACCTAGAGAAATTCAAAGACTTATTTACATTAATTGCATAAGTGCCTGAAGAAAGTAATCAAGTTTTACCAATCAAACTTTGCAAACACCTACAGACAACATAAAAAACAACACTGGGTAAACTAGACATGAACCCCCAGGCCCCAACAGTGTTTTCATTTTTTATCTGGTTGGACCATAGTAGTACTGCAAATCTCTAGAGATCCAACAAATGCTACACACATTGGCTTTCAGCAGAAAGATGCAACAATCATTTAAAAACAAAATATATAATTTGCAGGAGTATACCATCAAAGGACAGCTTCCTTTCTTGAATAATGATAGAGCCTTAGTGCGATCACTTTGTGCTTTGCAACCATGTATAGAAACAACATTCCAGCCACTAGAAAAATAAAACAAAATGAACTAACAGAAGAAGTTGAAATAAAAATTCAGTTAGAATTCTGATGCAATTACGCATGCACTGCTGATTTTTAACTTTTAATCCAACCAGCTTGAACCATCAAGCAAGTCTCACGATATATTTAATTGCGCAACTCAAAATCACATGAATTCATGCCACTGATGTGTTGGACTAACATCATCAAATTAGATTGGTTACCATTCTTGCTGATTTTAATAGCTCAAGCGTTTAATTTAAAGTCAAAACCTAAGTCAAGATCTATACCAATATCAAAATTCATGGGGCCATTTTAATTTAAAGAAGGAATGGATCTTCAAACTTATATATTTAACATTAAAACTACTTTAAACAACTATGTGCAAATTTTAAATGCAGCCCATTCTATTTAGCCAATGAAGAGATATTACAAACCTATTTATTTTCAATAAGACAAGGGAAGTAAAATTTACCTTCTCTTAAGCATATTTTCAATACGATCGGCTTCTGCCTGGTACAAGACAAATACCAACACTCTGTTCCTGATTGAAATAAAAAACCTCCATGTCAACACTCAACAGAATGTAGAATTACTAGAAGTAAACATAAAAAATAGCAGAATAATACAAGTTTAGTTAACTTAAAGTAACAGTAATGGGCTTATTACCCCTATAAGGTTAATGCCAACAAAATGAAATAACAATAAAATAATAACAAATTCTACTACATAAATCAATATTCATAATCTACTAGATATCATAAAGATTTCTTGAATGGCTAATCTGATGGAATTTAAAGGACAGTTTATGCTTGCTCCCATATTTTCTAGGTCCCCCACCTTACCTTTCTTTATATGTTTAATCTATTTGCAGACTACAATTTCATACAAAATCATCTAAAGAGAAAACAAAATCACATTCTTTTCAGAGCAATCTCCAACTGGACGTTAAAAAAGAAAATTGTAACAATTCTATAGATGCGAGATCAACTACCTCTGAGATTCATGGTACTTCTTGAGCAAGGCAATCAAACGCTCATAACGCGCACGGTCATCCAAAACCTACATATGAAAACAAACTGTTAACAAAAGCAATGATTTGTGTGTGTATATACACACACACAAAATAATGAATATGAAATATGGTTTAGCTGTTAAGTAAAATCAGACCTCAACTATCTGCATAACATCATGGTTGGCAGCTAAATCTTCTGACCCAATCACAACCTGAAAACAAACTCATTACTTTACCAAATAAATAAGAAATTATGGGAACAGCATCATGCATGAGGATAATTACCTTAACAGGATTAGGGTCCATGTACTCTTGAGCTAACCGGTGAACTGCTGCAGGCCATGTAGCACTGAACATTACCATCTGACGAGCTGCAAATGATAAAAGAGACATGAGAATATCTAACTTAATTGATCACGCATTACTCTACAAAGATACAGAACAATGTTTCTTAGCTTGGTTGAACTTGACATGATCAATAGTTAGTAGCATTTACTCAATAGGCATTATCAACCCCAATAGCTCAAGCATAAGTAAATGCTTTAAAGTAAACATCTTCCAGGAGTATAAAAGTCCAATGTATCAACCAAGATAAATGATGCATACCAGAAGATGTCTTTCCCAACATAAAGCGAACATCCTCTTCAAATCCCATGTCAAGCATTCGATCAGCTTCATCTAGGACCTACAGAATATCAAGTCACTTTTTTCCTCAGTATTTACATACTCCATCTATTCAAGAAATGGGTTATATAAAAGGTGTATGATGTATCAAGTATTAATCAAAGAGCTCTAATGGAAGTGATTGAAAAAAGACTAGCAACTATAGCAAATAAATTGAACCAATTGTCTTGATTATATTACACATTCAATTACACATAAAACAGCATTTAGTGACCAACCATATGACAATAAATAAAGTTGGCACAGAAACCATTGAATAATTTTAGATGAAGTGCAATGAATGAGTAATGACTATGAAGCAGCATTCACTTACCACAAAAGATATCTCATTAAGCTGACACACCTCCATATTCATCAAATCTTTCAACCGACCAGGTGTCCCAATGACTATATCCTAAGTTCACAGAAAAATCCATTTGCCGTTAGCCAATATAAAAGCTTTATACACACACACAAAAAAAAAAAAAGTAGAAACAACAACCGTAAAATGTGCTAGCAGCATAAATTTATTCAAAACAAGAAAAATCAATAAATTTAATTTAACGACCACAATAAAGCATCCAACTGCTAACCACACAGTCCACACTCCACATCTAATTGCTAACCGCGCATTCCACACTTTTTACATGATCAATTGAAATCATGATACCAGAAAGTTCCAAGTATCTAACACTCAACCGGAAAACTAAACAATATCCTTCGATCCCACAACCATTCAAAAGTTCACTAGCTGATTGCTCACCACACATCCCACACCTTTCACATAATCAATTGAAATCATGACACCAGAAAAGTACCAAGTATCTAACAGACCAAAACTCAACCAGAAATTAAACAAAATCTTTCGACTCCACTACCATATTCAAAAGTTTACTAGCTGAGTCACATTGCAACATGGCTAAAGATTAAACACCTTAACACCCGTTTGAAACATACCATCCTCTCGAAAGAAAATATAGGGAATAACATATCTATAGTATTTTAATAAATTAAACAGTTCACTGCCCTTGCACACCAGTTAAAAGTACATGTGAACCATAACAAGATTAAAAAAAAGATGCATATGTTAAAAGGAACATTTAAACCGAAAATACTAATGCACACACTCACATGTAAAATAATATAATACAGAAATGAAGTAAATTAACTTACAACACCAGATTTTAAAGCAGAAATCTGAGGTCCTTTAGATGTTCCCCCATACAAACAAACAGATTCCACATCACATGCTTTGCCAGCATTACACAAAACGTTAAATATCTGTCACCAGAAGATGAAGCCCAAGACCGGTTAAAATAAAGACAAAAGATATTATGCACTATCATCAGTTCATCACGCATTTGAAAATGAAAGTTCTGCATATACTAAGCACAAATAGCTAAAGCAACACCAAGTCAAACAGATTCATACTTGTTCAGCCAGCTCTCTAGTAGGCGAAAGTACAAGGCAAAGCGGATTCCTCCCTTTTGATGATTTACCATTTCGCTTGCTCAATACATGCATCATTGCCGGTACGCCAAATGCCAAAGTCTTGCCTGATTCCACAATGAAACTAATCAACATAGATTCATCATAACATGTAAAAGGGGATAGTAAAACCCTAATAAGGTCAAAATTTTAGATTTGCGGCACAAAGACGAAGTACCTGACCCAGTTTTTGCAATTCCAATAAAATCACGACCATCCAATAAAAAGGGCCATGCGTGAGCTTGAATAGGAGACGGGCTACTAAAATCCTTGCAGCAGTCCAAAACTTTTTTTGGTAAATTAGAATTAGCAAATGATTTCAAGGGCGCGTATTTTGCATCTTCAGCATTCTTTCCGCTCACAACCACCTTTTCCTTCCCATCAAATTGAATTGAGACTTCTTTTCCATTCGGTCTTTCGGTAAATTCCCCATTTTCTTCCTCTTGCTTCTGCTTTCTAATCTTCTTCTTCTTAGACTCCTCACCGCTTTCATCGTGATTCACTTCCTGGGATTCACCTCCTCCATTGTTTTCTTGTTCTTCCTTTCTCCTTTTCTTGTCTTTCTTGCTCTTTTTTTTCTCAATTACCTCGTTTTCTTGGTGACTCTGCCTAGCATTTTCTTCAACTTGATGTTCTGATTTTGATGATTTGTTCTTCTTGTTCTTTTTCTTGTTTTTGAATGCTTGATTTCCCGTATTCTCTGGGGATAGTGGTTCTGTTGAGGGAGTCATCTTCTTTTACAAGCTGCGCTACCAAGAGAACCAAACCCAAGATTCTTAAAGTGGGAAGTTAAGATCTTATATTAGGGTTTTAGCTCTGCAAAGCGCGTGCCGTCATTAGTGTTGGCTTATAGCTGATAGTTTGAGGAAAACTTACTGGATTATAAATTTATAAAATTCTAATTAAATCGATATAATTTTAAATAAAAATAATTTGAATAATTTAAAATTTAATAATTAATATATATTTTTAATTCTGAAACTTTAATATTTATAAAATTTACTTTTTTATTTTTTTAAAAAAAATATTTTCGAGAATCACACACAGGTTCTTTTGCGGTAAAAACGATCAAACTTTAATTTATTTTTAAAAAGGTTTAAAACATTTGAAAAGTGTTCAATCTACGCTTCTTTTAATTAGATGTATAAATCTTTAATTTTTCTAAAAATTAAAAAACGGGGATAAATTTCTAAATAATTTGGAAGTCATATTTGTATATTTTATTTTATTGAGAGTAGGAGTTTATATGAACAGGATCTTCGACGAGCGGCTCGTGAACTGTTTTTATAATGTTCGTTTATGTTCGTTTATTAAGTTAAATAAATGAGTATAAACATATATTTTATGTTCGATTAATAAACGAACGAATATGAATATAAGTGCGTTTGACTCGTTTATATTCACGAACAAACTCGTTTATGTTCATTTATAAGCTTATTTATATACTCATTTATAAGCTCGTTTATAGGCTTGTTTATGTTCTTTTATATACAAACATTAAACAAACATGTTCATAAACACTAAAGGAATATGTTCGTGAACGCTAAATAGACAAGTTGATGAATATATACAAACGAAATCGTTCGCGAACGCTTAACGAACATGTTCACAAACGTTAAACGAACAAATTATTGAATACGTTCGTGAACATTAAACGAACCAAACCTGAATACGACAAAAAATAAACGAACCAAACTTGAATATAACATTAAAAATTTAAACGAACACGAATAAATTTGAACATCTTTAAAAATAAATAACGAACAAAGACATACCATTATCCGTTCAAACCCGGTTCGTTTTACGCCTCTAATTGAGAGGAAAAATGGATAGGGAACCGACGGATCCTTGCGTAAGTTGTAAACACGTGATTATCACGCCTCTTCACTCCTTACGTGGCCATCAGTGATTGACCAATTTCAGTGGTATTGCCACGTACAACCACTAGAGACAGTCGGTTACCCCACGTCTAGCGTCTAACAATACCAAGCCCAAACTCGTAAATATTCCAAAATGCAAAGGGTAAATATAGAATTCCATATAATATCCCGCGTCACTCCCAAGCCAATTTACAAAAAAAAGAAAGTAAAGTAGTGGTTCACTCTATATCTCAAGCCTTAACAAAAACTCGCCTAACTTTGGAGAGAATTTTGGATCTGAAACAGAGAGAGAAGACACTATGAACCGCCACCACGATCCAAACCCTTTCGAGGAAGAAGAAGTCAATCCATTCTCGGTATCGTATTTCCTTTTTTTTTTGCTCATTTCAGATCTGGATCTTTTGTTCTGTTTTATATGCGCTGTAGTCGGTTTCTCGACTTCTCAAGGGTAGTTGAGGAATCAGGTTTCGAGAATACTGGATCAGAAAGATCTGCTTGCTAACATTTCGGTGATGAAATGGCTCATAATTGCTTCTTTTTTTTTAACTTTTGTTGTATATGAAAAAACTATACGAATACGATTTAGCAGACGAAACTTTCACTGTATAGTTTTTATGTGGATTTAGTTTTTCGAATCTCAAAATGTAATATAAATTAAGTTGTTTCTTAATAATATATATGGACCATAGAAGTTTAATTTATGCTGAATGCGGGCCTATTTCTTCATTGTTTACTGTGAGAATTTTATATTAAGGACGTTAACTTTAATACCATCTATATAAAATATATTTTTAGAATATATGAGAATTTTAAATTTTCAGGGGTTCGACTTCCCCTAGTACCTCTCCATCCATATAAAATAATGTTTATAGTTTAATGCCATCGCCATGTTAAGTGCTGTTATTTGGACAAATAATGTTTATTTGACATGATTCATGTCTCTTGCTACTGATGTTTCCCGTCTTACTTGGTCATCTTTTGGTGTGCATTAAATATATTAGCTGTGCTGTTTGGTGTTTTTACTTATTTGAGTGTCATTGCAGAATGGTGGTGCTGTTGCTCCTGCACGACCATTGGCATCCGAACCTCTGGGTTTTGGGCAAAAACATGATGCTACTGTAGATATACCTCTGGATACAATGAATGTAATGAAGTTTCTGTTTCCTTTACTTTTTTATAACATGAATACTTGAGGGATGATCGGTACATTGTTTTATTGATTTTGTTATTTCAGGATTCCAAAAAAAGAGAAAAGGACCTTGCAGCTTGGGAAGCTGATCTTAAAAGAAGGGAAAAGGTCGTTTTTAACTCGGGGCTTGTTTAGAAGCATAATTCTCTTGCTTTCTTTTTCCTATCCTGTGATGCCTCCTTTCTTGGGAACAACATTAATTGCTCATTTGGATTTACTGCGACTTGATTTTTGAGCTCTCTATTTAACTTCTATCCTATTTTCTTTTTCAGGATATAAAACGAAGGGAAGATGCTGTGTCACAATGTAACAGAACTGGAGCACAAGCAACTGTTTAACTTTACTTTCTTTTTAAGTGGTCTGATAAAGTACTAAATATTCCTCTTTTTTGTTATGGTGTATCAGCTGGTGTTTCCACAGATGATAAAAACTGGCCACCAATATTTCCAATTATACATCATGATATAGCTAATGAGATACCAGTTCATGCTCAGAGGCTGCAATATCTTGCATTTGCAAGTTGGCTTGGTATGGAGGTTTATCTTTTGGCTTTTATGGATTTTTATCCACTACTCTCATTCTTGCCTTTCTAATGTAAATTGTTCTAGTGTTTATGCAAAAGACTATCTTGTAAACTTTTAGTTTATATTTTTGCACTGGATTTTATTGTTTTCTATTTTTTACTCAAATGCATCTAAAAGTATCCTATTTGCTTGAAGTTCCTTTTCCAGTTTAACACTCAAGTACACAATAACAATATTAGTGCATACAAGCATGTGAAACTTGGTGACCAATTTTGTGCAGTTTGTGTAGATGCCATTATTGTGTAGTGTATTCAGGGTATATTGTCTCTTTCTATTCTTTTAGGAGTGTCCTTCAATCTTACTTTAACAGCTACAGTATGGTATTAGTTTTGGCAATTATGGAAAAGTTTACTCTTTAGTACCTCTTCCTTGCTTCGTCTTACTGACATGCTTTGATATTTCATATTTCAGGCATTGTTCTTTGCCTTGTTTTTAATGTTATTGCAGTGATTGTTTGTTGGATTCAAGGTGGTGGTAAGTATTTGCTGATTCTCTGATATTTTTCATTTTTTTCTAGAATGTGGTCTAGACATGCCATAGTATTTATATTCTAACTTGGTTCATACATTTTAGGTGTCAAAATATTTTTCCTTGCTGTAATCTACATGTTGCTTGGATGCCCTCTTTCATATGTGTTGTGGTACAGACCACTTTACCGAGGAATGAGGTAAATATTTAATGATTGGTTTAAGTGTTGCATTTTTAGCTTGAAAATAGAATTTTGGCGTGCTGATTATTTTTCTACCGGGTTCACCTTACAGGACAGATAGTGCGTTGAATTTTGGTTGGTTTTTCATGTTTTACTTGGTGAGTTTAGTAGTGATTGGGAGACATTATTATTATCAACGTTTATTGCTTTTTGTTTAACCTGTCTATCTGCTTTGTGTAGCTCCACCTTGGGTTTTGCATCTTTGCTGCAATTGCTCCTCCTGTTGTCTTTCATGGGAAATCATTAACGTAAGTTCTTTACTCTCTAATTTGTTCTTGAAGTCAGAAAGACCTTGAGATGGCATATTTGTTGAACACTTGAACAATCTTGTGTATGTCTTAGTTGCAATAGATGAATCGAGACTGTTTAGCCACTTTTTATTCTGTTTTGCCTTGTCAAAATGCTGCTTATTAGATGTTGAAATTTTCTGATGCATGTAGTGAATCACCCTTTTGTATTTTACTATATTTTTCTGTTGCTCTAATTGCAGTGGTATCCTGGCGGCAATTGATGTTATCTCTGATGATATGTTAGCAGGGGTAAGTTGTTTTGCTTTTGCATGTTGGAACTATTCCTCTCTTATTAGCAACTAGTTGTAGGAACCTAAGGGATGTGCATTATTTTGTCCACAATTTAGTTCTCAAGAGAGTAATGAGAGATATATGATCATTACATGGATGTTTTGCTTCTGATAGAGTGTAACCTTTATTTTCCCAACATTATTTTATTAAATGTTTAGGCTTAACTAGTTTATTTTGTTTTACAGATATTCTACTTTGTTGGTTTTGGGCTGTTTTGCTTGGAGTCACTGCTGAGCTTGTGGGTTATTCAGGTTTAGACACAACAAATCTTTTGTTTCTTAATTGTTGTTAAGTAATTAATGTATTTTTTACTGAAAAAAAAAATGATATGTGGCTATGTCATCGGTGTCTTCTCTTTTAGCTAGTAATGTTCACATGATTCTGCAGAGTTGTTTCGTTAAGTTTCAATATATACGCTAGAGTTGACAGGATCAGTGTCCTAATAGATTAAAACCTTTTATACGATTGATTATGAAGCTGCTGGCACTTGATTGTTCTTACACACAACTGTATACTGCTTTGCCTTGATATTTAGTTGCTTCTGACTGAATTTTACCTTGGTATGTGCAGAAAATTTACTTGTACTTTAGGGGGCACAAGTAAAATCTATAACAGCGAGGCTGTGCTGTGGTCGTATTTGGATGATTACTTTCATGGAGGAACGTGTAAGAGAGATAAAAGTGCAGCCATGCCGTGGGTGGTCATATCTGGATGATTGTTGATGGTGCCGCGCTCCATCGACGGGTACTATATATACATACATATAGAGTATAACTTGTTACTGTGTTTATCATTTTATGATTGTCGAGCGGACTGATACAATGAGTTTGTATGCATATTACATCCGAGTAGATTCTAGGAAATTATAGTTCTACCAACTTTGAGAGATGGAGTGGGAAATGTTCAGGTGAATTCAATTTCTTTGTCATCGCAATTTATTTCCAATTCTTGGTTTCCACGTTCCAAGCAAATTAATCCATCTAATGAAATATGAAAATTTTATTAAATAACTTGAAAGGGGAATATTGAGTTAGGCTTAGAAAAGTGTCATTGCGGCCTAACTTCTGTATTAACTAGGACGAGATGATTTGCTTGGAAATAAACCAAGCAGCTGCAGCCTGCAGCCTGCAAAGGCCCACAGAAGCGTTGAAAGAAGGGTAGGTTGTCATTCTTGAGTCCTAGTTTTTTGCCCATTTATTTCTTTATGGATATGAAAATGAAATGACCTTCTTATGTAAACATTACTTTCCATATCATTTATGGTACAGTTAACTCTCCCACTCCTCTCAAAGGAACGGTCCAAAGATTGCATGGCACAGGCTGCATATCACCTCACCTCATCATTCCACACCTTAAAACCCCTCATCTTTAACCAGCCACTCCTTCCATGCCATGTGGCATACGAAATATCCAAAACTACAACAATTAGCCATTCCATGCTCTGTATTGATTCTCATATCCATGCCAATTGAATCAAGTCCATTCATGCACCCTAATGTCACCTCCAAAACTAGGGGCAGTCAAAGGAACTCACTAATACAATCAAAAGACACCTCAGCTTTCCATCACCATAGCAATACCATTTCCCCTTCAACCCTTCCCTCTTGTTTTTTTGTGTTAAAAAATTTCTTTGGCAGGAGAAGAATCCAAACTCGTTTTTATGTGGTCTCCGAGGACCTTCTAAAACAATTTGCCGGGACACCCATTTTAGCAATCCCTTCCTGTTTTAAAAGCTCTACAAAATTCTGTTCCCTAGCGAGAGAGCTAGTTAACTAGCTAAGCAATGGCAGTTTGCACAGTGTCCACCACCCGATCTCTCAATTCAACATGTTCAATCTCCACACCATCAAAGACCCACTTAAGTTCTCACCAAAAGCAGCTGGTTTTTTACAGCACCCACAGGAGAAGCAGCAGCCCATGGGTGATAAGATGCTCAGCTGGTGACTCTCAGACAGTTGTGATTGGTCTGGCTGCAGACTCGGGGTGTGGGAAGAGTACCTTCATGAGGAGGCTGACGAGTGTGTTTGGTGGTGCAGCAGAGCCACCAAAGGGAGGAAACCCCGACTCAAACACACTCATCAGCGACATGACGACTGTGATTTGCTTAGACGACTATCACTCACTCGACAGAACAGGAAGGAAAGAGAAGGGAGTGACGGCACTTGATCCAAGAGCCAACGACTTCGACCTCATGTACGAGCAAGTTAAGGCTCTCAAGAGTGGAATTGCCGTCGAGAAGCCTATCTACAACCATGTTACGGGTCTCTTAGATCCTGCCGAGCTAATTAAGCCTCCAAAAATCCTTGTCATCGAAGGGTTGCATCCCATGTAAGTCAAAAACTACAATACACAACCATTCGTTTATTTTCTAAACAAATATTTTCCATCGACCGGCACAAGCATTAAACCTGGGTGCTTCAATATAGGTTTGATGAGCGTGTGAGGGATCTGTTAGACTTCAGTATCTATTTGGACATCAGCAATGAGGTCAAATTTGCATGGAAAATTCAGGTGACGTACTTTGCAGTGTAATGTTTAGAAAATGTTGTTCTAAGCCTTGATTTTGCCTGTTAGTGTCATCTTACTTTGTTAGAAACATTGCAGAGGGACATGGCTGAGAGAGGACACAGCCTTGAGAGCATTAAAGCCAGTATCGAAGCCAGGAAGCCTGATTTCGATGCCTATATTGGTATAAACACTACCTATCTATTTCTACTTACAAGGAACTGTACACATCCCGATTGCATAAATAAATCCAGCAAAACCAGACCAACAATGGTAGTTACAAGTATACAAACTTACAACAATCTTGTGTCTCGTGGGTGCATTGCAGATCCTCAAAAGCAATATGCCGATGCAGTGATTGAAGTGCTGCCAACTCAGCTGATTCCAGACGACAATGAGGGGAAGGTTTTGAGAGTTAGGTTGATAATGAAAGAAGGGGTGAAGCATTTCAGTCCAGTTTACTTGTTCGATGAAGGCTCAACCGTCTCATGGATACCATGTGGAAGGAAGCTCACTTGCTCTTATCCTGGCATCAAATTCTCTTACGGACCCGATTCATACTTCGGCAATGAGGTATTCTTCTTTCTCTGTCAACACCACAAAAGAACTCTGGTGTTGTGAACTTCTTGTTAATTCTTTGATGCCAACTTATGTTTCCTTCCTTTAGGTATCTATTGTGGAGATGGACGGGCAATTTGACAGATTAGATGAACTGATATACGTTGAAAGCCATTTGAGCAACCTCTCTACCAAGTTCTATGGAGAAGTCACTCAGCAAATGTTGAAGCATGCTGACTTCCCCGGAAGTAACAACGGAACCGGCTTCTTCCAGACCATTGTCGGGTTGAAGATAAGAGACCTCTACGAGCAAATTACCTCTACCAAAACTGCAGCTCCACTAGAAGCAACAAAAGCCTAAGAGTTTCCTCATACATTGGGCAAAGCTTCGGCTTCACTCTTTTTAGCTTTCCTCAATTTCCACTTCCTATTTCATGTTTCATTTTGTGTTGGGATTTTGCTCTCCCAAGAACGAGTATGTTCATATGTATTTATTCTCTTCTGTTGTAATTTAGAAAAATGAATCTGAGATCAAATTCAAGTAAGAAACTCATACAAAGCAGATATCCCCATGTTGTTTGTAATCTTCAATGATGCTTAAGAGTTTTTTTTTTTTTTTTTTTGAATTAGAGGATTTGTATAATTCACCTCTACACATGAAGCAAGCAAGTAGTGCAGAGAAGGAAATAATATACAAAGCAAAGTAATGTATATACGAAACTACTATTGTATTTTGCCCAAGCCACCAGCCATTAGCATCTCACCCCTATTGGATTGTAACAAACTTGTTTGTACCATTCCTAGCTTAGTGGTCCTTCAGCTGCAAGTCCCAGAACAAGCTTCAAATATGCTCCTTTGCTGATTTCTTTCCCGGGCAGATGAGCAACCGGCCTGTTCGGCTCATGGGAAGAGGATGTTCTGATACAATAATAGTACAATACGAGGATTGCCAACTGGTGACACCCCGTTTGTAGCACACTCCCGGAACACCTGTACAGCGCAAATAGGGGAAATCAACCCAGAGATATCGAAGTTTGTTCCATCAAAGATCAATGTTCGGATTCTTCTTCTCACGTCTGGCTTCTAGAATGCTTGGTCCCTTCGCCTTTTGGGGCTGCTTTGGCCTCACAATCTAGGATGCAAAGCAATTAGAACCCTTCATAGAAGGTCACCACCTTCTGGTTTTATTTCCCAAACCCAAATCATTGTTGATTCATGACTAGGTTGCAGGAGCAACAATAACACCAGATTCAAGGTCTAACAACTTTGTTGCAAATAAATTGAGCCAAGTTTGAATGTAGTGTAGTAGTTAGAAAACCAAGCAGGTGGATGATCCAATGTCATTTACAGGCATCATGCTTTTATTTGGAAATGACCCCATCTTCAGAGCAATTACTTGGTTCTGCAGCACAACAACAAATTGAAACAGATAAACAAGGCAACCATTAAGAGAAAGAATAGCCAAGAAGTAATACCCTGAAACCAGCTTTATGAAACAAGTTTTAGATGACAACTGTAGAAAATTTCATATAAATACCCTGAAAAGAAATAGATAAACACCATGTTGCACAAACCCATTTCTCAGCTTGAAAGGGACTCACAAGATTGGTAAGATGTAGCCTGAAGTGGTTGTAGGCTAGTTGTTCTGCTGAAAAACCTACGAACAAGATTACTAAAACATTGATAATTGCTATGTGCATAGGAAAGTCCCACTTGTATGGTTAATGGTTTCAGTATAAGGGGTGCCAGTGAGGAGCGCTAAAACCAATGTAGAACTGTACTGGCTATCTATTCTCTGCTGTTCAATGCAGGAATTATCTCAAATCTCAAGTTTAACTTCATAAGAGTTCTTCTTGAAGGGCTCTTCCATTTCATGTTACCATTAGACTAAGGAACAATATGTTCCATGTCTATTGTGGCCACAAATGATCATGTCTGTGATTTACATGTTCTTAAATTTTTTATATATAATATCCTTGAAGATGCATTCATTTTAATTTTCATTTTTTGTTTCAACTGTTTAATAGACATTTATGAGTTAAGCAAAGCGAGAACATTTTATACAAAGCTATTCGAAACACATGAATGATAGTATGATGATTTCATCTGCAGCATCAATCTGGATGGGATATGCCAGCGTGCAGAATTGTTGCAACTTATAGTGTCAACCTTAGCCAACAATTGCGATCAAGCTTTGCCTGATTACCGGGACAGAGCAAAACAATGAGCCAAATATACCAGTGAGACCATAAGCAATGGCACAAAATGGAAGAGCTTCAGGTTCCTTGGCTGACAGTGCAGCTGTTCCCAATCCATGGGCACTAGAACAATACAACAAGAAAAGATGACAACAAAATGAGACTAGACTATATGCACAATCGAGTACAGTGAGTTCTCACTGGTTTAAATATTGAACATTGAGACACATACCTAGATGCGGTCGCTATTCCTCGGGCAATAGGATCACGGAAACGTAATTTGTCAAGTGTTGCTTGCACGAAATTTGCACCAATTAGACCAGTCACTACAACTGCAGCAGCTGTGAGAGATGAATTGGCGCCTACAAGCAATATAAACAGGCTATCATATCCACTGAAACTAATCCAATAATCCCTTCTGTGTAACTCTGAAGCATGATTTTTCTTCCATTTATATGCTCTGAGTCAAACTTTTTGGTTTTTAATTATGCTATGTCATAAATGAATCAGAAGACAGTTGCCTGCAATCTTTTGCAGAGTAGAGAAGGTGTAGCAAGTTATCTTACCCTCAAAAAAGGAAACAATGCTGAGAGCTAATGCCACGGTTATACATCTCGGTAGAATTGAAATAGTCAAGCTTGGTTCTAAGCCAACAAGACGTCCAACAAGAGCAGTTGAATATAAAGAAAACAAACTTGACAGAATGATTGATATGAAGATCTCAGCTGCATGTCTCTTAACAAGCTGTAAAAGTAAATGGTATTTCATTAATTGGCTCTTATGTTACTAGTACTTGAAGGTGAGTGTTAAATAAAAACATCTACTAGACATGGGGTTACTTTTTTTTTAATTGACCATATATTCGGACGAACAGACTGTCATTCCCATGTCTGAGTGCGTGCCGGACACAGGTGTTAGGAATCATACTTCAAGGAATAAAAGGAGTAGGATAGAATAGAGTTGGTTTAATTTATTGTTGGCTTATTGGTCCTTGCTAATGTGAAAGGCAGATAATGGAATTGTCTCATTTGCAGAATGCGAAGGGCACATAGTTACCTTTCTCTGTTTGAACATCGAGAAAGCAAAAGAAAGAATAACAGAGCCCAAAAATCCCATGAGAATATCTCCAGCACCGGGATTAGATGACACCTTTGTAAGGTAATCTCCTGCAGGAACCAAGACCAACATTGTTTATATCCACGTAAAATAACAAGCACATGTACACAGAGCACAAACCTTAATGCAAGAAACTTGTCAAGAATTGCACATTTGAGGACTGGAACTGGAAGTATATGTGACACTGCCTTATTGGTTTTCCTTTAGCTAGAAAGAAGAAAGATTAACATTTACTTTTTACCTAATACTGCATCAACTCCCGACCGAGATATGTACCCAAAAGCCACTGCCGCTAGATCTGCTGATAGTGCACAGCAAATAATCGGATGAAAAACCTTTTTCACACCAGATGGCAATCTGAAAGTCAGAAGAATGCAAATTGGTAAAAATTCTAAAAGGAGATACAAGTATTTAATCGCAAAGCTGTAGATATAGAAAGTAAATATGTCATAGTTGCTACTAGGAAAAACTTGTCCATATAAATCTGCTGTAAAGAGGAAATGGAATTCTACCCAGAGCCAACCATGTAGCCTAGCACAGTGGAGGCAAGCAGGAAGGGGAGGCATGTTCGGGCAGTTGTCCCCAAAGATGTAGGATAGAATAATGCACCAACAAATGATGCAAGAAAGATACCACCCCAAGTCCAGAATTCTATAGGAGCAAATGGGGAAGGTTTTTCCATAGGCTCAGCATCTGTCATTTCTGTCTTCACAATTTTTCTAACTGCAATAGCCGTAAAACCTGCTACACAAAGCGAAGCTAACCATCCTCCAGCTGCAAAAAGAATCAAACACACTTATTTGCAACTATATTAAAGATTAAAACATTATGATGGAATTCAGCAACAAATGTGAAACCATGGATTAAAGCTTTAACAGTATGCATTCGTGATAAATGAACATAAAAGCGAGGCATTATTGCCTACCTTCATAACAGTGAGTTCAGAAAATATCACCCAGTTTTCTCCTGGTGGAATAGGGATTCATCTCAAAATAAAATGAAAATTCGAAATGATGCTGACATTTAAATTACATAAAGACATGTACATACATCCTATACTAGCTAAAGAAAAGGTTAAAACTTCCATCAGATAATAGCCACACCTCTCTACATATAAATTCAAAGGAAGGTTCCAGGTACCATACTATTCACCCTTTTTCATCCCAAAAGTACAAACTTAGAATTCAAGTTTCCAGTAACAAACACATGATTAGCAACTAAAAAGAACTTAAAAGGATCCAATTTTCACAAATATTCTACTTTACATTTGGAAGCAACAATGGCTTGTGTTTTTCAATTTTCAAGGCCTAATCTCCAATTCTCGGAAGAGAACAATAATTTAAATGAATTGACCGAATTCCAAGATAGTAGAATTAAACTAGTCCATCCAGAAAGAATCAACAATTCAGAAACTACCATATGACCGTTAACAAAATTTATAATTCATCAAAGCTTTATAGTATACCTATGATGAAGCATATCTTGAGGCCTGAAGCAGCAGGAATATCTCTAACAGAAAGTGGCAGGACCACCAAAGCTGGAACATAGAACAGCGGAAGCCATCTCTGAATGAACATGAGAGCTGGCTCAAAAAAGTTCATCAAGCTCGTTGCAGCAGCAGGGATAGTAGTGTCAAGTATGACCAAAACAGAGAATATACAAAACATTCCAAATAACGCACTGGGAAACTTTATAGCAGCAGCCACGAAAGCTTTTTTCAAGAAGTTATCCATTGCCAGAACTAACCCAAGCGAAACAACCAAGTGTAAAACACCAAATACCTGTATAAATAATAACAAATGTCAAGAACCATTTGATAAAGTTTTCTTTTTTGAATAAAAAAAGAGAATTTACTCACTTTCTGAGAGAGAGTGGAGGTGGTACTGTTGCTACTATCTGAACCAGAAGATTTGACTAATATTTCTCTGTTAGAACCAGTCTCTGGAGGACCCATTTGCAGGAAGCTGGATTTGGGTCCAAGAACACTGGTGGACTTATGGGGAGCAGGACCAGTTGAATGATAATCTTCGTGTTTATATAAGCGTGGGTTTCCATAGGAAGCAATAGGTGTTGGCTTTCCACGGCTCCTATGGAGGTTTGGATGAAAAGGAAAACAAGTAGAGGAAAAGGATTTGCATTGAAGGTGATGATGGCTAATAAGAGAAGGCGACAAATTTGCGATTGTGGTGGTCACCAATGGAGCTGCCATTGAAGATGTGAGTGTGCAGACTGCAGAATTTCCACGAAAGTTCCCATTTTTACCATGTGAGCCTCGTACGATAAAAAGTTTGTATGGACGTAAACTGCCATATCATCGGAACATGAATGAGATTCATCTCCCACTACCGTTCGTTTGGAAAGGGTGTGATTGATCATCGTGGTAAATTGATTTGGCTTAACATAAAAACAAGGGCTTAAATTACATTTCTTATATTTTAAATATATAAATTATATTTTAATAAAAAATAATACTCACCCCGTCCCAAAGATAATGTATCATTTTTTAAAAGTTAAATTTTTTAAACTTTGACTATAATTATATTAAATATTTTAAATAATTAAATTTTATAAATTATATATTTAAAATCTACTCGATTAAAAGTTTTTAAAATATACATTTTTTATATTTTTATCAATAATAAATTGTAAATAATCAAGAGTCAAAATTGAAAAAGTTTGACCTAAAAAAAGTCAACAAGAGACGATATTTATGGAACAAAGAAAATATTTTATTTTTGTTAATTTTAAATTTTATCGATCACATTGTCAATAATAAAGTAAAAGATATTTTCTTCATCGATATTTGATCATCGTAAATCTTTTAAAGATTTTTGTCTTTATTTCAAATTTTGTTAGACTTTAATCAATTTTTATGGTTAGATAATAAAATAAATAATCAGTAAAATAAAATTTTAAAAGAAACCCGTTAAGAAAACAAAAGGGTAAAATAAGAAGAATGAAAAAATAAATAAAATGAAATGAAATGGAGAAACTTAGAAATGAAAGGAAGGGAAAAAAAAAAGAGAGAATAGTGCAGAGACATATAGGGTTACAAATGAGATGAGATATATCGTAAGTTATTTGAATTAGATTCGATCAAAACTCAATTAAATTGATTCGATTGGACTTGACTCGAGTTCTTAACAAAATAAACTGATATACTTAATGTCCGACTCAAACAACTCATGAACTACTTAAAAACATATTCTAAATTTGGTTTAAAATATTCAAAAATAAAAAAATAGATCATGTATCTATTTTTCAGATCGAATCATTGGATAATCAAAGGCAGGGACGATGCTATGTATAAGGTGGGAGGGGTAACAACCCCTCCTAAATTTTATTTTGATATAATTATATATTTTTATTTTTTTAATTTAAATATTAATTAAATAAGGTTTTCTCTTTCAAATTTTAAATTTAAAGGTTTAATAAAAAAAATTTGACCCTCCCAACATTGAACCGATGGTTTTTTTTTTCATCCCCTAGTCTCCTAGGTTTAATAAATTCTCAACATCACTTTAATCTTGCAATGGTGACATAATGAAATGAATTTTCTCCCAATTTTTGCTGGATTGTTCAGAATTTCAGGCCTTTGTTTTCAACATGAATAACAACCATGAGACCTTTTAAGCTTAAACATGTATGCAGTCTGTTTATTGCAGGGTCACTGCATGTATGGTAATAAGATTACAAGAATCGAACTGTAGTTTCTGTTAATACAAACAGAAGTAGCAGCAGAATATGTAGTTTACCTAGATAAGTGCCTTTAAGGCCAGGAACAAAGATCTCAAAGTCTACAATTTAAAAACTGTTTAAGTTCTCGTCGGAGAATCTTGCCGGCAGCAGACTTCGGTATCGAACTTATGAACACCACCTTCCTAATTTTCTTGTAAGGTGCAACCTAGTAAATAAAACATAAACAAAGAAGAAAGCATTTGTCAAGTGTTCAATACAGACATGACAGTAAAGAAAAGACCTGAGAATTAGATGCTAAATGCATGCAAGAAAGGGATCAACAACTTCCTCACCTGCTTAGCCACAAAATCCTTCACAGCTTCCTCAGTAAGGGGGCTACCGTGCCTACGTACCACGAATGCCACCGGAATTTCCCCAACCAGTTCATTATTCTCCCTGAGGCACCCAAAATAAACAACAAATAGGACAGTAGGTCATTAAGGTTCATTATCCGGTTTAAAGACATATATCCTTGAGAAGGATTAGCACTTACGCAGTTACAGCAACATCAAGTATCTCAGGATGGGAAATCAATATTGCCTCTAAATCAGCAGGGGCTATCTGAATAGCACGTAAAAATATCGAATGTTAGCTTTAAATCAAGTATCTCAGGGTTTATGGATCATTAGATTATGAGTTATGACTGATCATAAAGTAACAAAGTTGTAGGGAAAGAAGAGCCATGCCTGATAGCCATTGTACTTTATGATCTCTTTCAACCGGTCAGATAACTGCAAATACCCATCTTCATCAAAACAAACAATGTCGCCGGTACGAAGCCAACCATCTTTGTCGATTGTCATCTTGGTGGCCTCAACATTATTCAAGTATCCTGCAAAATCAAGAGAGAAAAAAGCCTATCAAAGATGAGGCCATGCATGGATATGAGGGGAAGATTTAAACTGATCACCTTGCATAATTGCAGGTCCTCTTAGCCAAAGCTCGCCGTAATATCCCGGAGGCAGAGAAGAGCCAGACTTCCAATCCACCACTTTAGCTTGCATATTTGGTGCCAAAAGTCCTATTGAAGAATATTTATGAAATTGTTGAGTGTTGTAGCCCCGAGTTCCTACCGCAGTTGTTTCGGTCATGCCATAACCCTGTGAACATGTCAAATTCAAGGTTTGAATCAATAAGAACAGTAAGGTATGACATCTAAATGACAGAGTACGTGTTGGAACTTAGGCCTTAATACCTGAATGAAATCAACGTGAGGAAGAACTTGAAGGAAATCATCTATGATTTTCCTGCTCGTCGGAGCAGCACCGCAGCAAATCTGCTTCAAACTCTTGAACTTATCTTCACAACCTTTGGCTATTATTGCCAATGTTGCCAGCATAGGTGGGACAACCGGAAAATGAGTAACTCTGTAGTTATCAATCAGTTTCACCGCTTCAGCGGCGTCGAATCTCCGCATGATAACGGTGGTAGTACCCAATGATAACAGCCCAACCACAAAAAGTGATAAGCCATATATATGGAACATAGGTACCACAGCCAAATAAATGTTCTTTGAACATGGATATTTGTACTGTGAAGCCTCAAATTTTACAAATAGCTCAACCATAGCTATTAAGTTCCCATGAGTCAAAACAACTCCCTTACTAACACCTGTAGTACCAGATGAATACATTATTGCAGCCGTGTCTTGCTGCCTGATCACCGGCCTCGTCACCTTACCGAATCGACCTCCGATGAGCTTATAGAAAGGGGAAACCCCAAGATTTTCTGAACCTAAATCAATGTTTTCTGGTACCCCAATTGCATGAACACCCAAGTTCTGAAGTTGTTCACACTTTTCAAGTGAAGTAAAAGCAAAACGCACACTGCAATTGGAAATTTGTTTCTTGATCTCAAACATGCTACTTAGTGGATTCATGGTGCTAACAACAGCACCTAGATATAGAACACTAAAGAAGATGATGGGAAAGTGAACAGAATTTGGCAACAGAAGCAAGACCACATCACCTTGAGAAACACCCAGGTGGTGTAGGCCTGAGGCCATGGATTGGACTAAAGGTAAAACCTTTGAGTAAGGTATTGAAAACCCAGACGATGAATCGATCAAAGCAGTGACCCCATCATGCTGGTGAGTGAAAACGTAGGAAACGATATCAAGAAATGGATCATTGGGGAGAGATATAGAGGAATGCTTACTGGAATAGATTCCTGTTTTCGGTGAATACCAGTTAGGAAAATGAGTAGCATCGGATTCTGAAGTTTCGTTGCTGAAATGTGAACTCGTGCTTGTGGCCATTGACGCAGAGTTTAGAGGAAGATCTTGACTTGTCAAGGGATGCAAAAGGAAGAGCTATGGTTTTTGGCTCTGCCACCTTTGTGTTCCAAAGTCGAAGGAGTGGTTTATTAATAACGGAGAGTGGCAATAGAGAATGGAAATGTGGGGATTGATCATAAAAAATATTATTTACTAAAAATTATTAAATGATTTATCATAAAAAATATTATTTTATTTAATAATAAATTTATATTTTTTTTCAAGATAAATATTTAATTTTTTACTATTAATTATTAACTAAATAAACATTATTAAATGAATTATAAATAATAAAATAAATCGAGATTATATAATAATTTTTCGTTGTTTTACTCGCTCTTAGTCTTTAGAAAAATCTTATAAAATAAACTTATTGATTGGTTTGATTTATTTGACTAAGGTGACACGTAGACTTCCAAACTATTGACTTATCTTGCAAAACCATTTGTTGGACTTGGAACGGAGGATTGGCATTTTGGTCCAACAAGGCAATCAAAAAGGAAACGGTCAGATACAAATGGATTACTAGTTTCGAATGGGATGTAAAAACAATTACTCGGATAAGTTTTAGGTCGGATACTGTCAGGTCAGGTAAAATTGGATACAGGTTATTTTAAGTTGATTTGATGTTTTGACTCGATTCAGGTCGGGTACGGGTCCATTTCAGATTGGGTTCAAACGGTTCGGATCCAAATCGGATAATTGACAGTTTCGTTTCAGGTCGGGTTCATTTTAGTTCGGTTGTATTTCAAGTCGGGTTCATTTTAAGTTGGTTTTGTTTTAGGTCGAATTAATTTTACTTTTAAATTTATAATAATTTAAATTATTAATTTTGATTTTGTATAAATACGTAAAAATGAATAAATATTAGACTATAAAGTTAAAGATTAAATTTTGAAATTTAAAATATCAACATTAGACTAAATTATGAAAATTAAAAATTAAAAACATTAAAGAAAATTAAAAAATTCAATAATAATCAATTAAAAAATTAATTTATAAGTTATAAGGACTAAATATAAAAATTATAAATTAATAATAATTAAAAGTATTAAAAAATTTAACTTTAATATACTTTAATACATTATAAATTTATAATTTATAATTATACTATAGTTTAATATATTTCAATAATGAAAAAAAAAATTAGACAATATATAGAATTTATATTATAATTGGAATAATAGTATATATAAAATTAATATTATATAAGAAACTTATACTATATGTAAAAATTATACTATATATGGAGTAATATTATAAATGGACTAATATTATTTTTGAAAATGGATTAATAATATATGAAATAATACAATTTTTGAAAATAAAATAATACTAAAATAAGGATTAATACTATTTATGACATAATATCATTTATGGAGTAATACTATTTTTGCAAATGAAATAATACTATAAATGAATTAATACTATATATAAAAAATAAAATTATAATATATTAAAATATGAAACACATAATACTATATATAATACATTAATAATTTAATAACTAATATAAGTATTTATATAATATATATTGATAATTAAATATATAGTGATTAGATATATAATATATTTATAATGTATACAGTTATTAATGTATACATAATAGTAATATACATAGTACATTAATATATATGTATATACATATATCATATATATGTATGTTATATGTATATTGCTTTATGTTGTTAGTTGATGATTGAATTAATGTTGCTGATTTTTGTCTGGTGGTGATATTTTATTAGATAAGAAGTCACCCATAATTAACCTTGTTGATGGCCTTTAGATTTTTTAGTGCTCGATGATAATAATTCTGGTAGTAAAATATTTGTTATAGATTTATAAAACTTTTGCTATAAGATCTGAGAGCTCACATTTTATACATTAAATTTTTGCTATAAAATTTTGTCTATGATGTACATTTATAGCTTTTATTAAATTTCTTTTTGTAAGTTATACATTATTGATAATAGAACAATCACAATTTATAAGTGTTATTTAAAATTATAATTTAAAGTATAATCTGAAATTTTAGTATTGTAATTGTTTAAAGTTGTATAATCTGAATTTTAGTAAATTAAAATCATTTTTAATAGATACTTGATATTTATACTTGAACTTAATTTACTTAAGATTATAATTTAAACTTAAAATATGTGAAATTTTATTAAATATTAAGTTTATTAATTTTATTGTATTAAAAAAATATAATTGTTATTTATAATGACATGTATATTAATTTAAAAGGTGAATTTATACTAATAAGTTAGGACTTATAAATATAATATCAAATTTTTTATTATATAATTTAAAATTAATAAGTATTTATAATATAAGATTATTAAATATTTATAATAAGTATGTTATAAATATTAAAATATAAATATAAATATGTTTGTAATAAGATCATTATAAATATAATATAAGTATGTTATATGTACGATATAAATATTTATAATAAAATTTAACTATAAATTATTAATTAAAAATTAATAAGCACAAATTATATAAATATTATGTTAATATTAAAAATATAATATAAGTATGTTATATAAAATATTTATATAAATATTAACATACATAATATAAATATTTGTATTAAAAGTATAATATAGGTATGTTATATAAATTATTTATATAAATATTACGTTGATATTAGTTCAGGTTAATAACATGTCGGGTCATTTATCATGTTGATTTTAAAACAGGTTGGATTTAAAACAGGTCGGGTACAATCAGGTCTCGGGTCAATTCAGTCTGGTAATATCGGTTATCTGTTAAGTCAGACTCGGGTTCAGGTTCGTTTCAGTCGGATACAGGTCGGGTTTCAGGTCTACAGTAACAGGTTGGAATCGGGTTTGGGTCATTCTCGGTCGAATATAGTTCGGGTTCGATTACTACAGTAACAGGTCCAACTCGGGTTCGAGTCAATAACAGTCGGATACAGATCAGGTTCGGGTCATTACATCCCCGGGTCAAACCAAGTTCTGACTCGAACAGGTTTCAGATCGGTTTCCAGATCGGGTCAACTTTTTACATCCCTAGTTTTGATCCACAATATTCAAAATTCTAGACATATCACGAATATCGTTAAACATCATTAATGTTAAACATTGTTAAATATTATTAAATTAATTAATAAAAATTAAAAATTTTAAAGATTTAGTATATAATTATAAATTATTAGAAATAAAATTTTAATTAAATTAATTACATATTAAGTTGTTAATTTTTATTAATAAGTTAATGATATTCAATATTAATAATATTTAACGATACTCGACGCCCATGGTATACTCATCTCTTATTTTATCATATTTTGATAGAGTTGTGTTGTTCTTGTCTAACTTTTAATATCAAACTGGATTTAATTTTTTTTAAATATATATTTTAATTTTTACTTAGCAAAATAATAATTTAGATTTGATATGAAAAATTTTGAGTGGCCCCTAAATTTTTTAATGATTTTAAGATATTTAATAAAAAAATTAAGTGAAAAATTTTAATTAAAATTATTCAAAACTTTTAAATTTTAATATGATTTTTTTATAAATCTTGAGTGGAATAAATTAATATCTAAAAAAATAGGGTCAAAAGTAACTACCCCCTGACTATTTGTTAAATTGTTCAATATTAACTATATGTTAAAAGAAATTTTATAAAATATTAATTTTATACAAAACCTAATTTATATTATTTAATTATTCAAGTCAACTGAATCGAATCCAACGATTTAAATCAATAACAATTATTCTTTTTTTTTTTCTAATTTAAAGTATTAGTCAAGCAGCCGTTGCCTCGTCACACTGTTTTTATTACTTCTATCTAATTATTAAAAAATATTACATATTACATTATTTAACATTCAAACATGTCTCGAAAATGACATATAAATTAAATTTTAATTAAAATTCTACTTGTATTTTATTTTTAACTGTTTCATTCTTAATTGGATGTTTAATATCTAAACTAGGGTCGTAAATGAGACGAGACAGATCGCGAGTTACTCGAGTTCGGTTAAAATTTGATTCGATTGGACTCGATTTGAGCTCGGACTCGACTCGAGCTCTTAACGAGCCGAGCCGAGCTACATGATACTCGACTCGAAAAACTCACGAGCTACTCGAAAACATAAATATACTATTTTTTTATTTTTTTTGTAATTTAAAATCTAAATTTCTAAACTTAAAACCCTAAAATCTAAACTTCAAACATAAGTCTTAAACCCTAAATTAAGATATTAAAACCTAAAATTAACAAGTTTGAGTTTATACAATTTGTGTATCAAAGTTTTTTTTCCATTAGGCTTTAACTGAGACATGAGAGATAAGAGTTACTCGAGTCTAACATGGTCAAAGATCGGTCAATACTTGACTCGATTAGGCTCGAAAAAAGCTCGAACTCAACTCGAGTTCCTAACGAGCCGAGTCAAGCTCAAATATTTCAGGCTCGTTTAAAATTACTCAAGTTCGAACTCGACACAAAATCTTAATGAGCCGAACCGAGCTTAACACTACTCGAACTCAACTCGACTCGTTTACGCACCTAATTTTAACACCCACAGCATAACGCTATTTTTTTTAAAATTACATCTTAAGCTCCACTAATCACCTAAATGGTACAAATCTCTGGGTTAATACGTAAGATGATAGTGATTTTTTATATAGTTTACCTTAAAATTAAATTAAAATATTATTTAAATTAATTTAAAATTATTTTTCAATTTGTTTAAGAATAATTATATTAATTATTTATTTTTATTAAAGTATATAGATTATTCTTAAAAATGTTAATAAAAAGATATTCCTTCCAACGTCATCATTTTCGTTCATCAATTAATAGTGGACGGCTTAATTAAATTATTTTAATAGTATAATGACATAATTAAAAAATTTATAATGCAATGGTCAAAATACAGAGGTAGTTTCCCCTGGTTTTTTTGTAGAGTAAGAAAAATTAAACTCCAAAAAATCCAAAGGTCAAACATAAAATTAACTTTCTTTAATGTCATTATATTGACAATTTAAAAAAAACTATTGATACTAGGAGCATAGTCTTCTCCTAGGGGTATAATACTAATAAATTTAGAATTGATTTTTTTTGGATCGACACTCGAACAATTAATGAATGGGGACGGACAATAAATTTGTTGATAAAATATCCATGTACGTTCAAATTTAACTCGATCCTATAGTTCGTTGATCCGTCGTAACATAAAATATTATTTTTAAAAAAATCAAATAAAAAATTAAAAATAGAAAAAAAAAACAAAATTTTGATATATCCATCCTTACTTCTATTTGTTATTTTTATTTATTCTATTTATTTAATTTTTTTTATAAATTCGTTACATTTTAGATTCATATTAGGATAATTAAATAAAACGTTTAATAAAAATAATTAAATAAATTAGACTTAACGACTTAAATATCAAATTATAACAAATCGATAATTTAATTAGCTAAAATATAACGATTAAAACTTTAATAATTAAAACCTAAAAAAATTGAAAAAAAATGACGACCATTAGAGTTTACCCAGATTTACAACCATATAAAAATACCTTGCATAGTACACTATATTCTGAAATTATGACTTAAAACAATTGTTAAATAAGTATTATAATAATATGATTATATATTAAAATATATCATCAATTGTTATGTTCCACTTTAGACTAGCAAAGCTTGAAGACAGTCATTATAGCCGCCCGGACATTGAAACTTACCTGGCCTGCACTGGACAATATAATTCCGACACATCTACTTGCTTGTAATGTAATAAGTATGTTCTTCGGGTAACGAGAAGGGCTCTAAATGGGACGAGACAGATTGTGAGTTATTCGAATTTGATATGGTTAAAGTTCGGTCAAAACTCGACTCGAGCTCGAACTCGACTCAAGTTTTTAACGAGCCGAGCTACATGATACTCGACTCGAAAAACTCACGAGCTACTCGAGAAACATAAATATATTATTTTTATTTTTTTATAATTTAAAATCTAAATTTCTAAACTTAAAACCCTAAAATTTAAACCTTAAACATAAGTTTTTTGTATCAAAGTTTTTTCTTCATTAGACTAAGAGTTACTCGAGTCTAACATGATCAAAGATCGATCAATACTTGGCTCGATTAGGCTCGAAAAAAGCTTAAACTCAACTCAAATTCTTAACGAGTTGAGCCGAACTCAAATATTTCAGCATTTAAAATTACACCCCTAATAATGAGGGATCAAATTAAAAAAATATATAAATTTTATTGTTTAATTTTACTCTCTTTTGTATTTTGATCATTGAATTTAAAAAAATTAATTTACTTACTCAACCTTTATTAAATCTCAAATTATGTTCCAACGTGATAAATTAATTTAAAATCAGCTGTTTTATATTTTCTTGTAATTGTTTTTGTGTTTGCTACGTATAAAGCCACGATATTTTATAACCTTTATGTCTATTAGAGTGTATTAAAATGTCTTACAACCGCAATATTTTCTATTATCGAAATAGTATCTGTAATGTTCATAATCACGATAAAACGTAATACGACCGTAAATACGACTATAACTCCAACTTAAATCTCTAATTCATGACTTATCTTTTAGATTTGTTTTGTGCCATCCAGAGCCGACTCTAAAACGAGCGGTTAAAACTCTCTTTGACATCTCCTAAGTTGTAGAGATTATATCACGGTCCGGATTACCGTGTCTTTCGTGGCTTTTAACCAACAAAAATCACATATTTCGCTACTAATCATTCATGTCATTGTTCTAATTTCTAAAATAATATAAATTTTAAATGACATAAAAATATAAAAATCATTGATAAATAAATAATTTAAAAATAATAATAAAATCAATAATTATAATTTTATAAGATTTTAATTGAAATAATAAGTCATATTCATAGTATAATTTCTGCGAAACGATGAGTACTGTGGTTTATGACCGTTTCCTTTGATCGCCATGTTGGACCAAACTATCACTCCTCCATTTCAAATCCAACAAATAATTTTTCCAAGTCTGTGAGTCTACGATCACAACCCCAATGAAAATAAATCAAACCAATCAATAATTCTGTTTTATTTTATTTTGTCTAAAATCTCAAAATATTTGTAAAAGTATATAAGTTAGTATATGATAAAATTATAGATTGATTATCCTAATATATAAAAATTACAATTTAATACTTATAAAAATTGTAAAATTATAAACTAATTTAATGAAAAAAATATATTTTAGCTATAAAAAATATTTTTTATGAATAGTTTCTATGTAGGAGAGAAGGAAAGGAAAATTTGTTACTAATAAGTTTCAAACCCATAATTTAGGGAGAAATTGTATCATAAACTTTTTCTATCAAGTTATTTGAGGTCTCAATCAATCAAATTCGTACATTTTATTTTTTCAAGGTGAATCATAATTTTTTTTACAAATAATTAATGAGTAGGTAATTAATAGTTATTAAATATAACTTAAAATGAATGAACCTAATTATTTGGATCACGGATGACGTGGTGAACAAAGTTCATAACATAATCTTTTCTATGTATGGGATAATAATTTAAAAGTTAATTTTATAAAAAAAAAATAATTTATGTTGGTTAATTATTCAAGTAGACTGAATCGAATCTAGCATCTTGGACCGATGGTAATAATCCATTGTTTTTTCTTTTTAATTTTAAGTGTTGATCAAGTCAATAAAAGTGATCTGTCTCTTGGTCATTCTTTCTTTGATGTTTCACTTTAAAATAGTGAATTTATGATTATGATTTAAAATTAAATTTTAAAAAATAAAATATATAATGTATTTTTAAGATTTAAAACTTAAAGTATAAAATGTAAAAATTTAGGTTAAATTTTATAATTTAATTTTTAAATATTTTTAGCGTAAGACCAAAAGCATGAGTAAGGGATAATTTTTTTTTTTTTCTGGTCAAGCAGCCATTGCCTCGCCACGGTGCTATTTATTACAACCATTCCATTTCCATTGTTGAATAGTATACCTTACATTATTCAACCTTCAAACATGTCTGAACAGTAATATGTGAACTAAATTTCAGTCAAATCTCTACTCATAGTTCATTTTCAACGGTTGCATTATTAATCCGGCGTTGAAGATCTAAACTTTTAATTATAGAATATAAAATTTTAGATTATTTTTTAAAATAAATTTATAATATCTATTTATTATATAATATAAACTTTGAAATTATATCTATTTATTTTTTAAAATGATATGATTCTTTTAAATTAATATAGTATTAATCTTATAAAATTTGAAATTATATCTATTTATTTTTTAAAGTGAAAAGATAAAATCTAACTGGATTTTTAACTTTTTTTATAATTTAATTAAATATAATTTAAATTAAAAGTATCACAACTTCGTTACACCAAGTTTGATATAAATACTTTTGTTTTAAAAATCTATTTTTTCATTCTCTTTACCTACGGTACGATGATAATATTAAAACATTATGACAAATTAATCTTTTTAATAATTTAATATTTAAATTAAATATTCGACTCGAATTCAAAATCTTTTTTAAATATTAAAAAATTATGACAAATTATGTTTATGTTCAGGAACAGTTACTATCTTCATACTAATATTTATTCCAGAAAATGGATCCATCCTACCATCTTTATTTCTTCTATATGAACGTATTTCTATTTTCCCTCAGCAAATAACCAGACAGAAATTGAGTTAATAAAAAATTTCAGCATCCTTTAACAGTTTAACTACACTGTTTGTAAAAAAATGATGGCTTCTTCTGTAAACATTAAATAACAAAACGTGAATGCATATATGAATATCAGGATAAATAATTCGTATAGAATCAGATGTGGTCCGTTAAAACAATCACGATGGATCGGTGTCGAGTTTCGGAACTATGGCAGACGATAACTCGATATGAGAAACACGGACTGCACCGATTAGCCGCTCTGGCAGCTCATCTGTGGTATTTGCCTGAAGTGGAGAAAAGAAAAGGAATTTAAAAAGAAATGCAAGCATTTTAAGCCTACACAACTATTATGAATCTACTCTTTGCCCCCTAACATGTCATTTATGCCGTTTCCTACCAAATCTGATTGCTTGCAAGTCAGTGTATTGGATCTTATAGCCGATCAATACGAAGCAAGTATTTTTTTCCCCGAAAAGAGTTAAGGGACGCGACTTATAGAAGCGTACCTGTACAAGAAATGCCATGTCAACCACCAATGACGTAATTACACCAATGACAAGCCCCAGAACTCCATTAGCAACCGTTGAAGAACCTATGTCGATATCAACCTACATAGAGAAATGAACAGAAAGGACCATATCAGTCTCAAAGATGCTTACATAGTGCTACATTTAGGTATTAAAGCAACCATAAGGATCCTTACTTCCAAGTACTTGGGACCACGGATATAGTTGCAATCAACGGCTTTTCCCAGCAAACAAGGGGTGGTCCCAACACTCTGCCGCACAATCCATGATCCCTGAAAGATTCAAGAACAAGTTTTATAGGAGCCAAGCAAATAATAGACAAAAAGAACAATGGAGGGACAATTTAGAATGAAGACTGCTTCCAACTATCTCAAACATCCTGATGCAAACATAAATCCGAAAACAATGATGAAGAGAGATACCTTTGGCACGGACGGAATAAGCTTCAGCCTACTATTGCGGAATTCATCATCACCATCAACAAATCGCTGCAAAAGGGAACCAGGTACTAGTTCCCTAGTCACAAAATAAAACACCATGCTATAGTGTGTTGAGCCAGGAACCTGGAGCAAAAACAACATAATACGCTAAGCGTCCAGATCCATTGGTACTAATATAAAACACTTCCTGCATCATGATGACTTACTTGAACATTAAAGACCAAAGAGAAAAGGCCCTTTTGTGAAGCAATCTACAAAAGTAAGCAATGAGGATCAGAGAGCCGTAAATATACTCCATGAAGGAATTAACTGATTTTCCACACCAACATAAAGAAAATCATCGCCATAGAAACTTGGTCAAGGCAGAACATGGTTCTTATAGGTTTAATAAGATTCCCAAATTGATCCATTTAACAACATAAAATTAGCATGACCACAGCTTCCTGTTTTGAAGTTCCTTCATTTCCATAAAGAAAAGCTTCCTGTTTAGCCTTGTACAAAATCTATCATAAATAATTATTTTCGATAAATAACATGGATAGGTTTGAAGGTTGTGGATTCTGTTCCCAAAGTAGTATTGGATGAAGGTTTGAGGTCCTAACTTCAAGTCTTAGCACGCAGATAGGGTGGGCAAAGGAATGAAGACTGATACCTCCATTTAGCAACCTAACCAAGAGTTAACAAAAGATTTTGATCTGCTACATGCATATAGCCTGGATCCAATCTGAATGAAACTATTTCAGGTTGTGGAGTTACTACATACAAGAAATGTCACTCAAAAAAACATAGGTGAACCAATCAGTTTCAATGCAACCAAATTTGTTTCCCATGTGTATCCCGATGTCCACCATGATTCCAAATAAAAGGCTTAAACAGAGGCATAACAGAGACCAAGAATAGAAAATGAAGCAGAAATAAATTAATATACCAATGATACAGTAACAATCAGCTTTCTACGGAATTTAGATACAGAAGTGAAGCAAAACAGTAGAGAGGCAAGCAACATAAAAGGTAAGTTCTCAGACTCACTTGTGCAGCACAGCCTTGACGCCTAACAACATGATCCATTTTTTTTGTGTCTTTAAACCAATCAACAGCAACAAGATCCATTAAATGCTTCCCTGCAGGAATCTTCATTGCATATTGGGGGAAGTCAAAACAAACAAAAACATAAGACACCGATTTGGATGTGCAAAATGTATTAGAATAAGCAAGCACAAGAATGGGAACCTTTGTTTTGTTGTAACAAAAATGCTGGCTTCGGACTCTGAAATTGTTACCATTGGATATTGTCCAACAGTTACGAGAATTACCACGGTCATCACGTCGTAGATTACCAGAAAAGTATGACAAATCAATTTTATGATTTGGTTCTTCTTCCAGGGCTTTAATTAATAAAAACATTGTATATTTGAGAAAAGAAGTCAGTCCCACAAATTTATCTACTACAATTACATAAAAGAATCCAATATAACATTTCTAGGACCCTACCTGTTCTCTTGACATCATTGTCACTTTTTGTTGGATATGCCTGAAACTTGTAGTAAAATAAAAACCTATAGTTAGGAATAATCAAACAAAAAAAATATATATAAAGATAATGGTAATATAAAACCTCTTGTTCTGCCTCAGGTATTTGTTCTTCATCATCATCAGAGTATTCATCCATCAACACAGAGTTCCGGTTTGCAGCATTTGTTTGATCAAGTGAAGGAGCAGGAGGAACAGATAACTCATTTATCTTTTGAGTCTTCTTTGAGGAAATCGAAGACGAGGACATATTGACCATAACTGGGATTCTGGGAGGAGCACCTCTATCATCTGTTTGAGCAAACCATTCACGCAATCCTGTAATAAGGTAAAACGGTGTTTAAAAAAGTTGATGAATAAAGCAGGAATAAAACATGAAAGAAATAATATTTTCTTAACATCCACTCACACCATTAGTTTTTGCTTCTGCGACCTGATTATTTGAAAAAGATTGGGATATCCGGATGCAAATAAGACAGGTATTGCAACAAAAAAGAGGGGGGAAAAACCCTTTTTCTTGTTGTCGATGAAAGTAAGGTGAATAGAAAGAAGTAAACCAAGGAAACATGAAATGTTATCCTATTTTTCAATGTGATTTAACATGAAAAATAGAGACAAAACTCACCGGCAACACTATTTAACATCTGAAGAAGACAATGTTGCTGAAATGATGAAATATAACCAGCTCCCCATCCTTTTAAATCAATCTGCATAAGATGCTGCACCTGTGTTCTAGGCTTCCCATTTCGTGATTTCATAGGGGAAATGTTGAACCCTCCACCTGAGAAAATTAGACTTAGTGTGCAATATACTACAAATTAAATACTTGTCTTTCAAGTCTCAACACAACCAAGGAATTCACATAAACTTACTCTCAACATGAGCACGTACATATCCTGGTTGTGGACCGCAATTCTCATGCTCCCTAGAACGAAATAATACAACTGCACCATAACCAGAACAGAAAAGAGGAAATATCTGAAGCTAGAAAATAAATATATAGTTAATACATACGTAAATCTGAAAGACTTACCATAGCTTCCGTCATCATTTCGACGCCAATAACGCACATAGCATAGGTCACGGGGCCATACAAACCTGCAAAAGCATGGAGCCATACACTCTAAAATTGTCCATGCTTAATGAACGAAGGATAAACAAGATTTCTTTTGAAAATTGAAGCATAATTTTAGAAATGTTCTACAAGGTCACAAAAATAATGCACAAAAAAGTGAACAAAGTGTTTTAATTAAAGCTTAACAATAAGTAGGCCTGTACAAGTATGTTCATAAAAAATGTTTATATGAAGAAGAAATTTTAGCGGGCAATGCCACTTACTTCTCAACAATCTTATTGGAAAAGCCATTCTAATTTGCATGCCAATACTTCAGTAAAATAGCAAAGATAGATAAAACAACCATAATGCAGAAAAGATTCAATTCCTCGATCCTTGTAAATGCACCTATAAATAATCATTTCTCTCCATCTCTAGGCCTTTTCTATTATTTCCGCTCCAATTGCTCAATGTCCCCCCTGCCTCTTATTCATACAGCGTAGTTTTATCTTTTCTCATTCCTTCTTTTTGTGCTAACCAACATGCTTAGTTTAACCTGTCCTTTTTTTTTGGATTTTCTAAGTGCTTCGGTTAGATAAAATATAGTGTCAACAACCAAAGGTTGCTTCACATAAAAAAAATATGTGCTAAAAAGGGGTTTCCAAGTTCTGATTTGTGTCTTCCTAAGAGTTTTGGATTCCAAACAGAACTATGCTGGTACTTTTTCAAAAGATAAATATTCACTAAATGAAAAAGAAATTATTTAAATTGGAGAGAATATATTACACAGGGAACCAGTCCAACTGAAGCCTGTGATAAAGTATAGCTGTATGCCCATCAACCTCTTCAACTAAACTACCATACTGAAAGCTACAATCCCACCTGCAGAAGGTAAATAATATAAATAAGCAATATGGAAACTTCCCAAAGAATCAAAAACAAATCTCTCACAAATTCAGTGGATAAACAAGGGTCCACATCTGTCTCATGCGTATAGAAAATTAAATGGTATATATTTTAGGAAAATTATTCAATACACATGTTACACAAACCTCTGTTTTAGAGGTTAGGGACTTACTTTAGGGTATTAGTTTGTAGGGTTTAAATTTTAGGGTTTATGGTTAGAATTCAGGACTTAGGATTTAGATTTTTTAAAGAGTAAAAATATGAAGGCTTGGGTAACTTTTTTTACACTGCATGTGTATTGAAAAATTACTCTATATTTTAACAGCTAAAATATAAAACCTACTCAAATCGAGTCCCATCCATGCTCATTACAAGACCAAATATTTCCTCACAAGTAGCTTCCACAACACCTACAGCTTTCATTGCCCTACTACAACTCCTTGGCTACATAAAGAAAATATAAGCCATAGTTATCACCCAAAAGTTATTGAAGCACTGAGAAAAAAATAGAGGCATAGAACAAGAAATGAAACAGTTCCATACAAGATAATCAACTCCAAGAAGCTCTTCAAAAATGCGAAGTCCTGTCATATCAAGTAAAAGATTCAAGTTCATAGTGATCCATCGATGCCACTGCAACATTGTGATAACTGAAAACCTACTTGTACTTGGATTGAATTTTAAAGCCAATAAAATGGAATGTTAAATTAAAACTAACCATTTTGACATTGAAGGAGGCGCCAATGTTTCCTAGAAAATGCTTGGTTGTTGGCATTTTGATTTGATAATTCTGAGTCAAACTCCTGTGTCCAGTCGAATATTGAATCTGGGGGACCTGGCATTTTTATATAAATGTTGAGTTTCTGATCATTGCACTAAATAATGTAGAAAAGATGCAAAAAGGAAATCAAACGAGAACCATTTCCAATTGTCGTTCTCCTGAGAAAATCTGGATGAGCATCATCTTCATCCTCTTGAGCACTAAACCTGAAGAAAATGTCAAGAAATAAAGTGCGGCTAAAGATCACTAATCACTTGTCTAGTTGTCTTATCATTTCCTTAATAAACTAGGGAATATGCCAACAACCGATGAGAAATGAGATAAATCAATTCATTTTAATTTAACAGCCATCCTTGTATATTGCTAGAGAAAACGAAGTAGGCTTTATTCAGCGTGACAGTAAACTCAAGAGGCATTCAATCATGCTTAAACCAGCATTAATGCAAGGATAATTGTTCTTCCTTCTCCCACTAGTTTATGACAATAACCCTCTCTACCCATGAGGATTTGATGATCCAAAAAGGCAGCTAAGTAGCTTAAAAACCCAAAGCCTCACCCACCAGACCCACCACAAAAACAACATTCACTTTATTAACACACATAGCCAACAGCAAATAGAAGATTGATGGTAAATTGGAACTTACTGACTTTCATGATCTGATGAAGAAGCAGTCCTCCCATTATCCATTCCAGATTTATATTCAAAAGAAATATATTTGTTGCCATTTGCAACTTTTGACTCTTGATGCTGCATATGAAAATAATATAACTAGACAAATGAAACAATCTGGGTAACAGATTAACATATGAAAACAACATATTTAGTTCACAGAGAAAATACGATCCTTGCCCATTGCACAGGAATTATAAGGGAGAACCAACTTCAAAATGAAAATCTGAAACAGGGAAAGAAAGCAAGAATTAAGTTACAAACTCGGAGATCACCTGATCAATTACAGACTCTATCTTTTCCTTCCACATAAGGGCTTCCTGGATGTTGAATGCTGCCATCTAGAAAGAAGCATACAGACATGAATTTATTTTAGGTTTCGAAAAATTCAAAAGTATAAGATTTTGTAACTAGATGTAAAAGGAAACATAGGGGGTCAAAGAGGCCACATAGTAAGTCTGAAACAAGTGTCACTTATGCTTTCACAATGACAAATAAACACAATGCCATTTAAACATTTATCACTGTGACAACAGATATCACTCTAACCACATCATATAAAGTTTTCATTCCATTTAAAAATAAATTTATCCATAAAAAGAGGCTAACTCAACTCAGGATGTACCAGATCATCAAGAGAAAACAAAGTAGAACCCAAGTATATGTCTATATAGTAAAGCCAAGGGCATCGCCAATCTATGCTAATGTGACCGGAGTCCTTCAGCAAAGGACCGCCAAAACCACTGTTAATTTGTCAAAGTACATGATATAAGTAATTGGTGATTGTTCAGGTCAAAGGGGTTCATTCCTAGGAACTCCCCTCCTAGTGGCAGGTAAGAGCCTAAGAGAAAAGAAGCCAAATTCCAGTTTCATTCTCCAAATTGAATAACCAACCAAGCTATATGAGGTTATAATGAATCAAAGAATACATATTGATGTTCTATTTTTCTATCAATTAAAATAAGAACAAACCGTAATTCTGTGGGACTTCTCTTTCTTGTTGTAAACAGATAAAACATAAACCATCTGCAAAAACAAAAACCATGAGAAAGTCAAAATGAAGAATAAATGTGTATTCTATCTGAAGGAATACATTTCACTATGTACTGAAATATAACTCCTAATGGAACATAATAGTGGTAAATAGCCAAGCAGAAACTGAGACAATAAGCAAGAGCCAGCATGACTGCATGAATCTCTTGACAAAAGTGAGTGAGGTGGGGGAAGAAAAATAAAATATACTAAGCAAATAAACAGTACATTTGGTCAAGAAGAAGACTACCAATCACTATAAGAAAACAATATAAAATATAATCATCATGGGCACATGAATGCCGGTTGTTTTTGGCCAGGAAAAAAAAGAATTCAAGTTATTTATGATTTGACTATATGCTTTTACACACATCTATTGCATACATGAGATTGGACATTCTCAGCTCATAGCTACTGACAGAAACATTTTGCACGGTCATTACCATTAGAACAACGCTGGTTTAAAATAGAATACAAGCAAACACACACATATAAATGACAAGACAACTCACGTGTCCATGGTGAGTTTTCAAGCCTCGATCCTCCACTCTACAATTTCCGTCTATCAACATGGTCTTTATTGGAACCTGGTTTTGAAAACACAAAAATTCTTAATCGTTAACAACAGTGCTCGAATCTAGTTATAAAATGAAAACATTACACAAAAGCGAATAGTCAAAACAAAAGAAACGCAAAGATTCTTCCAAAAAAATGAAAATAAAAATTAATCGGTTCACTTTTCAAAAACAGTAAGAATTCAGAGAACGTATACCTTTTTCGACAAGATGCTCCTGCTTTTGCTAAAAGTACAGCATCATAAAAAATACAAGTTCAATTACTGAAAATTAAATTAAACCAAATCGAATTGCTCTTAATTTAACATTTTAAAAGCAACTTTTCTTTCTTCTGAATCTAAAAGTAAATACTATAAAATACTTCAATATTCTATGAAGCTAAAAAATGGCTAAGCAAAATTAAGAAATCAAAACAAACTAGTTAAAAGACCTGATTATCGTGTGGCTTTCTCTTGTAGTAGGCCAGAAGCCGATTTTCTAGCACGAAATACCGCATGTGTATGAAGGAACGGCCGATCTTCCTTCGTCCATATCTCACCATCCATCCTTCGTACACCACCTTTGACATTCTTGACCTCTCTAAAACAACCGAAATCCCAACCTACTATGCAAAATCGGAAGCTTAGATCGCAATCTTTGCTTCCGCGATATCAGATCCGCCTAAGTCATTTGATCTATAACCGTCACTCACTTTATCTTTGAAATTAATACGAATCAGAGATGCTAAATTCTTGTTTCAAAAATACTTGTTTTCTTCTTAATTCAACATTGCGGAAGAACACGAGAATCACAGAATCGAATTTTGATTTTGTATACTGCGAAACAAAGAGGAAATAAGAAAACAAGTAAACTTCTGAGGAGGAGAAAGAGACGAGTGCAAGCGGGATCAAATGAAGCTTACAGTAGACAAGTAAATTAGCTTTTAGGAAAAATAAAAGGGAAGAAGATAGACAGCGTATTTTGAAAGAGAACGGGGACGGTAAGAACTCATGTTAATATTAGTGGGTTTTAATATTGTTATTATTTTTAGGGAGAATGATCTTTATGGCCCCTCAACTTTATTAATTAAATGATTTTATATCTTAAATTTTATCATATTTATTTTATTAGTAGTGTTTAAACGATTAATTTAATAAATTAATTTTTAATTATTAATTAAATTAAATATTTTTTTAAAAATAGTTAATTGAGTCAAGTGAATTTCGGTTAATTCAAAGAATTTATTGTAATTCAATGTAAAAATTGACATTTTTTAAATGTTTTTACTTTTGTTAGATAACTTTTGGTACCATTTTTAGTGTGGATTAGAAAATTTATTTGAATATTAAAATTTTAATGGATCTAGACTTAAATTTTTATAGTAAGTGTAATATATATTTAATATTTTAGGTAATTTATTATTTCAGTTAATTAATTAATTTTAAATTAATTTTTTTACCAGGTGAAGGGTATGTTCTGGTATTCAAAATATTCAGGTATAGACATTTGAAATTTCTTTTGGGGTCTTTTTGTTTCTGGTGTGCTACTTGGGTAATCTCCAGTAGCTTCAATTGGTGGTACAGCTTCAACACAATCAACTCAGTGGAAAGATACCCGGCTTCGGGTGAGTATTCGATCGAGTCGAGTTAAAAAATTTTAAGTTATTCGAGTTGACGAGTCACATTTTACAACTCAAACTTTATTTAAAATTTTTTCGGTTCGAGTCGAGTTTAAGAAATTTGAGTCGAGTCAAATCGAGTCGAGTTTCGAGTGTCTATAAATATTTAATTATAATTATTTATCATGTTATAATATGATTTGATTCCAATTTAGACGACTTTCTCTAATCATATAAGATATAATGTTTTTTTTCATATATAGCAATATTTCTTTATATTTTTATATATCAATATATATATATCATATAAAATTGAGAGATCCGTCTTAAACTTAAAAATTATTCTTTTAATTACTAAAAATTTCGAGTTATTCGAGTTTTCATTTTACAACTCAAACTTTATTTGAAATTTTTTTGAATCGAGTCGAGTCAAAACGAGTCGAATATTTTTACCTCGAGTCGAGTTATTCGGTTTTTTCAAGTCGAGTTTTACTCGCCCCTAACATTAGCTGGTAGAGATTATCAGAGTGCTTTATGGACTCATCAATTTCCCTACCAGGTGGATCCATCAAATCATTCCCAGGCTGCTGAAAACACAGGTTCTCCATTATTTTCCACTACCTTGTATTGCCATGGATGCAGTAGAGCACTGATCAATGTCTCCAAACACAACAGAACTCTATTTCTTTCCAATCTCCTTCAACTTTTTTCATGTCCCATGACTGTGCAGAATGATGTAAACGGTTCTGATCTTCACTCTTCTTCCATAATGCACCCGGACCTATTAACCCAATCCTTTCATCTATTACATCCAGTTCGTCGCGATCTACTGTTGCAGGCTCTTTTACTCCAGTGCAACGTTTCATGTCCCTTGATATGCCATCCTGCTCACCCATGAGAGCACAAGCCTCACAGGCTGCACATGTATAGCTAAAGACACGAACATTACTGTACCTCAACGTGTTGGCAAAGCTGTTAATAGCCCTTCTGCTGATGCTTATCCTTCATCTGTTCTTCCCACCCCTATGCCTTTTCTAGTTTGTTCTTCATGTTCCTCTCAAGCAGCATCCCCATCTTCATGTTCCTCTCAAGCAGAATCCCCATCATCAACATGTCTGAGGTTCATGATATTTTTTGCTATGAAGCTGGACTTTTTGCTTACGGAAAAGAATCGTAATAGCTTGTTGATGCATATATCTGATGATGATGATGATGGGGTGCCTACCATCCCTCTTGTTTTTCTGCTGAATTTAGGTAATTTGCATCCATAACACCTAATCTAACATCCAACCTCTTCAAACAAGCATATAAGATTACGACTGTTAACCTTTTAAGCATTATATTTATAGTTTCTGAATAGTACATCCTCAAACACATACATCAGTACGTATATAACCAACCAGCAGGCACATCCCCTTGTTTCTAGCATCCATGTATATACAGAAGAAAACATTTGAAGTCTCATGTAGAGCCGTTGAGCTTAGATAGCAAAAACAGGCAACCGGAGGATAGTAGGACAGAAGCCGAGAAACAAAGCAAATCCAGTGTAGAATGTATGGCAGTCTTCTTGCACTTGTCGAAAAATCCTATCAGAAGAAGCATCACGATTACGTGACCAAGCTTGGTTTTCAGTTCACTCACTGATTTGATTTCCAACCATCTTGGTCGTTCCTGTGTGCCAAAGTAGGAGGCATCAGAAATCAAATTTATAAAGAATGCCAGAAAGAAACATAGCCGGAAAATCACTGACCTTTAAAGCAAACATGCCAAAGAGATTCGACGTCGATGTACCCTTTTCCTTCGATTGTGCTTTTGCGATATCAAGATTGGAAACAAAGAGCTCATAGAGACCCATTCCGAAGACCAGCATCACTGTTCCCAGTAGATAGACATCTGGAAGAACAATACAGTGGCAATTAGTTGAAGATCTAACCACACATACCTTCAAAACATTGGGAAACTAGCTATACAGCCAATCAAAAGACTGAAATTTAAGCATTATTTGTAGCTCTGTTGTTTCTCCGATTTGTACTCTCTATCATCCATAAACATAAGAGCAAAAATATTGAGCTTTCTGTAAGGAACAAACCCTCACCTATGGCCTCAACCAGCAACAGAATCACTTTGCTCCGGTCCACAAAAAATTCCATGAAAGATGACACGATATAAGTGCAGCCCTGCATATCATAAGTGCATTCAAGAAGACAGAATAATGCAACATTATAAGTCTCCTCGTCTAACCAGCGGTCACAGAATAAAGGAACATAAATCCTATGCTCTTGGTGTCCTTACTCGTGCCTTAACACTAAAAAGAGAAAGAGTAAGTTTACGATTTAAAATTAGAATTTAAGGTTAGAACTTTGGATTAGGTTTTAGATGATAGTGTTTAGGATTTAGATTTTAAGGTTTAGAAAAATTTAGTTTTTTAGTGTTGGGGCATAAATAGAAGCGTAAAAAAAATTGATACCTAGATGGAAAAAAAGTTTCCAGAAGCTGATTAAAATCAGGGGTAGAGGTTTTGTTTAGAATTTAAAGTTTTAACCCTAAATTTTAAACCTTTAAATTAAAATCTCTAATCCTTGAATTTAAACAGGTACCATTAGTGTAGCGAATAATTTCCCCTTAAAACATAAAAATCATGTTTTCTCCATTACTATATCCTGAATTTTATATTGTCGTGTTTAGACTCTGAAAAGATCTCTGTTGTTGTCCTAGAACCTCAGCTCCAAGTAAGCAATATTACATCCATGAAACCAAATCTTGAAGACTTACCTTGATGAAACAAAGCAGTGATCCTGATAAGGACCCAAAAACAGCCAGAAGAATCATAAACCGACACCGATAAATGACCTGTAAAAAGACATAAAAAAATGGAGATAATTCCGAGACACGACATCTTATCTAAACAAAGAATACTTCCATACCTTCTCTATACGCTCTTCTGTAGCTTCCAAGTTACTGGATGAGGTCTGGGTGTCCAAATGGGGATTGGCTGCAGCAAAGGCCAGCGATGGGATTCTAGTACGACCAAGGGATGTTCCGGTGAGTGGGAATTTAGCGGAGGCACAAGGAGGCTGAAGTACAGAAACCCTTTTGAAGTTGGGTCCCAAACCGTGAGAATTGAGGTCTAATTGCATCGACGGCGCGGTGGTTCTGAGGGGTTTGGGGTTCGAATGTCGAGGGGTTGGTGGTTTCATCTTCATGGCTTGGGTGGCATCAAGCGTGAGCCAAGACGAATAAGACTGGTGAAATATACAGATAGAAATGGAGGAGCAGTGCAGCAATGGATTTGGAGCTGAGAAATTGCATCCAACTTTGTAAGCAAGATGAAAGTATTGGAGCCACACAAATCCGCCATGTACAGATGCATTCGACACTTTAAGTTCCGTCCAGTCTCGTGTTAGCTGCTGTCTGTTGATGATTGAAAGAAAGTAAATGATGATTTTATTTATTTTTAAAAATCTAAATGTAATTTATCTGATTTTAATAAAAGAGAATATCATTTAAATGACTTGAACTTTAATATTTATTTGTATGATATATATGAAGTATAAAATTAATAAAAAAATGTTACAAATTTAACTTTATAATATATTATTTTTAAAAATTAAAATTAATTAATAAATATTATTTTATAATCACATCAAACAATCGATATAATAAAAATTTAAATCATAACCTATTCCTATTCCTATTTTTTTTTTCTTTCGTGTGAGTGATAGATGACATTCACGTAACATGATTAGGGATGAGTTAGACATTCTATCTGGTCAGGGATGAATTGGGATTAAATTTTGACAGAAGTTAAAATATTAAATTTAAATATATAATGATTTATTAAATATTTAAATTTAAAATTTATTAGATGATATCTATTTTATTTAATATTAATTTAAAAATATAAATTATCATTAAATAAAAAATATTAAAGATATATGTTTATTTTTTAGTTTAATTCTTAATTGATTATATATTTAATAAATTTTTATATTTTTAAATCTACTAATTATTTTTATACCGACTAAATTATTATTTGATCAAATTATTTTTAATATTAATGTATATGTATATGTATATGATTCTAGGTCCAAATGGATATATTTAATATAATTTTCCGGAAGATATTGATTTGCGTATTGTAGAGAATACGAAAGGTACATGGCAACGTAGGAAAAGCAAGCAAAAAAGTAAGATACCAAAACCTTCCCCACCAATTAGACCCAATCTCGTACCCTTTTTCCTTTGCCGTCTAGCATTTGCCAAAGCCACCCTACAACACAACTTGACATAAATAAAACCATCACTCATTCCCTTCATATCCAATCTTCCTTCTTCCTAACTCGAAATGCCCTCGAATCCAAGATTCTCATCCGGTCGGGATCGCCGGACACCGCTCTGGTTGTGTTTTGCTGCCATTGTATGCACCATCATCACCTTGGCGGTAATCGTCGCAGGCATTGTTACCTACATAGGCTACATAGTTATACATCCAAGGGTGCCTTACGTTAGCGTCGTACACGCTCACCTTGACTCCTTACGCCTCGATTACGCCGGGATTCTACAAATTCAAGCCACCATTCAAATTCAAGCACATAACGGGAACGAGAAGGCGCATGCTAGTTTCTCGGACTCGAATTACACGCTTAGCTTGAACGGAGAAGACATTGCTCGGTTGGTGGCATCGCCGTTCGAAGTAAGTAAGAACAGTTGGGTTAATTTTCATTATTTGGTTGAATCGTCGGGTATACCCTTGGATCCGGAACAAGCAGAGAATGTGGACATGGCTTTGAAGCATGATCACATTACGTTGGATCTGAAAGGAAGCAGCCGGGTGAGATGGCGAGTGGGGCGGCTTGGGTCGGTTAGGTTCTTGTGCCATCTGGATTGTCACTTGCATTTCCATCCTTTGAATGGTACCTACATTCCTTCACGATGTACTTCCAATGCAAAATAATTTATTCTTTTTTTCTCATGTATTGTGTATCATAATATAATCAAATTTTATATTATATAGCGGATAAATATTTGATCGAGTTAAATAAAATAAAAATTCAAGTTAACTAAATACTACGAGAATTTTTTTATACAATAAGAACTTTTTTAAGAGTGGTCAAATCTAAAGGTTCGAACACAAGCCTTATTCCAAGTTGCGATATTTTTTAAGCCCATCCCGCCTTTTGATTTAGGTGAGCAAATTTGGGCCCAGCCAACTCGAACCTTTTTAAAAGAACCGAGTACAGAGTTGCTCAACCTTCGATATTACCGACTTTGGAAGGCTGAGCTGTCGGCAGTCGGCACCAGTAATCAGAAATACCGAACAGAACGACCCTGTCTAAATAATGCCTACTTTATTTTCACTTCAGTAACCTGTTTGTGTTTGATAACCACTTTATTTACGAAATCGCCTATGCAACACTGTAGTGGTGGTGTTCATAGCCCCGATGAAAACGTCGAACGGGATTCGACTGTTAGCATGGCCGGAGCATACACCCAGAATTTTTTTAAAAAGTGTATTTTTTTTATATAATTTATATATAAAATTTTAAAATATATATAATTGATAATTTTTTATATTTTTTATAAATAATTATTTTTTAAAATATCATTTAAGAAAATAACACTTCTATCTCTGGATGTTAGCATCTATTCATGTTGTAAACTTCGAACCATTAAACAAGTTGACCCAATTCTTTTGATTAGTTGTGACAAAGGCAAATGTAATATGGGATCATTTCATGTAATACTAAGATTTAACGAAACAATGAAAAATTATAAAAATCGATGATAAAAGACTCATATGTAATTTTTTGAAATTCAGTAATCAACATAAAAAAAATCAAAAATAAAAGTAACCTATATAGTCAGGGACGAGTTAAGATTTAATATTTGAAGGGGTAAAAGTCTATTAAACCTTTAAATTTAAAAATTAAAAGGGATAAAAACTTTATTTAATTAACATTTAAACTAAAAAAGGACCAAAAATACAATTATATCAAAATTATAGGAGGGCCAACAACCCTCCCACCCCCTACACAGCTCCGTCCCTACATATAGTAATTTTCCCAATAAAAATAAAAGATTTTGAGTTGACTATATTCTTCTTCTTCCATGCTTTCGGATAAATAAAAATCAAATCATTTATTCAAGAAAAAATGATTTCACATGAAACCTTAGAAATAAAATTAATTATTTTTCCCTAGTAAAATTATTCAATCAAAGTATATTCAGTCGAATTCGAATAATATATTATTATATACTTTTAATTAAGAGGTCAATAACATTTATATTGTCTCATCTTGTGTGGGAAGATAAAATGAGGGGACTAAAGGGAACAATCACACTCCCTAAAGTTTTATAAGTTTATCCTCTAAAATTTTATAGTTTTGTCCGATATAAATCTTGAATTTATATTTATTTTACGAATATAATTATCTTTTTTCTCAAAAACTAACTACTTAAACTCAATTAATTGTAATCTAGTTTTAATGAAATCCCAAATTGAGTTGTTGTTGCTTAAACTCCCTTGATTTGGAGAGATTATATCATAGGTCTGACCTATCACGTCAGATGTGGTTCCTAGCCAATGAAAATCACTCATTCCGCCACTAATCAACTATGTAATTAGTGGAATTTTCAGAAATTATATTTTTAAAATGACATATAAATTATGAGTGAAGATTCGTTAGTTAAAAAAATGAATTAAAAATTAATGATAAAGTAAGTGGTTATTATTAGATGGGATCACGGCTAACGTGGTAAGCCGGGCCTATGATATAATTTTTTCTGAGTCTTAATTTTTTTAGCAAGTGGTCTTTTGTTTAGGTAAAACAGTCTGAAAGGCATTATTATTTGCATAACGAAAGGAGCATCCGGACGTATCAAATCCAAAGAAAACAACAAAACATTGTGTGGACTCGGCGTAGGAGCTGAGTAAGCAAAGCATGCCCAAAGATATTGCTCAACACAATCTTTAGAGAAAAAAAAGTCAAAAACATACTATTTTTTTAAAAAAAAAATAAATATACGATACGAATTAATTTAAATTAATAAAATTAAAAGAATAAAAAATATATTTTTAAGGCTAAAATTGATTTTCAGTTTGAGTTTATAATTGATTTTTAGAAGTTAAAATTACTGACTTTTAATTTTTTTAAAAATCATTTTAAGTGAAATTATTATTTTCTATTTTATATCATCAATTATTTTATATTAAATAAATGTTTAAAATAGATATTTCGTCTGCTTAAAAACAATTTTTATAATATCAAATACTTTTATTTTAAATAAAATAATTAAATATACTTTTTACATAAAAAAAACAATGCCAAAATACCTAGTCTAGAAAAAAATGACATTGTAATTATTTGAATTTAATAACATAATTTAAATGGTATCAACAATTGAACTTTAATTTTTGAATCCGAATAATATATAGATTAAATTCTTGAAAATAAAAGTAGAAAGACTATATTCTAAATGTATGAAGAGTACAAGGACTTGGATAATATTTTAACCAACTTTAGTAAGATTGATTGTTAAAATATAAATATAATATATTGAAAAATTACCTTGTAATAGATTTGAACTTAATAGTTGACTGTAAACGGTATTAACAATTGAACTTTAAATTTTGAATAGGAAAAGTATAGGGACTAAATGCTTGAAAAATAAAAGTAGGATGATTAAATTTTAAATGTAAAAATGTAAAGGGACTTGGAGAGCAAATTTTAATTAACTTTAATGAGGTTAGCCGTTAAAATATAAAATGTTTTACATGGTTGGAAAAATTGAATAATTGATTTCAGAGATATTTTAAAGTTATGAATTTTGATATATATTTTTTACCTTCCACGCATTTTTTAATAATTGAGGTGTCGATGAACACCAAATTGAATCTCTAAAATCAATAAAAACTAAAATAATGTCTTTATTATTATATAAAATATTAATTTAATTCAAAATTAACGGATTTTAATTATATAGGGACGAGCTTTTATTAAAAAAATCAAGGTCGAATTACATTATTGAAAAAATAAAGTCAGCTTTAGGATAGTTTTGGGGAAAAAATTTCCCGACTTAATAAGCTATATTTATATATATAATATTTAATATTATTATTTTTTTAATTGAATCAAATTTAATATTAAATATTAAAATATTAAAATCAGATTGGGATCATATTATAATTTTTTATATTGAATCAGATCGGATTAAAAATAAAATATATTAAAATTATAAATCAAAATCAAAATGAATATTTTAATTTGAGGAAAGGGGAGCAAAACCCTACCCTGACTATCCCGTTACCGTCCCTAATTACACGTGAAATTAAACTTGGTTATATTCAAGGTTATGCCATTTAAAATATTACTATTTAAAAAATTAAAATAACTAAAAACATCAATTTACTTGTATTGTGGGTAAATAAAAATATAAAATTGAATAAATGATGTGAAATTAATTATTGAATGGACTAATGGAAGCCACGTGTACTGATTGAGAAAAAGGACCCTCCCCTATTCCCAATCACGTGTACAATAATTGTTACATGTAAAACCTGTATTTCTTCAAAATAAAGCCCTAAACTTCTTTGATTAATCATAATAAATTGAACTTATTTTCATTTTTCAAATCAAAATAATTAAATTTAGAAAGGAAATATAATTGAATTAAATAAAAAAAATCATGATGTACTTGAAACGTATGATATTTTTGACACTGATATTAAACTATTGGTTTATTTAACCGTATTCAATTATTTAAAATTAAATTAATTAAATTTTTAAAATTTTTAATCGTTATCTAAATTAAAGTTTTTTTTAATTATTTATCAAACTAGATTGAGTTCGGTTAGATTAGTCGATTTTGAAATTAATTGAAATATTTATTTTTTATTTATGTCAAAATGTCCGTCATTGATAACAATAATTAATTCTCTCGTCGGAAATGCACTCACTAAAAAGCAAATGATTGATAAAAAAATATATTTCAAATATATATATTTTAAATTTTTTTATTTTTTTATTTTATTTTCCCCTTTTGAGTTGGACTTAAAAATGAGATTAAATTATAAACATTAGGTTTTAAGGATTATGGATATTTTTTTGAATATAGACTCAAACTTAAAAATATTATATATATTAAAATTTTAATTAATTAACTAAATTCAAATTAAATTAACCGATAAATATTTTTTTAATCGATCGATTAATTAAATTAAATTTTGATTAAGACCAATTTCATTTTAATCAAATAATAAATAATTGTATTTTTGAATGATTATTATAACCGTTAAGTTGTCATTGGATTGGGTGTAATTCAAATCTTAAGGAGGCGAGTGAGAAATAGAGTAATTATATGCGTACAGTTATTTATAATGATTTTCAAACTTCTTCAGTCGTTTTTCTAATTAATGCTTACACTAAATTGAGTATATTATATTGTATTAATTATTAATTAATTGATTTAATAAGATAAAATATTAATCTTATAAAATAAAGTAGATATTAAAAATTTAATATTATAAATAAAATAATTAAATTAAAGAAAAATTCTTATAATAAGCTAAACATGCATAATAAACTATAACCAAGATGTATTATTTGCCCCTGATTATATAAAAAAAAGTTAAACATGCATAATTTTTCTAAGGTACATGAGAGTATGATTAGAATCTTAATAAACTATAATCAAAATTAGAAATTTCTTTTAAATGTTTTTATAATAATCGTTTTTTATTAAAATTATAAAAGATATTATAATTATAACGTATTTATCAAAAAAATAACTAATCTATCAAAATTTTTTACAATCTAAAAATAAAAAATGAATATTTTCGTAGAGATAAACGTACTGTCGAATCTCATACCCTTTTTCTATCTGAGACACGTAAGAAGTAAAAAAGGAGTGTTAGGCGAACAAAACTACTAGGTAAAAAGGTCCACTACTTAAGACTAATTATATCGATAAACAATCATAAATCGAGTGAAGATCCAACTTTTTTATAATCATTAGCGTCATTAAAATATTTATGTGACCAATAAACAATCGTTAGGATATGCCGAAATCATATCAAAAGAACATGATATGGGCTACAAAATAAAAAATATATATATCACAGTGACAGAGAAAACGTATACCACAAAACATAACTACTTATTAAGATAAAAAAAAATAAAAAAAAATAATAAAAATCAACTTTAGAGAGAATAAAGTGAGCATAGATATTTGACTATTTATTTTATACACATTTGCAAAGAAAAAAAACACGTAAAGGATGAGAGAAGCAATTGTACCTAGCTTTAAATGGTTTAATTATTTTCAAGTCATTGATAGTTTTAAAACTATTATAATTAAGTTTTTATTTCTCTCCGGCTTTAATTTATTTGATTTTTTTTTATCATTTTTATAATAAGATATTATACCAATTCCGAAACACTGACGATAAATTTGATAACTTAAATATATATTTGGTACTTGAACTAAACATACTTCTTCTGAGTTGGTAGTTAAAAAATTTTGGTCTCAAGTTTTAGATGAATTAGATACTTTCTCCTAAGTTGGTACTTAAATAGAGACGAAGCCATATAGGGGTGGGGAAGGGCAATTGCCACCATCTTCGAAGATTTTTTTTTTCGCTTTTGTTCCCTATTTAAAAATTTTTAATTTTTTTTTATGAAATTGCCCCCGTACTTTTAAACTTTTATGTTTTGCCCTCCTCAACCACAAATCCTGACTCCGTCCCTGTACTTCAAGAATTTTTGTTCTCAAGTGAGTACATGTACTTTAATTTCATTCATTATTTTGGTATTTTTATTATTTGTTTGTCTTTAAAACTTGTATATTCTTTTAATTTAATCATAATTTAAAATAATTTTAAAAATTTAATTCTTTATATTTATAAATTATATTAATTTATTTTATTTTTATGATATAATTAAACTAAACAAAACTATCGAAATAAAATAACAATTATATAACTGCATTCTACAATAAAATAATTAGTTATTATTAAATTTTCATTATATAAGAAAAGTTATACAACATTTATGGAAGAAAAAAATATTTTAATAGAATAATAAAAAACAAATTTATAGAATTTTGCATATGATTAAATTTATTAATTTATTTATAATTAAAATTAAATTAATAAAATATATAAATTTTGATATTAGTTTGAGAGATGTATTTAATTCAATTATTAATTTAAAAATATTTTTTTTCATACCAATTTAGAAAATTTGATGGTCGAATACCATTAAAGTCTGTTTTTTTAAAAGATAATTTAAAAAAATTAAAAAAACAGTTGTATTGAATTTCTTATAAAAGATAAGAGAAATTCGATGTTATTTTTTAATATATACTAAATCATAATATTTTTTTATGAAAATTTTAATATATATAATATAAGAAATCACTATAATAAAAATCGATATCAAAATTTTTATAACTTTTATAAAAATTCGATACACTTTTTAAACCGACCATTCCCTATACCTACTCTTAAACTCTAAACGAAAACAAAAGTTTAAGAAAAGGGTAAAAAGTCAAAACAGGACACCATAAGAATCAAACTCGTCGTCGTCGTCAGCCTTCCCCTTCCCCAAGAAATAAAACAAAAAAAATCAATTTCTTTCTAAACAAGAAAATGGAAATAAAAGCACAAACCTTTAATTACAATTAATTACTCCTCCAAACCTTACCATTCTCATTCATTTCCTTTTGTTTTGTTTGGATCAGAATTCATTTCATACTTCTCCCCCAAAAAAACCCAGAAAAAGAAGAAAATTTGCTTAATAGCTACAGTATTTGCTTCATACTCTGAGGATTCAGATATGCATCTCTACAATGCATGGCTGCCTCCACCTGTTGCCGAAGAGACCAAGAAGGAGAAGGAATCTTTCTCTCGGGTGGTTTCTACTCTCAAGGACCTTTATCGACCCGACGACCCGGACTCCGTTTATTCCACTCTCAAATGGATCTCTGTTCTCGACCTGTAACCTTCTAATTCCTCTTTCTCTATTTCTACTCGCCTGCTTTTTCTTTCCTTTTGAATTAATTTTTTATGTCAGGATTTGATTTTTTTGAAGAGCTAGTTGTTTTTCAGTTTGGAACTTAGTTTTGGTTGAATTTTTGTTCAATAATGACTCGAAGGGTATCTTCTAATTTTTTCCTGAAATTTTAGACTACCCAGTATAGGCAGTTAAGTTATTTTTGATGGGGTTTTGACTGATCATTGAGTTTTTATTGAGATGGAGAGTAAGGAACCTGAAACAGGTAGGTTGAAGGAAGATGCTTGCAGTTTATAAAGTCATTCAATCTTGAAGAGCTATGTGGTGATTGCAACTTAGATATTTTTAGTTGAACCCTTCAATCTAGAACTTTAAGCTACGGATCCTATAATCCCTTACCCTGATTGAGAAGGCTTATAATCATCTGTACAGTTGGAACTGCAACCAAGATGGTTGGCATTGCACATGGAAAACCTGAAATCAATTATAGACTGAGCTATTTCCTTGTTCACAGTCAATTTTCTTAAATTCCATTATTATTTGCTAGCAGGTACATAGTATTTCTGCTGCCTCTGAACAGAATAGGGGTTAGTGATGGGTGGTTGACAGCATATGGCACATGCTATGCGGGCTGAATTTGTTGGATGTTACTTAGGACATATTACCTTTCTTGGATGTCCTGTCAGCTCTAGAGATTTTGGTGTTCACTACTTAAAATGACATTGTGCAGCATAGACACAGATGTTTGAGCATCTTTGCTATCGATAAAACTTGATTGAGTTGCTCTCAGAAGTGAAGTGGCACCAAATTAGTCGGTATAAAAGAGAGTTAAAATCATAGTAAATATATAAATGAGACATAAAATTAAAAAAAAAAGAGGGTTTAGATACTTTTAAGTTACTTTTATTTAAATATTCTTGTCTACAATAGATTCAGTACTTAGATTGTGAATTTATGCAAATGTAGACTTTGCCATTTATTCCTTGTTATCTCTAGATGACAGAAGCAGAGAATATAACTTGCATGAATTGTTTTTTGATTGAATGAACCTGCCACATAAATGCTTGTTTCATATTTATCCCTTGTTTATTGCACGTTTATGCTTGCTCCCCTTTTTTAGTCCATGATAAGTTATAGTCAGTTATGAGTGTACCAAAACCACTTTCAGCAAAATTGATGTGATGTAAGTGTACTATGTGTTGTGCACCAAACCATAAGAGTAAAAAGTGACTTACAGGGCATTGAATCTGACATTTTAGTTATGGTTTTGCAGTTTTATAAAGGCCAAAAGTGATGTATCTTTGGATGATGTAGTTTCAGTTGTTGAGCTTGGCTTAGAATTATTCCGCAGATCACAAAGCAAGCTATATGCTCAGGTAATACATTGAATAGTAGAAAGAATAATATTTTTATTTGTTCTTCTATCATTCTTTTCCTTTTCTAATTGATTGTTCCTTGTAACATATTAGGTTAGATGGGGAAACATCTTAGTCAGATTGCTTAATAAGTATCGAAAGAAGTTGTCCTTGACAGTTCAATGGCGTCCTTTTTATGATAGTCTTATTCATACACATTTCTCAAGGTTAGTTATTTGACATGTACTTATCATACATGGCCCGTGTATTTTTTAATCCATATTATTGGTAAATTTTTGGTTAATAAAAACTTCTTTATCTCAATTAATCGTCTCCATTTAAATTTCTGCTCTCTCTATTCTTTCTTCTCCACTTAAAAACCCTCTATGGGTTAATAGGATGGAACTATGCATTCAATTCAATTGTCTATGTGCTGCTTGTCCTTTGATTATGTATATTTTTCAGGAATACAGGTCCAGAGGGATGGAGATTGAGACAGAGACATTTTGAGATGGTTACTTCCCTTGTTCGATCAAGCCGTCGTTTTTTTCCAGCTGGTTCTGCCTCTGAAATTTGGTCAGAGTTTAGGCAAGTGCTCTGAGTTTTTTTCAATCAGTTTTAGCCACATTTTGGTTATCTAAGAACTTGTGTGTGTTTTTGTTTTCTAAATTGATGTCAAACTGTCTTAAGAAAATTAGTTGTTGTTTCTTCTGATTCAGACGTACATAGATCCTTTTGTTTTATTGTTTTTTCTTGGAATGACAATGAACTTAGTAGCATACTTGATGGAGTTCCTATTTTTTAGGAACAAATATTGGAATCCTCTATAATACCATTCTGATGCTAAAAATTGGCTTACCAGTAAGAAATCAAAATGGTTGCTAAGGTCTTTGTATCTGGACCATATTGACCTCTTCATTTAGTATTCATGGAATAATGATTCTCACAAGAACACTAGGTTTGGTTTTTTCAGTACCTTGCTAAATAGTATTATCTTCTAGGTTTTTGTGGCCAAGTGTTTTTAAATGCTCGAATCATTTTCCTTTTTTTTTTTTTTTGAATTCTCAGATCTCTTTTGGAAAATCCATGGCACAATGCAACCTTTGAAGGAGCTGGATTTGTGAGACTCTTCCTTCCTACAAATGCAGAAAATCAAGATTTCTTCTCAGAGTAAGGAGAACATATATTTGGCAACTATTGTGTGTTGTTTCTACTGGGGTACCTTGAGAAAACTAATTTCCAATTTTGTGACATGGCAGTAATTGGATTAGAGAGTGTATGGAACTCTGGAATTCAATTCCAAATTGTCAATTCTGGAACAGTCAATGGACTGCTGTTGTGGCTCGTGTAGTGAAGAATTGCAAATATATTAACTGGGAGTGTTTCTTACCAACACTATTTACTAGATTTTTGAACATGTTTGAGGTGAGTGTATATGCTGAGTGCCGTTGATCATTATTATTGTTGGTTTGGAAGAAGTGATCATATTCTAATAGTTGCAATTGCCTAAGCTCCTAAATACATCCAGCTGATGAGTGATATAAAAATTCTTTATTCGGAAACTATTTATCAGACACAAATTATTAAAAGTTAAAACTTAAGCTGATATCAGCTTTCTATAATAGAGGCTTCGGAATTCTTTTCCTTGCATATGCTAGTAATCTTTTGTCCCCTTTCCTGCTAGCTTTTTGGTTATCTTGGAGTTGATCGCGTGTTTCAGTTTCAATCAGCTTTGTTGTTATTGTTCCGTCCCTTATTTTTTTCTCAATTCTTCTTTCCCCCTAGGTTTTTGGTTCTCTTGTAGTTGATTGTTTCTTCTAGTTTCTATCAGTTTTGTTATTATTCAGACTATTATTAGTCTTTATACGCTAAATTTCTCATGCCCTTTCTGGCCATTTCAGGTTCCTGTGGCAAGTGGAAGTGGATCTTATCCTTTTTCCGTGGATGTACCCAGAAACACAAGGTTCTTGTTCTCCAATAAGACTGTCACTCCTGCAAAGGCCATTGCAAAATCAGTTGTAAGATGAAAAACATTCATGGCTCATGTATTCAGGAATTTGAAATTGATGCTCTTTTATGTTTCCTGGTATAATTTTTATACTCAATGTGGTACTTAATATTACAGGTGTATCTATTAAAGCCTAGTAGTGTGGCACAGGAGCACTTTGAGAAATTGGTCAACCTCTTGGAACAGTTAGTTTACCAACATTTTTATATGCTTTAGTTCTGTTATCAAGTTATATGTTCTACTCGATTGGTTCTATCCTTTGATCCTCATTTTTTGCTTGTTTTCTTTTTGTAGGTATTACCATCCCTCAAATGGTGGTAGGTGGACATATTCATTGGAGCGGTTTTTGTTCTATTTGGTGATTACATTCCAAAAGCGCTTACAACATGAACAGCAGTAAGAATCTTCTGACAAAATTCTGTATGCATTTTTTATTGGAATGTGTTCCACTTATATGCTTTGATTTCAGGAACAAGGATAATAATAATCAGATTGAGCTTTACTTAGGAAAATCAGAAAGGAAAGCATTTGTCAATGTACTGCTGAGGTTAATTGATCGTGGTCAGTATAGCAAAAATGAAAATCTTTCTGAAACTGTTGCTACGGCAACATCGATCTTATCCTACGTGGAGCCCTCTCTGGTTCTTCCATTTTTGGCTTCTCGATTCCATATGGCCTTGGAGACGGTTAGTAATGTTATATGCATATTTTTTTGTGTGATAGTGTTGTTAAAACCTTTTTGTTGGTTCATTTATTGTTTGATAGATTTTTATCTTAGTAGTACATTGGTCTGATTTATATGACTCAATTCTCGTAGCTTTTAAATGTATGCTGCTTTCCTTGAGTTGACTTCTTTTTGCCAACTTTTTATCTAATAGATGACTGCCACACACCAACTGAAAACTGCTGTGATGTCAGTAGCATTTGCTGGGCGTTCTCTTTTTTTTACATCCCTATCAAGTAGATCTGTTGATCTTGAAGGTGGTGATGATACATTCATTGGTCTTCTCATGATTTCATTGTCAAATGCACTACTTGGTATGGATGCCAATGATCCTCCTAAAACCTTAGCAACTATGCAATTAATAGGCTCCATCTTTTCAAATGTAAGCTTCAACCCTTTAATTCTTGCAGCAAATTGGCTCATGCTTTTTTATTCTTTTTGTTTTCCCCTCTAATCCACCTGTAATTTCAGATGTCTATGCTGGATGATAAAATGGACGAGCTCTCATTCATGCCCATGATTCGCTTTTCTGAATGGCTAGATGAATTTTTTTGCCGTCTATTTTCTTTACTTCTACATCTGGAACCTAGCAGTGTTCTGTAAGTGATGGGTGCTATTTAGTCACAATGTTTGGTTCAATTATTTAGGAATCATTTGTTCCCGTTTTATCAGGAATGAAGGCCTTCATTCTTCAGCAACATCAGGAACTTTTCTAGTTGAAGATGGTCCGTACTACTATTGCATGCTTGAAATCTTACTTGGGAGACTTTCAACACAACTATATAACCAGGTTCCTGCTTTTGGTTCAAATCTTAAGGTCATGTATTTTTCTTTTTTGGAATTTATTCCTGTTAACGTTTCCTTATAATCAAAATAGGCTTTAAAAAAAATCTCCAAGTTTGTTCGGACAAATATTCTTCCTGGAGCAATTGCAGAGGTTGGACTTCTTTGTTGTGCTTGTGTTCATTCAAATCCAGAAGAGGCAGTTGTTCACCTTGTAGAACCAATTTTATCATCTGTTTTGTCCTCTTTGAATGGGACACCTGTTACAGGATTTGGAGGAAGAGGAACTCTGGATCCCTTGGCTTCAACCAAGGTGTTTTTACTCTCTCGCGTCAATGATGTCCTTGGTTGCGATTTTGCTCTTCCACATTTTTTAGCGGAAGTTGATACATGTATTTCCTTTGTAGGTTAAACCCACCCTTTCTCCAGCTCTTGAAACATCAATTGATTATCAATTAAAAATTTTATCAGTTGCCATCAGTTACGGAGGCTCTGCACTTCTCCATTATAAGGATCAATTCAAGGAAGTGATTGTTTCTGCATTTGACTCCCCATCTTGGAAGGTTAGCCTCTTTGAATTAGATGGTTTATGAAAAAGTCTTGTTTAGTTTCACTATTTTTTACTGACTTGTTTGTAAAAACAGGTTAATGGGGCTGGCGATCATCTTCTTCGCTCCCTACTTGGAAGCCTGGTCCTTTATTATCCTACGGATCAGTACAAGTATTCTAAATTCATTTTGTTTGCTCAAATGCTCAAATATTTATGATTGTCCTCTTTAGTGTTTCAACTTGCCTTAAACCAAAATAAAGAAGATTCTGGCTTTTAGGTGTGCCTTCAATCACCCTGCTGCTGCTGCATTAGAGGAATGGATCAGCGCGAAAGATTATTCTGATGGAGCATTGAAGGGCCCGAAGTGGCATGTTCCAAGTGATGAAGAAGTTCAATTTGCTAATGACCTTTTGATTCTCCATTTTCAATCAGCCTTAGACGATCTTTTAAGAATATGCCAAACCAAGATACACTCTGATCCAGGTAAAACAAAATCTTGTTACTTGTTAGATAGTGTAGAAGTCCGATATATGAATAATTCAGGAAAACCCATACGGTGAAGGGTGCTAATGCTTTTCTTATTTCATTTTTGGGGATGTTCATAAAGTATTGATTTTCTAACAGTCATGGGTTAGTTCACATGAATATTTTTTCCTTTTTGACATCTACATTCAATTTTTCACGCAGGCAATGAGAAAGAGCACTTGAAAGTGACTCTTTTACGAATTGACTCTTGCTTGCAAGGTGTATTATCATGCTTGCCTGATTTCAGTCCACCTTCCAGGAATGCCACGACCCAAGATTCCAGTTATCCTTCTTTTCTAATAGCTGGAGCTACAGGTGCAAGGGTTGGCAGCACCCAACTGCGAGAAAAGGCTGCTGATGTCATACACACTGCCAGCAAGTAATAGTGTTCTAATTTCTTTCTTTCTGAGCTTTACAATCTAGGCAGCAACAGTTGCTGAATTTTCTGCTTTTGTTATGTGCACAGATACTTATTGGAGAAAAAATCAGATGACAGCATTTTATTGATTCTCATTATACGCATCATGGATGCTCTTGGAAACTACGGTAATGAACAGTACATATGGTGAAATGAATGTCTTAAACTTACGGTTTAATAGTTTGCTTTGATTGTTTTTTCCCCTCTTTTTTCACACATTCATTTATTCTCCTACCTGTTTCATATAGGAAGTTTGGAATATGATGAGTGGGCAAATCATAGGCAGGCTTGGAAGTTGGAATCTGCTGCCATTATAGAACCTCCAATAAATTTTATAGTGTCTTCACATTCTAAAGGAAAGAGAAGGTACAGATTTCTATCTTGATGTTCCTTTTGGCAATTACTTGTACAATGCTAACGAGGATCATGGGATCTAAATTCTAAAGCTCTTTGTGCATTACAGGCCTAGGTGGGCTCTCATTGACAAGGCCGATATGCACAGCACTTGGAGATCATCCCAATCATCTTATCATCTGTTTCGTACAAGTGGAAATTTCTCTCCACCAGACCATGTAATTCTGTTGACGGATGATCTTTTAAATCTTTCTTTGCATAACTATGAAAGCGTCCGCATGTAAGTATATATATTAAGCTGTTAGGAGACTACTTTCTTCTCAGAGCATGTTTTAGATCTTAACTGGCAAGTGCTCTTGCTTGTTTGTTAGGCTTGCTGGAAAATCTCTGTTGAAGATAATGAAGAGGTGGCCATCTTTGATTTCGAAGTGTGTCGTCTCTCTGTCTGAGAATTTGAGGGAACCTAATTCACCTGAACATGCCGTTTTAGGTTCTTGTGCCGTTCTTTCTACACAGACAGTTCTCAAGCATTTGACAACGGTAATCATTCAGCATAAAGTGGTTTTAGTTATATTCTAAAATTCTACTTTCCTAATAACGCCACTCATTATTTCAGGATCCAAAAGCATTCTCCTCATTTCTCCTGGCTGTTCTATTAAGGTGACCTCAATTTCTTTGATGAATTTTTACTTTAAACTGCTCATAAAGTTACATTAGACATCATTGGGTTTATGTTTTTTCCGCAATTTTCAGCTCTCATCATGAATCACTGAAAGCCCAGAAATCAATCAATGAGGTATAGTATTGTCCTTTGGTAATATTCTGGAGGCCACCTGTCAAATTTCTCACTTATAATTTCTTTATGCTTCCAGCTTTTTGTCAGATACAATATCCACTTTTCTGGTGTTTCTAAAAGCATATTTAGGATGATGGAAAATCATATAGACACCCCAGATTTTGCAGATCTGGTGTCTCAGATTGGTTCAATGAGTTTTGATTCTACAGGTTTGCATTGGCGGTAAGGATAGCTGTTTGCAGAACTGATATGCTGTTCTTGCTTTCTTCTTTCGTATTAGCTGTCAACATTTATGTGGGCTGCCGTCCATTTCAACTTTTGTTATAAATTGCACATATGCGTTATTTTCATTTTACACATTTATGAATTAGTTTCCTACCAGACCTTGAAATAATGTGATATCAGACTAAGGCTCTTATTTTTTTTCTTTTTTGGTGATCTATTCCTTGGTTCCAGGTATAATCTGATGGCTAATAGAGTTTTGCTATTGTTGGCCATGGTGTGTCGCAGTGACCCACACATTTCACCAAAAATCCTTTCTGAAACTGCTGGTGAGTGTTTTTTTTGGTCACAATGGATTCTTCCTTTAACTGTCTGTCAATGTTGTCCCAGTAATTTAGTAGGAACTTTTCAAAGGTTTTTATCTTTTTTTTTGCCTGCTCAGGTCACTTCCTAAAGAACTTGAAGAGTCAACTTCCTCAGACTAGAATACTGGCAATCTCGGCTCTTAATACGCTATTAAAAGATTCACCTCATAAGATATCAACTGATGATCAGCCAGTATCCTCTACGAATTCACAAGAAAATACTAAATCTGCCCTTGAAGGAGCATTACGGGAGATATTTCAGGAACAGGGATTCTTTAATGAGACCTTAAATAGTTTGTCTCATGTCCATATAATAACTGATACTGATAGTGGCTCTTCCAGAGGAAATCATGGGAATTCTTCCTTTCAGAGCTTGGCTGACAAATCAATCACCCGTTTTTATTTCGACTTTTCAGCTTCATGGCCACGTACTCCTAGTTGGATCTCTTTATTAGGAAGTGATACATTTTACCCAAACTTTGCCCGTATATTTAAGCGGTTAATACAAGAATGTGGGATGCCTGTTTTATTGGCTTTGAAAAGCACATTAGAGGAGTTTGTAAATTCCAAAGAGAGGTCTAAGCAGTGTGTTGCCGCTGAAGCATTTGCTGGAGTGTTGCATTCTGATGTCAATGGTCTTTTAGAGGAATGGGATAGCTGGATGATGGGCCAGTTGCAGCATATTATTCTAGCCCAATCGGTTGAATCCATTCCTGAGTGGTCTGCTTGTATACGATATGCAGTTACAGGGAAAGGGAAGCATGGAACACGAGTTCCCCTTCTGAGACAACAGATTTTGAACTGTTTGTTGACACCTTTACCTCCATCTGTAACTACAACTGTAGTTGCAAAGCGCTATGTTTTTATTTCTGCTGTACTTATAGAGTTATCCCCACAAAAAATGCCTGTTCCTGAGATAGAACTGCACAATAAACTTCTGGATGAGTTGCTGGGTAATATGTGTCACTCGTCAGCCCAAGTAAGCTCGCCTATTGTCTACATATGTTATTTTCACATTAAAATTATTGTGGGTGTTAGTGTTACCCCCCCCCCCCCCCCCCCCCCCCATATTGTCCTCATATCTGCTCCGAGTTGCTGGATAGATAGCCTTAAAAACCTGGGTATGAATGTGGATATTTTCCAGAGGTTTTTCTTTTAATATATCTCATAAAAGTTTTTTGTTGGGCAGGTAAGGGAAGCTATTGGGGTTACCCTTTCTGTGTTGTGCTCTAACATTCGCCTTCACATGTCATCTGCACAAGATCATTCAAATGAAAGGGGAAAGACTGAAATTAATAATAGCCAACTTAAGCAGGAAAACTGGGTTCAACTACTAACAGAAAGAGCTTCTGAAGTTGTTGTGAACATTCAGAATTCCAGCCTGTCTGATGGTTCAGATAACTCAACAGATATAAATATTAGAAATACTCATCAGAATAGTGATTCACAGGATGATGTCAAATGGATGGAAACTGTAATAATTTATTTTCTCTTTTTTTGAATCACTTTTAATTTTATATTCTTTGCAGTTCTGTATCTCAGTTTGACCACTTTTCCTTTGTAACATGGGCAGTTATTTCACTTTATCATCTCAACTTTGAAGTCTGGAAGATCTTCATATTTGATTGACGTTATTGTGGAGCTTCTTTACCCTGTAACTTCCTTGCAGGTATGTAAAAGACATTCTTCTCTGTACTTGTTTTGGTTCTTTTAACTGGGGTGTGTTCTATCGCCTTGCTTCAATTTGAGTTGTTTATATTCAACTTAGTGTGCTTTCTTTTTCTCCCCCAAACATTATAGTCAAAACAATTTTGTTCAGGCCAAAAAATGTGGTTGACTTTATTGTTTCTGTTGGTTAGTATTGTAGGAATATACCTGAGTTATTGTTCCTTTAAGGGATTCTGGAAATATTCTTTATCCCTTATTCTAAGGGATTATATATCCTATGATTAGTTTCTTTCCTAAAAAGTTTCCTAAGATAGAGATATACTTTGTATATAAATATGTATATGTTAAATAAATAAGTAAAACTGATAACTACTCTGATTTCTACAGTTTCAGAAATTTGAGGTAGAAAAAAGTTAATTACTATTACTGAAAAAAAGTATCATTACGTTGAGGTGGATTCTGGAATTCCATTCCTCATTCAGTTGAAAAATTCATGGGTTTTACAATTATGGTTTACTGTCATTCCATTTTTTTTCATTATTTCTTTTTAAAGTTTGTTTGAACTTTTATTTAGTTCTCCAATTTAGGGGGTTAACATTTTTTACAGTGAGTTATTCATTGCCAGGTAGAAGCATATGTTATGTAAACTGTGGTAATTTTGGTTTAATCGTCCTTAGACGTTTTAAAGTCTTCTTGGAGTCCGGATGCAAATACTTTGGTTTATGATTTTAATACACTCTTAATCTCGATTGGCTTGGTGATCTGTATTTTTTAATTGGTTGTTAATGTGCTACTTCCATTTAACTGTGTCCTCAATCTCAAGTGAGTTTGCTTTGTGTGCTACTTGAGCCTCCTTCCCCATGCACAAATCTGTTTTACTTGCCAAAGCACATTTTTGGTGAACACTAGGACACAACAAAATTGAAGTATGATATGGCATCTCTAATAAGACCTAGATCTATGTTTTCTTTCTTCATTTAGTATACATTCGCTCTCAGGATTCTTGGAGCAAATTGGCATAGAGCTACCTCATCGGAACTCTTTTATCTCTCCATAAATTTTGTTTTTGATTACCTGATTTTCTAGTGTCTGATTTTTTGGCCATCCCAACTTTATATCTAATATATTTTGGCCTTTTGAAGGAAACATCAAACAAAGATTTGTCAACATTAGCGAAGGCAGCATTTGAATTGCTAAAATGGAGAATCATTTTGGAACCCCATCTCCAGAAGGCTGTTTCTGTTATTCTTTCTTCTGCAAATGATCCTAATTGGCGAACTAGATCAGCAACTCTAACCTATCTGCGAACTTTTATGTTCAGGTGTGTTCAACCTTCAAGGGGTTGGTAATTTCCCATTTTAGCAAAGTTTGGGGCTAGAGTCACCTCCAGCAAATAGGTTGGTAAAAATTCTGTATGTGCCATAATTACTGTTGTGTTTTGTGACAGGCATACTTTCATTCTCTCAAAAGGCGACAAACAAAAAATTTGGAAAACAGTGGAGAGGCTCCTTCGAGACAGTCAAGTGGAGGTTGGGTTCTTTTTTTCCTTCTAATATGACAGTTAATATTAAGACTTTATGATGTGGGACATTTTATTGATAACAAAAAGGAAATATCAAAAGTTATCAGTTGAGAGTTATGGTCTCTGGATGAAGTACAAAATAACATAATTTGACGTCCTGTGCTTTCACAATAATTGTTTTACAAGGGATGGCCCTGGTTTAATGATTTTTGCCACAATTTGAGGATTAAGGTCCTCGGGCAGGAAACATGATATTATTACTTTCAACTAAAATGGTACATTTTCTCAGGTGAGAGAGCATGCTGCAGCAGTGCTAGCTGGCCTTATGAAGGGTGGAGATGAAGATTTAGCCAAAGATTTCCGTGAAAGAGCTTATGTAGAGGCAAATGCCATTCAACAAAGTAGAAAGACAAGGTATTTCTATGTCTATTATTTGGTTTAATGGAAGCTAATTCTTTAGATGTTAAAAAATTAAGTTGTTTTGATGGGGTCAGATATGATTGCTAGGTTTTATCCTCAAGCATGAGAATAATTAATGACAATCTTGCTAATACCACGATAATAATTTTAGTTTCTATAATTAATCTTACTTTGCATTTGTCCAAAAAAAAACTATCAGCATATAAATGATTAGATGCTTGTCCTACAGTGCTTCATAAGAATACAACTTTGCACAAATCATTAAATCATGAGCATTGAAGTTGCTTTCTGAATTTATAAGACTTATGTATGTACTGGATTTTGGACATCTCTCCGACATCATTGTACATGATATTTGGTTGTCAGTTGTCACTCCATGTAACTTACATTAAAGTTATTGTCTTCTTTGGGAACCCAAAAGCGCCCCTCAAGACTTTTGTCACCCAATTGTGCACCTTGAGGGACAATAGCTACTGTGTAGGCAAAAGGACTCCAAAAAGGAGATGTCCTTGGCCCGTTCTGAGCAAGGCTCACTGTTAACTGGGTATGCCTTGAGTGGCTTGTGGCCTGTGGGTACCCAAGGAGGACAATACCTTTGATGTAGGAGCTCGCATGGGTGTTGACTGAATTCTGGTAAACATGGTGAGTGGTGACCCAGATGTGCGTGCAAACTGCTATAAAACACTACTATCTAGATCAGAAAACTTATACAAGCATCTTAATCATAACTTGTAACTAAATATAGCTTATTTACAAATAAAATACATCCATTCACATTAATCTGTGAAAGAAGTCCTGGTTTCAGTTTGCTGTTGATATCTATCTATGCAAGTCTAATCATGAACTTATGAATGCAGGAATAGAAATTCTGGACACTCCGTGGCATCTGTTCATGGTGTAGTACTTGCTTTGGCGGCTTCTGTGTTATCAGTCCCATATGATATGCCCAGGTTAGTCTATGTTAAACATGATAAATAGTTCAAATGTTAGTTAATAATTCAGGAATTATTTGTTGATCACCAGATGTTTTACTAGGGGACCAAAAATTAAAGTTCTATTTCTAAATCCTTAGGTTTCAGTTAAAAGCACAACAATTACTTATTTGTTTTCACTATGACTGCTCCAGTGGCAATTTTAAAACTTAGCACCCTAAGAAATATGATTTGGTTAATGCAGCAAATACCTTTTAGTTTTAGCAATTTCCATTTAATTGCTTACTATTTGTAGAGCGTTAGAATAAGGGGAAATAGTAGAAATAAGAACCGTATTAATACTCTAGGTATAAATTATTCTTTCCCACCCCACCTGTCAGTTTCATTTTTTTTTTGTTGCTATGTTATTGATGTACAATCTATTTTTGCAGTTGGTTACCTGGTCATGTCACGTTATTGGCTCGCTTCAGTGGGGAGCCATCACCTGTAAAATCAACAGTGACAAAAGCAGTTGCAGAGTTTCGACGCACTCATGCAGATACATGGAATGTCCAAAAGGATTCATTTACTGAAGAGCAGCTTGAGGTATCTGCATACAGCAATGAATGATAAAGGATTTTCAATTAAGCTGAAAAATATGATGCTTAGCTTTTGTTTTGCTATTCTGTTTATGTTTGCAGGTCCTAGCAGATACATCGTCTTCGTCATCGTATTTTGCTTGATCTAGATCGCTTTCCTTGACCGAGCGAGAGGATTTAGCCGAAACACAGTACCGAGAAATAGCATCAACAAGTTTTATGATTTTCTTGTAAGTTTCATCATAGTTGAACTATAGAATGAGTTTTATTTATAGTGCCAAATATAACCTTTTGCCCCCCCAGTATAAGTTTATTATTGGCCATGTACTAGGAATTGTTGCCTGCAAATAGGATTTGGTAAGATCATCAGATGGTATTTATCCCATAAAACACAATCTGTATTGAATTCTGTTTGATGCATTCTGAAGTTGTTTCCCACCTTGCCGTTTTCATCCTTTAACTTCTCATGTTATCTGTCTTGTTCCCACGCCGTACATGTGCTTCCTGGGCACATTGATGATATCCGATCACAGACGCATGGAAAATGCTGCAACACCATTCGAAATTAGCCAGTGTTGCCCGCATACTAGTAGACTACCACGGTAGCATGCAGGGGTGTATCGAGCTCGATTCAACTTTGTTAAAATTCGACTCGGTTTGAGTTTAAGTAGTTTTATAAGATTCATAAAATACTATATATTATAAATAATATAAAAAATTATAAACACTAAATTCAAATCTTAAGGTTTAGGATTTGGGTTGAATTTAAAATTTATGGGTTTTATATAATATTTGTGATAAAATCATACAAAATAAAATTTGAATTCTACTATATGTTAATTGCAGACGATAAATAAATTCAGAATTTAAAACAAAATTAGAGATCCTACTATCATAATATCAAAATCCAATGCAAACTAGCTGTAGTTCTAGAAATATTACAATGATAGCTTATCCTAATTTAGCTGCAATAAGTCCCTGGATGGATCCTATCAATCCCACAATTGTGATAAGCAAGCAGAAGAAACTGAAAGTCCTTAGGACAATCCATTTTCTGGTCCAGGCCTGGATCTTCTTCTGCAACATGTACATCTCCACTGGAAAATATATGGCCAATGGCCAAAAGTTCAATGCCCCCAGCACTCCCAGAACCAGGTTGAAGTACGGGAAGATCATTGCAACAACAATTGTGGATGCAACATAGGCCATTCGAAACGATAGCTTGAGAGCATTCATTTGAAACGAGGGCAGACACGGGAGCTTAACGGTCTACGAATTGTTCACGAATCCATTCTTGGGGTACTTTTTGCTAAACCATTCCTCCACAAATGCAAACACAGGCTGAGAAAATATCTGTCACCAGAAAGAAATAAAACATTCCGGTGTTGGATACGACATTATCGATTATGTTTCGGAATTCAATGGATTTGTGACATACCTGATATCCTCCCACCAGGTGAAGAACAATGCAGGCATTAGCGAAGTCAATGAGCCAAAAGGGCTCGTAAAATCCGAATCCTGTGAGGAGATTTCCAGGCGTGTTGTTGCCAAAGGCAGCATATCCAAAGCAACCACAGCAAATGTAGAAGAAAGTTGTTACTAAGATTGCTATCAGTGACGCCTTCTTCATGGTCTTGTTCTCGGCTGGAGGTGAACTCAAGGTGTCCTAAACTCAAACAATTTCATGGCCAAATTCCGGTTTCGGTCCCTCTACTATGTTCAATTAGAATACTTTGTATACAAAGTAAATGAAATCATACCTGTATTTCAAGGAGAATGATTGAATATGGATAGGAAAATGCAATGTCGCCAAGCGACTGAAATACCAACCATAGCTTATCAGCCACACTAGCAGCAGGCACACCCTTCATGCTCCCCTTGATCGTCCCGTTTTCTGCAATCAAAAACTCGAATCTTTAACTTTGTTGTGAGGTAAACCCTTGAGTTTGAATAAGCAACAAAGATCAGAAAAACTATACCTTTAACTTGTGCAAACCCAAGTCCAAGCCCTATGAAAGAGTAAGTAAAGGACATGACAGCAGCAAGCGCAGAAAGCCATGTCATGTTATGGAAATTTGGTATCTGAGACATCACAATTTGAACAGCTCCAAATATGAGAATAAAGGTTATATATCCATATGAGCAAGGAGCATTGTGCCCTTCTTTGTGGTAACAGTTTGATTTCTGAATTGCCCTGTATTGAGCCAAATTAAAAACAAAGAAACATAAAGATATATAGGGAAAAGGGTTGGCAGATATTAAAGAAAAGAAAACATTAACTTAAAGACTGTCAGATATCGGTGTTGGGGAGGAATCGTCGAAAAAAAATGAAGAGTAAGCAACAAGTACCTCATGCAGGTTGAAGTAGTAATTACATAAGCAACATCAAATCCATACAGACTCAGGTTCTGAAGGAAAACACATATCCATGTCCGGTTTCTACCTGGAAGTATTCAACCAAATTAGGTTTCGTAGGAGGCAAGGTACGTAAGGGACAATGGAAACAAGATACTGATGTTAGAGGTAACAGAGTGTGAATTTAGTTCAAAACTACCGAGATAAAGCCGAACAGCATCACTGTAAGACTTGTTTCGTGTTCCATTGTCGGTCCGGTAACAGTCAGAAAGAAGGGAGGACGAAATATAGGTGATAATAGCGAAGACAATCAATGCAGCAGGGCCTGCTATCCATCCTAGCTGTGAAGTACTCCATGCCAAGGACAAGACTCCTGAGCCTATCACAGCAGTGATTATGTGTGCCACACAACTCCACAAGGTACCTGATTGAGTTCCCATGAATACACATCGTAAAGGTAAAGCATCGTTAGGCCGAAACCGAAAAGGCTAATCCTAATTAAGAATGCTTGTAATCCCGAAAACGAACTTACCAGTTCTTGCAGGTTGTCCATCATTGTCGCAGGCACCATTACCAAGTTCAAGGGAGCCCCGGACCATGGTAGACAAGTACTTTGACGAAAGCAACAGGTTTCGGTAAAAAAACTTATGGTCTGTGCATCCAGAAAAAGGGTCTAAGATATCATTCGTATTCACTTAATACGATAACAACAACAACGACGACAACAACAAAATCGAAAACAATAGCGACAGAAAAGAGATTGGCAGCGAGGCTATTTCATACAGAAAAGAAGAATCTTACTGGATACTGGTAGCAGAGGTGATTACGTACGCAACTGTAGTACCATACAAGCTCTCCTGTGCTATTACCCCACACTCTGTGCTTCGTCTCTCCTGCAATGCATCCATGTTTTCGAACACTATAATCAGACAGACAGAAACAAGTATACTCAGAGAATCAAAACGACAAATACCTTACGAACAGAACTCAACACTCAACAGAAGACTGTCGGTCAAAACAATGAACACACACATATATATGTATGATCAGTCATAGGTAGTTGATTCCCTATCTAAATCGTCTTTCTTAATTTATATTCTTTTAAACCATGTATTACCTTTTAGATATTGATTCAAATTCTAATGGATAATGAGTTTTTTTTCGACATTAGGATGAGTTTAAACAAATATTTTTTCAGGGTAAACTAGTGACCAATCAATTAGTTGGAGATATCTATTTTGACCACCCAACTAAAGTAAAAAATCGTAAAACATGTTACACAATTTTTACATACTACCTATTTGTGTTATCTTCGTTAAAATTTAATGAAAAATATTAACAACGGTGACGTAGATGTTAATTAAAATCTGTAAAATTACAGATTTAATCTCTCTAATAGAATAGAGTAAATATAGTTTAAGGGTTTAATTATAATTTTAATAAAAAATAAAAAATACTTGATATTAAATATACTAATAAAAATATTTGAATAAAAATATATGAATAAAAATAATAAAATAATAAAGATATTAAATTGTGAAAGGAATTTTTTTTTTAAATATCAATTAAAATTATGTAGATATTATATAATGGTAGTGTAGCATGTGATTTAAAATTAGTCAAAATGAACTTAAAACGAAAGATGAATCGAAAAAATGAGAAAATAATAAAGTTGAAGGGATAAATTAAAAAATTAAAAAAATATTTTTTAAAATAAGAATTGAATCTAATAGGTATTCTACGGTGGTTTAAAAGCATTTGATTTAAATTCGAATAAAAATATACTTAAAAACGAATGAGAAATTAAAAAAAAATCATACAAAATTGAGAGAGTATATTACTAAAAAATACATATTCGACCCCGAAAATCATATCATATTAGTTATGTGTTCTTCATGTTTCAAATAGGGATAGAACTAGGAGTACTGAAATACAATCCTATCCCCTAAAAATTTTTAAAAATTTTGTACTATATATATTTATATTTTTTTTATTGATAATTTAATTTTACACGTTTTCAATATACAGTCTTATTAGTTTAAATCCTTATATAAAATTTTAATTCCGTCCTAATTACTTGGGTTTTAGTGTTATTCTATCCTTTTATATCTTTTAAACAAAAACAAGCCTATTTTTCATATCCACAGAAAATATTGCCTGGAAACTACAAAAGATTGAATCTAGAAGTCTAGTTATAAAAGAAATAAAGTTTAATCCTGGATAAAGATTCAACATTTAATTTAGCTCTGGGAAAACAAAATGGAATATCAGTCTGTCAACAAAACTATTTACACCACCATGGCATGCTTTCTGGGACAAACTTGTTTGAAATCTCTATGGCCTCTGCCTCTACCTCTGCAACTTTCAAGGTTCCGAAATTCAATCCCTGTAACTCATCGTTTTCATTCGTCATGTTTTCGGTATCTTGCTTTGACCTGTAATACCGAAATGGTTACGTATGGCACAGCATTACCGAAAGTCCGAAACAATGGAAAACACCTAGGAGGAGCTGAAATCAAATGAAAGAAAGATTTGGAGTATGAATGTTGGAAGAACTGACCAACTGCGGAAGGATCTTCATGTACGAAGAAACTCGCAGAGACTATTAGATAGCAAAGTATAAGCATTAGTCCTTTGAAGTAGTTAGATGTTCCCTCCTGCATGCGAAATGAAAGAAAAACGAAGTTAACTTCATGATACTCAATACTCGAACTCGAGTATGAAGTTCTTGCAATGCCAACCTGTAGGAAAAAGGCTACAACTATAACGGTAATGAACAGAGTTGCTGTCTCGAAAAGCTGGAAGTTTAAGTCCATTTCCCGTCCCATCGCCCAACCAATAACGACACAAAAAGGTATCTGTAGATTCAAAAATAATACGAGATTAGAGGACCAGCACTAACATATAAAAACTGGTTTCAGCTTTGCTCCAAAGTTAAGTGTAAATTCTCCAGGACTTGAACACAGTTCATGCTTTAATATCATTACAGGTTATGTAAAACCACTAAATCATGTCTTGGTGTAACGCAACCTAAGAATAAAACCAGTAAATCCCAAGATTCGGAGATTTGGATGTATGACATAACGCCTAACGGTGTAACATCAATAGAAAACCAGGTGGATCCAATTTACAATACATACCCCAAACATAGAAATTTGAGTTGATGACCCTATCGCCACTCCCAGGGATATGTCCTGAAGATGGTTTTATTAATTAGCAAAAATGTCAATGAATTTTAAAATGGAAGTTAAGAGAATCACTTACAAGCTTGTCTTTCATGGCAAACATGATGGCGCTCGCGTGCTCAGCAGCATTCCCAATTATGGGGAGCAAGATAACACTAATAAATGCAATTGGCACATCCCATGCCTCGGAAGCCCCCTAAGAAACAATCACCAGACGAGAAAGATCATAGAAAACCAATCAATGTATACTCTCAAGAAGTTGTTTTAAAAAACAAAAGGCAAATCAATTTTAAAAGCTTACTAAGGGTTGATTAATATCACCAACTGGAAAAAAGAGCAAATGTGGACAATTTCGTCACTGTTTCATGCTCAGACTGGCTTGACTAGAGATGACACTAGAGGATGCATATCATAAAACCAGTATTTTATGATTCATTTAACTTGATTCTTTGAGTGACCTATGGCCTCAAATGTTTTAACAAGTCCATCTCATTGACCAAGAAAGAGGAAAGATTAAAGAACAAATGTTACCTCGATCGTATCGACCAAATAGTCTGACAGGATGGAAATCCAAGCAGTCATGATAGCAAGCCAAATTATCGATTCCCACTTGGAGATTTCTGGAGCCTCATCTTCACCATTGTCATTGTTATCCCCATTGTGACTTCCTTCCTGATATTACACCAATTTCCACAACACTAAGTATTCTACACAATACTGGAGGACAAACTAACAAGACAAAATAACCAACCTCGCCAACGGGGACATAGTTATCATTTTGACATTTTAACTGGAAAACAAGATAGGCAGCATAAGCTAGAAGCATAACAAAACTGCTAAATCTTGAAAGAGACAACTCCGACTTCCCAACTTGCCGTTCAGTGTGAGTGTAGTGGAGGACTGCTGGAAAGAGTAGGCCCATGACTGCCATAAGAAGCAGTCCCGAATTGACAACAGCTGTGGCCTGAAGGTAAGTTTACTTCAGTTTAAAGCACTCGAATAAGGAAAATATAAGAAATAAGATCAGACAACATACTAATAAGTTTACCTTGCTGAAGACTTGTTCCTTTCCATAATGTACAAGTCCACCACAAAAGAATGCACATCCAAGAACAAGCAGCATATTTGACAAAATCGAGCCCAACAATGACAGCTGAACCACCCGTGTCATTCCACTTTTCAGTGCATAAATTGAAATAATCAATTCAGTTGCATTCCCAAATGTAGCATTTAGAAGACCACCAACTGTAATTCATTTCAACAGATGAAAGACCATTACTGACATGAAATTTAAAAATAAAAAGAAGTGTTTTAAAAGGAACTTTGGCAAGCAATTTAAAACCAACAAACTAGTTGCTTAATCAAGAAAAAGAACCTGTAGGTCCGGTGTAAAACGCCAGCTGCCTAAATTCAATCAAATGAAAACACAATGTTAGGTGGCAATAGAACAGGTAATAGCACCAAAATACCAAATTCAAAGAAGAACATGAATCCTTACTCGGTAGCATAACCCAAACGCTCCGCCAAAGGTGTTATACCTAGTAAGCTTAGAAAGAAGACCCAACTCTGCAATCCACCTCCCCATTTAAATAACTTATATCAAAAGAAAAACCAAGAAAAAAAAAACATAAAAACTAAACTCACATTACTAGTACTCATTTTATGAACCATGATTGCTAGAGGTCCGAAAGGCATGAGCAAGTTGAGTTTATTCGAGAAAACTACGGTTTTTATGCTCCTATAAACACCATTCCTAGTCATTTTATAACCAGCAACAGGCAATCCAGAGAGCAGAACACGTTGATTTGAAAGAATGGGCTGTGTCTTTTGGGAATCCATTTCGGAGGAATAAAGGCACTCGTCAACGAGATCGTGCATTGCCCCATCTAGTGATCCCATCTGCAACAAACAATATGCACTAAAACATTAGAAACGAAGGCTCTAAATACACTAAAAACAAATTAGCAACGTAAATCCATATTCATCAACCAAGAGAACGGTTGAAGAACAAAGAGTGGAGGGCGACAAAGCATTAAAATATGAATAATAATAACGTACTTCGACCAGAGATGTAACTCCAATTTGCCCCTTGTAATTCATCTTATCCATCTTCATCTATCAAATGAGCTATAAGTTCTCCACAAAATCATGCGCTTGGTTTTCAATTCCTCAAGGTCCTAAATAACACAAGCACAATAGAAATTTCTGCAAGATTAAAGGAGATAAAAAACATTAGCAAGCATGCTAAACACACAAAGAGGTAGCAATAAAGCAATAGAACACCAAATCAAGATCCCATCTTTCAAGTTCATCCATACTATAAATTTCATATTCTAAAAAAACAAACTTTATATGCATCTAACTGGAACCTACATCATCAAGTCAATCCCAGGATTCAATTCCAAACAATCAAAACCATAGAGAAATATACACACAAAGAGAGAATGCCTAAATTGCATAAAATACAACGTTAATGCTAAAGAAACAACCCCAAAAGATAGAAAAAATGCATCAAACGTAAATGGATCTGAGACAAGAAGAAACCTTTATTGCAAATTTTTGGAAAATCTGAAATGGGTATGAATAAAATCCCAGAAAATTAAGTAAAAGAAAGTTGATACTTTTCGTTACCGAAGAAAAAAAGAGAGATTTTTTCCTTTGGTAAGAAAGAGAATATCAGAGAAATAAAAGCCGATTGTTCTTTGAAAAGCGTTGGTGGGGATGATATATCACATACGTAGAGTTATGCTAATTGCTAAGTTCTTTGTCTCTCCGTTTTCTTCGTGTAGTTTGAAATGCTTGTCTTGTCTCGTCTTTCTTTGTCATTCTTCCATTATTACCATTTACAGCAATTTAGTTTAAGATTTAACTCATTTACATAAATTTATTATAATTTCATCTCCTACTTTTTCTATTGGAATAAATTACCTAAATTATCATTAGATTTTATTTTTTAAATTTATTTTAATTATTAAAATTTTAGAAATTTAATTAATTCATTTAAGTTTAGATATTGAATTTTTTTGTTCATTTGTTAATTTTTTGACAAAATTTATTTATCGACAAATAAATAAATTTTTTAAGATTAGAACAATGAAAAAAAATTATCGATACAAGAAAAATAACATACTAAGAAACAGGCTTTATCCGACGATAAAGGAGAAAAATTAATGAGAGAGAAATCATAAAATTTTTGATTGATCTGTAAATTTTTAAGCTTTTTTTAAACAAAATGAAAATCAAAATCAGACTTAAGAGATCGAGACAAAATGAATAATAAAATTTGAGACCGAACGACCAACATCTATAATCGTTTGGGATTTAAGAATGACTAAGAACATTTAATGTCTAAACTTCAGTGATCAAAAATTTAATATCTAAATTTTAGTGAGTAGAATAAATATTTTAAAACTCTAATAATTAAAATAGATTTAAAAATAAAATTTAATGATAATTTACATAATTTATCTTTTTATTAAGAGTCTAAATCCACAAATATTGGATTAGATTTTCAATGGAATGGTAATAAAAAATTATATCACTTAGATTGTATTTGGACAACATAATGTAGTTCGATAAAAATAAAATTAATACCATATTAATTATGCTCACGTATAATTATCGAACATTATAATTATCGAACATTATAATTTTTTAGGCATGTTTAATTCACAAAATATAACTACATTTTAATTATTTATATTATATATGATAGTATAAAATATAATTACGCAATAAAAAATTAATTATATTCGATTCAATGAGATTCGAAAATTATAATAATTAATCAAACATGTTACATACTATATAATTATAAGTAATTATACTCAAATTTATTTATCGCGTGTCTTTCTAAATACGCTCTTAATGAAAGCAATTATTTGGACCGACTAGTAGTATCATAAAAGTAGAGATCAAATAATGTTAAATTAGAGTAAAAGATCAAATCTCGAATTTCAACTTAGGGAAGGGACTAACATCATAATTAGACCTAAAAGTTAATAAGGTGAGAAAAAGAAGTTGAGGTTGAGCATTATCATTAGTATTGAAATAAAATAAAAGATTAAGACATGGAATGTGAGAATCCATATGCATGTCCATTTTTTAGGTTTTTTTTTATTATTGTTCCAATTTTTAGGACTTCGTTTTAATTAATTCAGATTGATTCGGGTTATACATCTAATTTCTGTGGGTAAGTTTTATTGTAAGAATTTTTTTCTTACACAACACTTCAAACCTAAGGCATGTTTAAACAAAATCAAACTGTTTACCAATAAGATCAATCATATTAGTATTTTATAGTTTATTTTAATTTATTTAATAATAGAAAAATAAATTAAAGTATAGATAGAGGAGGAATTATATAAATATTGTTATCGAAAACTTTAATTCTAAAAGTAATGTTCAAAGACCATTATTTTTCAGAATATAGTGAATCACTGTAGAGTTCAGAAGACTTAGGTATTTTAACCTGTCTTTTAACAGTAATTTAAATAAAATATATTATTTCGATAAAGGTGGGGTGAAGACAACCAGTCTTTGAACAATATTTTTTGATGAGCATGATTATGCTCCATACGCAAGTCTATTTTTTCGTCTTTGAACAGCACCAACATAAAAAAATACTATTCAAAAGCTGATTGTCTTCACCCCACCTTCACGAAAATAATATAGTTTATTTAAATTACTGTTTAAAGACTGATTGGAATACCCAATTCTTTTAAACTCAACAGTAATTCACTATATTCTAAGAAATAATAATCTTTGAACATTATTTTTGGAATTAAAATTTTCAATAACAATATTTATATAATTCCTCCAATAGATTTGGGCACTTTGATTGGATTGGCTAAGCTAGCTTCCAGGAAGTTTCATAAGAGTACTTAAATGATGTGATTTCAGATCCATTAGCTTCTTCGTGGAGACCACACTTCATACATTAAGCAATAATTGTATGATTATTTAAAATTTTGCACCAACCAATTAGTTTTACTAGTTAAAGAAACGATTGTCTTTTAGAGATTATGGGTCCGAGTATCAGTAATGTCAGCACAATAAATTAAGCGACCAATATCTATAGTTGAGAGTATATTCTAAAACTTATATTATTGTAACACTATAGTTGATTCAAAATTCGATAAATTCGAAATAACTCACAACTGATTTAAGTGAACAAATTTGTTAATAATATATATATATATATTATATAAATGATACTAAAATATTTATTATTTAAATCAATCCAGTTAATTTTTTTTTATTTATGACATTTTTTAAAAAAAAAATGTGTATTTAAAGCTACAGTCCACATAATCATGGTCCTGGCTTTGTTGGATTAACACCCATGTATAGACTTTCCCTTAAACCTTATATAGTCGGGCTTGCTATATATGCATTTTCTATGCTAAAACTAAAATTGTAAAATATTGATAAAATTATTTTTCAATCCTCAGAAAATATATAATTTATTGTTGATTTTTTTAAAATTTATAAAAATTTTAATTATTTATTCAATATATTATTAAGCTCCACCATCGTTTATATGACACCATTTTATTATCTTTTTCAGTTTTTAGAATTTTATCTTGACTAATTTAAATCGACTTGCATTACACGTCTGATTTTGGTGGAAGAATTTTTCAACGAAAATTTTTTATATACACAATATCTTGAACTCAAAACTTTATTAAACGATACTAAACTGCTTATCACTTAAATAAATTCGTTAGTATTAAAAATCTATATTTAATAGTATTAAAAATTAACTAGTGATTATAAAAATCAAATTATTAAAAATCGTAATTTTAGTATTACTCTTAAAAGTTTAAATAAATTATAAGTATATCAATTCCACAGCAGGATAATGCTCGTTGGTCCATTTGGATAGAGTCGTTCTTTGATAAAAGTGGTCAAATAACATCTCAAAATTTTTAGACTAACAATTTTTATATGATTTATATATAAAAAATAAATAATATTAATTTATAAATAATTGATACCTCTTAAAAATAATTAAAAATAATACCTCTTAAATAATTTTTAAATTTCGTCCTTATTAACAAATCAAAAGAATCTATAAAATGAAAAAAATAATCCAATAGCAACTTTTTTACGATAAATAATAAATTATTATTAAATTTTCATTATAGTAATAATCCAGCATTCCATATCGACAAATAAAATATTTCTTTAAAAATTTACAAACCAAAAATTTTATAATATTAACGTAAGAAATATTTTTAACTACTCGATAAAATAATTAATAACAATAAAGATGAAGTGAAGCTTACATGGTTGTCCATGATAATAACGTGATCATTAATATTTGAATATATCTTAAATTAAAATATTAATATCAAATTTAATAAAAATAAATAAATAAATATCATAATTCAAACGGTTTTAAAGCCACGTCTCACAAGTCCATTTAAAGATAGGAATGTTAATGGGTTGTATAGGGATGGATTTTTGACTCTCTCATCTTTAATTCGAAAATCAAAATATTTATTTGTCTTAATTTATAATTTGATCTTAACCCAATTTCGATATATTAATAATAAATTTTATTAAATTTGACTCGACCTAAAAAATAATAAAAATATTATATATTATATATAAAAATATAATAAAAATATATAAATATATTAGATCAAGTCAACTCAAAAACTCTAAAATCATTTCTATCTAACCTGATTTTATTTTTACAATAACTTGATTAATCCAATTTTTTAATTAAAAATCTATTCATATTAGATCAGATCGGATCAAAACGGTAAAACCGCCACCCATACTTAAAGAACAAGTGAACTGTTTTATTAGTCTTCTAGAAACCTTGGCATGTACGATATGGTTGGACTCTAATTGAACACATCTCAAAAAAGTTAGGCCAGGGTCCCATGGAAAATGGGACCATTAGACTTGTAGTTAATTTATGATATTTTGAGTCATAAATTAAAAATAAAAAATCTCATCTTTCGAACTTTTGGGAGGGAAGTTTCCCTTCATTTACCCCACGGATTTAAAATATTAGTACTTTTTTAAAAAAATTAATATAAATATATTTAGTCAAAAACTGTTTTGGTTAGGATTGATATTAGATTTTAATATAAATATTAGTACTTTTTTTTTTTACTTTTAAATTTTTGCACATATTTTAAAGTAAATTTGACATTATTTTTTGAAAATGAGGTGGAAACTATTTTTGAAAAATAATTTTTATATTCTTTATTGGGATTAGAAGTTAGTCTTATAAGAATGTTAAAATTGATAAAAAAATTCAAATATAAAGAATTGAATTTATAAAATATTTAAATTAATTTCTTTTATTAATAAATTATAAATTAAAATTAATTTAATAAAATATTTACATTTTGGAAATTAAAATTATTATTGTGTTATTTAATATTTAGCATCCGTTTTAGTTATAAAAGGGAAACAATTTGATTATAACAATATTTTATTTGAGTATTAATTAGAACCCTTTTTTTAAATTGGTATTTAATAAAATTTTGTTTTTAAACTAGTGTTTTAATTAGGTATAAATTTTTAGGATTAGAATATTAACAAAAATATAAAATTATAAATGAAATTAAATTTTTAGGATTATAATATTAATAAAATCATAAATATTTAGTTTAAATATTAATTTAAAAATAAAATTTTATTAAATACTAACTAGAGTAAAAATATGTATTTAAGCTTAAATAAAAATATCAGGCAAACCGGCAGGCAAAAGACAGCACACCACCCACAGTTTTCCTCTTTTTATTTTCTTTTCGTATATAGTTTTTTAATTTCCAATTTTCTCCCTTATAAATTTATATATAAATCCATTCACCGTCACCCACTTCTCACTGAAGTTACTTATTTTTACCCTTTTGCCCTTCTTTTTCCCCGATGTATGCAACCGTCTCTTCTCCCTTCGTCGCTAAACCCATCCACAGTTTCCCCGCGAAGAAGACCGTGATCGTCAGGAATTCGACTCATACGGCGTCGTTTAAATCAGACACCGCTGCGGACAACCATAACGCGGCTGCATTGGCGGGGACTTTGTACGAGATACTCAAGGTGGAGAGAACGGCGTCGTTGAACGAGATCAAGACGTCGTACCGGAACCTGGTGAAGGTGTACCATCCCGACGCGATGGGATCATCGGACGGCCGTGATTTCATGGAGATACGCAACGCCTATGCGATATTGTCTGATCCGAGGGCGAGAAGCGTGTACGATATGTCGTTGAGGGCACATGTTAGGAATCGGGTTTACCCGACCCGAAGATGGGAGACCGATCAGTGTTGGTAGAAGAAAATAAAAATAAAATGGTCGGACTAATTACGGATTTTTCATTTAGTTGTTTTGGAGACGCAGATAGTTATTATCATAGGCGGTTTGGATTAGAGATGGAGTTTGAAATTTAAAGTTGAAGAGAAAAATATATAAATATTTAAATTTGAAAGAATATATTTTTAAATAAGTTAATTTAAAAAAATAAAAAGATAAAAAAATCGAGAATGAAGGGAGTCCATCCTATTTAATTTCGTCATTGGTTTCAACAACAATAATAAAAATGAGATTTTTTTATTTTTTTTCTTTTGCCAATTTTTTAATTAAAAATATTGATTTTATCGATAGATTTTCACGTCCATGTTCACTTTTAGTCCATTTTTCTTGAAACATATTCCAAAATTGTGAAAAGGGACTAAATTACAAAATAAATAAATCTTGGAGGTTACATTTGGATGAAAAATAGCAGTTAGTTAAAAGACTAAAGACAAAAGCAAGCAAAACCTGTCTCTAAAACTTATAAACTTTCCTATATTATTTCTTGCCCCTTTAAAACATCTAAGAACACAAACTGAATTTCAATTTTTATATCTTTTGTCAATCCAGACATAAGTTTTTTTATTAAGATTTTTTAAAGAGATATAAATTTTAACTACAATTAACTTAATTAATAAAATTAAATAATTTATTCAAAAATTAAAAAAAAATATCGATGATCAAAATAAAACACCCTTAAATCCTATACACCCAAATAAAAAATCGATCGATAAAATATTAAACATTAAAAATTAAATTTATAATTATACATTTTTTTTTCTCTTTGGTGTCCAAAACCTACGCCACCTTTCTCTTTATAAACACCCCTAAATCCTATACACACCCAAATGGAAAATAATCTCCCCCATCACCAAAAATATATATATTTTTTGTATCTTTGAGAAGATGGGTTTGTGTGGCCCAATATGTTGTCTGGTCGTCTGCGTGCTTGTGTTGGCGGTTGGTATTGCGGCCATGATGGGTTGGTTGAATGGTTGGGGGGGAGGGGTTCGCAAGCTCGGCGATGCCCTGGGTTGGGATGACTGTGATCCCAAATACTCTACTTGTGGAAGGCCTTTCTTGATCTATGCAGCTCCACCTCCTTTCTAAGTCAGTTACTTACAGCAATGGAAATGGTGTATTTATTTCTTCGACATGTTTTCAAGTGTCTTTTGACATTCAAGATGATGTCTTGTCTTCTTTTTAATGTAATCAATAATCAAAGTATTAAGCAATATACTTTGACAGTATGATTCATAGGCAGGATCACTTGTACATGTAAAACTTAACAGGGACATAGGGACAGTGCACTTGGTTACACCATAGCTCGACTCGTAATTTTACAAATTTAACTTGAAAAAAAAAATTAAATTATAAAATAAATCTCGATTGAATATTCACCCGTAAACATATTTATAATTTGAGCGTGAAAATAGGCCTAAGGCCCATTTTGAACAGTACAACTCTCTGAAAAGGCCCTAATCCCACAACCCAAAGCAAGAACTCCTCTGTGCAAGCAAAGTTGGTACACTTTCCGATTGTTTTTATGACTGGATTACTGGATTAGGTCAAATTGGTGAATCAATTTGAATTTGTTTTGGACGGGGAATTTGTAGTTTAGTTAAAAAGGTAAAGCGAAGAGGGAAACGGGAATCTCTGCACCCCCACCCTTTTTGCTTACCTTTTAAGCCATTCAACCATTCCAATCCCCCAAACGTCCAAGCATTTTCAACCTTTCACTTTCCTCCTTCAATCTCACGTTTTTCTTCCAGATCCAAATCCCTTTCTCACTCTTTATAAATCACTAAAAATCCCCAGAATTTTAAACAAAAGAACCCATAAAGTTTTGTTGTTTTTCTCTTCAGATAGATTCAAGATGTGTTGCGGGAGAATCTGCATGCTCTGCACTTGCTTGATTCTAGTGGTGTTGGCGATCGGGTTGCTGTTCGGTTTCGGTGTTTTCAAGAACGGATTCCACAAGATCAAAGATACGGTTCATGTGGATTACTGTGACCCAAAATTCTCTTCTTGTGGAAGGCCGTTCCTGGGTTATCCAGCAGCTTCTCCTCCGTTCTAAATCTCCACCCCCAGGCCACAGTTCTTTCTTTTAATTTCGTGTTGTGATTAGAAATAACTTTGATTTTTTTCTTTCTTTGTTGGGATTTCATCAAATTTCATTCTACTGTGATTTGTTTGTTCATATTGATGCATAATCCAGATGAAAATCTTTGTTTTCTTGGTTGTATCAGTCCAAATCCCAGAAAAACCCTGCCGCTAAACGTAAAAAACGGGATTTGTTTTAATGGATTAGCTCATGTCTGTTTATAGGTCAAATTATGATTTTGGTGTCTCTACTATTGCGTATTTTATGATTTAGTCCTCTACTTCACTTTGGATTGTTAAATTGATACAGTATTATTTTAAATAGCCATAAAATATACGTTCCGTACATCCTTAATAATATAAGAGAATTAAATATGAGATGGACATAATTTGATTTTACGTTTTGTAAAATTATTTATGAATCAAAATTTAGGGGTTAAGGATAAAAAAAATGAATTTAAAAGATATGATTAAAATTTAAATTTAATTTTTAAAATTAAGAATATTTATAAAAAAAAATAGATTAAGGGTTAAGGTTTAATGAATTAGTGATAGAATGTATTTTTAAATTATAAAATTTTAAATTACTTTTTAATATTATACAGTTACACGTGTCATCATACGAGATAATTCCTTTCCCAATACGCCACACGTTCCCCAGTTCCTGTCTTGACCGCTACTTTGATGCTGAAATCCCCCCCACGATCTGTGTTTGCATTTCAATGAAAAAAACATTCTGTTTGAGCAGATCATAATCATATTTTTTAGTTTTAAATTTTATTTTTATTTTAGATTTTTTAATATTTATATTTAAAATTAAATTTAAATCTCTAAATTAATTTTATGTTTGTATTATATATTTTTAAATTTTAAAATTTTTAAATATATTTTTATTAATTTATTAATATCGAAAAAAAAAACGAGATTAATACTGTAATTTTATTTTAATGATAAAATTTAATAAATATAGATGTATATATAAATTTAAATATTTTAAATTAACTTTAAATCATTCGTTTTTATGTTTGGTTATGTATTATAAATTTTTAAAACTTACATGTTTAATATGTAATTTTTTTAAATAAAAAATAATAAAATTTATAAACTGAGTACCAGATAACAAATATCCGATTATAGATAAACTTTTATGTTACGCTAATAAAGAGAGTGTGGTTAAAACAATTATAAATAAATTAATGATATAAAAAGTATATATAATTTAATTTTAATGAACGAGATTATAAACGATATGGTAAAAAAATCCACAAACGAATGAACAATTAGAAAATCTAAATATTAATTAATTTTAATCCTAAACAAAAATCCTACTTATTTTGACGAAGTTGAGCTTCTTGGATTGGGAAAGCTTCAACCTTGGGCCTCATGAATCCTAACAAACAGTGTGAATTATAGACAAACGCTTAGCTCTAGAGCCTGGACAATAATTTCCATCTGTTCCCTGCTTCAGCACCAAGTTATGGAGAACAAAACTGAAACTTTGTTGTAAGGAACAACGTATTTCAAGTCCAATTGAACAAAAGGTAAATCCTTTCCCCCGCCTTTCCTTTGCATTGCACAAAATTAACCAAACAGAGGAAAGAAGATGAGAATTACTGTAATGACGGCAGATGAACAGATCGTCACCTTAGACGTTGATCCTCATGAAACTGTTGAGTACCCTTGTATCCCTTCTTTATGCTTATCTTAAATACATGTTTCTTTGCTGATTTTTCTTTCTTTTTGTTTCTGATAGGTTGAAAATTTGAAAACATTGCTGGAAGTGGAGGTCTGTGATATACCCTTTGGTTTATATGCTTCCTTTTGGGATTTGTTTTCATTTCTTTGGTTCCCCAATGGTTTAGGATGTTTGAAAGTGAACTGTTGACTTTCATTATCTTATACTGTATGTTAATGGTAAAAGATTCCATTTTTTAAAAATGTATTGGAATTTTGAGAGCTGACTGTGGTGCTGAGTTTATGCTGATTGGTTAGAACTTGTTTGGTTTTATGGCAGACAAATGTGCCATTACAGCAGCAGCAACTTCTTTATCATGGGAGAGAAATGCAGAACTCTGAGAAATTGAGTGCTTTGGGTGTTAAGGATGATGATTTAATTATGATGGTCTCCAGTGCTGGTTCTAGGTAATTTATGCATTGGTTACTCATTTGCTTCTTTTTTGTTTGAATCTTTTGAAAACATATTATTGGATTTTAAAGTGTTCTTGATATCTATCCAGAATGGACTTCGATGTCTATTATGAGATTTTAGTGCTGGTTTTCTGTAGTTCTATTTCATGGAAAGAAGCTTCTCATTCTTTTATTCTATTTTTTTGTCGATTGATAAGAACATGAATCATTTGCAGAGCATCTACTAATGATTTGAGCTTCAACCCTGATGGATCTGCTATGAACCCTGGAGCTTTTCAGCAACATATTCGAAGCGATTCTAATCTGCTTGGACAAATATTTCAGGCTGACCCTGAACTTGCACAAGCTATTCTTGGGAATGATCTCAACAAACTGCAAGACATCCTACGAACACGTCATCAGCAACGATCAGAGTTACGACAAAAAGAGGAGGAGGAACTTGTGAGTAGCTTGTCCTAGTGGTCTTTTCCTGTAGGTGGTTAGTATGAGTGGCCAAATGTACACACTAATTTTTCCATGTATCGCTTAATTATTATCACGATTTGATTATCAAGAATTCTATTAATTGTAAAAGAGCTTAATCATACTTATGATAATATTATATTTACTGATCATCTCTGTGATTGATGCATATGTATTGATTTTGTGCCATAGGCTCTTCTTCAGGCTGATCCTTTTGATGTTGAAGCACAAAGGAAAATTGAAGCTGCCATCCGGCAGGTTAGTTTTCTCCAACATTCTACTAATATAACTTACTTGGAACCTATTTGCATTTGAAATGTGTCAAATGTTAATTTATGGTTTGAACAAGGTGGTTGTATCCTCATGTGCATCCCTTATTTTTTCTGGTCAATATGATCTTTGGACGTTTACAATATTGTGATACAGAAAGGGATTGATGAGAACTGGGCTGCTGCCTTGGAACATAATCCTGAAGGTTTTGCAAGGGTGGTATGTGGTCTTGTCTCCCTTGTGAAGTGTACCTACTAAATTTCATTACTTTTTTCTCCTTAAGAATTTAATGTTTCTTGTCATACTAATCAGGTTATGTTGTATGTGGACATGGAGGTTAATGGTGTCCCATTAAAGGTAGAGATGATTGCTGGTATTGTATATAATCAAAAAGGGTCGTTATGTACTTTAGCCTATATAGGTTTAATCATAATTCATACCCTTTGAATTACATGCAGTGTTTCTTCTCAAAACAATGTTCATCATGTGATTATCCTTTAATTCTCTTTTACACTTTTAAAGAAATTCTGTTGCAGTTCATTATAATGTTTTAGTTGAGATTCCATTACTGTAATATTCTATCACATATACCTTGATGTTGAATATCGGACTCTTATATGTTCCTTAAATTTATCTTTTATCTTTCAGGCATTTGTCGATAGTGGTGCGCAGTCAACTAGAATTTCAAAACGCTGTGCTGAGCGCTGTGGGTATGTGCTGTAAACTTCTTCCTTTTTTGTGTTCTATGTAACTTGGACTTGTGTGTATGTTGGATATGGTTAGATTTCTAAATATTTACGTGTATTTGGAGACCCTTAGAAGTCATTCCCCCATAGCCACGCTTTGGAAATAAGTGTCGAACACAGGTGCTTCAAGAAAAACGAAGAGTTTGAACTACATGATTGAGATCATTGTCTTGTTATTGAAAATGGTTGATAACGTTCCCTTAATGTTTCCTTCTCTGTTCTTTAATTGGTCATGTTATTGTCTTTTCATACGACTATAAAAAACATATGGTGTTCATCTTGCTCGGTTGGTGTTGACCCCTTCAGATTGCTGAGGCTTTTAGATCAAAGATATAAAGGTGTTGCTCATGGGGTTGGCCAGTCAGAGATTCTAGGACGCATACATGTTGCTCCAATCAAGGTAGGATGCATTCTGGTTTTTCTCGTATAACATTATGTTAAATATTCTTTCTTTCTTTTTGGTTGCTGATTTTATGAAATTTGTCTGATAAGTAGTCTTTATCCTAGGTGTTGTTTATTAGCTTATAATTGTCATTACGTAACATACTCGTAACTGATGATATGAGTAAATACTACTTCTCGGTTTGGTTCATGTTATCATAGATTGGAAATATATTTTATCCATGCTCCTTCGTGGTTCTGGACTCGCCCAATATGGAGTTTCTCTTCGGATTGGATATGCTACGCAAACACCAGGTACCTTAAGCTGTTCTTAATATCCGTACATATCCATCCATTTTAGTTCTTAAATTTCTTAAGTTTGGATGATTCTGGCTCGTGCAATTTGTACAGTGTATTATTGATTTGAAGGTGAATGTTCTTAGAGTTGGAGGAGGAGAAGTTTCTGTGCCATTTTTGCCAGGTTGGTGACTTTAATCGGTATATGATGCAAGTTCATGAGTTACCAGTTACCATGTGGTCATTGATGTCCATCTTTTTCGGTACTTTGTTCTGCTAAATTTCTTTTCTTATAATGGAAGTTAACAAAATATATGCTTCTCAGAAAAGGACATCCCTTCTCATTACCTTGACGAAGAAGGGAATTTGAAGCAAGCATCCAGCTCAGGAGCTGCCGTAAGTCCTTTTTCTATTTGCTCCCGCAGATTTTGATGTCCGTTCAATTGTGCATTATGAAATAAGTTGCATGTGTACAACTTTCATGCTACTCAAGACAGTTCATTTATGCGCTTTCTGGATCTCTGCTACCTTAAAATCATGTCTCATGAGAGAATGGCCATGTCTGCAAGGAACATGGCTACGGACCACGGTTCCAAGTTTTATGCTATTTTGTGTTTTCAATAGCTGCTACAGAGATTCATTTTAGCTTTTATGGACTGATCTTCTGTGATTCTTCAGATGACAACCGGAACCACAGAGAAGACTGCTCATGTGCAATCTGGAGGTCAACCTTCTGGTTAGTAATTGGCATCTGACTCATGTTTTCAGTGCGCTCACCCACACGCACACACACGATATATGCATATATTTCTGCACTAATTTGTTTTACACGAGCATGCTTTGACAGAAGCCCTCTGCAAATGATGCTTATTCTCGTTCTGACTGTTCATTTCTTTGTTCCAGGGGGCGCATATGCTGATGTAACACAGGTATGTCTTACCATGTTGGAAGAATATTTCTGTATACATGTATGTTCCAAGTTAAACCGCTGTAATAAAATTAAGAGCTATTTCATTTCTGCAGAGACCTGATTTTGAAGGTAAAGTATCAAAGCTTGTTGAGCTGGGGTTTGCAAGAGAAATGGTGATAGAAGCTCTAAAATTATGTGATGGCAATGAAGAACAGGCTGCTGGGATTCTCTTTGGAGGCTAAACATGATCTGCAACATCTCATTCTTAGAAATAACATTGAGTTTCAGTTATTCAGACACATTCTAAATTCTCTACTTCTGCATTTTTTTATTGTTCAATTGAACAAATATTTTGATATTTAGCCATAAATTTACTCCAAAGTACCTTTTTCTCCCACCAAAAAGCCTTTTACAAACTAAAAAATACCACTCAATGAAATTACTCGGAACAAAATCTCAACCATATTAGAAATAAGAAAGATCAAAACCTTTCTGCCAATCTAGCAGTAACTTGTCTAAGCTTGGAGTAAACTTTCCCAGCAGGGGACCCTAAAATGAGGCTGCAAAGAGAATCCCTGGCAATCTTGATGTTGGCAAAAGATCCAAGGATATGAATCTTGGTATCGGCGATGACGATCCTAGTCTTTGTAGCATTCTCGATGGCAAACTTCGTTTTACCGCCTTTCCCGGACAGTCTTCCTATGGCACGAGACAAGTGCTCCCCTCTAAGTGTTTTGACATCCTTGATTTCAAAGGATTCTACATATAGCTCATCCAATCTCAAAAGAGCAATGGCATCTGGAACATCAAAACCCAACATGAAAGCCTGGACAAAGTCTGCACACTTTTGTAGGTTACTAATGTCCGGCGTCTCAGGCTTCGTTTTCAGTTCAACTTTCCGAGCTTTGAGATTCATTCGGATGTCTACTTTCATCTGTTCATAAATTGGAGTATAGATATCCATCCAGTATTTCTTGAGAGGAGAATACCTATGAGGAGGAACCGAAACCTTTCTGAACTGGACTCGGCCATCGGACATCTCATGCGCCTTAAGAGGCTCGAATTGTGGCTTTGGGGGCAATGCTTTCGATTCAGAAGGCACTGTTTCAATCTCCATGGCGGCAGTTGCTTCTGTAGACATCTTTATGTTATTACAACAGAATCTAGTTAGGGTCTGAATAAAAAAATACAACCATTCCTGTAAGAAATTATTCTGGTAAATTAAAACACTACTAAATCTAAAAGAACAAATCTAATGTCATAACTCATATTACTTGTATCAAATTCTTCATCTCTAAACAACATAATTCATAAAAACAAAAACTTTAATACCCAAAAGAACAAATCTTGCATAAACCCTAATTCAAAACGAATAAAAGATGATTCTTTTTGAAAATCATTACATATAAATGAATCCCAAATCATTGGAATTGAAAACGAAGAAATCAAAAGGTTGAACCCACCTGAAGTGGATCTGGAAGGCTAATTCGGCAGAATTCGTCCTTCAAAGGAGAGAAGAGAAGGGATTAGCGGCAGGCAAACAGAAATCTTAAAAACCTAAAACCCTTATGGTTACTTATGAAACTGTGCTGTCAAATTTGGGCTGCAAATCAGCCCAGTATGACTGGGTAATGGGTTATTATTAGGGATGTTAAAAAATATCTGATCCGGTTAATCCGATTCAAAAATTAGGATATCCGATTCAATTTTTATTTTTGGACCGAATATCCAATCTGATTTTAAATTTTGATATGGATCATAATATTTTAAGTTTCGGATTATTTGAAAACTTGAAAATCCAAAAATTCAATTTTTTATTAATATTAATCTTGTTATATTAAACAATTTAGTGTTTTTATATTCAAAATTTTAAAAATTTAAAACTTTTATAAATGTGAATCTTGTTGTATTTAATAATTTTTTATTTATTATATTCAAAATTTTATTTTTTTCATAAATACAACCTTCAAATTTAAAAAATTAGTTTAATCAAATTATATTTGTGGATAATCGGATATCCGACTATCCGATATTCGAATATGCGGATATACGCTTTTTTCGGATTGGATACGAATCACTATATCATAGATCCAAAAACTTAAATATCCGAAAAAAATCAAACCCCATCCGATATCCGACAATGAACACCCCTATTTATTATTATTCCTTGTATAGGCATTATACCCAAAATAATTGTTTTTTTTTTAGTATTTCCCTTATATTTTTATTTTTTTAAATTTTTGTAGTTTGAATAATTTGGCCTTCTCGGGTGTTGTCTTTTGTTAATATAAATTCGATTTTTTAAAAAATATAATTTAACTTAATCGAATCGAAACTCATCGAATTTCACTAACATATATCAATCATCCAACCAAATGCTCATATTGTATGTCTGAAATTATGTTAACAAAGGAAAGGACAGCTTCTTCATGTCGAATTAATACCAATATGTACATTGAAACATGATGAATTCCTTCTTACCAAATGAATCTTCATACATAACATGGTTTGTTCTCCAACAATGGTGGGATCTTAGAACCCTTTCCAGGTATTTAAAACTTCGTTAAGTATATCAGATATCAGCTCCCTATCTGCACACTGCGGGAAAGCATTCAAATCGTCTCGAATATCGTATATTTTACCGAATTTAACGAGATACCGCATGCAACTCGACTTCAGTTTATGCAACTGATACAAGTTTGCATTTTGGAGCCTCTCGAGTACATTCTTCGTGTCGATGTCTTCCATTAGACTCTCGTGGCAAACCTCTTTCAAATCCATGATATCGTACTTATCGGCTGCCCGGAGAAGTGCCAACCGGTGAGGCTGGAATTCGTCGTGTTTGATGTTACCGTATATGTACCTTAGGAAAGCCTGGCAAACTTCGATAGACATGTCGGATATGTTGATGGTTGAGAGCTCTTTCTCTTGCAGGTTATGTGAAAACATGCTGTGGAAGACGGGTGATCTCGAGGCTAGAACGGCTCGGTGAGCCCCGATGCTTCCATCGGAGACATTGATGATGATGTCGGTGTTGATCCCTTCGGTTAACATTCGACCAAGGCATGTTAAGGCCGTTTCGTTCGATTGTTTCGTTGTGAACCCTTCGGACCAAATGGAGCAAGGTTCACCACCCTGCAAATAAACAGCAAACCATAATTGTTAGTACATCTATGTTAGGGACATAGGCATGTTCGGCCTTTTGTTCTTATATCTTCATGTTAGAGACTTACGTTTGGAGATGCAATCTTTAAATCAAGAAATTCCACATCGATAATGAATTTCCCGGTGAAAGGAACCTCGACCGGCCACACGAAATCATCATTGTTCTTCAGCTGTTTGTCTGTTATTTCTGTCAACAGATGCAACACGAGTTTATATCAGCATCAAAAATCAAAATCAATAAGAAAAAAAAATGGAACATAATAAATGATGATGGCTTAAGTTTTAGATTTGAGTACCGGGATGAGTCAAAGCCTTCCGATCATCGGCCGAGCAGACAACTCGGATGATGAAGGAAGCGATCGGAGGACTGTCTCTGGTCAGATTTGAAATCTCTGGGTATAATCTAAGATACAATGCCCTGTTTTTCTCCACAGACAAATGCCTTCATAACCGAACATAAGCCAATAACATCAAAATTCCACTCAAACAGTAAAGTTTAAGAACATTATTAAAGGGTTGTCCGAACATGGTCTAGAATCCAAAAATCAAATTAACTCATGATCAGAACATGAACATGTTTTTTTTCCATAATGAAAAGCTTAAACGAAATCATCAAAAAGTAATAAACTAAAAAGAACGATACCAGTTCCATTTTCCCATCTTGAAGGGATCGGATTTGCGGTACGTGCAAGATGCAAGGTTGTCGATCCGCCATTGAGCAAGCCGAGCAGTGGTTTCGACCCTAAAAGCCGATTCGCTCATCCTAGAAAAGGCCAGTGCCGACGTGATTTCATGGATACAATCAAATATCCCCTCGAACAAATACTCCCCTGACTTTCCCAGGTTTACTGTTACTGTCTCTGCACATAAATTCTTGAATCTAACCCCACCACCACCACCACCACCAAAAAAGAAAAGTAAAAGACTTCTCCTTTCAGTCTGGAACACAGTTTTGTTTCATGTTTTGTCTGAATTAAACACACTGTTATTGTGTAGGTGAGGTCCGAGGATGTTGGGGCAGGGGAAGAGATATAAAGAGGAAGACTTGGTGAAACGTTATTAGATAGTTTTGGAACTGAAAACAAGGGGAAGCCTTTAGATCTTTTCTGATTATGGGGGTTACTATTTACTACTAGAATTTCATTAGGAGTAGGCCCCTACTTAGTGTTTGTTCATGTTCGTATATATATTTTTTATTTTTTAAATATATTCTAATTACATTACTCTCATTGTTTGATATCCTCGCCCATCATGATTCATCGCTTCAAGTGTTGCATATCTCATCATTTAATATCTCACACTATCTACTGTTGGTTAGAACCTAATCAACTTCCTTTTTTATTATTATTAGATATTCGTCAATGGTATAATCAATAATTCATTTATCAATTTTCAGTAATAGGATGATGAGGTATTCAACTACAATGATCCAACGAAAGTAAGAATGACGAGACTCGAGATAATCCTCTTCACCACTAAGATTGACCGTTGAAGAGGTAAACCTCTCTTCTATTTCAACTGATTAGTGTTTGCATGAAGTAATTCATGCGAGTTTCTCATATCTATTTGATATATTTTTACTATATATAAAAAATAAAAAATATACATAGTTATAAAAAAAAATTAAATTAAAATCAATAAATATCGTAACACTACATATATTTACAAATAAATTTATATAAAAACTCAAAACAATTTAACTTAACTTAAATTTTATAAATTAAATTTAATTAAAAAAAATTAAATAGAATTTAAATATAATCAAGTATGTGTTTCATCAAAAAGGAAAAATAAAAAAAAAAGGTATCCCATCCTTGGTGTGAATGGCAATACTTTGGTTTTGATTCCATTTCCACTTTAAAAGGCCACTAATGGTAATACTTTTGCGTGTGCTTTATTCTTCGTTTTTCGATTTAGAATTCGAATAAATTATATCAAATATTACTAAATTTTAGAATTTAATTTAATTTTATTATTGATACTTTTATTTAATTGTAACATTAAACTTGTATTTTTGTTGCATATAGAGGAATGTATAAAGTTAAGTTCTATTTTTTCTCTTATTTTTTTAGGTTTAATACAAATAAATATTTAAATTATATATATTTTTAGTTTAAATGTTTAAATTATTTTTTATAAAAATAAATATTTAATATTTTATTTCATTAAATTTAAATGCATAATAGTTAATTTTAATAAACGGTCTTAGTATAGTTCTTTTTCCTTTTAATTTTGATTCCGTTATCATAATCAGAGAGGTAATAAAATTAATCTTTTTATTTTAATTGATTGTATTTCATAACGTCAAAATATGAATATCTGATTTTATTTTAATAAATCAATCAATTGTTTGATAAAAATATATTGATTTTTTTTTAAATAAAGATTATTAATCTTAAATTTTAAGCTTGTAATTTATAAAAAAAATACATTTCAGTTAAATTAAATAATTTAATAAATTTTGGATTATAATTATTTATTTATCAGTCATCTAGATCTAGTGTCCAAATAGCCTATCTTTGAAGAAATCTTGACCAATAACTGCGAAATAATGACACACACACTCATTGAGTGATGATACATTAATGGAGTGTACACTAGTAAAAATTATATCATGGGTCAGTCTCATCACTTGTCCATAGGATCAATCAATAAAAACTGTTTATTTTATCAATTTTTTTTTGTCATAATTTTTTCTCAAGTGAATCTTTACTTGAAAAATTAAAAAATAACGAGGTGGACAATTTTTATTGGTTGATCCCATAAATAACATAATAAGACTGACTTATGATATAATTTCTCGTACACTAAGCTTCCTATTAGGAACTTCCACTTTTCAAGCCCATAGAAGTTCTATGAAGTATCATTTTAAAGTCCAATTTATGTTGAAAATTGTGAAGAACCCCCCCCCCCCAAGTCAAATTTTAAATTCAAATTTATAATTAGAAATTGAATTACAAGTATCAATTATTCTTTAACTAATATCAAATGTTTGAATCTTAAACCATAAAGGAAATAAATTGGATTAAGATGAACGTTTCTATAATGAGCTTAAATACTCGATACGGACTAGTTAATGATAAATTGCTATCGATAGTTATAAAATGATTGAATTGGTCTCTTAACTTTTGAACATTTCAATTGTACCCCTAAACTATGACCCTTATTCTAACTTGATCCTCCAATTTTTGAATGTTTCAGTTTTATCCATAGATTATCAGTATATGCAATATTAATTTTTGTCCATACCACATCATATTATTATATAATACAGATCAATATTTACACTATAATTAACATTTTTGTAACAATTTTATTAATAATGGTCACGATAAAAATATAAAGATAGATTGATGATGAAATTAGAATATTTATAGTATGAGAATCTATTTAGAATGATCATAATATTTTAGGTATAAAATTGAAACATTTAAAAGTTTTGAGATCAATTTAGAATGACGATAACAGTTTAAAGATAAAATTAAAACGTTCAAAAGTTTTGGAACTAATTTATAACAATAATCATAATTTGAAGGTAAGACTAAAATATTTTTAAATTAATTTAAAGATGTATGATACAATTAACTCTTAAATTATAAATACAAAATTATTACATAATTTTTTTTGGGTAAACTATAAAACTATAAATAAATAAATGTTTATATCAAAAATAAATAGCTAAAGCATATCAACTTTATTATTTAGATAATCAAAATATTTTTTATTAAAATAAATATTTAAAGTACATTTTTTATCAAAACAAATAATTAAATTATTTTTTATTAAAATAGTACTCAAAATATATTTTTATCAAAATAGATACTTAATATATTTTCAATTAATATAGCGTTTCAACTTTTAAAAAGTTAATATATATATATATATATATTTTAATCAAAAATATATTATAAATATTTATTTTAATAAAAACTATTTAAATATTTAGATAAAAATTGATGTATTTTAAATATTTATTTAAAATATAATCCATAAATAATCCAGATCTAAGGTAAGTAATTCAAAGCATTAATCTGACTTTTAACAAAAATTATATCATGGCACCACCTGTCCATAAGACCAACCAATAAAAACTGTCCACTTCATTAATTTTTCTATGTCGTAATTTTTTTTCAAATGAATCTTCAATTAAAAATAATAAGACGTATAATTTTATTAATTGGTTCCATAGATGACATAATAAAACTGACCCATAATATACTTTCTGGGCACTTATTAGGTGAAAATCCAAACGACTAAAATGAAAAGAAAGAAAGAAAAAAACCCAAACTTTCAATGATGTAGATTGTCTGATCTACTTGTCTTGCATATAATCTTGCCAGGCATGGTTTCGTGCAGTAATTGGACCGATCTTTTGTCGTATGTGTATAATTGGTCTCTTCCATATGGTAATATGAGGACAATTCCTTAAATATAGTTTCATGTCTTTTATGGATTATTAGATGTATCATGCTTATTATGTCATTTAATTTTTAATTAATAAATTTATTTATTTTTATTTAATGTTTAAATAATTATATATTTTTATTAATATATAGAAAATTGAAATTTTATTTTTTAAAATAAATTTTATTAATTAAAACATGACCCATAAATAATATAGTTTCTTAAATCCCTTAGTCTTGTGTTTGATATCCTTATCACCTAACCGTAAGACAACGATACGTGACCTTGACCTACCATGTAAGATAAAAAAGACATTTGAATTATTGGGTTTCCTAACTTCTTAAACTTGTCCTTCAAAGGGAGGATGAGGAAGGGTGGGTGTAACTTGTAACTTAATTATAAGAAATTATATTATGTGTCTGGTTTACCATGTCAGTTATGGTCTCATCCAATTATAATCACCTACTTTACTGTTAATTTTTAATTTATTTTTTTCAACCAATGAATCTTTACTCATAATTTATGTCATTTTAAAAAATATATTAATTACACGATTGATTAGCAGTGAAATGAGTAATTTTCATTGATTAGGGACCACGGCTGACGTGGTAGGCCGAACCTGTAATTAATATAATTTTCAGAAATTATATTTTTAAAGTGACATATAAATTATGAGCGAAGATTCATTGGTTTGAAAAAAAATAAGTTGAAGATTAGTGGTGAAGTGGGTGATTATTATTGGATAGGACCACGGCTGACGTGGTAGGCCGAGCCTATGTTATAATTTTTCCTATTAGGTTCTGTCGTTGTTCGACACGTAATTCATTTTACTTATTTAAATCATTTTCTTTATATAATTTTGAATACATAAATTTGATCACGTGATAATACTCATTTATATATTTTTAATTTTTTTTAATTATATATATTTTGCATTTATACATATTTAAATTTAAACATCCATACAACCTTAAGTTCTAAGCCAACTTCAGGTCATCTTGGTACTGTTTTCCCATGATTTTTGGATTGGTTCTGAAATTGGTCGTGTTTTGGGTTCACCATTGCTTAGAGTTGGGCTAAATGTGTAAGGTTCTGGATTCGTTTCATTAAGGCTTGTACGAGGAGAAACTATGTTTCATCGCTTTGTCAATGGTTTATACCTTGTTTCAAGACTCGAGTTTAAGATTTGAGGTACGGGTACAATTACGAATGGAATTAAGGTTTAGGGACAAAACGTAAATATTTAAAAATAGATTTTTATTTTTTTAAAAAATAAAAGGAACAAAAAAAAATCTTTGAAGGTGAGAAACGATTTTTCTTTCTCACCTCCATATACATCCGTCTCTGGATACAATAGGTCAACACCATCCTACATATCTAATATATTTTCGGGACGGATAAAGCTTAGGTACACATCTGTAATGTCTCATATACAAAGAGTATAAGTAAAATTAATTTGATATGTTTAAAGATTATAAAAACGTATAAGAATGATCTTTGAGTTCTAACACATACCGTAATTATTTAAAAAAACGAATAAAAAATTTATCAGTGTATTAAATAATTATCTAATTTGAGACTGTACTTGAAAGTATAGACTCCATCTCCCCTGTATGGTCTATAGTTCCTAAAGTGTACCCAAAAGTATGATCCTCTCCCTTGATTTATTCGTCAGAGTGGCCCCATAGGACTCGAAGGCAGGACTCAGGAGTAAGCTTAACCACTAAGCACAACACTTTTAGGAGCTGTAGGTGTAGCCGTCCCATTCAAAGAGTTCAGACAGGCAGCCATTTCAAAAGCAAAAGCAAAAGCAAATTCAAATGCTTTTACAAAGATCAAGACAAGGCATGGGTCCCTACAATCCACTCAAGTTCAAAAGAGGGAGTTCTTTACTTTACTTAATCAGGTTTTACTTGAGAACAAATGTGTGTTATAGAGTAGGTTGATTAATTTGGTTTTTAAGAGAGATATTAATTGAGCGGTGATTATAGATATTTATCTTATTTTATTTTATAGGAATTCAAATTTTGATACTTATATTCAGAGTATAATTGTTTAATATGTTCTTAACAAGTACTCTTCATATATTAGAATAAATAATAAGACGTGTCAAAATACGATTTTTTTCATCGTAACTAATATCCTAATTTACTAAATAAACTTTAACCTTTCTTATATCTCTAATTAGGGCTGATAATGAGCTTGATCGGCTCGCAAGCTACTTTGTTCAGTTCCAGTGAGCTCAAGTCAGGTTTGGTTCGAGGTCTTAACAAGTCAAGCCAAACTAACCTAAACTCAACTCGAAAAGCTCATAAACAAGTTTAAAATAATTATATACATGCTAAAAGTAGTTTCTTTGATAAAAGAAAAGTAATAAATAAATTATAAAAATTTCACTAAATATAAATAAATTAAAATAAATTGGACATTATATACTTGTATTGTAAGAATTTTTTGGATTAATCTCCTTTTTGAACACTCTTTTTTTTTTAACATTAAATAGTGTTTCGGTGTTAATTATGAAAAAAAAAATTAACTAGACCTGTCTTTTATAAAAAAATTATAATAAAATCATTCATTTCAAATTAAATCAAACTCGACAAACTTAAATCAAAGTTTTATTTCTGAATCGAATTCAAACCTAAAATTTCGCGCTCGTCAAATCTTGAACTTAAACTTAATATAATTATTTCTGAATTAAATCGATCCTGATCAGGTTCAAACTCGTTATCACCCTCGTCTCTAATATATTATATTTTGATTCAATTATTTTCCTAAAAAACCTACATTTTAAGGTACTAATAAGTAATAATTTTTATGTAATCATATTGTGTTGTCTTTACCGTTGTCCACTCCGAGTCTCTATTTATTTAAGGAAACATCCAACATTTAGACTAAAAAAAACTCTTACATGTTCTCTTTTTGAATTCATTTCTCGAAACCATTAGCATTTGTTGAAAACATGTTTTCCCCTCCACCTCCACCTCCTCCACCGCCACTATCTCCACCTCCACCGTCAACTAAGCCGGCGATACCAGTCTCTCTATCCCAAATCGTAATATCAAAGCCGGTCACAAACCAACAACAAACTCCATCCTCAGACAAAACAAATCCCGATACTGGCATTAACTCGACGGAAGTCAGAAAATCTATCCTCCGACCACCTCATCCGCGACGAACCAATCCATTGATATGGTGTTGTGCCGTCATATGCTTGATATTCAGTATTGTTCTCATCTTATTCGGCGTGGCAACGTTAATCATCTTCGTCTCTATGAAACCAAAAATCCCTTCGTTCGACACTCCAAACGCAAGACTCAACGGAATATACTTCGATTCCCCGGAGTATTTCAACGGCGACTTCATTTTCCTGGCGAACTTTTCGAATCCCAACAACAGAATCGACGTTAGATTCGAGTATCTGGTCATAGAGCTTTACTTCCATGATCGACTCATTTCGACTCAAGCTGTTCAACCATTCTCGCAAAGGAGAGGGGAAGCTCGGGTCGAAGCCATCCATTTTATATCAAGCTTGGTGTATTTGCCGCAGAATCTTGGTATTGAATTGCAGAGACAGGTTTTGAGCAACAGGGTTAGCTACTTTGTGAGAGGGACGTTCAAAGTGAGAGCTCATCTGGGTTTGATCCATTTTTCTTATTGGTTGCATGCCAGATGTGAGTTGCTCATGTCTAGTCCACCAACTGGTGTTCTGGTTTCACATACTTGCAAGACAAAACGATGATTACTGAATCAACATGATCCATTTCCTGTGATTTGTCAATTTTATGTAAAGATCCTCGAATATATAGAAAAAGTTTAGAAAATCTAGCCATACTCATGTTCGATACATACGTCCGATACCGACATTCGAATATGAGTAACATAGGATGCACATAGCTATTTTATGTGTGCGGGATTGACTATGCCAGGTTATTGACATTCCTGGCATGTTATGGCTCCCCTAGTGTGACCCCAAAGATGGGGACTCAGGTCTAATGAAGTCAAAATTGTTTCAAAAACCAGTGATTTGAAGCTCGACATGTCTAAATCAGCTCAGGCAGTATCCACTTTCTGGTCATCGTCTTCCTCGGTTCCAAAATACCGGTCTCCAAACTCACCCATACCGGGGACAACACAGAAATCTTGGTTTAAACCAATATCAATCTCAGATGTCACAATCTTTAGTCTCGGGAAGCTTTTGCAGACCATATGTACTCCCTGAGGTGCCTGCGGAATCGAGCGACATGGTCATAGGAATCAATCGAGAGATGGCAGCAACGAGAAACTAATATTGTAAGGGCTTTAAAGCAACATATGTGCAACTTACAGATATGAGATTGAGAAAAATGATGTTGGACTCTGGTACACCCTTTCTTATTAGCAATGAAATAGCTTGAACAGCTGAATTCCCTGCAGAGTAGTTTGCAATATGTTAAAACTGCATGATTGTTACATTAGATTAAATAAAGGCAATGCGAAAATACTCGACTTGAAAAAACTTCAAAATAGTTCGAGTTCTAAAATTTTTTGAATGATTCAATTTTTTTAATAATTAGTGGATCAGTTTTCAAGTTCGAGTTGATTCTTTTAATTTTGTCCGACATATATAATATATAAAATATGAAAAAATGTACGTGTATTGTATATAATTATTGAAAACCATTTAAATTGGAACTAGTAAATATGATAATATAAATGTTCACGATTAAATTTAGTCTTAATGTCAAAATAAATACCTAAACTATACTTTTTCTTGGTGCTAAAGTGTGTGTTTTTTTTTACTGAAATAGGCACCTCAAGTTTTTTTTTTCCAGCCAAAGTAGATGCCTAAAAAGAATTTAAAATGGGCCAAAATAAAAACTAGTCATCTATTTAAACTAGAAGAAATTTAGGCACCTATCACAAAAGGGTATAGTTTGGGTACTTATTTTGGCATTTAGTCTTAATTTTAAATAGAATCTCAAACTCGACTCAAATTTTTTTTAAATAAAGTTTAAGTTATAAAATAACTCTTCAGTTCAACTAACTCGAATTTTTTTGAGTGATCGAATGCCTATCCCTAGAGAGGATGACTCAATGCAATGAAACAATTTTCTCAATGACAAAAATACCAACTACAGCTTGACACAAAATTGATCAGCATGTGAACCAAAAATGATAAAAACCAAAACACTATGTAAAATGGCTCTGGATCCCTCCTTGGTTTTGACTCTGTTAACGGATGAAGGTTCAAAAACATACGTGCATAGCAGATGATTAACAACCGTAACGGAAACGAACCTGTGCCCAGAATAGGATCCAGCAGCAGCACGTGCCTTTCGGAGATGTCTTGTGGTAACTTTTCATAGATAAGCTAGTAGATCATAAAAGCATGAAAGAAAGTGAGAAAGTAGGCATAAGAAGAAAAAAATCTCACTTGTGGCAGGTAGAAGAGCTTACAAACCTGTTGACCGTTGTCCCCGACCCTATGAATAAGAATCTTGCCGATCTTGATACCTTTGCAACATGCTCGCAAAGCATTTTCCATGCTCTCACCACTATCATATATGTTAAATAGTTAGTCTCTAATGGTTTAGAATAACAATACATCCCTATCAATCTGTTAACATCGATCGACTCAACAACCTTCCACAAGAGCTATCTGAAATCTTCTAACTTACCACACCCACGTATCCAAGGTAAGTTCGAATCTACACCATAAATAATTATTGATACAGTGCTTTGAAGATTTTAGAGCTGAGAGTACCTTCTAATAATGGAGACTCCACATAACCTCTTACAGAAATCCACACCTGTATATACAGATCCTGCATGCAAAATAACACCAATATAACAATCTATGACCATGTATATGTGAATGAAATCAACAAAACAACATGAAAGCTGAGAGCATTACATAAACTAACTTGCTATCATCAACGTTATAAACATAGTGCAAAACTCGATTTCAGAGAACATTGCAACCAGATGGTATTAGAGAAGAAATACATACAATCGGATGTGATGGGCATCACATAAGCATAGAGTAGGAGAAAAATGGTAGCCAAAGTTTTTATAAATGGAAAAGTACTTTGTAGGAGGCCCAGTGCTAGACAAAGTAACATCAGCTTACCTGTAGGAGTGATCACCTGCTTTTCTGTAAATGGCAGATGTCCCAACCCATGTTCAACAACCTGAAAAGAAAGCCTTAGAGCGAGAAGCCTAATGATTTGAAGAAACCAGAAGAAAAATAATTGCATCACTCACCAGACGAATCAACCGATCAGCATAAAAGACAAAGTCATGTTTCGTTGTTTGAGAGTCACGGATGAGGGTATGCATGCCTCGTATCTGCATAAATAATATTATAAGAAGAACCGTTTTCTATTAACATATGCACATTAATATTTCCAAACAGTTATTTGGATCTCAATGCATGCAGAAAAATACTACACCCTTAGTTAATTCAAGGGAAAAAAAGGATGTCACACCTGAAAAGTTGATTGAATGGCATATAGGTTGGGATAGATTTTACAGAGATCATGCTGGCCAAGCTTCGTCCTAATATGTTGCACAATCAAATCAATTGCTACATGATTATCTCCTCCTCGGGGAATGATGATATCTGCATACTTCTTTGTTGGAAGTATAAAATCATCGAAAGCAGGCTTCACAAATTTTGAATACTGCATTAAAAATTAATTGTATGTAAATATCAGCCGAAAAGAAGCACCTACAAAAGAATACGGATCTGAAATATTAGTAAATGTGATAGATCTTATTTTGCTGCATCACAGAATACTTGCATTGTGTAAATTAAATCCAAGTTTTAGAACTGCAACAATCTTAAAGATGGAAACAGACTGACAAGCTTATTTAGAAGAGCTCCAGTTCTATTCCAGATACATCATACATGACACGACACCATCCAAAACCTCAAGGCAAGTTTTTTTCTTTAAATGTCCATGTTCTTTAAAGCATATAGCGAAAGCACATTTTAGACCTGATCAAGGACAGCACCAATATCTCTGCCCTTCTCAACAGTATCACGTCTTATTCTTCTTGCCAGACGCACATCAGCATCTGCACTGAAACTTTTGCAACGTGAAGTAATGACCCAACTCAACAACATCAACAAAGAAATGCGAATGATATGTCCCCTAATACATGCAAGTTATTCCACCTAAAGTTTTCAGCAAACATTCTATATAAATAATCAATTGTTGTTTAATTAGGTGTAAGTTTAACTGCATCCACATCAAAGGGCAAAACAAACAAAACAGTGGTGTTGTGGGGCAAGAGACTCATTCCCATACTACAAACAATGATATTATAGTATCATTTCATTGCCTACATCCAAATAAACATAGAACATATGCAAGAATAAGGTTTCAAGCCAGACATGCAGCAAACAAATGTGATAAGCGAAAGGATAGAGGTAGAAGTTCAATTAAATAACCTGTATCAACAAATATTTTCATGTTCATCAACTGTTGGACTCTAGGGTCATGGAAAATAAGTATCCCTTCCAAAATTATAACATCTGAAGGATTAACCTGCAAAAATTTTTATGTCCGAAACAACAAATATGAGTGGAAATCTCATTTATAAATATCCTTTGCAGTGAAAAATATTCAAAAAGGCTGTGAAAAGATGCTAAGATTGATTGTTCGTCTCTAGTACAAGATTGTCATATGAACATGCATTTTAAACATTGTGAAATATTACCCTTCTTGCAGGAAAAACATTATGCTTATAACTCTTGAAATCATATTTTGGAATATCTACTGCTCGGCCATGCCTCAAGTTATCCATAGATTCTAATAATTTCTCTGTGTCAAATGCATCTGCAGGAAAGAGCCAATATTACATCAATAAAATTCAAAACATAGGATCAAACAGCAAGCACACACAAAACTGATGAAGAAATCCCTTTTTCTGTTTGCTGATTAATACTTGAATGCTCTCAGAACATACCACATACTTCATAGTTTAGCACATATGCATGATATTAAGCAGCTAAAATTTAGAATAAGACAAACACTAATTTCAGATAGTACCCTTGTTACCTATCCAAATAGGTAGAGTACACTCTGTAAACAGATATATAGAGATGAAGAGATATGGTAGAACTTTTTGTCAAAAAATAAGCATAAAAAATCAAGTAGGTCATTGTTTTCTAGATACTTTGGATGGCCGTTGTAGAGCTATTCTCACCAGGATGATCGAAGTTGTATTCATGAACTCTTGCAAGTTCCTCTTCAGTGAGTTTGTGGTAAAAGGAATCCTGGCACATTGTTCATGTTAAGAATGTATCCGAATGACCGATGTTACTTACTGTACAAAAAAGAGCTAAAAAGTAGGTCAAATTAAAATGTTGGAAAGTTTCCTTCCACAATTGATTTCCAATGATAAAAACTCTCTCCCTTTTCTTTCCATGAAAGACCAGCCAACAAATCATAATCAACTCAATGAAGAGCTATTTTAAGACAGAAAGAAATCAAGAGTGAAAGAAGGACATGGTTCATGACAGATTGACTGAGTAAGCAAACAATTCAAAAATCCAATTTTAAATGAATTTAAGAAGAAAATCAATATCGAAACAGGTGGATGGGGGAATGCATTTCAAATTCATACACTTTAGAGGTCTTTAGTTCAACTTTGAAAATTCATGGGATTTTAAAATTCACATGGAAGAATTTTCTTGATGTAACACTTAACAAAGCCTACATTTGGAACTTAGAGAAAATACCTGATTAACTAATACTACACGCTGATCATGAAGTTGCTGAATAATCATATCGCAGACTGTAGTCTTACCAGATGCTGCTCCTCCGGCAACTCCTGACCCATAAAATAATAGCCGGAGTCAGATAAAATGAAAAACAAAAAGAGAATCTCAAGAAATTGAAGAAAACAATGCATTAACCAAGTACTACATAAGTATTAGTCCAGCACCTTTACATAGTTTTAAATTATAACTCAAACAAATTGAATAAAAGGACATTATATATTATTATTATTAACAAGGTTTGTGTCTCAAGCACAATGAAAAGATAAGCGCCAACATTTGGTAGATTATTATCATATCATACGAAGATAATACCTCCTATAAGAAACACAAAAAGTGGGGCTGTCTATTGATTTTTTTTTTTCAGCAATCCTATCCAAACTTTTTCAGTAACAACTTTTGGTCATTAGTGCTTCTAAAAGACAACACGATTAATCGTAGAACAACATTCATCATGTTCGACCTTACCTATGACAAAAGGTTGATTATGCATATTTTCAGTAGCTGGTGAGATTGTAGGCTTCTTGAAATGTCTTGAATCCAAACCATCCATATGGAACCCAGAAAAATGGAATCCAGAAGAGGTCTCAATCATATCATCAACTGCTGCAGAACCCATTTGCTTAAACCTACTCACAAACATTCATGTAAGTAAACAAAACATGAGATAAAATAAGATAGAAGCTTAAATCCAAGATCAACTCTTGATTGATTGAATTGAGTCTTGATCCATTGATTTTCCTTTCTAAGAAAAAAAAACATTCACAGATACGATTTCTCCCCTTACTAATTACACATTTCAAGTCTCCTCGATCAATTTCAACTAACAAAACATAAAACATTCACACAAATTGTAACCCGATTACAGCACATCCAGTAAGAAGCAGAATCCGAAAGAAACAACCCGCATAAAGTTCCTTCCTTTCTTCGATTCTCTCACAATTACGAGTCATTCCCGACTAATTGTCAAGAACAAAGATAAATTCAAGCTCAATCACAAACATTAAACACAAGTACCACCTTTTTGGTACGCCAAATGAATCAAATCTCTCATTTAAAAAAATGGTGCCATACTCAACAGTAATTCCCAAGGCAAAAACAAATCTTTAGCTCAAATCATAAAAATAACGCATAACATAATACAACCATGTGAAGCTAAAATCTATATCATCTCTTTCAAAATCACCAACGGTCACTCCCCCAATCCCCATTAAAACTAAATCTAACACCTCCTGGAAGACATAAAAATACCCAGATCAAAATCAACACACTAAATGCAGGCAAAAAATCAGAGAAAATTTCAAGCAAAGACTATATAAGTACCAGATCACTTAACTCAGAACAAAGAAGCACCAAGTAAAAACAAGATTAACAAGTAGTTCACTGGGGTTTGTTGAATTGAAATTACCTGATTTAATGGATTGTAGAGAGAGGAAAAGGGGGATATCTCTTGGGAGAGTGCTGGGGCTATATAGGGAAGATTGATTTCATTTGAAGGTATTTATACAGATTAAGAGTGAGAAAGAGCTTTGCCTAAACCATTGCATTTGCATTTTTCACCCCGAGGATTAATCTTTAAGAAAAAACTAGAATTGGATTTTTTTTTTCCTACGAAGTCGGCAATCATATGAGAACTCATTTTTCAACTCACAAGTAAATCAGCTCAAGACTAAATTTTTTATGCATGGCGATGTCTATTTTAAACTATATAATATAAAATTTTAATTTTAAATCTTTAAAATTAAATTTTAAACTCAAAATTTTAAATTTTAAATCTTAAAATTAAATTTTTATCGATATTTTTAATTTTTTATAGTATGAATAAGTAATATAATTAGAGAGATGATCAATGTTTTTTTATAATTATTATAAAATTATTGATTAATTTAATTTATTTTATTTATAATTTAACAATTAATAATTATCTAAATGGTAATCAAAATTACATATTTCTCTATTAATAAAATTTGATGTGTATTATTTATATTTTTAATGAGCTTAAGCCCTAAGGAATGATACAGTAAAAAATGTTAAGGATTTTGTTTTAAATAATTTTTAATAAATTGTGATAAATTTTATTAATTATTTTAAAAAATATTATCATGAACAACACTATTTTTATTATCTTTAGGAAAATAATAAATTCATATTTTCTTGCAACTGAAGTATTTTTTAAATTTTACGTATTTAATCGTGAAAAAAATAAAAAAATGTATTTTTTTAAGAAAAAATAAGACGTAAAAGGTATTAACTAAGGAAACAGACCATTTACTCCCACCGTCAATAAAATCACCGCCCCGTTTAGAGTGAAGCGCACGTGGGAAACACGAGGGATTTGATTGGTGGGATTTTCGGGAGCGGGACCCACTGGCAGGTGTATACGTATTGTCCAACTTAACTACTGGGTCCCACTGGAATCTTTCAATTATTATTCTCAGAGCTGTATTTTTTACATATTCATCCCCTCTCTTTAATATTTACAATTATAATATAATATAATTATATAATAAATATAATAAAAATTATTTTAACTACCAAAATACGAGAGAAATATATCATTTTCTTTGGTAATCAATTATAATTATAACCTAATCAAGAAGTAAAATAATTAGATTAAAAAATCTAAAATTTTTTATAACCCAAAACAAAGAAAAATAAAATTTTCATAAAAATAAGGATACCGATAAAATTCAGTAGCTTTCTGAATCTCCTTTTCCAAACGAGACGTATAGTGAAGGAAGGAGTTATAAGCGATTCAAACTATCGTTCAAAAAGTACCGCTATTAATGATTGATTTTATCGGCAAACAACCATCAACCGAGTAGGGAAAAGTCTTTTTAAGTGACCACCAACAAAACAATAAATCAAAAAACTAGCATCGATTGAATTTTTGTGCGAACAACAACCGATGCTGCAACATGCCATAAAAACAGACGAATCAAAACCCAAAACAAAAATAAAAACATGTCACAAGGACATAGAAAAGCGTGTCACAAAGACAGAAAAAAAATCATTATTAAAATAAAATAAGAAAAAAAAATAGATTCGGTGGTCGACAATCAACACTAAAATTAATTATCGACCACCGATCAAAGAAAACAATCAAAACAAAAAATTAAAAAAGATAAAATTTAAGAAATGAGAACAACGGCTTGAGAATTTGAGAGAAAATTAGATTTTCAAAATTAGGTTTTTAATAATTTTTGTTTTGTACTTACAAATTAAGGCATTATTTTCCTTTATTATTTATATTCTAAAAATAGGATACCAAAATAAATAATTTGAAATAATGTTTGCTATCTAGGATTAGGGTTAGGTGAACAATATATTTTTTCTCAAAAATATTATATTTCTAAAATAAAAAATAAAAATAGGACATTTTTAAGAATAGTTGTTTCTTTACTATTTACGTTTTAAGATTTAAAATTATATAAATATTGTTTATTTTTATTATATTTTGTGTTTGATTTTTATGTTATTGAGTCTGTATTAATTAAATCATATTATTAAATTTAAATATAAATTTTATAATTTAATATTATTAATTAATTATTAAAAATGTGTCCCTTTCAAGTGTCAAGTGTGGCAAATCTTAACGTTTGGACACTTCGCCTAAAAATTAATGTGAAGACACTCCCCCAACTGCATTTGTTTTTGTGAGTGGTGGAATGGTTGTGCTGTATAATTTATACGATATAAATTTATGAAATATATAATAAATAATACATTAAAATTACATATATATTAAATATTTTAGTATATTATTCGATAACGTTCATCGTTTACTTTTAAGTTTTTAAAAATATACGTATAAATAAAATATTTAAATTTGAATCTTTTAAATAAAATAATGTTTTTCTTCTACTAAAATCCCTTGATAAATTCAAAATAGACAACCTTTTGAATATATTTACAGATTTAGCCTTTTTGGCGGTTCCATGAGCAAAGGGTTAGCCCACTTCGTAACCATTGGCATAATGATATTCTTTTATTTAAGCCCGTTTTGGTGCTAATTGGGCTACGATCCTCAAAATTGGAACTCAAGGGGTTCAGTTCTTATTCTAAAATTTGGTTTAAATAATAATTTAATTTTATAAAAATAATAATTTATTTAAACTATAACTTGAATCATGTAAAAGTAAATATTTAAATTTAAAAATATAAAAAATATTAAATATACAATCAATTATAGATTAAAGTAAAAAAATATACACGTATCTTTAAAATTTTTGATCCAATAATAATTTAGATTCTTATAAATTAAAATACGTAAAAAAATACTTTTTTCATAAATCTTGAGTTTAAATACTTAAAAAACTTTATATTTTTTAAATTTAATATTTTAATTTTTATCAAAGTTTAATCCTAATTCCGTTTTCCTCCGCGACTTTATAAAAATATAAAATATCTATAATTTGACCCCAAGTCTTCTAAAATCTGACCTTTCTAGAAAGGAACAAAGCTAGAGAGAATCCACTTGTCTTGGTTTTGTAATAAATTGGAGTATACCATAAAATGGACCTTGGTAGCTTGGTTTTGCCTTTTCTTCGGTTTAAGTTAGGGCATTTAATGAGTTGAGTAGTTTGTGAATTATTCGAATTCGATTTAATCAAAACTCGATGAATATTCGTCTCGAATTAGCTCGAGGATGCTTCAGACCGGAACAAACACGAAAAGGTCTGAAAAATAGTACAAACAACTCAAAAAGCAGAAAGATTGAAAATGTGCGGTGTGGTTTAGGGGAATTATATTTTTTAAGTTTAACTCTAAATTTTAAATTATAAATCTTAAACATTAAAATTTTATACTCTTCACAGACCTTAAAAAATGTGTAATAAATCAGTAAACAACAATAATAAAATTCTACTCAATTTAAAAAATAATTAATTATTAGATTTTTTTTAAGTTTTAAATAAATTGAAGACATTAACGTTTGAACTTTGAATTTGAGGAGTCATTTCTTGGTTCTCTCTGTTCCTTTCAGCTCTCTCACTCTCATACACAGACATACATACGAAAAATTATTAGGTGAATTTAGTAGGTGGGTAGTTATTAGCTGGTTATTTAAAGATCAACGGTCCTAATTGCTTGGATCATAAATAACATAATAAATAGGATTCACCTAATAATCTCTGCAGACATACGTTTAGTGTAAGTTGTCAGATATATGCAGTATATTATATTAGATATTGGATATTGGATCTATCAAAGTAATTCATCTGGTCAGCTTCAACCCTTCAACTTATTTTACAATCCAACCAGTTTCCTGCGTTTCTGACACAGTGTCAACATCTTCCATTTAGGTTTGTTCTTCATTTTTCATAACTTCTTGTTCCCACTGCTGTTTTCTTAGAACCATGTATTGTTGTTTGCAGAAATTAAGAAAATGGTTCTTCCCATGTCTTTTTCTTTTTTTATTACACTGTGGAATGTTTCAACACCAGCATTGTTAAATGAGCTTGATTACCATTGTTGTTCATTATTTTCCAGTGATCAAAATCTTTCTGAAGGTCTCTTCTGGGGAAAACCAGGACGGAGGTGACTGATAAAATGCCTCAGCTAATCAACTCTAATCCAATTTTCACTTCTCCATACAAGAATCTGAGAGGACTAAAGGCTTTAATATCTAATAATGTTGAGGCTTCAAACACTGATGATGTCTTCAATGAAAATGAATTAGCTCAAAGAAAAGCTGAAGAAGCAGGTATTGTACTCTCTCTTTTCCCTTAAAGATCTCTTATTTTCAACTTTTAATCTTATCCATCCATTTTACTCATCCAATGATCATGGTCATAAATTAGTGTAAGTTTTACATATCCTTCATATATCAACATACAATCCTTCTACATCAAAAGAAAAATTCTTTCAATCAATGCTTGGTAAGTCTATCTCTTTCATATTTGAATCACAAGTTCTTTGTTGTTCTATTTCCCTGCTAAAGAACAGAGAAGATTAAAAACATTATATGTTCTACATGATGATCCCTTGGTTTCTAAAGTGATTTACTACCACTCATCCCATTACTTGGTGCTGATTTGGGTCCACACTCATTGGTGTGTTAGGTTTACATTTTATTTTAGTTGGAAATTAGAAGGGTATGTATTGATCTACTGTCTATGCTTAGGGTTCAAAAAGTAGCATTCGATGTGTTTGAAGTTCGAACCCTCAACGTTTATAAAGCTTCTGTAACACTTCCTTGATTCTAAGGAGACCCACCTCTGCATGTTACTTTAGTTTTGGTGTAGGGTATTGGGACAGTCCAACCAATTGTTATCGGTGTGTCTCTTTCTCTTTTCTTTCCTTATTTTTGGGACTAATAGATGATGACATCAATTGCAGAACCTTTTTAATAAGGAGTTAATCAAACTAAGATGGTAAACACAAAAGGAGGAACAAGGGTAAACATGAGAAATAATTGATGTTAATATATGATATTAGAGATGAAATGACAGATGGGAAGAGTTAAGATTTTGAGATCCTGTCTCGGCCAAACATGCCCTTTTCATGATTGTGGAATCTGAGGTCAAAAGAATGTTTATCTCAAGTGAAAACATAGGATAGATTAAAAGTGTAGAGTTACTCAAGGAAAATGTCTGCAATGAGGTAACTGTGTTGCTCCGGTTCTTCATTTTACTTTGTATTCGTAACCGACACATATCCGGTATGTATTTGGAAATAGGTATTAGGATATGAGCCTCTAAAACCCTTCACATATAGGGAGAAAACTTGGATTTTTTTGAATAATATTAGTGTCTTACACTTACGGAAAGTCTGTATAACATAGGATCAAATTGTTCTAATACTCTTGAGGCCAGAAAAAATAGCTCAAAGTATTTTAATTGTAGTTATAAATTGTGATTAGGATTTAGGAACATATGGCTTGTGGGAGACTAATGAAGTTTGGAGTAGAAAAGGCTTTGTTTTGCTTGGACTCTTCAATTTTTTGAAGTATCTGTATTTGATACTCGTGTTTGACACATAGATATGAGGATATGACATTCAGTAATCCTCTAAATACATGGTAAAAGTTAGAGAAATCTGACATACCAGTGTCAGAGACATATAATCATATCCTTCAGTCACACCCGAGTCGGAGTCACATATGTAAAAACTAACAGCTTTAATACTTTATGTCAATCAGCTTCAAGGAGCTACCAAGCAGCCGAATGGCTAAGACAGATGGACCAGGGTGCATCAGATCCCTGCCCAAAGAACCCTCTGAAGAAGAGTTTTGCCTTGCACTTCGAAATGGGCTCATTCTTTGCAATGTCCTCAACAAAGTCAATCCCGGAGCTGTTCTTAAGGTTCTCAATGGATTGCTGTTGTATTTCTTTCGTAAACATCACCATGTTCTTAAAACAATGGAAAAGAGCTTAGCATTCTCTCTTATGTGCACAAATTAAAAGAATTCTATTTTTCTTTGAACTTAAAAAGCGAACTGCTTCTGATTATTAAATCTATTTTTCTACAGATAGTTGAGAATCCAATAATCCCAGACCAGTCAACAGAAGGGTCAGCACAGTCTGCAATACAGTATTTTGAAAACATGAGGAATTTCCTGGTAGCTGTAAAAGATATGCAGCTCTTGACCTTTGAAGCTTCTGATGTTGAAAAGGTTTGAACGGTGGATTTTAAGTGCACAAGTCATTATAATTTTCTGAAACTCGGCATTTCAGAATGCGTAATTAATACTAGAGAACTTAGAAATGTATTAAACTTGACTACTGAAATGCCAGTTCTTCACCCTTCATAGCAAACTTCTAGTTGGTCTACTTGGCACTCCAAGTAGTTCAAAATTCCAGCAAGTTATTTCTTTAAGAAACATATTTCTGCTGATTGATTTCAAATTTCCCGGTCATCTCCGTTGTTATCTGGATATTCTATCTCCTTATAGTATGTTGTTTTATGAATATGAAAAACTTTAATCTTCAGGGGGGTTCAATGAATAAAGTTGTGGACTGCGTTCTCTGCCTCAAAGGATATTACGAGTGGAAACAAGCAGGAGGAATTGGAGTTTGGAGATACGGAGGAACTGTGAAGATTACAGCCTTCCCAAAAGGGTCGCTGCCTTCCTTGATTGGAAGTGAAAGTGCTGACGATTCTCTGGATGGATCAGAATCATCACAATACGAACAATTGTTGGAGTTTTTCCATCTCTCCAATGAAGTAGCAATTGAGGAGTCCAAAACTGCCAATGCTCTGGCTTTTCTTTTCGATCGCTTCGGCCTATGGCTTCTACAAGCTTATCTTAGAGAAAGCAATGGGATGGAAGAGTTTCCCTTGAATACAACGGTAGGTAAGACCATGCCTACTTGTTTGATCAGTCTTCAAATAATTGACTAAACTAAACTGAAGCGATGAGTTGATTCTTTCTCATATCATGTAGTCTAGTATGATTTATTGATCAACTGTGCAGCTAATAGATACATTAATCGGTGAGACTGTGAAGGACTTCTCGTGTTGCTTGTTTATCAAGGAACACAGGTAATACGAACTTCAACTGCCAGGGTCCTAATTAAGTACTTATGCCTTTGAAAGAAAGTAACTGTGCTTTTAGTAACTAGGTAAAGTCCTTATTGTCATTCTCCCTGGGATGAAATGATCTAATATTTCATTGGCCTTTTTTTTCAGCTTGGACTGTTTCTGAAGAAACTCTTGAAAGCTGACATTAATTCTTTATCAAAATCCGATTTTATTGAAGCTATATCACTATATCTTGGTCAAAGGACAAACACGGCTTCAAATGATTTCTTCAAATTCTGCATCTGTGGTGGGAAACGAGATGTTATTTGCCATACTGTTAGTCACTCAGCCGCTCATGCCGAGCTTATTGATCTTCAGCAGAGAGAAATACAGGTTTGGAACTTTTTCCTTTAAAAACCTATCTGCTATTCATTTGTTAGCTTGAGAATACTTCCAAACGTACCTTAGACAATTAAAATCCTTTTGTCTAATGTTTTGTATCATTTTAGGATATAAAATCAGATTTTCAACAAACAAAGCTTGAAGTTAAACAGATTCATTCGAATTGGGAGGAAGAACTTAAAAATTTGGGTAAGAATCTCCTACATTGTTCAACCAGAGACTTTATATGGTCATTTAACAAGTTAATGACTAAAATAATGAAACTATATATTCGTCCCCTTTGTAGTGCATCATATTAAGGGTCTTGAAGTGACATCCTCTTCTTATCACAAGGTATTAGAAGAAAATCGTATGCTTTACAATCAAGTCCAAGACCTCAAAGGTTTGCATCTCTGTTGGATACATGAGCTGAATCTATACATGTTATGAATGACAGATTTAACTCCTTTTTAAGTCTTTCAAACAGGAACGATACGAGTCTACTGTCGAGTGAGGCCCTTTTTGCAAGGCCAAAAAAATGGACAATCAAGGGTAGATTATATAGGAGAAAATGGAAACATCATGATTCTCAATCCTTTAAAGCATGGAAAAGATGCAAGAAAAGTATTCTCTTTTAACAAGGTGTTTGGACCAACTGTCTCACAAGGTGTTTCCTATTCCATGGAGCTGATCTTTGTTATCCTTCACTTATTTGTTCACATATTCAAATCATTGTGATATTAATATGCAGAACAAATATATGTGGATACTCAACCGCTGATCAGATCAGTCTTAGATGGCTTTAATGTTTGCATATTTGCATATGGACAAACTGGCTCCGGAAAGACATACACAATGGTATTCTCATAAACTCTAGTTGTGTATGCAATTGCACAATGGTATACACAATGGCTTTAATTACAACTCATTTTGTTTGTTCTTGATAGAGTGGGCCGGATTTGACTACCGAGCAAACATGGGGTGTAAACTACCGTGCTCTACGTGACCTGTTTCAAATATCCAAGGAAAGAGCAGATGTTGTTAAATATGAAGTTGGGGTGCAGATGATTGAAATATACAATGAACAAGTGAGAGATCTATTAGTCGTCGATGACTCTTAACAGAAGATATCCTTTCACATACTTGAACTACAATAAATCTATGCTATTTTTGTCAATATATGTGTGTAATTTCTTTATTGGCATATAGTTCACCTTAACAACCTACACACATTGGATATTCGAAACAATTCCCAGTTGAATGGCCTAAACGTTCCTGATGCAAGTTGGATTCCAGTTGCAAGTACTCAAGATGTTCTTGACTTGATGAGAATCGGTCAAAAGAATCGTGCTGTAGGTGCTACGGCTTTAAACGAGCGAAGTAGCCGTTCTCACAGTATTTTGACTATTCATGTGTACGGAAAAGAGTTGGTTTCTGGATCTATTCTCAGAGGTTGCCTGCATTTGGTGGATTTGGCTGGAAGTGAGAGAGTGGATAAATCCGAGGCCGTAGGTGACAGATTGAAGGAAGCTCAACACATCAATAAATCCCTCTGGGCACTAGGAGATGTCATTTCAGCACTTGCACAAAAGAGTGCACACATTCCTTACAGAGACAGCAAGCTTACTCAAGTATTACAAGATTCTTTAGGTATACATACACTCGCACACATAATACATATGCCTGTTTTGAATCATTTATGATATATGTGGAACTTTTTGTTTGAATTTTATCTTCTTCAGTTGTCCATATCTTATTTGCTTTTATGTATTTAGGTGGTCAAGCAAAAACATTAATGTTTGTACATATAAGTCCTGAAGTCAATTCCATTGGAGAAACAGTCAGCACACTGAAATTTGCTGAGAGGGTTGCTTCCATAGAACTTGGGGCAGCTCGATCCAACAAGGAAACCGGTGAAATACGAAAGCTTAAAGAAGAGGTGTGCTGTTAATACTTTTAACTCCTATTCTTATATGTTTTTATGCTAATTTTTCTTCTATCTTTGTTCAATCATTTGACAAAAATTTTAGATTTCGAATCTTAAACTTGCATTGGAAAATAAGGAAGCAGAAGTAGAACAACTGAAAGGTGGAAATGCTCAAACTGAAACTCGACCAGGAAGAGCGGTTTCGCCTTTCCAAATTCCGAGACAAGGAATGTCTACCAGCATGAAGCCTGAATCATCTCAGAGACCTAGTGATTATAATAGAATCTCTGAGGTAACAGAAAACATATTGAACATTCAATGTTTGACAGGATTTTGCCGAAGAATACTGTTTTACATCTATTACATGGCTATAATGGATTTTCAGGCTAGAAGCTGTTCTTCAGGTAAGCAAAGGAGGTCAAGATTTCCATCTGCATTCACAGACAAGGAGGCATTTCCGAAGATGCCTAGTCTAGACGAAGAGAGACCAGTGAGTGCGGTAAAGGCAAGGTCACCGTCTCCTCCTGTTCGAAGGTCCTTATCCACTGATAGAGGAGCCTTAATTAGAAGCAGGATCAAGGCTGAGACAGTTGACAATCATCCAGTGTCGAAAGTATCATTTCCACCTAGAGTACTGGTTAAAAAATCTTTTTCCACAACAAATGCGATCCCCTCAACAGATAGAAACTCCTTCGGGGTTCGGACAAGCTCCCAAGAGACTTCCAAACAAGATAAAAACTCAGATTCATTGAACAATCTCCATAAACTTAACACCAAGAAAGTTCAGTCGGAACATGAAGATGAGCATTTTAGGCAAGCCCTTAATGTTAGACAGGGTGGATTAAGGAAAAGCAAGGTTGAGAGCAAGGCTAAAACGAAGCACCAACAGTCTGCAAGACTTCAGAAAAACGATGTTGCAATCACATTGCTTTCTGAAATGGATGCCACTGAGAAAATAGAGGAGCCTCGGAAGAGTGACTTCTCTGAGCCAGAAAATGAGCATTCACTTGTTGGCTCTTCTGTACATGCCACAATGAAGACGAAGAGGCTTCGGCAGAACATCACTAGGAATTCACAGAATCTCGAACAAAGGTATATTTCAATGCTTTCATATACCAAGGATTCACTATTTGCAATTTGCATGACGCATGTTAAGATTTATCATCATTTTTAGTTCTAATGAATATTGCATTACCATGTACAGGGGGTCCGTGCAAGCAGTAGAACCCTTGCTGGGAGAGAAAAATGACCGAATCCCGAACACTGTGAGCCACCAAGCAAAGGAGGGAAGTAAAACTTCAATGGCCGAAATTCGAAGGATCCGATCATCACCTTGCAGGAAAATTTTGGCTTTGCCTTAGGATTCTAAAGTATAACAATTAATTCTGGGACTGATATTTTTAAAGTTTTGTACAGTGAGTACTAAGGTTGGTGTTCCGGGTTGCATTTTGAAAGGATATTGCAGATCAAGATTTATGTCATTGAAGCGAGAGATTATTAGATGAACCCTTTGCACGACGTCATTCATGGTCCAAGCAATCAGGACCGTTGATCTTTAAATAACCATCTAATAACTACCCACCCACTAAGTCCATGTAGTAAAGAGGTGATGATTCACTTAAAAAAATTAAAATCAACGGTCCTGATTAATTGAGACAATAGATAACGTGGTGAACAAGATTCACCTAATAATTTTTTTATTGGAGCTGATTATATGTAATAATATTTTTTTTATTTATTTCTAAAGATTTAATGGTCAAATGAATAAAACTATAAACGTAAGGGACTAAAAAGTATTTTCTTCATAATTGGTCAGCAGTTAAATGGACAAGATTTTCAATTAAAAAATCATACGGGGATTCAATGTCACAAAGTTAACAGAGATTACCATGACCCATAGCATATTTAAACCTAAAAGGATGTAAATTACCATGACTGTACGCTGTCGTTTAGACACAAACTTCGACTTGGGGTTTTAACGAAACTACAGGGTAAAGCACTAAACTTTGAAATAGAGATTATGAAAATGTCGAGTTTTGCTGCTAGTCTGAGCTTCAAAATCTCCGCCACTCTTCAGTTTCGAGCTTTCTCAGTTCCCTGGTAAGCTCTCCCTCTCCAAATTGTTGAATTTTCTTTTCCCATTCTCTATTTGTTTCCCAGAAAAATGGTAGTAAGTGATGCAAAATTGGTGCTTTGATTCATCTGTTCCATTTTTTCTGGAAAAAAATGGAAAACCCAACTCAGATATTAACTTTATTGCTTCATATTTAAAAAAAAAAAAACAATAAACAGTCCTGGAGTTTTTGAGTTATTGAATGCTATGAATTTATGCTGTTGTTCTAAAGATTCGATTTCTCAGGGTGAATGGAAACAAGGCAATATTCTGTTCAAAGGAGAGGGAATATAGTTCATCAGTTCCAGTAAGGTTTGTGTCTAAGAAAACTATGGAGACTGAAGAGCCTGAAATTTGTTCTAGGTCAAAGGGTTTTAGAAAGAATGAATTTCATAAATACTCTGCTTCAAATGCATTTGGAAGAGAGTTTGCAAACAATAGAAGCAGTATTGTTGATAAAAGGTCGCAAACAAGAAGTGGAAGGTTCAAGAAAAATGCATTATATGACGATGTTAAACAAGGTATGCTGAAGTTTCACTGATCAAACTTTTATCTTTGAATTAGTATGAAAGATACTGAACATATTGAAGCATGTAATGCTTGTGTATTGCTATTGGGAATTGATGGTTTACTGGATTCGTGTATGAAAACGTTGATCGTATTGTGGATGTATTATTTTTTAGTCATATTTATGCCCATTTATAGGGGTTTACACTGGTAATGTAGTTCAAAAATCTCGTTTATGGAAATTGATTGTTTACAGGACTCGTGCATGCGAACATCGATAAAATTCTAGGTTTTGAACTCACAGCATTGGGAATGTGGTGGTTCTGTTGGATCATGTATATGTCCATTTATAGAAGTTTACACTCGGAATATATGTTGCAAGACTCATGCCTGCGAGCATCGATCAGATTTTTTGTCTAAGTTCTAACTCACAGCATTGTCGACGTAGTGGCATTTTTTTGAATGGTTTATGTCTATTATTTACCTTTTAGATGGAAACACTTTCATGTTACCAGGTTTAGTCTTCCAAGTATTTCCAGATTCATGCAAAATTGTGATATAACAAAGTTTAAACCGTTTATCACAAGCTGATTTGGAAAAGTTAAACTGCTCTAATTTGTAGATCATGACATACTGGATAATCCCATAGAGGTGGTTGAGGAGATGCCTCAAGGACAGGATATTAATGGAAAGAATTCGTTACAAGTTTGCGAGGGAATGTTAGATGCCGAGAAGTCAGCAATTGAGTTACTTGCAGCAAGGTTAACATATTACTACGTCTAGCTTTGTAACCTTTGTTTGTTATTTCTTGTAAATGAAATTCACTTATTATTTCTGTACGTAGCTTATTTGTTTCACTAGTCTTTGCTGAATGCAATCTTCGCTTTGCACAGAGCATATACAGCAGTTGAACTGAGAAAGAAACTTCTTGGGAAGAAATTCCTTCCGGATATTGTCAAGACAGTGATTAGTGATTTCCAGAATAGGTGTGTGACTATTTTGAGGGCAGCATATTTTGTTCGATATGTAAATTGATTTTTCCATTCGGTACTTTAGCTATTGCTGCGATATTTGGCTTTCAATTTTATTTTGTTAAACAATATTTAGCTGTACTGTTCTATTGTAGAGGGTTGATCAATGATAGCTTGTATGCGGAAACATATGCACGATCTAGATGGTCTTCATCAACCTGGGGACCAAGGAGAATCAAGCAAGTAAGCATTCTTTTCTCAAGTTAAAATTGTTTTGTCACAGTTCAAACGCGTGTATCTTAAAGCCATTCTGTCTTCATAAACGGTGGAGTTTTGTTTTCTTGTTAGTAGCGAATTTTCAGAAAGTGGTTAAGAAGTTCAAAGTTATTGTGAGATCCTTTTATCAAATTAGAAAGAAATCCATTGGAATCTGAATATGTAAATAAATAAATTCCTGTGGAGAAAGATGATTACTGTTAGATTTAGACTCGGAATATGAGTGTCAAATTTAGTCCTTTATGTTCAATGATGGATCATAATTTTTTATTAATAATATTTAGCTTCTGGGTTCTATTTGTAATTTAATAGAGAAAAGAAACAGAAAGAATGAAGGAAAAGATGTAGAATGGTTTGTTGATTTTTAGTATTTGATGTTTCAAGCAAAAGTTTTGAACTCTTGAGTTATGGAATGTTGAATCAGGCATTGTTCAAGAAGGGAATAAGTGAAGCTGATGCAGAAGCCGCATTAAAACTCATTTTCAAAGATCAGGTTGATTTCTCAAATGATGATCAGGAATCCCGGCTTGGTTTGTCAAAGCTTTCAATGGATCACCTATTAAGTCAGGCCTCGAAGCAATGGCTTCGAGGTCAGGATGTCCCCAAAGAGACCCGCAAGTCAAGGATTGTACGGTGGCTTCAGTATCGTGGTTTCAACTGGGGTGTTATTGGTTTTATTGTAAAGAAGTTGGAATCTCAGTATCCTCGCTAAAGCACCGAAAAGATGGTTCAGCAGTATGAAAGGACAATTCCAGTTTTAGGCTTTAGATTAGGTTTAATACCCTTAATTTGAATCTCGGAATTCATGTCAGGAATGTCAACCCCAATAAATAACCCATCTTAGATCCTACCTATGCCAAACTTCATGTTGTGTAAACCTTCCCATAGTGACCCAAACCATAGTCCGAATGTGGTGAGGTTGATCTTTAGATTCTTTACCTATATTGCTTCGAGTTTTCATGTTTAATGCATACTCTGACCCTAAATTCTAAACATTAAACCCGTGTCTAAATGCTTGGAAAACTGTTTTTTTTTAAACATTTTCAATGTCAAAGACATACTCGTATCGGACACCCCTTCCCATATCTGAGTAACATAGACTGTTGCTACTAAGCTTCAGGACGAAGCAACAACCTCTAGTACCATCTCAAGTCTCGACATTGATTGGATCCAAAAATTTTCTTTTTGCTGCTTGTGTCGTGTATAGATCTTCTCCAAGGCATTCTTGATTAAAAGCTTGTAAGAATTTCACCATTTGGTGGATGTGTTGTTTCTATATGTTGGTTTTTAGAGATGATGACAGTGGCCTCTGGTAGTGGAGCTGCATTATCCTAATATCTGTGGATCTCATTCTTTTGCAGATCGGAGCACTATGATTGTGGAACACTTATTTTGTTTTCAATTTGTATTCAAGTATACTCATCTTGCTATCGACATCCGAACATTGGTATTTAATGTCTCCAAGTAGTTGAAAATTTTTGTGGAAATTTGAATATATCCATGTTTGATATTTATATCCGCGTCCGAATAATGTAGATTGCTACTGGCATGTGCCGCAGATTATGACATATAGAGTGTTCCAAACCTAGGTTGGTTTCTTTACCTTTGGGATGGCTTCTAACATTGCTGGAAGTCATGTATTTTCAGACAGCACATGGACATGTGATGTAGGGAACATGGGACCACATGAGCACTGCTGTTAAGCTAGGTTTTGAGACGCATGATCTCGTTCTTATAATAAATTCTAATAGTATAAATCCAACACTAACAATCATTGTTGCATCATCCAGTTGCTTCTATAAGTCTACATTAGGTGAAAGCTGAGTACACTGCTGAATTATTGCAAGATACAATACCAAATATAGCAGAAATTACAACTCAATCCAATCTTTAATGCTCAAGCTTGCATGGATTCTTCAATGGACTAGGAACAGGTTACATACTATCACAGAGCTGCAACTTGAAACACTTCCTTTACAACTGGATGGAATCTTCAGAGAAAGTAAACGAGCAGTTCGATGACCCTTGCTGCACCACTATTCTAGATGTTGGCGCTGGTGATGGCCGAGGGGTTCTTAAGGTTCCCTTCAGAACGTCAGTTTCGGACCTTAAGGTTTCGAGATGATGGATTTCTTTGAGCATTGCAACAACATCTTTCATTATTGGACGATCTTCAGGTCGGGTGCTAACACAGAGGAATGACACAGCTAATGTTTGTAGCATTTCATGCATGGCAGGGTCAGCCCTTCCCCTAAGCTTTGGGTCCAGAATTTCACTTGGGTCTCCCTTGCTAGCCAAATGGTCCCGAACCCATTGAACCAAGTGTGCACCACCTGGTAAAGTTGGGTCTAATGGGTGTCTTCCGGTTAGAACCTCTAAAAGAACTACACCGAAACTATATACATCACTTTTCTCTGTGATACGTTGCATTGTTGCGTGTTCTGAGAGTAACAACGGTATATTAGAAATTGTTAGCGGATTTTATATTGAATGAATTATTTAAAAAAATGAAAATAATTAAACCCTGAAAAGGAAAACGGCAATACCTGGAGCCATGTATCCATAAGAACCAGCTAAGTGTGGTTTTGGACTTGATTTGGAAACTTTATCATCATCATCATTGCTATTCAAAACTCTGGCTAACCCAAAGTCAGCAAGGTACGGCTCATAGCAAGGACCTAATAGGACATTCATGGCTTTGACATCTCCATGCAAGATTGTGGGCACGCAATCATGGTGCAAGTATGCAAGGGCATGTGCCACGCCGATCACGATGTCATAACGAGCCTCCCAGTCGGCTCCTCCCTTACTGCCACCATGAATGAGCGAACTCAAGCTTCCGTTTGGAAGATAATTGTAAAACAGTAGCTTCAGTTTCAAGTTTGAACCCCAACCAAGAAGCCTAACGATGTTCCTATGTCTGATTGAGCCTAGTGTCTCGATTTCAGAAGTGAATGCAACCGACTCTTCAGATGACCACATCTTCTTCACTGCTAGTGTTTCACCGTTTGGAATCATTACCCTGTATACAACCCCGGAGCTCCCGGTGCCGATCACGTTAGCTGAATTTAAGTTGTTGACTATGTCATCGATCGAGAAATCGAGTTTCTGATACAGGGTCACTTCCCATGTATTATCTTCCATAAGGCCATTGATGGAAATTCGGGCACGGATTAATAGGTAGATAGCGAGCAGTACTAGAATCACACTGATAGTTATAAGGATGGACATTGCTAGCTTCACTACTGGTTTAGCATGTCTTGAATGTTCAAGATCAGCTGAAGTTAGAACGCCATTGGAGATGTAGAGGCCTTTGTTTGATTCAAGGTCACTCAATGGGAGTTTTCGGAAAAATGAGGAATTTGGCAGCTCACCTGAGAACTCATTGAAGGAGACATTAAGAGAAACAAGGTTTTGAAGACTTGCAAGTACATCTAACTTTCCAGAGAATTTGTTGTGGGAGAGGTCAAGTACTGCTAGCTTGGTAAGACCAGAGAACTCAGATGGGATTTTACCGGAAAATTGATTGCAACTAAGGTTTAGAGAGATTTCGAGTGCCGGAATCTGGCCTAGTTCCTTTGGCATTTCACCAGAAAAACCATTCTCACCCAGGTTTATCAACTGGAGCTTACTGCAAGACAATATCTCAGGTGGAATTTGTCCGGAAAGTTGATTCTTTCCCAAATTAAGCTTAGTCAATTCACTCAAGGACCCAATTGTATGACTCAGTTGGCCTGTAAGTCTGTTGTCTGAAATGTCAACATACTGCAGGCTTGTAGGAAGAGTATCTGGCAAAGATCCATACAGTCCATTTGAATGGAGGTCAAGAAACTCGAGGCTTCGACATCCCGATATTGATGGAGGAATTCCTCCAACGAGACGATTCTTGCTTAAGTCGACAAAATTCAAGCCCTTCAGATTTCCAATCTCTGCTGGAATTGTTCCTGCAAGTCTGTTGCCATTTAATCTCAACCTATACAAATTGGTGCAGTTTCCGATTTCCGGGGGAATAAAGCCTGAGAAATCATTGGAAAGTAGCAGTAACTTGGTGAGATTTGTCAAGCTAAAGATGTCTTTCGGGATTGAACCTGAGAGGCTGTTATAGGACAAGTCAAGTGCCTCGAGCTCCTGGCACTGAGAAAGACTGTCTGGAATGTTTCCAGTCAGCTTATTTTGCCAGGCAAAGAATATAGTCAAGCTCTTTAGCTTGCCGATGTCGACCGGAATCTCACCGGATAGGCCGTTGTTGTCGATTTCGAGATGAGTCAGCTCCGTGCAGCTCAAGATTTCCGCAGGAATTGTTCCTGACAACTGATTAACACTCAGTTGAAGCTCTTGAAACTTTGGAAGTTTCCCAATGCTTCTCGGTATGCTACCTGTTAGAAGATTCTCCGATAAATCAACCACAGTTAGCTCCCTGCAGTTTCCGAGCTCCTCCGGGATAGTACCGACCAAGCTGTTCTGCCACAATAGCAGACTCTGAAGCTTGCTGAGCTTCCCAACTTGCCTCGGAATCAAACCAGATATGGAATTCTGATACAAGTAAAGATGTTGCAGGTCACTGCAATTACCAATCTCTTCAGGGATAGAACCTGATAACGATGATGTGTAAATGGCTATGGTTTGAACCCTTTTCAGCATCCCAATCGACGACGGAAGATCGCCCGAAATGCCGGTCTCGGCCAGGCCTAACATCAACAAGTTGGTGCAGTTTCCAATCTCCCATGGCAGCTCACCTTTAAGATTCTTATTCCCCCCGGCTCGAAAAACTTCAAGCTTTCTCAACTCTCCAATGCTCTTTGGTATTTCACCACTCAGTTGATTGTCAAACAGTGTCAGATAAACAAGGCCGGAAAGGTTTCCGATTCCCGGCGGGATTTCACCTTCAAGAAAGTTGTTATTGAGAGCCAAAGTCTTCAGTTTTCTCAGCCTGCAAATCTCCAATGGGATTTCACCGGCGAGCAAATTTCCACTCAGGTCAACAAACTCCAGCTCATGGTAATCCCCGAATTCTCCAGGAATTACACCATTGAGATTGTTGTATGAAAGCACAAGAGTCTTCAAGGACTTTAAAGACTGGAAATTTGAAGGCAGCGAGCCTTGCAAATCCATTGATTTCAAGCTTATCTCCACAACTTCCATTTCCGAGCTGCATCGAACCCCGAACCAGTTGCATGGTGTAGGGTCCAATGGATTCCATGAGTTTACTGCGTATTTGTTGGAGTTTAAGCCGTTGTTCTTCCATGCTAATAAAGCTTGGCCTTGGTCGTCAATGGAATAACAATGGTGTAAGAAGAAGAAGGTGAAGGTGAAGATGACAGTAAAGATATTTGAAGGAGACAATGGTTTCCTTATAGTTTCAGACATTTCTGGTTAGAGAAGACAACAACAGTTGATCTGCTTTGGGATTGTTGAAGGTGGAAGTAGAACACCATGGTTTTGTTTATAGAACAAAAGGCTGAAGATCTGGACTGGATCCAAGTGCTCGTTCTTTTTCTATCATTATTATAATAGATGGAGTTGTTGATTAATACTTACATGGTTTATCTAGTGTGAATTTGATTTAATTTAATTAAAAATATTTCTCATCTTTAAAATTATTAAAAAAACAAATAATTACTCTTACTTAATAGTAACGTTGAATTTATAATAATTTTTAATGTATTTTCAAGCTCTTTTCTATTTATTCTAATTTAATTTTGATGATTAATTTAATAAATTAATGTAATAATTCACTATAATCATAATTATTTAAATGATATTAAATTAAAACATATTAAACATTTAAGTATATTTAAATTCATATTTTTTAATATATTATATTAATGACGTACTAATATAACTAGATTTATTAATCTTATTATTAATATTTTTTTAAAACAAATGGAATGTTTCATTTTCGAAACAACATCAAGCATGTGGGGTATTATCCCATCCCAACATCAAGTGGTACGCCCAGTTTCTGTGGTCAGAATCGAGTCCAACCAAACCAACCATGTGTTCTGTTCCTAGTTCCTAGTTCCTAGTTCCTACAACTAGCCTAGGTTAAAAGCTTGTGTGTTGGGAATCAAAGGCCATGTTTTGGGAGTAATTATATGTTATTTAATTAGTATAGATCGGGTTTTAGATAATCATTTTATTGACCACCAATTATACAAATAAATGAATATTAATATTAATATTAATATTAATATAGTTAATATGCTAATGAAATTGGATCTAAATCACATTCGTGCACATGCACCAATAAGATTGAAATCAAAGCAATGTGTCACAGGTTAGAGTTTTAGGGTAAGAATTTTTATCCGCATGGTATTTCAGGTCTCTCTTATACCTGGAGTTCAGCCTTTACGATCTACGATACTCACTGGTTCCGTCCTCTCATGGGCTTATCAGGAAAACGAGGGCAATTTTTGACCAATGTGGTGCGCGATCAACATACTCATCCGAAGATAGAACAACTGTTTGGTACATACTACATTCTTATTGTTATCCCGCTCTCATGCATTAAACACAACCAAAAAATATCCCGTCTCATTTTGCGTAGTCACAACCAACGATCCGTGAGAATGGGTCATGTGATTCTTGTTTTATAGTACATTTGTACTTCTTACTTGGTATTGTTGTGTGTTCGGTGGCAGTAGACTTGGCAAGAGACAGACAACATAGACTAGTATAATACAATATGCTTGTCATGTTATTAGCAAGGAAATTTAGATTCCAATTTTAAAAATAATTATATAAATTAAAGAAAAAATATTTAATTCATCGGTATCATAAATTTTAGTTTATACAAGTTTATTTTATAGTTTAAGAGTTTAGTTTATGGTTCAGATTTTTAGTGTTTTGAATATAAGATTTAAATTTAGAATTTATAATTTAAGGTTTATGATTTAATAGTTCAGGATAAGTGATATAAAAGATTAACGCGATAATTCAGTTTGCGCTCGTGGATAGTTTATCGCGACGTTCTATTCTGATCTACGTTTCTCAGTGATCTTCATAGATTAATCCCCTTTTGGTTCGTTTACTGATGCAATCAAATTTGTTCGTATCTATCTTTTCGATCGAATCTTTAGATAAGTTTTAAACTTTTTCATGTATGGTCTTTGTCTGATCTAGACTGACTAGTTTTAAGAAAATGATCAAATTACATTTTTAGTTTACAATGATAATTGTAAACTATTATTGTAATATTGAGTATTTTCTTGTTAATAAAATTAGTTGTATCTATTCAAAAAAGGATTAACGCGATAATTTAATTGTATTTTATACTATGATCCTATTTAAGAATAAACAACATCATTAATCACTAAATTTTTTTTACTAAACTATGTACGTAAAGTTGTCATTAAAATTATATTTTTGTGTTGGTTAATGATATTTTTTGTTATTAATTTTTTTCTTTTACTTTAGTTATTAAACTATTATTTTTTATGAATTTTTAACGATAAATGATTAAAATTAAAAAAATCATAATATTATAGGTGATTTTAAAATTATAATTTAATGATAAACATACAAAAACTAAAATAATTTAGTGATTAATGATCTTTATTCTTTATTTAATTATATAATATTAGCATGATAATGGAAGTGGACCCCAAATGAAATGGAGGAGTCAGATAAGGGGGAGTAATCAAACCAAGCTTTAGACAAATTGTACTTGATCACAAGTGGTATTGAGGATAAATCTTTCACCAAAAACCCAGATATATGGGATAATTATTTCTTAATTTTAGAGTTTAAGAACCTCGTTTAATATCTAAAGTTTAAGAATTTAAGTATAATAATTTTAAATTTAAAAATTATTGATAAAATTTATATTTATGAATAAAACTTAAAGTTTATTGGTTAAAACCTATATCTCTAGAACCCTAATTGTATTATCCTAAAATCAAAACTGAAACCTTAAATTATAACACAGATCCTAAATTTTAGTCATAAACCATATTTTAAACTCTTACATTAAAACTTATAAACTCTAAATCTCAAACTAAAACTCGAAATCTCAGAATTAAATAACGTATAAAAACAGAAAAAAAATCATCGTTTATACATAAAATAATAATTTATCTATATAATTTTTAAAACCCTAATCCAAGCCTATAATGATGAATCCCAAACATCCCTTACTTTCATTTGTTTCAAACATCCCTTAGTGATACACATTGATTCTCACTTGATTTTGCCTAAGGCGAGGAAAGTATGGACTTAGTTGCCCTACTAATCATGGATACAGGAAAAAGAAAAACATTAAATCCCTTAATTAGTCAAGTTTAAACTTATTTCATCTAATTTATAATCTTTTTCATTATCTCATGAATTAACTCTTTTTTAGAAAAAAAATTATATATTACGTTTTTTTGGCCGTTGAATAAAATCAAATGAATAGTACAAATTAGCAATAAAAATATTATAGAAAAAATAAAAATAATTATTTAATTATTTGTTTATTCTCATCAAACCATTTTAAAAATATACAAATGATTAAGTTTTATACAATTGAATGAGTTTTAACCTATATATTATAATAATTATCAAAATCTTTTAGTCGGCTGATTTCATTTTTTCCCCTGATTTTATGCCTTTTTCTTGTAACTTTGTAGTCTATCTTTTTCTTGTAAGAATTCACACCTCGTTTTGAGATTTATTTAATACTATTTAATATATTCAAAGATTTAAATTTTTTAACTAAAAATAAAATATTTTGTCGTTAAGACCTATTTATTGTCGAGTGATTAAAAATATTCATATTTTGAGTCTTAATATTTACTTTTAAATATAATATTTTTATTTTAAAAAACTTTTATCGTTAATTTATCTGACGATTATCGTATATATTTTTTCATGTTATATTTACTTGATTATATGTTGGAGCGTCCAATTCCTAATAGCATGCTAGATGCAATAAAGTGACTCTTTTATCGTCTTTCCTCCTTTGGTTACAATTCCATCTTCTTTTCATTGATTTTTTTTTTGCTGGACCCTCCTGGATTTCAATACTTCTAGTTGTAAAATTAAGAGTTTGGATGGAAATAATAAATTAAGTTTTATTGATTGCATAAGCAGGCTCCCCTTTGAATTGGACGGCCCCCTAATCACAGCATTTCTTTCCTAATTTTTCCCTAATTACAGGGTTTGTGTTCCCTAATTACACGACATTGGCCAGGGACAAAACTACATGGGTGAGGAGGGACAATGGACTCTACCACGAATTCTTTTTATCTTTATCTTTATCTTTATATATATATTTTTTAAAAATGGGTTATTTATGAATCTAGTCCAACCCCAAATCTTGGTTGTAGCCCTCTTTGCCAGAGGCTCTACCCAAACTCAAAAAACCATACCTGAAATGACCAAAATCTGGAATATCCTGAACAGGTTACTTGAAATAACCCGAACCACATTGACAGATAGGGAGAGACATGTTCACAAAAGAATGAAGGCACACGTGCAGAAGACATAGACATGGACAGTTTCAACATCAATTTGCCAAGATCCAACACAAATCACAACAACAGTCGTAACCTATGGTTTAGGTCAGAATCTTAAAATTAAATCTGACAAATATAGAAATATAACCTTCAAGGATCTTCGAAATACATTAACATTAAAAATACTTGGAAGAAGTTTCTAACCTCTAACCACACATGTTTCGGACATTCACACCGCACTCGTTCGGGGTTTAGGAATTAAATTTAAGAAAATAGAGGGCATGGAAATATATTTAGGGTTCTATGGCAAATTTTACGGTACAGGTGGCCGGCTTCTCTTTTATATATATATTTTTCTCCAAAACACATATGACGCCACCGGCGTCTTCACTCTCACTATTCAATTTGCCATAATTTCCAAAATAAAAATCAAAGATGTTCAGAAATGGAAATATAAGTGGCAAAGTAATTATATTGGCGACAGAAATGGAAATGAACCAAAATGAAGTGAATTCATGCTATTAATGGATTAAGTTCAGACGTTCTGAAAATTAAGGTGCAGGTAGAGAAGTGTACATTTGTTACAGTTTTTCTTCAGAAAATGTTGAAAACATGTAACGAACACCAGTTAATGACTTAAGACTAGTATACAAGGCTAAAACAAAGGTGAAAAGTGGTCAGGTCACCTGCCAAAACAGCTAGTAACTGATGAGGTAAGAGCGGATGTGAGAAATTTCAACCCGGCAGATCCACCAGGGAAGTAAGAGATAGCATAGTATGCAAGTGCAAGGACCTACGAGTTCCATGGAAACAACAAGAAAATTGATATCAAAACTAGATGATCACGCCAGCACTAAACTCAGCTCATAATTCAATGAACCTAACAAGTTTAAGATAAAATGATCGAAGAAAAATGACAGGTGCGGTATACCTGTAGCACAGAAAAGAGAACGGAAAGGATGTAGCTATGAAGAACCATGGAAACATAGATGGTTCCCACCATACTCCCAATAAAAACCAGAGTAAAAGGAAGCCTCTGCAGCAATGGTGTGAAGAAGAAAATATTAGATGCAGAAAACCAAACTAGATGATTGTGAACTTTTCTAGCACTCAGATTGCTAACAAAAACGAGGGGAAAAGATCAAAGTATAGAGTAAATACCTCTTTTGACGACATGTGGGCTAACTGGTTCTTTGGACCTCTAAGAGCAAAGAATGATCCAATGATAAAGCAACATCCAAGAGTAAGGCAGATAGCAAATTTCTGCGGCATGATCACCATGACTGGAAGAAACATGGTAAAAGCGATGAAAACGAAAAAGACCCCACTTGCCAGAAATAAACCAAAATAGACAAGAGCTTTTCCTGAAGGAACACTACTTGTGGCAGATTGGAAGTTCCCGGGAATATCTCTCACCCCTTTTGAAACACTGGAGAACCAAGAATCAAACCAAATATGAATTAACAGGATAATAATAGGAGTATAAGACCTTAGGACTTGTACCTATCCGTTTTTATTTAACTTTTAATGGGAGAAAAATAACTTTGCATGAACTTTTGATCAAGATCCCGCAGCAATCGCTCTTCCACCACTATAGGGTTTAGGGTATTTCAATATGTACCAGTGGAAGTACAAAAGGAACAGGTTTTACTAAACACTGATTCCGCTACGAGCTCGAACCGAGATCTAAAAATATCAAATTATTTCTTCTTAACTGAGGTGATCTTAAGCCCTCCTCTACCCTTCAATCCTTCTATACCTAAATCAAATCATTTTAGCAGAGCATCCTAGATACAAGTATGTGTCTTATAAAATACAAATTCATTTACACACATCTATCATGCAAAGAGATGACTATTACAAAATCAATAGTCTAACGGACCCAGATTTTGAATTACAGAGACATAGCAAATCCTAAAATTGACGGTGAATCAACAAATAACCATGATTCAACAATAGCAATGCATGCTTTATTACTAAATCAACGTACTTGAAAATCCTAGAATCTTAAAGCCCTAATTCCCATAAATCAAATGACCAACACCCATCAGCCAAACTGAATTCAACTAGTAAATCACATAAACACAATGTTCAACCAGATCCCATACTCAACCGTAAAAACACGTTAAAAATTGGAGCTTTACTCAAATTTCCCAGATCAAGAAGAAGAGTGAGGGCTTACACATTAAAGGTACCCGTGACGGTATCATTGGCAGACCTCATAGCAGACTCAAGATCGAACCCAAACGCATTGCCCTCATCTGATTCTCTTGAAGCTGCATATGAATTCCAATCTGCTAAAAGCGAAGATCCTTCTTTTCCCTGCCCATCACCCTCACTACTTCCCCCTGAGAACCAAGCTTGCATTCTTTCTTTCTCTTAATTTTTTTAAATGGTTTCTTCGAAAGATTCAGCCTTTATCTCGAGGTTTTTGTTTATTTTTTATGGATCATTTAAGACTGAGAGGGGGAAATTCTAAAAAAAGCGACTTTAGAAAAAGCCTAAAAAAGTCGTACCGTTTTTCTTATAAAAATTATAAAAAATTCGGTATACACTTTTCGGTATATATCAAAATTCTTATAATTTTTATAAGAAAAACGGTATATACCGAAATCTTTATAATTTTTTGTAAGAAAATCGGTTTATAACCAAAATTCTTATATTTTTTTTAAAAAATTCGATATATACTGTTTTTCTTACAAAAGTTATAAGAATTTCGATATATATCGAAAAGTGTGTACTAAATTTTTTATAACTTTTATAAAAAAACGATACAACTGTTTTTTAGACTTTTTTTAAGACTGATTTTTTCTAGAATCACCTTTGGGAGGGGTGGGGTTGCTGTATAAGAACTGTTCTCATTGGAGCTTAGAAATTAAGAAAATATGTTTTTTTTAATGTTTCTTCGATGTAGTTTGACAAGGCAACGTCGCCGTTTTGGAATTTGATAGGTAATTAACTGTTAAATATAAATTTTAAATTTTTTACCTAAATTTTATATTTTAAACTAAAATGGTTATAATTTTTTTTAATTTTCTGTTGTTATTGTATAAGATAATAATTCACGGATCATAATTATATTGTCAATTGAGTTTAAAGACAAATCTAGATAATAGTATTTAAAAAAGTCTATTTATTAAATTTAATGATTTTTTTTTTAGATTTTAAGATGATTTATTAAATTTAGATTTTTTTTAGATTGTATAAGATATAGTTATCAACAGTACACAATTAATTTAGCATTAATGTTTTTACATAAGTAAACTAAAATAATATTAATAAAATATTTAAATTAGATCCGTATTAAACGAAAATGAAATGAAAAGTTCAACCTTTTTTCCAGGGAATGAAAAGTTCAAGTTTTGGACAGATGCTATAGCTTCTCCCACCATTCCCTTCCCAAGAATTCTTTCAATCCTTCTCTATAGCCTCATTCTCTCTCTCTCTTCACAAGGAAAAAACCATCTCCATTCTCAAGAATCCATGTCGGTATGTAATATATTTGAGCAAAGCTTAATTTGTGTTGTTTGATTTGATTTCTTTTGTAGTTTTGATGGATTTGATCTTTGGATTGTTTTGGTTCATACCTCCTTTCATGATTTCCCCCTTTTTTTTCTTTTAAAAAAGAATCAATCTTTGATAAAGTTTTTTTTTTTTTCCTGGGATTTCCTCATGAACATTTTTGTTTTGTTGAACTTATAGATTTATAGCATTTGAAACTTTCTACTTTCAAACATTTACAGTCAGGATGCTCATTTGAAGATTTAGATTTAGATTTCATTTGTTTGGTAGGTGACAGTGAAATGCATACATTATTTATAAATATTTAAGATTCAATATATAGCATGGAATTACCAAAACTATATTAGGAATTTCAAGTTCAATGCTAAATAGGCATCTAGCAAATCCCTTGGATTTAAGAAATAATCATGAATATTACATTTCTAAGTAGTTTATTACTCAATTTACACTATTAATGAAGTTCAAATCCTGAAATCTAATTTCCCAAATGCTACATTGAAGTTAGCTTTAAAAGCTCCTTGAATCTGGATATCATAATCCTATAAATTTCTTCATATTCTGGAGGAGATGAATCTTTTTGGCATCAACCTTTCCATATTCAATTGACCAACACTAAGTAAATTACTAATTAGACTTCTTTATGGAATCCATGGCATGCTTTGTTTTTTATTTTATTTTGAAAATAAAAGCTGCTTGGATTTTTCATAACTTGATATTATTTTGAGTGTTGGTGTATGTCCCTTCAAGTTTGCCGTTTCGGCGGGCTGACCGGGCTCCTTTATTATCTTGTTTGAAGATAAAATGAGCTTTTCATTGTATTCAAGTTCCCTGTTCTGTTTTGTACTATTTAATACTTAGTACTGTCATATGCTTTTATGTGGTCTTCTTTTATCTCCTTTGATGGTCATTATGACTTGTTGTAATCTGGCATTTCTCATTTTGAAGGGTTCTGGTTTAATCTATGTTTCTCAAACTCGAGTGTAGGATATAAATATGTTCTAATCTTAAATTATTTCTTTCGCATATTTAGAGGGTCCTTCGAGTGACATATCCCCAGTCATATTCATGTATGACTGTTTTTTTTTTTGACATATTCTACTTAAATAAATAGTGACCAAGGTGAACTTTTGTGGTTCCTGGACCGGTTTAAAACTTAATTTTTTCTTGAGTTTATGTGTTTAACTTGTGTGTCTGATGTTTATTTGGACAAGCATATGGTATGGGGATGTGATGACTTGAAAGGACCCTCAAATACATGGAAAACATATCTATATCCGGCACTTACACCTGATATTCCGAGTAACATAGATTTAAACTACGTTGCCTATTTAGGCTCTGTCATTGCTCGGATGAATTCACTTTGTTTCTTCTCAAATGTTGTAAAGCTTGTGATTAATTTTTCAGTTGTTAAATTGGAAGGAAATTTGTTTCAAGTTGAAGCTGAAGTTATGCAAATGCCTTCAAAATAGCATTTAGGGGTTCAGATAAAGTTCATATCCTTATGGTAAACATTGAAGAGTGATCTATAGTATAACTCTAATTCCTTTTAGCAGCTTTTCGAGTTTAAGAACCGTTTTTGCTGTAGGACTTCTCATTGTTTATTGAATGCGGAAAAATTGTTTGTCCGAGATGGGAATCGATCTGTATGCTTATTTGAAGGACTCTTAGAACTAACAACTATATTGACCATCTTGTTATGATTTATGATCGAGTAGGATGTAGCTATAGGCTGCTTAGGGAACCTTAGACACACTCTAATTTTCTATATGGTTATGAGGATTGTTACTGGGAGCATTTTACTTTTCCTTTTGCCTAGGAGGAAAACAAGGGTCGGCCATTGCCGAAATTCGGTGAATGGGATGTCAACGATCCAGCATCGGCCGAGGGGTTTACTGTGATCTTTAACAAGGCGAGAGATGAGAAGAAAACTGGCGGCAAACCCGAGACAGCCGCAAATGCTGATGCTAATAGTAAGTCCGGGGCTGATCCTGGCAAGCCCCAGCAAGTAAGTAATCCCTAACATGACTTCATCAGAATGCATATACTAGGCATTGGTGAAATCTATTCTTTCCTCATGATAAATGCTCATTTTTGCTTGATTGTTGCACCATTGCCATCTTCACAAGATTGTTATGAACCATAGGTATTCTCGGTATCTATCATGACATGCCTCCCTCTTTTTTTTTCAGAAAAAAAGCCTCTGCTGCGTGTTGTAAACCGCATCTGTTCCCGACTTCTATCATGATACGCCCTCCTTCATTTCAGAAAAAAAAGTCTTTGCCGTGTTCAAGCACCAGTGGCGGAGTCTTGACGAGGTCCGGCATGTACGCGAGCTTCTGCAAGTATGTTCCATCCACCACCATATCTAAACAAAAACCAGACCTGTAGTGCTGTTATAAGTCCTTATGGAATTACATTCTTGTGGTTTAAAATTTAATTTGCATGTTTGTCTAATGGTTTTCGTTCCTTTTCTCTTCTCTTCATATGCACAGATATAATGTTATCTGGTACCAGATCAATATACGCTCCAGGACACACACATACGTATAAGGATAGTATATATATATATATATAATACAGATTATTAGTTTTACTTGATTTTGATATGGATATTTTCAAAAATTAAAATTTTTGAGATTAAAACAACACAAGCACCTAAAAAATAATCCATTTTTATTATTAAGAGTTCCAACTAACAAACAAGAAGATGCCTCAACAAAGCTCAATTTTACATGAAATTTTTCCAAATATATTTTTTAAAATTAACGTTTTTTATTAAGTAAAGAGATAATATATTCTCATGTTGGATACGAATCCGTACAAGATAAAATAATATAACATTCTTAGTCACTAGACGGATTAGTGGATTTTTTTTAATATAATGCTTTAAGTATGTTATGATGTTACTTAATCTTAACAAAATTTGTTATAGTTTTAAGAATTAATTATATGTTTAGCATCTTACCTATGTTCGTATTATTATTATGGTAGTTAACTATTTTTTGAATAAAATAATATATAATATTATTTTTTTTATTTTATTGTCTATCTTTAAAAATTAACAAAATAATGACGTAGTTTTGTAACATTTTTGAATTTAGATGCCGTTAAAAGAATCTTGGTTGATAATTATTTTATGAATATTGGGGAGAAATTCTAAAAAAAGCCGATTTTAGAAAAAGCCTAAAAAAGGCCGTACCTTTTTTCTTACAAAAGTTGTAAGAAATTCGGTACACATTTTTCGGTATATACCGAAATTTTTATAATTTTTGTAAGAAAAACGGTATATACCGAAATCTTTATACTTTTTGTAAGAAAATCGGTTTATAACCGAAATTCTTACGGTTTTTGTAAGAAATTCGGTATATACCGTTTTTCTTACAAAAGTTATAAGAATTTCGGTATATACCGAAAAGTGTGTACCGAATTTCTTACAACTTTTGTAAGAAAAACGGTATAACCGTTTTTTAAGCCTTTTTTAAGGTCAGCTTTTTCTAGAATCACCCAAATATTGGGTATTGGATAAGTTTTTGGAAATTAATGTATGTATTTTTTAGTAATATTTTTTTTTGTTTTTCTAGAGATTATTATCGAAGTATAAATTTATTTTGGGAGAAAGGAGAGGAAAATCGAAAATTTTATATTTTTATTTTAAAATTTAAAAATAATGTTTAAATTAATAAAATTTTAGACTAAATCAATCGATAATTTAAATTTTTAGATTAAAATAATTATTAAATCAAGTAATACCGTATTTTTATAATATTTAAACGATAAAATATTAAAATAAAATAAAACATAATAATTTTATAAAAATAGTTGAATACTAAAATAATTAAAAAATTATAAACATATAACTTTTTCTTGGGGAGCACCCTTATATGCCTTGATTTAGGGCTCAATTCATATCCAACACATGTAAGTACAAGTTATATACATTATCAAAAAATTTTAAAAATATAAATGTATACTATATCGTAATCACATAAATATATTAAAAAAATAAATTATAATTAATTATAACTTAACAGATACAATATTATCAACAATAAATATAATATTGATTTCGATTCAAATTTTATTCTATCATTTTTAATAATTTAAGATTAAATCGAAATAGCTTATAAATATTAAAAATTTAAATTTATTAATTTTTATCAGTATAAATACATTAATATGTAATAATAGAGAGAATAATCTATAATAGAGGAATTAATTTGAATATGTAAAAGAAATGATCTAATTAATAATATAGGGACTAAATTAAAACAAGATTATAATAGAAGTAGCTGGTAGATACTTTTCCCTAATATCTTATATTTACATTACAATATTCACTGTTTTACTTCCTTCATAAATCACACTGCCCTTGCCCAAATCTACAAAACCTAAATTACAAAACCTAAAATACTGCCCTTGTTCAATTGTGATTTTGACCCTTCTTTTCAATTTTTCCTAGGGTTTTTTCCTATTCGGTTTCAATTTGTTTTTTTTTTCTCCCTGAAACTTTTCCTTTACAGGTAAGTTTTTTCCCTCTATTATTTCCTATCTTTTTGTTTGACCTATTCTGGGTTTGAGTTATTTTGCTTTTGTGCGTTGAATGTAGAATTCATTTCCAAACTTAGAATGATTTTGAAGCTTTCAGGTTTGGGTTTTAGGTTCTAATTTGTTTTCTAAACGCTGGCTTCTTGTTCACGACTTGTTTTTGTCTTTAGGTTTGATTGGTTTATATGCATGTTTAGAAATTTTGGAAGCTGAATTAGTGAAATGAAAAAAATGGAATAGAGGACTGTTATTTTTTTTTTTTTATTAGGGGTTGCTTTTGGATGCATTTGTAAGTTTCAACTCCATAAGTCTGTTGATGTTGATAGGTTGAAGCTTTTAGCAATGGCTGGTTTGAGGAGCAGTAGTGTGTAATTCCTTTTAATTGTGTTCTGCCTTCATTTTTGTGTGTGATATTATTTTTTAGGTTAAATTGGTTGTAAGATAAATGGTTAGCGATCTTGAAAGATGTTTAGTGAAAATAAGAACATGGGAATGATGAAAATGGAGTAGAACGTGTTTTTTGGAGATTAGTTTTGGGAGCTCTAGTAAGTTTCAGTTCCATATAAGTATGATAAATCTTGAATGGTTGCAACTTTCTTTGTAAGTGGCTGCTTTAAGAACTCGTGGAGAATTCACTATAGCTGCTTCTTTGTTTGTTTGTCTTTTTTTGTGGGTGGGGTCTATTCTGGCTCATTTGAATGGTGAAATACAATTTTGTAGTTATCTAGTGTGGATGAATCACATGTTTAATACCAAATATGCTCTTTAGTATTTATCATACAGTTTTTGCTGCTAGGTTTTTGAACATGAGGCAAGGCGAGGGAGAAGCAATATGCACTGATGAACAGGTTGGTGTTCTAATCCAAATAGAACATTAGATTTTCTGTCTTTTAGCCTAGAAAAAAAGGTTTGACACCATTGTGTTCTCAGATGTATTTTGCTTTATGAGCAGGCAATTGACTTGGTTTCAGTGGTTAAGGCGATTCATGGGCTTAACTCACAGGAGCTTAATAAGTTGCTGAGAGACTCTGAAAATTTCACCATTCACTTTGTTACTGAAAAGGGATTAGAAGTAAAGGTACAACCTAATGCCCTCATCTCATTGTTGCAATGGTATCATTCTTCTTCTATTCCAATGAAACATCTCATATTGAATTGTTTTATCTTTCAGATTGACGTGGAAAAACTTGCAGGATTTCTTCCTTTGCACCTTATTGCAGTGCTTGTGTCATCTGATAGAGATGAAGCTCTGCTCAGATATTTATTATGTGGCATCCGGCTCTTGCATTCCTTGTGTGAATTGACCCCTCGCCATACTAAACTTGAGCAGGTTGCTCTTATAAATACACATATGGTTATTTTCTATTCTAATGGTTTTAGTTATCCTTTTGTTCTGCTATTTGTTTTTCTTCTTGAATATAACAAGACTTGTTAAATAAAGGCTGGACGAGAGAATACTGTAGTGTAGGTTAAATAATCACTGCTCACTGTAAACTGCCTTCATTTTTTTTACATTTCAATATCTGGACTCTGGAATTAGTTATAAGATTGGAAATTATACTGTAGGATAAATAAGTTTATTCCTTAACTTCAAACTGTCCTGATGTTATTTCATCCCTTATTATGGACATTGGACCTAGTTATAAGATTGCAAATGCTTTTAGATATAAACAGGAAACAACCTCTTATATTCTGCCCCCAGTGACTGCAATGCTTAGTATCGATACCAAAGTCGCCAGTTGCCAATACCTTGAGATCCCATACACCCTTGATTTAATCTAGAATAAGTTTGCAACATCTTGCAAATTTCTAATGGACTTGAAGTCTAGTCTGAACCTTTCCTCTACTAAATTCCTTAATTTAAAGTCACCGCTGCGGTTATTACAAATGATACCTTCTTAACTGCATCCGTCACTTCTCTATCCTATTACCCATTCTAGTGCTATGAATGTCCTTTCGAATCGGATCTTCAGTTTTCTGTTTTCATTAGCAAATCTACTACATAACACAGCAAGTTTTGATGATTTCTGGTGTGCTAAGTTTTCTTTCTCCTAATATCTGTTTCCTTTTACAATGTTTACAGGTGCTTCTTGATGATGTAAAAGTATCAGAGCAGCTGATTGATCTGGTCTTTTATGTGCTGATTGTTCTCAATGATTATAGACAGGTTCCTTTTTGTCTTTTCCATGTCTTATCTTCAATTATTTTGTTACCCGTTTATTTATGTCATATCTGCAATGAATTTATTTTTATCTTTATTCAAACATGCTTCATTTTATAGGACATCCATGATTCAGGTCCTGCGCCAGTTCTGCATTCAGCACTTGTGGCGTGTAGCCTGTATTTGTTGACTGGATGTATATCTTCACAGTGGCAAGATCTTGCTCTTGTGATGGTGGCACATCCTAAGGTATCACTTAGTTAACATTATTATGAACTGATTTTGAGGGGAAATAAAATGTGTTAAAGTTATTTATGGAAAGATTATGCATGATATTGCTCTTTCATTTATGAATTGTATTCTTTACATGTCTCTTCCTTAGCAATTCATGACAATACTAGTCTTACTGAGTTCTTCAATCTATCATGTCTATTGACTGTATTGATCCAAATTCCGTTTCAGGTTGACGTGTTTATGGATGTAGCTTACAGAGCAGTTCATCTAGTTGTCAGGTTTCTCCAAAACAAGCTTTTTGCTCAGCATACTGATATTTGTGCCAAGTCAAGTCCTACTACTGAATCAATGGTTAACTACCTTTGCCAACAATGTGAGGCTTCTTTACAGTTCCTTCAGTTATTGTGCCAGCAAAAACCATTTCGGGAACACTTGCTGAAGAATAAGGTTCGCATATTAGCATTTCATTTATTTGTTCACATATTATGGTTACTGGCATTATCTTGTGAAAAAACAAGAGAGAAAGATTACTAGTGAAAATAAGCTGAGACTGAAATGTCATAGTTTTCATTAGGCAATAAAGAAGCTATGGTTTCAATAAAGCGTACCCATAATGTGTCAATAATTGTTTGGAAGATCTTTACAAGATCTCTGTGAAGGTTTGAGTCCTATTGATGCTACTTACTTAGAGTATTATTGTGAGCTACTGAGATTTATTGCATTTTTAATCAGGCTGATGGATTTCATCTTTGGTATTCCTTCAGGAACTATGTGGAAAAGGTGGTATTCTTTTTCTTGCTCAATCCATCTTGAAGTTACATGCACCAAATTTTGTAGAATCCTGCTCAATCATGGCTGCATTATCTAGGCTGAAATCAAAAGTCCTGTCAATTGTAAGTCCTAGGCATGGGTATTTGTTTTGTGTATACATGTTGAGGTTTAAGATAACTTTATAATCTTCTGCAGCTCCTTTTTAATATGGCAATAATGTAATGAAGTGACCTGTTTATGCAGTTATTGCATTTATGCGAAGCAGAAAGCATTTCTTATCTTGATGAGGTTGCCAGCTCTCCTGGAAGTCTTGATTTGGCAAAATCTGTTGCACTTGAAGTTAGTGTGTAGTTGGTTATGGAAGTTTTATTTTTTGGGTAGAGAATTATACTCAGAATTGTTTACCTGGATGCTTGTTTTTAATACAATAATTACAATGAAGCAGGTCCTTGAGTTGTTGAAGAGTGGACTTAGTAAAAATCCCAAACATCTCACCGCTAGTTCTGATAGAACCTATCCTTTGGGGCTTCTTCAACTTAATGCAATGCGTCTAGCTGACATCTTCTCTGACGATTCAAACTTTCGATCGTACATCACTCTGTATTTTGTAAGTTGTTATATGTTCAGACCTTAGACTTTGTTAATTTGATTTTTGAAGAATTGCTACATCAGTACTCTTGAGACCACTGGTAAAATGTTATTTTTCAAAAAATTTCTCTTTTACTATTCCAACCCCCCCCCCCCCCAAAAAAAAATAAAAAATTACATAATTCCCTGCAAATAAAAACCTTACAAATTTTTGTGGCAAAATATTCTAAACTTTTGCTGGATTTTCATGTAAATTAGATATATCGTATTCTATTATTCCTTTTTTTGCATCCTTTATGGTATGATTTATGGCTGCTTCTTTTATGCTCCTTCAGACTGAATTTTTGAGTGCAATATTTTCACTCTCTCATGGAGATTTTCTATCCATGTGGTGTTCTGCTGATCTCCCTGTAAGAGAAGAAGATGGTACCCTGTATTTTGAACTATTTGCTGCTGCTGGATGGGCTTTAGATTCGGTTTCATCGTCTGATCTATTGAACACATCAAATCTGGAATTCACCTTTATCCCCAACAACAACATGTCTCAGGCTTCCTATGTTCATCAAAGAACATCTTTATTTGTCAAAATAATTGCAAACCTTCATTGTTTCGTTCCCAACATCTGTGAAGGTAAATTTCCACCTGAATGATGGCAAGTTCTCTATGGAGTCTGTGCTATTCTTTTTTAATAAATTGGGGGTTAAACACCCTGATTGTGCTATTCTTTTATGTTAATTGAATTATCTGTTTCAATCCACAGAGCAGGAGAGGAATCTCTTCCTTCACAAGTTTATTGGGTGCTTGCAAATGGATCCATCTAAGCTATTACCGAGTTATGTCTTCATCACTGGTCCGCAAAAAGCTGTTGCTGTTTGTAGGAACCTGCGTAAGCATCTTGTTGAAGTTGGTTTCCTTTTCCCTCCAAGTAGGACATGGTTGCAAAAGTCTCTATTGTTTCTTATGAGTAACCTGTTTTATAGGTTCCCTGTTAAGTCACGCCGAATCTTTGATTCCTACTTTTCTGAATGAGGATGATCTGCAACTTTTGAGGTGATCTAGAGTTCATTTTTTTTATTTATGAAAATTCCAGCAAAGCTCTAGTATTATTAGAACTTAGTAACAGTATTTGTTATACCTCTTCCTGTATAAATCAGCACTGCTTTCTTGCTACTCTACCAGCAAAATGTTTGGATAACCACACTAAACCTTAATATAATGCTCATCATGTGCCCTTCTTTTTCATATGCTTCCATCAGAGATAATATATTTATAAAACATCCATAAAAAAGTTTCTACAATTTTAATTTACTACTGTAACACATTTCAGAGCCTTTGTTTGCCATATTCAATTTGATCTATTTATCAAGGTCATTATTGCCCTCATCTCTTTTTGAGTTAATTTATTGATTTCTCTTCTTAATTACTTCCTATATTTTTTCAGGGTATTCTTTGATCAATTACAAACACTGATAACTCATTCCGAATTTGAAGAAAACAGAGTTCAGGTAAACCTTATTTATTTTATAAATGATTATACAATATTACTATCTCCAATCCCTCTTGTTGTGGTTGGTATTTATCTCCTTATTCTGTTAATACTTTTTTTATTTCATTTTACAATATCTTTAATATCCAATGTTTTATACCTGATAGGAGGATCGAAGTGTAGGAGGTTGCTCGTCTCCTTTACAAAGAATAGAACCTCCAAATCTTGATAATCGAAATGGTAACCTGAAAGAAGAAACTTCTGAGAATTCTGCATTCCAAGAAGGGAATTTTTATGTCAGAAACAATCATACGGATCAAGTTGATAGTTTAACAAGGCAAGACATGATGGAAGATAAAGATAAATCTGTTACACCTAGTGGTTTGAAAGAGACTGACAGAGACATGCAGAATGCTGAAACAAGCGGGTCAGATACAAGTTCCACAAAGGGAAAAAATGCTGTGGATAAATTAGTAGAGCGCCACAGAGAAACTACAAATGCAGAGGTTCGAGAAGATGAAAAAGTTGAAACTGTTCAAACTGAAGAAAAGCATCGAAGAAAAAGGAAGCGAACTATAATGAATGATGAACAGGTGGCAATAATAGAAAGGGCCCTTCTGGATGAGCCTGAAATGCAACGAAATACTACATTGATACAATCATGGGCTGATAAATTATGTCATCATGTATGTAAAATAGATCTAGTAATGTATTTTTTTATGCAAGTTAATTTTTTATTCATTTCAAATAACATGTTTCTTCTGCATTCATTTCTCAGGGCTCAGAGGTTACATGTTCACAGCTAAGGAACTGGTAAGGAAGATACCTCTTTCTGAAGTATTTTACATGATAATAGTTCTTGAAACCATTTTGAGTCACGGAAGTAGCTTCTTTAACAATAAAAGTAAAGAATTGGGGAAAACAATAGAAAGAACGCTTATAATAACTGGTATGTTTTGGATGTTTCTTTAGAGTTTAGAATTTCTTTCCTAGAATTTGATAAGCTACTTAAAATGAATGAGTATTTTGTTGCTTTAAAGACACCTATTGTAATAATAACTAGTGATTATTGATTAATATATTCAGGTGACCAACATATTCTTTTAGCATCTTTCTATAGGTCCTATCGGTTATTGTGTGAAACTAATTATATTGCTGCCATCAGGCTCAACAATCGAAAGGCCAGGCTTGCACGCTTAAGTAAGGATGCTCGCCCGCCTTCTGAGCCTGACAATGCTTTTGCGGGAAAGCAAGGTGGGCCACAACAAGGTCATTCATTAAGAGTTCCTGATAGTCTGGGTCAAGAGACTGCCCCCTCGAATACCAGAGGCACTCGAAGCATGTCAAGATTGAACACCAGTGAAAACCCAGCAACTCCAGAGTTCGTTGATTCTGGCACTGCAGAATTTGTTCCATGTAAGCCTGGTCAGTTTGTAGTGCTTGTAGATGGAACAGGTCAGGAGATCGGTAAGGGAAAAGTACATCAGGTGCAAGGTAAATGGTACGAAAAGAGCTTGGTGGAATTGGGAACATGTGTTGTCGACGTGGTTGACCTAAAGGCTGATAGATGGGGGAAGCTACCCTATCCATCCGAATCCACTGGTACCTCATTTGAAGATGCTGATAAAAAGCTTGGGGTAATGAGAGTTATGTGGGATTCAAACAAAATATTCATGTTACGACCTCAATAAATTACAGTCTGTTGATTTTTTATTCTCTTGCCCCTGGCAATGAACAATAACTTATAAGCTGGCATAGCCTCTATCTCAGAAGCTCGTAAGGTAACCCTTTTCATATTATAGGAACACATGCCATACAGGCATACACCTTCTTAAGTCAGAATTTTCCCCTTTAAAGGCAGCCAGGTAGGAACTTGGAAGGTGGCTTAACTTTTGATGTGCTAACCTATGTTATTTGGATTTGGGTGACCGTATATTAATGTGTTGATGTGTAGGTTAAATTTGTTGTATATTAATGTGTTGATGTGTAGGTTAAAGAGCAGTAGCGAAATTTGAAGGTGCTGCTGCTTATAATATGGTCTGAAGTCTGAACTGCCTGGGTACACCTAGACTTGGGGCCATTTACAGGTCACAAAAACTGTTAGCAGCACTGTGATTCTTTTTGAGTAATTCGAGGCTTTCAAGTCTATTATTGCTTCCCCCACAACCACTTAGGGGGGGGGGGGGGCAAGGGTGCTTTTCATTGGAGACGGACAGAATGAGAAAGCTGTGAACATTGAAAGTGTAGATTCCTTATTTTGATGGATTGTTATTTGTGGTTGTCAGGGTTTATGTTGTGTAACCACTTTTTGATCTCATAATTTCAACATTAAAAGATAGAGTTATGAACCAAATGATTTTATTTTATTTTCACCATCTTGTTTACCATATCAACTCATCACGTAATCCTATTGGATTACTCATTTAAATAATCCAAAAGAAGTGGGAAATTTCTTTATAAGAATTGAAGACAAATATTACACGTGAGAGAGAGAGAGAGAGAGAGATCATACATGGAGGAAACAGCAGCTTCCATTGGGATTCATAAACTACAGTATTTTTTAACAAGTTTATTAGTCTCGTTTTTGTCACTACTCATCTCTTATAGTGATGGATTGAACGTGGCATCCCTTCCCTTTCTGCTCCTTCACTTAGTATCTTTCAGACAGAACTACCCTTTCATTTTAAGACAATCTACATGACTGTCTAAAAAGTAACAGCCTTGGAAAGCCCATTTCTTTGTCTCTATTTCTCTCTCTCAATCAAAAGAAAAGAAACAATCTTTTTCACCTCTTCTCTCTTTCCTCACACTCTTTGCTGATATGTAAAATTTTGTCTCTCAAGACAGCTCGCGGAATATTCTACTTTTCTCTCTCTCAAGCTTGCCCGGTAACTGTTTAAATGCTTCAATCACACTAAAACAGAAAGACAGTGAAGCTCTCTTTGATTAAAACACATGACTTTTTCTTTCCAGGAAGCCTACTTTCTTTTCTTGGGGGAGAACATTTTTTGAATCTAACTTCATAGGGAGATTCTTGAAGTTTGTATAGTCTTGGTGGGTTTTGGATTTTAGGTTAAAAGATTAAAAAGGTGTTTTTTGAGTGAATGAAGTAATGGTGTGAAGATCAAAGGAGATGATCATGAAGATGTGAAGGCCTTTTAGAGAAGGTTTAGCTGTTAAATGATATATTGCTTGTGTTTCTCATTTGTTGTGTTTTTCTTTGTCTTTTGCTTGGTTCATTAATTTCTGAGTTATATAAAGATTTAAGATGCCATTTTTAATATACATATATATATTTCTCTTTGATCTCGAGTTAGGGTTTTATGACTTGGATTGCTGAAAAAAAAATTAAAGCTTGGTGGTCTTGACTCTTATGGACAAGGAGGTGATTTAGTACTTTGTTTGAAGACTTAACAAGAATATTGAAGGTATGGTCAGCTTCACTCATAATGTGATTTTTATTATAATGTTGAAATCTTGATGATATCAACTGATGTTAAATTAGAATCTTAGTTTAATTGTAGTGGAGTTTTGGCTTAATAACATATGTCTATGAAGCCATGTTTACTTGGATTTGTATGGATTTGAATACAGTGTTGGATACCACTACCCGTATGTGTTTGATATGAGTATGCTCACTTTTTCTCTAAATATTTCCCTGTATTTGTTGTGTAATATTCATATCCCATATCAATGTACGATACGGATTATGCGAGAAAGTTGCTACTTCTCAAATATGTGATTGTGCTTTAGCATTACTTATGTTATCTATGACAGATCTATTCACATGTTTCATCAAAATTATAAGATTTTAGCCTTATTTTGCTTCTAAAGCCTCTAGCCCTTTTGGTTCTTGAGGATTCTTCCCAGCATGAAGTTTCCGGTTTTGATTGTTATTGAGAGATTCTACTTGCTCATCTTGCAGTATCTAGCTGGAACAACCTGTTTGTGAAAACCCTGATTCAGAGCAAAGAATTTCCTGCCACTAAGGTATAATATTCTTTTCAATTTTGGGATAAATTAAGGTCTGTTGATTTGTAATAGTTTCAGATGATAGTTTGCTTTGTTTTCGGCTGAGACGGGTTTGGTTGTTGGATGTTTCATATTATGATTGATTCCATTCCATGCCATTTCCCCCCTAGTTTTGACTTGTGAATTTCAGGAACTAATAAACAAGCAAAGCACTATGGTTGCGAGGGGACACCAGAATGCCACGGGATCTCCGAAAGTGGAGGTTGGAGAGATAGACACTAGTGCTCCCTTTCAATCTGTTAAAGATGCCGTCACTCTTTTTGGTGAAGGTGCTTTCTCAGGGGAAAAACCTGCCATAAAGAAAGCAAAAACTTATTCTGCAGAGGTAAACGACTCTCGGAACTTTTCATCTTTCACCTGAATTGTTGTTTCTAGGCATTGCAGTATTAAGTGTTGATTTGGATGGGATATTTATCACATGTTCATGTTTTTCTTTTGCTTCATCTCGAGCTGTTGACACTAATCTCAAACGACAAATATTAATATCATGAATATAACAATTGGAGCTTGAAGAATAAATTTCTCGGAAATCTAGTCATACGAAAATTACATGATCAATAATATTACGACTCTTATGTTGTACTTAGGTGTGGGTGTCATATACGGGTATGTGTCCATCACACGAATGTTCAATCCATTCTAATTTTTTTAATGTAATCTTCAAGGGTCCTTGGAGGGTTATAACCCCACACCCGTGTCTGAATGTGTTGGACATGAGTGCTTCAAGTAAATAAAGAGTCCGAGCAGTGTAGTTTAACTCTCGTTTTTGTCTAAAAATTCTTTGTTGTCGAGCTGCAGAGAGTCCTGGCAAAGGAGACACAACTTCACTTGGCTCAGAAAGAGTTGAACAAGTTAAAGGAGCAAGTTGAAAATGCTGAGACAACCAAGACTCAAGCACTTGCTGAGCTTGAAAGGGCTAAGAACATGGTCGAGGAGCTGACTCGCAAACTCAGAACTGTTAATGAATCAAAGGACTCTGCAATCAAGGCAACAGAAGCTGCAAAAAATAAAGCAAAGCAGATTGAAGAAGCAAATTCTGATATTCTCCCGGGACCTGATGGTGTTCGGAGCAAGGATTTGGAAACTGCTAGGCAACAATACATGTCTGTGATTGCCGAACTCGATGCTGCAAAACAAGAATTAAGGAAGCTTTGTCAGGACTGCGATGCATCCTTAGAAGCAAAAATTACGGCTTTCAATCAAACAGAAGAAGCTAAAGATTTGGCTAAGGTTAACATCGAGAAGGTTGGAGAGCTCTCGAAGCAAATTTCTTCATTACAAGGATCAATTGGACAAGTGAAGCTTGCCTCTCTTGAAGCACAGCAAGAAGAAGCTAATTTTTATGCTGAAAAGGATGAGCAGAGGCAATTGTATAATGCTACCATTGAAGAGTCAACTAAGAAGTTGCTTGCTTTAAAGAATCAATTTGACCCGGAGATTACACTAAATCTTGAAGCACAACTGTTGGAAACAGTCAATCAGATTGGAACTTTGCAGAAGCAAATAGAGAATGCAAAGGCTTCTGATTTGGAGTCTGTGCGATCTGTCACATTGGAGCTAGATGGAGCTAAAGAATCACTGCAAAAAGTTGCTGAAGAAGAAAACTCGTTGAGAAGAATGGTGGAGTCTCTCAAGGTGGAGCTAGAGCATGTGAAGAAAGAGCATTCGGAATTGAAGGAGAAGGAAGGAGAAATGGAATCCATTGCTGGGAATCTGCACATTCATCTTCGGAAAAGTAAATCCGAGCTTGAAGCTTTCCTTGTAGAGGAATCCAAAACAAGAGGTGCCTGTGAAGAAATGATTTCCACCCTCCAACAGCTAACGGTGGAAACAGAAAATGTACGTCGAGAAGCAGAAGGGATGAAGAAGGAAGCTGAGAAGTTAAACTCGGAAGCTGAAGCTGCAAGAATTGCATTAGAGGAAGCTGGTACGCAATTGAGAGCTGCTCTTGAAGAAGTTGAAGTAGTGAAAGAAGCTGAGATAAGAGCTCTTGATCAGATAAAGATGCTTTCTGAGAAAACAAGTGCTGCACGTTCCTCGACCTCTGAATCTGGAGTCAATGTCACAATCTCCAGGGAAGAATTTGAGTCTTTGAGCCATAAAGTTGAAGAGTCCAATAATTTAGCTGAAATGAAACTGGCAGCCGCCATGGCTCAGGTGGAAGCTGTAAAGGCTAGTGAAAGTGAGACCCTCAAGAAGTTAGAGGCAACTCAGAAAGAGATTGAAGATATGAAGGTTGCAACAGCAGATGCTTTGAAGAGGGCAGAGATGGCTGAAGCAGCAAAGAGGGCAGTGGAAGGTGAGCTCCGCAAGTGGCGTGAAAGGGAACAGAAGAAAGCAGCTGAAACTGCATCCCGGATTCTGGCGGAAGCACAGATGACAACTGCACCATCCCCACAGAACTACAGAATCCAAAAGCCGATACCACCAGAGAAAATCATCCATGTACAAAAGTTGGATAAAGAAAGGTCTTCTGTCTCAAAAAAGGTCCTTTTACCTAATATCAGCGGTATCTTACATCGAAGAAAGAACCAAATCGAGGGTGGATCTCCCTCATATCTGCCTGGTGAGAACTGAGAAGCCTCTGATATTGCATTTGCCAGGTCTTTCTACATATTTATCAATGGTTGAGAGAAACATGTTTGTTTATGTGAATCTGTTTTGAGGAATTCGAAGTCCAATATCTGAGGATTAGTTTGCAAGCAACTATTGTCGGGTTAAAAACAAATGCTTTTGTGTCTTAGGTGCCAAATAGCTATTCCAAAAGCAGCCACAATGATGTTGATGAAGCTTCAGCAGTAAGCAATTTTTTTATTCCCCTCAAAGACACTATTAGAAACAGCTAGAAATTGTGTTTCATAACATCCTTAAGATCAATGAATGTATCCAGGCATCCTCTGTGTAACAACCCAAAAATACGAGTCAAAATCCCCAAATATAAAGTCAAAATCCCTAATTGAAACCCTAAAAATTGGAGATTTAAAATTCTGAAATTAAGGACTAAATTGGTACTTTTTAAAACTTTGGGGTCAAATTGAAAGAGTTCAAAAATTATAAACCCTTCCCAAGTAATTAAGCCATTTTTTTGAAGGAATGTTTTCTTCTTCCCCTTTACCTTAAATGAGAATTAAATTAAATTCCTTTATTTCAGCATTTAATCGATTAAATTATCAGTTTAATCTTGGATTCAATCATTTGAATCAATTCTAAATCCTTTCTCTCTGTCGAACTCTTGTCATTTATGTATCTGTCTTGATTGGAAGTGAGGTAAGAAACCTTGATTTATCTCGTTTTGTTTCCAATATATTATAAGTTTAAATGTTATAGGTTTGAATATTTGTTGGTGTCGATTTGGTGTAGTTTTAAACCGGTTCTGTTGGGTGAATCAATCTAATGTTTGGTTTGAAGTGTTCATGGGGGTTGAGTCACTGTTTTGATCGAATAATTGATGAGGGAAAGTGGTTTTGATCCGTTTAAAAACTGAGTTTAGTGTTTAATCGAGTAAGGATTCGGTTTAGGGTGTCTTTGGAGCGGTTTTAAATCGAATTAAGAGTGAAAATGGGGTATAAAATCATGAAAATGATGTGTTTGGTTGGTGGGAAAATTCTGGGAAATTCCCAGATTTTCTCAGGAAACAAACAGCCCCGAGAAAATCCACCAGACCGGCCCAGATCGCTGACCCGAACCGTCCGACCCAGCACAAACCGAACTGGTCCAAGCCCAGAACAGGCCAGACCGAACCGCAACCCAAGCCCGAACCCAGACCCGACCCGACAACCCGACCCGATCTTTGACCCGTTTCCCGACCCGGCTGACGTCATCTGCTGACGTCAGCGTTGACCAATGCTGACGGCAGCAGTTGACTTTTTTTGACCCGGGCCCACTTTATGTTTTTCGACGTCCTGAATCCAATGGCGCGGTCCGTTTTTCGAAATTCGAACCCGAAGTGTCATTTTTGGGGTTTTTAAGTTCGATAGGTTATCTAGAAATTATCTGAAAAAGGTTCTGAATCAATTTTTGTTTGCTTCAGGTGACGAGGATTCCGACCCCGAGCAGTTACCTCCTTCTCCTCCTGTACGAGGTCCGATACATCAGCATTCGGGACCTTCACGTGAGTAACGTATTAATTCTGTTTAGTTTATTTTCGGTAATGTGGCATAGTAGAAAGTCTAATATACTTCTGTTAATTGTAGACTCTACTCCTACTCAGCCCGGTGGTAGAGCCGAGTCCAGTAGACGTCAGGGTCGTCGTTGAGTCTTCTGATACAGGTGTGTTCTCTCCCGTTCAGCCTGTAAATTCTGTTGTTCTGTATATTCGATTCTATTATCCGTATGATCATGCATCATTCTGTTATATCATATCTGATTCTGATTTCTGTCATGCTTGCCTCCTGTTAGACCGTAAGGCATGCATTCTGATTCTATATCTGCATTTATCATGGCACCTGGGATATTATCTGTGTACGGGGAAGTTAGTGATTTTATCACTTATGTTCAGTGGCTCCACCTTCGGGTCGAGATACCACTTCTGTTGGTGTGATGGTGTTAGAGTGGTCTGGGGACCAACTCTTCTGAGGTGTTCGGAGATGGGTGCATATCATGCATACTCTGTCTGTTCTGCATATTCTGTTCTGCTATTCCGTTTATCTGTTCTAGAGACACACTAGGCTCCCCAACTTACACCCTCTCAGATTTCTGTTTTAGATCTCAGTCTTAGGCTCGGTGCGGTACTTGGAGGTTCCTGATCCATTTTCTGATTTATAGTATGTTACCGTTTTCGGATTTCGGACTATATTTAATTTGAATAATAATTTCTGTAATTTGAACATTAAATATTTATCTATTTTCGCGACATTTACTAATTGTAAATTTATGGGTTGAATTTCATTTTTAAAATGTTAATTTTAATTATTATTTTGATTTATTAATTATTTAATAAATTATCTGAATATTTTATTTTATTTTTAGTAAAAACCCTAACGTGAGAAACAAGTTTTCAAGCCGTAAACCCTAACTTGTAATCTAAGAAATTAGGTTAATTTTAGGGGTTACACTTTGTGATTAGTTCTTGGACTCAAAACTTGTTTATGATAGGTTAGAATGAGATCCCTCAACATTCAACAAGAGAAGTTGCATGGTAATAAGAACTTGGATTTTGTGATTCAATTTTCAATATTTTCCCCTTGGATTCCAGAAAAGTGTCTTTTTTACTGTAATACTTGTATGACCAAAATAAGAACCACTGTCCCTTTGTCTGTTTTTTTATGGGAACCAAGAATAGATCTAGCAGGGATTTCAAATTTGAAGATAAATGGCTCTCGAAGGAAGCATGCAAAGCAACAGTGAAGGGTATATGGAAGCATACTGCCGAGCCCCAGAGTGAGCCTCATACTACACAAAAATAAGAACCAGATTGAAGCTTCATCAGTGGAGCAGAGAAAAAATTAAGAAAAGTAGAAAATCGGTGGATGAATTATGTAAGAAAATTGCAGATTTACTACTACTTCAGCTTACCTCAGCAACAAGCCAGACTGTTAATGAATTGAAATTGGAACTTGATCAAGAAAGAAAAAGAGGAGCTTTATTGGTACCAGAGAATGGGGTGACAAAAATTCCAAATTTTTTCATGCAACAATTCAAAACAGAAGGGAAAAAAAAAATACAATCTTGAATCCATCACGGATCATTCACTTGTGCACGAGTAATATCTATATGTATTTTTATTGTTCAATTAAAATTTAATTAATTAATTATATTAAAATTTAATTTGATTAATGAAATGTCCGATCAATAAACGATTAAAGAAACTTTCAAAGATCGTAAAGAAACTTTCAAAGATCGGTTATTGATTAATATAGTTCAAAATTGATTGATTAATCAAAATTTTAATATAAAACTAATATCTTTAATTTAATTGATATTTTACTAAGCAAGTACATTTGACTGGTTGATCAACTTACTCATCTTTGTTTTCTTATAATCCTTTAAGTTACGAGTTTTAGATTCATTATAATTATATTTAAGATTTATCATAAAAAATTATTGATATTTTGCTTAAAGCTTTTTGAGGTCATTGATTACTCAATTAATGTTGCTTTTAGTAAAAAAAATTAATATTCAAGTTTTGAAAAAAATATTAGATGGACTCTATTCATCATACCATCTATGGTCTCATCCAATGAGAATTTTTTATCTTATTTTTTTAAGTGAATTTCATCTTTTTTTACATGGTGGGTAATTATTTAAAAGTCACCTTAAAAATGGATGAATCTTATTGAAAGATCAAAAATACGTGATGAACAGGGTCTATCTGATAAAAAATAATTAGTAATTTATTTAAAGTTTTTTAAGTCATTGATTATTAATGTCACCTTTAGTAGAAACAAGTAACATTCAAGTTTTGTGTTTGAATTTTGGAGCTGTGTTTTGGACAACCAACTCCTCCAAAGTCAATCTTTGTATACAACAAGAGAGCTTGGTGTAGAAGAGAGGTTGAACAATGTCCACAAGCATGTTAAACGACACTGCTTTCCTTGCACGTCACACTCACCTCTCCTCCATCAACTCCTCTTATTCCCATCTTGTTTTCCAAAGTACCTTGCCCACATCGCCCATAACAGAATATGCCGCCTTTATTCCTCTTGTAAACGTCAATCTCTCCTCCATTTTCATACATATTCTTCGCATTCGATAATATATTCGAAGCACCGTAGAAAAGACCGCATTGGGGAATTGTCTAACGTCGTCTTCTCCCAACAATGTCTCTAAGAAGAAGAAGGCTTTGCCGATCGAAACCGCCTTTAAGCTTCCGTCTCCTTTACCGGACTGGCCTCCAGGTAACCTCTATTTCATCTCTAAGGACGTTGGCCGACTAACACTAAACTGTGCATTCATCATTTTCATCCATCAGGTTCTAAACTCAAGGATAATGTTACAAATATAATGGAAATTAACATGTGATTGAATTCTCCTTGAATTGAATGATTGCAAGCATGATGAATTATATTTATGATACAGGGGAAGGGTTTGCAAGTGGAGCTATTGATCTTGGTGGAATACATGTGTGCCAGTGTGATATATCATCATCCACAAAAGTCTGGGCCACACACCAAGGGGGACCAGGAAACCTTGGGGCATCGTTTTATGAACCGTCGTCGGTACCGGACGGGTACTACATGCTAGGCTGCTATGCCCAACCGAACAACAGGTCGCTTTCTGGTTGGGTTCTTGCAGCCAAAGATGACAGTTCGGATAACTCTTTACTCAAACAGCCCCTTGATTACACCCTTGTTTGGAGCAGTGAGTCCTTGAAAATCAAGCAAGATGGCAATGGCTACATTTGGTTGCCCGTAGCCCCACAAGGATACAAGGCAGTCGGGAATGTTGTTACCAATACCAACGTCAAGCCTTCCCCGGACAAAACACGCTGCATTCGGTCCGATTTCACTGATGAAAGCGAGACTTATACATGGATATGGGGACCTGGTAAAGATGTCAATGCAAATGATATCAACTTCTTCAGTTCAAGGCCAGTTAACAGAGGAACACGAGACATGGGGGTCTGTGTGGGCACATTTTTCGCCACGAATTCTGCTCTAGCATGCTTGAAGAACGTCAAATCTAATCTATCTTGCATGCCTAATCTAGGACAAATCAAGACCTTGTTCCAAGCTTACTCTCCTTGGATTTATTTCCACCCGAAAGAAACTTATCTACCATCATCCGTTGCTTGGTTTTTCGATAACGGGGCGTTATTGTACACGAAGGGCGAAGAATCGAAACCAGTTCGCGTAGAACAAACAGGCTCAAACCTCCCCCAAGGCGGTTCAAACGATGGCATGTACTGGTTGGATCTTCCGGTAGACGAAGCAAACAAGGAAAGAGTAAAGAAAGGAGATTTGAATAACTCCCAAGTTTATCTGCATGTAAAACCAATGTTGGGTGCAACCTATTCGGACATAGCTATATGGGTGTTTTACCCTTTCAATGGACCAGCAAAGGCTAAAGTCGAACTCTTCGACATTCCGCTAGGGAAGATCGGTGAACATGTCGGCGATTGGGAGCACGTGACATTGAGGATCAGCAACTTCAATGGGGAATTGCACAGCATGTATTTCTCCGAACACAGTGGAGGTTCTTGGGTGGATGCATCGAATCTCGAGTTCCAAGGTGGTAATAAGCCCTGCACCTATTCATCGTTACATGGCCATGCCATGTACTCTAAACCCGGACTTGTTTTGCAAGGAAGTGGTGGGATAGGGATCCGGAATGACACTGCAAAGAGTAAGGTTGTGATGGATACAGGCCTGCAGTTTTCGTTAGTCGCTGCCGAGTACTTGGGTTCGACCGTCGTGGAGCCACCGTGGCTGAACTATTTGCGGAAATGGGGTCCGAATATCAGTTATGACTTGGCGGATGAGCTCAAGAAGGTTGAAAAAATATTGCCTGGAAAGCTTAAAAAAGCGTTTGAGAAATTTGTGAACGGCCTACCAGATGAAGTGCTCGGGGAAGAAGGGCCAACGGGTCCCAAGGTAAAAAGGAATTGGGACGGAGACTAGATTTAACGTAAAAACTACCTATCGATTTTGTGCATAATGTCATTTATGTCAAATTATATGACGATAAATAAATGGTATCAATTTATTTATCAGAATATAGTTTATATTTATTATTAAACATTGAGAGATTATAATGATTAGATACATTACATTCATCCCTACAGTATAAGCTTACTAATTTCCTTACAAAACTACTAATTCAGACACTCTTGAGGTAAAAACCAGCCACTATTTTGCAGTAAGAGATGAAGAAAAAAAAAGACAGTTTTGAAACTAGACTTAAGCATCATCAAGAGCCAGGACTCCAGGTAGTTGTTTTCCCTCGAGAAGTTAGTTCTGAGCTAGCACCGCCCCCTGTTGAGATGTGGCTCATCTTGTCAGCTAACCCAACCTTCTCCACTGCTGCAACAGAGTAGCATCCAAATTTCCACCTTGCTTCAAGCCCATGTTTGATGTTACCATGATGATTATTCTCCTTGAAGGACCTGTTAACCACCCCAGGACCTTGAGCAACCCTCACCTTGACTCCATTCTTCGAGCCTTGACCCTTTTCTAGACCTGTAACAGTTGCATGAGATCCCATTTTATTATCCATAACGTATGTTCTCAGCCGCGTCGGTTGCCCCTCAACCAAAGGGACCACCGTGATCCCATCCGAACCTTGTGCTCAGGGACAAACTACACACCCACGAGGGAGGTGCAATCGCCCCACCCCGAAGATTTTTTTTTTACTTTTATTCTCCTATTTAAATTCTTTTAAAATGACTCCGTCCCTGCTTGGGCTGCCTTCTTCAATTGTTTATCCGGGTTAAGTTGCATTACGAGTGAATGAACATCGGGGAGTCACAACTTGTTGTGATGATCGCGCTTAAGGTATCTTTATAGTGGACTGTCACATCTGTATCGTTATATAGTTATCATATCAGATTAATAATAATTAATGATAGTTTTCATTAAACAAAAAAATTAAATTGATTCATTTTTCAAGTTTAAAAACTTAATTGGATATAGTATTTAAAAAACTCGATTGATTTTTTTTAAAAAATTAAAAAATAAAATATCCATTGCACCCTTCAATTAAATACCAAATAGATGTCACACATGTGAACATTGTCTTGAAACTTTTAATGTGTTATTATATTTGGTTTAGTTGTTGAGAAATGAAATATTGGATTTGAAGTAGCTGGTTGCCTAGTTGCTCACATCATCATATTCTTAATCTCAACTGCTCCAAAAACATTAGTATATAAATTATATTTTCCTACTCCATTGATGAACAAAGTCATTTGATTTATAAAATAAAGTGTCTCAAACAATAATTTAACTCTAATCAGGTTAGAAATTAATTAAGCATGTATTTATCGGTAAGTATTAGATCAATTAATGAATCTCTGATTCCTATTATTTTAGTTTGATTATTTATAACAAAATATTTACTTAATTAATTAAGATTTCTTTTTCTGACCAACCCTTTTCTTTAGTTCTTTAATTTTGTAATTTAAATTTAATAATTTAATTTAAAAGTCAATTCGAATTATTATTCATTTTATTTAATGACGTATTTTTAACTTATCACATCAATTAAAATTAACCGAAATCCAAAATTAATTACCAACGAGAATCAGAAAAAAATTGAAGTACCAAGTTAGAACTTTTACCAAAATTCAAGGACTATAAATTTTGTCATTACTTTATATAATTATAATCAAACTTATCTCTTGTTTAGGATTGATCACAGTTTAAGAAGAAAGTAACGAGTGTTGACCACATGAATTAATAATAATATTAATATCTTAACTAGTGCATGGCGAGGATTGGTCGATCATGCTTTCTCTTTCCCAATTGGTTGGACCGTAGGTGCGATGATTTACTTCACGGGCGAGGTCTCTGGTTCAAGTCCAGGATGGCCCAACTGTGCCAAGGTACTCGATTCGGTCTGATAAGGTTATATTTTTTAAAATATATATTTAGATTAAGTCAAGTGAAATATATAAAAAATTTCTTAACCCGAATCGGATCCAGTAGAGGGTGAAAATTTTCTGATCAAATTTAAATTAGACTAAAAATCTGATTCATGTTTATCTCTGTTTTCAAAGTCCTCGGTCCAAGAAACAAGTACTACACATCATATATGTATAATATGATGTGATCGATGACGAATATGATGTATGCATGAAGATAATTAATACCCAGGAAAGGAGAAAATAAACAAAACTAAGCTGTACCATTTAGTCGAGTAGTTGTTAGAGCAGTTGGAAGCAAATATTGTGCTGTCTACCCTTTTATGGCATATATAATGTATGATAATCTTCTCCTCTGAGTTTGTGTAACTGGTAAAAAAAATGGTAGCCATGACTACTACTGAAACCTCCAAGCCTTGGAGACCATTCGCCTCTAAATGTTGTTCAGCTGATGGACAAACAGTTCTGGGGAATTTCAGCCGTTGCAGGACATCCAAGTCGGACATTTCCAAGAACATTGCTCCGTTACCATCGTTTCGACGATTGTCATTCTCCGACCTCAGTCGATCGTCTTCGACGCGTATCAATGAGGACCTTGCGCAGTCTTTCGGGGGTGACTTGTATGATTTCCAGCTGAGCGAGCTGCGGGGCATAACCCAGAATTTCTCTGTCAATTATTTGCTGGGGGAAGGTGGGTTTGGGACTGTGCATAAAGGGTATGTGGATGACAACTTGAGGCAGGGTTTGAAGGCTCAAGCTGTTGCTGTTAAGCTTTTGGACATTGAAGGCCTCCAAGGACACCGTGAATGGCTTGTAAGCAAAATTTTCGCCTAAAAATTGGATTGGATTTAAGCAATTGATGATTGGTCTATATTGATGTGCAGGCAGAAGTGATCTTGTTGGGGCAGCTGCGGCACCCGCACCTGGTGAAACTGATTGGGTATTGCTGTGAGGAGGAACAACGTCTGCTTGTATATGAGTTCATGGCCAGAGGAAGTTTGGAGAATCATTTATTCAAAAGTAACTTCTTTTTTCACCAATCAAATTATATATACATATATATGTATATATGAATTACTTTTAAAAATGAACTCGAAAACAGGGTCAGGATTTTCAACATCACTGCCATGGAGCACCAGATTGAAGATTGCCATTGGAGCTGCTAAAGGGCTTGCATTCTTGCATGGGGCTGAGAATCCTGTCATATATCGTGACTTCAAAACTTCCAATATCTTGCTTCATTCTGTACGTACATCTGTTATACAGTTGTGCATATATATATCAACCTCGTATATATAGCTTCAGTTAAGCTTAATTAATTTTGGTCGTCAGGATTTTACGCCCAAATTATCGGATTTCGGACTTGCCAAACTGGGGCCCGAGGGTTCGAACACGCATGTCACGACTCGAGTTATGGGCACCTACGGTTATGCAGCCCCAGAATATGTATCAACAGGTCACTTGACAACGAAGAGTGATGTTTACAGCTTTGGAGTGGTACTATTAGAGCTGATTACAGGAAGGAGAGCAGTGGAGAAATCAAGGAGTAAGAATGAGCAAAACCTGGTTGATTGGGCTAAACCCTACTTGAACAGCAGTCGGAGGCTGCGCTATATCATGGATCAAAGACTCGGCGGCCAGTATTCTGTGAAAGGAGCAAAACAGATGGCTCTTCTAGCTTTGCAATGCATTAGTTTGAATCCAAAAGATAGACCTAGGATGCCAGCCATTATTGAAACACTTGAGTCCCTGCTGCAATACAAGGACATGGCAGTCTCCTGTGGTCAATGGCCTGTCTCCACTAAAAAGATTGGAGCTGCTAATTGCAGGGCACAAAGTAGATCTGCTTCAAATGGCGTTCAGAATAAAAAATCCACTTCAGCTAATTCAGTTCCAAGGAAGGCTGTATGATTCATTCTGGTCCACCATAATTAATATATATGTATGCATGCATGCAAGTATATGTAATTAATGCTGCCCTGCTTTGTAAATATTTGAACAGTGGGAAAAGACCTATATATATATATATATATCATGTGCACAAATTTTTAAAATAAGCTGTAATATGCTATGCAATGCGACCTTCCTTTCGTTGAGCATTGTAGTAGTAGTAGTAAGAATATTTCTTAGTAAACATGAACAAATAGAGCAACCAATTTCTTCTCCCTCCTTCTCAACCAAGTTCACCACCGAGTTCTGCCCAAAGGACACTGCAAAATGCAAGTTCACCACATTTCTCCCAACCCATGATCATCTTTCCCTTTTGCAGCCAAAAGTGATCATCCACCGACCATGCAAGCAGCAAAAAAGCACCCAGAAAGAAAGAAAACACAAACCTCCAAAGCGTTATGGTCGAGATTACTGATCCATCTCTTTTTCTTCTTTTTTTCTTCCATTTTGTCACCAGGGTTTGCAACTTACTATCTACATGGCTGCCAATGCTCCTCGGGAAGTAAGGAGTAAAACTGCAAGCTCAGTTCTCCATAGCCAACAAATCGTGTCTGCAAATATCCCCACGACAAAGAGGGCACACCCTGCAAGCCATAACACGTCAAGACATCTGTAAGGCTGAAACCACAATAATCATATACCGATAACAGTAGCATAAAAGAATAGAAAGGACATCAATTCCACAACCCAAGATGACATTCAGTAGGAAAGGAAATAACTAGTTGAGTTTTGGAAAACATTTTCCCATTTTACATCTCTGTTTTTTCTTTTCTATTTTAATTTTAAGGATTCCCATCTTCAGTCTTAATTTATAAATGACCAACAAAATAAAGCAAATAACAAATGTTGAAGTGTGTTAAATCTCATCTTCAACTATCTCTCAGAGACAATTTTTTAAGTGTGATTCACATTTTTTAAATAGCATAGGAAAACAAATACTTACTGTCCAGTCTCATCATTATGAAGTTTGTTTGACTTGTTGTATACTTTGACAGGAAGCATTCCACAACTTCATTAGGTTAAAGAACAGATCCAATTGAAGATACAGAAGGTCGAGACATAAAACCACTGATTGCAGGTGAATTCCATCCAGAACCTAGTTAAAATGCATAGAAATTTAACTGCAAGAGGAAGAAGGAATATCCACCCAGAGAAGGCAATAATAGCGTAACAAATTAAAATCACCTCAAATAAAGCTTCAGCTAACATCACAGTTCTGGACATACTAGAGAAGGTAGGTAACAAATTAAAATCACCTCAATTATGTGAAATCAGATAAGGAAGCTCTACGAAGAACACAAGCCTTCCAACACTCAATGTTCTGCTAAAACGTACATTCCTTTCAACAGGTTCTCGACTTCCAGCCCCAACACGTCTATCCCGATCCCTATCAGTGTCCGCATCATTGCAGATTACGGGAGAATATAAATTTACAGAAGAAGAAGAATTTTGGGGAAGTTGTAGTGGACGTTCTTCAAATGTGTCGGAGTTGTCAAGACTTGCAGGATATGCCCTAGACGAACTCAAACTATTACCTCTGCTTAATCTGAAGCTAACATTACGCAGAAGGAAGCTAAAGCGGGAGAGGCAACGAGAAGGAGAGTGATGCAATTGCAATGCAGCGGTGGTTCTCTGCCGGAGTTGCTACCACCACTGAAGATATGGATGGCAGCGGCATTTCGTAATCAGATGCCGCTTCATCTTTAACCCTCCTGGAATATTCCCTTTTCACCTGATCCGGCTCAGATTCCGGTTCTCTCCCGTTGCGTTTGGTGAAACTGACTAAAGTAGACTAAGGAGTTAATAAATTACATATCAATAACTATAAAAAATAATAATTAATAGTATTATAATTTAATTTTATTAATAATATTAGAGAATTAGAGAATCAAATTCTATTAAAATAAAATAGAAAGATTAACTCTTATTATTTTTGAATGGTGAATTTTCTAATAATTATTTTTTATGTACACAAAAATTTGAACTCAACATCTATTTAAATAATATTAAATTTATTAGACTAATTCATTTATGTTATTTTTTATATCTCAACTAATAATACTTTCAGTAAAAAATTTAAAATATAAAATCTTATTAGTTAATTATATTATATATTCTCAAACTATAATATTAATTTTAAGTTGATTTTTAAATTTTTAAATATTTTAATTTTATTCTTAGAATATATTGTTGTTCCAATTAAAAAGTTTAAGGACCAATTAATCTAATATTTGTAATTTAAAAATAAAATCAAGACATTTAAATTTAATAATTTTATTTAAAATAAAAATCATAAATTAATTACGTATATCACATAAATCTCAATTTCGCAAGATATGGATGGATAGGCATAGGAATATCTATGAAGAATCGAACGAGTACCACATAATACAGCTTTCTTATACTGGATACAGCGATTAATTAGTTAATTAATTATAATTAATTAAATAATTTACACATCACACACATATATAGTATTATTTTTTTTCTTTTGCATACCTAAACAAACAGAAAGGAAGAAAGTATATACGCACGAAAACAACCACCACCACCGCTACCGAACGCATCATTCTCTTCTACTCATGATTTCATCGGACGGTGGCGGAGGCAGGTACATGGCCTACTCTCCTTCTCCCTCCGCGCCTCAGTCTCCTCATCTCCCTGGACTCCGCTCAGCCGCTGCCGTAACCGCCGCTTCCTCTGCCGTCCTCCTCGATCAGGAGAAGTATGCTCTTCTTTTTTGTATTCACGTGTCTTACGTTAATTTTAGTTTAAGACCTCGCGATCTTCTCTGTTTTCCCTTCTAATCGTCCTTGGCTTTCGATCCTAGTCGACCGTATCAATTATCTCTTTGTTCCTTGCAGGGACTGTAGTGATATTTGCTCCGATCTTTCTCTTTTGCTTGTAAATTATTTACTTCTGTGTTGAACTTGATTTCTTAGCTGACTACTGCTTCAATTTCCAAGATCTAGTGCTGGATCCGTTCGCTGTTTATATGATTATTCTTTTTCTTCCGACTTTTCTGGTGATGTCATGGTTGTAGTAACAAATCAGTTCAGATTTACCGCTTGGTGAATTTCTAGTGGTCTGATGCTTTCATTGTGTGGTGTTCAGGGTTTTGTGAGGTCTAAGTTGTTATCTGTAGGTACTTGCATTAAATTGAAGCTAGTATAACTGCGGATTACGTATAATTATTATCAATGACTGTTTCTGCAGCTATTGATTCATTGATGGCTGTGGAAGATGATTCTTTTTGTTGATATATGTTAATTTACATTTGCTGAGGGTTTTCAATTTCCTTTTTGCAGATATCTATCAGAGTTATTGGCAGAGCGTCACAAGCTTAGTCCGTTTATTCCCGTGCTCCCCCATACCTATAGATTGTTGAACCAGGGTGAGTTTTAAAATAGCAATCTTCTTTTGAAAGGATCATGTAGAAATTATTATCTCCCCCTCATTGTTCTCATTAAAATAGCAACTTAAAGCTAAATGTTAACTGTCAAATACTAACTTAACACCTAGCACAGATAAAATGTGCTAATCCGGGATAAATCCACTAACACTAACTTTGTTACTGGTCTATCAGAATCTTCATAGCTGGAGCTCATACATTGACAGAGCCATGTGAATGTGAATATGCCACTTATAGATAGAACTGACAATTACTAAGATGCAGTGGATCATAATTTTGGTTGACTAACACTAATCTGGGATCAATCCACTAACACTAACTTTTAGTCAAATGCGATGGTGGTTTGTGTTCTCTTTCATCTGTCTATTGCACAAAACTGTCTTGTAATGTGCTAATTTTGTTGCCGTTCTGTGCTGCTTGTGCTTTTCTGTTTGTTTGTATGATTTTCGATTCTAACAGTTGTTTTGGGTTCTGCACTGTTTTGCAAGGTAGTTAAGTAATTCCCTTTTAATGATATATGAACCCAAATTAAAATTTCACTACTTTCGTTTTATTTTGTTCCAGATTGCCTTCAACTGGAAGAGTAGCTTATTTTATGAAGGAACACTTTATATTTAACTGACTAGATTAAGATTCCCTGTAGTCTCTCCCTTTTGTGGTGACTGCTAACTGATTTCTTAACAACTAACCGATACATCTTATTCTTGAAAATGACATCTTTGGAGCAGAAATTTTACGTGTTACTACGCTGTTGGGGAATGCATCAATTTTAGGTCAAAGTGGGCTTGAACAAGCTAGCCCCCTGGCTTGTGGAGGAATATTTTCAAATGGAGGAGCCAATATGAACGGATGGACATCACGGTTTCAATCAGAAGTATGGATACTAACCCTAACCATTAACATAACTCTTTACCATCTAATTTTACTGCTTTAAAAGGTGTTGCTGACTTGATATTTTCCTTCATTTCTTGCTAACCTAACCTTTATTTGACTTGTAGCTTGCATTGTCGTTCTCTTATGACAGGTTGTCTGAGGCTAACATGAAGAAGTCCTCCAAACTAGTTTTAGCTTACAAAATGTCCCAGTCTGTTTCTTCTAGTTATATAACGCACTGTTTCTCTGGCCTTTATATTGTCGAGATAAAATCTGATATACTAGAGATGACAGTTTTTCCTAAACTTATATGGTTTCAAACTGCAGTTTCTGTTAGGATAGATTCCTGATTTGTACGAGTGTGCGGAGTGCATACCAGTATTCAATTGAACTATGTACTTTTCTGCTGAAGTGATTTCCTTGATTTCTTTTGTTTTTATTGATAATTTTCCTTGTGGAAATATAGGCTTTTCCCGTTGTTCCATAGAAACTGCTTAGTTAGTCCCATCTGATCCGAAGTACTACTTGATGGTTGACTGTGTTAGGGGCCAGGTTCATCTGGAATGTCAGATGCTAGTTGCTTTTAGGCTTGGTAGTCCTTAGGTTTCTGTTTTTCTTGTTGTGGATCTTCTTTGTTAGAATGATTCTTTTGATCTGTTCGAGGCACTTGTCCTGAAAATCTTTGAGGAATCCCTGGATCTTGTCAAAAGAATGGATTTTCTGTTGGCATTTGCATTTATCAGCTGCTCTGGCTTTTTTAAGTTTTAACAAAATCTGGAATATTACGATGCAGATTTCAGGTGTAGTACAGCCCTCTTCTGCACAAAATTGGTTGAGTTCTCCAGGTAGCTCGTCTGGTCTTATTGTTAAGAGGACGATCAGAGTGGATATTCCTGTAGACAGCTATCCTAACGTATGATTGAACTCCTATCCTAAAACTGCTTTTAAACGTTATCTTTTTTCAGCATTTAAAATAGTAATTTAATGTTGCAGTATAATTTTGTTGGCCGCCTCCTCGGACCTAGGGGAAACTCTCTTAAGCGCGTGGAGGCAAATACAGAGTGTCGTGTCCTGATAAGAGGAAGGGGCAGTATCAAGGATCCAGCTAAGGTAATGATCATTTTCTTTGCATCTTGCGGGGTAGTTATTTCTCATTAAGCCAGTTTGGAAAAAAAAATCTGATCGTCATTCAAAGATTGCGATGAAAGTGAAACCCATTCCTTATTTGGATGGATAAACTTCAATGAATTATGTCTTGAATTATCTCTAAAGAAATAACCCATATCATCTTTTGGATTTTCTGTACATTTGAGGGATTTGAAATTCCCCGTGTCCCATCTTGTGGATGCAAATGTAGTAATGGTTGTCTTTTAAAATTTTGAAAGGAGGAAATGATGAGAGGTAAACCTGGGTACGAACATCTGAATGAACCTCTTCATATCCTAGTTGAGGCAGAATTACCTGTTGAAATAGTTGATGCTCGCCTAATGCAAGCCCGTGAGATACTAGAAGATTTGCTCAAGCCCGTGGTGAGTAAAAAATTTCCTTTCTCTTATGATTGACAAAGTTCATTAACATGATAACATCCTTTTTGTTGTTGTTGTTGTTGTTGAACTTTATTGAACAATAGGATGAATCACAAGATTTCTATAAGAAACAACAGCTGCGAGAGCTAGCAATGTTGAATGGTACGCTTCGTGAGGAAGGTTCTTCCATGTCTGGTTCCGTATCCCCCTTCCACGACAGCCTTGGAATGAAGCGAGCAAAGACAAGGGGGTAAGGGATCCCCTGCTCATGGGATAGTTATGGGAGGCTTGTGTGTTCGTGTCCTGCCATAAGCCACACGGGTTCCTCGACCTTTCAGGTGTGGGTTCCCCCAACATGAGTCGTGGCACTTGAACATGTGTGGAAGTGGAGTTGAATTATGAAGTGTGTTTAAGTTGATGTTTGTGACTTGGGTAAGTACTCTACAAAACGAGGAATGGTTATGGGGGATTTGCACTTGTGTTATTAGGTCGTATAGTAGTATAGTATGGTATTATATGAGAATGTGAGGAAGTTAAATCAATGTGTTGGGCTTGTATTATTTGTATAATTAATAGAAAAAGGTTTGTTTGAAGATAAGACAAGAAAAATGCGGATGCTTATGAAAGATTTAATGAACCAATAAATGAATCGATTCATAATTCATTATATTTGGTCTACACTGAACTAATTTAAAGTTAATAAATGAGCCAAAAGAAAAATAATAATTATATTTGGTCTACTTGATTTTAAGTTCGATTTGAGATCATAACGAATCAAGTTAAGTTTACTCAAGTTCAGCTCGAAAAGCTCGTGAATAAGCTCATAATAATTATATTATATATATGTTATATATACACTAAAAATAATCTTTTTGATTATTTTTAGCAAAAGAAAAATAAAAAAAATAACTAAAATAAATTAACTAAAATAAATTGAACATTTTTTCTTGATATTGAATTCCGTTTGGTATTGATTATTAAAATAGTTTTTAATGAGATCTTATATTTTTAAAAAGAATTATAATAAAATTGTTTATTTCGAGTCGAATCGAACTTACTAGTATTATTTTTGAATCGAGCCCGAAACTAAAATTTTGAGCTTGTCAAGCCTTGAGCATCAATCTAATAACTAGTTATGACACGTGTCACCATCTAATTAAATAATTATATTATAATAAAATTAAGACTAAATTAAAAAATATATAAATAATAGGGAATAAATGTGTAATTATTCTATTTTGTTTTTAATTATCACGTCATCAGTCTGTTAATTTTTAACAGTTAGTGACTATATTAATATTATTTTAATAATTGATTAATGTATTCAACGCTTTTTAAAATATAGTAGCTATTTCGATACTAACTATAGTATGGTGAATATATATATAATTTACCCTTAAATAATTAATATATAAATATAAATATATCTCTTGAAAAGGTGAAATCCTGATGCTCATATTTTGATCTCCAGATCGTCGTTTCGTCGAACACCATCTTTACATAGCAATCTCTTATAATTTTTAAAGGTAAATTCTTTCGCTTTTTTTTTTGTATTTTTTTCTACAATCTTCTATCATTAGTCTTCTTTACAATTGTGATCATTTTCTGTTATTCGCTTCCCAGAAATTAATTCATTTTCTAAAACACGTTTAGGGTTTGCCCCCTTTTATTAATCGATTCCTTTCTGTTGTTGCATGATTGTTGTGATCTGGGAGATTAAAATTTGGTTGGGATTTCATTTAGGGTTTATATTAATCAGCCCAGTTCTTATTTCTGCCATTTTACCTGCTTTTATTAGTATTGGCATGTTTAATTTACAGATGCATAATTCTCATTTATATGAATAATGAATTTTAACTCGGCTTTTGTTAGACCCTAAAAATCCATAAGGATGAATAATCCTGCAAAGGGGAATGTAAAATAGAAAATAAGATTCACCCTCGTAAGAGGCAAAAGTTACCTAATCTAGGGACACAGGTTTCTCACTCTTGCTATTCGGATACTTCATGCTTGAATGAAAAAAAATATCTTTATTTGTCTTAACATTTTTATAACATGATTGAATTGAAATTGTTGTGAATCTACCTTCAAAAATGTAGTTTATCTCCATGCTGATGAAAGTGTTTCATAATTCATACATGTTCAGAATTGGCATAAAGCTATTACTTACATAATAGATTTGTGGATCTCTGGGGCATGTTGTTTTAGATGTCTGTTTCCATCTCTCGATCTCTTCCTTTAGCTGTGTTCCTGTGTTTGACAGGTTTGATTTTCTCTTTAATATAATTAGTTCATTAGGGTGAGGTTTCTAGTCTCCTTTACCACCTGATTATCATGCACAGTATCCTTAAAGAAGACTGTTCGATAATTTAATTATAATTAATGTTAGTCCATTTTGGTGTCTTAAACATTTCATTGTTTATAATGTCACTTGCATCAGTTTCTGCGGCAGTGCATGCCATGTTTCTGTCTCAACGATTTTAAATACACATCATCTGATCAATTATAATCATCTGTTCATCTGTGTACTTAGTAGAAAGTTACTCCTTTAAATTTGATGGGAACACAATGTTCTAAGTAACTGTTGCGTGATTCTTTATGGGTATGTTATCTTTATTATTTTTAGTTACTATTAAAGCTTGAAACTTATTGGTGCAGGTGCATTTTTTGTCTAGTGGAATATGCCCTATTACCAAGATGATGCTGAGTACATGGCAGATGAGTATGACATGGAGGACATAGATGACATGGATGAAGAATTCCGCGGCAGAGATATGTCTAGCTCGGATGCTGATGTTGATGAATATGACTTCTCGGTTTGTTATATTATTTACAAGATAGAAATAGGATTAAATTCATATGTCATTAACATAGTAAATATAAACTAAGGCTTTTCTATTTTTAAATTTTTTGAAGATTATGTTTTAGTACTCATGGATTGCTAACCAGTCTAACATAAGCTGGTCAGTATTGCAGAATAATAAAATATCAGATACTTCTGCTGCTGAAGCTAGAAGCGGAAAAGACATCCAGGGAATTCCTTGGGATCGGTTAAGCATCACTAGGGTACAATACAGGCAAACTAGGCTAGAACAATACAAGAACTATGAGAATATCCCTCACTCTGGAGAAGGGTTGGGGAAGGTAAAAGTACTTATATTTTGCCTGCTTTCCTTTTATACCAATTCTTGGATATAGCTGAAATGTACTAAGTTGAAATTTCAATTTGTATGTAGGATTGCAAGATTACCAAGAAGGGTGCCTCATACTATGACTTCAGGCTAAATTCAAGATCTGTGAAATCAACAATTCTTCATTTTCAGGTTAGTTGATTGGGAGTTTCCATTTCAGGATCTGTGCTGTCACAGTAGGATTACTTTTTTCTTGTTAAAAAATCCTTTCTCGTATCTTGTAACGCTACTGGCCAGTACTTTCTTTTTGTACTGCCTGACGGTTGTGCAGTCATTATTGTTGACTGATAGACATACCCATTTGTGGTGATGCAGCTGCGGAACTTGGTATGGACTACATCAAAACATGATGTTTATCTTATGTCACATTTTTCTGTCATGCACTGGTCTTCATTGACACGCAAGAAGCATGAAATTCTTAATGTTTCTGGGCATGTGGCACCATCTGAGGTCTGTGATCTGGCAATGATGTGGTTCTTTGAATTGTTTCTCTTTTTCCTTTTGTCCCCCCACCCACCCAAAAAAAAAAAAGTTTCCTGTGAGATTAATATCATGTTTTCCCTTCTAGAAACATCCTGGAAATCTGATGGAAGGTTTTACACAAACTCAACTCAGTACACTTGCAGTAAAAGATAATCTGGTAGTTGTTGGAGGATTTCAGGGTGAACTAATATGTAAGGTAAGCAGAGCAATTTTTTTTCTCTCAAATCCTTCATTGACAGAAAAAGGGATAAATCTTTGTGCAGCAACTGCAGAGCTGCCTTTCCTTGTAAAATAACTACTTCTCAGTTTCTAGTTTAACTAGTAACTTGAAGCCTAACGTTATATCTTAACTATTTTAGACAACCTATTATTCGACATGTCTGTCATGCTGTGAGATGTATTTGTATGAAAGGTTCTACTAAGGATTTTATAGTTCATGTTTTCTTGCTCATTCTGTTCCAAAACTCATCTACTTCATCTTATTTTGATCTACTTACTGCTTAAAACTTTGTGAATGATACAAAAGGTTAAAATTTTGTATCCAAAGAGAGTTTTTTTTCCTGACCCCTTTTTTGTGTAACTTTTTGTTGCTGTTGTCCTGATGGTAGTTATTTAAGAAATAATTAGTTGATTATGATCTGGAATGTAGCATTTAGATCGACCTGGAGTAAGCTTCTGCTCCAGGACAACTTATGATGACAATGCCATTACAAATGCTGTTGAGATTTATGCCACTCCAAGGTATTTCTTGTTTCCTGAGCTTCTGTTGGCATTGTCTCATTCAACCTGAACCTAGTTTGCTTTGTTTTTGAATTACCAGCGGTTCAGTGCACTTTTTGGCCTCAAATAATGACTGTGGAGTCAGAGATTTTGATATGGAGAAATATCAGCTTTCTAAGCATTTTCATTTCCTTTGGCCTGTCAATGTAAGTATATTGTGATGCCATTGTTTTAGATCAGTAAACATACACTGATGTTATTATGCGCAACCTCTTGAATTTGCTGTATACCATCGGTTCTGTTGTTAACCTTGTAAAGGCTCATGGTGAGAATTAGAATGACCTCTGCTTATAATGTTGCTTTTGCAGCATACTTCTCTGAGCCCTGATGGGAAACTTCTAATAATAGTTGGAGACAACCCTGATGTTTTGTTGGTAGACTCTGATACGGGGAAGGTAGTTGTCTGCTTGCTTTTGCTCTATTGTTTATATTTTTGGACCTCACAAAGGTTAACATGTTGCATCAACTGATATGGAAATTCATTGCAGACTGTTATGCCCTTGCATGGACATTTGGACTTCTCATTTGCATCGTCATGGCATCCTGACGGTGTCACCTTTGCAACTGGGAACCAGGACAGAACGTGCCGAATTTGGGATGTTCGGAACTTGTCCAAGTCAGTTGCTGTTCTCAAAGGAAATCTTGGAGCAATACGATCCATACGCTACACATGTGATGGAAAGCACATGGCCATGGCTGAGTCTGCCGACTTTGTGCATGTGTATGATGTGAAAAGTGGTTATGAGATTGAGCAAGAAATCGATTTCTTCGGTGAGATATCCGGCCTCTCCTTTAGTCCAGACACAGAGTCTCTCTTTATTGGCGTATGGGATCGTACATATGGCAGCCTTCTCGAGTATGTGCGACGTAGGAACTACTCCTATCTTGATTCCCTAGTGTGAGTTGATTTTGTGATGTATGCAAACTAAGCATGTTTAAATCAGTAGAAAAGGGTTGTAAATATAAAATGGCATGAATTCTGCAAGATTAGGTGATTGGTGTTAAATTAGAATCTAGTTTTCTTGATTCATTGTAAGATGTCCATGGGAGAAAGGGTCTACTGGTAGAGGCTGAGTTAAAAAAATCTCCTGATTGAACTGTCAAGTCACTTTCTTAACAACAGCAATAGTTTGGTGACCATTTTACAACAAAATCAAAATTTTAACAATCATTTTATAATATTTAAAAATTAGATAATCAAATTGAACGTTTTATCACAATTCAATAACTTGAGTCAAGTTATTATTACTATTTGATTTTTTAGAAAATTTAAAGATTAATTTGGAAATTTCTAAATAACATTTTAAAATTATAAATAGAATAATTATTATTTTTAGAATTAATAGGGACTCAAAAATATTTATACTAAAATAATAACAAATAAAAAATGTCAAAACATTATTAATACTAAAAAACTAGAATTTAAAAATTTAATTCGTACAAATTCAAACTGAAATACTTTTTAAGTTTTTTTAAGACGATAATGAGAGATTATATTTAATTCAGGTTCGTTTATCTTTAAATAATTTTGTTAGAAACCAAACCACTGAAACAAAGATACGTGATCCAATCCAAACCAATGAATCAGGTTCGTTGTGGTGACATGGGAGGAAGCCGCAAAGGTACGTGATCCAAACCAAACCAATGAAACAAAGCCATGCAAGCATCCGAAATCTCTCTCCCATCTCATCCTCGTTCGATCTGGCCCCTCCTCCGTCCTTCCCACCACCACTTATTTTTCCTATATGATTTTTATCCACCACCACTTCCCCACCTCATCTCATCTCACTCTGTTTTTGTTCTTCTATCTATCCACAATACATTCTTCAGTGCAGACACCATGGCAGCCTCCTCCGCTTTGTTCACCCCCATCTTCTCCACCGTCCAAAACAAGCATAGCCACCAGCTCGCCCCCTCCAGCATCTCATTCCAAGGCCTCCGACCCCTCAGCATCAAGGCCAAGCCCTCATCCAAGGCCACTTCCATCGCAACAAGCTCAGGTTCTAGACTTGCCATCAAAGCAGAGCTCGATGCCCCGGTTGTGATAAGCATCAGCACTGCCCTCTCCCTCTTCTTGGGTAGGTTCGTGTTCTTCAACTTCCAGAGGGAGAACGTTGCAAAGCAAGTGCCCGAGCAGAATGGGTTGACTCACTTCGAGGCTGGGGACACACGAGCCAAGGAGTACGTTAGCCTTCTCAAGTCCAATGATCCTGTGGGATTCAACATCGTCGATGTTCTTGCATGGGGATCTATTGGCCATATCGTTGCTTACTACATCTTGGCCACCTCAAGCAACGGCTACAATCCAAACTTCTTCTGAACCTGAACCTCATCTTCTTAAATATGCTTTGTTTTGTATACCCTTTGTGTAGTTTCCTCCAGTACTGGGGGAGGTTGGATCTCTTGTGTTCTCCTGCTTCAATTTCTGGGTTTTATTTCATGCATATGATAATGACTTGGTTGACAGAAATGGCAGGCAACTGCCGGCGTTTGCTTTTCCTTTAATTCATTAAAAAAACAACTAACTAATGCAATAATAATCTAATCGATTAACTGGATCAACCTCCATCAATCTTGAAGACGTAGTTCCATAAAAAAAATACACATCTGTTACATCTTTTATAATCTCTAAAAGTATCACAAAATCTACTTCAATTCCTCTCTTCCCAAATGCTATACATAAACAACACTATTCATCTAATTTCTCGTTCTCTTCTATGTCCAATAGAACAACATATCAAATGTAATTCATGTAATTCACAAGTTTTTCCCACATATCAAATGTTTCAGTAGTTTAAGAATGTGAATCATCCCCAGCAATTAATTCATGAATGACTCCATCAACCATGATTGAACTACACCCCCGCGTCTTCTTCACGCCTCGGTTTTGCATTACCATCCTTACTCTTACTGTGTCTTCCCATCTTTCAGCTTCAGCGTAGATATTGGATACAACAATGTAGTATCCATCATTAAGAGGATCGAGTCGAGCAAGATGTCTAGTAGCTTCCTCGGCTAGTTCAATGTTTTTATGAACCTTGCATCCACCAAGGAGAGCTCCTCGTACAACTCCGTTCGGTTTTATAGGCATATTCATTATGAATTAATGGGCTTCTTGTAGAAGCCCTGCTCGGCTATAAAGATCAACCATGCAACCATAATGTTCGATCTCGGGTATAATACTGTAGTCTCTAGTCATGCCGGAAAAGAACCGACGACACGGCTGTTCATTCCTCCATCTCCTCAAAGACCCTCCTAGATTCCTCCAAGCAGCCACATTTCACATACATATAGATCAGAGTATTCAAAACTCAAACATTCCTTCCAAATCCACTTCTTTTGGGAGTATTCATGGACTCTCTTTCCCAACTCACGTGCACCAAAATCAGCACAAGCTGAAAGAACAGCCACTACAGTGACCTCGTTAGCCTGCACTCCAATCTTCTCCATCTCCATAAACAATTCAACCCCTTCCCTGGGCTTCCCGCTGTGAACACACGCAGAAATCATCATTGTCCACGACCTCACATTTCTCTCGGGCATACACGAAAACAACCAGTTAGCACCCTCGAAATCTCCACTTTTCACCAAAAGGGTCATCCTAACACTGAACATCCCGTTGGGGCATTTTATCGAACATCAACCGAGCAGTACTATTCAAAATCATATTTTGCAAAATCAAGTTCCACTGAAACCCAAGTTTCTCGATAACCCCATGAATGATCGTAATACTTAGGGTAAGAAAGGATATTAGAAGCAGAAAGAATTGAGATTGAAGAAGCTAGAATTTCATTCAAAGGATAAAAATAAGATTTTTACAATTTTAGCTATATAGCTGACCAACAAACGTACTACAATTATTCTTTGACACATGTCAAGTTGGTTACTCATAACAGACATATTTTCAGCTAATTCTGTTCCTTGTCTTCTTTTACAGACATGCTTGGGTCTTGTTTCCATCGGCCCATATCTTCAAGTCCAAGTGTGTTGGGTTGGTCCGTTCCCTCTACAGACGAAACGTTGCCGTTTGAGGGGTAAGCTGCTACAACGTCGTTCGGATTAGTAACCAGTGCTTCATTTCCCTCGTGGCTCTGCATCAGATGCTTCCTGGACATTTTTCCCCAATTTCCTCTCGAGAGCCCTAATTTCTGTCCTTTCAGCCCTAATTTCTCAATTCGGCCGATCTCTTTCCCTTTCTCCTGCTCTAGGGCCATGACAATCCTTCCCCCTTCAGTCGATTCTTGTCCCCAAGGATCGAAATCCGAAAATTGAGCCTTCAAAACAGAGTAATCTTCCCATGTTGCACTTTCCACTCCGAGATTCGACCACTGAACTAACAGTTGGGTAACGGCTTTGTTGTTCCGTTTAACCATCCGCTTGTCTAAAACCACAGCAGGATACACCTTGAGTTGTCCATCCTCAGCAACTTCTGGAGGGTCAATCGAGGTAATAGTTTTTTGTCCGATTTTCTTTTTTAGTAGACTGACATGGAAAACAGGATGTATTTTCGCAGAAGCTGGTAACTCTAATTTATAGGCAACTAACCCGATCCTCTGTTGCACCTTGTAGGGCCCAAAGTATCTGGCCGTGAGCTTCACATTTTTTCTCAGAGCCACAGAAGATTGTCTATAGGGTTGCAATTTCAGGTATACCTCGTCTCCAACTTGAAATTCTCGATCGCTTCTATGTTTATCTGCTATTTGTTTCATCCTGTTCTGAGCCTTGCTTAATTGTTCTTTAAGTATTTTTGTCACTTGTTGCCTTTCCTGTATAAGCTCCTGGACACTATTAACAGTAGTGTTCTGACCCCAATCCAGCATTGGTGGTTTGTAGCCGTAAATGGCTTCAAAGGGTGTCATACCCAGAGCTGAGTGGTAATTAGTATTATACCATCACTCAGCTTGTGCCAACAACTTAGCCCACTCCTTAGGTTTATGAAAGCACATACATCGTAGGTACTGTTCTATACACTGGTTTAGTCTTTCAGTTTGCCCATCAGTCTCTGGGTGGTAGGCAGTGCTGAAAAAATTAGTAGTACCTAACTGCTTCATCAACTCCTTCCAAAACATACTAGTAAAAGTTTTATCTCTGTTTGAAATAGCTATTTTGGGAGGTCTATGTAACTTGTAAACTTGATCAAGATAAGTCCGAGCCACTTCCAAGGCTGTGTAAGGGTGTGCAAGAGCTAAGAAGTGGTTATACTTAGTATATTTGTCTATAATTACCAGAATGCAGTCATACCTCATAGAAGTAGGCAACCCCTCTATAAAATCCATGGTAATGACTTCCCATGCCTGATTAGGAATTGGAATAGGTTGTAGTAAACCTGGTTTGGCCACATGTTCTGTTTTAGTTCTTTGACAAATTTCACACTCTTTCACAAAAAGTTCCACTTCAGATTTCATCCTTGGCCAGAAAAAGTATAGTCTGAGCCTTTGATAGTTGGCTTGGGAGCCTGAATGTCCCCCTTGCACTGAGTCATGTAAGGCCTTCAAAAGGTTCTGTCTTAACTCCCCCTTGTTGCCTACATACACTTTTCCCTTCCATCGAAGGACCCCTTCCTTATATGTCCACTCCTTGTCTGCATTATTCTGGGTCACAGTAGCAGCTGTAATCTTTTCAGTAGCAAGGTCATCATCTTCATAGCTTTTTTCTATCTCTTGCACCCAAGTGGGAATTATCCTTACAGCTGAAAGTTGCTTCAGTTCAGCATCTTCTTCTTCATACTGTCTTGATAGAGCATCAGCCACTCTGTTGCATTTTCCTTTTCTGTATTGGATCACATAATCCAAGCCAAGTAACTTGGACAGTCCCCTTTTTTGGATGGTAGTTGTAAGCTTTTGTTCTAATAGGTGTTTAAGTGGTTCATGATCAGTTTTGATGATGAATCTTCCCCCTTCTAGGTAGTGTCTCCACTTGGAGATAGCCATTAGGATAGCCAGGTACTCCTTCTCATAGATGGAGAGATCACAATGCTTAGGTCCTAAAGCCTTACTCAAGTAGGCTAAAGGTCTCCCTTCCTGGGTTAACACTGCCCCAATTCCCCCTTTGCTGGCATCTGTCTCTAAGCAAAAAACTTTACTGAAACTGGGAAGGGCTAAGACTGGAGCCTGACACATGGCCTGTTTGAGGGCTTCAAAGGCTTGTTCAGCTTTTTTCCCCCACCTGAAATTAGTCTTCTTTAACAGCTCCGTCAGGGGTTTGCTAATCACTCCAAAGTTTCTGATGAACTTCCTGTAGTACCCAGTCAGTCCCAAAAATCCTCTCAAGGATTTGATTGTTTTGGGAAGTGGCCAATTTTTCATTGCCTCTATCTTGGAGGGATCTATAGAAACTCCTTCCTTTGAAATTAAATAACCCAGATACTCCACTTGTTGCTGTCCAAAGAAACATTTGCTTCTTTTTGCAAATAATTGATTATCCTTCAGCACTTTTAGAACTTGGTTCAAGTGATCCACATGAGTCATCAAATCAACATTGTATACTAGGATATCATCAAAGAAAACTAGAACAAACTTTCTTAAATAATGCTTAAACAATTCATTCATAAGGGATTGAAAAGTAGCAGGTGCATTGGTGAGACCAAAGGGCATTACCTTAAATTCAAAGTGCCCTTGGTGAGTTCTGAAAGCTGTCTTGTGAACATCAGCCTCCTTCACCCTAATTTGCCAATAACCAGATCTGAGGTCAATTTTGGAGAAGTATGTTGCACCTTCTAGCTCATCCAATAGGTCTTCAACCACTGAAATTGGATATTTGTTTTTGATGGTGAGTGAATTGAGCTGCCTATAGTCAACACATAGGCGCCAAGACCCATCCTTCTTCTTAACCAACAAACAAGGAGAAGCAAATGGACTACTGCTGGTTTGGATAATAGAGGTTGCCAGCATTTCTTTAATTTGTCTTTCCACTTCAGCTTTCTGAAAATAAGGAAACCTATAAGGCCTCAAATTGACTGGAGTAGCATCAGGTTTCAGTGAAATAGCATGGTCATGTGACCTTAGGGGGGGCATTCCCTGAGGTGGATCAAACACTGTCTTGTATTTTTCTAGTAATTCCTGTATTTCCAGTGGTATTGTTCCTTCCACAGAAGCTTCAGCACTGAGTAGATAGACTTCTCCCATCATCTCTGGGTCTTTTTCAGTTAGCTTTTGTAATCTTTTCTCAGATATGAGTTTAATGTATGTTACTCTGTTCCTTCCTTGTAAGAGTATTTTCTTCCCTTCCTTCTCAAAGTTGAGTGTCATTTCATTAAAGTCCATCAAAATGGGACTGTATTTCTTCATCCAATCCACTCCAAGCACCATATCATTTCCCCCCATGTGTAAAACTCTGAAGTCATGCTCAAAAGGGTACCCCTGCATCTTCCAGCTCAGAAGATTGCTTTTGGAGGTACTGTAAAGTTTCTCTCCATTAGCCACTGTGATGGCCAGGGGTGGAGTTTGCACAATTTCTTCTCCCTCCTCTGCCCATTTGGGAGTAATGAAGCTATGAGTGCTTTCACTATCCACAAGAATGTTCAAGGGCCTTCCTCTCACTACTCCTTGGATTCTTAGAGTAGTATAACCTGAACTACCATTAAGGGCATTGATTGAGATCTCTAAGGTTCCCCCTTCTTGAGCTTCACCATTATCTTCTTCTGTTTCTTCTTCTAGCACCTCTGTTTCTTCTTCTTCCATTGAATTAAACTGTTTAGCTTTGCATTGATGGCCCGGGGTGAATTTTTCTCCACATCTAAAGCAAAGATTGTGTGCTCTTCGATACTCAATCAAACTCTGCTTGTTGTTGGGAATTACAGTAGTGCTCTTTGTATTCAAGTTGTTCATGGGTGTCCTCTGTATTGTTTGGCCAGATGCATAATTAGGAGCCTTTGTAGTATATTTCTGCCTCTTGTGTTCCAGTTCCAAAGCTAATTCATAGAGCTTAGCTTGCCTGCTAGCCTCAAACAAAGTAGTAGGTTGTAGCACCTTGACTCTGTGTTTCAGTTCATCCTTGAGGCCACTGATGAACATGGATATGAAGTATTCTTCTCTCAGGGTTGGGTTGTGTTGCATCATAAAAGGTTTGAGCTCTTCAAACTTCTCCTGGTAGTCCTCCACCGATCCTTTTTGCACCAGCTTGCTAAACTCTTCTATCACATCTCCAAGATTCTTGTCACAGAATCTATGACACAGATCTGAGGCAAACTCCTGCCAAGTAAGCTGAAACTTCTGTGTGACATACCCATCAAACCAGGACTCAGCCTTCCCTTCCAAATACATCGTTGCCCACTCTACCTTTTGTGTTTCAGGTACTCCAAAAAGGTTGAAATATTTCTCACACTTCCGGACCCACCCTCTTGGGTTCCTTCCATCGAACATCTGGAGTTCTATCCTGGGTCTAGGGAGATAAGGGCCTTGCTGGTTCCTTACTCCTCCTTCTTCATTTTTTAAGAAACATTCTCCACCCTGGTTCTGTCTAAAGTTCAAGTTTTTAAATGGTGGCTTGACTTCGGTTACATTTTCTGGTTTCTTAGCTAAGATTCCAGGTTCTTCCAGTTTGAGAGAATACCTTTCCTTGTCATCTAGCACTGTGACTTCCACTTTTTGCTTGCCTTCTCTTTGGTTTGAAGATGATCCCTGGTTAATGTTTCTCTGGGGTGTGTCTGGGCTTTCTTCTCGTTTCTTCGACCTCAGGATACTCAAGATTTCTTCCACATATCCTTCAGTCACTTCAAATCTAGATTCCAGACCACTTAGCCTCTCTTCTAAGCCTTTGTTTTGGTTCTCTCCTTCCAAGGATTTGCCTCTGTATGTCTAACTGGTTCGGTTGGTGCATTTGCCCGAATCCCTTCAGTCATGTTTTGGTTTTTCTTTGATTTTCCCAGTTTGTTTGGATCAATAATAAACCGAGCTCTGATGACCAATTGTAATACTTAGGGTAAGAAAGGATATTAGAAGCAGAAAGAATTGAGATTGAAGAAGCTAGAATTTCATTCAAAGGATAAAAATAAGGTTTTTACAATTTTAGCTATATAGCTGACCAACAAACGTACTACAATTATTCTTTGACACATGTCAAGTTGGTTACTCATAACAGACATATTTCCAGCTAATTCTGTTCCTTGTCTTCTTTTGCAGACATGCTTGGGTCTTGTTTCCATCGGCCCATATCTTCAAGTCCAAGTGTGTTGGGTTGGTCCGTTCCCTCTACAGACGAAACGTTGCCGTTTGAGGGGTAAGCTGCTACGACGTCGTTCGGATTAGTAACCAGTGCTTCATTTCCCTCGTGGCTCTGCATCAGATGCTTCCTGGACATTTTTTCCCAATTTCCTCTCGAGAGCCCTAATTCCTGTCCTTTCAGCCCTAATTTCTCAATTCGGCCGATCTCTTTCCCTTTCTCCTGCCCTAGGGCCATGACAATGATCTTGCCAGTTTTATCATCCAACCAAGCGTGCAAGCTTTGAGAACAAAAGCGCAGATCGAAACTATTAGGAACAACATCAAGTTCACGTAAACGACGAAACAAAAGGATGGCATCAAAGGGAGAACCACTTTCAGCTAAACTTTTCAGGCAAGAGTTCCAAACGACGGTTTGGGGTTGAGGGAAATGGGTGAGAAGTCGATGGGTGAAAGAGATATCGGCGGGAGTTAAAGCATAAACGGAAGCGAATCGAGAAGGATAACAAGCTTGTTTCAGCTTGATTGGAGAATTGAAGTTAGAAACAAGGGCTTGAGCCGGGGAAGGAAGAGAGTGAAGAGAAGAAGACATGGAAATCTGCATTTCCTTCGTTTTCACTTCAATTGGCTTGAAGGCAACGATTGTTTAGATTTAGCCACTCAAGTTCGTTGCTTTAGAATGGATTGGTTGAAACTTTCGCTTCCTTTAATCCAATAGAGATACTTGCGACAATAAAGCAATGAAAGGGTCAATGAGTTCATAATCCATTAACAACCTCAATCAAAAACTCAATAACTAGATTATTGAAAAAACTTAACAAAGACAAAGGAGTGCAATAAACTAAAAACAGAATGGCTCTGCATTTCGCTAATAAGTTTGTAAATGTCGATCGTATCTTCATGAACTTTTTATCCGATACCCGGTTAATAAATCCCAACAAAATCTCCAATGGTTTCTAGCATTCATTGTCTACTTCAAGTTGTCAATCAAAGGATCTTATTTGAAGAGTTCCGGATTAAGCCAGTCCCTGCAATCAGAAAGATTAACACGTAAAATCGTGCTCTATTGGAATATAAGAGAAGAAAAGACTGTAGGAATTACATCTTAATGTTGTCGAGGTGGTCATCGAAATCTACAACATCCTGCCATTTTTCAGATGAAATGTAATCCGACAAAACAACATTAGCTGCTGGCTCCTTAATTACCAAACGGCTGCCTCCATCTGGTCCAGCCAGTTTCCAGGTCTTGGATGCATCCCTTATATAAAGCTTATGCATGACAAGAAGAATATCCCATTAACCAAATGCATAGTATGGTTTAGGACAATGAATGCATTACGATCCAAAACTTTTGAACGAAAACACCTCAATATGACCAGAGAGTTGAATTAAAAGTAAATTTCAAAAGTTCTAATTGGACTTAAACAGTAGCAATCGGAGGGACATATGCTGTAACTAATGCACAACATGAGTTGAAATTAAAGAAAGTTAAAACGATCTCATTTGGACTTAAATAGCTATTGGAGGCCAATCCACTGTAACTAATGCACAATATCCGATGGTCACTACAAATTTCCATGCAAAATAAAACAGTTTCACATATGAAATAAATAAATCACATAACTGCAATCACAACATTCACATTTGTTCCTCTGCTATTCAATACCTCATAAAAATGAAAAAATCGATGTACATATATAGAGAGAGAGCAATGGGCCCCTGCTCCTATCAAGTGCCCAGTTTCTGATTCAGGAGATGTAGAAATTTTATACCTTGGAATCAAGAATAGCAATTGTATTTTCAGCCTATATTAATGGTACACCTATATGTCCAGCAAACAGACTGATACACAAACCAAATATACAAAACCCCAAGTTCATCCATGTATTCAGATTTCAGAATATAATTTCGACAGCTCCAATCATGGGAAGAAAGCCAACTTAAGGGAAAATACAAAGCAACAACACCTTAAGGCACACCTACAAGCTTTTGATTTTAACTCCTATACCAGTAAGTTCTCAGATGGAAGTATAGAACTAATGCCAGCAATCCTCTTGAACTGTTTATATTGATTTTTTTCACCTTAATCTTTCTCCTACTGCAATTGTACTAATTTTCTATCTCAGTATCATAGATAAACAGTTTCTCTCAAGCAGTGAAAGATATGACCCACCAAGGATCCTCCACAAATTTATGGATAAACTTAAACAAGACTAACCATAATGTGTTGGAAATATACCCATATCCGACACCTCATACCCGAGTCGGAGTAACATAGGTGAAATCTTACCCCATCACTTCCCCAAAATCAATCAAAAGCAAGAAGGTGATAATTAAGTAGAACTTAAAACATCACAAGACACACCTGCATTACAGGACTCTGGTCTTTCCCCTTGGGCAAAGCTTCAAGTTTTTTGTTATCCAACTACAAAAGAGAAAATCACAAACAAAAAACAAACTTGAGAGACATGGCCAATAGCCATAATCACCAAAGCAGCATATAATAACACACACACGCACACATACTCGATCAGCTATTAGCAGAACAATCAAAATACATACCAAGAAGACAGCAGCTTGGGGAAAGTACCGGCAAAAATGATCACCTATATTCTTTGCCACAATGCCTAGCTCTGCATCATCAAACCTCTCATTTGCATGGAAATAGCCCACAATTCCCAAGCCCTTGGATCCATAATGTTCCTCTATCTAATCAAAACAAACCCATCAGAGTATATCAGTTTAAAATTGCAAAGAGAGTAGCCTAAAAGCGTCTTTTCTTCCTTTTTAAGGGGGAAAAACTTTACTAAAACCACAAAAGTTTATCACAACACAATTGAATCTTTGATAAAACCCCAATAATTAAATCAGCATAAACCTCTAATTTTTCAAACTAAACGTTCCAAGGGAGAAATTATTAAGAACAAGAGAAATATATAAATATTATTTAACCCTAAAAAGGGAATATCGATACCATGATGAGGGCGATCTCGAGAGAAGGCAACAAGGCTAGATTGGAGTGAAATAGAGGGACTGAGTCGATGATCTCAACGACGCTTTCATTTTGCGGATTGACTCGTCCGAGTAAGACGCCGTTGACCGCCGTGGTTTTGTGCTTCAGAGCATGTAGAACTAGCTTTATGTAAGCGTTCTGTGAGATCTCGTACTTCAACTCGGCCACCATTGTGTGTGATTGATTAAACTCACCGAGTCCCCGGGTTTATTCGACGGCCGGTGATTGAATAAGAAGATTAGACAGCAAAGAGTATGATGGAGGAGCTTAAATCCAACAACTTAACTCGGCGGTTCAATTTCCTAAAGTCTTGAGCTCGGTGTTTTTAAGGATGACAAATAATAAAACTAATTTCATTGAATAATCTATACAATAATATATAGTATTCGATTTTTTTTTAATAAAATGTCAATTGAATTTCAATAAATTAAAATATTGGAGAAATGAAGTATGAAATAATTTTTTTATCTATTTACTTATTTAAGGATTAAAGTAGAAATAGTAAGAGAAATTTTTAATTTTTTAATAATATATTTTGAGATATTTGATTTTGATATGACTTAAATAAATATATATTTTATATTTGTATCGGTCAATTAACTTAAAAATATATTTAGAAGGTTTTTAAATTTTTTTATATTTATATCGGTATACCTATTATTCACTAGGTCAAAGCCAATATAAGTAATTATATAATTTTTTTAATTTTTAATTTCTTCCATCACAATCACTCAAAGGCCAATTTACTCATTTTTTCGTATTCGATTGATCGCTTAAGCCTAACAATTGACAGTAAAGTAAGACTTAAATCCAGGATGTATGTGGGTGTAGGGATGATTTTTTTTCATCTTTATCCCTTGTTTAAATTTCTTTAAAATTTAGTTTTATTTATAAATTTGCTTCTTTCACTATCAATATTTACATTTTGCCTTACCAAACTCAAATCTTAGCTCCGTCCCTGCTCAAATCGACGGTCTAACAATATTTAACGAAATCATAAGAATGCTCGATCCATTTTTTGCATTCAATCAACTTTAAAGAGTTAACTTATTCGACGTCAAACTTAAAAAATTACAATGAATCATTTATCTTTCCCCCACTAATCTTAAACAAAAATCATGAAAACTTATAATACCTTTTTTATCTAAAAAAATAAATTAACATAAAATCTGACCCAAAACTCAAATTTAAATCCTTAAACATAAATATCAATAAAAATCTATCATAAAAACACCTTACATATTGCTTTCGAGGTTATATCATATAATCCAACAATTGTTAAATATTTAATAATATTAAATTAATTTATTATTTTTAAATTAAAATAAAAAATAACAATAAAAACGAGATAATTTATTGCAAAAACAACCTACATATCTTATCAAACTTTGGTCTCAAATTATTGTCTAAATGGTGTTGATTTATTGCACAGTACCCTGTGGCCTGTTCTAATTATAGACAGTTTATTTTTCGACAGTTTACCCGTGTTCTCTTTCGACATCCAAATAAAAAATAGTATTTTCTCACTGGTGTTGTTCTGATTTATGCCCTAGAGATTGTTGTTCTAAAGATAATATACAGCACGTTTAATTTGTACTTATTGTTTGCTTCCTTCTTCTCTTTCCTCTTCCTCTCTTCTCTTGTTCTTTCCTTGCTACCATGAGCAGCCAAGGTGGCGGCGGGTCAAGAGTTTTGATCCCAGAAAATGCAAAGAGAACGATCCAAAGCATAAGGGAGATCACTGGGAAGCAACACAGCGATGAAGAAATATATGTAATCCTCAAGGAGTGCTTTATGGATCCTAATGAAACTGCCCAAAAGCTTCTTTATCTGGGAAAGGGTGGAAATTTAAATATTTCTCATTGGGTTGTTGTTTTTTGTTGCTGGTTTTATGGTTTCAGGGGTCTGATGGTTTTAGGGTCTGTTTTCTCTCTGTTTTTTTTTTTCTGTAGGGAAAGTGAAGAAAGCTGGGGGGGGGGGGGGGGGGGTCGTGTTTTCTTATGTTTCTGCTAATGAAAAGTGGATTTTTGCTTCTTTTATTTTCATGGAACTGCTAAGGCTGTGCCTTTTGCTAATGGAAAAGAGATGTTTGGTTACTGGGAAATGGTAGTAAATTTAAGAAATTTAATAATATGTATGCTTTGTTTCGATTTATCGGCTATAATTGTCTGCCAATTAATTTGTTCTCATTTTCAGTATTTATCTGAGTGATTAGAGGTTTTAATAACTAGCTTGTACCATCATAATTTGATATCAATAATCTAAAAGTTGAAGTTCTAATTTGTCATCCTTGCTTTGCTGATTTGTGATAAGATAATAGTTCTATTTTTGTCAAAAGACCACTGGCATTTCTTTAATTGTTGATGATTTGCATGCAAATGTGTAAAATGGACATAGCTGGTAAATAGCTTTTCATTTCGGTTACTTGGAGAATGGATTTCTGTATTGAAATACTGTGAGTAGTTTTTTGTTAGGAATTTCCGAGCGGCATCACGTCCTTAGATTGTCTTTGCTTAATGTGTCTTATGGTTTTCTTTGTTTATGTATGTATAATACATGACGATTACATTACATTGCTTGGTTGGCAGATACATTTCACGAGGTGAAAAGAAAACGCGATAAGAAAAAGGAGGCAAGTAGTCTTTTCCTTTCTAATGGGTGAAAATAGAACTTAAATTTTTATTGGATGTTTGCTTGGTAACAATTATGGCATAAAAGATGCTTAACTGCTGTAATGTGACTGTATTACTTAAATTTTTTAGTTGGGAATTTGCTTTTGTTTGCTTAGTTAAATGTTAATTACAACTCAATTCTTCTTATATGCAGACGGCAGGGGTACAGGGACGAGGGGGGCGGGGCAGTCGAGGGAACTATTACACAACAGTCGGTAAAAGTATTATTTTTTCTTCTCCTTTATGCATCAATAGACGAATATTACTTAATTGCTAATTTGTAAGTCGCTAATACAACAAGCTTTGTTCTTTTAAGATGCTGGTGGTACAAGGAATGCATCTGCTCGAAGGGAGAATAGGAAAGTGGAAAAGAATGCAGCTTCTGAAATGAAAAAGTAAACATGTGTATTTAAATGACTTGTGCTTGCTAATTGGTTAGTTATAGAGAACAGTGTTGTTATACCTTACTTAAATATTTTGTTCCGTTCTTTTCCAGAACAACTGGTATACCGAATGACTATACAACTTTACCAAATGGGAGCTCCAATCATGGATCCCAATTGTCTTTGAATGATATTAAAGGTGGAACTGAAGATGGCTTACCTACAAACAAGCCAACAGCTATTTCAGTGCAACCAGATGTTGAACCTTCAGCTACCATTCCTGCTCCATCCTTTGTCTCTTTGATCAGAGGTCAAGAGAAGTCCACATCAAATTCTAATGGCCCATCATCTTCTTCCACTTCCACAACTGTGTCTGGTGTATATTCATCTGCTTCAGATCCTGTGGTGGTGTCAACCGTGTCACACCATGCTGGTATGGTGGATACAATAGAAAGTGAAATTGGACGTCAGAGGGATGCTGATGAAATAAACAGCATTCAAGGAAACAAACATGTTCCTGATGATATTGATGTACCTAAAACTGAGAAAACAACCTCCGAGGTTCCTATTTTGCTGCATAGAAATAAGGCACCCAACAAATCAAAGGCTGCTGAGCAAGTTAAGCAGCCCGAACCTATAGAGTCCACTTTGCTAGAGGGTATTAACTCCTTTATTTGGTCTTTTTCCTTAATTTCAATTGGAGATTTTTCACTTTGCTATTGTTTGTAAAACAGTTGTCACATCTGAGGTTGCAACTCTCACTGTTAAAGCCAATTGTCAATTGCCTGCTGATTCAAATACTTCCAATGGTCAACATGTTACTTTTCCCACCCACTTCCAAGTCTCTGAAAACGGTTTAACTTTTGGAAGCTTTGATGCTAGTTTTGGTCTGGGAACAAAACACAATAATGTCACTAGTGCAGAGGTTACCTCTGGATGCCAAGCTGAAACTGCTGTAAGTAGTGATGAGCCTGTCGGAGAGCCATCTTCTAGGTTGGTAAACATTGGTTCTGAACTTCATGTTTTGTTTGATTTAATGTTTTTCTTTATCTAGAAATGTATGTAATGGTTCAAAATCATTTCATTTATCTCAATAATTAGTTTTGATGTGTTGGTGGTATGTTAGTTCTAATTTCATCCTTAGTTGATCAAGGCCTGATGTTCTGCCATTCAACTGTTCAGAAGAGTCAAAAGAATAGTTTTCGGTTGTATCTTTTGGTGAGATTGAACATGTTGGGTAAATACTGTAGTTTATAAATGCACCTAATTTGTCGTCCTTTTATAAATCTAAAGGGTGGGGACTTCTAAGCAGTATTCCTAGTTATCTATTTTGTTTCTTAATGTTTTAGATGTTATTGAGCTTTTTATGATTTCTGCAGAAGCCAAGGTATGTTATCAACTCTGGAAGGGGACAATGCTGATCAACTACAGTCTCCTCCCGACTTGGAGAAAGTGCCAGAACCAGAAGGCAATACTTCTTCTGATGCAAAGATGAAAGTTGATCAGTCAAATCCAGAAGTGCATTTGCACCCTGAAGGTAATCAGCGTGCCATTCCAAATTCCCCTAGCTATGGGGTTGGCTTAATGCCTGCATCCACAAGCCACCTAGCACAGTTTGATGGACCCGAGGCTTGGGCGCATGATGTTTCTTGCCTTGCAAACTTTTCTGTAAGCACTTCTTTTTTCCTATTGACCATCACATTTTCTGATTTAATTGATTACGTATCCAAATTTGGATTCATAGCACCTCCTTAGGTCGCTTATAGTGTGTGTTTTCTTCAGTTTACCGTTGAGGCTTAAGTGGCGTGGATATGGCAAGAAAAGTTATCAAACACTCCCATGAATTTCATAGAACTAACTTGTACTGTTTTTCCTTTACAATAGTGCGGTAAATTTTAGCCTATGCTTTGTGCTGTTATACATGTTCTTACACTTTATCTATCAAATTTGTAGGCTGGGAATTTCCCTGTTCCAGCTGGTACTTCACCACCACCTCTTCAGAGCTCCGTTGCTGCAGTCCCACAAGCAGTTCACCTTTTCCGTCAACCGTTTCCGCCTAATTACTTCCCTTATCCCCACTATCTGCCACCTTTTTATATGCATGCAATGCATCAATATTTGAACCTGACCGGGCTCCCTCAGCAACCTCCGGCTGGTAATCTATACATGCCGCCTGGAGCAGCTGCACCTGGGGTCAAGTTCCCTCTTCCACAGTTCAAGCCTGGAACTAATGCTGGAAACCCTGCTCACTTCACAATTCCATCGGGCTATGGTCCATCGACTCCACCTGTTGGTTTCAATTTATCTGTCCCTTCAGTGACCTCTGGAAACACTAGTGGCAAGGAGGATCTTACGGCATCACAATTGAAAGAAAATCATATATATACAACTGGACCATTGGTTGGTTTTGCTTTTCCATTTCCTTCTATATAAAACTTTCAGTTGGGTGGGTCGGGTTGGTTTTGGATCAGTCCAATTTTGGGATATAAAATTTTAGTTCATTTTGGGTTCGAGTTGGCCGGGTTTGGGTTGTAGACATTTTTTGGTGATTGTAGTTATGGGGCTGTTCTTTTAGCTTATATGCATACAGTGATATTCTACTTTCACTGTGTTTTTGTTAGCAATTAAGGTTTTTTTAACACAATGCTTTGGATATATATTTTTGCAGAATGAAGGTTCGGCTATCTGGATGGCTGCACCAGGGCAGGAGTTATCCAACTTGCCGGTTAATCCATTGTATAACATCTCCCTTCATGGCCAACAGCTTCCTTTCTCCCTGGCACAGGCTGGTCACGGTGCCAGTGCTGGACTTTTTCAGTCATCACAAACAATGGCTCCTTCCAATGTTTATACCCTGCTTCAACAGTCTCAAGCCATGGATGTTGCAGCTGCAGAAACTGCAGTCCCTGCATCCGGTGCTTATCAGCAGCCTCAACTCGCACAAATCAATTGGAACACTAATTACTAAACCCTTGAAATCTTACGACGAACCGACATAGAAATACATGGAGGGACTCGGGAACAGGTGAAACTCTGAACTGCTTTCTTTTGTGGGTGTAAATATTAAAGCCGTCTCAGATATATGTCTGCTGGAGAAATGTCTTTTGAAACTTAATATTCTCATGAGATGCTGACTGATTAGGAGGGGATTTGAAGAGATGAGATTGATAGATTAGGTGAGATTTCACCAAATTTTCCTTTCAATTATCCCACCTGTATATTAAATTTTGATTAGGGAGGAAAGTTGATACAAGCTGTAATGGGTATTTGACAAGCTTCTTATTGCTTTTGCTTTTAATTGATTGATGCTCATATATATGCCTAGTCAATTCGAGTCAAGTCATTTGTTTTTTTTACAAAAATCTAACCGATTTAAGTTCGAGTCGGAATGGAAAACTTACCCTAATGGCAGTGCACCAGACAGTTGCAAGAGAAAACCGAGCAATGCCGATACGAGAATTGCTGAAACTTTGTTTATGTCCCATTTGAACAACAAAACTCCAGGCAGATCCAACCATGGCATCAATGCTACCAAGAAGAAGATTGTGACCGGTGTTGTCTTCCACATTTCACACAATTCTTGTCCCGAACACTTCACACGACACAACATGCCGGATAACTTGTGACTTACGCAAGTGCAGTCCAGTTAGCTTCTTGTCGTAAATTAGACCATAGAATTTTGTTTACACCACTTGGGATTATCCATGCCATGGCTATACAGGCTCCGAAAGCATTGAACTCTAAATCCGACACGGTGGCCACTGCAACGCCTGCCGAAACAAACGGTAGATCCAATACCTGCAGAATGATGGTACAAGATAAAAACCAGACAATTGGAACGAACCGAAGGGTGTTCATGGAACAACTTTCAGTCACCTTTTTGAATGATATTGTTTTCCTAGACAGAATGAACTCTGTGACAACAATAGTTGGAGTGACTACAATTTTAACCATTTGGTAGAACACTAGGGGTGAGTAAAATTCGACTCGATTCGAAAAAAACGAATAACTCGATTCGAGACGAAAATACTCGACTTATTTTGAATCGACTCGAAATTTTATAGACTCGACTCGACTCGAAAAATTTCAAATAAAATTCGAGTTGTAAAATAGAAATTCAAATAACTTGAAATTTTTAGTAATTAAATAATTTATTTTTAAGTTTGAGATGAGTCTCTCAACTTTTTATGATATATGCATTGGTATATAAAAATACAAAGAAATATTACTATATATGAAAAATATACATACATATCTTATATGATTAGAGAAAGTCGTTTAAATTGGAATCAAGTCGTACTATAACATGATAAATAATTACAATTAAATATTTATAGGAACTTGAAAACTCGATTCGGACCGAAAAAATTTCAAATAAAGTTTGAGTTGTAAAATATGACTCGTCAACTCGAATAACTCGAAATTTTTTGACTCGACTCGACTCAATCGAATACTCACCCCTTTCAAAAGTGAGCTTAAATGGCGAGGAAAGTCGAATTAGTAACCGAATCGGTTCTTTTGGAATAGTTGATCTGAACTCGGATATGCAAACTTGTTATGTTTTTAGGCTGGTATCGGACTCTTTTTAGATTAAGAACTTTATAAACTTATTCGAGTCAAAAAAATTTTAAATAAAATTAAAATTTTACGTCATTAAAATTTTGTGAAAATTTAGATAATGAATTCAAATTTTTTTTTGGTATAAAAGTTAAAAATGCGTTAGGTACTAAGTAAAAAAAAACGATATTCTTTAATAGACAATTTATATAGATAATTGCCATTTTTATTTATTTATATAAATTTGAGTTATTTAGTATTTTATGATCCATCAGATTGCCCACGCAAACATCCTCATGAACCTGTTACTGTAGACCTGAAACCCGACATGTATCTGATTGAAACGAACCCGAACCCGAACCCGAGTCTGACCTGGCAAATAACTGATATTACCCGACTGAATCAACCCGAGACCTGATTTTACCCAACCTGTTTTGAACTCGACCTGTTTTGAACCCGACTTGTTTTGTACCCGACTTGTTTTGTACCCGACCTATTATTAACCTGAACTAATATTAACAAAACTTAATATTTACATGACAGATAATTAAATATACTATAATTTGATGAATTTAAAATATTAATAAATATAATTAAGCTTAAAAAAATAAAATTAGACATGAGAATTAGTATTTTATGATCCATCAGATTGCCCACGCAAACATCCTCATGAACATGGATGCCCTTCTAGAGATGTAAAAAGCTGAACCGACCTGAAAATCTGTCTGAAACTTGTTCGAGTCAGAACTTAGTTTAATCTAAGGATGTAATGATCCGAACTTGATCTGTATCCGATTGTTATTGATCCGAACCCGAGTTAGATCTGTTACTGTAGTAATCGAACCCGAACTGTATCCGACCGAGAATAACCTGAACTCGATTTTAACCTGTTACTGTAGACCTGAAACCCGACATGTATCCGATTGAAACGAACCCGAACCCGAATCCGAGTCTAACCTGGCAAATAACCGATATTACCCGACTGAATCAACCCGAGACCTGATTTTACCCAACCTGTTTTGAACTCGACCTGTTTTGAACCCGACTTGTTTTGTACCCGACCTATTATTAACCTGAACTAATATTAACAAAACTTAATATTTACATGACAGATAATTAAATATACTATAATTTGATGAATTTAAAATAATAATAAATATAATTAAGCTTAAAAAAATAAAATTAGACATGAGAATTAATATTTAAATATAGTATTACATATTTAATTAAATTAATTTAATTACTATTTTATTTAGTTTTAATATATTTAATTTTAATTATAATTTTAAATTAAATACATACATATATTAACTTATAAACAAATTAAATATATATATTAGTATACATTTAAGTATATATAATATATTATATATATATTTTGAACAAGCTAGAATGATTATAATAGTATTTGTTTTAGAATATAATCTCACCATTTAACATTGATGGCTCAATCACTCTACTGACATCTCTGGTGCTCGAACTCCTAACCTCTAGGAACAACAATCGTTCCTTTAATCACTTGGGATAGAGAGCTCGTGCTTAATATATATTATATATTAAAGTATATTATATATGTATTAAATTATATTATATACTATGTATATATTAATGTACATTATATACATATATTAATATATACATCTAATATATATTTATATATAAATAAATAAATATACATATTTTAGTGTATACATCTAATACATATCTTATATACATATATATAAGTATATATATTAATATATATATATTATATAAATATCATAATAAATATACATATATTTTTATTAAATATTTCAAGTCAAATTAATTTTAGTTTTAAAATAAATTCAAAATTAAAATTTTGAGAAAAAAAAATTGATTTTAGTGGAGGAATTTTTTATTAATGTGTTTTGAGGGAATTTTTGACTTTGGGAGAAGAGGGAATTTTTTATTTAATGTGTGGGGGGCGAAAATTTTTAACTTTGTGGGAAGGAAAAAAAATTTATTGGAGTGTTTTGATTTTTGGGGAGATTTTGATTTGGGGGAGGGAGGGGGGGAGAGAGATTGGTTTTGTAGGGATGGGGATTTGAGGGGATTAGGGTAATATATATATTTTACAATATATACCATAATACATATTATATTATATATATTATAAGTATATATATATAATATGTTATATAATATATATGTATTTATATATGTATATATAATATGTTATATATGTATATTATATATAATATATGTATATATTAAAAATAAATATGCATGTATGATGTATAATATATATAATACATATACATATAATATACATATATATTAATATATATAATATATATAACATTACATATTTATATTATTAACATACATTTGTATAATATACTAATGTATATTACACATGTGACATATTAAGTTATTAACGTGTATATATAATACATATGCTAAATTACTAATACTATATATTAATACATATATTAAAAATTAATATACATATTAACATGTATGATATATGTATAATATATTATATATACATATAACATACATATAGATTATAGCATACATGATACATATATATTAATATATACATGTATTATATATTAATGTATATATACATATACATAATTTATAATTACATATTGATATAACATATATATATGATATATATACATATATGCATGTATTATATACTATATATAGTGTAATGTATACCATATTTTAATCTATATTATAATTTTATTTTATATATATATAATATTAATTCATTTATAGTATTATTCCATAAATGATATTATGACATAAATAGTATTATTTATTATTTTAGTATTATTTTACTTCCAAAATTAATATTATTTCATATATATTATTAATCCATATATAGTATTATTATATTTTCAAAAATAATATAGTTCATTTATAATATTACTCCATATATAGTATATTTTCTACATATAGTATAAATTCCTTATATAATATTAATTTTATATATACTATTATTCTATTTATAGTATAAATTCTATATATTGTCTAAAATTTATTTTAATTTTTAAAATATATAAAACTATAGTATAATTATAAATTTATAATGTATTAAAGATAAATCTTTAATATTTTTAATTATTATTAAGTTATAATTTTTGTAATTTAGTTTTATAACTTACAAGTTATTTTTTTTGATTCGATTATTATTGATTTTTCTAATTTACTTTAATATTTATAATTTTTTATTTTTGTAATTTAGTCCTTACAAGTTAATGTTGATTTTTTTTAAATTTTAAAATTTAATCTTTAACTTTATGGTCTAGTATTTATTCGTTTTTTTCGTATTTATACAAAATCAAAATTAATAATTAAAATTACTATGAATATAAAATTAAAATTAATTCGACCTGAAATAAAACCGACTTGAAATGAATCCGACCTAAAATGCAACCAAACTGAAATGGATCCGACCTGAAATAAAACTGTCAATTATCTGATTTGGACCTGAATCGTTTGACCCGACCTAAAATGGACCCGACTTGAACCAGACTCGATCTAAAATAGACCTACACTCGACCCGAATCAAATCAAAACATTAAAGATTTTATCCGACCTAAAATTACCAGACTCTAAACCCGAGTAATTGTTTTTACATTCCTATGCCCTTCCGATCATTAATGGTCAAACAGAATAGCAAATTGCAAATCATGGTTCCTATCTATTTCTTGATTTTAATGGCAATTCTTGATTCCTCAGTCTTCTTCCTTGAAAGGACATTCCTTTAATCTTGGTGGGTATTTTTTTTTTATAAAAAAAATCTGTCTTGGAAATGGAGTTGGTTCCATATTCAAGTGAACCACAACCTAGGACATGTTCCAGAAGTCTTCCATGGCGAGACATGTTCCGATCTGCATCAAGGAGGAAACCCTCCCATCCCCAAGACACCAACGACGCTCCATCCTCGGCACAAAACGCCACCGACCCATTTTACAGAGACAGCTTCTCAGGTGATCCCGAGGTACGTTTAGCCCTTTACATAGCCATGGCTCATGCTGGTCTTGCCCTCACACTCTGCATCTTATACGGACTTGGCAAGCTCTTGCAAGAATATCTTAGGACAATTCAATGGGCAATTTTGTGTTCAATTCCTTTGAGAGGCATTCAAGAAGCCCTTGTTGAATTCTGGAGAGAACCTTTGAAATTAGGCCTTATTGAAACTGTTCTGGCTGTTCCTATTGCTATCTTTAAGGCTTTTATAGTTACCATTGTTGATATGAAGGATGTTTGTTTAAGGATACTTCTCAAAAGACCAAAATCTAGACTTTCAGGTCGGAATAAAAGCACATTTTCAAAGCTAATGAAGTGGCTTGTCTCGTTTTCTGTTTTTCTTATTGTCTATGAGACAGTTGGCAGTTTTGGGTCATTGTTAATCATCTTGTTGGGTTTCAAGGTTAGCAATAAAAATGTGGATTCAACAATGTCTGCTGTTTCATCTTTTAGGAGCACTCCTTTCAGAAGGAGTGCAATTAGTGCTTATTTTACTAATGGGGTATTGAAAAGGTTGGATTCCATTGTGGCAATTGGATTGATGATTGGTATGATTGTGGGGTTTATTGCTGGAGCTACTTTTTTCTCGTATAAGATTGGTGTCGAGGGAAAAGATATGGTGATTGCAGCGAAATCTCGAATGCGGGAGAGTGATTATGCCGAGAAAATCGGGCTTAAACAATGGATAGAAGAGAATGATGTCCCTGGATTGGTGGATAAGTACTCTACACAGTTTTATCAAACAGTTTCTGAACAGATTGATAGTTTGGCAATGCAGTATAATATGACTGAATTTGTGACTGGAATCAAGCATTTTGTGATTACTTCAATGGATGATAGTTCATCAGGGGAAGCAACGGCTCTGATAAACCCTTCTCCTTTCACTGAGATGGTTTTGAGGTTGAGGGAGAGCCTTAGAAACGGTCAATGGGGAGAAGTTTACACAGAGGTCGATTTGATTTTCCGAGAACTAATAATCACACGGTTGGATTTGATTGAGAAGGCTAAAGGGTTTGCTGTTAAAGGCGCAAGTGTTTCACAAAGGATGTTTGCAAGTGGTGCAAAAGTCATATTTACCATTGCAAATTCCATCATCACTGGAGCTGCTGAGGTCTTGAACTTTCTATCTCAGTTGATAGTGTTCTTTTGGGTTCTTTATTACCTCGTCACATCGGAATCCGGTGGGGTCACGGAACAGGTTATGGCTATGATTCCGATATCAGAAACGGCTCGTGTTCGATGTGTTGAAGTTCTCGACCGTGCTGTTTCTGGTGTGTTTTTGGCTACAGCTCAGATTGCATTCTTTCAAGGGTGTCTCACATGGATTCTATTCAGACTGTTTAACATACACTTTGTGTATATGTCAACAATGCTTGCTCTCGTTAGCCCATTGTTGCCTATATTTCCGTCATGGTTCGCGACGATTCCGGCAGCTGTGGAACTACTGCTGGATGGTAGATACATAGTAGCTATGACGTTGTCCATGATTCACATTTTGATGATGGATTATGGTGCTTCCGAAATTCAAGAGAACATGCCTGGTTACAGTGTAACTCTTACAGCACTAAGCATCATTGGTGGAATGACATTGTTCCCTTCGGCACTTGAGGTAACCTATATTAGTCCGATTCTTTATTTTCCTTGAAGTATCCATGTCCGACATTTGTATCACTTGCCTATTCGGACATTTTCGCTAATATGATCCTTCAGATTACTCTTAATACCAATATCCAATATGTTTCTTGAAAAGAAAGATTAAGCACTCTCATTGAACACACATGACACCTCATCCTCCAAGTAATATATCCCGTTGCCGTTGCCGTTGCCGGATTGTTTTTTGTTTTCACAGTCGGCCATTGAATAAATCTGTTTCCTTGTTCACAGGGAGCAATTATGGGGCCATTGATCACCACTGTTGTGATTGCTTTAAAGGATCTGTATGCTGAGTTTGTCTTGGAAGAAGCAAAGAAAGAATAGAAGAAAGTGGCATATCTGCTGTCTGCTTTAACCTGCATCATTACTTTGTTTTATTCAGTTTATTTGTTTATTTATAGTGATATATAGATTGGCTTTCGGCACCAGGACAGTGTTTCTCCTCGTGAAAAACAATATATGGCAATCATTGTGCATACCTACATTTTTTCTGTCCTGTTAATAGCAGGAAACCGTTGAGATAGAATGTCCGAAATTGACATTTGAACCGAAGATGACTTTAATTGATCTGTCACGTGAATTGTCTTTTCTCGTATCTTGTTTTAGATCATTGTATGAATAGATTTAGCTAAAGTGTGGCGAGCTATCTCACCTATCTTTATCTCACCTATCTTTTGAGAAGAGGGTAATGACACACTAAGTTGCACTTAGAAAGATGTACATTTTTTATATAAATTATATGTAGCGGTCAAAACTAAACGTTAAATTATAATCAATATATTCAAAATTTGTCACAAAAAAGACAAACTGAATAGTCATCCCTGAACTTATTTTGCTGGTAACTGATACGGTCAGTCTCTAAACTTATTTTGCTGGTCTAATCCAAGTTGTCTCCGAGGTGTTCACGTTTCCGTAATAGACCTGTTTCGAAGCTTCATCCCAATATGCCTGGAGAAAAGAGAACGATCGCTCATAAAGGATGAAATTCGGACCAGAAATTCGACGAGCAAAATGAGAACACAGCATGACCATTAGTTGACAACTTATAGAAAATAAATCGGTGTTGGTCCTACGACACATCTTTGAAGCCACTTGGAAGTGTGTGTTAAGGTCCCAAGTTACAGATCGAGTTCACTGGGAGATTTAACGAAATCGTCGGAAGCATTTGCCTTCCATTTATTACTACTCCTAGAACATCATATGGTGATTGATAACACAGCTCATCAAAGAGTGACTGAAACCTCTCAGTTCATCAAAGGGAGATTGAAACCTCACGGCTTGTTAAATAGAGGTTACATAACTTGCTTGAATAGAGGTTTCAGTCTCCCCTATGAGATGAATTATCAATCGTCATAGGTCGGTGCATGAATAGTAATAAAGGGAAGGAGGTCGCTTCCAACGTTCACATTAATCACCCACTGACTTAACCACGTATCCCAGGACCGTAACAACGTGTTTCAGCTAATTATGCAAATAAGTAGCAACTACAGAAGCAATGCTCCTTTACCTGCCATCCGGAAGGGAGACCTCTAGAGAGTTTATCTAAATCATGTTGTTGGTTTCCATCAAGAAGTGCCTCTGAGGATGTCTCTGTGGATTCTTTGGCCTTTTGTGCTCTTCTCCGCTTTACTTTTTCACGCCTATGATCATTATCAAGAACAAAGCGTATAAGAAAGGCGGGGACACTAACACATTAAGTAAAAAATTGAGTAGCTAATGCAATTTTATTACATACCAATCACCACCCAAAGGCTGGAAATTTGCATTATCTTTAGCCTCTCCACTGGCAAGTTGCTGGGCATGCCATTCCTGAAATCAAAGAAGAGCAAGTCACAGGGACCAGTGAAAATGATATAAACAATTATCTAATAAAGGTTCATTTTAGAGACCTCTATCTCCCGTTGTCGCTTCTTTTCTAATAACTCGTAAGCATTTTCAGGCTCGTCTTCTGCATTCTCTTGCAACTCCTCTTTGGCAGCTCTCCACTAATAAAGAAAAGCATTAATTCTACTAATTAAAAAAAAAAACAAGATAAACGATAGAAATCTCCATAGTAACAGGAAATTCTCTATACCTTGTCCACCAAAGAGGAGACCTTCTTATTAGACCTCAAGGAGGATGCCACAGCAACTGTCTTCTTTTTAGTTCGTGCAGCTGAAAAAAAAGAGATGTCATATCATTAGTAAATCAATTTCAGTAAAGCATGTGACAACTGTCGGTAAGTTTTACGGGTCACAAATGAAGCTACAAGTCAAGCAATTTCTAGGGATCAACCGCTCTGATAAACAAATATTCATTTGGTTGAATCTATCAGCTTATGCCCATCATATTTTATAAATATTTAATTGATACGTAACATTTATAGACAAAAATTATACCTTTAGGTTGAACCTTTGGAGCTGATGATGAAGTTGCAGCTGCCATAGATGCAGCAGCGACGGCAGCAGAACTTTCTTTAACAGAAACAGTTGCAGGAGCTTCAATAGTAGCAGAAGTAGAAGAGCTCCCCACTGATGCTACCTCAGTCTTCTCATTAACAGTAAGATCATCAGCCCTCAGACCAGATCCAACTTGATTTGAGGCAATAGTATTAGAACAGATAGTACCCACTTCACTATGCAACTGAAAAGATTCAGTACCACCAGCTATAGGGACCGGAGATGTGCTCCTACCTTGAAGATCATAAAATATTACAGGTTCAACAGAGTTAACAGAAACTGATGCACTTTCAATGTACGTGTTTGGAACTGCTTGATAGTAAACTGATGCTTGGGGTAAAGCAATTTGAGATCCATCAGCACGTCCATAGAAACCAACAGGAATTTGATTAACCGCGTGTCCATAATACTGGTAACTGGGATCAGAATAGGTTAGGTTGTACTGTTCTGCATAAGTGAGATGCGTGGTCTCTATATGAGATGGGGCAAGAGGGTATGGATGTTCCTCATTAGGCGGAGGTAGAGGAACTTGTTCATTATCAGGAGGAGGTGGTGGAATTTCTTCCGTATCAGGAGGAGGTGGAGGAATCCACTCCTCATTTGGAGGTGGCAGAACAACTGAGTAATCAGCAGAAGGCTTTAGTTGCTCTAGAGTGTTGGGAGGCACATCTATGAGTGCCAATGTGCTAGGCGGTATTACATCTTCAACTTCCATGTCCACATCCATATCATCATCCTCTCTGACATGGACTTCGGTCTTAGAGTTATCTCCGGAATGAGTATCTCCATCTACCAGTTCACCTTCTTCAACTTCACGTTCACATCGTTCACTAGGTGAACCAAAAGAAGGAACACCAACCATATGGACAGCATTACTGGAGGGAACTTGATTATTTACTCCACTACTGCCTACTGTTAATGCAGCATCATTAGAAGAAACATAAGAAGTGTCAGGTGCATAAGTAATTGTATTGATATCCTCTCCATCCGCTTCAACTTCGTTGTATGAACCTTCTTGTATCCCAACCTTTTCTTCAAAAGAGTCAGGAGCTTCTTCAGCCTCTTCCATGATAGCTGATTTTGCAAGCTGGTAAATTTTATCATTAATAACGCCTTCAAGCTGCTTTAGTTGCCTTTCACAGTGTGTCCAAAATGGTGATAAAGATGATCCATATGAAAGCAACGATTTGATATCCGAAAGTCTAATCTCAACCTCTAAAATGCATTTAGACATCCAGCCAGGACCCTGCAGATTGTCTTCGGAGCTGAAAATATTTTCATATTAGAATCACAACTAACAAATAACAATGAAAACTAAAGAAATTTAGGTCTTCCACTTTAAACAAAAGAAATAGTAAAAATATATTGGCTGCAATTAATAGCATATAAAACTAATAACGGATGAACGAAAGCAATTAAATATTCCTTACACTTTTAGTAACTTCAGTCTCTCTAGTAAACGCTCCCCTTGCCTTAAAAGATGAATAGAGAGATCAATCCCTGTTCTATTATCATCACTAGCAAGCAAATCATGTGTAGAGTTTCCGGAGTGATCTAAACTCCCACCAACCAAACAAGGATCAACAGCATCTAAGCTACTTTGAAAATCACTTCTACTGGCATCATAGATTTTTTCCTTCAGAGCTTCATTTTTGCATCCTTCATCATGCTCATCTAACGCAGGCTCGTTGTCATACACCTTACTTTGAAGAATCACATTGTCACCAACTGATTGAACACTTACAGTTGAATTCAAATCATGTGCATCCACTTGAGCAACCTCCATATCTTCAACAATAGGTGCTTTCAGGTGTGAAGTAGATTGGTTTATCTGATTCAAAACAGTAGGCACCTCCCATGAAGTTTCACCAGTTTCAGTGTTCCAGTAGTAATATTGATTACTCTCTTCATGCATTACAATCCTCCAGTCCGAACCCACATCTTGAGTGACCTGTACTTCAGAAGTTCCAGCAACAGAATCTTGTTCGGTAGAATCATTCTTGACTGATTCATTTGTGACATAAATATCTCCTTTGTTATCAACGCCTACCAAGTTGTGGATAGAGTTTGGAGTAGAATCTTTATCTATGTTCTTCTGATTGGCCTTTAGAGTATCAAGACTTTCACCCGCATCAGCTTCTGTATCTTTGCAGGTCTCACTTAGGGGGGCCTTAACCTTAACAAAAGTACGCAATGAGGACGTAAATGAAAACCATATGGCATTTCAAATTAACAAGTTACTAATCTAACCCACAATGCTCCCACATTATTTTTAGTTAAATGGGTAATTCCAATTATAAATCAAAGATTTACAAAATAGAAAGAATAAAGCTTGGACTGCAGCATACAGAGCCAATTCCCACCTGGGCCTACTACAAAGCATAATTTCAAAAGAAAACAAAAACAAAGAGAGGGTGTTTGGTTCGTGTTATCTCTGGCATAAAATTAAGGTGATTTATTCGCAAACATTATTGGCAAGCCGTAATCTAATATTACAGGTGAGGTGTAATATAGGGTGTAATCTCATAACACTCCATTCCATCCATAATCTAAGATTGCGGACTAAATCTTAGATTTTGGTTCAATTTATCCTTTATTTTTATTATTTAATTAATTTAGTCCATTTTTCCAAATAAAGTTTAAGTCTAATTAAAAATAAAAAATCTCTAATGTTTTATTTATTAATTAAGATTATAATTTTTCATGTAAAATTATAACAAAATCCCCTATCACTTAAACCCAAAACTCAATAAAAGAAATAACTTGATCGATATAAACAAACCAAGAGAGTATTTATGTTATTTGATAGTTCACACTTGACACCATATAAAAACATATCATAAACGAAAGACAAATATATTAATAATTTAATATTAACATATTAGATTATATATAATCTAATATGTTTTATTTATTTATTTTTACTTTTTAATAAATTATCTATATTTTATATTTTTTGAACAATTCAATTCTGTGTTTTTTTTATAAACTTAAATATGTCAAAATATTAAAAGAACCAGTTTTATTTATAAAAAAAAATTGTAACAAGGACAATCTAATAAAATGTACTTCTAGGTAATCTTACATCCCCAAACAAACAACATAATCTTACATTCTAGCAAATTAATTAAACAAGGTAATATAAGATTACCGGAAATCCTATTCTGGAAACAATTTCTAGCCGTAATCTTACATTCCGTGAACCAATCACATGCAAAGGAATCCAAAATTACCTGGTCATCATGGTCAGATAAGGAACCATTCAAAGTAGCACGCTCTTGTCTTTTATCCAACTCCTCATCCAACTCATCATCACTATACTGGCCAAGTAAAAGCAAAGGATTTGGTGGTGGTTGATCTGAAGACACAACATTAATATGTTAAATCTTTAAACAACAATTTATACTTAATGCTTTCATTATATCTAAACCTTAAAAATAAGCTGAGGTAACAGCTTCCATAAACAAGAACAAATAAATTAAAGGCTGAACAAATTCTATGATAAATTTATAGATGCATAAGAAGCATTCTATGAGCAATTCTTGATGGCCTCCTGTAGCAAATCAAAGAAAATATGTCAGTGGTGGCATAATGGAAATAAAGCCAAGAGACATACGAACCGAGATAAAATAAATTCCAGAAGAAATCTGCAAAATGCTTGGATGCAGCGAAATAGAGCATAACAGATTGGGACTCGTTCAAATTATCACATTGATCGGACCCAATCAGTTCCGTATGAATGTTCCCAAGACCACAGCTGACACCTACAATCTGAAAACAAATTCTGGGGCAAACAACATATGTCTGGCATAGATTCCAATTCCACCAAAATAATGATCATCACTCATGAAGTCATGCTCTCTCTACATAGTCCTTTTGAAGAAAACTGACGGAACCCACCTGAAGAAGATTGTGAATTGGGCAACCCAGTAAGATGTTTCAGTTCCCCATCAATTTCTTCATGCATTGAGGAGCCACCCAAATCTTCTAAAAATTACAATAAATTAAACCAAAGGTTAAAACAGAATCAATCTATATTCTTATTACTTTTCAATAGCTCTAAATTAGCTTATTCAACTGATATCCGTTTCTGATTTACGAGAAAACATTAAAAGCACAATCTTTCTCAACTACAAAAAAACGATGAAAATATAAATTTATTTTTCTACACCCGTGGTACTAAGTAAATCATTCAACAGTTTATACGGTGATTATGTATCCTGAGACAAAAGATTACCAGAGGGTTCCGCAAAGAGATCGAGCTTAACACGGCGGCCGGCGTTGCCCATAGCAGCTAAACGACGCTCTTTCCTCTTCCCCATGGATTTGATTATGGAGTCTGATTCAAGTATAACACTTTTTAGTATATAAAATTTTAATAGAGTTTCTTCTTTGATTTGGAGAAATTAATTTATGGATTTTCCTTGAGCTTTTTTTTTAGATTTTGAATCCTAGAGGTATTATGGCTATGAAAGCCGAAAGGTGTCGCTGGGTTTTATTTTGCTCCCCTATCCCTAAACGGGTATACGACACCGTTTGTTGTCTATACTTCCAATTCAAGGGGAAGCCGCCACGATCTCCATAAAATCGTATCGATTTTGAGATCCATTAATTAATCGAGTATTTATATTTAAATTATCTTATTTTACATATATTCAAATTTTAATATTTATTTTAATATAAAAATATCTTTCTATATAATAAATAATATGTCCATCGATTTTCTTGATAATTGTTTGAATATTAAAAAGTATATTTGTGTAGGGATGTGTATACTTGGATCAAAATTCATTTTAATATTTGTTTTTTTAAAAAATAAAATATTAAGCACCGATTAAAACAAAAAATACTTTATACACCTATTTAAAAATAAAAATAAAATTTAAGCACTTTTTCCCCTATTAAGCACTTCTTTAATATTTTCTTTATTAACCATTTGTATGTTTTGTAATTATATTTGAGAATAGAATATAATCATTAATAATTAATAATTTTATTTGGATACATACATACATACAAAAAAAAACTTGGGTTCTCAAGACAACAATATGGATAAAAATACTCAAACAGTTGTGTTCTGTAACTAAAAATACTGGGTTTTCGGATAGTAAAGTACCTACAGATTATGTTAATTGATTGTACAAATCCTGCAACACAGATAGGTGACTCAGTTCCCCTCTCTAATATTCGATAAATTGGAATTTGCTCATCGAAAAAAGCAACAATAGATTACAAGCAAACCTGCCAACTAATATCTAAAAAGTACATATTGGTACAAGACAAATACCTACATGTTTTTGTGTTCCATGTAGAGATTATTACATCTTGTAGGGTCAGGTTTGGACCTCTTGACCGGCGGATTGAGTTTCATCTTTCTCAGCATCGCCGCCTTCATCTTCGTCGTCGGCTTCATCCGCGAGTTTTGTAAGCTCTTCCTGGATCATGAGCTTGATCGATGACTTCCTCGGGGTGAGGTCGGTATTGAAATGTTGTGCTGAAAGGAAAGTTGAATCTCCATTAGGACACATTGCATATATGAAAAGTCTACACATCCTACAAATGAGGCTATCACTCCCTTAAAGCAAGCATTTTAGGCTCCAAAATCCAAATCAAGGTGCACTCAAAATTTGACAATGAAATTTAAAAGGGAAATCGTTACTATGACTTCCTTATCAGACAGATTGAAATTAGCCATTGAAAAACATGGCTTCAGAATAGAACAGTTAGAAGAACAAGTACAGAGTGAAAGATGCATACCAAGAAGCTTCAGAATGTCAGTGAATGTAGCCTGCAGATTAATACAGTTTATGTTAGCAAGAACATTGAAAATAGTATCTATGATGAAATGAAAACATGGGAGAAAGACTCAAATTCCTTTAAGCAAAAAGAAACCGGAAATGAAATGAATTGAGATGAAACTTAGAAATGCTTGAGATCCTTATCAGTGCATCACACTCAATGAAACAGCAAAGAATGTTTGGTTTTGAAGGGGAATCCCCAAAATACCCCCCCCCCCCCTCATCCTAAATTCCCCAAACTAGCACCCCAAAGTCTATATTTCCCAGACTAGCACCATTATGGTGAACTCGCCGCACAAGCACAGCAAGTTTAAGAAAAGACTTTTGGGTGCTACTTTGGGGAATTTAGGATGTAGGGGGGCTATTTTGTTGATTCACCCTGGTTTTGAGGTGATAAAATGAGACCATATGGTCTTGGCAGTTAATGACCCTCAGAGATAATCCTTTCCAATTAAGGAAGGCTGTGGATATTACAATTATTATCCATGGATATACAATTTAACACTGAACTAAGCCCTGATAACCCGACTATCTAATTCACATACCAAAATAGTCTTAGTTGGGACCAGACCAAAAAAAATCTAGTAAAGGATGCAGTTATTCTAGTAGTAGTATATTCATAGCAGATCTTACCGTATTGAAATCTACTTCCTTAAGAATTTTACAAATTGTATCCCTTAGTTCACGATCACTTGGCTTCAGTTTCTGCTCTTTAGCTTTGTTCTTCCCCTTTCTAGCTCTATTGCCTTAAAAGATACAGAAAAAGGTATCACCATAAACACTCATAACCAAAAGCCAATCTTACAAATTTGGCCATGAGAAACAATCGTTCAAATTCCTAGGCAAAAGGTATCAACAGAAAACAGAAAGAGGAGGCCAATATCTTACTGGTTTTCTCCTTGGAGGCAGATTTCGCTGGTGTAGAGGGCTTCTCCTTGGTGAGTTTTTCAGGTTTCTTCCTTGAAGACACCTTAGGACTTTCGTCACTATCATCATCGACCTTTGAATTTTTAGCTGATGATGTTTTGGGGGTTCTTTTCTGCGGGATAGACCTTTTGGGAGTTGTGACTTTCTTGGTTTTAGCTTTTCCAGCTGACTCCTGCTTTCTGGGTGATACTTTTAAACTCCTTTTCTTCTTCTTTGAATTTTCTTCAGATTCTTCTTCAGTTTCATTTTTCTCCTCGCTTTCAGAATCCTTGGGCATCTCGTCCTCAGATTTTTCTGCATCTGCATCTCCATTTTCATTTTTCTCTTCTTCATTCTGTTCCTTTTCCTCTTCCTTTTCTTCCTCTTCTTCAGATTCATCCTCTGAATCAGGAGTGTTCTTTTGCCCTGATTTTGGAGTATCCTCACTCTTTGTTCGACTCTGCATAATAAAAGTTCTAATGGTTAAACAAATATCAGGTTTCTGATGTCAACAAGGAAGAAATGATACCTTTTTCGATTGTTTAGATGCAGTTTCAGACTTTGAAGCCCTTTTGCGCTTTTTACCCTTACTTGACTGGAAAAAAACACACACTTTAGGTTAGAAATAATAAGCATGCAAAAATGAAACTTTAGCAAAAGCAGTAGGTAAAAATGAACCTGTTCTTTTTCTGCAAGTAGAACAGTAGTAGTAGCATGAGGGGACACCAAAAAGTCTATCAGCGTTGTGATGATATCTTCCTGCATGTCCATTTTAGGCTTTATTAACACTGCTTATAGAAATTCAATTTCTTCAATAACAAAATTAGCATTTTGTTCAAGACTATAAATAAGTTCTCATTTAAATTACACTCAACTTCTGCAGTGGTACTACTTTCCATGTTACGAATAAGTTATTCGTAAAACTAATCAAATAAATGAGGTTTTCTCAGCTGAAGACAACAAAACCTTAGCTTTACGAAAAGAAGAATAAAAAAGAAAGGAAAAAGATTAATCATAATTCCATAACCTTACGTAAATACATGTTTTGCCTACCCTACATTTTACTGCACACTAGGTGAGAAAAGAACCCACCAGACGAGTCTTAGTAGGGTTCCTAGAGACCATTTACATGAATATTGAATAACTAACTAGTAAAGAAAGTGCTCTCAACCAATCAAACTGACTAGCTATTATTTCCTTGACAACTAAAGCACGAAATACAGTAGTACAACAAACCTTCCTTGTAGTAGCCTTCATAACTGGTATGTCAAGCACATCACAGAACTCCAATAACTTCTCTTTATTAAACTTGTCCAACTTCTCTTTTACTTTACTTTTTTGCTTTTCCTGCTATTATCAGAACATTTTAATGAAATAAGCTCAAAAAAAAAACTACTATAGTGCACTAATATCAGCCACATAGGCAACTTAAACAAGTAGAAAAACCACAAGCCTCCTAAAAGGTTTAAAGCCCGGAAATCCAATTTCTAGAGAAAAATCAATCATATGTGAAAAAATATAGCTTCATAGTTTTATAATCATCTTACCTCATTATCATGCCACACAAAACCAGAAAATCTGGAAATATTACTCTTAATCTGAACAGCCTGCAAAGTGCAAGGAATATGAGTAAACTGAAAGCAAAACCAGCAAAGTACTACTGCAGCAACCCAGAACCATCCAATTATTGTTTCTTTGCAATGAATTGTGCCCGTAGTCAAGTACGGTACACATGCATCGCTGTAGACTATGTTAATGTGTTTTTACAAGCCGGTACCCGATAAGCCCATATCATCAAAGCAAGAGGATGAAACAACATATTGGAAATGCTAGGTAGTAACATACAAAAAATTTGACAGCAATTACATTACCTTCCCTCTCCTTCCAAAGAGAACAGTATGAAGCAGTCTGAAAGTGTCATCGGTCTTCCGCCTAGACAACTTGAATGACACTGTAGAAGATGACATAGCAGATGTCATTTCAATCAACTCGTGGTTCTAAACTATTATCAAATAACAAACATATCTGATTTTAAAGGAAAAAGAATATCAATACACATTAAAGGAACTTCATAGAAATAAGTAAGGCTAAGAGATGAGAAAAATTAAAGTAAAGAAGCAGCATCCTCAGATGTTTTCTTGACAATGCAAACACTATGAAGTCAATTACGAATAACATTCGGAGAAATGAGCTGATTAAGGTTTACAAATAGAGCATCATACAAAGCCATTTTAGGATATTTTGTATAACAGACCAATAATTTGAATGATATAAGAACTAGAGAACACACCATTAGGAATATCTTTAAGTGGAGTACCCTTGCCCTGAAATTGCCAAAGCAACCAATTAATCTCTAACACGCCACCAAAATAGGGACTTAAACATCTAAATTGTAAGAAAATGATAGCCAGGAAAAACAGAGAGGGGGAACCTTTTCAATTTGGAATTCCTTAGAACCTCTTTCAATAGATGCAACAAGTCTTTCAACAGATTTTCGCTCACGCACAGGTCGATCAGTGACAGGAGTTCTTTGTTCTGGCTCCTTCTCCTCTGACTTTTTTGTTTTCCCTTTAACTTTCTCCTCAGTTTTTTTAACTTTCCTATGCTTCTTTGAAGCATTTTCCTCCTCACTTTCTTCATCCTTCTCTTCATGTTCCTCTTCCTCTTCTCCTTTCAACTCTTCTTCGGCCTTCTCTTCCTCTTCTTCTTTCAACTCTTCTTCAGCCTTCTCTTCCTCTTCTTCTTTCATCTCTTCTTCAGCCTTCTCATCTTGTTCCTCTTCATCTTCTTTCAACTCGTCCGCTTTCTCGTCCTCCTCATCTTTGTTTTCCTCCTCAACTTTCTTGACATCTTCTTTTGCGCCACTTTCTTCTTCCATTGCATCAGTTTTAGGTTCCTCCTTTGCTTCACTTTCCACTTCTTTGCTTTCCTTGTTTTCCTTGACCTGTTGGTCTTCATCCATCTTCTCAGTCTCAACTTTCTCATCACTTTTCGTATCTTCTTCCATTTCCTTTACCCCATTATCTTCTTCCCCTCTTTTCTCAGATACAACTTCAACAGATTTTTCTGGAAGAGTAGTCCCATTAGCCACAGGGACTTCAGTCTTCGTTTCTTCTTCACCCATATTCAAACCAATTCAAAGTAAATGTTTTACTCTGTTTTCTCTAGCCTTCTAAAGTTGTAGGATGGAATAACAGTATAGCTTCAAAACAAAATAGAAAAAAAAGTACAGTAATAATAATGACAAAATAAAACAATTAATGACACACAAAACAACAGAAACATTAAGCAGACACTACAACACTCAGCAACAAACACCATAACCCCCACTAAAGTAATAATTACTCCATTGCAGTCTTTTCACATAGCAAAAAAATGTCTTTTTTTCACACACAATAAAGTTATCCTAAGCTTCCCAAGAAATCAATCAGTAAAAGGTTGTAACCAAGAAAAAGTATTGCACTCTCAATATAGGGGGTGCTACAAGAAACATTCAAATTAAAGTGAGAAAAATATTTTCACTAAAAATTGTTACAGTGAAGTAGACAGTGGAGAAAGCCTCACACAACAAGAGAAAAATAAAGCATTAACAGACTCGAATTGCAGTATTAGAGATCCGAAAGACTGCAACAAGTTAAAAAAATAAAGAAAATCCCAAAGTTGACCCATAAGAACTAATTACTTTTTGGTTCCTTGAGGAGGACAAGAAAGAAAATTATAAATCACGTATAAATCACAGTTTAACAACCCTAAAACCAAGTCTGTAAAGCATAATTTAATAAGTTTCTCGATTTAGACAGGGGAGAACCCTAAATCTAACAATTGAAAACTCTTCAATTTTCAAATTTGAAAGCAGCAAAACTAAACCTTAAGTTTTCCCACAAAAACTACTAAAAGAAGCCAAAATTTTACAATTTCCAAAAACATAAACAACCAAAGCAAATCTCACCAGCAAAAGAAAATTTCCAAAGGTTAAAACAAAGAAATTGAGGAGTAATTACCAGACATGAACAGAAAATCGAAAAATTAGAAGAGAAAACTTCCAGACTTACAGTGATTCACGAACTTTGTCCTCGTTCAAAAGGCGGACAGAGAGCAGAGTGTTTAAAGTGTGGATTTTCAACTTTATTTAGAACATATTTTAGTTTTGGGATACAGATTAAATTTGGTTCATTTTTTTTTTCAAATTCCGGACTTGAAACCCGGATTTCAAATGCAGTTAAATTACATGTCGGACGGGATCTTGTCCGAAAGCTGGGCGAAATTCAAGATGAGATGTAATGCACGACTCTGATCCTTTCCCTACTGTGTAATGAAAATCCAATGGCTGAGAATTTTTTTCGGAAGTATACTGGAAGTTGCGGGGTCCACGTTTTTGGGTCTGCTGGTGGGGACCTATTTCGTGAAAGAAATTCGTGGGCTGATTGATAGTTGATACCGGGTGGTTTCCATTCTCCTTTTCTCTATTTTTATTGAAAATAATTCTAATTATATTAGGTTAATTTCGGGAGAAATAAATAAATAAATAAAGGTAATAAATGATAAATAAATCCTTTTTTCGAGCGTCCATACTTATATCTATCTCACCGTCTAACATCTCATACGTCGTTTGTTTATCGTTAAACGGTAAACGACGTATACCTCGTTTACCAATATCCTCTACTGATTTACTTTTTAGTTATCGATTAAAAGCTCAATCAGTCTATTTTTATTATTATTGTTATTTATACGTCGATTGAACAATAAATGATTTATTAAATAATATTTTTTTAATTTATTATAAAAAATTAATTTTAATTAAAAATAAAATTGAAGTATTAAAGTGAACTATAAAAACATTGGCCACAAAATCTAAAAAATATATATTTGATAATTTTTTAATAGTTAAGCCTAATTTATAAATAATTTTCTAAAAATTTTATCCTAAAATCAATTTTGAGTATTAGGGTTTTTAATTTTGTGTATAACTCTCCACATAATTTAATTCAAAATACCAGCTAAAAAAGAATGAGGTTCCAAAGCATTCTTTTTGGCTTCTATTTATATATTCCGTAACGTTCTCCTTTTTTTATAATTTTGTTTTGGATCGATCCGCTGATTTTCGTTGATCCTCTCTTTCCGGGCTTTGTTGCCCTCTCGCCATTGAAATCCGTGATCTTTAGTATGCTATGAACTCATCTTCAGTGCACACCACTTCTTCACTCCACGAACAAGAAGATGAGTGGGGTATATGATCTCTTTCTGGTTTCTTATTAGGAAAATTCTGATTAATTGGAGAATTTTGGATCTTTAGCTAAAAATCAAAATTTTAGGGTTTCTTATTTAATTTGTAGACGTGTTTTTCTAAACTATACTGATATGTGGGAGAATTGGGTCTTCGAGTCGATTATCAATAGAAAGCAGTTGCTTTGTGGGTATCATTAGCTGTGAATATTGGGATACATCTGGCATTGTAATTATCTGTTTTAATTCTATTTCTTTGTTGATTTTCTTCTGGTATTATAATTATCTGTTTTAATTCTAATTCTATTATGGTTTCTTGTTTGTATTCTTCTTTATTGCTTTAGTTAGTATCCTATTGCCTTTGCACAGAATGTGATGATCATGTCAAAAGAAAGCCTGTTTATATTTGCTGTTGGTTACCTTGCATAAGTTCATGAAGCTTTAGTTGTTCATTGCTATTTGATTGCCTTTGGTTCTAGAGCAAGATGATAGTAAAAACAGATGCAATTGTGTTTAACTCCTCGCTTTCAAGTTTGCTATTACTTGGCATTCTGATTCCTGTCTCTTGTGTATGTATATGCTGCTGATTTTTTCTGGCTTCCATTACTTTGTCGACATAATTTAAAGACGGTCGTGTTACTGGCCTCTTGTAAAGGGTTGTCTCTTAGGATTACAGAGAACCTGTTGCTGCTATTTTCTAATGTTATGAGTAGAGAGGGCGAGAGTTTCCATGTAACACGACCGTCTTTAAATTATGTCGAAGATACTAATCTTATGAAGTTATATGTTAATGTTATGGAATGGAACATTGTTCATTTTTATTTCCTTTTCTTTAGAGAAAAGAAGTACATTGAAATTGATTATCCCGAGCTTTCTTATATTGATCCATTTACTTTTTATTTTTAGACACTGATGGATTCGTGATTCCGAGTTTGGGAATTGAAGAACCGGATATAATTAAATCAGACACTTCAGATGTAGAAACATCAAAACCTCATTCGCAGCAGGTCAATTGCAAATATATATACCTTTAAATGTTAATATGTGGACTTGTTTGAAGCTTTTTGTCTTGTTGACAGAGACATGTTTATATTTTGGTTTGTGCAGGCGAAGAAAGAAGAAAACATTTACTTGGGACCGCATGGTGCTCCGCCATCACAATCAAGGCAGCAGGAGCCGAATCTGTCCAGTCGTAAGCACCGGTTTAAACAAAAACTAAAAGAAGCTGATGGAAGGAACGGTGGGACAGGGCAGGAGAACAAGGTGGAAATTTTAAAAGAGCTTGTAGGCGGTGGGAAAGCAAGCCCCAACATGTCCAAGGGTTCCCCCAGGGATTGGCTAGACCCACATTGCGATGAGTCGCAATTTGAGAAGTCGTACCACCGGTGAATCAAGCTTTTTGTAGCTTAAGATACTTAAGGTGCAAAGTTTAGCATACTAAGTCTGCGTTTAGTCGTATTCCGGCGAAATACCAAGCTCATGTATTTTGACAATAATCCATCAACCAAGCCATTTGGTTTTACTACTAATGAGAAGACATTGAAAGTCATTTTTAAGTTCTCCAGTTTTCTTTGCATATACATGCACCATGGTATTCTTGGGAACTCGTATGGTCTCACCATAACAGTATGAATTTGGTTATGTTGTACAAAATTGAAGTTTGTAGTCCATGGTCAACGGACGCTGACTGTTGCAGTGCAAGTATTCATGGTAAGGCATATGGGTGTAAATGAATCGAGCTTGAACGAGGAAGATTCTGTTTGTGTTCGTTTATTTTATTTTTGGAAGTGTTCATGTTCGGTTTGTGTTCATTTAAATTTATAATATTATAATTTTGTTCATTTATTTAGCGTTCGCAAACATATTCGTCGATTCGCCGGAGCAAGACTTTCGCCGGTGTCGGTTTTTTGTCCTCAGTTGCATCGGTGACAAACAAGTCTGTTTCCTTCTCTAGATTCATTAAAATGAAAAGTGAGGACTGAGCAGATACACTGAAATTATGTCTCATTTGTTTTTTTTTTAATTTTTGTATATTAAAGGGTCAAAAATAACCATGAGGACGACGTGTGCATATCACGTGCGTCCTCGAAAAACTCTACCAAAGGCAACCGTTTCTCTCATGAACCTTGAAACTCAATGATGCAACATCTCAACATGTCCTCTAAAGTCTGAATAACACGTTCAGACTAATCATTTGTCTGTGGATGATAAGTTATACTAAAACTAAGCCTCATACCCAAAGCAACCCGCAACCTTCTCCAAAATTTGGAGTTAAACGCGGATCTCTATCCGATATGATCGATTTAGGCACACCATGCAACCTTACCACCTCAAAAACATACAACTCCACTAACTTATCCATAAAATAAGTCGTATGCACGACAAGAAAATGTGCACACTTCATAAATCTACCAACAATCACCCATATAAAATCTTTTTTGTTCTCAAAAAGTCAACAAACGTCTCTCCTTAATCATAAGTCATCCTTTTGCCGTCCCCATATCGAGCACTTGAAACGTGGATTCCTTGTCGTCCCATTCTTCATAGTTTTTTATGTTCAACAATAATAATATATAATTTTTTAAGAAAATGGTAAAATCAATGATATAGTTTTTAAAAAGTTTATTTTGACCACTTAAATTGCTTTTTTTTTAACGTCACTATGGTTCCCTCATTTACAAATTTATAGTTTCGTCCTACGCTAGTTTGAGCATTGTCATATACGTTTCGAGGTGATTTTTTCTTAAGACGTGTTAAAAAGAGACTAAAATGAGATTATACCAAAATTATATAAAAAATTTAAAAATTTTAGTATTAATTTTTTAGTATATACCAAAATTTTTATATCTTTTATAAAAAATTCGATATGTAACAAAGCATTTACATTTTTTATAAGAAATTTCGTATATTTCAAAAAATTAATATCAAAATTCTTACAAATTTTATAATAATTTTGATGCAACTTCATTTTAGTTTTCATTTACCATGACTCAACTTAAAACTTCCTCTTAGTTGTTGGTTTGGTATGGAAAAGATTCTTTGTTGGCTGAAAACAAAATTATAATTATAATTATAATTTTTGACTTAAACCTTAATTACCGAACGATCAACCTCTTGACTAAAAAAATAAAACTAGGACCTAAACACAAAGAAAACAAAATGACAGGACTTAGACACAATTTTAATCAATAAATTAAATTATTATAACGATTTTGATTAATCTAGTTTTGTACTTCCTAGATTGTTTGCACCCCTTATATAAAATTCTAAATCTGTCCCTAAACAAAATATCTCTATATTTAGTTTTTGTAAAATCATTTTCGAATTAATTGATAAATAGACTCGATACTAATAATTAAAAAACACTTAAAATTATTATAAATATAAATGCAAGATAAAATATTTCTAAAATACAATTACCACATAATTCAAGTAACATAATTCTAACAACTGGGGCATGATTTATTTTGGCTGCAATAATTAATCAACTACCTGAGTGGTGATGAAAATTTTGAGACATTTTTTTAATCTTTTTCTTTATTGGATACTGACGAAATAAAGTATAAAAAATATAGAAATTAAGGGAAAAAAAAAAAAAAACCCTCCTTATAAGAGGTTTTGTAGGGTACTTTGGTGGTCGGCAATAGACATGGATCGCACACAATCGCATCAAAGTGTGCCACTTTGGTTATTCGTAAGTTTTAAGATAGTTTTGTATTTATTTTTCTGTCGTTTGGTATTTTTTGTTTTTTGTTTTTTAAGATTAGATTTGACGGTACTACGACTGATCAAGATGACAATTATTTGTATCATGGTGATCTTTCTTGTTTTGGACCCTCGGATTAAATTTGGATACGCGATTTGCGCTCGTGGATAGTTCATCGCGACGCTCAATTCTGATTTGCGATTCTCATTGGTCTTTCAATAGATTAATCCACTTTTGTGATTCGTTTGTTGATGCAGTCAGTTTTGTTCGGTTCTATTTTCTAATCGAGTCTTCGAATAATTTTTTTAAACTTTTTTCATGTATGGTCTTTGTATGATCTAAAATGGCTAGTTTTAAGAAAATGTCCAAATTATATATTTAGTTTACAATGATAATTGTAAATCTTTATTATAATATTGAGTTTTTTTAAAATAAAATTAGCTGTTTCTATTAAAAAATACTTTTAATTATTATTAAGATAAAAAAAAAATTATTACTTTTAATCTTATGTTTTAAAAATTTATAAATAATGTTGAATTCTGTCATTATCAAGACGGGTTAATTGTTACAACGGGCTTAATCTGTGTGGGGTTTTGTTTGAATGGGGCAGCCCAAGCTGATGTTTTCCTCCCCGTTTACTTCTTAACAACTTTGTTTTTTTGTTTCATGGGTCAGCTTTGAAAAAGAGAACACAGGATAAATTATATTATAGATAAATTTTATCACGTTATTTTTTTATTATTTATTTTATTATTTTTTATATTATATTTTTTAAGTGAAAAATGATGAAATTAATATTTTTTAAATATAAAAAATAACTTAATTATAAATTAACTCATAATTAAATTATATAAATATAACTTTTAATAATTAAATGACCTAAATATAATCTTAATAATAAATAAATAATTTAAAATATAAATTTTAATAAGAAAATAACTTAAAAATAATTATATATATAATTAAATAATCTTCGTTATAATTTATCTTATAATTATTATCGTGCATAAATACTATATGTTATAATTCTGGTCGTATAACAATTATTTGAGTCCCGGATGACAAATCAAATGCCGTTAATGTGATAATGCCTTACGTAAGGATGATCACATGGACTGTGGCAGTTACGTAATATTCACAATTAAGAAGGTCATTTCTTCAGGAAACTTCGTTATAAAGTGGAGGTAGATGCACATTAAATTACAGGGAGACTATGGCTTCTGCTTAGATATTTCAAAGCTAAACCCAGCGCTGAACACAAAAAATCTGAGCAAAAAACAACCCCAGCCAGGTACAGCGAAAAAACCCTTAATTCTATAATTTGTATTGAAATTTCACCGGGTTTTGTTATATTGTTTGATTTGTTCAAGACTTAAAGCTATCTTTTTTGTTTATTGAAACTGGTTTGATTTATGGGTTGTTGCTTTGTTCTGTTTTTTTTTTTTTTTTTGCTTCTTCTATGTGATGAATATGGTGCGTGTATGGTCTGAAATGAGTTAAATGATGATGTTCGTGATAAGGATGGCCTGAAATGAGTTAAATCTTATGGCTTGATACTAAATGGTGAATATTTGTTTCCATATATTTTATTGCAGCTAAGCTGTTTGTCACAATTTCACAAAGAACTTTTACTCTCTTTTTTTAACTTTTAAAGATGATTATTAAGAACTTTTAGCTTGATAGAAATAGCAATAAATAAGCATATTTATTTGGGCGTTGATTTGGAGGTGAATTCTGGCTATTACCCTTTTATTCATAAGATCTTCTGTGTTGAATTTGTTAGGTGTTGACTGCCAGAGTGAACTTACCTTTGCTTCCATTAAAGCAATCACTTTGTTCATCGGAAGCAGTTTACCAGTGGTTCTTTCTATTGTTGTCCGTTAATTGGTTGCAGTAAATAGAACTTTCTCCGATGCAAACGTCTCAGAATCGTAAAATTACAGTGCAAGAGGTGGAGTCCTATAGTTGGCCTCCCAAATTGGGACAATACTGCACCCTTGATACGTCATCTGGTGTGCAGAATTCTTCTTATACTGCCAGTTTCTCACCAAATGGTAGTTTGGATTCACTGTCGAACCAATCTTACCTGATGGGCAGGCATCATTCACCGGACGATACATGTGGTTCACCGGTAAGTGATTCTTGTGTGACGGACAATGAACACGACTTGAGCCACATGATAAGACAGCTGGAAACTGCAATGCTAGGCACAGATTCGGAAAATTTCGATATTCACACTATCACAGGTTCTGGCGGATCAACTGGAGTCTCGATTGAATCAGAGAGGTGGAAGTACATGATGGAGATGATTTCCCGAGGGGACCTGAGAGAACTGCTATGTGCTTGTGCTAAAGCCATAGAAAATAAAGATATGTATATGACTGACTGCTTGATGACACAATTGCGTCAAATGGTGTCGGTTTCCGGTGAACCAAAGCAACGATTAGGAGCCTACATGTTAGAAGGGCTTGTTGCAAGGTTGGCCTCTTCAGGAAGTTCTATCTACAAAGCCTTAAGATGCAAAGAGCCTGCCAGTGTTGAATTGCTTTCATACATGCACGTACTCTATGAGATCTGCCCATATTTCAAGTTCGGCTATATGTCAGCGAATGGAGCAATTGCTGAAGCCATGAAAGATGAAAGTAGAATTCATATAATTGATTTCCAGATTGCACAAGGAAGCCAATGGCTGACCTTAATCCATGCTCTTGCTGCTCGACCCGGTGGACCTCCAAGCATTCGTATTACAGGCATTGATGATTCTACGTCATCTTATGCCAGAGGAGGAGGACTTGAAATTGTGGGACAAAGACTAAGCAAGCTCGCAGAGTCATGTAAAGTTCCCTTTGAGTTCCAAGCTGCTGCTATTTCCGGTACTGAGGTTCAATTTGAAGACCTCGGAATTCAACCCGGTGAAGCCATTGCTGTAAACTTTGTCATGATGCTGCATCACATGCCAGACGAAAGTGTGGGCTCTCAGAACCATCGGGACAGACTGTTAAGGTTGGCAAAGAGTCTGTCTCCAAAGGTGGTGACGCTCGTTGAGCAAGAAGCAAACACGAATACTGCCCCCTTCGTTCCCGCTTTCTAGAGACAATGAACCATTACTTAGCCGTCTTTGAATCAATCGATGTTAGTCTGCCAAGAGATCACAAGGAACGGATCAGTGTTGAACAGCACTGTCTTGCACGGGAGATCGTCAACATTATAGCATGTGAAGGGCCTGAGAGAGTAGAGCGACATGAACTTTTAGGTAAATGGAGATCAAGGTTTGTAATGGCCGGCTTTAAACCTCGTCCATTAAGCTCAGTCGTCAATTCCACCATTAAGACCCTACTTCAGAGCTACTGTGATAAGTATACCCTTGAAGATAGAGATGGGATTCTTTATCTCGGTTGGATGAATCGAGCTATAGTTGCTTCTTGCGCATGGAGATGCTAACCTACATATAACTGTTTATTACAGTGTCCATAGAATCTTTAGTTTTCCTGTTTGGTATACTCGTGTCTGAATATAAATGCAATACGAGGATCTTAAAGAAACCGTAACACAATAACTTTAGGAACATGAGATACTAGGTATTGAATCAAACCCCAAATAGAAAAATTTCATTTTTGCTATTTGAATCGGTCTTTGATTTTACTGTTGAAATCATAATATTTGAAGAATTTTTTTCCCTATGCACAATATTAGGAAGAATTTTCCTATTTTATCGGTTAAATTATAGAAGTTATTATTAAATTTTATTTTAAAATATATTTTAATTATTAAAAAATAAAAAAAAATTATTTACTCTTTTTGTCTTATTTAATATATTTAATATTATTTATTTAAAAGTTATTTTTTAATTTGATAGCAGATATTTTAAATATTTTTATTTATTAAATTTATAAAATATATTTTTTTACTAAAATGTCCATGCTGGGCCTTGAATGGCTAAACCATAGATCCAAACATTTTATTGGTCCGAAACCGAAACCCAAACCCAAACAGGACACAAAAGTTATTTCGGACAAGCTAGGGTTTTTGTGTGTATAACCAACCTTCAAATCTCAGCTTGTTCCCTTCCTTTGAATCTTGCTTCAAAGCACAAAATCCCCCCAAAAGGCTTGATCTTTTCCCCTCAGCTAAAATGGGTATTCCTCTAATCTAGATCATGCGTTTTATCTGACTAATTTTCTTGTTTAATGGGTTTAATTCTTTTTCTTTTCTTCTGATAGGTATTTCTCGGGATTCCATGCACAAGAGGCGTGCCACTGGTGGAAAAAAGAAGGCTTGGAGGAAGAAGAGAAAGTAATCTACTTAACTCTTTCTTAGCAATTTTATTAAGCCTTATGGGGGTTTGTTTTGGTTAATAGATTCAAATCCATTATCATTGTCATTCAAGAATGTTATTTCTTTTATGAATGTAAAAGTCCAGCCTTTATTTATTTTTCTTCCTTTCATCATTATTGGGTTGTTTCACTTTATGTTTTATGTCTGAGTTTATCCATTTGTCTAAATTTTCTTGGTTTAACATTAAAGGTATGAGCTCGGAAGGCAGCCTGCAAACACAAAGCTGTCGAGCAACAAGACAGTGAGGAGGATTCGTGTTCGTGGTGGAAATGTGAAGTGGCGTGCTCTGAGGCTTGACACGGGAAACTACTCATGGGGAAGCGAGTCAGTGACTAGGAAGAGTAGGATTTTGGATGTGGTGTACAATGCATCTAACAACGAGCTTGTTCGTACTCAAACTTTGGTCAAGAGTGCTATTGTTCAGGTTGATGCTGCTCCATTCAAGCAATGGTATCTTCAGCACTATGGTGTAGACATTGGTCGCAAGAAGAAAGCAGCAGCTGGAGCGGCCAAAAAAGAAGGGGAGGTAGGACTTTAGTTCTTATGTACAATAACAGATTAGTTGCTATGTTGATGAAATTATTATTTTAGTGAAGTGGTAATCTTTTTGCTTATGTTCTGTGTTAGTATTTTTCATGTCATATGGAAACTGAACCTTGTCCGCTTTAGTATGTCTTTATTTGTTTGTGGGGTGCTGATTTAAGTTTTTCTGTACCTTTTTTCTGCAAGTTACTATTTATCTTTGTGCAGTTGTTCTTGTTGGAACTGATCTGCTCTCACTATTAGAGCTATCAGTGTGTATGCTGGCTTATCCAAGTTATACCGCAGTAGTAATGTGGTTCTTTTAATCCTCAGCCGTTGATATCGCTGTGTACATTTTCACATTGTTTCCCTCCATTTTCCTATAGGAAGGTGAAACACCTACTGAGGAGGTGAAGAAGAGTAACCATGTCTTGAGGAAGCTCGAGAAGCGTCAACAGAGTCGCAAGCTTGACCCCCATATTGAGGAGCAATTCAGTAGTGGTCGTTTACTGGCTTGCATCTCTTCAAGGCCTGGTCAGTGTGGCCGTGCTGATGGGTATGTCCTATCTTAAATGTCTTCCTACAGAGAAGCCTTTTATCATGTTCCCTTCGGACCCTTCCCCTTGTACCTTTTACCGTCGGCATCCACATTTCCTTTGTTAGACTTGTTAATTATTGCTAGATAATTTCACAATAGCTTTTCAACTCTCTAATCTCTTGGATATGCAGGACAAGTAGCTCTTAGGTAACCTTAACTATTACCACTCTTATTTTACTATGATGTCAAATGGTTTTTACAGGTACATCTTGGAAGGCAAAGAGCTCGAGTTCTACATGAAAAAGATCCAGAGAAAGAAGGGAAAGGGAGCTGCCTAATCTGTTTCTACTTGAGGTTTCCATCTTTTTCAGATCATTTTTTTTTGCTTTACTTCCATCTTTTCAGAACATTCGAGGTCGAGTAGTGTTGAGCTTTAATGTTAAACAAAGAACCCTATACAACTGTATTCTCACATACTTAAAGTTGCATGTTAATTTTTGTAGTGTGAGTTTAAAACTTTTTGGTTGATTTGTGGTCGGATTGATTTCGGGTCGGGTTAACTTTGGATTAAAGTTGGTTGTAAGTTCGGTTTTGAGTCACTTTGGATAAGCTGGATATTTTGAGTTACTGTTATTTCATGTTCAATGATTCTAAGTTTCATTTAAAGCATTAATTATTTTGAATTGAATAATATTAAATTCAAAGTTTTTTTTTTGTAATTTTTTACATATATTTTTAGCATGACCATTAAAATTATTTGAATCGAATCATATTTTTTACACACATTATTATGGTTTAACATGAAAATAATCATTCTTCACAAAATTATTGATCTCATTACAATATGATAGTAAGAATTAAATTATATATGTAATATTCATGATTACATTATACATATATAAATTTTATTACCACTGAAATGGATGAATGAAACGAAGAAATGAATGATTATGAACAACTAAATTAGAATATAATTTCTCATTCGAGCCTGTTCATTAAGGAATAATGGAATATAGCTTGTTCGTGTGTGTGTTTTCATATTCATTCGTTAAAAATAAACGAATTCATATTCATTTGTTAAAAATAAACGAACACAAACGGTTTAAATGGACATATACGATCAAACATGTGTGGATTTTTTTAATATAATATTTTGTTATGAAAAACAATAAATATAAATAAACATATGTGAATAATTTTAAACGAAAATAAATAAACGAATTATCAAACATTCACAAACGTAAATGAACAAACGAACCATTTATTCGTACTCGTTTATTTAATTAAAAAAACATGACATCTTGTTCATGCTCGTTTATTTAATAAATAAACATAAATGAACTTCCTGTAAAACATTTTATTGAATGTTCCATTCGTTTACCACTAAGTATCTCTTAGCTTGAGTTCTTCGCCGGCAATCAATCAATCATCTAGCAAGTCACAATTCTGAACCATACATTACACAAGAATCCATGATATCAGCTTAATGCATGATGAAATCAGATGAACAAAGAAAATTGTTATAAATCCAAAGTAATTCCACAAAACAATGATGCTCATATAGCTGAAACATGGAACAAACCACTGTGACATTCTAATTCCAATGCCACTTCTTACTACCATAAAGAAACATTAAAACAAAGCAGAGAATGCAAGTAAAACAGAGGATGGTGCAACGTACTGTGCAATGCAATTCTATGGTTTGCCATATTTCTTCCTTAACCGCTCCTTAACAAAATCGTTTCGAGCTTTAGTTCGAGCTTGCTGCGGGGCGACATTTACGTATGAGAAATGTGTACCGAGTGCGAAAAGGCCAGCACCAGCAAGGAAGCACCCCACGGTCATCGCCAACTTCTTAGGTGTGGATGGGAAGCAAGAAACCATCTTTACTGATCAACAAAGTAATTGCTCCCACAGATGGATCCAACACTTCACCTTGTAAATAGTCAAGTGAATACGGGTAACAGATCCCAGAAACCAAGCAAATCCAATGATGTATACACCACCCGTTCAGGGGTTTAGGGTCCGGATAATTTATTATCCTTGTACTATAAAACAAAAAAACATTTTTCTCAGAGGCAATTTATCAGACACTTGGCGTGCTAGCTCTATTTACCATATTTCAATACATCCTCGACTCAATTTCTGCAGTAAATAACCCACGAACGAATAATTAAAACACCATGTTTTCATGGTTCTTTCTTTTTATTGGAAATCATTACCCCATGTATGAATGTTTTGAAATTCCAAATTGAAAAGAAAATCGAAAGAATTCATACCTCAAACTGCAACGCTTTAAACAGACAAATTCCCGAACACTGGAGCTCAATTTAATTCAATGAGTAATATTGGAATGTTTTGAGATTCAGATTTGATGAAAAAAATAAGAGAAAAAAAATGTAATCTATTAACATTAACAAGACTGAGAACGGAAGATATGAAACTCATACAATGAATTATTTATTTTGGATGAAGTAACATTTAACCCCATAAACTTAATAATTTTTTTATTAATTTAGAATTTAATTTTATTATTTACATTAATCTTTAAAATTAAGGAAAATTATTAGATTTACCGACAGTGAAAAATATTTTTTTTTATAAATTGTGTATTCTTAGAGTTTAGAGTTTATGATTATTTTTGAAGTTTAAAAATAACGTTTTATATTTATTTATCATTTTAATGAAAGAATATGAACAACTATCTTCTAGAATTACACGGTTTTATATTTAATTATTTTATACACCGACAGTAAAATAAGAAAAATACCCGAGTCGAGTTAGAACGATTTAAAGGACAATGACATGTCTAAAAATGTTCGAAAGTGGGATCGAATTCAAATCTAAAGTTTAGATTTACTGATATCAAACCTCATCCTTTTATCCATGTCTGAATTCCTGAACTTTGCCTGTTGCCTGAATCCATCATCAAGCAGAATGACCTCAACGTCTCCTTGTACCACATTTTCCACCAGGATATCAATTCTTACATGTTTCTTCGGTTAGTGTCCGAACTCCGAAGCAATTCCGGAAGAAATTTTATCAGGAAAAACAAGCAAAATCATGTCTGGTCAACTCTAACAGGGCAGATGATGAAAGGAATACCCTTCATTTAGCAACCAAAACTCCTCATTATCTTGTTAAGCCGATTTATGACGACTTGAGGATCTGCATGTATTCTCTGAAGATAAATGCCATGAGATTCCAACCCTTTCCACTGCGCAATCAGTTGAAAGTGTGGCCGATTGAATTTCGAGCTAATAATCTCAAGAAGCACCGTGTTTGGTGTTGCAGATACTAGGTGTGTAAGACCAGCGCCGTGAGCACCGATGATAACCGAAGCATTTTGAATGGTTTGGACCTGTTCTTTCATCGGCATACGTGCAAACAACCCATTGATGAGGTTCACTTTGCATTTGGGATGATTAGATGCCCAGCTTGATAGTGAATTGAACACTTCTTTTTCATTGCTAAGTCTTTGTTCGACGGTACCTTCATGGCGTGGATGAGCTAAATAATCTTCTCGACGGACAAAGAGAACATTATGACCCGAGGCTTCCTTACCAACATGTCTGTTTACCGGAAGACCAAACACAGCTTTTATCAATTCTCCAAACTCAGATAATCGAGCAGTTTTGTGGACATCAGAACTTTGCTTTAGATCATGAGCAGAAACTCCATGACAATTTATTTCTTCACCAAGCCCTATAACGAGTGGAGTCTCGTACCCCAAAGGCAAGAAAATAACATGGTTGAAACAGACTGGGCCAGTGAAGCTTTTTGCGTATCTAAAGCTTGAAAACAGTGCACTCCATGTTTCATCTAATTGTGTCTGCAAATATTCAGCCAAGAAAAAAGATCAGCATTGTAGGATGATAAATTCAAACTCAACAGAAAGTTTGAAATATCGATACTAGAGAAAAGGTGGAATGCTGTTGAATGCGGAACTTATAGAATGTTAGGCTAGGGAAGGCGAGAAATTAAATGCGAGCAAAAGTTTCAGTCCCAAGTATTCGGATTGAACTAGGGATTTATCTTCCTTCCTAATTGGATGGACTTATGCATCAACTACCTAAGCAAAACAGTTCATTTTTCATGAATTCAAATGCAGGCTTGGTTTATGTAGGTAATGCAATTCTCTCTGTGGTTCACTATTCGAATGCAATAAAGGACAACCCCCAAAGCTCGAAACAACAGTGCTTTTCTCATAAACTCTTGCACATGAATGACAAATAAAATGGTAACAAAAGCATGATATTGTCCTAAAGATAAGAAAAAAAAGACATTAGAAACAGAACGGATACAGAGGATGCTTGCATAGGTAATATAATTCTCAGTGGCACACTATTCACTGATCGAGTCACCGAGCATTCTGCTCTATTCCGCTCCGATAGAAAAGGAAAACTCCCGACCCGAGCTTGCAATACAGTGTTTCTATCATAAATTTTTGTACATGAATGACAAATAACATGGAAATAAAAGAATATGATGTCCTCAACAGAAGAAAGATGACAATACTGATTATGTATACCTCACAATGACCATCAACAAAGATCAAGTGCGGCCGATAATGCAAGCCGGTAACCCGAGAAGACACATAGGCGCTGTACCAATCTGTGACCGTGTGGAAAAGGTTAGCATACTCGACTCTTGTTACCATAAGCACAGGCCCCTCTACCCACTGTAATCAGAGCTTCCCACATCAGAATCCATACAATCAGAACTAAACAATCCACATATCAAATCAAATTAGTATATGTATGAAGAAACCAACTAGCTAATAGCCTAATATAGCAAGAGTTAAGTTCATATTCCATTGAAAAGAAAGCTAATTTTCAGCCTAAACATGTGTTCTGACATATAGAATTGCATTATATTGTAATCTAATTCTGCATTTAAACATTAAACGAAATATAATCTAACCTCTTGGCAATCCAAATCATTTGCACCAACAATAACAATTGACCTAATTGATTCCCTGATAGGATGTTTTGAATCACCTTCAGCAGGTATAAGCTTATCCACCAACTTTTTCCTAACAAGTTTCCTTCTCTTTAACCTTGATCCGCCATTGCCTTCAACCTCAAAAGCTCCATCTTGAAACCGAGGGAGTTCTTCTTCTTCACTTCTACCGATGACATCCTCGAGCTTTTCACCTCCTCTGGACATCTTAATCTTCCCAGGATCCATCCTTATCTTCCCACCTTCACAAATCGATGTCCTCAATGTCTCGGAGTAATGGCAGCGGAACCAACTGGACCCGGTTCTCAAGGCGACCTTTGCGGGCAAAATATCCACTACCTTTGTAAACCCATTTCCGAAATAAGCTTCGCATGAATTTAAAGCTACGTTTGGGTTCAAAGACCAAGGCAGGTATGATGGAATGACTGGCCAGGGCTTTGATGGGATGTTTGGCGACGGGTTTGATGAATGGGGTCTACGGTATGTGATGTTCATTGGAGAACTGTCCGCTATCCGGCGGTGGTTCACCGGCGGAGGGTGGCGGAGGGTGGGATTGATGGAGGCGAAGTAATTATAAAGAATGATGGAGTTGAGAGCAAATAGGGGTAGGACGATTTTGATAAAAATGAACACTTCCATGGATTCTTCTTCTATTTTTTATATAAAAAAAGGTTTTGAGATTCTAATGACTGGTTTTTGTTCGAAAAGTGAAAAATATTTTTGCTTCAAATTTCTGAATCCTCTTCGTATTGCTAGGAAAGATTAAACTGAAGATTGAAATTAGAAACTAATTTGAGAATTACGTATACGTAGAACCAGCGAATTAAATGTTTATTTAAATAAATTAAATTACATGTTTTTTACCTCTACGTGTATGAGTTTTGCCATCACACGAGTAAAAGAAAATTGAGTTAATCAATTTTATATTATAACTAAAATTTATTTAAATAAATTAAATTATTCAAATTTTTATTTAACTTTAATTATAAATATTTATATTATAATATTAATCAATTATAATTTAAGAAATTTTACATGCAGAGATAAGTCTGTGTACAGAAAGTACGTGCGAACACAAGAATAATCACACCACATTTTGAAAAATTATTAGGCGAACCCTATTCGCCACGTCATTCATAGTCTTAAGCAATTAAGACCGTTAATCTTAATTTTTTTTTTTAAGTGAATCATCACCACTTTCCTACATGAACTTAATGGGTGATAGTTATTAAGTGATTATTTAAAGATCAACGGTCCTCATTGCTTAGACCATGGATGACGTGGTAATCTATCCCGTATCAAAATACAAAACAGTTGGGGGTAAAGGATCCATTAAAGAATTGTGTGTTTTCAAAGTGAGAAGAGTGAACACACCTGAAAAAACAAAACGCTAGAAGAATTAACATCTATATGAATGGGGAGATAACTAAAAACAAATGTGGTATTTTCTGCATTCGATATCAATGCAATAAGATATGACAACATGGGGGCTAAATGGTTCAAGGGTGGTCCGTGGTCCGGTTCAGACCGTTTCAAAACAGTATCGAAATGGCTACAAGCACGGTCAATAGCGGCACCATGACTGATGAAGCAACTTTAGGCTGTCCATTTGATGAGTTTGGGGGAGATTCAGTACTGTTTGGAGAAGTAGTTGGGGCTTTCGCGGTGACGGGAGGCAAAGGAGGCTCGACAACATCTGCATCGGTTAGATAGGGGTTTGGAGCTTCTGCTGGTGGCAAGTAAGGTGCAGTGATTAGTTCATAGAGGCTGCCAGGCTTCACAGGGTCCATATAAACAGGTGTATGATTGCCTCGGTTCAAGCATCGGTTCCCTACAAAATGATTATCGCATCAGCGGTCTGTGACATATTCATATACCATGTATAAAAATGACAGGCTGGAAGTCTGATGCCATGGAAAATTTCTAGCACCAGCATATAGCAGTGCTAAAAGTCAACAGCACTTACTTCGGTATCTATTAGATGTCTCTGGGAAGTCTGTAACGACACCATTGATGCCAACCCCCATGAAGAATGAGTTGATCTCAACAGTTGGGTCGGAGAAGAAGTCCCATGCTTGAGATGTGAACTCGTTACTGAAGGTTTGGACATATACAGAGAGATTCGCTGCTTGTAGCCTTGGTACAACATTCGTAACACTAGTGATAAATGCTGAGTTTAAGGGGAATACAGACTCCTTGCTAATTACCACAGCGGTAGCAAATCGCTTAATGTCATCAATAGATGAATTCTGAATGCCACCGATATCTTCATCGATCTTGTAAACAAGATCATAGCTGGTTTGACTCCTGAATTTCATTAGGACAGAGCTATTGCTAGACTGTATCATAACTTTCTGAGCTGTATGGTTATTGTAGCCTGCTTCGCTCAAGGCATTGAGCACAGCATCAGTTACACCAAATCCTTGCTCTGCTAGGAAAGCCGCATTCTGAAAAGAATAAACACGTCAAAAAATATATAAAGTCTTCACAAGATAAATTTTAGCTAGCTTTAATCGTCATGAATTAAGAATTTAAGCAGATAAAAGTTCCCGGAGATGGTAGATACGTATCACCAAAAAATGAAAGGATCGGAAACTGTCACTCAATGTCAAGAATATATTTAGACATTTGCTAACCGTATAGAGAAAAGATCATGAAGATTACTCTTTTTATTTCATTAATTAAACTATGTTTCTTGGAACAATAGTGATTAGTGATCATTCGCAGTCACAGTGCCTAACCTCATAGCATCCATCATTAGGTCGAATAATGTGAGAAGAAATAGAAAATAAAATTACATAAGTAGAGTCCAATGCGAGAGAATTGAAGAGCAAAAATATGGAAACGGAGGAACTGACCTCAATGCTGATTAAGACACCTTGAATAGAGCTAGCATTGCTTGCCATGGTTAAGAAGTCAGATAATGATAAGAACTTCCCATCATTTTTGAACTTTGGATTTCGAAACAATTTATATTGTGACTGTGGGCTTGATATTACAGCTGTAGTGAAGTATTGATAGATTAAAACAAGTTTATAAAAAGCTAATGCAAAGCATATCTATCAATGAAACAAGAAGCCAGCTTAATATCAGGAGCTGAAGCACAGATTCTGATGATAAGGAAAAGTAATGTAGAAAGTTCAATTTATATTGAACTGGAAAACATGTTTTTTCAACATGTTATGTTTCTATTTGTGGAAAGAGACTCAGAGAATAAAAAAGAAATTAAAAGTTCAGCATAATAAAAAACAAACAAATAAGAACTGAATTAACTTACCTCTCAAGCTTTTAATATCATTCCAAGACATATTAAAGGTAAATATTCCACTGCCCTGCCTAATCTCTGGAATTGTTGTTGTAAGATTGCTAAAACTTGTTTGATCCACATTTGTGCTATCTATGAGATTTATAGAGCTTAAGCAAATAGGTGTTCCATCCATTGTCATTTGAACAGTACAGTCAAGAACATCTACCCCATCTTGGATTGCTTTTGAATAAGCTAAATCCGTACAACGAGGAAAGTCTCCACTTGCTCCATGGTTTGAGATGACCAAAAGGTCAACTGTTGCATGCCAACAAAAAGAAAATAGTTTAATGATAACCTTAAAATAATTGTTAGTGCCTTAAAATACACAATATCAGGCCATTACCACTGGTTCTTAGCAAGAAAATATAAGGCCTCTCAATCAGAAGCATTGTATAATGCCGTACCTTGTTTTGTGGCATTTCTGTCTATGTGAGCAAAGCAGTCTGCAATGTTAAATGAAAGTTAGCATCTCAACAGAAAAATGTTCTTATCCATCAGCTGCAAAACATAATGGTGTTTAGTAAGATCCCTCTTATTTATGGAGTAAAAACCAAAAGTGAAAGATTCTTGTTTGCACTCTTGATATGGGTCAAATCTCACAATTGTAGCACTCTTTTAGTCATAAAGCAGGGATAAACTCTCTAATTTGTGAAAACTTGAAAATTTTGGAAGACATATGCAAGATGGCAGCACAAATCACTAAGACAAGCAATGATCCTTAAGAATACTTTGAATCTGACCATACTTTAAGTAAAAAGGTACCTAGACTTGTATGAGATGTAAAAACAAATTGAAAAATGCTTTGAGGAATTACATTGCATCCACAGGTATATAACTAACCTATAGCTGCTGATGGCGTTATTGGGAAGTCGGATATCACACCATCAACAGAGAATTGGCCGTTGTTAACAAACTGAAGATACTCAGCCACTGGATCGTAGGAGTAATTGAAGCTAAATGGAACATCGTTATAAAATTCTGATGCAAAGACTTGTAGCCCTTCTTTGTGAGCATCCAAGACTAGAGAGGTAGAAGGTAACAAGTAAAGTTGTCTATCTACAGGCCATATATAGGACTTGGGCACGATGATTCCAGAGGCAAATGTCTTGATAAATGTGAGATTTTGTAAGAGAGAACCATAAGTCTGATTGGTTGAAGGCTCCACATCGCTCTGTCCTAGAAACCGGAAGACGAGATTTGTTGCAGTTCTTCGGAAATTTGGAGCAATACTTTGCAAGAAAGACACTTCCGGTGACGAGATATAGTTAACAGTTACTTTTCCTTTTCTAGTTACAGAAAGTACAAAACTTCTCATACTCAAGTTGTTCTGTGCATAGAACGCATCATGCTACAAAAACAAAAACAGGAAGACAAGTTGTGATACTTAACAAGGGAACAAGAGACACCATTGAAAAGATAAGAAGGCATTATTAAGCATTGACGGATACTTACCTGAATATTCAACCAAAGCCCAGGTTTATTCAACTGTGTATAGATATTCTGAACAGTCATAATAGGATAACTTTGGCCATCAAACTTATTAGATCGAGAAAAGACACCTTGATTTACTGTCCAGATAACAAATAACACATTAGAATGTGAACACCAACCAAATGAAAGCAGAGAGGAATTGATTACTAGTACATATTGAAGCAAGTCAAACCAAAATAACCTTGTAAAAAAATGCTGAAGTTATATAGGTAATAAATAATGTTGACATAGCAACTGACATGACCATATCAAAATTCAGAATTGATATCCTATCGCTTGAAGTAGATAGTGGTTACAAATGAGTTAGTGTTTTAAGATTCAAAACTAAAAACTAATTTGACACCAATATTATGAGCTTGACACTCATAAGTTCATGAACTTTCCATTCCACGAAGTTCAAGGTAGTGGTAATAATAAGAATGAAACAAGGACAACGATAATGAAAGATGTCAAGAGAACATTGATGATGATGGGGGATAAATCATGAACAAAACTTACATATGACATTTCCAAGTTCCTTGAGAGTGAAATCAATAGAAAACCATCCCTTTGTAGAGACCCCATTGACAAGGTAAGTCCTCTGCTTATCACTGTATATATTTGCCACGTCAGAGTTATTATCTAGCTTAAGATCAGGAAAGCATATCCCAGCTGCATCCCTTGTTAATTGCACATCACACCACAAGATCACATCAGGTAGACCGGTTAATAAAGCGAAACTATAAGCTGCAATACTGGAGGATGCAAATATTCCTGAAAATCCACCATGTGCTATGACAAGAGGCGGCTTCCCTGCAAAAGCAATTAAATGGTTTAATCTTATTGAACAACAGAGAATTTCAACTGCCTTTGATGTCTATCTATTAGGTAGAAGATGAACAAGGAGGAGCTCAAGCTCAACTCAGGAATATCGAACATGCATTCAGTTCAACAAACTATTTCTCAACAATTTCCCCTCTACCGCGTCGATCAAACACAAAACTAGCTAAACAGATTCAAACAAAGAAAACAAAACAACAAAATATAAAGAATGAAGATCAAGAAATAAACATACCGTTTAGAGTCTGCCAACGAGAACCATTAGTAGATCCTTGAGCAGAAACCAAAACTACAGAAGCTAATAAAGCTATAACTACAATAATGGCAACCGAAATGCCCCTTAAGCTTGCCATTGCCGGAAATATCTTTTCCAATGACAGCTCAGATCCGCCTCTGATCGCCGGCGACGGTCTCTCCCTCTGCAAAACCGTGCTAGATTAGAGAGAACAGAATGCTAACAGAAAAGAATAGTGAAGTTTCTTCCCTCGTTTCTTCACTATAATCTGGAATTATTGATTAAAACTAGTAAGTTTTGAAATTTCCTAATGCTACACCAAATTACGCGTTGTCTCAGGCTCAACTTGAGCTGGTTTCACCAAGATTCTTATCCTTCGCCCTCAATTTTGCTATTTTTCAATATAAACTCAAATCACTGCTCCATTATAGCGTTAGTCTGATTTAATCATTTATATTAAATCATAATTACTATAATTAGTCAATTATATAAATAATTATAATGTGATCAGCTGTCATTAAGATCTAACGTAAGGACTAAGGAGTAATACGACAATTACTAAAAATTTTATATATTCAATCATTTTAATTTTATTTTTAATTTAATAAAAAATTAAACACTCAATTAGGTGATAACACGTGTCATCGTTAGGGACGAACAAAAAAATTTATTAGACTCGGTAAATTTTTATTCACTATTGATTCCTGTGGGATTGAGACTATATCCAAACATATGAGATAAATTGAAGAAATTTAATTATTTATATTTTTAAAAATCAATAATTATCGGAATTACGATCAATTTTAATCAAATTTACTGGGGTAATGTAATTATTTTATTTATTAAAATTATTTTTAATTTTAATTAGGTGATAACACGAAAAAATACAAAATAAATGTTATAGCTTTGTTTGGGGCAAGTTTACTTTTTTGACATGAATAGTAAAATATACTATATGTGTTAATATGTAATTAATAAATTAGTATTTTCAAAATAAAAAATTTTGATTTTAGGGTTTTAAATTAATGCATAAAAATAATTTTAACTTTTTAACGTTTATTATTTTATTATTTTGATTTTTATTTTTTTTAGGATAATACTCTTTAATTTATATCTTTTAACAGATATCTTATTTTTTAACTAGCATAATAATTAGATAGTTAAAAAATTAAATATAATGATATGCCATATCTATGTAGAATGATATTTAAGATTTGAGAATGTTTAGTAGCCTTTTATTTTAAATTTAATTATTTTTAATATTTTATTTGAATTTTAATTATTTTATATTTTATTTTAGAATAAAATTATATTTTACATGTATATATTTATCATTATCGTAAAAAAAATTAACGATAATGACATGTTATATATATAGAATGAGGCTAGATGTCATGTTATTTAAAATATATTATCACATATATCTGATATGTCAATATTGTTAAATTTGTAACGGTCTAATCATTATGTTAGTTAAAAATTAATTATTTATAAAAAAACATAGGTTAAGAGTTAAATTTATCCCCGAAAAAGAATGAAGACTAAAATGATAAAGATTATAAACGTTAAGAGTTAAAATTATTTTTATGCCTTAAATTAAAGATCATAAGATATTAATTTGGAAATTTTCTTTTTTTTGGATATTATAAATTTACAAGAAATGAATATGAATAAAAAAATCTCAAAATATTTAATAAAGATTACCTAAAATTATACTTATGAATATTAAGATAAAATAGATAATACAAAATTGTTCTCGACCTGCTTCGTTACCGTCTCACCGGTGATGCATAGTACCCAAAATATTTAAAAAGGAAGTCACAGAGGAGACTCGAACCCTGAAATCGACGATGGAAATATATTAGTTAGAGGATGATAATATCGAGTTAATTTATCGTGTCGAATCGAATAACTAATCGAGATGAGAAATATTATTTATAGAAGAGTCGTTCTAAAAATTAACAGGTCCTTTAATTCTTGCTATTTTTTCTTCGTTTACTGATCAATTATTATTGCTGGTGACTATGATATCATTTAACTGTTCGAATAATTAATGATTTTAATTTGTATAGGTTCGAATATCATTATTTGCGTAAATATACAAATATTGCTCATTTGTATTATAAAAATAAAAAATTCTACGACGGGCGTTGAACATTGCTAAATATCACTAACGATGAACATTGTTGAACGTCATTAAATTAATTAATAAAGATTAAAAATTTTAAGGACTCAATATATAATTAATAAATATTTAAAATAAAATTTTAATTAAATTATTTTCTATAAGGAAAACTACACAAATGATCATCCAACTATCGCTCATTTTTGAAGTTGGTCACCAAACTAATCTTTTTCATCAAAATCATTATTAACATTTTATTTCATTATTATTTTGGTCACCGACTGTTAAATATTTAACAAAAATTGTGACATGACATGGTTTAATAATATGGATGATCATCCAACTATCATTCTTTTCTTGTGTTGGTCACCCAACTATTTTTTCATTAAAATTTTATTTTATTATATTTTGGTCATCAACCGTTAAATATTTAATGAAAACTATGATATGGTATGGTTTAATAATAATTTTAGTCCTTCAAATTATTACATTATATCAAATTAATCCAAATAAAAAATAACTCATCAAATATTTTAACTAAACCCCAAAATTTTCATCACTTTTCTTCTTCCTCTTGCATCGCTACTTTAAAAATTAATCTAAATAAAAAATAACTCATCAAATATTTTAACTAAACCCTAAAATTTTCATCCCTTTTCTTCTTACTCTTGCAACGCTACTTTAAAATTAATTTGTCAACTCTCTCTTTATTTTTCTAGTGTCTTTGAACAACTTATTAAGTTTCAGATTATAAAAAATCATTTTAATTTTATAATTTATTATTTTAAAATCTAAGTTAAAAGAATAATTTTTTTCTTTGAATCGGGATGACATTTTCGAAGAATACTTTTTTTTTCAGTCCAAGAAAGTTTGTATTCCGACGTCTAAAAAGTCATTGATGCCAAATTTGTATGAAATTGTAATAGTATCCATATAAAGATCGAAAATTTGAGTTGTTCAATGAAAATTTAAGTGAAACCAAATTTTATTTAATCCCAAGAAAAAATTTACGACATGCGTCGAATTGATCTATATTTACATGTTAAAGATTTTATGACTATTGATTTATATAAAATTTTATGTGAATTGATAAATCAATTTTTTTTATAGATCAAACAAACATAAAAAATGATAGAATATATATATATATATTAATAGTTTGTGAAAAGTTAAAGAAACTATATTAAATTTTTAAAAAATAAATCATAAAATTAAAGTGACTTTATATCATTTAAAATTTAATAAATTGTTCAAAGACGCAGTAGAAATAAAGAGAGTTGACAAATTAATTTTTTAAAATAATATTGCAAGAGAAAAAAGGAAAAAGAATTGAGGTTTAGTTCAAATATTTGATGAGTTATATTCTCTTAAAATTAATTCGATATAATATAATAATTTTAGGGACTAAAATTATTATTAAACCATGTCATGTCATAATTTTTGTTAAATATTTAACAGTCGATGACCAAAATAATAATGAAATAAAATATTAACAATGATTTTGATAAAATAAATAAATTTGGTGACCAACCTAAAAAATGAGTGATAATTGGATGATCATTTGTGTAGTTTTTCTTATAAAAAATAATTTAATAAAAATTTTATTTTAAATATTTATTAATTATATATTGAGTACTTGAAATTTTTGATATTTATTAATTAATTTAATGGTATTCAACAATATTCATCGTTAATGGTGTTTAGCAATGTTCGACACACGTTGTAGACTTATCCTATAAAAATAGGGTAAATTATACGAGCAAAAATATTCTGCCCTTTCCCATGCCCCCATTTGTGCCTCTTTTGTTATTTTACTAAAAAATTAAATTTTAAATCCTAACCATATTTTTTATATCTTAAACCCCAAACTCTAACCCTAAAAAATCACCCTACCCCTAATTTCTTATACCTTAACATAAACCCCTAACCTAAAACCCTAAACCTTATATCCTAAACACACGTGAGGCAGTACATGAGAAAGTAGTATATTTGTACTCAAATTATACTACTTATTTATATGTGTAGTAACAAGCACATGACTCTTCCTCTAAAAAGTAACAAGCGCAATTCATCTGTCTTTTCTCCGGTAGATTGAAGTTCACTATCTAAATTAATGGATGCCAACGACATTTCTAATCAATATATATAAAGCTTCAGAAATCATGATCAATAAAACCCAAGAGAAAAATCAAATGGAGGGTGAAGTTGAAAGCTTCTTCAAGGTATGGATTTTGGCTATAATTTCCTTTGCTTATTGCTTCTACTTCTCAGCGAAACTCCCCAAAGGCATGCTCAGGTTTATTTCTTTGACACCAGTCTTCACCCTCTTCCTTTACCTCCCTATCACAGTCTCCTCGCCCCGTATCGTCGGTCTCATCACCTTCTCTCTCGCTTGGCTCGGAAATTTCAAGCTCATACTCTTTGCTTTCAACCAACCACCGCTCACGCCACCGCCACCTAGCGTTTTCCGTTTCATTTGCTTAGCTTCTCTACCCATTAAACCAAAAACAACAACCCCATACCATAGATCAAACAACATATCCCATCATCTCCCAACATCAATCTTGGTGGCCATAAAAGTTGTAATATTAGCTTTACTTCACCATTCTTATAACTACAAACAACATCTCCATAAAAATGCTGTCCAAGCAATGTTCTGTGTCCAAATGTACATCGAGATTGAGTTCATACTAGCCTTAGTCACAGTCCCGGCTCGAGCCATCTATGGGTTGGATCTCGAGCCACAGTTCAACGAACCCTACCTGGCCACCTCTTTACAAGATTTCTGGGGTCGCAGATGGAACCTCATGGCTACTGGCATTCTACGCCCCACTGTATATTACCCCATACGCCGTATTTCGGCTCCTGTACTCGGACCGATGTGGGCTTCCTTGCTTGCGGTCGTCGCCTCGTTCTTGGTCTCCGGTTTGATGCATGAGTTGCTTCATTATTACTGGACTCGCATGGCTCCTACTTGGGAGGTAACGTGTTTTTTCATGTTGCATGGAGTAGCGCTAGCGGTGGAAGTGGCGGTGAAAACGGTGGTGCCCCAGAAAATGAGGTTGCACCGAGCGGTTTCCGGGCCGTTGACTTTGGGATTTGTGGTGTCCACCGGTGTTTGGTTGATTTTACCGCAGTTGGCGAGGAACGGTGTAGATGAGAGAATAAGGGAAGATTACTCCAAGTTGGTGTATTTCTTGAAGGGTCTGCTTCCGTCTTGATTGCCATTTCTTTGTAATGGGTCATGCGGCGGGAAGTTGTAGGGTTTGGTCGGTTAAAATGAAATTATATATAATTGAAATAAATGACAAATAGCGATAATAAAATAAATTTTAAAAATATCAAAATTAAATAAGTAATTCGTGTTAATCAAACTATATAAAAGATCGATTCTTTATATATGTTTTTTTATTAAGTATAGAGATAATATTTTTTTCTCGTATCGGGATTTGAACATATACAAGATAAGATAAATATTCTTGACCACTAAGTCAATCAATAGACCTCATTTCTCGATATGCGTAAACCTTATAGCTCTCCGTGACATAATGCACTAAAATTAAACAAATACTTGTACTAACCGATCTAAAACTATATTTAAAGGTGAATACAAATAAAATTTTAAAATTTAAAGATGAACACAAACTTTAAAATATTATAAAAATTTAAAATTAATTTATAAAAATTAAAATAAATATATAAATACAGACTCATCCAACCCTCGATGTAGATCCACCAAGAAATACTTGAATAAGGTATATTTGAGATCATGACTAGGGGTGATAACGAGCCGAGCCCGAGCCAGACCAGGTTCGGCTTAGCTCGGAAACAAGTATATTTGGGCTCAATTCGAGGCTCGTCGAGCTTGGAATTTCAAGCTCGAGCTCGGCTCGAAAATAATACTAGTGAACACGGCTCGGGCTCAAAGCTCGTTAGGCTTGAGCTCAGCTCGGCTCGTTTTGACTCGAAACGGATAATTTTCTATATTATTTTTATTATTTATTTATAGTTTTTTTAATTATTATTTGTAGTTTTGTAAATTTGTTTTAGTTTATAATATTCAATTTATTTTATTTAATTTATTTTCAGTAGATTTATTCTCATTTATTTTATTCTCATTTTTTGGTAAATAAATTATTTTTAATGTATATATATGTTTATATATAATTATTCCGAGCCTATTCATGGACTTTTCGAGTTGAGCTTGGATAAGTTCGGCTTGACTCGTTTAAACCCCGAACTGAACTTGAACTCGAATCAAACTCATTTGAACTAAACTTTGATCGAACCAAACCCGAATAGCTCGCGAACCAGTAAAACTCATTATTACCCTAATCATGACTTCTTCACCTTTCAAAAAGAAATAACGTGTCACACAAATTTTTGTTTGTAGCCGGCTTTCAAGAAACACATGTGAGTTGGTCAAAGTATGGGAGTCGTAATTAAAGATCGTTTAATAATTTTAAGATAATTTTGTATCGATTAATATTATTTAAGTAATATTAGCTCAAAGCCAGATACAAACCTAACCCATCACGAACCCAAAAATACCATCCACGTGACAAATCGATTGTAAGATACTATATTTATATTTTTTAATTCTTTAATATAATATATTATAAATAAAATTAATTAAATTCTAACCTTTTTAATACACATTCGATTTTAATTAGGTTGTACTTAGAATTTCAGTATTGTTTAGTTAAAGGAATAATATACACAGAGACGGAAGTATATGAAGTTAAAAAGAAACAACCGCCTTTCATCCTATTTTTTTTATTTAACTTTTTAATTAATTTTTGTTGAATTTATTTTATATTTTTAAATATTTATATTTTGTGAAAACGTAAATCATGACTTCGTTCTTAAATGTGTAGTTGATATTGAGATACTCCTGTGATTAGTTGAGCCTTTTGCTATATAAATTTATGTGTATTACTAATAAAGCTTCAGAATTCTTCATCAAGAAAATGGAGGGTGAAGTTGAAAGCTTCTTCAAGGTATGGATTTTGGCTATAATTTCCCTTGCTTATTGCTTCTACTTCTCAGCGAAACTCCCCAAAGGCATGCTCAGGTTTATTTCTTTGACACCAGTCTTCACCCTCTTACTTTACCTCCCTACCACAGTCTCCTCACCCCGTATCGTCGGTCTCATCACCTTCTCTCTCGCTTGGCTCGGAAATTTCAAGCTCATACTCTTTGCTTTCAACCAACCACCGCTCTCGCCACCGCCACCTAGCGTTTCCCGTTTCATTTGCTTAGCTTCTCTACCCATTAAACCCAAAACAACAACCCCATACCATAGATCAAACAACATATCCCATCATCTCCCAAAATCAATCTTGGTTACCATAAAAGTTGTGATATTAGCTTTACTTCACCATTCATATAACTACAAACAACATCTCCATAAAAATGCTGTTCAAGCAATGTTCTGTGTCCAAATGTACATCGAGATTGAGTTCATACTAGCCTTGGTCACAGTCCCGGCTCGAGCCATCTATGGGTTGGAGCTCGAGCCACAGTTCAACGAACCCTACCTGGCCACCTCTTTACAAGATTTCTGGGGTCGCAGATGGAACCTCATGGCTACTGGCATTCTACGCCCCACTGTATATTACCCCATACGCCGTATTTCGGCTCCTGTACTCGGACCGATGTGGGCTTCCTTGCTTGCGGTCGTCGCCTCGTTCTTGGTCTCCGGTTTGATGCATGAGTTGCTTCATTATTACTGGATTCGCATGGCTCCTACTTGGGAGGTAACGTGTTTTTTCATGTTGCATGGAGTAGCAGTAGCGGTGGAAGTGGCGGTGAAAACGGTGGTGCCCCAGAAAATGAGGTTGCACCGAGCGGTTTCCGGGCCGTTGACTTTGGGATTTGTGGTGTCCACCGGTGTTTGGTTGGTTTTACCACAGTTGGCGAGGAACGGTGTAGATGAGAGAATAAGGGAAGATTACTCCAAGTTGGTGTATTTCTTGAAGGGTCTGCTTCCGTCTTAATTGTCATTTCTTTGTAACGGGCCATGGTGTCATGCGACGGGAAGTTGTAGGGTTTGGTGGGTTAAAGTGAAATTATATGAGATATAATTGAAATAAATGACAAATAGCGATAATAAAATAAAACTTAAAAATAACAAAATTAAATAAGTACTTCGTGTTTAGGGATGAACACGGGTCGGGTCGGGTCGGGTCAGATTTTTGGCCCACCCGTACTTGACCCGAAAAATTATACCTTCCACTCGTCACCCGATGCGACCCGAGTTTAGGGTGAAAAAAAATCCGACCCGACATGACTTGATTTTAAGCTTTAAAATTTGATTCGACCCGACCCGAACAAATCATTAAAAAAATTAAAATTTTAGGGACTAAACTGTAAAAAGTAAAATTTAGAGATCTAATTGTAAAAATATTTAATTTTAGTGACCTAATTGTAAAAAAATAATTTTAATGATATAATTGTATAAAAATATATAAAGAGGAGTTATTATTGTAAATATCCTTAAAATATATATGAGAAAATTATATTATTAGTCCCGGATCGTGTAGGGTCGGATTTTTTCCACCCTAAACCCGACCCAATCCGACCCGACCTGAACCCGAATTTTTCACCAAAAAATTCAACCCGATCGGACCGGGTCGGGTCAGAACTCGTCGGGATCGGATTCCGTACCCATCCCTATTCATGTTAATCAAATATAAAATATCAGTTCTTTATATATGTTAACCTTATAGCTCTCCATGACATAATATATTAAAATTAAACAAATACTTACAATAACGGATCTAAAAATATATTTAAAGGTGAATACAAATAAAATTTTAAAATCTGAGTATAAATCAAAAATTAAAAATTAAATATATAAATTTTAAAAATTTAAAATATATACATTTTATATTTGAATACTTGAATAAAGTAGAACATTTTATATTTGATATCATGACTTCTTCACTTTCGGAAACGAATAACGTGTCACACAATTTTTTGTCTAAAATCTGAGTAACAAAAGGAACACATGTGAGTTAGTTAAAGTATGGGAGTCGTAATTCCAGATCTTTTAATAATTTTAAGATAATTTTGTATCGATTAATATTATTTAAGTAAGCTCAAAGCCGGATAAAAACCTAACCCATCACGAACCGAAAAATACCATCACGTGAAAAATCGATTATAAGATAATAGATTTTTATTTTTTATTTTTTAATATAAAATACATATATTTTATAAATTAAATTATTTAAATTTTAATATTTTAAAATAAATATTATTTTTTATTAAAATCATTAAATAAATTTATATTAAAAAAATCAATGTCACTATCCTCCATAACCGCTAAAGGTATTCCCTGGGGAGACTCAAAGACTGCAATATGGTTATTGCGTTGAAGACGAGGCATTGTGCAATATTCAGGTATCTATCATTTTTTTCATGTAATTAGATACCCAAGGCTTTTTATTCTTGCAAATAGGTACTTAACAATTTTTTTAATTACACATTCGATTTTAGTATTATTTAATTAAAAGGTTAATGTACGCAGAAACAGAGGTATATGAAGGTAGAAAGGGACAATCGTCTCTCTGATTTTTTTATTTAATTTTTTAATTAATTTTTATTTTATATTTTTAAATATTTATATTTTGTCTACGTAAATCTTGATTTTGTTCTTAAATGTATAGTTCATATTGAGATTACTCCATCTATGATTAATTGGAGAAATTATTATATGGACCGGTTCCATCACGTCATCCATAGTCCTTAACCATTAAAAACTTGACAATTAGTTTTTATATTTTTCACGTCATTTTTTTAAGAGTGAATCTTCACTTTTTTATTGACATGTAAATAGGTAGTGGGTGGTTAGATAAAAATTAATTAAGAAAGAAAAAATGACCTGGAAAATAAAAAATTAGTCGTCAGATTTTTAATGGTTAGAGACCATAGATGACGTGTTGGAACTGGTTCATAAAATAATCTGACTTTTGCTATATAAATTTATGTATGTCGGCTAAATTTCTCATCAACATTACTAATAAAGCTTCAGAATTCTTCATCAAGAAAATGGAGGGTGAAGTTAAAAGCTTCTTCAAGGTATGGATTTTGGCCATAATTTCCCTTGCTTATTGCTTCTACTTGTCATCAAAACTCCCCAAAGGCATTTTCAGGCTTATTTCCTTGACACCAGTCATCATCCTCTTCCTTTACCTCCCTCTCACAGTCTCCTCAGCCCATATAATCGTCATCACTGCCTTCTTCCTCGCTTGGCTAGGAAATTTCAAGCTCATCCTCTTTGCTTTCGACCAACCACCGCTCACGCCGCCGCCACCTAGCGTTTTCCGTTTCATTTGCTTAGCTTCTCTCCCCATTAAACCCAAAACAACAACCCCGTCCCAGAGATCAAACAACATATCCCATAATCTCCCAAAATCAATCTTGGTGGCCATAAAAGTTGTAATATTAGCTTTACTTCACCATTTTTTTAACTACAAACAATATCTCCATGAAAATGTAGTTCTAGCAATGTACTGTGTCAACATGTACATCGAGATTGAGCTCATACTAGCCTTGGCCGCAGTCCCGGCTCGAGCCATCTATGGGTTGGAGCTCGAACCACAGTTCAACGAACCCTACCTAGCCACCTCTTTACAAGATTTCTGGGGTCGTAGATGGAACCTCATGGTTACTAGTATTCTACGCCCCACTGTATACTACCCCATACGCCGTATTTCGGCTCGTATACTCGGACCGATGTGGGTTTCCTTTCCGGCGGTCGTCACCTCGTTCTTGGTTTCCGGTTTGATGCATGAGTTGCTTTATTATTACACGACTCGCGTGGCTCCTACTTGGGAGGTGACGTGGTTCTTCATGTTGCATGGAATAGCGGTGGCGGTGGAAGTTACGGTGAAAAAGGTGGTGCCCGAGAAAATGAAGTTACGCCGGGCGGTTTCCGGGCCGTTGGCTTTGGGATTTTCGGTGGCCACCGCTGGTTGGTTGTTTTTACCGCCGTTGGTGAGGAACGGTGTAGATGAGAGATTGAAAGAAGATTTCTCCAAGTTGGTGGATTTTTTGAAGGGTCTGCTTCCATCTTGATTAGGGGTTACGTTTATAGGTATCTAATATATTTTATTAATTTTAATTTAATTTAAAATAATTTAATAAATTTAATATTTTATATTTTAAAAAAATTATCTGTTTACTCTTTGTTATTACTCTTTGTTATTTTACCGTAAAATATATTTATCACATTGTTGTTTTAATTTGTTAGACTTGATTAATTTAACAATATCACAATAAATGACTAAAATAATATATTCTTTAAATATAAGAAATATATTCATTAATATATTTTAATTTATGATTAAATTAATAAAATATAAAATTTTTAGGATTAAATATGTAAATAAAAATATTTAAATAATAAATAAAATTAAAGTTTAATATCAAAATATAATAAAAAAAATTGTATGTCAACTTGAGAATATTTTTTTGAAAATACTAATTCAGGAGAAATACTCTAATTCATATACTAATTAAAGAATATCTAAGGCTATAATTTAGGTTATAGATATAATATTATAACATTTTATAATTTATGTCATAGTATTTTTCATAAAATAAATGTAATTAGTTTTAACAATAGTTTAACCTCAAAACTATTTTTGTTGCTTATACTATAATTTAGGTAAATTTATTTTGGTTATTGTATTTTTAAAATATTTAATAAGGTCATCGAATTTTTTGGGTAGATTTATTTTGATTATCGTATTTTTAAAATATTTGATAAAGTAAGTATTGTATATGTAAAAAATCTTTATCGGGAGACTCATCCATCAAATAGTGATTGATCTAAGTGGTAAGTAATTTAGTTCTATTTAAACAAATCTCGGGTTTAAAGTATTGTGTACGTAGAAAATCTTTATGAGGAGACTCACCCATCAAAATTAAGTGTGCGAACCGAGTCGACTAAAATTAGTTAAGATATAACCCTAAAAATTGAAAGAGAAATCAAGAATTGAATATAATTATAATAAAATTACCTTAAAAATATTAAAAATTAATTAAATTAATTTGACTTTGTTAAATGAAAATCGGAAAATATCCACAAATTCAATACTTGACCATTTGAGGACAAAACTTAACTCCTATGGAAACTTCTTGGCAAAAGACAATTCTAATTTTTATTTTTTTTATTTTTTTAAAAGGTACGAGAAAAATCGAAGATATTAATTTGATTTTGATGATGGTTAAAATATTAATTTAATAAGTTTTATTTTTTATTTTATCATTTAAAAATCAATATTGTTCGAATATAATGTAAAAGTAAGATATTTTATATTAAAATAAAGAATTTAAATACTTAAAATAAAAAATAATATAATTTTAACATTTATTTTATACTAAGGACAAAAATATATGCCTATAAAAAGTTTAAAGCACACAAAATGGGAAAAATAACTATAATCTCATAAATAGGCCCAAAATTTTTAAAAGCCCAAGGCCCAGTTCGATAGCCTTGTTCTCCTAGTCCTACCGAAACTGCAACACTGTCTATATATTGAACTTTATCGGTTTAAGTTTAACGTTTAACACACAGCTCAGAATCTGAGAAAAAAAATATACAGAAAATAATTAAATATATTATTAATAATTAAAAGGGAAAAAAAAAAAAAAACTAGATAAAGAGAAGAGGAGAATCGATCTATCTAAGCTTTGATTTTATTGTTTCAAAGGTAATTCCTTTTCCACAAATAATTTCAGCTCCCCTATTTGTTTCATGTTTAGGGTTTCCCTTTACTCAAATTTGGGAACTTTCTTTTGTTGTTTAATCTTCTGTTTTACCAATTGCTTAAATGCTTTAGATTACATAAATTTTCTCATGAATTAGGTTATCTTAAGTTCACTGTTTTAGACTATTCGGTTAATTTTCTGACCAAAAAGCTCTGTTATATTTAGAGAACAGAAGCAAAGAATTTAACTATATTGCTTCTCCTGAGGAAAAAAAAGTTTGAGTTGGTTTATTTTTTTTGCTTAGGCTTATGATTACCGGAAGCTTTTGCCCCTATTTTTGGCATTTTAAGTTAGGTAGAACTTAGAAGGTTGTTAGTTTGATCTTATTGATGACATTTTGCATGTGTATCCACATGGGTTTAGAGGAAAATGCTTTTCCCTTTTGCAGATTTTTGATGATTGGGCTAATTATTAAGTTGATGTTTTGAATTTGGGGTGTTTGGAGTAATGGGTTTTTGTTATCTTATGGAATTTGTTTGGAGCTCTTGTTTGTTTTGCTGGTTCTGCTTCGAGCTTATGCTGTTAATACCTATTTTGTTTGGAGCTCTTGTTTTATTTTTTTACGTTTTTTTCTTTTCTTTTTGCATTCTGATTCTGACGGTTCTGCTAGTTATAGGGTTGGTTTTTGAGTTTTAGGTATGTAGCGTAATTGGTATAGTTATTTAGTGAGAATTTTTCAGGATTCTTAATTGTTTTATGGTTTATTAATTAAGCTCGCACTGTAACTGCTATATGTTGAATTGATTTGTTTTCGAAGTTATAATGTTTTTTGATGTCAAGTATGTTTTGTTTCCAAAGTAATTGAAATTCTGTTTTAATCAGATATTTGATTTGATATACATGACAACGCAGTTTGTGGTTGGATAATGGCTGTTGAGGCACCTGCCAAACATGTTTACGATTTTGATGATGATGATGATGATGGGCCCGTAGTGTTCAAGAGGAATAATTCCTCGTCCTCTAATAAGAATCAGTTAAACACAGAAGTAAAGAAGGTACAGTCTCAAAGGTCTGATGGACAATCTGGGAGGCAAGCCTCTGATGCTCGAGCTCGCAATGGTCAAAGTTCCAGTTCCCAGAACAAGTCCATTCCACCTTCCAAGTCACCTCCCATGCGATCGCCTGTTTTGAGCCCCAAATCATCAATTTCACATGTGAAGGCATCACCAGTGAGATCGCCAGTAGTGAATTCTAAGGCGTCAACTTCGACTAGTGATCAATTAAAACAAGCAACAAAGCAGAATAAGTTTGCTGCTGTCAAGGAAGAGAAAAGCCCAATTAAAACCACTGAAACAAACAGTGACGATGACGATGATGATTCACAACCTTTGAGTGCAAGGCTTAAGGGGATCTCAAGCCAAGGCAACAAAGGGGCAAGCACTTCAGCTCCTGCCCAATCACAGCGATTAGTACCAAAGGTTGAGATAAAAGGATCTGCTGAAGATCCTGATGATGAAGCTCCTTTGTCCACGAGGTTCAAAATGAAGTCAAATATGGGGACATCAAGTAGTAAGGCATATGAATCTCATGAGAAAAAACCTATGACTTCTAAAATTCTGCAGAATGGTTCTACCATGAAGGACAAGCTGCAAAAGTCTTCTGTGTTGTCGGATAAGAGACCTCTTGATGAGGGCAATTCTTCAGATCAGTCTTATGCTAAAAAGCCAAAGATTTCAGATGCACCTACAACAATGAAATCCAAGCAAGTTACAGTGAAAGCAGAAAAATCTGAAGAAGATGATGACCGTATTCCAATTTCCCAGCGTATAAAAAAGTCAGTTTCATCAAACAGTAAAACATCGCCCATGAATCAAAAAGTGACCAAAGTTATCTCTTCATCGCTTAAAAAGATAAATAAGAAGTCGAAGAAAGAGATGAAAAATTCTAAATATAGTAAGTCAACGAAGCTGTCACCTAGTTCCGGTGATGGTCAGAAAAAGTGGAGTAGCTTGGTTCACAATGGTGTCATTTTCCCACCTCCATACAAGCCTCACGGGGTTAAGATGTTGTACGATGGTCGACCAGTTGATCTAACTCCTGCACAAGAGGAGGTATGTCTGTCTGTCTGTCTCCCTCTCTATTTACATAGTGTTATATGTTACTGAGTTATCATGTGTTTCTTGGGAACCAATTTCATTAATGTCATTGCAATTTGCTGAAAGTTAAAGTTCTCATTTGACTTGTTGCTGCTTATCTGTTCATTCTGCAGGTGGCAACAATGTTTGCTGTAATGAAAGATACAGATTACATGGGTAAACCACAGTTCAAGAAGAATTTCTGGGAGGACTGGAGTAAGATATTGGGTAAAAACCATATCATTAAGGGCTTGGACAAATGTGATTTCACTCCAATATACGAGTGGCATCTGCAGGAGAAAGAAAAGAAGAAGCAAATGAGTTCTGAAGTAAGTTGGTTCAAAATAATTTTTGGCTCGATATATTACATAGCTTATTGTACTACATCTGTCTTAACACTTGCATTTTTTTGCGTCATGCCTTTCAAAGTTCTATAACTGTTAAGCACGGTTGATTTTTGTAGGAGAAGAAGGCTTTGAAAGAAGAAAAGATGAAGCAGGAGGAGAAGTATATGTGGGCTATTGTTGATGGTGTCAAAGAGAAGGTGAAGATTTTGTTTCACTGTAGAATTCAATTTATCCCTTTTAAAAATTATTTACTTGTTTTAGCTTATCTTCATTCTACCCTATTTTTGGAGCGTAATGCAATTTTTATTTCTCCTCTTCTGCCAATCTCACCAAAATCTACAAAAAGTAGTATTTTTTCGGTTTATTTGTCACTTTTATTTTTCTAATATAGAATGTTCTAATTGCAGGTAGGAAATTTCAGAGTTGAACCACCTGGGCTTTTCCGAGGTCGAGGAGAGCATCCAAAGGTATTCATGACATGTTTGACATCTTTAAATCAGTAGGAAATTGTACGTTTTAGTTTGATAGTTTAAGTTTATGGGATTCTCATATTAAGCTCTTCCAATATATTGTTATTTATCAGATGGGAAAGTTGAAACGGCGTATTCGTCCATGTGACATTACCATTAATATCGGAAAGGATGCCCCAATTCCAGAATGCCCAATCTCTGGTGAAAGGTTAAGACAGACAACTGAAAGTGTTTATTTTCTAGAATATATGAAAAGATTGGAAATTATTTCTGATTTGGTTATTCTTAATTTTGGGACTTTTTGTTTGGTTGGCAGATGGAAAGATATAAAACACGACAATACTGTTACATGGTTAGCTTTCTGGAATGATCCCATTAATTCGAAAGAATTCAAGTATGTATTTTTGGCTGCTAGCAGTTCTTTGAAGGGACAAAGTGACAAGGAGAAATATGAGAAAGCAAGACTGCTGAAGGTAATAACCAATATGATGGTGCTCTTAGTTTTTTATTTATTGAACCTTCTATAAGTGGATATCTGTGCTTTAAATGTAGGATTATATCAAGAACATCAGAGCAGCTTATACTAAGGATTTTACAGCGAAAGATGTTACAAAGAGACAAATAGCTGTTGCGACATATCTTATTGATAAATTAGCTCTTAGGGCGGGTAATGAGAAGGTATATCATGTCCACCATGAACAATCCATTTTCTGCTTCTTTTGGTTTGTATGCAAGTACGTTAACTGTGGGTAGGATTGAATTCAATGGAGGAAATAAAAGGTCTGAGCTGATTTGGCCATATGCAGGATGACGATGAAGCTGATACTGTAGGTTGTTGCACGCTTAAAGTAGGAAATGTGGAATGTATTCCTCCAAATAAACTGAAGGTAAGGTCGGATTATTCTCGAAGAAGAGATTTTGTAATTCTTTTTATTTTAGAGCTGGTTGGTTTAGATTAATACGCAATTAGTATTAGGATTGGAAATTTGCAGCTAGTCATTTACCTGCTAGCCGATATTAGTGTTTAACATTTTTGTTTTTGTTTTGATCTTTAGTTTGACTTCCTCGGTAAAGATTCAATTCAGTATGTGAACACGGTAGAAGTTGAGCTGCCTGTGTACAAGGCAATTGGGCAATTTCAAACTGGTGAGTTGCTATCCACACGTGGTTAAAATTCATGTGTATGATACGACTTGAGCTAAAGAGTGTGATCTCTCCTTTATGCAGGGAAAAGCAAAACTGATGATCTTTTTGATGAGCTTGATACAAGCAAACTAAATGCTCATTTGAAGGAACTCATGCCTGGTCTTACAGCCAAAGTCTTCCGTACATATAATGCTTCCATTACATTGGATGATATGGTATGTCGGCTTATAAATGACATACATACAGTTTACTCTATTTTGCATGTATGCTTAGCCTAGTTGTGAGACCTCAGTATGTGAGGTAAATATATTAGACCATATTGATTATAGTGATATATAAACAATTTATGAGAGCTTTTAATGTACTGATAGCATACCATTGTGGTTTTGTAGAGTATTTTTTTTAATAGTTTTCCTATTTGTCTTTGGTTAAAATGACAGTTAAATAAAGAAACCAAAGATGGGGATGTGGCAGAAAAAGTAGTAATTTATCAGCGAGCAAACAAAGAGGTAAAGACTCTTTCTGGCTAGATGCTAAGCCGAGGAAGTTACCTGTTTAAACTTTTCGTTTTCTAGAATTTTGATTGTTCTTGCTGCAGGTTGCCATCATTTGTAATCATCAACGTACTATCTCGAAATCTCATAGTGCACAGATGTCAAGGTTGACTGAGAAAATAACAGAACTCAAGGTAATTACTCTTCTAGAAAATTTCATTGAAAACTTTGAAGTTTTTACAAGTATTTTTTCCTGTCTGGAAATGTGACTAATGGTCGGAGTGACAGGCACTTGGGATGTTTTGCTCTGAGTGGTTTTAAATTTAAACATTTTCTTCTGGGAATGGGTGCTTTTCCAATTTAACCATTGGGCTGACTTTTTTCCTATTACTTGTAGGGTGTTCTAAAAGAGCTAAAAACTGATTTGGATAGAGCTAAGAAAGGGAAGCCTCCATTGAAGGATGCTGACGGGAAGCAGAAGAGAAACTTGACCCCTGAAGCGTATAATAGCTCATTCCCTTTACTTAAGCTTTCCGTACAAATTTTTGCTTACCAACTCCATTGATTCGTGTTTGATGCAGGATAGAGAAAAAGATTGCACAGACAAATGTGAAGATCGAGAAGATGGAACGAGACATGCAAACTAAGGAGGATCTGAAAACTGTGGCATTGGGCACATCCAAAATCAATTACCTTGACCCTAGGATCACGGTTGCATGGTGCAAGCGGCACGAAGTTCCCATTGAGAAGGTAAAAGCCACATCAACCGGTTCTCCCTATTGGAATGATACATGATTCAGTCTATAGATTCATTTGCCTATTATATGTTGCTTCACAGATTTTCAACAAATCTCTTCTGGCGAAGTTTGCTTGGGCAATGGATGTGGATCCTGATTTCAGATTCTGATCACCTGTAGCGATTACCAGTTTGGTGCTGTTCAATTCTTACTCCGACCTACTGGCCTTCGAGGAAAAGATGGGGACAAAGGAAGGAGCCAAGGTCCCCTCTTCTTGAATGATCATCCATTTTTCCTTTAATGTTCACATTTTTTCTCGTTTTTAGCAGAAAATTCATGTTATATGTTGATCTAATCCTAGGGCTGCTTTGCCCATTTCCTTTTTTACATCTCAACCTGTCCCTTGTTGCTAAAAGAAATTGTTTTTACCATTTGAACACTTCTTACTAACTGTTAAATGTTGGACTGGAGATACATGGAAGAATGATTTATAAACAGAGTTCATTTTGTACTTTTCCTCACTCGGATCCCTTTTTGTTAGTATGCTATTATCCTGTTCAAGGTTATACCGGAGACCTTGGACATGGTCTGAATACCAGGTTCCCAGTTTTTGCCATATACAGTATCTGAAAACCAAGACTCCATATCTGTCTTAAACATGGTCTGAAAAAATGTTTGTTTTCTTAAGACTATACCTTCTTTAACATTCGATGTCTGAATACAGAGGTTTGCATATTATCAACCTTGGGGAAAACCCCTTTCAAGCTTCAACCTTCCCTTCAAATTCAATGGCTACCCTTTTGGATTCCTTAAAATTGACACAGATAAGAAGATGCTTCAACAATCTTCTCTGGGTTGTTGCTCAACTGGAAATAATTGTGCAACAGACAAACTCCATGTTTTCCATGAAAAATAATGAATATTCCTAGAAACTTATGCCTACCAATACCATTGGGATGTTTTTACCTGTTGGAATTTCACTGTCATTTATTAAAATAATACATTTTCGTATCATTTAATCCAAATTGCCTACAATATTTGAATAAAAAATTCAAACAAATGTTAGAAATAAGGAAGCAAATAATTCCTGGATTTAGCCAGTTGTTAATGTCGCCATCTCCGTCCCTTGGCATTCGTTCCATTCTCCATTCCAAAATTCCAAATCTCAACTCTTCTATCTTTAAAACTTTCAACCTTGTATTTTTAATAAATAAGCTCGTCCAATTTTACTTTTCCTCATTGTAAGAAACTCCTGGATTTTTTTTACGCATTTTCTGTCTCTTTTCTATGTTTTTTCTATGTCTAAAAAATCAAGTTCTAAAACTAACCCTAAATTCTAATTCTTAAAAATATATCTTACGTCAGATTTTTGATTTAAAGTTAAAGTTTAAAAATTTAAGTTTTTAGTATAAGGCATAAACCGAACACTTAAAAAGACAGAATTTCTATTACATTTTTTAATTATAATTTGAATTTATATGGTATGGGGTTTTGTTTAATTTCATTCAAGTACTGGAAAGTTGGCATTTTGTTAATCAAGTTTCCAACTTTAGCCCTTTTTTAATAAAAATTAAAAAATGGTTCTTGTGTTCTGAAGATCAATTAAGGAAGCCACTAAATAAAAGAGGTTCTTTGGTCAACTTTGCAAGCTTAAGTTAGCTCTTATCTGTTCTATTTTTTCATTGTTCTTCTATTTCCAAGTGTGTAAATCTATGCTTTCTTTTTGTTAGATATTAATATTGTTTTGTGTAAGGTTAATGGCGTCTTCTTCGGACACATGGAGACAAGAATATAATGAAGCAGTGAAAATTGCAGATGATATCAATGGCATGATATCCGGCAAGAGTTCACTGCCTGTGTCGGGACCGGAAACGCAGCGTCACGCATCAGCTATCCGAAGGAAGATTACAATCTTAGGGACTCGACTTGATGGATTGCAGTCCCTTATGTCTAGGCCTACCGGGAAACCATTGTAAGTCATCTTAATAGGAGTTCATGTAGGAATGGATTGATGTTGGATTCATGTTTCAATCATGTTTTTTAAGGTATTATAATACGATATCGGCGTTCGATCGAAAATTTTGATAACATGTTTGATTAGTATTTAGATCACGTCTTATGGGGTATTATTAGATACGGTACACGAAGTCGAATATGTTTTATCATGGACGATAAATTGACTTTGATGCTGGATTATAGGAGTGAATGGATGTTGGATTATTGTTTTGATCTCAAGTTTGAATATGTTTCAGAACAGATAAGGAGATGAATCATCGCAAGGACATGGTTTCGGATTTGAGATCGAAAGCGAATCAGATGGCTTCGGCATTCAACATGTTGAGCACTGCTAACAGAGACAGCCTGCTGGGGCTGGAAACTAAGCCGGATACTATGAGTAGAACGGTTGGTCTGGATAACTCTGGCCTTATTGGTCTTCAACGGAAAATAATGCAAGGCAAGTTATTTCGATTCTTGCTCTTTCATCGAATCCTGTCGAGTTTTCTCGACATTTTACGCTTTACAGTGTGTTTTCAAGCAGAACAAGACGATGATCTAGAGAAATTGGAGGAAACAGTGGTAAGCACCATGCACATCGCATTGGCAGTGAGTGAAGAACTTGATCTGCACACCAAACTCATTGTATGTTTCACATGCATCTTCTTTCACATTAGTCGTTAGCCTTGTGTTTCTTTAAGGTCATATCGAGGCGTCGTCGGAAAATATTACCTTATATCGCGGTGTTTTACGCAGGACAACCTCGACCAACATGTAGACGTCACCGGTTCTCACGTACAGGTAAAAGCACTTAAGTATTCACCCTATACGCCCTACCGGAAAATGTCGTTCCGGTTAAGTGGTATGCATTAATGTTGCATCATGTCTTGGGAGGAACAGCATTGCAATATTTGAATACATGATCATTCAAGCAGTACTGAGAACAGATTAAGATATTGTCAAGTAAACTGAGAATTATAGTAATCGGTTATTCGATTAATCGATTATGTCGTGTTTGAATCATTCTAGGTTCGGTTCATTTACGAAGAAAGCTGTCTTTTTTGTTGTTGTTGTAACAGGGAGTTCAGACAAAGGTGTTGATTTTGAAGAAGCATGTCAATGGCGGATGTCGGTGTACGTGCATGGCTTTCTCTGTTATAGGAATCGCCATTCTGGTTGTGTTTCTGTACTTACTCATCAAATACTTGTTATAATCATACCAACAAGCTCAGCCTCAGCCTCAGCCTCAGCTTGCCCTTCTTGTTGTTTGTTCATGTATGCCATGTTCGTTATGAGATTTCGATTCGAATAATTTATCTACACAATACAGTTTAATTTTAATTTAACGAATTTCTATGATATATTTTTTCAAAATTAATTGAATTGAAATTTATTTAATCAATTATTTAATTAATTAAGTCTATATAAATTAACGGTTATATATTTTTTCTTTAGAATTCGATTATCAGTTAACTTGATTTAAAATCTATTAATTACAGAATTAAACAAAAATATTAATTTAATAATTTATATTATATATATTAAGCCTAAGACCATTAAGAGGTCAAGAAATTCGATTAATTTTTAATCTTAGATCGAGATTCAATAATTAGTTTAGTCGTTAAAGATGCTCGTATTATCTCTATCCATAGACTCAAGAATTCAAAACTTAATCGAGTTTTAACACACACCAATACTCAATTTAATCTAATTTAACTAATAAAAATCAAACTCTAAAACTTATCGAGTCAAACTCTGTTTAATTCAATTAATAATTTTTAATTCAATTCAAATAAATAATTTATTTTTTAATTTGTTTCAGTTATTGAACGGATTAACTAAATAAACACCTCTAATTAATGCGAATTATGAACTAATTATTATAAAATTTTATTTTCTCCATCAAGCTTTTAAAGAACTTCGTCGAACACTTAACTTTTCTCTATTTCCCCTAACTTTTTTAATATTTTGGACTTAAATGTTGTTTTTGAAAAAATTAAAAATTTTAATTTCTTTTCGAACACGATTTTTCATTCAATTCTATATTTCAATAATTCCGTCGAACGAGTCTAAATACATATTTTTAAAATAAATATAAAATAATATTTTATAAGTAAATTGGAGACATATTTTAAATAGAATTATAAGTAAAAGTACAACTAATTTTTTATATAAGAAATTAAATTAAATAAAATATTAATTTTGCAAAAGATCATACTTTAAAATAATTCTATTTTTTTCAACAATTAAATCTTAATTCGATTTAACATGATCAATACGCCTGAACTTTTGTAGGCTATTGGCCCCCAAATGGAGAGCTATCTTGGGCCGAAGTAAAGCCCAATAATGAAGCGCCGTTATTATTGTAAATCCAGTTCGTCAATTGCCTTCATGATTAACCCTAAAAATCCCAATTCAAACCTCGAATTTCCCCCCAAATTTGAAGTTAGGAACACGATTAGATTTGAAGTTAGGAAAAAGGAAGAATGGGTAACGTTCCAAAAGAAGCCATTGAAGTGATAGCGCAGAGTATTGGCATTACGAATTTGTCCCCAGATGTCGCCATTGCTTTGGCTCCTGATGTCGAATATCGTGTTCGAGAAATCATGCAGGTAAATTTTTAATTCCCCCTCATCCTTTTTATAGATTCAAATTCTAGTGTTTACTTCAAAAAATTATTGTGTTCATATGACCTTTTTTGGATTTTTTTTTCTAATTCAAGCCGTAATGCAGGAGGCAATTAAATGCATGCGCCACTCACGGCGGACAGTTTTGACAGCTGATGACGTTGACAGTGCTCTTAATCTGCGAAACGTGGAGGTACATTTTTTAAGTTCTGGTATTTTTTGTTCTGCTTGTTATAAATTGCTTACATATATATTTTCTTTTGTTAGTTGAGAATAGTACTAATTAATGTTAATTTTTAGTGTAATTTTGTAAAAATTTATGATTTTTTTGGAGTTATGTGATAATTTCTAGGTCATGTGTTCTAATCCATAAATTTGACCGAAAGTGGAATTTTATAAACAAGTTTTGGAAAGCTGGAATCTTTAGTTTAAGTCATGCTTTAGCTTTTGTGTTTTTGGTTAATTGTCTTGTGTTATGCTCTTCTACTGCACCAGCCGATATATGGCTTTACTTCTCGTGATGCACTGCGATTCAAAAGAGCTGCTGGGCATAAAGATTTGTTCTACATTGATGACAAGGATGTGGAGTTTAAAGAAGTATGAAATAATCGATGCTCTTAGAAGTTCCGTCTTAACTGCTTTTTATTGAAGAATTTTTAACTTAAATACTTGTATGTTGTGTAGGTTCTTGAGTCACCTTTGCCAAAAGCTCCAATTGATACATCTGTCACATCTCACTGGCTTGCGATTGAAGGCATTCAACCAGCAATTCCAGAGAATGCTTCAGCTGAAGGTACCATCTTAGTTAACACTGATGGGATGAAAGATCCTGAATATTGAACTTCCATAGCCTTTTTATCTATGTCAAAACCTTCAGATCAGAAAGTTTGATTTGTGTTTTGATATGTTCTCTACAGAGGTATTCATGTTGAAGATCCTCATAGGCCGTGTTCTTTTTCAGTTTTATCACTTCAACTTATTATGAACTTATCTTAATTTCTATGTGGAATTCGCATTTTCTTTCCCTGCAGCACCTTCTGATGGCAAAAAGGCTGAATACAAAGAGGATGGAGCTTCTGTTGATGTTAAATTACCCAAGCATGTATTATCGAGAGAACTTCAAGTATGTTTTACATCTTCAGCAACGATTTTATGTTAAGACTTTTTTTGCTGGGAATGACATTAAGAGACTGATTTGACTGGTATGCAGCTCTACTTTGACAAGATTGTGGAGATTACCATGAATAGATCTCTTTCAGTTGTCTTTAAACAAGCATTACTAAGCTTGGCAACAGACTCGGGATTACATCTATTGGTTCCCTATTTCACATATTTCATTGCCGATGAGGTTGTCTTAAAGATCTTCCACACCTTATTAATGTGTGGCAAAAGAACCTCTGGTTGGTTATCTCAAGGAATGTTTTCCCATGTTTATCTCAGGTTGCACGGAACTTAAACAATTTCCCTGTTCTGTTTGCTTTAATGCGTGTTTCTCGGAGCCTTCTCCAGAATGAACACATACACATAGAACCTTATGTGAGTTTATTGTTTCAATTATATTGGTAGGTACCTGAGTGAATACATGCATGCTAGTGGTTTGTTCTCTGCCTATCTGATATTTAAAATGTTCATCAGTTACACCAATTGATGCCATCTATTATTACCTGCCTCGTTGCAAAAAGATTAGGGAATAAATTCACTGACAATCACTTGGAACTTAGAAACTTCGCAGCAAAGCTAGTGGCATCAATATGCAAAAGGTGAAGGTTTCATTTCTTTTTGGACATCTGTTGAGTATTCATTTTTATGAATTTCAGGTGTCTGATAGTTTAGTTTTAAACTTGTCATTCCTATTTGATGACGCGGCTACTCTTTTTACTATGTTCTAATTAAGATATGCTGTGCTTTTAGGTTAGGTTAAATTAACCTTAATTTCCAGCAGAATGGTTGTCTTCTATATGCAGACTTTTACGTATAGAACGTTTTGCAGATTTGGGCATGTCTATCACAATCTTCAGCCACGTGTGACAAGGACTCTGCTCCATGCTTTTTTGGACCCAACAAAAACATTTCCCCAGCATTATGGCTCAATTCAAGGGTTAGCAGCCCTTGGACCTAGTGTGGTATCTTAATCATGGCATCACTTATACCTAGTACTTCTGCTTTTTCCTATAAATCTATATTTCCTATGTTTCTCTAATGACCCTTCTTTCTTCCGTGTATAGGTCCGTCTACTTATACTGCCAAATCTTGAAGCATATTTGCAGCTTCTTGAACCTGAAATGGCACTGGAAAAGCAGAAGAATGAAATAAAAAGATACGCCGCCGGTTGTGTTTATGGGTCTCTGCTCGTAAGTTTATTACCCGATTTGATACACCAGATTACGAACATCCCACGTGTATTTGCACTTTATGTTATTATACAGTAGAACTAACAAAGCTGTATAAATTTTCTGCTCCAGCGTGCAGCTGGGCTGTGCATGCACGAACGGCTTAAAATGTTCCCCAGTTTGCTAGCTCCTCCAACTCGTACAGTCTGGAAAAGCAGTGGCAAAGTTGCAACAAGTATGGTTCCTTGAAACCATTGTTTTTACACTTAATCCACGTCTCATGTTGCCCTTTTGCTATATCCGTCTTATTCTGATCAATCTAGATAAACGAAAAGCAAGCATGGACAACTCGATGCAGCAACCACCGGCCAAGAAAATAGCAACCGAGAGTGCAATGGGAATGATGCCAATAAATTCCATGCAAGCTGATTTACAAGGGGCAGCTAGCAGCTTTTCTAACACTGTACGAGGTTCGAATGTTGGCGTATCATCAATGTCTCGGCCATTATCAAATGATAACATGCTAGGAAGGGAGGCTGGCAGTCGAGTTCCAAAGACATCAACTGTTCTAGCTCAGGCTTGGAAGGAAGATACAGATGCAGGGAACTTGTTGGCATCATTATTTGAACTTTTTGGTGAAAGTATGTTATCATTTACCCCCAAACCTGAGCTTGCTTTCTTCCTTTGATTAAATTTTACCTCCAAAGACAATGTTTTCCAAAGTAATTTGTGTAAATCTTCTCCATAATTTCTGTCTAATTATGTTCACTTTTACCATATATGCATGATTTAACAGATATATTTATTTAAAATGGGCATAAACAATTGAATTTCAAATTCATTAATATTAGTAATAAATATGGTAAATTAATCATCAAATAAACATTCAGAAAGGACAAATGAGAAACTCTACCTGAAAATGCCCACTTAAACTTATTACTTTAATCAAAAATACATATAATGTCTGAAAGAACATTAAACTTTTATGAAAATTGGACACATGATAGCAACAAAAGAGAAACTGACAAACATCAAAATGCCAACACAATGCCAATTCAAAGTACATTCAGAATCAACACGAGAAAAAACATCGAATCATCCATGTAATGAACAATGAATTCAGAAGAAATCATGCAAGGAAACTTCACTCTCCTTCGCTTAAAATGGGGACGATGAGTGGTTTCATTTGTGCTAGATATACAATTGCCCACCTATCAAAAAGCAAATGAGATTTAACATCACAAACTATAAGGAAAATGAAATAAGACAATGTTTCAAAAAGGATTTAGCTTCCTCATTAAACTCAATGAAGATGCATCATGTTACTCGGACTCGGGTAAGTGTCTCATGTATTTGGAGAGCTTTTGAAGAATCATATATCCATGTACATAGGCATATGTTTAAGCAGTGGATTATATATATATATATATATATATATGATACAGATATCAGATCAATTCAAAACTACAGGCATACCAATATATATAGTCAAGCTACTACAGAAGAAAGACTAGTGAAAAAAAAACATGAACTTACATCATCCAACAACAAACAGTTGCTGTAATTACCAATGTTAGGTGCAACCTGCACCATAAAACAAGGAAAGAACAGTTTTTCCGTGAGAGCAAAGAAATATAGAGAGAATCAAGGTAGGAGGTGAAAATCAAACAAAAGAAAACTTCCTAGTCTGTATATGACAAACCAGGCTATCCTAAATCAAGACGAAAATCCGGCAATATCAGTTTGTGAGATCACCACCAATCACTTACCGAATCGACTAGAGGATACTAGATTCATTCAAGTACATAGTAAGCAACCATAGCACAACCAATTCAATTGCTATTCATCCAAGACACCCACTTACAGTGTACCATCTTAAAGCATATTTCATTAATATATATCAATCAAAATACACACTCTAAACTTCAATTGAAGTAATATCGACTCAGACTTGTGAAAAAGACTACCAAGAAACTATAAAAATTATAAAAAAAGAGTAAATTTAAATGTAAAAATTTTAAAAAAAATGTAGAGAAAGTGTTAAAAGGGTACTTACAGATTAGCAGATGAACCTCTGTTAAAGCAGATTCCGGTACAAATGGATGCAATTATACCAACCACAGAAAAAATTAGGGTTGTTACCAAGAAACCCATATTCCGATCTCGATTTTACACACAATTTCCTGCAGAAACAAAACGATTTGGTTCTCAGCAAAGGTAAAAAGGAAATTCGTATCAGATATAATTCCACTTACCTTCTGCTTGGTTTCTGAGAAAATGCAAGAAAATAGCAGGAGTTGGGATCTTAAAACTTAACCCTTTACAATCGAACGGGAAAGGAAATAAACTACGCCAACTGTAACCAGAAAGATCATATTCACCGGATAAAAAGAAATATTTTATATAAAAATATTACACTTTAAAATTCAATAATGATAATAATACATCGGTGGTAAAGAAATATAAAATTTATTTTTAATAGAGAAATATAAAAGTTATTAAATGTAATTTAATCGTAGAATAAGTAGTTAAAGTATAATAATTTTTATTTAAATATTTAAAGTATTTTTATTAAAATAATTATTAAAAGTATATATATTATTTAATTTTTTAAGGGTTGATATGTAATATTGATTAAAAAATATTTTTAATACATATCTTGATAAAAAAATGTTTTAGATACATGTTTGGCTAGGAAAAAATATACTTTTAAATATTTGTTTTGAATAAAAATAATATTTTAAGTATTTTTTATATAAGCTTTTAACTCTTAATAGTGTAATTTTAATTTTTTATTTAAATAGTATATAAAATATGAATAATGATCATAATAATTTTATATATTATTACAATATCAATTCAGTCAAAAACATTGCAAATAGTATAAATTAATATTAAAAAATATTATTTTCAACTTGAAAGGGCTGGAGTATAAATAAAAATATGAAACTGAGATCATTGACTCAAAATAATAACACAAAATTAAATAATTTAAATATTAAAGACAGTATAATTAACATGGACAAAAATAAATATATTACTATATGACCTTTGCAATGAAAAAATATCAATTTATTATAGGATAATCTATATTAAAGGTCTCTTTTATTTGAATCTTGTTCTCAGTTTTAAAAAATTAATAATCATATATATAATTAATCATTATTGTTTTTATCATCTAATTTTCTATTTAAAAAATTGAAAAAAAAGTCTTTCAAATATTTAAGATTTAAAATTAAATTAATATTTTTATTAATAGGAGTTAATAGTCGTAACCAAAACGATAACGATCGAAAGTAAAAAAAATAATAATTTTAATCTTTTTCGAATTGATTGACCAAAACAAAATAAGGCCAAAACAAAAGGGACCTCTAGTGTAGATTACCCTAATTACAGAACACAAATAAAATAATCGAAATTACTGAATTTAATTAAAAAATAAATTTTATTTGCATACAAAAAATTGTTTGTATGTATATTGAGATAGATTTACGTGGGTTGAAATATAAAAAATATTTAAAAATCTTAATAAATCTGAAACGATATGTTAAAAACACATGAATATTTAATATTGAAATGTATAAATATGTATAGAAAGAAAATTGGATGACAATGTTAAGATCCACAAACTCTGAATATGGAAACCTTGACAAATCAAGCCATGTAATTCAAAACAACACCATGGTAACAAACTTACTGGCTGGCTGATGGATTAGTCAGCAATTCAAGAGATTTCTTTAAGTGCTCGACCGCGGTCGACACATCATCAAACGCCAAGGCGCCGACAGCAAACCGAGCTGCCTTGTGTGCCTCGGCGATTTTCTCTGGTGGTGGTTGGTAGTTGCTGTCATAGTGGTATTTTTGAGATGGGGTTGGTGAAGGTTCCGGGATTTTACCGTTTCTGCCACTTGAAGGGTGTTGAGCTGTTGAAGGGTAGCCTGTTGTCGGAGGAGCTGATACATAGTTTGTTGTCGGAGGAGCTGACTGGGGATTGTAAGGAGTCTCGGAGCCTTGATAGAAGGAAGGATAGTTCGCCGGGGCAGAAGGTAAACTACTCTCAGAGAAACTTGGATATGACTGAAAATTAGGGTATGAATATGAGGGAGCTTCGTGGGACGGGTAACTACTAACCGGCAAATGCGGTGTCTGATCTTGTTGATAGGGTTGATAGTTGTATGATTGAGGGTATGTGGGATTTTCAGATTGGTTTCCAGGAAACGATGGATGGAAATCCCGTTGCGATTCCTGCGGGTAGGATTGATCATGAGAAGGGTAACCGGCGGAAGGAAATGAACGAGGTGCTGGTGAAATGTTTGAAGAATGCTGGTCGCCGATCTTATCATGGAACTGAGATGAAGGTGGAATATTAGTATAATGCTGGTTATTCGCTTCTTGGAACTGTGGTGATGGATCAGAACTTTGTTGAGGACTGGTACCAGCAGGATCGTGTGCACCGAGGTCCTACAAGGACATAGATCAAAATTATCAAGAATTTTAGTTATTTTAAATACTAAAGCATTGTTCTGATTAGAAACATACATATGCACCATGAGGTGTACTCGATGGAACCGACAAATCTTCATCACCGTTGGGAGGACCAGGCACGGGCTTCCTTCCTTCTTTTAAAGCTTTCCTAATATCCGCAGCTTTCCAAACTGCGTACTTCTGTTTCTGCTCAAGCTGTAGAAGACAACAGCAAAGTTTGAAACAAAAATAACACGATTAGTAAGTTACGGTACAAGTCATAACCAGCATTGCATCAATATTAGAAGCACAAACTCTTAATCCAAGTATAACAAATGCAAGTAGAAACTCACATCAGCCGGAAGAGGACCAAACTGGTTTATAATCTCGAAGAAAATGCTGGCAGCGTAAAATGTCTTTGCCGTATTCCTGCAGCATCAGAAAAACGTAAATCTTAAATCACGTATAGCTATACCAAACCACTAAACTACAATAAAATGTTTGAATGTTGCAATTGAAAATGCGTTTTATAATTTAGAAGGTAGCACAATATACAATTAACCAAAACTGAGAACAAGCTGTTTAACTCATCAAAAGAGCTGATTTTCACCAGTTCCTTATCCCTCCGAAAAGGTAAGCCTCAGAGGCAAGTTGACAAAATACAATTTAATAAAAAAGGCATATATATAATAAAAGAATATCTACATACAAGTCTGCTCGTCCAGCACGATCTTGTTTGTCTGCCTTTGAAAAGACATTCAAGGCAAATCCCTCTAGATGTAAATTATCTTCAGGTCCCAACTTCACTGTTTTCTTATCCTGCAATGCATCAATGATGAGGGGAGATTTATAGTACCCATACAACTAAATGTTAGAATAAACAATCCCAAGGTGATGATCAATATCAATGCAAGGCTCAATGGTTCTAGTTAAACAGCAATCAATTCACACGCATCTAAAAAAATTACATATGCTTTCTTTCTTCTGAAAGATGCATTAATTACAAATGAAGAAGAACCTTTAAACAATGTTAGGGTATTACAGGCAGCATAAACACGATACAAAGTCAATGCTGCAAAGCGGATCCCAAAAATCAATTTTGCACATTATATTAAGCCACCAGGCAAATTTAAACTAGCACCTGGAGCCTCAGTACCAGTGCAAAACAGCATGACACAATCTCGCTACCGGACCAAAAGTCGGACACAATTGAGCTTGATGATGTCATCGAGCTTAGTGATTATGATAAAAACTAGCATGCGCCAAGGATTCAAATGCAGAAGCACAATCTAGGAATATTTAACAAAAAATGCAAGGCTTGCAGTTGCAGATTCTTGGGGCATGTGTCAGCTCCTCAAGACCATGGAACCATGGCAATCAACCTCTTGCAGTTGATACTAAAGAGAATATAGGAACCACGTTGCAAGATAAATTTCAGATTGCCATACTGTCGGATTTGAGACGAATTAAGTTAGGTTCAATTCATTACCATCTTGCAAGAGGTTGACAATCAGGGTTCCATGGCCAAACTTGTGTCCAAGCTGACACCTTCTCCGAGTATCCTCAATAGCAAGCCTTACATTGTTTGTTAAATAATCCTAAACTCGACACACTCAAGTCTTTACCATAAGACTTAATCCCGGCGACATCCTCCAGCACAGTTATATCAGACATCCGGTACACTAGTCGTAGTATCACATCAACTCTAACAATTCCAAAATTAGACCTAATCCATTGAACAATTCTATGAGAAATACGAATGTTCTAAAATTGAATATTTTCATGTAAAACCACATGAATCAATCATAAACAAGAACTTATTTAACATTATATTTAATTTTTCTAAGAAATTAAAATATACCCAAATTATTAAACAATTCAAATCAAGTACCCATAAATCAAATTTCAAAAAATAAGAAAAAAGACATACCTTTTCAAGCTGATTCATGAGAGAAACAAGAAGAGAATTGGTGGTTTTGGTTCTCTCTCCATTGGGTATCTTCAATCCTTTTTCCATTGCATATAACCGACCTTTAAAAAAACACAAATCATAAAAACACGATCTAATTGACTTCCATAAAATTGATTCAAAACAGGGGTTAAAGATTTCGATTTTACAGTAATAAGCAACAAGAGGCTCGTGTTTTTGAAGCTCATCGGCTCGTTGAAGGTACGGTAAGAGTAGCTTCGCTGGCTCGTTATCGCCTGACATTCCCTTTTTTCTTTCTTTTTTTTCTCCCTTGAGAAGAATCAGAGCAAAAAGAGTTTTAAATCAATACGGAAAAGAAACAGAAAACGTCGTCGTTTTTAAATCGTTAGACTCTTCATTAAGGTTTGAAAATTACAGCATTGGTCACTAGAGTTTGAGAAAATTTTCTTTCCATTATTAACATTAAAAGTTTACAAAGAATTTAATAGTTCAAACATTGAATCAAGTTATTGTTAACAAAAATAGAATTTAAGTTTAATTGTAATTAAAATTATGTATAATTATTTTTTGAAGATATATTAATTGTAATATAAATTATAAATAATACAAAGTCAAGTGATATTATGGAAGACAATAACCGACCATATTTAATTTATATTATAAAAGATAATATAAATTATAGATTTATATTTAAATATAATTTTACAAAATATTATATTTTTAATATAAAATTTTAAGTTTATCCCATAGCAAAATCATAAACACTTTGAGATAAATTAAAATTGGCAGAGGCGTAACGATACCGCAAAAATTGATTCATATTTAAATTCCATCACAAATTTTATTTTGTCTACTCAAATGAAATAATATATGCAATTCAAATATATTGAATTGCATATGATCTTACTCACATCGATAACCTTAATTTATAGGATATTAAGTTTTGGAAAATCATTAATAACTTTTTAAGTAAAGGGATTAAATCTCAAAGTTTAGGGAAGTACAAGGACTAATTACATATTTTGACCTAAAAAGATAAATAGCATTTATGTCATGTTTTTTAAGGGTAGTACTTGTGCATCATAAATAAATTCAATATTCTTGCAAAACTTTGAGGTTGCACGGAATGTCTGTTTTCGTACAAAGTTAATCAAATGTTGAAACTGCTTAAAAAAACGTTTGAATAGTTTCATTCTTACCAAAATGGAGATAAGAATTTGTATAAACAATAACTCGATTCGAATCCGATTCCATCCGACTAGGTTTGAGTATTCTTCGTCTTATCGAGTTATGTATTGAATTTCGGCATGTTCTTTTAGCCACTCGAGCACTTTCGCTCCCTCGAGCACTTCTTGTACCTACACATGTTCGAAATATCGATTCATAGCTGCACCATGTAATCCGAAGGGCGAAGAAAAACGAACGATGATGCATGTATGTGCAGATTAACCACATTTAAATGCACTAAGTTTCCGAATTTCTCTTGTTATTAAACAGTTTAGGGAGAGAGGTAAACGAAGAACCGAGTCCTGACCTGCTCCTTCACACGTTCCTCGTCGTAGTCTTGCTTGTGACGTTCGAATTCAGCAATTGAATTCTGTACCTCTTTCACAAGCTCCTCAGACGAAAACTGCAGCATAAACACAAATCGGAACACATTTTGAAAAGAAATTCTAATAGTATCCATTATGTCTGAAGTTTGAACATGTATTACCTGCAAATTTTCTCGTTTGAAAATATCGCCTACAGCCAGATTCTGCTTTATCAACTTCGTTATGTTCTCTCTCTGGTTCTCCATGAACTCATTCACCGCCTTCGGACTTGACATCGAAGCCAATTGCTCTTCATTTAGCTTCATCTTTGCCTACAATGGTTAAACAACGAATTATAGCTGGCATGATCATGCATACATGAAAAACTCATGCAAAATCAAATGAGCACGCACAAGAAAAACATAAACCGATGCTTTACTTAGAAGTAAACGGGTACTGGTTACCTGAATCTCTAGAAGTTTGGCTCCATAAAGTTCCCTACCTTGTTCCTCGAACAAGGATTGGGGAATATCGATTTCCACCATCTGATCGAACGTCATAATATCAACCATCAAAAAAGTATTCTCGATTAAAATAAACTGATCTTAATGTTAAGTTTGATAACCTTCCAAAGCTGGTCTAGAATTGCATTATCCGTCGCTTGGTCTCTCGCAGTTTGCTCCATTTCTCGGCACCTTTGCAATAATGATTCCTTGACCTGCAGATTCATACAGCAGAAAGTTTCAACTAAATGCAAATGTCGGAATTAGAATCAGGTAAAGCAAAAATCGAAATTAACAGTTCATAACAGTAACCTGCTTCAAGTCGGTGCATCCAGGAAGAAGCTTATCAGCAATAGAGTCATTTAGCTCCGGTAAATCCCTGTAGAATAGTTCTTTGCATTCAACCTATAAAGAAAATTGCCACAGTGTGTGTGTATCACCTTTCATGTATACCAAAATCGGAAGTTTGATGGAAACTTTTTTTTATAAATCTACAACAATGTTGAAACCACAAAACAGAAAGGAACTCACAGTAAATTGTGCGTGAACACCACGGAGATTTTCTTGTTGCCATGATTCAGGAAATGCAAGTGGAAAGGACTTCGTTTCGCCTCGTTGAATACCAATTATGGCATCAAGGAAACCCGGAAGTACACTCTCACCATCTTCGGTATCAAAATGAAATCCTGAAAAAAGGGGGCAGAAGCTTCAAGCTAGTAACATCAAGAATCCAACTGCTTGACTCAATTATTTACGAGAGCTACGCATTATTTAGTTAGAACTTAAATGGTGGCAAGAAACTTTCCTTTTATAACCAGAACAAATATTGTGATACATCCATTCTGATATCAATTCCGACCATCATTTCCCGGTAGTCATATATTTGAAGTTCAGAATAGAATAGATACAAGAACGAATACAGTAAAAATCGAAAAATAGACGGTTAAGATTATTAATATGACTGACCTTTACTATCTGCAGCTGGAATCTTTTGAACATTAGACCCATCTTGGTTAATAGTCGTTGCGGATATATCAAGGACCACAAGATCACCAACCTGGAAAAGTTTGAACCCACCATAAGTTGTAAATTCCTTTATAATGATAATAGAAGACAATAACTGACCATCTCAATCCCGTACGTAAAAATCAAAAGATGTGCGAAAGCAATTGGAGTTAAGGATTATTGAAGGAAAGTTTAATCGAAAAAGGTGATAAACGTTTAGAAACAAAAGAGTTTCTTAAACTTGAATAACCTGTAGTCCTCTGTCAGTAACAACTTTTAGTGAACCTATGGACTTGTGACGCCGCTTTATTTCCAGCTCACAGGCTCTTTCAGCTTCTATCTCATTGTCGATTTCAACAACAATCTTCAGATTTTTGTACCCATTCTCGGTTATCCATTTGACTTCAGGTACCACATCTACAATGACATCGTAACTAGAAAACAAATATAATCAATGACTATTTTTATCATTGCCGATAGAGGCTTAAAGTGAATTCGTCATGTTAAGTCTTTCCTTCGGATCAATGTCAGTAGGGGCTTAAGCATGTGTATGAAACCAATTATGATTGCATTTATTATGGTGCCAAAAACCTTCAAATCAATATGCCAACGATATATAAATGTGATATTTGCCAACCTGAGAGACATATGAGAAGAATAGCGTTTCTCCATATCGGAAAATTTGGTTATTATGCGAACTGAATCTCTCAAAGCCCTTCCTTCTACCTGTAGAATAAGATCAACCAAGTATCATGGGGCTGATTCTTAATACGAACAGGCTGAAAAAGATCATAATTTTTTCGGAACATTGAACCAAATGAAGCAAACATAATTAAACATACCGTAGACATAGCATGAGGAAGTGTCCTTTTCAAAATTGATTCAACCGTGGCCTTCTGAACACTTTCCTCCCCAACATAATTCAGAAGAATACTCTCTGGGATCTTTCCCGGACGAAATCCAGGTATCTGGTACATGTTTAAAAAAATGACTTTCAGCATTCAAAGTGATTCTAACAAAGTACCTAGCACAAGAGCATCTCTAGCTATTGAAGTCCTACATTCAGCTCTTCAACCAACTGATTTTCTTAGAAGTGGGGAAAATATAGGAAAGTGGGAAAGCATTAAACAACCAAACTATAGTTATCGATTCTGACCCGAATCTAAAATTGCATATCAATTTATCAAAATCTGGACTTGGTCTAACCTGATTTGACCCTAGAACTCAACAACTCAAACCTGGCCTATTGAAACTCAAAAATGCCCATACCAGAAATTATCAAATCCCGAAAATAAACCAGATCGGAAACAACTCCAACCTGGAATAACCAAAATCCAGAGTGAATTGAATCCCAAATGAATAGAACAAGTACCCTGACATGACCTAAACTTAAAAAAACAACTGAATGACCCGAACTCAAATGACTTGAATGCAAAGTAAGCGGATTAAAACCCAAATCGACTTGAAAACCAACAGCCCAATTCACAGCTCCAAACAAAACTATAGAATCAAGCATGAAATTAAAACCTAAAATGAAGAAATGCTTAACAATTAAGACTTAATTCAACCAAATTACCTTTACTTGCTTCATAAATTCCTTTACAACCCTTCTGTAACAATCCTCGCCTACTACGGCCGGAACTTCAACATTCAATCTTACCTATAAAAGTGGTCGATAAGATGAAAAAGCGGGTCCTAAATGTCTGAGTGCAAATTATATAAATAAACGACATGAAGAAACACAGTGAGAACGCCAAGAATTGTAAATTATGATCAACCACCAAAATCTTACTCTTGAATTAGGCTCCTGAGTCTCTGTGACCTTCACATCAGCTGGAAGCTTATCTGTTTCGGATTTGGAAGTCTTTGTAGGAGCTGCTGAAGCCTTAATAAGCGATGAGATTGGCCATTGTTGCGACTGAGTTTGGCGGGAAAAAGAAGTTAAGGGTTTCCTTTGTACTTTGGTATTGAATCGGAGAACTGGGTTTTTGAAAGGAGAACTGGTGTTTTGTGGTACGAAAAGATGGTTTTTTTGGTTTAAATTGTGGAGTTTTATGGAGTTAACGGATAAGGCCATTGTTTCTGCTGCTCTGTGGAAGCTTCAAGCTTTAGCTGATAATAAAGACTTCAGCTTGTTTGTGTGATATTTAGATATTTTCAATGAACTAAACGGTGCGTTTTCTAAACCATTTCAAATTTTCCTTTCTTCAATTTCTTCACTTTCTTTTTAAATATTTCACTAGAATTATTAAAAAAACAGAAAATAAATGCATAATTATATATAAAAAGATTATATCCAAAAAGTACTGATATCATTCAAAAATATTTATCAAATATTTAATAGTATCATTCCGGATTTAAATTTAAAAATATTATTTTATATATTATTAGTGAAAATATATTTTTTAATAAATATAATTTAAGGTTTAAAATTTTGATTTAAAGAGTTTAAAATTTAAAATTTATTTTTGACAATAATATATGTTTTAGAATTTATTATTCTTTATTTTTCATCACGCTTGAATTTTTCACTTTTTGTAGAGAAAAGTAATATCATCGAACTTAACTTTGTAATTTAAGTGTATAAATTATTAGATTAAACAAATTATTTTTTTTCTGTTATTAAATTAACAAGCTATAAAACGTTTAACAACAATAAATAGTTGAGTAACTAAAAAAATTACACCAAAAAATATAAGTAATCTTATTGATAGTTTTTTTTAAAATAGTAACTAATTTTATACCAAAAGAAACACAAACAACCATTCCAATATTATTCCGTAAACCCGGTTCATTTAAACCCCTAATCTTCTTTCCCAGTTCACAGTCTTCCAGTTAAATCTGTTGTACTGTTATTGAAAGCTATGAACAGCTTGCTTGCTCAAAGTTGAAGACAAAACATTCAGAGATAAGTTTGTGTGTGAAAGGTAACAAGCTCATCTGGATTTCAGACATGGATTGACATTTAGTTCAAAGTAAAAAAGAAAAAAAAATTCCATATATTCAGACCTAGGTTTGCTGCATACCGGATTCCGGTGGCTAGAACGGTACAGCAAAGGTGACGAGCTGAGCTGGATTTCAGACAAAGGTTTGACATGGTCATTTGGTTCAAAATGGAAAAACAGTACATCTAATAACTAATGTTTTCGTATTACAGCTCGAGTTCATGTCATTATACATAGAATGGAACCCTTAGACTCAAATAATCTCCTTTCATCATCTAGCTAATGTTTTACGAATGATAAACTACAATGCTTGCTATATTTACATAGCAATTCATCAAATATTCGGTCGATAAGGTTAGAAAAACCGGTTTCAGGGAACCGAACAGAATATCTTCCCTAGCAAATATCCAGGGAACCTGATTCTTGCATCGATCAATGGTGGGAGAATGATGGAAATATTTATTAAAATCAAAGTCAATCAATTTTGTCAGTTACTAGAATAAATTATTGAATAGCCGAACTCAACTTGTTCGCTATTGAACGACTCACTCGGTAGTTCAAACTACTCAAGCTCAGCTAGATAATGATCAAACCAAATTCGAATAAATTACGAACAGATGTCTTCTATGAGTAGTGAAATAAGAGACTGATAACCCTCAAATGTGTATAATTCCTTATCACAAAGGCAACAGTTTTTGAAAATTTGCCATTAAAAATGTTACCTCAGCTACCATCAAGCATCAGAGCCTTTGTCATTTGTGCTGGTCTCAGCCGCGTCGTTATTTGTAGCTTGAGTAACACCAACCTCAGCTGGTCGAATAACTCGATCATAGAGCATGTATCCCGCCTGCAATAAAGAACAGCAACATGCATTTACTGGCAATAGAACATAAATAATGCAAATGGAAACTAATCTGTTTCTAGAATCAAACTTAAATTGGAATCAATTATAACAAACTATAGGGAAATCAAACTGTTTCGATAAAGTTCAATTAGAAGATAATACCTTCAAAACATGAGCAACTGTTCCCGGAGGCTTAGAATTATCTGGTACTTGGAATACTGCATTGTGCCTGTGTGGATCAAATGGTTCGTTTGTAGGATCAAATTTTTCCACTCCAAACTTTCTAAATACCTGAAAGCAATATCGTCTCTATCTTAGTAATACGATATAGAACATATGTAGAGGCCAAACATTGTCTGAGTGATGTATCCAACATGGGTATCTTCAATCTTTTCGCATTTTTTCTTATATTTGGAGGGTTCTTGAAGGGACTCCCCGAACCCATGTTAAAAAATGTGCCAAACATGGATATATCAAGAAAAATGAAAATTCAACACAATGTCGAAGAAACAACTTGCATAATTAACTAAGCACCGGACCGAGTACAACAAATTTTCAGATGAAAGTCTAATGACTTAAGAGGTTTTAGTTCACCAAATTCGCCCCTTTACCAACGAAAGAAAAAAGGAAATTGAATCCGACAAGTTCAATTATGGAACTATAACAATTCAGCTTCATGAGACCTCTTGATATCAGAGGAAGCTTTGAAACTAACAAACTGACTGGCAAAATAACGGAAAGCTTACCTCTCCAAGCTGTTTCTCAGTCATCTCTACCCCTTCTAGGAGTGTCTTAAGGAGTGGAACAGCTCCAACAGTGTCTTTGGATTCGTCAATCTTAGAGAAACTGCCTTTAACATGTGTAGAAGCCCTTCCTAAATTATCTGCAACATCTAGTAGGCCTTTGGCAAAATTCTGCAGCACATCAACAAATAATCACACTTGCTTCTTGATTATTCCAAGTAGAAATTGAGTGGTGGTTATTGAATATTGATTCACCAACACTACCTGTGTGGCAAATTTTTTCGAGTTCTCCGCTTCCCTTTTTGTCCTGGCCATAACATTCTCCATTTCTGCAAGAGTCCGAACAACTTTGTCCTTCATTTGTTCAATCTCCTTTTGCTTGGCATTCAGGAGTTCTTCTTTTTCCTCCACAAGTTTCACCATATCAGCCATTGATATGTCACCATCGCCCTCGGAATCTGAATCAGAAAATGCAGTTCTTTTAGTACCTCTCCTCCTCCTTTTATCAGATTGAGGCATTGTATTTTGGGATTCTGAGTTAGAACCTGATTCTTTTGCAACTTCAGCCTCTCCAGAATTTGTATCCCCACTCGGCTTCACAGGATCTCCACCATTATTCTCTACAGTACTACCATGTTCCTTTCCAGAAGGCTCGGGGGAGGCCGATGAAGATATCCCGAATCGTCGAAATGCAGAGAAATTGAGGTTCGAATAATGCAGCTTAAATACATCATTTGTAATCCCCTGCACAGACAAAGAAAGTCCAACGACTTTAATGAACTTGGTTATGTTTTGTAGGAATCAAAATATGTGTTTAAGCTACAAATTTCAGCATGATCATTCAATTACCAACTAAAAAGTACCCTGATCAAATGAATATGTAAATTGAAATTACAGCTTACAAATCATTAATGTAATGACTACATTAAGGCAATTAATAAAAAATAAATAAGGATCAAATGAATATGAAACAAAGTAGAACAAATCTAAAGCCTATAGAAGGAACCCACTTTTATTTAAATTTAAGCTGATTTAACTTCGAGAACTCCAACAGGGTGAAACAAAGATAAGAACAGAAAATGAGCAAATGAAAGAAGTCGTCAAAACTGAGCCAATTTTAACAAAATCCTTAAACCCTATCAAAAAACTCTTAGAATTAACCAATAAAACAAAGGATTTATTGATTTGCTTAATATATTGGAAATATTTGTGTACCTTCTCCGGGGATTCACAGGCAAGAGAGTGAAACTGAGGGGGAAAGCTTGGCGTTTGACCGCTCTTGGGAGCAGAGAGCAGCAAGGAGCGAGCACCAACGCTCCTTGATACGCGTAACAAAACCCTGGACATCAACATCTCTGGGGAGGAAGAGTAGAGTAGGAGGAAGAAGAAGAAGAAGGTTTAGGGTTTTAGAGGGTCAAAAACGGGAAATAGAATATATATTATTGGGTTTTCTAGAAGCAAGATTTTTCGAGCGAAAGAATGTAGGTTTATTTTATAAGTAATAATTTTAATTATTTAATTTAAATTTTATAGTAAAAAATTACTCTGTCATTAAAGTTAAATATACAATTAAGTATAATAATAATTTTATTTTTAAAACTTATACATTATATTAATTTTATAGCGTCTTTAAAATTATCACAATTATTAATTATCAAGATGATGAACACTAACAAGTAGATGAAAGGTGTGTAAAAAATGTGAATTAAAAATATTTATTAAAATAATTTTAAATTAATATAATACATAAATTACCGAATTAAAATTGTTAGTATATTTGGTAATATTCTAATTTTAACAACAAGGTGATATGATTGTTGTAAAATTTTAATTAAATAATCAAATTATTTCTTAAAAAATGATTTTTTATCATAAAACTTTAATAGAATAATTAAATTATTATTTTTAGAAAAAAATTAACATGACAGTGTCAGTTTAGATATATGAACCAAACCCGACCTGTCCCATAGTTTAGAAAAGGGCCCATTTTTCTTCATAAAACAATGGTCCAAAACACTGCTCTGAAAGTAATGAATTAAGAATATAGGGACTGCTAAACGAATTAACAAAAGTACAAGCCTGAGACTTCCAAAGAAACCATAGACTGAAAAAAAAAAATTATTCAGCTAAAGTGGTTAGTAATATCTGTTCCAAAGTATACTCTCAACCTTTCAACATTGATCACTCAATTAGCTGACAACACTGGTGCTTGAACCCGTAATCTATAGGAACAACAACCGTTCCTTTACCGATGAGACTAGACGGTTCGTGCCATAGACCGCAAATTTAAACAAAGGAATGAACAAAGAACTGAATACCCTTCTTCTCTAAATCAAGAAAAAACAACAGTCTTCCCCAGCAACCATAGAACAAGAGATAATTCAATGCCAAAGATAGTGTGGAGCGTGCCCCTATCTAACATGAATCCATACACGGTAATCCCTGCTCGATTGTTCTCGAAATATGTCACTGTAATCATCAAAAACAACAAAAAACCACTAATGACATCAAACACATGAGCAAACATTATGCCTTCCAAGTCATCCTAGGATCAGAATCATTTCGAGTTTGGAGTCGTTTAAGGTTCAAGTCGATTGAAATTTCGGGTTTGGATCAGCTTGAGGTCAGGTCATTTCAACTAAACTCATGTTTAAGTGTTTGTGCTTGCTAGATAGTTTTTCGGTTGAGCTATTTGGATTCGGGTTATTTCGGGCTCTATCGTTGAGGTTTGACACTCAAGTTCGGGTCATTTATGTTTGTCAAATGGGGTTTCAAGTCCAGACATTTCAGGTTTGGTTATTTAAAGTTTGACAATGAAGTTTAAGTCATTTCGGGTTCATATCATTTTAAGTTCAAGACATTTTCGGGTTCAGGCCGGAGTATGGTCGTTAACTTTTATAGTCTAAGCAGAGATTTGTCAATCAGATCAAAATTGATAGATCCAACTAAAATAAATGAAAGAATTAGTTTTACCTAGAGCTTGTCTCTTTTGATATGAAATGGTACTGTAAGCATAAGCTGGGATCAACTTATTGTTATCCAAGTCATCTTCTTCATCCCCAACATCTTCACTCTCCGATTCACCGTCCGTTCCCACACGAGGAAAGGCTTGATGGACATGAATGGCAGGCGTCCTTGGTGTCTCACTATCGTTCACATCGAAAGAATCTAATGTTGCACAAATATGCCATTTCGATGCAAGGCATGTAACCGCCTGTGCTTTATGCGTTATTTTCGTCGCGCTTCGTAATAGTATACAGAGTCCGGTGAGAAGAGTTAAAGAGCACAACTACAAACAACAAATTAATATGAATATTAGTTAGAACTGGATCACAGATAAAGATCAAAGATTCGAACATATTTTGAGGAATGAACACTTACAACAAGTTCTCCAGCTTTGTAAATGTTCAATTCCGATGTGGCCTTTAAGGTGATAAGCAATGAAGTGAATTGGCTGCCGGTGATCAAAATCAAGCACCACAATATGTATGCGCGAAACCTATGGCTGATGATCCGCAAATGCCTTCGGATTCGTAGGTGTTCGATCAAGACCGAACCCACATCCGAGTCAACTTGGAAAACCTGCGCAAAGTCCTGTAGCCGGAGGACTTGGAGGTTGCAAACGAGGTGAAAAAGGACACAGACGAGGAAGAAAACTGTCGTCCGATAGAGCCACGATGACAACTCCATGAAACAGGCTACACTGTCACTCAACCAGACGATGCCTAAGAAAGGAATTTGTGAGGCACCTGAGGCATACCACCATACCTTGTATGCAGTCTCCGCAAGGAAACATGGAATAACGAAAATGGATACGATCTTCAAAGATCTCTGCAGGTAAGTTAAAAGAAATCACATTAAAACAAAGAAATTTGAACCTTTTTCAAACTTTTATAATACCACATTTTAAAAACTATAAGCCAAAATGAAGAGTTGCACAAATTTAACTGTAAGAGACAAATTTACAAACACTTGGCGGATCACATAATCATTAATGCTTGTTCAGATCACAATTAGCAATGGTAATGACTGCAATTTCAGTAAATTATGGAACTTTGACTAAGCATTCAAAAGCTGATAAATTTTAAAAGAATTGAGCCAAACCCAGAAATAAAATCAAAATCCCATATGAAATCTCATCAGAAATGGGAAACTTACATTGAGCTGAGCGGTGTATCCTTTCCTAACAGTCTCACTTTCATTACAAAGCTTATCAAAGAACATGAACCTCTTCAACCCATACTTCTTCACGAACCTCGTCAAACAAACGAAAGATGTGGCGGAGACACTGCTCAGAGACAACTGAACCACCCAGTCATAAGGCCTGGCGTGCTTGGCATCGCAGGTGGAACAAGCCAGGAGAAAATGAGACAGGGAAGGAACCATGAGCCCTAAAACGATGAACGCCAACCAAGACAGACAAGTTGTCCAGATATTGGATTGGTCCACACACATCCAACGCAAGTATGTTCTGAAGGTTTGGAACTCATCCTGTGCGTGGGAAATGGTTCTCTGGAACCTTGCTCGATCCACCAATGGCTCCCTACTGTCTCCCATGAATGGCTTGTTTTTAAGGTGCTCAAAGTCAATGGAAAAAGTGAGTGAGAAGCTGGTTGTTTGGGGTTTAATGGAATTTAAAGATGTCTTAATCCTGTTACAGGGAAACAAGTGTTGGAAGATGAAGAATTGAAGACAAGAAGGTCAAGATTCAAAATCCAATATATTTAATTGAAGTAAGGCGTTAGCCAATAGCCATTGAGAGTAGATTGTTATGTGTACAATACAGCTGGTATAGGGACCAGGCAAGCATCATCAGGATGCAACGTGTACTATCAACCGACATTTACGCAAATCTACGACAAGTTGAGTGGTGCTGCTCCACTTTTCTCGCGTGTAGGAGCATTAAATATGGAAGAGTTTGATCTGTGCAGAAAACAGGACTAGTTGAAGGGTAATTATTTTATGAAAATATTAAAAAATAAAAGTTTTTATATTGGATTCTACCGGAACTTGAGCCTCGACGAATTTAAAATTTTAGATTCGAATTCGACTCGAAAATAATATTATAAGATTAGATTTAGGTTCGAAGATTATCTTATTTGATTTGAAAAGAATAATTTACTATAATTTTTTATATAAAAGTCACGGGTCCTTAAATAAACCCTTTCATATTAAATATCAAAACAAAATTTAATATCAGAAAATTAAAAAAAAAGTCTAAAAAATATATTAATCCAAATAATTAAGAAATTTCTTACATATAAATACATAATGCACAATCTATTCTATTTATTTTATTTTTAATAGTATTTTTTTAATTTATTTTATTATTTCTTTATTAAAAAAATGTTTTTGATACGTATATAATTATTTTAAACCTAATATGATTTTTTCGAGTTAAATTTAGATCAATTCAAATCAATTTATTAAAATATCAAATTAAACTTAAATCTAAATCGAACTCATTTAAAATAAACTAAAACTTTAATTAATTCGAACTCGAGTAGCTTCCGGCCGTTTTAGCTCATTATCTGCCCTGCTTTAGATTATATACTTGAGGTTATAACTTGGTTAAATTACATCATGCTTAATCCCTCCGCCCCGAGTCCATTCTGTTTCAGGTATGGCTCATGGTAAAATCGCTTAACTGGTCCTTGTTGCTTTCCAAAATGTTCAATTACGTCTTCTTTTATTCTAATTTTCATTTTTTTTCAATTAGGACCGGATAACAGTATAAATGGGGAAAATCTTAATAGAGGTCCCTTCATCATAAATTATTATGCTCTGTAACCCTCCTTATTTTGCGGTTCTGTCATTTTAGTCCTTATTTTACCTTATTATGTTTTTTAGTTTTGTTTTGTTTAATTTTGGTCCCTTGTGCATGTGCTTTTCATAAAATTTCATGCTTTACTAATCTATATTATAATATGTGTATACTGTATAGTAATTAATTTATTATACATATATTATATGTTATTATCATGAAGCATGTATCTTGTACATATATACATTATTTACACAAAATTTAAAAATATTAACACTAAACTAATTTTTTGAAGGTGAAAATAAGAAAAATACTATTTATAATAGAATTTAACCGAAAATAAATCCAATGATTTGATTGATCGTTATAATTATCGCCGTGATCAAAGACATAAGGTGGTGCAGCAGAGATCATATTCATCCAACGGTGGAAAGTTGAGATCAAAAGGAAATATATTTTTCTTACACGATGACGATGCGATGTCTCCATCGTCGACAACAACCGACGATGATGAATCGCAGTCGCTGCGACAATCTTCCGGCTCCACCGGCGTCCGACGATGGTGCTTCCAAGTCGAAACACCAGCGAATCCCGCTGACTGCGGAGGTAGTTGAGTCGGTCTGGGTCCACTGAACGACTCCACCGTACTACTCATGCTACTCCTTGTTGGTCTTTGCGGGTTAACTTCCGGGTCACAGAAATCGCCCATCGGATACAAACGGCGGTGGTCGTCGATGAACACTTCTTTGTGGAAATCATGCATCTGGATAGGAAAAGCGCCGGTATTCGAAGAATTGATCGGAAAGTTCGTTTTTGCTTTGGTCCCACGGAGTGACATCGCCGCCGCATCGTAAGCTCGCGCGGCTTCTTCGGCAAAGTCGAATGTCCCCAACCAAACCCGGGTCTTTTTCCACGGGTCTCGAATCTCGGCTGCGAATCGACCCCATGGTCTTTTACGAACCCCTCTGTACTTAGGTTTGTAATTTATATATTTTATATGATTGGATTATTTTCCTTTTTTTCATTTTTGTGCTGAAATTCTTTTTTTCCCTTCATGTGCCGTGTTTTTTATTTTTATTATTATTATTGAAAATGGGAATTGAATTGGGGCCCACATTGTGGTCGTGTCCGGTAAGAATCAGGATAAGTCCTACTAGTCCACCAATAATGCTATGCCATTTTATCATAATTTGATTTGATTTTATTATAATCATCAAATTTTTAGTTATTTTAAATATATTTTCTTTTATTATCTTCCGTCAAAGTTGATGTTTAGTTTTTTATTTTTTTCTAATAAAAAAATAAATAAATTATATTAATTATCACCTAATTTTTTATTTATAGTTTGAGTCATTATAGTTTTTTTATCTAATAATTTAATTTAAATTATTTATATTTTAACCGCTTTCAAATAATACGTTCATACAAATAAAATTTTGATTAATCTTTAAAAATTATTGAAAATAAATTCTTTTTTCCTCTCTTTTAAATATTGTTAAAAAATGGTATTAATGTGATATTAGGTCTCAAAATCGATATCTGATGTTATAAATTTAAGATTATTCTATGATTTTTAAAAATTTTAATTTTTTAAATATTTTAAAATTTCTAGTTTTAAGAAAACTAAAAAATTAATTGAAGATAATATTAATTTTTAAGTGAGTGATGATTTTTTACGGTGTTAATTTAATATAATAATAGAATAAAAATTTATATATTTATTTTAACATAATAAAAAGTGGTGTATAATAAGTAACACTTTGTTTATTACGTTATCCATGGTTTTAAGTTATTAAGATCGTTGATCTTTAAATATATATTAATATTTTTGTAATAAGCATTTTTTTTCAAAATATGTATTTTAAAATAAGTTTAAAAAAAACTTTTAAATATTTCTTTAAAAATAAAATTTTGGACACTAATTTCTGTTAAAAGATTACTTTAAATACATGTTATGAAAAAAATACATAATTTAAATATTTATTTTATAATTAAATTGCGTATATATAATACTTACCCTAACATTTATCAGATTTTTCTACTCACCGTTCACATATATATTCTTTTTTTTTTATAACTAATTTCAAATGCTAAAATTTTCTTTATATAATCATGGAATAAATATTTTCAAATGCACTGATAATTAGACTTGACTTTACAATAATAAAAAATATCTAAAATAAATTTAATGTAAATATAAAATCCGATATAACAATTATTTATTTTATTTTATAATTATGAGGTGAGAAGTGGATTTTTATTGCTAACGAGATATAGAGAGATATCCAGCCATGGGACTCGAGCTCTAAGTCCCAACCAATGCCATGACTTGCGAGAGGCGCACGCTATCCGGTGGAGAAGAATGCGGCAGCGTGCACACTGCTCATGCCGACCACCACGCTACACGACATTTGGTTATTGTTGAAGGGGGAAAACGATGGGTATCGATCAAGACAGAGAATAATAGATTTGTTGACGCAAGGAAAAGAGTGGTCCTCGACAGAACTTGTTCGAAGTATTTCTTTTTATTATTATATACATATAATTAGTTTTTAGAAATTAAATATTTTTAAAAACTAATCGGATGATGCTACATCTATAAAGTGCTACTTATATTTATAGAATTAATTACATACTGAGTCCTTGAGATTTAAAATTTTTATTAATTAATTTAATAGTGTTCAACGATATTCAACATTAGTGGTGTTCAACAGTGTTCGACGCCCGTTGTAGAATTTTCCAATCATAAGAAATCTTACTAAAATAAATAATTAGGTAGAGTGTTTACACTTTAGTCATTTGAATCTAAGAACTTTCATTTTAGTCACCATATTAAGGAATGTTTTCACTCCATCGTTAAATCTTATTGGTCAGAAAAATGTGGAAAATATGCTTCCTTATTTCTAACATTTGTTTGAATTTTTTATTCAAATATTGTAGGCAATTTGGATTAAATGATACGAAAATGTATTATTTTAATAAATGACAGTGAAATTCCAACAGGTAAAAACATCCCAATGGTATTGGTAGGCATAAGTTTCTAGGAATATTCATTATTTTTCATGGAAAACATGGAGTTTGTCTGTTGCACAATTATTTCCAGTTGAGCAACAACCCAGAGAAGATTGTTGAAGCATCTTCTTATCTGTGTCAATTTTAAGGAATCCAAAAGGGTAGCCATTGAATTTGAAGGGAAGGTTGAAGCTTGAAAGGGGTTTTCCCCAAGGTTGATAATATGCAAACCTCTGTATTCAGACATCGAATGTTAAAGAAGGTATAGTCTTAAGAAAACAAACATTTTTTCAGACCATGTTTAAGACAGATATGGAGTCTTGGTTTTCAGATACTGTATATGGCAAAAACTGGGAACCTGGTATTCAGACCATGTCCAAGGTCTCCGGTATAACCTTGAACAGGATAATAGCATACTAACAAAAAGGGATCCGAGTGAGGAAAAGTACAAAATGAACTCTGTTTATAAATCATTCTTCCATGTATCTCCAGTCCAACATTTAACAGTTAGTAAGAAGTGTTCAAATGGTAAAAACAATTTCTTTTAGCAACAAGGGACAGGTTGAGATGTAAAAAAGGAAATGGGCAAAGCAGCCCTAGGATTAGATCAACATATAACATGAATTTTCTGCTAAAAACGAGAAAAAATGTGAACATTAAAGGAAAAATGGATGATCATTCAAGAAGAGGGGACCTTGGCTCCTTCCTTTGTCCCCATCTTTTCCTCGAAGGCCAGTAGGTCGGAGTAAGAATTGAACAGCACCAAACTGGTAATCGCTACAGGTGATCAGAATCTGAAATCAGGATCCACATCCATTGCCCAAGCAAACTTCGCCAGAAGAGATTTGTTGAAAATCTGTGAAGCAACATATAATAGGCAAATGAATCTATAGACTGAATCATGTATCATTCCAATAGGGAGAACCGGTTGATGTGGCTTTTACCTTCTCAATGGGAACTTCGTGCCGCTTGCACCATGCAACCGTGATCCTAGGGTCAAGGTAATTGATTTTGGATGTGCCCAATGCCACAGTTTTCAGATCCTCCTTAGTTTGCATGTCTCGTTCCATCTTCTCGATCTTCACATTTGTCTGTGCAATCTTTTTCTCTATCCTGCATCAAACACGAATCAATGGAGTTGGTAAGCAAAAATTTGTACGGAAAGCTTAAGTAAAGGGAATGAGCTATTATACGCTTCAGGGGTCAAGTTTCTCTTCTGCTTCCCGTCAGCATCCTTCAATGGAGGCTTCCCTTTCTTAGCTCTATCCAAATCAGTTTTTAGCTCTTTTAGAACACCCTACAAGTAATAGGAAAAAAGTCAGCCCAATGGTTAAATTGGAAAAGCACCCATTCCCAGAAGAAAATGTTTAAATTTAAAACCACTCAGAGCAAAACATCCCAAGTGCCTGTCACTCCGACCATTAGTCACATTTCCAGACAGGAAAAAATACTTGTAAAAACTTCAAAGTTTTCAATGAAATTTTCTAGAAGAGTAATTACCTTGAGTTCTGTTATTTTCTCAGTCAACCTTGACATCTGTGCACTATGAGATTTCGAGATAGTACGTTGATGATTACAAATGATGGCAACCTGCAGCAAGAACAATCAAAATTCTAGAAAACGAAAAGTTTAAACAGGTAACTTCCTCGGCTTAGCATCTAGCCAGAAAGAGTCTTTACCTCTTTGTTTGCTCGCTGATAAATTACTACTTTTTCTGCCACATCCCCATCTTTGGTTTCTTTATTTAACTGTCATTTTAACCAAAGACAAATAGGAAAACTATTAAAAAAAATACTCTACAAAACCACAATGGTATGCTATCAGTACATTAAAAGCTCTCATAAATTGTTTATATATCACTATAATCAATATGGTCTAATATATTTACCTCACATACTGAGGTCTCACAACTAGGCTAAGCATACATGCAAAATAGAGTAAACTGTATGTATGTCATTTATAAGCCGACATACCATATCATCCAATGTAATGGAAGCATTATATGTACGGAAGACTTTGGCTGTAAGACCAGGCATGAGTTCCTTCAAATGAGCATTTAGTTTGCTTGTATCAAGCTCATCAAAAAGATCATCAGTTTTGCTTTTCCCTGCATAAAGGAGAGATCACACTCTTTAGCTCAAGTCGTATCATACACATGAATTTTAACCACGTGTGGATAGCAACTCACCAGTTTGAAATTGCCCAATTGCCTTGTACACAGGCAGCTCAACTTCTACCGTGTTCACATACTGAATTGAATCTTTACCGAGGAAGTCAAACTAAAGATCAAAACAAAAACAAAAATGTTAAACACTAATATCGGCTAGCAGGTAAATGACTAGCTGCAAATTTCCAATCCTAATACTAATTGCGTATTAATCTAAACCAACCAGCTCTAAAATAAAAAGAATTACAAAATCTCTTCTTCGAGAATAATCCGACCTTACCTTCAGTTTATTTGGAGGAATACATTCCACATTTCCTACTTTAAGCGTGCAACAACCTACAGTATCAGCTTCATCGTCATCCTGCATATGGCCAAATCAGCTCAGACCTTTTATTTCCTCCATTGAATTCAATCCTACCCACAGTTAACGTACTTGCATACAAACCAAAAGAAGCAGAAAATGGATTGTTCATGGTGGACATGATATACCTTCTCATTACCCGCCCTAAGAGCTAATTTATCAATAAGATATGTCGCAACAGCTATTTGTCTCTTTGTAACATCTTTCGCTGTAAAATCCTTAGTATAAGCTGCTCTGATGTTCTTGATATAATCCTACATTTAAAGCACAGATATCCACTTATAGAAGGTTCAATAAATAAAAAACTAAGAGCACCATCATATTGGTTATTACCTTCAGCAGTCTTGCTTTCTCATATTTCTCCTTGTCACTTTGTCCCTTCAAAGAACTGCTAGCAGCCAAAAATACATACTTGAATTCTTTCGAATTAATGGGATCATTCCAGAAAGCTAACCATGTAACAGTATTGTCGTGTTTTATATCTTTCCATCTGCCAACCAAACAAAAAGTCCCAAAATTAAGAATAACCAAATCAGAAATAATTTCCAATCTTTTCATATATTCTAGAAAATAAACACTCTCAGTTCTCTGTCTTAACCTTTCACCAGAGATTGGGCATTCAGGAATTGGGGCATCCTTTCCGATATTAATGGTAATGTCACACGGACGAATACGCCGTTTCAACTTTCCCATCTGATAAATAACAATATATTGGAAGAGCTTAATATGAGAATCCCATAAACTTAAACTATCAAACTAAAACGTACAATTTCCTACTGCTTTAAAGTTGTCAAACACGTCATGAATACCTTTGGATGCTCTCCTCGACCTCGGAAAAGCCCAGGTGGTTCAACTCTGAAATTTCCTACCTGCAATTAGAACATTCTATATTAGAAAAAGAAAAGTGACAAATAAACCAAAAAAATACTACTTTTTGTAGATTTTGGTGAGATTGACAGAAGAGGAGAAATAAAAATTGCATTACGCTCCAAAAATAGGGTAGAATGAAGATAAGCTAAAACAAGTAAATAATTTTTAAAAGGGATAAATTGAATTCTACAGTGAAACAAAATCTTCACCTTCTCTTTGACACCATCAACAATAGCCCACATATACTTCTCCTCCTGCTTCATCTTTTCTTCTTTCAAAGCCTTCTTCTCCTACAAAAATCAACCGTGCTTAACAGTTATAGAACTTTGAAAGGCATGACGCAAAAAAATGCAAGTGTTAAGACAGATGTAGTACAATAAGCTATGTAATATATCGAGCCAAAAATTATTTTGAACCAACTTACTTCAGAACTCATTTGCTTCTTCTTTTCTTTCTCTTGCAGATGCCACTCGTATATTGGAGTGAAATCACATTTGTCCAAGCCCGTAATGATATGGTTTTTACCCAATATCTTACTCCAGTCCTCCCAGAAATTCTTCTTGAACTGTGGTTTACCCATGTAATCTGTATCTTTCATTACAGCAAACATTGTTGCCACCTGCAGAATGAACAGATAAGGCAGCAACAAGTCAAATGAGAACTTTAACTTTCAGCAAATTGCAATGACATTAATGAAATTGGTTCCCAAGAAACACATGATAACTCAGTAACATATAACACTATGTAAATAGAGAGGGAGACAGACAGACAGACCTCCTCTTGTGCAGGAGTTAGATCAACTAGTCGTCCATCGTACAACATCTTAACCCCGTGAGGCTTGTATGGAGGTGGGAAAATGACACCATTGTGAACCAAGCTACTCCACTTTTTCTGACCATCACCAGAACTAGGTGACAGCTTCGTTGACTTACTATATTTAGAATTTTTCATCTCTTTCTTCGACTTCTTATTTATCTTTTTAAGCGATGAAGAGATAACTTTGGTCACTTTTTGATTCATGGGTGATGTTTTACTGTTTGATGAAACTGACTTTTTTACACGCTGGGAAATTGGAATATGGTCATCATCTTCTTCAGATTTTTCTGCTTTCACTGTAACTTGCTTGGATTTCATTGTTGTAGGTGCATCTGAAATCTTTGGCTTTTTAGCATAAGACTGATCTGAAGAATTGCCCTCATCAAGAGGTCTCTTATCCGACAACACAGAAGACTTTTGCAGCTTGTCCTTCATGGTAGAACCATTCTGCAGAATTTTAGAAGTCATAGGTTTCTTCTCATGAGATTCATATGCCTTACTACTTGATGTCCCCATATTTGACTTCATTTTGAACCTCGTGGACAAAGGAGCTTCATCATCAGGATCTTCAGCAGATCCTTTTATCTCAACCTTTGGTACTAATCGCTGTGATTGGGCAGGAGCTGAAGTGCTTGCCCCTTTGTTGCCTTGGCTTGAGATCCCCTTAAGCCTTGCACTCAAAGGTTGTGAATCATCATCGTCATCGTCACTGTTTGTTTCAGTGGTTTTAATTGGGCTTTTCTCTTCCTTGACAGCAGCAAACTTATTCTGCTTTGTTGCTTGTTTTAATTGATCATTAGTCGAAGTTGACGCCTTAGAATTCACTACTGGCGATCTCACTGGTGATGCCTTCACATGTGAAATTGTTGATTTTGGGCTCAAAACAGGCGATCGCATTGGAGGTGACTTGGAAGGTGGAATGGACTTGTTCTGGGAACTGGAACTTTGACCATTGTGAGCTCGAGCATCAGAGGCTTGCCTCCCAGATTGTCCATCAGACCTTTGAGACTGTACCTTCTTTACTTCTGTGTTTAACTGATTCTTATTAGAGGACGAGGCATTACTCCTCTTGAACACTATGGGCCCATCATCATCATCGTCATCAAAATCATAAACATGTTTGGCAGGTGCTTCAACAGCCATTATGCAACCACAAACTGTGTTGGCATGTATATCAAATCAAATATCTGATTAGAACAGAATTTCAATTACTTTGGAAAAGAAACATACTTTACATCTAAAACCATTATAAATTCGAAAACAAATCAATTCAACGGATTACAGTTACAGTGCAAGCTTAATTCATAAACCATAAAATAATTAAGAATCCTGAAAATTTCCCACTAAATAACTATATCAATTATGCTACATACCTAAAACTCAAAAACCAACCCTATACCTAGCAGAACCGTCAGCATCAGAACCAAAAAGAAAAAAAAACATAAAAAAATAAAAACAAGAGCTCCAAACAAAATAGGTATTAACAGCATAAGCTCGAAGAAGAACCAGCAAAACAAACAAGAGCTCCAAACAAATTCCATAAGATAAAAAATACCCATTACTCCAAACAAATTCCATAAGATAAGAAATACCCATTACTTCAAACATCCCAAATTCAAAAAAAACAACCAAATAATTAGCCCAATCATCAAAAGTCTGCAAAAGGGAAAAGCGTTTTCCTCTAAACCCATGTTGATACACATGCAAAATGTCATCAATAAGATCAAACTAACAACCTTCTAAGTTCTACCTAACTTAAAATGCCAAAACTATGGGCAAAAGCTTCCGGTAATCATAAGCCTAAGAATAAAAATAGACCAACTCAAGCTTTTTATCAATAGAAACAATATAGTTAAATTCTTTGCTTCTTTTCTCTAAATAGAACAGAGCTTTTTGCTGGGAAAATTAACAGAAAAGTCCAAAACAGTGAACTTAAGATAACCTAATTCATGAGAAATTGATGTAATCTAAAGCATTTAAGCAATTGGTAAAACAGAAGATTAATCAACAAAAGAAAGTTCCCAAATTTGAGTAAAGGGAAACCCTAAACATGAAACAAATAGGGGAAAAAAGAATTACCTTTGAAACAATAAAATCAAAGCTCAGATAGATCGATTCACCTCTTCTCTTTATCTAGTTTTGTTTCTTCTTCTTTTAATTAAAAACAATATATTTAACTATTTTCTGTATATTTTTCTCTCAGATTCTGAGCTGTGTGTTGAACGTTAAACTTAAACCGATAAAGTTCAATATATAGACAAAAGTGTGGCAGTTTCGGTAGGAGTAGGAGAACAAGGCTAAGAAATGGGCCTTCGGCTTTTAAAGTTTTAGGCTTGTTGGAATCACAAATATAACAGCATCCAGATTGTTTAAATAAAATGCTACTAAATATTTCTAACAAAATTAATTAATTAATTGTTAAATTTAAATTATTAGGATTAAAATATTTAGTAATCTTTTTATTTTAGAATTAATTAATTTTTAATATTTTATTTAATTTTAATTGTTTTATATTTTATATTGTAATAAAATTATATCTCATATATATATATATATATATTTGATAGGTTAGATGTCATATTATTTAAAATATATTATCATATGCATATGACATATTATCATTGTTAGATTTTTAACGGTTCAGTTTATCATGATAGTTGAAAAATAAATTATTTGTCAAAAATATATAGATTAAAGGCTAAATTTATCCAAAAAAATAAAAACCAAAAACGATAAAAATTATAAACGTTAAGGCTTAAAATTATCTTTATACCTTTTTCAAATAATAAGTTAGACTCATATTTTTAATTATTTTTCTTTTAAAAATACAAAATAACTTTTTTTCAAAATATATATTTTAACAAAATTTATTCGGGGCTATATTTTCACTTTTCTAATACTTTTTATTAAATAATTTTTTAAGATCATCAATTTCTCTTTGATGATTATTTTACATTAAATTCCTTTTTAAAGTCTTTAAATTCTAAATTAAATTCTAAAATGATTATGATTATATAATTTTAATTTTTATTAATTATGATTTTTTATTACTTAATAAAAATATTTTAAAAATTTTAAATAATAAATATCAATTAAAACGAATTAAAATACAAATAAAAAATTTAATACCCGAGAGGGGTGAGGCTACAAAGAGCCGGCTAACAAAAGCCTAAAAAAAGCCCTCTAATAGAGGGCAATAGGGAACCGGCTAATTTAACTTTTTTTTTTATAAATAATGGTTATTTAATTTATTTTTATATATTTGAATAAAAAATATACTAAATATATTTATAAAATAAATATTCGAATAAAAATATTTATAAAATAAATATTCGAATAAAAATATTTGTATAATAAATATTCGAATAAATATATATACGAATATAAATATTCATATAATAAATATTCAAATAAAAATATTCGAATAATAAATATTTGAATAAAATATTCAAATCAAAAGATTCGAATAAAATATATACGAATAAAGATATTCGTATAAAAAGATATTTGAATAAAAATATTCATATAATAAATATTTGAATAAAAATACTTGAATAAAAATATTCGAATAAAAAATATACGAATAAAAATATTCGTATAATAAATATTCAAACAAAAGTATTCTTATAATAAATATTCGAATAAAAATATTCATATAATAAATATTTGAATAAAAATATTCAAACAAAAGTATTCTTATAATAAATATTCGAATAAAAATATCCGTATAATAAATATTCGAATAAAAATATTCATATAATAAATATTAGAATAAAAATATTAGAATAAAAAATATACAAATAAAAATATTCGTATAATAAATATTAGAATAAAAATATTCGAATAAAACTATTCGAATAAAAATACTCGTATAATAAATATTGGAATAAAAATATTCATATAATAAATATTGGAATAAAAATATTCGAATAAAAAATATACAAATAAAAATATTCGTATAATAAATATTCGAATAAAAATTTTTGAATAAAAATATTCGAATAAAAAATATTCGAATAAAGATATCCGTATAATAAATATTCGAATAAAAATATTCATATAATAAATATTGGAATAAAAATATTCGAATAAAAAATATACAAATAAAAATATCCATATGATAAATATTCGAATAAAAAGTATACGAATAAAAATACTTGAATAAAAATATTTGAATAAAAAATATACGAATAAAAATATTCATATAAAAATATTCGAATAAAAATATTCGTATAATAAATATTCAAATAAAAATATTCGAATAAAAGATATACAATAAATATTGTACACAATTTATTACAAAGTATACACAATGGCTTACAAAAACCGTAAGGAAAAAGGTATGTACACAATTCCTTACAACTTCTCACCATGAGCTAAAGGAGCCATCCAAAGGTAAGGTTTTGTGTACATACACAATTTACTACGATTTTCGTAAGCCGTTATGTATACTTTGTAAGAATTTGTGTACAAACACAAATCTTTACCGTTTTCGTGCCATATTGTGTATTCTTGTAGGAAATTGTGTATATACACAAAAATTTACCCTTGGAAGCCTCCTTGAGCTCATAGTTTTGAAATGGTAAGAATTTGTGTACATACCTTTTTTCTTACGGTTTTCGTAAGCCGTTGTGTATACTTTGTAAGGATACACAAATCCTTACCGTTTTCGTGCCATATTGTGTATTCTTGTAAGAAATTGTGTATGTACACAAATCTTTACCTTTGGAAGCCTCCTTGAGCTCATGGTTTTGAAGTGGTAAGGATTTGTGTACATACCTTTTTTCTTACGGTTTTCGTAAGCCGTGTGTATACTTTGTAAGAAATTGTGTACAAGCACAAATCCTTACCGTTTTCGTGTCATATTGTGTATTGTTGTAAGAAATTGTGTATATACACAAATCCTTACCCTTGGAAGCCTCCTTGAGCTCATGGTTTTGAAGTGGTAAAGATTTCTGTACATACCTTTTTTCTTACGGTTTTCGTAAGCCGTTGTGTATACTTTGTAAGGATTTGTATTTGTACACAAATCCTTACCGTTTTCGTGCCATATTGTGTATTCTTGTAGGAAATTGTGTATATACACAAATCCTTACCCTTGGAAGCCTCCTTGAGCTCATGGTTTTGAAGTGGTAAGTATTTGTGTACATACTTTTTTTCTTACGGTTTTCGTAAGCCGTTGTGTATACTTTGTAAGGATTTATGTACAAACACAAATCCTTACCGTTTTCGTGCTATATTGTGTATTCTTGTAGGAAATTGTGTATGTACACAAATCCTTACCCTTGGAAGCCTCCTTGAGCTCATGGTTTTGAAGTGGTAAGAATTTGTGTACATACCTTTTTTCTTACGGTTTTCGTAAGCCGTTGTGTATACTTTGTAAGGATTTGTGTACAAACACAAATTCTTACTGTTTTCGTGCTATATTGTGTATTCTTGTAGAAATTGTGTACAAACACAAATCCTTACTATTTTTGTGCTAATTTATGTATGTACCGTTTTTCTTACAGTTTTTATAAGAAATTATATATATAATGTGACCGAGTAAATCAGTTAAAGCTTTTTTTAGGCTTTTATTAGTGGGCTCTCTCTAAAACTACTCACCCGAGAGTACCAGGTATCGGTAACGAACTTACTAATGAACTTGAACTAATAAGATAAAACCCTTACCGTCTTCTGTTTAGGGTTTTTCTGTTTACTTCAAATTTTCTATCTTCCGTCACCAGAGCTGCTAAAATATGGAGTCAAATGGCGGCGGCGCGTCACAGATCCGTCGCGAAATCGAAGCTCTTAAGGACGAAAAAGTTCGGATAGAGCAAAAGATTATGGACCTCGAATCTCAGCTCCAAGAAGAAGCTTCATTAGCACGTCATCAACAGCAAAACGACAGCGTCTTCGATGGGTGTTGTCCTTCGGTGTCCACCGCTGATACCAATCTGGCTCACGGTTTGACGGCGGAGAGTATTTACCGTTACAGCCGCCATCTTTTGCTCCCTTCTTTTGGAGTCCAAGGTATAACCAAAAAAGGGAAATATTTTCGTTTCTTAGATTTTCATGTTGAATTTCGTTTAATTTGTGAAATTATGGGTAATTACGTTATTAAATTGAATTAAATGCTGTTACTCTCCCCTTTAAATGTCAATAAATTTATGAATTCAAATGAAAATTTTCATGAATTGAATGTTTAATGCTAGCTCTAGTAGAAATTGGTTATCTGAAAGAAATTAGCTTCCTTTGGGATGTGCTGTGCAATAGAAGAATATATCTGGGTTATTTTAATTCTCTTGGAATCTTGTTTTTTAATTATTTATTAGTCTTTTAGTAATTTAGTTTCTTGGTGTGTTATAGCGCAATCAAATCTCTTGAAGTCTTCAATATTGGTTGTTGGAGCTGGAGGTTTGGGTTCACCGGCTCTATTATATCTTGCAGCTTGTGGTGTTGGTAAGTATAAGATGCACCATTTTAGAGGCATTCCAGGTATTTCCTTTAGTTCTTCTGACATAATGATTGAAAAGGGATTTATAGTTTTTTGTTTGTTTTGTTTGATTTGTAGGTCGCTTGGGAATCGTAGATCATGATGTTGTTGAGCTTAATAACATGCATAGGCAGGTATAAGTTATAGCTTCATGATATTATTTATGTAAAATGGACTGTCGTTCAAATTATATCTGGTTGTTCTAATCTTCTTGTACTCATGAATTACACATGCTGCAGATTTTTAGTCATTTGTTATCCTACATCCTTGTATTTATATTTCTCTTCTTTCATTGATTAAAACTGAAGGTGTGAAATTGTAATGCTAAATTAAATAGAATAAGCTGCATGTGTGTTCACTTTATGTTATTGATGTGTTGACTTAGAGCTTCCTTATTCTTGTTTGAACGATATTTATGTATCAGTCCTCACATATTTCTTCCCTATGATCTTGAATTGAGACTAATTGGCTTTTACATAACTATTGATCTGCTGTGCTGCAGGTTATTCACACTGAAGCATATATCGGTCAGCCTAAAGTAAAGTCGGCTGCTGCTGCTTGTCACTCGTATGTAACATTTATGGGATCCATCTCTGTTACAATAGCCTCACTATTACATTTTAGTATTGGATATTACTTGTTGCTTGTAATCTCGTGTCGTGATTTCTTTTGTGGTTTGCCTTGCTGGTTTCTTATCTAATATGGAGTTAAAATTCCAGGATCAACTCCACTATACAGATTGTTGAACACAAACAAGCTTTACGCACATCTAATGCTTTGGAAATTTTGAGCCAGTATCCTTTTTGATGCATAGAAACATTTTTATTCATTTATCTTCCAGTGAATCATGTGAGGTGTGATTTCCGTGACTGCAGACATTTGTTAGATATGATATAGTAGTAGATGCTATCGATAATGCTCCCAGTCGTTACATGATCAGTGATTGCTGTGTTGTGTTGGGAAAGGTACTTATATCAGTGCTATCTCTGTAGTCTATTAAACTATTTGTAGTGCTAAAGAATTGTATCCTCATTTTGCAAGCTTGTTCAGCTGATATTAATACCCATGTTACTAGGACTCTAGTTTTGGATGAGTATGTTGATTTTTTTCTTCAAGTTTTCCCATGTATCTGGAGGGTCGTATCTTCAAAATCATGTCTGAATATGCATATGTTCTAACTGACTCCAGTATTGATTGTTTCCGTGTTTATATTCAGCCTCTAGTATCAGGTGCTGCACTAGGATTGGAAGGGCAGGTATGTATTACAAGCCATATTTTCTATTTCTTGGATTGCATGAATTAGCTTCCTTTCAAGTATGTTTAACACATCTTGCTCAAACTTCAAATCCTAGTTATACGGTTGGTTTATTGTGTAGCTGACAGTATATAGTTATAAAGGGGGTCCATGCTATCGATGCCTATTTCCAACCCCACCTCCCTCAACTGCTTGTCAAAGATGTTCGGATAGTGGTGTTCTAGGAGTTGGTATGTCAAAAATTGTTTCCATTTTGCGACCCAAATTTGCAATACCTCATGGAAAGAGAGTCCAAAAGAACCCTCATTAGTTGTCATGTTTTTCGGTTCCGGTGATTATTGATCTACATTTCTTTTCAGTTCCTGGAATTATTGGTTGTCTTCAAGCTCTAGAAGCCATTAAAATAGCAAGTGATGTTGGTGAACCACTTTCTGGGCGGATGCTTCTTTTTGATGCGCTGTCGGCTCGAATTCGTATTGTATGATCCCTTATCCGCCAATTCTTTGCTCTTTGGTGCAAATTTATACTTTAAAATATTATTACCAGGTATATATTATTTTCTAATAGCAAGTTTCTTACCCTTAGGTCAAAATAAGAGGCAGGTCATTGCAATGTGAAGTTTGTGGAGAAAATACAACATTTAACCAACAGAGTTTCAAAGATTTTGATTATGAGAAATTCACTCAATCGCCACTGTCGACGGTAAGTTCCCTTCTTTTCATCCTATGTTCTTAATCACACAAGTTGTCAGTTGGCGTTCAGAAAGGGTACATCGCTCTATAGGTTGCATTTTACTTGTCATTTATTTTCGGATGGAGCTTTTTTGTTATCATAATCGATTCACTTGCCATATTGCCACTTGCTGCATGCAGTCTCCACAAAAGCTGAAACTACTCACCCCGGATTCTAGAATAACCAGTAAGGAGTACAAAGAGAGGGTCGTAACTGGGGAACCACACATTCTAGTGGACGTGCGACCGGAACACCACTACAAAATAGTTTCTCTTCCTAAGTCATTGAACATTCCACTGATGAGCTTAAAAGCTCGGTTGCCCGAGATTTCTTCAGCACTTAAAGAGCGAGAGGAGTGCAGCGGATCAAGAGCGAACCTGTATGTAATTTGCAGAAGAGGTAATGATTCTCAAAGGGCTGTCGAATGTCTCCGTACCATGGGATTCGATCTAGCCAAGGATATTATCGGGGGGCTGGAGTCATGGACCAACGACGTTGATCCCAATTTTCCTATGTATTAAGTAGGAAAGCTGTTTGTGTTGTAACATGATTGGTTCTTTGTTACTGTTTGTCAAGCCTTGACTTGTTTTTGAAGCTCACTTGCACTGTCATAGGTATCATATTTATAACATCTTGAAAGTGAAATCCTGATGCAGGTTTAGATGGTTAAATTTAGGGTTTAGGGATTAGTTTAAAATTTAGTGTTTAGATTGGATGGTTTAGGGTTTAAGGGTTAGTAATTAACTTTTACACGTGATATATTAAAATATAATTCTTATATTAATACATGTATAGTCCAATGATTTTTAAAAAATTAAATGATTTAAAATTAAATTATTATGAAATATAATGAGAATTATTGTATAAATTTATGGATTATGGTATTATGTTTCAGTAAAACATAGGTAAATTAAATTACTATGATAAATTATGAAAAATATTATGTTATCAATTTAGAAAAACATGGAAAATTTATCATGCACCGGTGTAGACACATTTTATGAACATATTTTATTTTTATAAGCATTCTAATTTTAAGGTTAGAGGTCTAATTCAAAATATATTTTATGGATTAAAATTTAAGATCTATAATTAACATTTAAGGTTAGAATTTAGAGTTTAAAGGATAAAGATTTAAAAGTTTAACCATAAATTTTAAATTCAAACCATAATCTCTATATTATTAATCTTAAATTAAATCTTTAATCTTAAAATTAAAATACTCGTATAAATAAAATATTTTACAGCCAATATATGGTATAATTATAAAAAAAAAATACAACTTATTCTTGATGTTGAATATTTGATACACGTGTAAATTTTTTTAATACTAAATCTTGCTTATATTAAGCTAAAATTTAAAATTTTAACCATAAAGCTTTAAAACTAACCTTAAAATTTAATCATAGATTCCAAATTTAAACTTTAATAAATAACTTATAAATCCTAAAATAAAACCCTAAACCTTAAATAACTCTACTCGTGAAAATTTTATTTTTCGTTAATTTAATTTGAAATTCAATTTATTATTTGAAGGATGTTCGTAAAATTCAATATTTATTTTTTATTAATATTTATTTATGGTTTAAATTTAAAATCTTAACATATTGGAAGCAATGGTATGGAATGTAAGGCTATTTCTACCATGAAATATATAGAACATGACGTGTCAATTCTTATTAAATATCATACGTTTTTAAAAAAAAAATAATATAAACTTGACTTCCAAGCCAAGTAGGTGAATCCAGAGGAAAATATAGGAAATAGGAAATGACCTTCAGATTTTCAGAGGGAAAGCTCTTTCCCCTACCATCCAACAAGCAAGAGTTTTAAAAGAGCCATCCTAATATAAAGACCATTCTTTGCTTGTCTAAAATAGGCAGCCCTTGGGTCGGCATCGACCTCGTCCGTTATCTCGTCAAGCCTTGGGAGAGGATGCATGACCACAGCATGCTTCTGCATCACTTTCAATACATCCTTGTCAACTATATACTTGCCACGAGCTTCTTCGTAAAGATCAATTCTTTCTCGCTGGATACGCGTTTGATACACCACGTCGCACTTAGAGGCAACTTCCATTAAATCGGCGCTTTCTTCCCACTCGACACCCTTTGATGTCAAATAATCTTTAATGTCATCCTGCAGATGTCGAAAAGAGATGCAAACGAATAAATATGGGTTAATTCAGCTATCGATTGAAAGTCCGTCTAACAAGTGTGCCTGTACATATAATATCTGTATATATTAAGGTTGAGTGTAAATACAAGTCATGTAGTTCTTGTAAGTGGCGTTTGTTAAATACGGACCTTCATTTTAACAACGTTGGGGGAGACAAAATATATTTTCACATCTAGGTACTTTGCGAGCAAGTATGCAAGCGAACGAACTGTTCTCCCGTTGGCAAGATCTCCGACAAGCCCAACTTTGATACCATCCAATTTTCCAATCTCTCTTTCTATGGTGTAGACGTCTAAAAGGGCCTAAACAATATAGAACGAGAAACAATCTTTTGTACTCAACAGCTCAAATATACATATTAAAAGAATGAAACCTTGAAAAAAAATACCGATACCCATATGGAACATATCCTACATTACACAGATTACAGGATAAGTGATGAGTGTTCAAATTTATATATTTTTTTATTAATAATTATTTCCCATTGTCGATTTGATATTACTAATTTGGTTCTATTTTGATCATTTTTAGTGTAGGAACTTATTTTTCAGAACAACAGAAAATAGTGAATTCTGCATTTTTTTTATGACTGAAGTCGCACGACGCTTTTCGATCTGGCAGATTTGGATTATCCAGTCAGTAAAAGTTTCTAGAAGATAGTCCAGTCATATATTCTAAAAGGATGAATGGATTATTTGAGAATTATCTTGAAGATTTATCTTAGGAATTTAAATTTTAAATTTTAGAACATTTATCTTTATCTTTTTTATTTTTTTTTAAATTTTGAATTGTTGCATTTTTAGGGTTTTAGAATAGTATAAATACCCATAGAGGTAAAGCTTGAGATGTACTTCAATTTTCACTTTCTCTCTTGAGTAATAAAAGTTCTCTCTAGTTCTTTTATTTTTCTTTGAGTTTTCTTATTTCTTTTCTTCTATAAAATGCTAAGTATGATCTCATTCATGCTTAGCTAAACTTTTATTAGCCGAAAGCTAGTGACGACTCAATCCATATTGTGAGAATCGTGAAGCGCTTAATTCCTTCGGATAACATTCTTGATTTTCTAAAATCAAGGATTGGCAATCGGCTTTTCCTTTAATGATCTCGACGCCTTCATTTCAAAAAGTGCACGTTGACTTGAAGATTGTTTAGATCTATCGTTGGGAAGAAAAATCGGCTGGTAGCAAATTTGGCTTCCTGTGAACAAACTTGGTGGCGGTCCACTAAGGGAAATCAAGATCGGGTTCGATTCTCTGTGAGACGCTATAACTCGAGTCAGGCTTTTCCAGTGCTTAAAGTTGTATTGGCGCTAACGGCGATAGGCGTAGTTAGTCCAGCAAAGACCGAATTCCGGAGATAGACTTGGGAATATTGGTTTACCGAAGAGAGAAGCAAGTTATAAGGGTTGGGCCTTGTAGACTGTAACTGGCATGGATCTTGAAGTAAAATCTATTTCGATGATCAATTTGGAATTGAGGCGAAACAAAGCTTGAGGCTATATCCTTTAAATTTATTACTTCAAATATTTATTTTCATTTAATTTCAGTTATTATTAGATTAAGATTATTTTTAGTTTTTTTTTAATATCAAACCTCATTTTCTAATTTATTGTTTTTTTTTGGATCAGGATCAATTCAATTCAACGTTGGAAATTTCTTAGTCCCTGTGGATTGACCCTACTTTCTCTATACTATTTTTTTATTTAATTTGAGAAATAGGAATTATTTATTTGACAATTCGACGCTTGTCAAATTGGCGCCGTTGCCGGGGACTTCGGTAAAATTACTAATATTGTTTTGTTTTGATCTATGACCAGGTCACTTCCGGGAAAACTAGTAGATTAAGAACCCGAGATCGAAGCTCTTGCCCGGAGACTGCGTGGAGAGACCCTTAGGCGCAGAAGGTTGAATCGAGACCTTCAACCAAAACCAAATCCTGATTTTGAGGAAATTTCTTACACCGAGGAGTTATTTACTTCTGACGACGAAGGATCAGAACAAATGGCTGAACAAACAATTCGAGAGTTAACTGCAGCACCAGATGAACAACAACCACTTTGTATCACGTTCTCAAATGGCGAAACACCGTTTGAACTTAAAACTGGTTTAATACATTTACTTCCGACTTTTCGCGGCTTGCAGAATGAAAATCCACACAAGCATTTAAAAGAGTTTCATATGGTTTGTCTGAGTATGAAACCACAGGGAGTATCCGAAGATCAAATAAAACTTCGCCCATTTCCTTTTTCTTTAGCTGATTTGGCAAAAGATTGGTTGTTTTATTTACCTTCCGGTTCAATTAATACATGGGCTGATATGGCACGATTGTTTCTTGACAGGTTCTTTCCAGCGGAAAAAGCAAGCGAATTAAGGAGAAGCATCTTAGGAATTCAACAAAAAGATTGAGAGTCGTTATACGACTATTGGGAACGATTTAAAAGACTTTGCGCTAGTTGTCCGCAACATGGCCTAACTGAACAAACCCTTCTACAGTACTTTTATGAAGGACTACTTCCAATGGAAATAAAAATGATCGACGCAGCTAGTGGTGGAGCCTTCGTAAATATGACTCCTACCGCCGCCAGAAATCTTATCTCAACCATGGCCGCTAATGCACAACAGTTTCGCCCAAGTGAACCCACTCGACGGGTTCACGAGATAAGTATATCTTCTTTAGAGGATAAAATTGATAAGTTAACTAATGTGGTTCAATCTCTTATTGCAGGTAAAGTAGGTCCAGCTAGACTTTGCGGAATATGCATTTTTTTATGACTGAAGTCGCACGACGCTTTTCGATCTGGCAGATTTGGATTATCCAGTCAGCAAAAGTTTCTAGAAGATAGTCCAGTCATATATTCTAAAAGGATGAATGGATTATTTGAGTATTATCTTGAAGATTTATCTTAGGAATTTAAATTTTAAATTTTAGAACATTTATCTTTATCTTTATCTTTTTTATTTTTTTTTTAAATTTTGAATTGTTGCATTTTTAGGGTTTTAGAATAGTATAAATACCCATAGAGGTAAAGCTTGAGATGTACTTCAATTTTCACTTTCTCTCTTGAGTAATAAAAGTTCTCTCTAGTTCTTTTATTTTTCTTTGAGTTTTCTTATTTCTTTTCTTCTATAAAATGCTAAGTATGTTCTCATTCATGCTTAGCTAAACTTTTATTAGCCGAAAGCTAGTGACGACTCAATCTATATTGTGAGAATCGTGAAGCGCTTAATTCCTTCGGATAACATTCTTGATTTTCTAAAATCAAGGATTGGCAATCGGCTTTTCCTTTAATGATCTCGACGCCTTCATTTCAAAAAGTGCACGTTGACTTGAAGATTGTTTAGATCTATCGTTGGGAAGAAAAATCGGCTGGTAGCAAATTTGGCTTCCTGTGAACAAACTTGGTGGCGGTCCACTAAGGGAAATCAAGATCGGGTTCGATTCTCTGTGAGACGCTATAACTCGAGTCAGGCTTTTCCAGTGCTTAAAGTTGTATTGGCGCTAACGGCGATAGGCGTGGTTAATCCAGCAAGTTATAAGGGTTGGGCCTTGTAGACTGTAACTGGCATGGATCTTGAAGTAAAATCTATTTCGATGATCAATTTGGAATTGAGGCGAAACAAAGTTTGAGGCTATATCCTTTAAATTTATTACTTCAAATATTTATTTTCATTTAATTTCAGTTATTATTAGATTAAGATTATTTTTAGTTTTTTTTAATATCAAACCTCATTTTCTAATTTCTTGTTTTTTTTGGATCAGGATCAATTCAATTCAACGTTGGAAATTTCTTAGTCCCTGTGGATCGACCCTACTTTCTCTATACTATTCTTTTATTTAATTTGAGAAATAAGAATTATTTATTTGACAATTCGACGCTTGTCAATAAGGATTGTTGGTTATTCTTCATCACACATGTTTTTCATTTTATGAATCTTTTGTGAAAGATAATATTGATTGCGACAGCCTGAAGGTTTCAAAGGAAATGAGTAATAAAGTTACCTGGGTTGGATGTTGACCAGGACCATCACCGGCATTAATGATAGGAACCCCTGCTGTAGCTGCTGCTCGTTTCGCAGCACCACTTTCGAAGTGCCGCATCACAATTATATCGGAGTACCCTTCAACAGTCCTTATGGTATCTGCAAAAGGAGCTACATGGTTACGAAGAACATCACAGATAAACAACTGGAAAGAACATTAACCAAAAAGAGTACAGAGAATTTGCCTTCAAGAGTCTCTCCTTTGGCTGCTGAAGAAAATTCCCTAGCATTTTCAGTTGTTAGAACTTCACCACCAAGTCGCTTCATGGCCGACTCGAATGAAAGCCTAGTTCTAGTTGAGGGCTCATAAAAAAGGGTGGCCATTAGGTAACCATTGAGAATTTGACTCCCAGGTGATTTCTTTTCGATAGTCTCCATCTCTTTTGCAACCTCAAATATAGCATTTAGAGTTTCTCTATCAAATTGTTGAGCTTCAATCACATCATCAAGATGAAACTTCTTCCCCATTGTATATGCAGGCACCTTCTCGACCCCCACAGAATGACATTGCATCCGATTCCTTAAAAGCCTTTCGCCTTGTCCCCATTTCAACAAGTTGTCATTGGTTAACAATCTTGGATTCATAAAGTCAGATGATAACATGGCCCTAACATGTACTCTATTCAGGAGATTTGAAGTATTAAACTTGAACTCTTTATTCGAATTTATCGCCTTTATATCAAAGGACTCCCTTTTCGACGAGCACATGGAAAATAATGTTGAAGAAGCCATTGTAATTGAAAGAAAAAGCAGCTTCAAACCCTCTGAAACAAAAATATAAATTAAAGAAACTTTATAAAATAAAGATTCAAAATGAATGGATTACGCCGATGAGGGTTCACTGACTATGTACTAGAAGAACCCACCATTTCCATTACGCTGAATCAAGCCAAACACCTTAGCAATAACATTAATATATACATATATAGCCATCAAATTCCACTATTTTTCAAGCTTAGTAACATAGATCATGATTTTCGAATTGTAATCTTATTTGAATCACAAATTTTCTCTAGCAATCATCCATCACCGATCAAAAGAATATCAGTCTATCAAATTCAGAGAAAACCCAACTAATCATAACATATAAACCAAACATAAAAAAAGAATTACTCCAAATACAGCACTACCGACTGTCAGCACAGTGTTCAATTCGATATTATCATTATTTTTATACCTTCAACCAAACAAACATAAAGATGCTAAAACATGGAACGAGTATAAACTAATAAAAGAGAGAAAGCACCACGATTACCTGGGAATTTTTTCCAGATAATAGAAAGAAAAGCGGTTGCGAATGGGAGATAAAGATGGAATTTTTAACTTTTTTTGTGTGTTGTAAAGATATTACAAAGGTAAATGGTGAATTAAGGGCAAAGATGGTTAGATATTATTGTGGATTTTTTAAATTTATTGTACATTTTGGAATATTTTTTAATTTTTTGTATTTATAATTAAGATGATAATACAATTTAAATTTTAGATTTTAATTGTTTAAACAGTTACGGTGTTAATTGTTTTGGTATTAATGGTACTTGAATCAGTGACCTTTAAGAACAACAATAGTTCTTTTAACTACTGAGGTTAAATGTCTTGTGCTTTTAACTTCATTCAATATGATAGCGGTAAAAAAAAAATTGTTAAAAAATTAGGTTTTAGTTGGGTTAGATTATTGAAAAAATAAAAGAAAATCTAATTGGTCATATTTGAGTTTAGGGTAAATTTTTTTTTATCAAATCAACTAAATATATATGCTATTTTAAATTTTTTACGAGACGACATATATTAATAAAAATAATAGAGATACTTAAATTGATCATTAAAATAATATTATAAATCTATTTTAACTTAAAATAATTTACACCTAATTGAAAAAAAATATATAATTTAAGCATATATGCCTATTAAACCTTGTTTTTTTTTAAAATCATCGGTAAATTTGAGAGAATCATACTATAATCTTTAAAAACTTTAAAAACCAAATATATCAAAATATTTGCGGTGAAAATTGATTAATTAATGAAAGATATGATACACAATGTAAATTAAAATTTATATATTATTTTTAAAATTTTAAAGGTTATAAATTTAGTTTAGAGTTTAAAGTTAAAAGATATAAATTTTAAATTTTAAAATTTTTAATAAGGGTTTAAAATTTTTAACATAAGATTTAGAGTTTAATATTTGAGTTTTTTAAGATTTAAAGTTAAAAATTTAAAATTTGAATTTTATAATATAAATATAAAATAAATTTTACTAGTATCAAAATTTTGCTCATAATCATGTCATCTAATCCAATTTAAACCTATGTGAATGTATGTGTCGGATACCATGAAGTGTGGTAACAACATTAAACAAGGATGGTCAAAGACAACGTACACAGGTAGGGCTTGCACCTAGTCCTGCAGCATTGCATTCAGGACCATGGCTGATGTTCCTGTCTGCATATCCATGGCCGAAACAACATATCTGGTTCGTCGAGGGTTCCTACTTTCATCAACCACAGTGAGGAAGATAATGGCAATGAGCACGTGGCTGCCGTTTATTACTCGCACATGGTTCGTCGGCACAAACCAGCATCAACATATATGGATCAAACCATGGGATAAACAACTTATTTCAAGATGCACAAAATCAATAGGAACATAGACATACGAGTAAAATGCTGATTCACTTTCTCTAAGTTTGAGGGTTTTACGGTAACTATCGAGAAATCATCGAAAGGAAGGCCTTTTAGATAGTGGTTTTACAGAAAAAGACGGGACACCATAGCACCACAGCTTTGAGGAACCTTAAAAAGTCTATCCAAACTAGAATTAGACAAGTCGATTAGTTTCAACTTTCAACAAAAAACCTGGATCACATGCTTCAACAAAGTTCAACTCAAGACACTAACAATACTATAAGCCATCCGATAAGATATATCGGTACACATAAGAAAGTATACATCAAACAGATAACCACAAAATGCAGATCAAAGGAACAACTGCTGACTTCCGGTCAATCAAATCTCAGAGTACACTGTGCAATAAAAAAGATTCGGGAACATGATGTCCAAATCTATGTACTGTCTCATCAAAAGCACGAAAAAAGATGAGGAATAGGTATTAGTAGTTACCCAAACGGACACCAAGCTCGAATCAAACATGATCTCGAAGAATCAATACACGGAAACATACAAGTGACCCGTGGATAATATTCAACTACATTAACCTTCAATTTCCAATCAACGTATCAAATGCATAGGTTCCATAGGAAAGAAAAAAATGAAAATCCAAGAAATGAACCCTTATAAGCTATTAAAGCAGCAAAACATCAAACGGATGACGGTCAAACCACAATCGAAACACTATTTTATAGAAAAGGTTAAGTTCTAAGATCGAATGAGCTTCAACTAACTAACAATGCTCAAGTTATTCGACAATACAGATGCTTAATATGTAACTACAAATACCCAACATTGCATTACCGAAACCGGAATTCATTTTTCCTTTTTCTCCGGGTGCTCTGTGTCATCCTGCTTCTCCAGCCCGTAACGGCGGTTGAACTTAGCAATTTGTCCTTCAGTTGCAGCTAGTTGACGTTTCGCCCTCAAGTGATAAACTTTACCAACACTATGTATTTTTGTCATCATGAAGTTAATCAATCGACCACTTGGGGTCACATAAGATATCCATTGCATCTGAGGGTGCAAGCCTTTCTTCATCTTTAATAAAACTACAAGCCAGAAACAAACTTATTAGAAGATAACTACGAAAAACAAACAAAATAATGCACACAGATAACAATGATCAAATCAAAAACATTTAGACTCCTAAACTCAAAATCTCAAATAAGTTTGAAGCATAGAAATCGTGTTTACTTTGATTGTGGTTCAATTACTCAGTTCTAAGGTTAAGAAAACTAAAATCCAACATTCACCCTTTTTAACCTAAATTGTGGAATCTTGGTACATGAAATTAAAGGGAAACGATAAGAATTTTAAACAAGTTTCAAGAACAGAAGCAAAGGAAATAGATATTAGATTTAAAAGAGATTTATTATGGAAAAAGAGAGAACGAACCGTACCTGGTCAACTGCGATATGAGTGGAGTATTCAGTAGCAGGGACTGAGAAGCAGAAAGACGGCGGCGGAGCAAAGAGGGAGTGACGGCGGTCGACAAAGGAGAGTGGAGAGCAAAGCCTAGTTTTCGTGGTGAAACGAAACGAAAAACAGAGCAAATATATTTGGGCTGGCTCAAATAAATTTCATTCTATCACATAAGCCCATGGCCTCGATGGAGAATTTATTTTAAAAGATAATGTTTATATTTAAAAGTATTCATTTTCATTAATAAAAATATTTGTTGATTAAATTTTTAACTCGATATAAATATCTGATATGATGTCTATATTTTATAAATTTTCTTCGATCATAAATTAAAGATATTAAACGCTTAAACATAATTAATCTTGTATCTTTATGTGTACTATATCAATGAAAATTCAATTGAGTTATATCAGATTAAATCTTATTTTGATCGGTATTACTGTACGAAGACATTGTTTTAAACATAGTTAAATGTGTATTATGTTCTAAAGTGAGTACTAAATATATAAGAAAAAGTGTTAAATTTAAACTCGATTTATTTACAACTTAGAACCCGAAATAAATGATAATTTTTTCGTCATAGTTGCAAATCCAAAACCATTTGGGACCAGCTTCATCTTCCTGCTGGTGTCAAATCCTCTCTTTATTCTGCTACTTTTTATTGAGCGGATTCATACCAATGTAAGGCCTCTGATATTTCTGATTATCATGGCCTGTCAAAGAAATGCCACCGCCGAGATCACAATGGAGATTAGATTGCCAGATGATATTGTTGCTTGGAAAAATTACCAGAAAATTGAGCACTTAGGATGGTCTTATTCTGGCAAAACTTATCTTTTCAATCTAAATATTGAAATCAGACTCCATGGCACAGCTTGCTGCTTTAAATTCAACTGCAAAAGAAACAGAAATGAACACAATTACATGTATTGTATCTCATAACAAGACCAGACATTACATTGTATTTTCCCATGGATTCATCATGCTCCAAGAATCCTCCAACCATGGAAAACCTTAGAAAAATCTAACCATACACGACGGCGGACACTCCCATTTGAATCCGAGTAATATAGGTTCTAAACACAACCATAGTCCTAGACAGTAGATACCGAACTGACAGAGTAGATACTGAACCAGGCACGAAGTGCCAGGGCTCAGTTAAAATTCTGCTTGTTACTGCAGAACAATGCACTCTTGTGCGCCAGCTACCATACCGCAGTGGGAGCTTTCGCTGATTGCATCTTCTTCAAGACAAGGCTCCTCAAGTGAAGTCTTGGTACCGTTTTCAACTTCTTCACTGCCTGCAATGGCTTCCAAAATAAGTGCATAGACTTCACAAAACCTTTCCTCAGAGAGAGAAACCTCAGCAAGGAGCCTCCAAGCATTTTCTTCAGATGCTTCATCATAGTCCTTCCTCCTTTTTAACACCATATGACCACTAATTTCCCACACAGCTGGGTTCACCTGGGTGTCCAAAAGCTCCGGACTCACTTCCCCGAGAGCTTGTTTCTCAGCATAACACTGTTGCAAAGTCGATTGTAAGAACTAGCAATTTCATGCAGTTGGTAAAATTGCATTGATACGGTTCTAATTTGTTACCTGTGGAAGGAGAAAGATCCTCTTTCCACAATTAGAGATGAGGACGTTGTATGGTATGTTGTTTTCTTGGAGGCAAATGCAGGCATCGGATGCAGTGTCGGACAAGTCCCGGAGAGCGATACCACCCTCAAAAACGAGACCTCTGACTGGATACTTTAAGAGCTCCGAAACAACCACACCACTGGTCAAAGTAGTTAACTTCTTGGTTGGAGCTTTCTCAATGGGAAAGGGCATAGCTAAATAGTAAGCCTGGACCAATTCAAATAGTTAAAGCCTTTTTCTTTCTAACTGTATATAAGCATATCTCAAAGTATCAGATAAGGAAATTACCTGGAAGTGAAGGTGATTGATTGTAGCAAATGCGCCCAAGCTGTTGTAACCCAATCTGAAGCATGGATTCCCGGCTTCAGCTGCCATATAAAGTGCAAGCAAAAAGCTCTCCCGATCAATCCTCTGAGGCAAGCATTCAAAAATCCGAGGGACCAATAGCACATGTCCATATTCAATGGGACTAACCTGTTGAAATGTATACAAAAGATGTTAATCTTACGAGTCTAGCATTCTTTGTCAAATCATTATTCTCTATGCATATCAAGTAAAACTAACATACATTAATGGCAACAAAACTTGGAGAATTCTCGACATCAACAGGAGCATTTGGAAAGAACTGAACTTCACCATCTTCACTTGCTTCAAACTGGAAGAGCACCTCTTCTTGCCCAACTTTGGTGAAGTTGAATTTGTTGCCATCAAAAGGCTGAAGTACCGTATCAACACGGAACTCGGTTGGCCTCTTCTTAAGGTGTCGGCCCTCATTCAGCTGGGCAATAAAGCCATATTCACCAGGAATTACCTAAACAATGATAACAATATAAAGTTTTCATGGTACCACTACTAACAACTCAATTAACAAGAAGATTTATAGTTTTAAAATTGGCAGATAAACAAATAAAACAAAGAAATGTACAATGGATTCAAAATAAGACCTTAGTTTCACATGCAGTGACATCGTAGCGAAAGAGTCCTCTTTGCATCCGATCCTCCCACTAACATAGAACCAAAATTTTCTTTTAAAATCACAATTTGTAAATACGAAATTACTAACCATAACAGCGACATTTGATCCCATTCACCACGAGCTTAATATCAAAATTTACCTCTCCAAGAACGAGCGAGTCAAGAAAAGCAATCGGAGGCTCTCTGTTCACAGTTTTAAGCACGTCTTCTTCAAGCTTCATGTTGTTCACCATCTTGAAAGCATATAAAGGAAGTTTTGCTCCTATAAACCAAAACCCAGATCCAGTTAAACCTCATTTTTATTAAAAGGTGTCAAACCAAGCAAGGTTTCAAAGGAAAAATTAACAAATACCTGGAATGCAACAGCTTCTAAGGCAATTCTTTCCGCATCCGCCACTAGGACGAGCAGCATCCTCCCCCTCATCCTTTTGGTAATTCGAAACAACAGTGGGAACCCTCTTAATCCTGAGCATCATCTTTGCTACTACTTATCTTCTTTCTTTATCCAATCAATATCAAATAAAGTAAAACAGCAGCCTTTACTTTCTTCTTAAAAGCGATCTAAAAAAGCTTCAATAGATTTTCTTCTATATAGACTAAAAGTTAGTTATATATGACCGAAAATCTAAAAGACAATACCACCACCAGCAAGAAAGAGGAGATCAGAAGGACTACCGCCTTCAGAAGGCAAAGCTCCACGCCCACCGTGCGGCGAAGGGTTGCTCTCGATCACACAACCCTTACGTCGTACAAAAAGGACATGGTTAACAGCCCGAGAAACTCCGTGTATAGCCGTGATGTCCACAACTCGTCAAACCCTGGGTATTACCCCCACAAAACGGAAAAAACCCAAAATTCAGAAACCCTTCAAAACCAATTTAACCAAACACCCAACCTCTTCAGCTTCAAGAAACCCAATACGGCACTTTTATCGAACACCTGGAAAGCATACAAAAAAGTGAGAATATGCAAACCAATTCCGAATTCCCTTTTTTCCTGGTGGTGTGGGGTGATAGGAAAAATGAAGAAGACAAGTTATATAGAGATAAAGAGGAGTGAAGGCGAAGGGAAATGGTGTGACGTTTGTATTTGGGAGCGTTTGTGGCTATTATAGCAGCCACAAGGCGAGAAAACTTAAGGAGAAAGCTAGTGGCCCTCGTGAATTGTTCAATAAGTCGGTTTCTCTGTGCGCTGAAATGGCAATTAGCTTGAAAAAGATCTGGAAAAATCCATATACGGTGTGAAATCTATAAATTACGTCTCCTAATCTGGGTTTTCCCCCTTAATTCAGAAAAGGGTTGTTGATGCGAAATGGAATAAAGAAAAAAATATAAAAAAAATTCCCAATTTCTTTGGAAAAATATAATCTTTCTAACTCCTAACCACAAATTTTAACCGGAAGAGAGACGGCGATGGGTGGCCTCTTGTCGAACCATACAATTTCTTTTGGTTGAGAGATTTTCCCTTTTTTCTTCAATTATTGTCATCTTTAAAATTTTTATAAAAAATAGTATGAAATGAACTTCTTTTTGGAATATGCTTCTAAAGGTCGAATTTTGACTTTGAGTACTATTATAATAAAATTTGAATTTAATATGTTAAATTAAATTAATTTAATTTAATTTTTTAATTTTATATAGTCATCCGTTAGTCTAAATATAAAATTTATAGACTATAATTTAAGTGTGTGTAAAGAAGGGTAAGACTTCACATGATCTTATCAATTGGTCAACTACATTTAGAACATATTTATATATGTATAATATTAACTACAACTTATTAACTAATAACTATAGTTAACTAAAATGTATTTATCCAAATATAAATTTTACTTATATGTCTAAGTAACTAGAAGTGTTCAAACAGGTAATTCGATCGGTGGTCAAACATAATTATTAAAAGTTGAATTAATCAAAATTTTTAAATATTTAATTATTAACTAAACTGTTTTTTTTTGAAATACATTAATTGAACTGAACAAATTTCGGTTAATTTGGATAAAAATATTATAAAATTTTTGGTTAATTACATAAATAATCACTCAACAATATTAAAATAATCTTTTTTGCCAGTAAACTTTCAAAAATTATAAAACAACCATCAAACGTATCTAATTATTATAAATTGATCATTTAATTATTGTATATTATAAAGTATTAATAAATATCTAAAAAATTTAATGAATTTTTTTAATAATTTAATAAATTTACTTATCATTTTATTATTAATTTGATAAAATTTAATGACCAATTTATAATTTTTCAATGTTTAGTGACAAAAAACAATATACATGATATAAAATTTAAGTTAATTCAGTTAATTAATCTATTTCAATCCGAATTAAACATTAACCAAACTTTTAAAAGAAACTTTAATCACTCATCGATCGAATAAAATTCAATGACCGACCGTTTCGCTGAACTAATTCAATATGATCGGTTAATTCAGTTTAACAAACCGTTTGAACAACCCTATAAATAACTAATGGCAAAGGTAAATAATGTTTATATTCTGAGATTTGCTTAAATTATAAATCATATCATTTAAATTTATTTTTTTTATATAAATTTGGTTGTGAATTTATCTTAAATTTATAATGTTTTAAAATTTATAGTTAATGCATCATTGACTACATCAACAACAGGTGGAAGCACACCTTGATCCATTTCACAAACGATTCTGTTTTAAGATTGTAATACAAAATAAACAAATCAAGTTAAAAGATGTAAATCACAGAATTCTGTAACAAGAGTAAACTATATAAAATGGAAAAATAAAAGGATTACAGAAACAAAGAAAAACCAATAAAACGTTTCTGGAAAAACGTAAACCGAGGCCTGTGCTAACATAGTGTCCTTAAAACAGATTCGTTCCCTCCCGGAGCTGGAGTTTCTATGGAACGTCTGTCTCCCAGGATACAACGATAGACAGCAGCAAAGAGAGCAACGCAACTTAACTGCACCGGCGAACTTCACAGAAGCAGAGCACTATCAAGAATTTTTGGATAGAGGATGTTTTTTGTTTTTCAGTGTGTAGAGATAGGAGCAAGAGAGCTCCTTTTATAGTGTTCATGCAGGGGACAAGTTTAATTACAGAATTAATCTGTAATTACAATTCCTTGGAGAGTTATAACTCCCTGAATTCAAAATGGCATTTAACAAAGAATTAATCCAAATAAATTGGAGGTTACAACCAGCTGAAGGGTCTGCAACTCCAGAAAAGGTGGTTTAATTCTATAATATCTGTTGAAAAAATAAATAAATAAAGTCAGAAAAGTAGAAAAAAAATCTGTCATTTTAGAACCCCAACGGGGCCAAGGTCCAAGGCCCATCTTTTGACTTTCATAATAAGCAATCAATACTTAGCCCAAAGTGCCTAGCCATAGGCTAGGCACACCCAGGCTTATTTCCAATGATAGTATGAAGAGCTTTTATATATAAAGCTTTCCAAATCAATATTCCCAACAAATGTGGGACATTCTACTTTTCATATTTTTTATTTTATTTTTCCAACATCATGGGTGTCACATTGAGCAACAATTTCTCATTCACCCATTGAACATTTTTGATCTTGTAAATATCTAATTCCATCTACTCTTATAGTAGATTAATCATCCACTTAGTTCCAATTAAATTGACTAATGGAACCCACATAAATTTAATCTCCAAAATGTTCATTACCATACCATTCTTCCAACACAACTAGCTTTGGTTAGTCAATTTTTGGTCGATTGAGATCGATTTTACGAGAGTGAAACCTGTGCTCAAATTCGCAAAATCCGGCTCAACTTGTACACCTGCAAGAACCAGAAAGACGATTAAGATGGAAGAGTTAAAGAACTCAGACTGAAATACTGGATTTGTTAGAAGAACATTTGGTTGAATGGAGCTTTCTGTGAAAATGAGTCTGAATCTTTGCTTGGATCAACGTTAACAGAAGCAAATACATAATGCCAAGAGTACGGGTCGATTCGAACTCGGAAAAAAAAGAGAAAAACAACAGCGTAGTTTCATCCGAGTTTTACCAACCTGTGCAGTCCTACTAGGGAGTGGCACCTCAATGCAATTTCGTAGACCATCAACCCTGAGAAAATTAAGGTGATAGATTGTTACCGTAAAACAATTCAAATGTCTTCGGGGAAGTTAATACTTACCTTCTGCTAACAGTTCGTTGAAGATACTGTTCCTCCTTTATGAACCCCTGACCTCCGTATCGTCTTTCATCGGTGTTCAGTATGAGCTGCAGCACCATTTGATATTTCATCAGTATTTGAATCGAATAGGAAAGATACTGAGCCGTAAAATATCCGTGGTGCATGCGCTCCAGAGTTCCTCAAAATGAATAGACAATTTTTACAGTAGATAGACATAACTGAAGTTATGCAGAAGAAATTTCATAACGATTAACGACCCCAACTAAACACTATCGATACCTGATACTCTCCGGCTTCATCCACACCAAAGCAATATCTTTCATAAGAATCCGTGGGGTGAAAGTTAAATACGAAGAGAAGAGGACCTCTTATGTAGGATATTACCTGTGGATATCAAAACCAACAATGAAATTAAAAATAAAGATAATATTGTATTAACCTAGCAAATAGCTGAGCTAGATATGAGAGAAGGATAGAAGTAGATATACCATATTAGTGTCGTTCACATGGTGGATATTGGGCAATCCTCTAGCAAGTACCTTTTCGTTTTTGTCCATCTTCATCATGTCCTAAAAGTTTAGAGAAAAAAGTAAGATTTTCAACCAATGTCGACGCATTAATAGTTGCTATGATGATCGCAGTAAAGGGATGATGGTTAATCGAATAATGCATTTATCACATGTACATGTCAACAAAAAGTGCAGTACTGTATGCTAATTGAATTTTGCAACCTTATCGAAGCGAAACAAATCCCGATATACTCGTTCCTTTTCTAAAAGATCCCAGCATCTGTTAGCCAGTGAAAACGAGAAGTTGTTGCTTGGCATTGGAAACTCAACCCTCTGGCAAATACGGAAGATCGTTAAATCACATGACACAAAGCCTTCCAGGATAAGTAAAAGGAGAATCATCCTTACTTTTGGATGCCCGAATTCATTCCCCATGAAGTTCAGATACCCATGGCCACCTATCGTGAATGTAATCAATTTGATCATCTAGTTTAAGGGAAAGAAAATCAATTAGAAATCAACATACAAGATAAACCCACTGAAGGTTTTTGTTATCAGTAAAACACACATCAAAATTATGACAGTTCTATATTGCAAGCTATGGCCAAGTGAAAGTCAGATAGAGGCTTTGTATCTGTATAGTGTATGCTCAGTCTTCATAAGTTTCATATGAAAACCCATTCTAGAATAATGCTTGATGCATCTAACCGGTATGTCTCAGACTACATAGAAAAAAGGGTTAGTTCTACAGATTGCTGAAAAGAAAATGAATACAAAAGAGCAACAAAGATGAACCAAATCTGTAGCAAAGAGTAAACAAATAAAGAGGAAATATTGATTACCTTGAGTAACGAAGACCCTCTTAGCAATGATTCATTTGATTGAGAACCTTTGTCATTTCCTTGGCCTAATAATATCTCTGCCAATGACCGTCCTCCAGATATCGACTGACAAGAGATATTAATGAATCATTCTAATGTATTTATAACTCAAGAAGTGAATAAAATTTCATCAACTTTATCCATTTGAAAATAACGCTCTCGATACAACAAAAGACGAGAAGTTTACTTGGTTGTGATTTTCGGCATAGATAAGCATTTTATCTGCATAATTTCTGTTGCCTAGCAATGTGCTCGTGATCTGTAGCACAACAGGGCGTGTAGGGTTAATGACAGATAATATCGGACTTGAGTGCGAGTGTCAGGCACAAGTATGTGTTCAACATGGGTATGTTCAAAATTTCCCAAGATTTCCATGTATTAGGAGGGTCTTTGGTATATAATATCCCATACCCATATCGAGACCTGTGTCCAACACTAGTACTCCAAAAAATCGAGGAGTTGGAGTAATATAAAATCTATACTATATCATGTAAGACAACCAACAGAACCTTGCTCATGCTCCACTCGTGGTCAGGAGTGTTCTCAAGCAAAGACAACCACATATCCGGTGCAGACAGATTGACATAATAATCAAATCCGAGTCCACCTTGAGAAGTTGGTTCGCATAATCCAGGGTAAAATGTCGCCTTAGTATTAAAGCAGATGGAAATTAATTGTAAGTCAACAAACTAAATTAATAAAGCTCGATACAAAAAATGTTCTCAAGAGTAATAGCAGTTCCAGCAAAGTTTTCACTTAATGAAAGTCAAAAACAGCCCAGTGTTAAGGGAAAAAAGAATGAGTTGATCAAAGCAGTACTTTATCCAAACATAAAGTAAATAAAGGAATTAGCGATATTATTGTAAATAATTCAATTCATGCAACACTTTGGTGTCAGCCATGCTAAAACAAACTCGAAATAGTGATGTCAAAATGATACAAAATAGAATTCATGAAGAAGTCGATTAAAACCGGAAGGAAATAGTTAACAACCTAAGCCAAACATGGTTAGCTAACAGATCAATTAAGTATTTAGTTCACTGTTGAAAAAATGGTTTCTGAAGATAGTTTACAGAAAGCAATAAAACTATCCGGTATCTGTGGAAAGTACAGCTGAAAATCACAATACTTACATCTTCGGCAATGGTTATTATATTGGGATGAAGAACATGAAGAATCTCATTTGCCAAAATGAGGTACATTAAAGCATCCTTGTCAACATATTGATTGCAGTACCTGCAACAAAAGTATGAAATTTCTCAGATAATTCCTTCTAGAGTGTGGAAAAGATTACGGAACAAACGTAAAAATTGTGGACTTTAAAATATAGTATTAGACCACCCAAGGTTTATCTAGCATTCCTTCGGTTTAGGTGCCCATAACATACCACAATGGATAATATGTTCCGTTGTTAGCTTGCTTATCCGGCATCTTATGTGCCAAAAATATATTTATTTAGAATCAAAGCTACTCAGTCTAATGACTAAAGACCAATTGAATCAAGCATTACAGACACGAAACTAACTACTTTCTCCCTTGGGAAGGAAGTTGCTACGAAAGAAAGCATTTGATGTCTTACTCTTCCAAGTCACCAGTAAATGAAGCAAAACCGTTGTGCGTATACAGCATTGATGCTAGTGAATGGAACTGGAAACCATCAATCTTATACTCGGAAATCCACCTACTCAAGGATTATTTCATCATCAATGTCAATACTGCCTTCCCAAAGAGGAAGATAAGTCACTTCCCAAAAGGTCGACTTACGATTCACAAAACCAAAATGAAGAAAAATGTTCACCACATTTACCAGTTTAAGTTCGAGAGGAGAAAATGAAGTACATCAAGATCGCCATATTTAAACATTCGGGTGCCCCAGTATTTGTGATGTCCTCTTTTACCTAGAAGTGCAGACAATTGGAAATTACAAAAAAAAAAAAAAAAAACTGTCAGACCATACCAAGTGTTTTTGCAGATCTACCAGAATTTTTTTAATAGTACAATGATATCATTAAGATCAGCCAAAACAAAAGGCTATATTCTACAAGTTTTATGTTTCCTATCAACATCCCAAACCATTATTCCAAGATATTTAAGAAAGGCATCATACCAAAACCAAGTTTATTACATAAGCGACAACAAGAACCAACTACATAACACAGCTTAGTTGTTCAAAATGAAAAAGAAACATTTACCGGTATGAAAGTAACAATCGTCTGATCCATCAAAACGTGATAGGCCAACCATCTCGTCTGCAGCTGAGTAGGAATGTACAATGTCTAGAAAAACCAGCAATCCCAGTCCTATAGGAAAAAAGGTATGAAAGAGCAAGGCACTACATTTAATACCAGAAAAAAAGAACCAGAAAATAAAAAACTAAAATAGACAATCAAAACTTAGATGCAGCTTAGATGCAGTTAGTTTGTCACTTGCAAAGACAACCAAAACTTCAAAATTAACTGTGGAAATGAGAGTTGGGTGAAATAGTGACCATGTGCTTCGTCAACCAATCGCTTGAAGTCCTCTGGTGTGCCGTATCGGCTGCTAACTGCGAAAAAGTTTGTGACCTGCATCACCATAGAAATGCTAGATATCACACAACTATAAAATAAAGACGGGGATGACTAGGCTGCTGTATATGTAGTGAAAGGTAACCACCAATCACAAGAATTTTTAGTATGATGGGCTTGTGAGGCTAAAATCACCCTGTTTCCATCTTCTAATAGTTTGTCACACAATGGAAAGTAGTGAAGCAAAAACAATAAGAACCACTGTGCTTCCAACTACTACCAGTAAGGTTAGTTATCTGTTTCTAACACTAAATTTTTACTATTGATGCATCATCAATTTGTTTCCTTGTGCTCTGAACATATAATTATTTGGCAATTGAAGTTCGACAATTGAAGTCCAAAACCAGTTAGATAGGCATGAAACAGAAAGATTCTTGATCTATAGTTCAGAGGTTTGAAACAAAGTAGTGGAAAAGTTCACAACTTGGGGAACTCAAAATAATAAAAACGTAAAATCTTACAAAAGAAAGGAAGGGGAAGAATGTTTAACTCACTCTATAACCAACTGTGAAATAATCTTTATGTTCAATGATACCAATCAATTGGATTGCATTATATCCAGTTCTCTTTATATGAGGAAGAACCTGCAGTGTATAGCATATTGTAAAAAGTATGACAATGACAACCAATTTACAACGCATTAAGACATACAAACATTTCAACAATTAGAGAAGCACCTTCTCTGTAAAATCATTGTAAGAAGATATTTTGGGCTCTGATCCACTTATTCCTATATGACATTCGTATATGCGTAAAGACTTTGGGGATTTTGTTGCTGTGTGTTTCCACTTGTACGTGCATTCAGGGGGTGGTTCCCAATGGATTGCGTAAGCTTGCTTTCCCTCTGCATCTGAACATAATCAACAAAGTTCAAGACATTGCTGAAATGGAAATGATGCGTAAAGATGTAGCAGGAAATGACTACCATCTTTGTGGACTAACCCGGTTGAACAAAAGTAGCCCAAGCTGGAACTCGTTCTAAGGGGCCATCAGGAGTATTGAAATACACCCTATACTTGCTTCCATGAGGAATAGCTGGAACGTACTTTTTCAACCACGCCTTCCTTCCTTTGCGAGTCTCAGTCCAGTACGGTAAAGGAGGCTTCTTACCTCGGAATTTCTCTTGCCATGCAGGATCAGCCACAACATTGAAAATATCATATTCTTTTCCATTATCAATCACATCAAATGGAGGTAAATTACTTGGTGGATCATTTTTATGCAGTTCCTTATGTGCCTTATATCTAGTTTCTGCATCCAGTATTTCTCCCAACTCCTCTATGGTTTGAGGTCCATTAGGCCCGAATAGTCGCTCATACAATTTAGCTGGCAATTCAAAACGGTTTTTAATAAAGCGATCTTCTCCAGGTTCCCAGTACTCATCATTTGCTCTCTGAAAGACCTCGTCAATGGTAACACCACCATCTCCTTTATCATAATCATCAACATAGTTATACTGCTGAAAATACAGTTCGTCCGGTTTTTCTCCCTCCCTTAATTTATCTTCAAGAATTATAAACCAGTATCCGTAATCATCATGGCCAAAATGACCCTCTCTTGCAGCATTCTCTGTCGGTGACCACCCATTGAAGTCACCAACTAGTGCACAATAACGGGCACCTGTGTACATAATGTTCAATTTTTACTAAAGATGAACAAGAGAGCTACTGACTAAGATACAACAACAAGTAGGTTTATTTGTAAACATTCTCAAGCTCATTCATGTTCAAATACAAGCTCAGAACAGTAGATCAGGTAAATACACTTGACCAAGTAAACCATAAGAGCTAAATGTATTGGCAAGCACAATGATCAAAATTAATGTATATGGAACTGCAACCAAGTAAACCAAATGATCAAAACTGATGCAAACATATTGAAATTTTCATATGAGTGGGACTCACATGAAGAGTGCCATAAACTAATATACATAATAAACTAAACCGAACTTTAACCAAAGATTAATAAGAGCTATACATATTAAAGAGATCATATGAGAAAAACTAATGTAAAACAAATTTTAACCAAGTAAACAAAATGATCAAAACTAATGTAAACATATTGAAAAGCTCACATGATGGAACTCATACTAAGAGTCCCATCAAGTAATACACTTAACCGATTTTTTTTACATAACACTTAACCGAATTTAATCAAATTTAATCAAAGCCAAACAGGACCTAAACATAATGGAGAGCTCATATGATCAAGCCTAATGTAAACATCGCTCATATGATGAAATTCATATCATACGAAGAGAACAATCAGGTAATATACTTAATCAAGTAAACCAAATTTTAAGCAAAGTTATAAGAACTTAACATATGGAAAAGCTCATATGATAACAAAAACTTTATGTCAAACCATCGTAAGAAAATCAAATTGATCTAAAAAAATTCTGTTTGATTTTGATAAGAACATAAGCTTTAGTCAAACCTGGAGCCCAATCCATATAATCCACTCGATGCTCCTTGTGTCGATGCATACCCAAAATCTCAAATCCAGAAGCCATATCCTGAAGATTGAGGTGGCGTGTAAAAATCTCAGCTTTAAGATCCTTCAATGATTTGTACCTACAAAACAGATTCAAAGGATAAACGCAAAACACTATATGCTAAATATACAGAAATGAGGAACAATCCAATGCTTAAGCATGAAAGGGGGGGGGGGGGGGGAGAGTTCCTTTTCTAACCAAAAAAAAAATGCTGCTTGTAAACATACACTTCAAGCATTCCAAGTTCTTTCCTCATCAATTCAACTCTTTCCAGCTAATAAAACCATACTCTTTCTCCCCCTCTTTCTCGTTAACCAAACACGACATAAAATAACACTTTTCTCTTCTTCACTCAAACAATTAACAGGAAAGCTAAATTGACCGTTACTAACTAAAAACAAACTAAAACCATTTCATTATAGCTAAAAACGCTACCTTTCACGAAGAAACTGAGCAAAGGCCTTATGGGTAATTCCTAGTTTTTTCAAAAACCCAACTGGGTCAACTCCTTTCTCCGTTTCAACCTCACTTTTCTTCCTGGTGAAACTTTGTTGTTGGGGATCTACAGAAGAGCATTTTATTTTTATTTTTACTTTTCTTGTGAAGAAGATTATTTGGGGCTTGTTTCGGGGTTGGAAATGGATAATTGAGTTGTTTGGATACAGAGAAATTTTGGGTTGGAGAGAAAGTGAAGCCATTTCTGATAAATTTTTGAGTTCGACAAAGCCTGGGAGTATTTTAAGCGAGGTTTAAGATAAGAGAAGCCTGGTACCGAGTTGAATCAGAGGTTTTTGAGTTAACTCGGGGAATGAAATTCTCCCTTATTATTAGGTAAAATTACACATTTAATATTCAATTATATCCGCGATATTATTTTAATGTCTTAATTATTAAATTAATTAAAAAAAATAAAATTTTTAAAGATTTAAATCATAATTAATAATTATATGTTAAGTTTATTATTTTTTATTGATCGTATATTAAGTGTTTTGAATTTTGAATTTTTATTAATTAATTGAATAGCATTTAGTAATATTCGATGTTTGTCGTAAATTTTTTATATAATAATCAGTGTCTAAGTAATAAATAGTTTAATTTCGATTAAATAGATCTCGGATTTAGGATTTTATATATAAAAAAATATTTATCGAAAGATTCTCTCACCCAAATAGGGATGGGCACGGAACCCGAACCCGACGGGTTTCGACCCGACCTGGTCCGATCGGGTCGGATTTTTTGGTGAAAAATTCGGGTTCGGATCGTCAGATTTTTTCAAGGGTGGCCTCGGGGCGGTTTTAGGGTGGAAAAAATCCGACCTGATCCAACCCGGGACTAATAATGTAATTTTCCCATATATATTTTAGGGATATTTACAATAATGACCCTTCTTTATATATTTTTTATACAATTAGATCATTAAAATTATTTTTTTACAATTAGGTTATTAAAATTAAATATTTTTACAATTAGATCCCTAAATTTTATTTTTTTACAATTTAGTCCCTAAAATTTTAATTTTTTTAATAATTCGGGTTAGATCGGGTCGGGTTGAATTTTTTTCACCCTAAATTCGGGTCGGGTGGGCCAAAAATCTGACCCAACCCGTACCCATCCCTACACCAAAACTAAATATATAATACAAATTAATCCGAATCGATCCGAATAAAATCGTAAAAACCAGAACAATAATAATAAAAAAAATATTTCCACAGTAACTTTCCTTTGGAACATGCAAATATAATCCTCCAATATATTAAGTGCACCAACGGTCCAACACCCATTATTTAATTGGAAGGGCACATGAAGGTTTGAGTTCAACGTTCTGCTAGTGGGTGGATTCGCCACCAGGTTTACAACTAGCAGAATCCATTGTTTTCAATTTGTTCATTGGTTTTGAATCACTTCTCATTCCTCTACAAAAACCCCTCAACCAGACCTCTTCTTCTGACATGACCCAACAATGTCTTCTTTCTATTCGATTTGATCCCGAACATACTTTGTCGGCTTCCGGTGAAGACACTACTCCGCTTCAAATGCGTGTCCAAGTCTTGGTGTTCCCTCATTGATGATCCACATTTCGCCAAACTCCATCTCGACCACTCCTTGAAAACCAGCACCAACGTCAAGCTCTTCCTTGACAATTGTTTCGAATGTGACGGCAAGGCTTACGCGGTGGATTTCGACTCTCTCGACAACTTGGTTCAGTTCCCTCGCTCTTTCGTAGCCGAAATCACCAAAAACCGATCAAGAGTAATCGGTTCTTGCAACAGTTTACTTGCCGTGTACCATAGCGAAGGAGGCATTGCTTTGTGGAATCCATCGACTAGAAAATGTCGTTACCTGCCGCCGTTGGACGACGATATAATCAACGATCACGATGCCTTCCCCGGATATCAATATGACAAGAACGATGCCTTCCCCGGATATCAATATGACAAGAACACCGTACTCGGATTCGGGTACGATGAAACAAGCAACGACTACAAGGTGGTGAAAATGCATAGGTCCAAGACACAAAACCGTTACAAAGTGTTGGTCTATAGTCTTAAAACAAACTCCTGGAAGAGAATCGAGGATTGCCCTTACGAGTTTCCGACGAATTACAACGACGGCGCCTACATAAACAATTCCCTCCATTGGGTTGGCGACGACATAGGCGAATTCTCCGGAGGAAAAGTAATCTTCGCTCTCGATCTCGCCACCGAGACATACTACGACGTCCCCGAAGGCGGGATTTATGTAGAAAGCCTCATCTCTGTTTAATAAGTATCAACTTTTGACCGTAATTTCAGTTATATCGTATTTATCATAACCGTAAATATAACAAATATTATTACAGTTATTATGGATATCAAGATCTTAAATTACTTTTACATGCAATATGTAAACATAAAGCGGTGCTAAACTGATAATTATTTTAATATTTTTTTATTTAAACTAAGATATTCATCGTCGATGACAAATTTTTTTATTTATTTGATTTCTCTGATCGACCGCCATTGCTGGTCCTTGAATTTGAACCTTGGTTATTCTTCTTATAGTATTTTTCCCACAAGAATTTCCCCCAAGTGTACATCTCCAGTGCCAAAACCATCGTCGCCAGTAGCACTAAGATCCCATTGTATGCCCATTTCCATATTCTATTGTCCGGCTTTAGTATCTTAATCCCTTTATGTATGTTGACCGGCTTTAGTATCTTAATCCCTTTCGATACTCGTCTTCTCGGGCAGGTTTGAATCGAAAGGCTAACATCTGCAGCAAGATCAGACAAGACATCTGGTTAATATATGCATTTAGAACTGTCGATTATGATTTAAAATCGAAAATTTAAGTCAAAAATTATAAATAAAAAATCGACTCAAAAATTATATATCTCAATCTGACTCGACCTAAAAATTATATACCTCAATCCAATTTGATTTTTTAAAAAATCAATTTTAAGGACTTAATTATAAAAAATAATTTTAGAGATTAAATTATAAATAAAAAATCAATTTTGTGGACCTAATTGTAAAAAAATGTAAATATGGGTATTATTACAAATATACTTAAAAATAGATAATAAAAAATTATACCATTAGTCCCGGATCGAGTTGTATCAAATATTTTTTTACCTTAAACTCAAGTCAAACTCGCTCTTAATAAAACCCGACATGAATCCATTTTTTTAAGAAATGATTGAATTAGACCAGGTCGGATAAAATACACATCCCTAATCTTGTCCCTACTTGATTTTATCAACAAAAGTCACAATCCTAATCTACCCAACTCGGACAAAAAAAAGAAATCTGAAATGATGAAAATTCAAAATAATATGAATAAATGACTTGAAATGATCTAAAACTAAAATTATTCGACCAGAAATAACAATCGATATCCCAAATAATCAAAACCCAAAATATTACGAAGTGACCCAAACTCGAAATTAACCCAAATATATACGACCCAACTCAAATTTATGGATCCAAAACTAACTTAACTTGCTTAATTGTCAGGTCTATCTGAATTTGATGAACAAAATGAAGAGAAAAAAAGAAGAGGTTACTTGTAAGGTGGTGAATCCGAAAACACAGATGCCGAGAAGGCGGTGTCGCCGGAAGGTATAGTATTTGGATTCATGTCCGAGCAACAGTCCGATTCCCCAGCCAATGCTTCCAAGGGTGTAACCAAGAACTTGGCAGGAGTAATGAAAATAAAACCAGCAGGGATCAAGTTTAAAGGGGAATTGTTTGAAGTACCTAGCAATAAGGACTCCAATAGGCAACAATGTTCCCCAGCCTATAATGTTCAAAATCCCATGAACCTATCAAATTGAAAGAAAGAAAAAACATAGAAAAATCAATAAATGTTTGCTTCAGACACATCCTAGACTAGTGTTGGAACAAACCGTACCTTCCTTAGATGTGGCCTATGGTGTCCAATGTTCCTACATCTCCCTGTCCGCAAGTCCAAAACCTCCTTGCTATCAAAATTCCCAAGACTCGTCCAATGTATCTTCGGTTCCGAGCCATCGGCGGATCGCCCGACTTGCCAGACATGATTCAACCTCGAAATATTGTATCGTTGATCCGGAAGAATCAGTGTGGCGAACACTGCGAAAAAACCAGCATCACTTACTGCAGACATGTTTTGAACCCTGAAGTCAAGAGCCGGCGAAGGCTGGAGTTTGCACCCTATTTTAACATCTTTAGTGATATTGTAAGGGTTGACCATGGTTTGGTTTGGGAGCCTAATAGCAATAATGGCTCGAGTCCCCACCATTCTTGGTTGGTCAGGGTTCACACCCCATGCTAGCCATCCGATATCGGCAGGGATCAACTTGGTGCCAATGAGGACGGTGATTTGGGTCTGGTTTTGTCTGGTTTTGTTGTAGTTCCAAGCGAATTGAGCTCCTAAAGTTGATAATCCCCTGCATTTTGTGGTGTTTACTTCACTAAGCATGTCTCTATAGGCCTCGATTTGTAGAAAATCATCAGTACAAGGATTCAAGGACTTGAAACCAAAAACAGCAATTGAAAGAGAGAATAAGGACAATATGAAAATTGTTTGCAAAGCAAAGGGCTGCATTTTTTTTTCCTTTTTGAGACTGATTGATGATCGTTATCCATTTTCTTTATTACCTATATATATATATACACACACGTGCGGATGAGTCTACTACATGCGTCGAATATTGCAGAACATATATAATTAACATTAAACACCGTTGAATATCGTTAAACTAGTTAATAAAGATTAAGAATTTTAAATACTTAATGTATAATTAATTTATTTAAAATTTTATTTTAAATAATTTATAATTGTTTATTTAGTCCTTAATATTTTTAATCTTTATTAATTAATTTAATAATATTTAATATTAGTGATGTTTAACGAGGAAAAAAATATAACTTTATTAGAAAAATGAATTTATACAATTTTAAAAGAGATAAATATATTTCTAATAAAATATTATAATTTTTAAATTATATACGAATTTTAAATTAAAAAAAAAAACACGTAATCTCGTTCAATCCTCCTTTTCAGTTGCTTCAATGGGCAAAAGTAGAATCTTGGAAATGTCTAAAAAAATTAGAATAATTAATAATAAGAAAAATGTAGTTATTAAAGTAATAATTATACCTTTTTTAGTTAAAAGAAATTATAAATTAAGAATAAGTTTTACTCATGTTTATTCAAAATTATCACTAAACTTTTAATTAATGTTAGTTATAAAATTTAAAATTAGTATTTTTATTTTTATATTTATGTATTTAATTAATTTAATTTAATAATATTATTAGTAAATAAATTGATTAAGTGTTAATATAAAAAATTCAATATATTATTATATTTTTTTTATAATAATCATGTTACCTATTTAATGACATTTAATGCAGATCCCTTCTGATCTTTAACCCTCGTGTTTCATGCTTTTACTTTCTCATATGCTTTGCTCCATCAACTAAGAAATCCCTTAACCCTTTTGCTTTAAGAAACAAAGAATCTATAGACTTTAGCTTTTGACTGTCCTTCTCTCTTGTCTCTCTTGTTCCCACCTCCACCACCAAACCCGACACCTGCACCACATCCACCGCCTCCACTAAATTCACCTCCACCCCCACCGCCAGCTCCACCTCCTGTTCCCGCTCCGAATCCAAACCCACCACCAGAACCCACACCAGTTCCACCACCACCTCCAAAACCTCCACCTGTACCACCTCCACTGAGCCCAGCTCCAGCACTGGCTCAACCTCAACAATCATGCAATCACTATGTGTGCTATGGATCATAATTCTTATCTATACCAACCATAGAAGGAATCCCAAATTGCATGCTTTGATGAAGGAAAGATGGAGCAGTCCAGTCCGGTGGCGTGCACAAGGGAGTAGATTGCGTACGTGTACGTGTAGAGTTTCTTACGATGTTCGGTATTGATTTACATTTGTTAATTCTTTTCGGTAATTTAATTTTTTTTTACGATTAATTGTCGTTACTGTTGTATTTAGATCTATTTATTAAAATAATCTGTAAAATTATTTTTGTCGTTTAATATTGTATTTAGACCTTTAAAGAAATATTTTTATAAAATAATCTATAACTCGAAATTCAATTTAGTTTCTTCTGAAATAAACTATATTCAATAAAATTTTCAATCATATAAAATAATAATCCAGATTTAATTTATACGAAAATAGCGTAAATATTTTTTAAATTTAAAAATAATACGCATCTTATAAAATACGAATTACTTTAAAATATTAAAAATGTCTAAAATAATCCACATCAGATATACTTTATGTTTTTATACTCGATATAAATTTATTCTATGTGTTCAGGAAAGAGGTTATTATTTTAAATAAAATTTGAAGGAATACATCCTTCCGATTAAAAAACAAAAGAAGAATATCCTACCAATAAAGCCCATTTTTAGCATTATACACGAATTTATAACCTTGAATATAAATAAACGTGTTTAAAAATATTTAATTCAATTTACTTAAAAAATATTTGATTAAAAATATTAAATTTGTGACTCAATTAAAATATATTCGAATATATATATATATATATTTTTACTTTTTAAAACCCCCGAACCGAATATTCATTCTGCTCAATTTTACCGTTTTACGGGTCGGATCAGGTGCAATATTGAAATTAACCGGTATCCGATTCGGCTGATTATTTTTTTATTTTTATTTTTATTTTTAAATTAAAATAATGATTAACTCTTCAATTACTATCTTCCCAATTTCCCTAACTCTTCAGTCTTTAGCCGTGGAAAAGGTGAAAAGAGATGGGACAGATCGTGAAGAGGAAGAAGAAAGGGAGGCCATCGAAGGCGGATCTGGCTAAGAGGGAAAGTTCTCCGTCTGCTCCAGCTGAATCGGAGCTACGGAGGAGTCACCGGCGGAGAAATGTGAGGTACAACATCGATTTCGACGATTACCTTGATGAAGACTTCGAGGATGAAGACGATGAAGAAGAGAGAAGGAGAGAGAAGAAGCTCAAGCTTATTCTCAAACTTAATCAAGATCAAGAAGCTGACCTGTCTTCCCCTCTGCCGCCTGGCCGCAGCCGAGTTATTGTTCCGTCCTCCTCCGCCCGTGGGAGGCGAACGATGAAGGAGGAAGTGGAGGAGGAAGAAGATGATGCAGAAGAGGAAGACGAAGAAGAGGAGAGCGAGAGAAGGAAGAGAAAGATTAAAAAGAGAAGAATCAACGTTAGGGGTGAAGTTGATGACGATGAAGAAGAAGAACAACAAGTTGGTGACGATGATGAAGAAGAAGATGATGGCCATGTTGATGTTGATGCTGAGGTTCGTATCCAATCATTCATACTGGTCTTTCAAGAAAAAGAAGTAAAACGATTAAAGCTGAAATTAAGCAACTATTTATTGTTTGAGACTTTGGAGGGAACTAGAGAATTTAGGGGGAAATTAACGGTTTTGAGGTCAATTGTCAAAAATAAAAGAAAAATCTACTTAACAGAATCTGATCACGCTCCCACCTTTCTCTCTCTATTTCTCTTTTTTATCTCTCTCTCCCTCTCTCTAAATCTATGTGTTTACTCTCTCTCTTTGTAATGTTTGAGTGTACCTATACTGTCTGCTTTAGCTGTCACTGCCTCCTGTCATTGTCATTGTCACTGTCTCATTCTTTTTTCTCTCTTATTCTATCTATTATACGCAGCTTGAGGAGATTTATAGATGAGTTCTGTTTTGAGTGTAAACTTTTATGTTTTGATGATTTGTGTTTTTTTTTGAAGTTTTGGGTGTTCTGAAGTTATGGAGTTTTGTTGATGTTTTGATTTCTTTTGACAGATGGGAGGGAGGAAAGGGGAATCCAAAGGGCAGGACTCAGTTTCAGGTGTGTGTTTTTATTAACTAATGGATCTTCCATTTTTGCTTTTCTGATGTTTGAACGATGCAGTTTGAGTATTCAGTGTTATTCATCCGTGGTTTTGAGAATGTGGATTCTGTTTTTTATTAGGGACACCATCCTGTCCTCCGTCAGGGATACCATTACCTGACAAGAAGACGTTGGAATCGATTCTTGATAGCCTTCAGACGTGAGTCTTGAGCAACCTTATTTCTTTTCCCGCTTTCCTCATCTCAGTTTTGCTTATTCTGAATTGGGTGTTAATCATGGCAGGAAAGACCGTTTTGGTGTATATTCTGAACCGGTTGATCCTGAGGAGGTAAGCATGATTTACTTCAAAAGCGTTACCAGCTTATTTGTACTGGGTTTTTGGTTTTTGGAGTTTGATTTCATTTGTCTTAGTAAGTTTTGATTGAATTTGCAGCTTCCTGATTATCATGATGTTGTTGAGCACCCAATGGACTTTTCCACAATGAGGAAGAAGCTGCGATGTGGGTCTTATTCTATCCTTGAACAGTTCGAGGTATGTATTTATGTTTTCCAAGGGTTGGTTTATGTAGCTGAAGTTTCTCTTGGGCATTGGGGTTTGAGATATTTTTGAAAGTCTGTTTTAGATTTTACAGTTTTCTTGCCACTTATATTGGAACTATATAAGGTAGTATTTTCTTTTAATTTTGTACTTAGCTAAGGATCTCTTGGGGATGGGGATTTGGGATAATTAAAGACTATTCCAGATTTTACTAGTTTTCTTGTGACTTGTATTGGCGCATTATGAGGAGTTGCTTTTCTTTTCTTCTTATTTTTCCACTCTTTGGAACATAGTATGAAATTTAATGATTTGAGAAAAGAAGAGGTTTTCTCAGGTTCAACTCGGGTATGTTTCAACCTTTGTCAGTTCTGTTGGGGAATCAGTCAGCATCCCGTACCGTAAAATATATTTTTGCTCTAAAGGTCCTACATTGATGTTCAACAAATCTTTGAAAGGGGAAATTGCATAGAAGTGTTGATTTTCATAGTAGTAATTGACATTCAGTCATCTTTGTTGAATATATTCTTGTGCATCTTCCTGCAAGTGGTTTTACATTAGGTTATGTTTTATGTTTTTTGGGTAAGAAGCACACTGGTTTACTTATATGGCAATACAAGATCTGTCACTGAAACACGAAAATTGTTGAGATAAAGAGTAAAGGTTTGGTTGGCAATGCCAAAAGTGTTGAATGTGGCAATTTAGTGTATTGTGCTGGAGAGTTGCCAATATATATCGTCATTTTACCAACATTCTTTTCAATTGGCAAATCGTGGTGGTTATAGTTTCTACAGTGGCCATATTGTATTTGTTTTTCTTGCTAAGAGGACATCTTAATTTAAGTGATCTTGAAAGCATAAAAGTACTTCATTTTTATTGCCATTGAAGTTGCAAAATTTTCAATTAGAATTCTTTGGAAAAGGTGGAATTTTCTAAATGAGGTTTCAAAAAGTGCCTTCCGCTGTATTAATTGAGATCGGTTGCCTCCACTTTTCAGAGCTTCATACCTTTCTTTCGTTCTTGTTTGTTTAATTGACCATGGACTTTGTGGAACCAAGCGATGCCTATAACCGGAAGTGTGGTTTTGCGATAATATGTTTCGTGGTTCTTGGCTGAGTTTACATCGTCATCTTGTTGCCATAGGCTTTTACTTTTTGAGCATTTTGCGATTAGCTGAAGATTTTTTCCATCTTGTAAATGGTTCTGTTTTGGTGCCTGTAAATGGAGTTTCTGCTGCCCTAGTCATGTTTCCTAGTGCTTACACCAAACGGTGTCAACAATATTACATAGAATTGAGTGAAATTTAGTATTTTTTCCCGTAACTAACACCTCAGTTGTTTATCTTCTCTTGGATTTTTATCAATTTCTAAACTTTTGTGGCTCACCACCATTTGCTAATGATGCTGGTATTTCTTGAATGCAGAGTGACGTCTTCTTAATATGCTCAAACGCAATGCAATATAATGCGTCAGATACTATATACTACAGACAGGTATAATGTTCTATTCCCTTATCTTTTCCTTCTAAATTGTATTTTTCTTCAGTATGATTAGGGTTTCTGACTCTTCAGTTATTTTGTGAAGGCACGGTCCATTCAAAGGCTGGCAGAGAAAAAATTTCGAAAGTTAAGGATTGATGCAGAGCGGTCTGAAGGAGATAGTAAGATTGAACAGAAAACAAAAACTAACTTTGTAGCAAAGAAGCAAATTAAAAAACCTTTACACCTTACAACACAGGAGCCTGTTGGTTCTGATTTCTCTTCAGGGGTCATTCTTTCCACTGCTGGAGATATCCTGAATACTTCTGTCACTATTCAAGCTAATGTTTGTGAGAAGCCTAGCCATACCGATTTGCTCATAGATGGTAACTCATCCATGGCTGATTATAATATAGAGAAGGCTGAAGAACTATCATCAGGTATTGAGTCCCATTTCAAATCCATTTCTCTACTTTCAATAGTGTCTTCGAACAACTTAAGCATTTTGATAGTTGAGAAGAGCCTTGTATGTATGTGGCACTCTTGTTCTAGCTCTTTAATTATTCTTTCATGTCTTAGGGAAAGGTCTTCTTTCTAAATTTGGACGGAAGTCAGCCACACTGGATGATAACCGCCGTGCAACATATAATATATCCAATCAACCGGTGGTCAGATCGGATTCTATATTTACAACTTTTGAGGCTGAAATCAAGCAGCTGGTTGCTGTATGTAACAAGCAAACTGATTTATCATTTTTAGTTATTTGCATTCTACTTATCTTTTGTTTCTGATTCAGGTTGGACTTCAAGCGGAATTTTCGTATGCTAGGAGTCTTGCTCGCTTTGCTGCTACTCTTGGACCTGTTGCATGGAAAGTTGCTTCCCGCAGGATTGAGCAAGCACTGCCTATTGGCTGTAAGTTTGGTCGTGGGTGGGTCGGAGAGTATGAACCTCTTCCAACTCCTGTATTAACTTTTGAGAGTCGTGTTCCAAAGGAAACCACCCTTTTCACAAAGTTGCAGCGTGCTGCTGATGTCTTGAGGGATGATATAAGTCATAGGGCCCCAATTCCTGCAACTGATGTTCGGAAGGATGTTGCAAATTATAATAACCCGACTCCTAAACCACATCCTCTTGACGTCCCTGTTTCAGAAGGGATATCATCTTCATTTCATCCCACAAATGGACCAACACCAGAAGGAAGATCATCTTTGTATGCTGTTGCCGGGCCACAGCTTGGTAAACCTGTTAATACTATTCACCAGCAGCAAAATTTGTCTTCTAGGATTTCGGAGTCCGAGGGCAAGGTCACGAAGCAAGTTGAGTTGAACTTGCCACCTACAGCCAACCAAAATAATGCAGATCTTATTGTGGAAAAGAAGAATTCAAATAAGTTAGGAAAATTAGCTTCCAAGTCAAAAGAGATGACTTCAAGGAACAAGAGCCCAGCACAAGCAGTATCCCCAAAGCAGAATGAAAACAATGTAGCCCTTGATGAAGGATTGTCTAATGGGAAATTATCGAGTAGCTGTTTGAACAATCGAGCAATTAATCTGTCTTCCGAGGGTATCCCTACACAAATGACGAAATCAGCTGCATGCTATTCCCATGGACAGGAGCAGGGCTTCAGTGATCCGGTTCAGTTGATGAGGATTTTGGCTGAAAAAGCTCAAAAACAACAAAATTCTTCAAATCAGTTCCCTGTTGATACTCCACAAAATATGTCATCTGTTCCGCCTATCAGACGGGATGAGTCAAGCAATGCTGCTGCCGCTGCTGCTCGTGCATGGATGTCTATAGGAGCCGGTGCATTTAAGGAAGCAACTGAAAACCCTGGCACTTCGAAAGGCAAGATATCCGCAGAATCCTTGTACAACCCAGCTAGGGAACTTCATCCACAAGCTTCACAACTTCCAGGGCAGTTCGCTCTTTCTTCAGGGATGCAATTTCAGCCTCAGCAGAATAGTTTCCCCTTCCATGGTTTTGCACCCCAACAAGTTCGTATGATCAGCGAAGCTCAGTTCCAAAATCGACCACTGGTTTTCCCTCAACTTGTAACAACTGACTTGTCTCGGTTCCAAGGTCTTAGCCCTCGAGCACAGCCCAGACAAAAGCAGGATTCGCTTCCACCTGATCTAAATATTGGTTTCCAATCTCCAGGGTCTCCGGGGAAGCAATCTTCGGGTGTTTTGGTTGATTCCCAGCAGCCAGATTTAGCTTTGCAACTCTGAGTGCAGTGATGGTATTTATCCTTTTCTTTTTCCTTTTCCTTTTCTGTAGGTATGTAAGTTTAAGAAAGTTTTAATTTTGTATCCATTGAAATTGATTAGCATTTCCGTTTCAAACATTACTGTTCTTATTGTTAAGCAAGTAGTTTAAGTTTTATTACTTTTGCCAAATTCTCATTTCGACCAGGGGTCTCCATAGTCGTTAAAACTTGAGGGTATTTGTAAATCTCACAAAGAAGGCTAATCTGAAGTTTGAATATGAAATTCATATAATTTTTTAATCGCTCCGATACCAATTGAAAGGTTGGATGCAAATAAGATGTTGATATGATTTTTTTTTTTAAAAAAAACTTTTTACTATTAAATAAGGGCGAAAATTATTTTTTTCTTTCTCATGCCTTCATTCGTGTCTTCACTTTAAATTAGAAGATTTAGAGTTTAGGGTGTAGGGTTCAAAGTTAGAAATTGTAGTTAGGATTTAGGAAATTAAGGGTAGGATATATTTTTTAGGGAGTATGTTTAAGGTTTAGCATATAAAAAATAAAGGTTAAGGTTTAAAATTTAACTTTTTAAAAAATTTCAGAGGCATGATAAAGAGGTAGAGATAGTGAATTTCGATGGAAGCTTTCCTGAAGCAATAACGCATTGATCTAGTCTACCGGAGCCACAAAAGACTATCTAAATTGATTCTTTTTTGCCTATAAGCTCCAATTGCATCATAGAAATTACAAAAAATTGCTCCCTTATATACTTGTAGTCGTCAAATCTTTCATTTGGATAGTTTTTTCGATTTCATGAATTATACCTATTCACACAAATACCTCGACAATTCCCACTCGTTAATATATAAAACCCAATAAGCATATCTTGAGTCGATACGAAAATAAGATCCAATAATCTGAGACTAGAGACTCGTATGAGAAAATATAAGTGAACGAGCCTCCCAAGTGTTCATTGGTTACTATCGTAATATAGCGAACATGATTCACTTATTAGTTAAAATTCAATGCATTTAATGAGCATCAGAGCAAAATCAGTAATACAAAAGCAAACTATATATATATATATATGAAAGAAGGCCATTGATTTAGGTTCTTTGTTCATCTCCATCTTCATCTCCAACCTCTTTGGAAGAGAAAGGAGGGTGAAAAGGGCTGAAAAGCCTGCAAGCAGAGATGGCAGCCAAAACGATGAAGCAGCAAAGGACCAAGGCATGGAGAAGCAACGCCACCTTCATTTTTCTGCAGAATTTCCCATAACTATTGCAGGCTTCACTCCATGTGATCTTTTGATCTCCATTGTAGGCCAAATCTAGTATTTCCATCACTGCTGCACCTGATGTCACCATCAAATATGCTACAATCTGTGCTTTCGAAAACACGCACAAATCCATGTTTCAGTTCAGAATGTAAACCTCAAAATGATCAAGTTATGTTTTTTTAAGGATTGAGAACCTGATCAGAGACAAAGAAGAACCAAGCTTTAGTGATGAAACATGTGATGCAAGAGGCAACAGCGGCGAAAGAAGCATAACCAGCACATATGGCACTGGTGAAAACCATGTATCTGTCAAAAAGGAAATTCCAATTCTTTTTAGTGAACCAAAAGGTAAATAAATAAAAAGAACAGCAAGTACAAAGAAGTTGAAAACATGGGCTTACTTGAGTCCTGTGAGATTGGTGAAGTTTACATCTCCATAGATGCTGTTCTGTTCCTTGTTGGTGACAGTTAACCAAATGGTTGCAACACTGAGAGGAATCACAGAAAGCCGAAGGGAAGAATCCAGCAGCTTGACAAGTGGGGTTTGGTTGTTTGAGCTTTCTGCACTCATTTTTCTGCAAATTGATAGCAAAAACAGACTCACTAAGGTTGGACAAGAAGAGTGGGAATGACACTGAATGGTAAAGTGGGTGCTGGGTGGTTATAGATATAGTCTTGTACATTCTCTTAAGGTACTTGGGTTGGTGTGATAAGTTAGTGGGAAGAGTGAGAAACTGTGGGGGGATATGCTTTTTGAGGGAAAGGAATGATGTGATCTTTTTATTTGGTTGGTGTTGCTCAATCGCATGATGCCATGATTGCTTCTTTCTTTCTTCCTTCTCTTTTCTTTTCCCCTTTCATACACTATAGATCAGATAAGGTTCAGTGAGGTTGTTTCTGGTTTCTCCATGTGTATCAAACAACCTCTCTATTCACATTAGAACTGGTTTTTCATTGCCTTCTCCATTTCTTAAAGATTTTATTCCGACTAATTCAAAAGTACTTATAATTTTAGCGAGTGAGTTTTTTAACGGGAAATTTATGTATATACAATATCTCGAACTTAAAACCTAATTCATGAATACAAAATTATTTATCATTTGGACTAACCCAACTTAGTATATTAGAACTGGTTTCTAGTCATTCATGTAGCTCATAAGTCCAGGTCATCTTTTGTCCAAATTTCACATGAGAAAATCATAAATATTCTAGAATTTAGGGTCTGTTTGGCATTCTGATCCTTAGAATCTGACCCAAAAATGTAAAATTCTAAATCTGACACAGGTTTGGGTCTAGTTCATGTATGATATCAGCATAATACTATATGCTTGTCTAAGCTGAGTGTTGTTCAAGTTTATTCATATTTGCAAATAATGAATTCAAACACGATAATTATTTGTAAATAATTATTCATATATGAACCTAATAAATGATCTCAGTAGAAACTCGAGTTTAATTACTTTGTCTATAAGGTACGAGTACATTGTCAAAAAGATTTTTACTTACAAGACTCTTGTTGCTCTATTTTACCTGTTTTTAAATTCACAAATAATGTTCTTTTATGTTTTCACTTTGCTTCCACCGGAGTTCAGAGGAAAACGTACTTCGTCAGAAAGCTGCAGTCCACAAAGCATTCTTGCCTTCTCCACACCGCCGGTGAACGTCTTTCATCCTCTCGACCGACCTGCAAATCCCGCTACAGGGCCAGTCGAATGAAGCAGCACAGACGTTGCCTGCTTGAGCTTTCCACTCGCAATCTACACCAAATGTTGTTATGGTAAATCTTTTGTTTCGGATCCCAGTTTTGTAACATATACTCCTAGAACAGCTATGACTAATAAGAACCACTTTAGTGATAACAAGTTACATCATAGGATGATTCAAGCTAGAACCAATGATTAAGTTCGAACGAAATGCAGGTTTATTGACATTACCTGCAGTGCCACAGCAAAGGTTTCGATCGTCGATATGCTCGACATCCAACCCTATAAACCATGATCCCAATGAAACATCTTCATTTGCATACTTATGCAGCATGTGCCTGGAAATTTATCATTGATTAAGGACATAGCTTAATATGCACGAAAGAAATTAAAACATGCAGATACAACATTTTCTTCCGATGATCAGGAACTTACTGGTTAATGGATATATAGGAAGCTAAATCTTTCGAGATGGCATATAGCTGCCCTGTTGCATGGCGGAAATACTTGTTTCCCTCCTCGCCAAATTTCCAATATTCAGGTTCGTGATATCGTACTCCCCTGTCCAGGGATGACTGAAAAGTTAGAAAAGATAAGTTCCGACTCTTGAGCCTTTAGTTTAAAACATGATTTGGCTTACTTATGGGAAAGAACTGGACCAGATTTCATGCAACCAATATAAACCCTCGGCTTAGTTCGATGTCTGACCAAAGTTGCTCTGAGTGTTGCTGCAAAAGCAAATAGATAGACCAAATGTAAGAAAATATAATAAAGAATAACACGTTCAACAATCACTGGTCTGAGAGACAATGCAAAACCGGGGAAGAAAATGTTGCATCTTTACCTATATTTACGTGCACATCATCATCGACTTTAACATAGAAATCAGCATCCCACAAAACAGAAGCAGTGGCAAAGTATGTCTTTGTCTTGGCTGATAATTCGAGGTAACCCTCAACATGCTCCTGCACAATTGAAATTTTTAGCCGCATGTAGCTGTGCTCGATATATCTAAGTTTTATAAAAATGTTGTCAAGTTTGTAAGTATGCTCGATCATCTTGATATTGAAGCATACCGATAACATTGCAGAGAAAAGCTCTTGTATGCATGAACGTATATACATAAAACTGAAAACAAGCAAGATCGAGGATAGTACCAGCCGCAGAAAGTCACCATGCTTTCGGTCTTCTGCTTCAATAGCTTTATCGAGGATACCTCCCAAGGTAGCACTGCGAATCAAACGGATAAAAAACTTTAAGACGATTTGTTTTCATCGATATAGTCCTTGACTTCAAACATTTAGAAGACTATATATAAGCAGCAATCTGGTGAAGAGTAAGTCCATACAACAGAAGGACCACGAGATAAAAAGAAATCTCCACATAGTCAGGATAAATAAATGTCTAACTAAACTAGCTCTGAAGTCGAATAAAGCACACACCTATGACCGATTACGAATCGCATTATGATCCCCTTCTTTTCTTCAAGCTTCTTTCGTTCTCCCCCTGATTTCCATGCAGGTGAAGGAACAGTAATGGTTCATCTCAAGAAATTAGTTTAGAAACAAATTAAATGATACCCTGAATTCACTATCACATGGAACAAAAGAGATGAATCTATACGAACCATGAGGCATCCAAGTAGCACGAACTGAATCTCTCCGTTTTCTGCTGCTAAAAGCAGTATTGACGCCTACAACCATTATGTATCTCCGTTTCCCATTTGCTTCGGGTATTTTCAGGTCACCTGAAATGGGAGAGCCATTGATTATTGATTCTTGCACCGCCCTTGTAGCGGCTAACTCCATCTCCAAATTCGATATCGTTTTATCCAGTGTTCTGCATTTTGATAGTCCCTAACAATTACACCTTCCACTACATTTACCAAAATCTAAGGGTGCCAAAAGCAACATGGATATGACTTACTGCACAGCATTATGAGTCCTTGAAACTTCCCCGAGTATATCCTTCAATTCACGCTTCACATCCTTCCGTTAACAAAATTCGACATATGAGCTAACAAGAACATAACAGGTGACAAAATTATCGAGTATGTAAATAAAAACTCACTCCTATCGGATCGAAGCCCTCTGAAATTAACTTCAGCCTTTCATCTTTAACACTCGTTGCTTGTGCTATGGTTTTATCCTTGGCCTCGGACACATTCCACATTCTAATGCCAAAAGGTCTAATTAGTTTGGCATTGGTAAAATATAACTAGGAAAGAAAATATGAAGTTAATTTCTCGAACCAGGGGCAAGTATCCATTAATTCTTGAACAAATTCACTTTAACAGTAATAACCGAAGCCCTCGGCAAGAAGTTTCGGATAACAACAGTAAACAAGTTTCCGAATATCGGAATGCAACGTTAGATGGCCATTTGTTGCATCTAGACATCTTCTGGGTTCGTATCGATTATCTCGGGACAAAAAAACAGTTCCAGCATTAACTAAACACCATTCTCAGAGGAGTGAACATTGGGAAACAATCAATTTCGAACTTTAATCGATCCTTACCACAAATTCGAATACCGGAAGATATCAATGATGGTAATATTAAGAAAATAGACTTGAAATGGCCAAAACCTTAAATCCACCATTCAAGAATCACAAAAGAGGGACATGAAAACCTACATACTACTATATGAAGTGCAAATATTATCATTACACCATTAAACAACAGCTATTGTGTATACAGACAAAACCAAAATCCTCCTAATTCATGTAATTTATGAAGAAAAAAGAAACAAAATCCATGAAACTGGTAAATTTACAAGCACCTACTCCATCAAGCTGCAAATACAAGCCAGAACCAAATCAAGGCAAGGAATTTACAGAAGCTAAAAAGAATGGGATGAGTTTACCTATCAGAAAACAGCATTCCAACACAAAAACAGCCAATGCAGAGCAGAAGAGTCCATCTTTTTGTCACAGTAGACTTTGAATTTGCCTCAAATCCTGCTTTGCTTTTCCCACCCATTCCTTTCTTCTTGAAACACTCCCTTCTTGTTCTTCCTCCAGAAGCACTTAAAATCTAAATCAAAGCGACACCCATTCCTTAAGTCCAAAAGGTCAAATGACCGAAATTTCAAAACTTTCCAAAAGAAAACAGTTTCTTTTACATAAAGAAAGTGTATTTTCACCCTTAAAGTTTGAATCTTTAAATTGGGTTTTCCTGAGAATTGTTTCAGCTGAAACAAAATGCAGAGAAGACTAGAAAATGATGTTCTTTGGGGAAGCTTTGGGAGATGACCCAACAGCTTCAACCGTTGAGTTCTTACATACAAACATATTACAAGAAAAATATATAATTTTCCGTTGTTTGGTTTGGCCCTAAATCCAAATAAGATTAGGTGGTAAATTTCCTAGTTGTAAATCCACTCACATAATGACATCTGTAGTTTATTTTGGATAAATTATAAAAAAATAAATATTTTTTTAGAGAAATAATCATTAAATTTTAGATAATTATTATAAAATAATTATTAAAATAATTATATTATTATTTTATAATATTTATTGACTATTTTATAGTAGCTTGATACAGTTTAATGATTATTTATAATTTAAAAAATTAATAATAAAAATATTTTATTTTTATAATTATTAATATACTTTACTCTTTGTTAAGGATAAAAATATATATTAATATATACTTATTATATTTGTATATATTATATTTAAGATTTATTATTTTTTTAATAAAAAATCGAGTTTAATGGATTTTTTATTAAAACATCATAGTTCAAATGAAGATATTTTTTATTATGTTAAGTTAGATAGAATCAAAATCTTTTAAATTTTAAATCAAAATCGAGACAATAAAAAATTTATCTCATTATTATCTCCGAATAAAAAAATATATTTTTCGAATACATAAGAAGCTAAGTTAGGCTTGGTTTTTGAATTAAAGTTTGGTCTTTGATGGTGGTGGTGGATTCATGTAAAACACATAGGGTCATGCCAACTTGTATTTGATTGAAAAATATATAAGATATAAACTTTATAAATTATTAAGTGATAAAAATATTTATAATATTTAATTTTATATAAAATTAAATTTCAATGTTTATTTTAAATATTTCATACTCTCTACTTTATATAAAAGTACATGGACCCATTTCCACCGCACTATCCTTTGGATGGATATATATATATATATTAAAAAAGAAAATTATTAATTTACTGTGAAAATTTATGAGAATATTGTTACGTTCGAAAAGAGATAGATAATATTAATTTTATGTTAAAAACAAAAAAAAAATTGAGATATATAAAAATTATATTATATATTCTATCAGACATGTCTTTTAAGAGAAAAATAATAATTTCGTAACAATATATATGAAATTCATGCGCCACATAGTAAAATTACTATAGGAAGTTCATTTTTTGCTTGGCTGAAAGGTCATTCTTAAGTTTGGTATCGATACCAATGATTTTAAAATGATCGAAATCATTTTAATTAATTTATGCTAATAAGCTTTAATAGGGTTGAAATTCAAATCTCTATTTGTTTTATAAATTCGATTTAAATTTTATAAATTCGATTTAAATTTTTTAACTCAACTCGATCAAACATCCTTAAACTAAACCTAAATACCTCCTGATATTTATATTTAGGGGGAAAAGAAAGTTCTTTAAACCGAGTGATTTAGATTTGAATTTTTGATTAAGCCTCGTTTAATTATCTCGTCCCTGCATGTTTCCTAGAGTGATCAAATGTCAATCATATAAAGCCTGGACAGGGAATCTGGACCTAACCAGTAGGTATCTTCCAGTACGAGGTCTTTTCTCGTATTTTTAATGTCTTAAAATCTTTTTGGTAGAGGCAGGCAAACTGCTTGATGCAGGACATCGGATTTAAGTTTCAATTGGTAAGAAGGGTTTTCATTTTCTTCACTTGTAATAAAGAAGGATCCCAGAATATGGGGTGGTTGAGGTGGAAGGAGAGAATCGTTCACATCTTCAATCATGTAGGTGGACTGGACGATGAATATGGACAGGGTCTAAGATTTTCATGTTCAAATACAAGTAGGGATAGGCAAGGAACCCGAACCTGATGGGTTTCGATCCGATCCGCTCCGAACGGGTCGAATTTTTTTTGAAGAAAATTAGGTTTGGGTTTAGGATGGAAAAAATTCGACCTGACCCGACCCGGGGCTAATAGTATAATTTTTTTATATATTTTAGGGATATTTACAATAATGATCCCTCTTTATATATATTTCATACAATTAGGTCACTAAAATTATTTTTTTTACAATTAGGTCACTAAAAATTTATTTTATTTATAACTAGATCCCTAATTTTTTTTTATAATTAAGTCCTTAAAATTTAAATTTTTTAATGATTCGGGTCGGGTTGGATCGGGTCGGATTTTAAAGCTTAAAAATCGGGTCGGTCGGATTTTTTTCACCCTAACCTCAGGTCAGGTCAGGTCAGGTGACGGGTGGAGGGTGTGTGTTTTCGAGTCGAGTGCGGGTGGGCCAAAAATTCGACCCGACCTCTATCCATCCCTAAATACAAGGCAAAATTATTTGGTTTTCCTCACGATTCCTCGTGATTTTATCTCAATTATTTTTATGTAACTTTTTTATAATTTATAGTACGTATTTTTATCGTACTCGAACAAATTAACTCTAAAGTAAAGACTTATATTAATAATTTTTATGTAATTATTGTTGTTCGTTTATATTAGTTTACGTTTTTTATCGTTTATATTAGTTTATGTTAATTATCATTTTTATGTAATTTAAATATTAATTAAATAAGAGTTTTTGTTCCACACAATTCTTATATTTATAAGTTTAATAGACTCTTGCTCCTCTGTTGCCCCCTCCCAACATTAAATCTAGACCCGTCTCTGAACATAAACAAGCTATATTTCTTAATGAATTAAAAATTTTGTTCATTTTATTATTTGTGTTTATTTATTTGTTTGGTTAAAGTTAAATAAATGAATATGAATACAATTTTATTTATATTCGTTCGATTCGTTTTTTTTATTTCTTATTAGCTTTACATATTCTAACTTTCATATCAGCACTAAATTAACATATTATTTTATTATTAACGAGTTAAAAGTCTAGTATTTTAGTTGCAACTTGCAATTAAAATTTAAATTGATTGACAAAATACACTAAATGATAAAGTAAATAAAATCCTAGAATGCTAGTGGTGTACGGTGCACTTTATTTTTTTAATATTCTCAAATTGAAATGAATTATAAATTATCAGTTGCTGACGTGTTTAAGGATGGGCATATTGATTCACGTGATGCGCATGTTAACACCTGATGGTGTCACCAGTCATGTTCATGCCACATGTTCATTTCTCATTCGTTAATAAATAAAAGCTTGTCCCACCATAGAATATAAATGCAATTGCTGAAATTTGATTTAAAGCTGTTGATCTGTTCCAGCGAATTAATGGAAAATTTAGAAAATGGTTAAATATATGCAAAGATGGGCATAAATTATTTTTTATTATGTTTTTATTAGTTTCTTTATTTGAAAACGGTAGATTTAAGATTTAAGATTAAGAGTTATAGTTAGAGTTTAGAGAATTAGAGATTGATTGTATATTTAAGGATGTAAGATTTAGGGTTTAAGACGTAGAAATTAGAACCATGATTTAAAATTTAGTTTTTAATAATTTTTGGTGTGAGACGTAGAGTAAGACATGATTATGGGATAGATTTTTTTTCTTTAAACGTATTTTAAATGACATCAACCTTTCTATCATCTCTTACGAAGTAAAATCAAACAACAATAATTTTTTAATGGACATCGAGTACCATTAAACTAGTAATTAATAAAAATTTATGATTCAATATATAATTAATAAAAAAGTGATAGATTTAATATATAATTATTAATTGTATGTTGAGTCTTTAAGATATTTAATTTTTATTAATTAATTTAATAATATTTAACGATGTTCATCATTAATGATGTTTAATAATATTCGACGCACGTAATAAACAATTTTTTTGACAAATGCTACTGAATTTTTATTAAATCCATAGAAAATTATAATTACAACGTAATCAAGAAGCAAAATAATCAGATTAAAAAATCCAAAAGCAAAGAAAAATAAAATTTCTATAAAAATAAGGATACCGATAAAATTCAACACCTTCCTAAATCTCCTTATCTATGTCCAACGAGACGCATAGTTAAGGAAGAAGAGTTGTAGGCGATTCAAACTGTCGTGCAAAAAGTACCGCTACTCAAGACTGATTTTATCGGCAAACAACCATCAACCGAGTGGGGATAAGTCTTTTCAAGTAACCACCGGCAAAACAATAAATCAGAAAATTAGCATCGATTGAATCTCTGTGCGAACAACAACCGGTCACTAGGGTATGCTGCAACATGCCATAAAGACAGACGAATGAAACCTCAAAACAAAAATAAAAACACGTCTCAAGGACAGAGAAAAACGTGTCACAAAGACAAAAAAAATAGATATTTATTAAAATAAAACAAGAAAAAAATAGATCCGGTGATCGACAACCAATATTAAAATTGATTATCAACCACCGATCAAAGGGAACGATCAAAACAAAAACTAAAAAATGGAATTTGAGAAAGAATAACGACGGCTAGGAGGTTTGAAAGAGAATTAGATTTAATTTTTGTTTTTTTTAAATGTTAATATTTTTTTAACATTTTTTTATCATTCCAAACGTGAATCAAATCCTCAATATAAAAATCAATCCTATTTTTTTTAGTGACAACCTTACATAATTGTCGTCCACTTTTTCTCTTGTTTAGCCACCCCATTTGACAGCTAAAGGTAGAAGCCTCACTCTCCTTTATATTTCCTTCTCAAAAAGCTTGAATCACCAAGGTTTTCATCCATGGCGAAAGCTTTCTCCCTCATCAATGGCAACCCAAGGTTTTATTTCCCCTCTAAACCAAATCCCAACCCTCCGTTTCCTGTACTTCTTCCCTTTAAAAAGCCTTTCAACGTTACTACCATGTCATGTAACCGGTCTTATTGGGCCTCCATAACCGAAGACATCGAAGCTCATCTCAAGCAGGCCATCCCGATACGCGAACCACTTGTTGTCTATGAGCCCATGCATCGTTTGACATTCGCCACCCCGCGGAACACGGCTCCGGCTTTATGCGTAGCCACTTGTGAGCTGGTCGGCGGTCACCGCGACCAAGCTTTGCCAGCGGCATCCGCGATTCACCTCGTTTATGTAGCTTCGTTCCTGCATGAGCATATTCCTCTGACGGAAAGCTCTATGCCCAAGTCCAAAGTTGAACATGCATATGGCCCAAGCATTGAGTTACAAATAGGGGACGCTTTGATACCATTTGGGCTTGAGCTCTTGGCCAAATCGGATGATCCGACTCGAAACAACTCGGACCGTATTCTACGTGTGATGGTTGAAATCACACGTAGTATCGGTTCGCAAGGAATGATTCATGGACAATATTACAAAGTCGAACCTCATGAATCCGACATCGAAGAAATCGAGCGTGTGTCCGAAAAGTACGAAGGAACATTGTATGCTTGCTCGGCTGCTTGTGGGGCAATAATAGGAGGTGGAAGTGAAGAGGAAATAGAGAGACTGAGAAAGTATGGTTTCTATACAGGAACAATACAAGGAATTATGAACAGAACTAGAAGCATGGACAAGGATCGGATGAAATCAACGGTGGAGAAGCTAAGAAACTTGGCTGCCGATGAATTGAGAGCGTTCGATGAAGCAATATTGAATTCCCAGTTCAGTTTGATTGATTCATGCAGACAGGAGTAGGACCATTAGAATGTCTAAGTTTAATATTATAAGCAATGTCTCGAGCAGTTCCTGTCGTTGTACTGAAAGTAATTAATGAAATAAAACACCATTTGAATTAAAATTTTACCAGTCGATCGAGTTAAATTGAGTCAGGTCAGGTCAAGTTAAAATTTTTTAAGTTATTCGAGTTGACGCGTTATATTTTATAACTTTAATTTTATTTGAATTTTTAAATTTCTGTACAAATTTAATTATAATTTTTATTATGTTATGTATGATTTCATTTTAATTTAAACAATTTTATCTAATCGGTGAAATTTTTTTAAAACATAAAATAAAACTAAATAGTCATTCTACAGACTTAAAATCAACTCAAATCTTTTATAATTTATTTTAATCGACTCGAATAATATAATTAAGAAATAATTTTTAAATCAAATCGACTTTTCTTTATCCCTACACCATCGTGTAAAGTTTGTTTTAGCGAGTTTTTATTATGGGTTGTGGTCCTAGGCTTAAAACATTAATAGATACTAACCCTTGAGTATTGAAAATAAGTGCGAGCAAAATTCAATTCGATTAAAAATAATTTTTTTATTTAATTTGATGTAAAAAATTTTATTTATCTTAATTTTGTTAAAAAATTTATAAATTTGATTCGAAAAATTTAAAATAAATTTTGAATAGTAAAATAAAAATTTGAATAATTTAAAATTTTTAAAAATTAATAAATTAATTTTTAAGTTAGAATCGAATCCTTTAATTTTTTGATATATAATGATAAAAATATTAAATAAATATATATTATATATGAATATATATATTATATAATTAAAAAAAACGTTTAAATTAAAATCAACCTGTACTATATACTTAATTTAAAGTTGCATAGGTTTGGAGAAGAAGAAGGAAAATATACGATGGTTTAATCAGCTATAAGACCCATAAAAGTATATTATTTTATTAAAAAAATAAAATTAATAGTTCAAGTTAATATTTTTTTTTACGAGAGGTAATAAGAGAGATTAAAATAAAAATAAGCTAAAAATTAGATAATTTCAATAAAAATTAAATAAACCTAGTGATCAAAATGAACGTGCCCTAAACGTTCGGTGACCACCAATGTACTTTATCCTTTCTTTCCTTTAAATTCAAGTTTCAAAAGTCCAGAGGCCGGTCTTTTCTTTTTTTCTCTTTTAAGTTTCTTTTTATAATTTTCCGAGGAAACAAACAAAACTCCCGAACATCGTTTCGAAGCCAAACAAGATTCAATTCATGGTGAAAGGAGGGCAAAACTTGCCGGCTGATGTCATCCAAGTAATCGATCAGCTAGAGCGCCATTGCTTATCTCCCGATGGATCTCTTATCTCCAAATCATCCTACTACGATCTCCAACTCGTATTCTCTCTCTTTTTTTAAAAATAATTTTATGAATTTTCTTATACACTCTCCTTTTTGTCAAGTAGTGTGATGGTTTTCGGTTTTCAGGCGAGAGAGGAAATGTCGAGAGAAAGATTACGCTACTTAGAAGCAATGGTAATATTCTATTTCAATTTTCATTTTTTGATTATCATTTGCGTATGGAAAAAATTTTAAAATTGGTTTTAATTTTTACAGGCAATTTACTGTGAAGCAATAGGTATGGTGGAAGAGTATCAGCAAGCGGCTTCGGTGGTGAATCTCGGAGGGATGCGAGATCTTCAAGGTCTTTATCCGCAGCTTGGATTGAAGAACTCTCCTCAGGTTTCAAATAATGCTCATCATTTTTTTTTAATTTTCTTTTTGAATTTTTGCAGTTAAAGGAGAATCTTATTGCGCATTAGATTATATGAAATTCTTTTGGAAGCAGAAAAGAACATGTACATTGTATTTTTGAAGAATTAGATATTGAAAAAACTAAACATGGAAAATCCTTTGATTTTAAACTGTAATCATGTGTGGAAAAGTTGGTACTTGTGTTTTGTTTTAGGCCATTTTTATTTCCATTTCCAATTTTCAGTTTACTTGTATTTATGTTGAAGTACTTCGGACATGGGTACATGGGCCTGGCATGATAACATAATTTACAACTTCCTTATAACTAAATGTTAAGAAGGAAACTAATATCATGAAAAATAAGCAGCAACAGTGATAAAAATACAATCTTCATAGATGGGAATCTAGTAAAGGGCTTTACCATGTTTTTATGAACTTTAGGTTTATGAGACTCTAGAGCACCGATTGGTTGTAGCAGAAGCAGCTCAAAGATTGAGACTTCCACTCATATCTAAAGATGGGGAAATACAAGAGGAAGAAATTGAGAAGTGGAGTATAATGTCACGAAGTTCGCTTGATAGTACTAGTACTAGTCTCACTATCAGCTCGAGTTCAAACTCTTTGAATTATGCAAATAGTGCTGCAAATAGTGGTGCAGCTGCGAACAGTGCTGGTGATTCAGGAGAACCTGGGGTTGGTGGTGTGCCTAATCGGTTTCTTGGAATAACACCTGCTTATTTGTGGCAAACTCAACTCCAACATATGCCGCTGTCAATGGTATGAGAAATTTGTTTCATGATAGCAAATGGAGATCTGAAAGTTTTTATTCTAGAAATCTTCTCAGAATCTTTATTTATCAGTTGTCCTTGCTTCTGTTGCATTAACTTTCTTACAAGAAAACGAGACGTTTATTTTTTTATTTTTTTATTTGTGATTTTAGGATATGGCTGACTATCAGTTAGCTCTTTCAAGGGAGATTGATGCTCGTTTGAAATCTAAATGTGACAAGTTAGCAGATGCGTTTGTCGATGATATTGGTAAGTTCATATATCCTTCTACTTTTTTTTCTCTTCTCCATATGCCTAGAAGTTTATAAATGCCCGTGTTTTAGCATGTTAGCCTGAAATGACCCTTCATTCATAATGTTCTGTCCTAAACTCTTCATTGGTTCTTGACATCAATCCTTAGATCTTGTTGTACAACATTTTGTTGCATGAGTCAAAAAGCGAAGATTACCAGCTATGAAACTATAATGTGATCACAAATATAAGAAGCATATTTTGTTTCTTTGGATAGTTATATCCCTAATATCCTCATTTTTCTTGTGCCACAGACTCGTCTTCTGGAGGTCAAAGTTCAAGCTCTCGGCTTCCAGAAAGGTTTTAGGCTTTTATTTACTTTCTCCACTTTTTGATGTGGTTGGCTTATCTGCTTGATGTTGATCATGTTTTAGTAATATTTCATTTGCCAGGGTTAAGTTGATAATTGAGGAGATTGAGAGGGAAGAAGCAGCTTTGCGGGAGGATCTCTATTCTGCAGATAGAAAATTTGCAGAATATTATAATGTAGGTTAATACTTTCTAAAAAATAAAATTAGAATGATGTAGGTTAATAGCAATCCATTTGAGATTGAGCCAGTTTGTTTTATTTGATCATTTCTTCATCCGAGCAATAAGACTGTTGATCACATCATGTTCTGAAAACTTTTTTTTTTAAATTTCTTCATGACATGTAATGTAAAACAATTTTATCTAACCAGGTCCTAGAGCAAATACTTGGAGTGCTTATTAAGCTTGTCAAAGACTTGAAGTTGCAACATCAACATAAATATGTAAGAATTTATAATCTGGGATTCTTTTAACGTTTCGAGTGGTAAGAGCATTTGGTATTATTGGTGTCTTTAGAGGGTCTCATATGTTTTTCTTTGTCCTTCCTTGGAACTATATCTAAACTTGTGTTTTTACAACTCTTATAGGATGAATTACAAAAGACATGGCTCTGCAAAAGATGTGAGACCATGAATGCAAAATTAAGGTTTGTTGTATATTACTTTCTATACTATGGATTATTTCCTGTTATTGTGTTTTTAAGCATCTTTTATCGATTTGTGTTAAAGAAAACTCGGAATAGCTTAGCAGTCTTATTTGTTCTTTTCAGTTGATTTAAATTTCTGTCACGGCTTACTTCTGCTGATCCTTTATAGCTTTTTTCATATATCCAATTATTGTCTCAGGGTGTTGGAGCATGTTCTCTTGCTTGAAACTTACACGCAGGAGTCGATACCCGCTCTACATAAAATACGGTACTTTTAAGGGTGATGTACATAATGGTCAATACAAATTACGGTTTGATATTGGACCATAACCCTGCCTGATTTTATTGCCAGGAAATATCTCGTTGAGGCAACAGAAGAAGCTTCTGCTGCATATAATAAAGCCGTATGTTCCATCTTCCATCTTCTAGTTTAACAGTCGGTTCTTAGTTTAGAATATACATAGTTTTGCGTTCAAATCTTATGCTTGTTTTCAAAACTAAGAATCTCTCTCAAAGGGAAAAAAAAATCTTTGTGTTGAGCCAACTCCGTGTTACCATCTATCTCGATATGAACTTGTGTTACAACCTTTTAACAGGTCACACGCCTACGCGAGTATCAGGGCGTCGATCCTTACTTTGATACAATTGCAAGGCAGTACCATGACGTTGTGAAGGTAACATCAATCTTAAGATTTTTTTTAGTTTTCCACTCAAGTTTCCTTTCGACAAAACATTAACGTCGCCAGTTTGTTTACAGAAACTAGAAAACATGCAATGGACTATTCGCCAAGTCGAGATGGACCTCAAGTGCTTACCGGATCATGCGAGCACGTAACTTTCGGATCCTTTGGCTTTACTGTTTTTAATAGTTTGTATTATCCTTTTTATTTCTACATTCGGTGATCGAGTACTCGTCGATTTCGATCCAATTCCTCAGTCAATGCTTGTTGCATTTCATAACTTAACATTAGTGAAAATGATTATTATTTGTACTCCATTGGATCACTCTCTTGATTTGCCCTGTGATCTAATCGAATTCGAGTTTTTCAAATTAAACTTGAAAATCTCATCAGCAAAAGAATCTAGTTTAAGTCCGTAAACAAGTATAGTACACTCGAAACTTAAATTCAAACCAGACAAAGTAATGTAATGAAATCTAAAACATCCGTGAAAGCCATTTATGCATGAAATTTGGGAAATTTTAGTTCATTTCTGCAAATCCAGTCATATATGTAAGTCTTTAACTCTTAAAGGGGTTTCCCTTGGTGTGTTCCACTTCTCATCACGTCTCTGAACTCCTCATAGTTGATTTTACCATCCTGTAAACATATGTATGAATGATAAGTGATAGCCGATATGCAGTTATCGTCGTATATTCCGGAGAAAAATATGCTTTGAAAGGTTGGAAAAATGGGGAAATCTTACATTGTCAGTGTCAACTTCAGATATAATTTCTTTGATTGTTTCATCGTCTACCATTCTGTATTCTTTCATGGCAGCTTCTAGTTCATCTCTTGTGATATACCTGCAAAAGAACCAAAAAAATGACTTGTGTTTAGCATAACCGTGACAAATCCGGTTAACACGGGAAAATTGCATTTAAAGAAGATGAAAATCTCACCCACTGTTGTCCTTGTTGAAATGTTGAAAAGCTTTATGAAGATGTTCATCTCTTTCAAGCGTATATCTATGCATTGTAGCAGTGATGATTCAAATGTAATCAATCAATAGTGCCATTTCCATCGACATCAGTCTGCAACGAAATCAAACCCGAGGTTAGTATTCATGGTTTTGGATTGATGAAATGTATGATGTTAGAAGATTCAAATGACATTATCTTACAGCTGCTTAACCTCAGCCTCTGTCAGCTTTGATCCGAGTTGAGCTAATCCGGTCTTAAGTTCATCGTAAGTGATTGTGCCGCTGTTGTCAGTGTCTATATTTGCAAACATCTGCTTCAGACCTTGGATTTCTTCACTGGAAAGGTTTTCTGCAATGACCTATAATCCACCAGGCTTGTTATTAGCTACAATATCCGGACTCGGAGTTAAGTTTCAGATATGTTTGGTTAACATCTATTTTCTCTATTCATTGTTAGTCTTTGTTATCAGTTTTGTATTTACTTTTTATAAGTATTTTTTTAAAAAATCAATTAAATAAAAATTAATTATTGATTCATGTATAATAATTTTAAGTTATTTCACTATCTTTAAGTATAAAGTATTTATTTTATATTATAAAATATTTAAAATTAATTATACATTAAATAACAATCAAATTTAATTATATTTAATTAATTATGATTTTAAATTTAAAAATTATAAATCGTAAATACTTAGGTTTTTAGCGTGTTTTTTTTAGTATGGTCAACCCTAGTGTTGTGGGGTTTGAAGCTACTTTCTATGCATGGTCCGTGAATAAAATTCGATTTAAAAAATAAAATTTTTAACTTGATTTGAGATAAAAAAAAAATAACTTATTTTAATTTTACTCAAAAAATATTAAATTATAAAATATAACATTTCAGTTTAAATAATTAAAAATTTTTAATTTTACTCGATCAAATGTTCACTCTTTACGACACAAAAGTAATTTTATTAAGGTCTGCTCACCTCGTGCCATTAATATCTGGTTTCTAGGTTTGGTCTTTGACATTGATATGAAAATAAATTATAAATTATAAATGTGGGATCTTAACACTTCAATCTTGACGATTTCTTCTCCGTGCCTTAATTTAATAAAAATAAATAAATTTAATCATTATCATATTTTTAAAAATGTAGATTTTTAATTCGTTAAAATTGTTTCTTTAAAAAAATAATATTATATTCGTAAATAAAATTATTAAAATATAAAGTTATTTGACATGTTATTGAGTATATTATATATTTTTTTAATCAAAATACGACATTGTATTATTTAGTTCATTTGGTCAAAATATAAATTTTTAATATTTGGTTGATATAATCTGATATAAACTAAAATTAAATTTTACTAAAATGTCCTTCTGTTTTTTTTTTTTTACAAATTCAACATTCAATATTAAATTAAATTATATTAATATAAAAATCAAAGCCTTCTACCTAAAATTTATATTTATTATACAATTAAGCTATTAAAATCGTGTTTAACAAATAATTAAACATATTATCAAATATATACTTTTCTGAGACGTAAATAAAAGTTTAATATGGAAAAGACTATAAGCACCTAACTGTAGGTGCACCAAACTACGGAAAGGGTATCAAACAATACACAGAGAACAAAAAATAAGGAGAAAAAGAAAAGGCCAATGGAAAGGAATTAGGTGTGTTTAAAAATATTTGATTCGACCGATTCGATTATTTATTGATTTGATCTAAAAATTTGTATATTCGATTTGATTTTTATTTTTGGATAGAATATCTGATCTGATTTTAAGTTTTCTGGATCGGATACGGATTATAATATTTTAAGTTTCGTATTCCGAAAATCCAAAAATTAAATTTTTTATTAATATTAATCTTATTTTATTTAACGATTTAGTTCTTGTTATATTTAAAAATTTTAAAAATTAAAACTTTTTATAATTGTGAATCTTATTGTATTTAGTATTTTGTTGTTTATTTATATTTGAAATTCTAAATTTTTATAAATACAACCTTCAAATTCGAAAAATTAGTATAATCAAATTATATTTTTGGATAATCAGATATCCGAATATGCGAATATCCACTTTTTTGGGATCAAATATGGATCATTATATCATTGATTCGAAAATCTAAAAATTCAAAAAAATCGAATTTGATCCGATATCCGACAATGAACACCTACCATGAACCACACATCACATTCCATTAACTTTGAATAAAAGCATTAAGAAAACAGAAAATTGTATGTCTTTTTTTTATATTTCTATTTATGTTTGTACATTAGAAAAAAAAAATTAAGATTTAAAACTAAAATTAAAAGTTAAGATTTATGATTAAAATATAGAGTATACGGCGTATAGTTCGTTTTCTAGGATTTATTATTTAAAATTTAAAATTTAAAAATTAAAAATTAAATTTTAATTTTATTTTATTTTTATTATCTAACGATAAAAAGTAGTATATAACTTCAAAAATTTTAACGTGTAAAATTCAAAAATTTTGTTGTAAAATTCAAAATAAAATTAAAATATTATGATAAATATACCTTTATTTCTAAAATATTATGACAAATATTAAGCAATGTGTAATGATAAATTTCCATTTCCACCTAAAATATTATGTCAAATTCCTATATAACCCAAACTTAAATATATTTTTAGGTATATGATAATGACCCAGGACTTTTAACAATATTACTTAGATTTAAGATTCATATTTGTATATATTTTTATGAAAATTTACTATAATATTGTATAGTATTTAAATTTTTAGATTTAATATTAAAATATTTTATTTTATATTTTTTGATTATGAATAGTTGTTAACAACAAGAATCTAATTTTTTTTCTTAAGACTTTTTTTTTATTTAATTAATGATAATAATTAAGTTCAGTATTTATTATCAATCATTAGTCTTTATTACTTTTCGTTAATTGTTCTTATTATTTTATATTTTTAATTTGATAAAAATTTATGTTCTTGTGAATTTTTTTTTGTTTTTATAATATATTTTTATTGATTTTTTGGTTTATTTTATCTGACATTTATTATGATTTTTATATATTATAATGGTCGTTTGATGCATGTATAAAAGTCCTTAAAACGTTATTTTTTAAGGCATAAAGATAATTTTTACCCTTAACGTTTACAGTTTTTGTCGTTTTAGCCCTTTTCTTTTTTGGGATTAATTTAGCCCTTAACCTATATCTTTTTGACAAATATCTTATTTTTAACTAGCTTGATGACTGGACCGTTAAAAATTTAACGATGATATATATATGGAATATAATTTTATTCCAGTATAAAATAATTAAAATTCAAATAAAATATTAAAAATTAATTAATTCTAAAATATAAGATTATTAAACATTTTTTAACCCTAACTACGATAAAATCAAAATCTTATTCGAATTGTGTTTATATTTTTTAAGATGAGATTTTGATTCTAGCGTAGTTAGGGTTAAGAATGTTTAATAATTTTTTATTTTAAAATTAATTAATTTTTAATATTTTATTTGAATTTTAATTATTTTACATTTTATATTAAAATAAAATTATATTCTATATATATATATATATATGATAGGTTACATTCCATGTCATTTAAAATTATATTCCATATATATATCATCGTTAAATTTTTAACGGTCCAATCATCAAGTTAGTTAAAAAATAAGATATTTGTCAAAAAGATATAGGTTAAGGGCTAAATTTATTAAAAAAAAGAATAAGGGGCAAAATGACAAAAACTGTAAACGTTAAGGGTTAAAATTATTTTTATGTTTTTTTTTAATTTAATTCAAACTTTTTAGTAATTACTGGATCAGTTTTTAAGTTTAAGTTAAATTTTTCATATATATATATTATGAAGAAATATATATTATTGTGTATGATTCTCGAAATTGTTTAAATTGAAACTAATTATAATCATAACATTATTTACAATTAAATTTGAACATAAATTCAAACCTGATTCGAATTTCATAAACTCGATTTGATAAAATAAAGTTTGAATTATAAAAATCATATTTTTTAACTTGACTAACTTAAATTATTTTAAATTAATTCGATTGAATATTCACCTCTAAATTTATATAATTATTTTTACACACCTTTATAGAAAAAACTCATTATTTAAACTTTCTTCCCTAAGATACCTTCGTCTTGCTGATCCCTGCGTGCTTTTGTTTAGGTTGAGGGCCTTAGCTCTCATAAATGCCGCCTGCAATATTCACTCTATAAATGCTTTCTAGTTGCAGCTCATTCTCCCTCACTCCTTCAATAAAAACCAGCTGTTTTTCATCTCAAACTTCTTCAAATTTCAAACCCAAAAGGTTTCTGGATTTCAGTTCCAATGTTAAAGGAGTGGTTTACAACTATAATCAAGAGTTCATTCAGATATGGAAAAGATCTTGGAATTGGGTTCTTAAAAAGAACTGTCTTTGCTGCTTTCACCTGCATTTTTGCCTTGGGTAATTGTCCCCAAGGTCTGGTTTTTCATTCATCTGCTTGAAACTTTGGTACTCAAAAGATTTGTTTGTGTTTTTTGTAGGAGGGGCTATAGTTGGAACTGTTGTAGGAGCAATGGAAGGCCAGACAACTGAAACTGGGTTCTTCAATGGAGCTGGGATTGGTGCTGTTGCAGGTGCAGTCACAGCCGTTCAATTGCTTGAATCATTGGCTGATGAGGAGTCAATATCAAAGGTATAGTGGTACCATTTACATTTTTCATTGCTAATTCAATTTTGAGACAAAAATGGTTATGTTTTTATAGGTAGCCTTGTTAATCAGCTTAGTAAATGGGAAAGCCTTCATTGAATGGGTAAGTCCAGCAGTGCTAAAAGCTTATCAATGGCAAGTAAGTAACTTTCTCGGTAACCAAACAAGATAAATTTTTAGTTTAAGCCATTGTTGACTCTTCCATCTACTGTTTCGGAACCGGATGAGAATTTTCAGATGAACTCTCTGGATTCAGCCTACAGAGAAATCACAGACATTTATGATGTATATGGAACAAAGGGTTTGTCAAGAAGCTGCATTCAGAAGCTTCCAATGCATGAATTTCAATCTAGTGAACTGACCAAATCAAATGATTTCGATCAGACTTCTTGTTCAATTTGCCTAGAGGTAAGAAGTAAGATCAAATTATATATGAGGAAATAAGAACCAGATAAACAGGAAACGAGTTGTTTATATAATTTCTACAGGGTCTAAAAGATGGAGAATTGGCTAGAAATCTTCCAAGATGTGGGCATATATTTCACCTGAAATGCATAGATGAATGGCTGAGGAGGGAAGGCACATGTCCAATGTGCAGAGAACATGTTCTGGATGATGCTGTGGAATTGTAATTTGATTCACCCCAAGAAAAGTTGATTGGTGTATGGAACTGGTCCAAATATGCACAGTTTGAAATGACAATGAAAGATGATATTTGATGGTTGTATACAGGGACCATTGCAAGGTTTCCTATCAAGTTTTTCTTCAGCATTGGTTTACCTGTAAATTGTTTATATCAATTACAATATAAGTTATCATTTTTTATATTTAATAATTTCGAATATTCGGACTTATTAATAATACTCGAATAGGGTAAGCGGCTCAAATCAGTTATTGCCACTTGTGGTTACCCTGCCAGTCAGATATACTCATGTGGTCCTTCAACTTATCCTTCAAGAAATTCAGAGATATGTTATAAAGAAAATACAATGAAAATGTTATTATTTGAGAGTACTGTGAATTTGTTTTCCTTGATATCCTTGAATGCTAGGGGTACAGTATAAATGGCAAACGTTGGTTTTAGGAATACAAAGAGAATGACCGAGTCCCCCCATGCAGAATTACAACTAGAGACGAAAAGCAGTGGTCCATCGGTTTCGTCGAGAGCATTGTCCCGGGATATCAGCATGAAGGGTAAAACCGAACTCTTGCTGGTGCATGAGCAATGGAACAAGAACATGAGAATCTGAGAATCACTAAATCCGAACAGATCAGGTGTCTGTATTCATATGGTACCTCAACTTTGAGCTAGCAGCAGAAGTTGCCTAATATCAGGCACATTCAGAGACTGTTTACTTTTTTATGTCTTGTGGTTAAGGATGTGCCGTACTTGGACCTTCTGAGTTTCCATTCTTGCCTCCAGAAGTTTTGCCTTCAAACTACCCTTTGGTGGACCACGAGGCCATTCGATGCACCCTTTCATCCCTCTCATTAGGTTTGGATGACCGGTTTCGGGTGAGCTCCACTTTCCCCCCAAGTCCGACCCTCGATCTGGGGACATGATACCGACATTAGACTTCCTTCCATTTGAAAGCCGGCCATTTGTTCCTTCCACTGAAATTATCTTGTAATTTTCCCCATTGTTTTGGCCTGATCTCCAAAGCCTTGCTACGGAAGAAACCTTCTTGAACTGTCTAGCTGGTAAGGAACAAACTTCACTAGTTTCTGTGACTGAGGAATCTCCACATGCATTCTCTTCCCAATCAATTCCACTACCTGAGAAATTACTGGCCCGACAATTCTTGTTTACTGATGCAGAACTCCCTTCGGGTGAATAACTTGAGCCCTGATCCTCGAGATGGCTGACAGTTTCCCACCCACTCTCGTCTTCTTCTATCTCATCATTCTGACCAACATATGCATTTGAATGTCTTGAAATGACACCTTTTTTCATCATGTTCCTTTTGGGACTCACCATATGAACTGTCAAGGCATGGCTGGCCGGACTATGTGCAATGCATGGTTCAATTCCCCTTTCATTGGCTTCGGCTAAAGCTACATCTTCAAAAACAGCGAAAATGTCATCCGGGTTTGAGGGCTCATATGTAAATTCCTTGATTTCTTCAACATTAACTGATGCGGCAGCCTGTCTAAGCGCTTCTGCTTCTCTCATGTCTTTCACATCAAGAGTTCCAGTCCTTGACCTTAGAAATGTCTCCAAATCTGCTACAATCTCGTTCATCTGCGAATATCTCTCTTCAAGTGCTACCTTTGCATCAATGAGCTTCATTTGAACACGTTCTTCACGCCAGACCTCAGCCATCTGCAACATCTTTCTTTCCTCATCAGCTTCCTCTCGAAGCTGCATGGAATCTCTCCTTAATGCTTCGACTTCAGCCTTGTCTTCTCCGATTTCCTTAGCAAGCTCATCACATACTTCTTCAATCAGCTCTCGGGCCTTTCTTTCCTTTTCGAAGTCTTGCACATATTGCTTTGCTGATAACTTGGTAGCAGCCAATTCATTCACCAGTTTCGAATTGACAATTTCAAGCCTCTGACGGTTCTTCTTTTCCCGGCTCAATTCAGCTTTGACATCATCAACAAATGCACGAATTTTTTCATGCTCTCTGCTCCGCCATGCAGCCCTTTCCTCACTAACTTTCCTTAGGAACTGCTCGATCTTCTTTTTGGATGACCGGCGTTCAGTCTCAAGTTCCTCAATCCAAGCTCGAGCCTGCTCTAGCTCAGCTTCAAGGGCATAAACAATTGAAACTGCACTTACTTGTTGGTTAATACGCTTCCCGTGGCCGTAGAATTTCCGTGAATCATCTGTTGCTTTTAAGCCAGCAGGATCCCACTTCGTAGCTCCCTCCATCGCCGGGTTTGAAAATGGAATTGAAGGCTCAATCTTAAAAAGGACAAAAAGAAAGCATCTTAAGATCAGAAAGTGTAAAGAAAGAGATACTCCTCCCATGTTTTGTAGCGTATTACAGCAAACTACAACCTAGTTCGAGAATAAATACACAAATCAAAACGATGCCCCCTCCCCGGTTTTCTAACAAATACTCCCCGTTTTAAGTGATTTGATTAAGTTCATTAACTGATAGAACCAAACTAATGTCAAGTCCTGTAGTAAATTAGTAATAACTAATAAGCAATCTGTATTTCTATTCGTTTATACGTACTAATCAACAATCCTTAACAGGCAATGGGAAAGTTTAAGGTTTTAATAAACTAATACCATATCTGTCGAGAACGATTAAATTTTCATACCAGTAAACACTAAATTCATTCTGCAATTATCTTGGACCAAGTCTTTCAGCTTTCGTAACATTCGAAATGCCAAAAGGAGCATGGTCGATTTTCCATTTTCTACCACGAAATCACCAAAAAAGTGAGACCCGCATACAGCATGACATTCAAAATGACATCTATGAGTTAAAACATAGAGATATCGATCCCTATGTAGTTTTCGATTCAACAGTTTTTGATAAAGTTTGAGAATCAGCAAAGGAGCTCTATGAAGCGGAATACCTTACGAAGGAGGCTGTTCTTCGTGCCAGAGACAGAGCTAGGACTATGCAACGGATCCTTTGCGTCTGAACTGTAAACTTTATCTTTGTGATGATAAAGAAAAGGAACATCCATAAAACCATCACTAGGCTGCACAAAATCACAAACACAGTGAGCTCAAACATCCCAAAATCATTAAATTCAACCGATTATTCGAGATGCAACAAACGAGTAACTTGCCATGATACCGTTGAATGTATTCATCGAGAATCAAGCAAATCATAGATAAGAACGAATATAATACCCTTTTAGCTACATAAATCCAGTAAACCATGCACATTAAAAGCTTATCATAATTAGACAAAATAGAATCATATCTTTCAATGCAATGATGGGAAGCTTGAAACGCGATAAATGCATCTAAATGCAGATTTTTTATGGTACAAAAATCAGATCAATCAATTACATTTAGCAAATACTTAAGGATTCATTTCTGAGCAGCTATGGGAATACAAAGATCAGCGTTGTTTCCCATTATCAAAGGTTCAAGCTTCAAATTTAATAGATAAATTAACAATTTTAACAAGGAAAATAATCCCTTCAAAATCAGAGTTTTGATCACGGCTTAAAAAAGCATAAAATCACAGATCTTAGAGCCATAAAATGGTTAAAGAAAATCTCACCTTAAACCCCAATCGGTCCCTCCTCTCTCCGACGGGAGTCACCGTCTCCGGCAAATGCAACCGCCACAATCCGGCTGCAAGTTTTCTAGCCGATACCGTCAAAGCACCTTTCTTTTGTCGTTCCCGAGCACCAGCTCTGCGGCCACCGTCTTCCTCCTCCTCCTCGAACTCCGCCTCAACTCCACCGTCTTTCTCCCTCTCATCCGTCTTCCATTTCAACAAAGGAGTACCCGGCCTGCTCCGCCGCCCCACCAACGATGCACCAACCCGCTTACGTCTCGTGTTCCGCGCCTTCCGCTTCGTCGTCAGCTTGAGATCCACGTCAGCCGGGTCCCAGCCCGGAAATGTAGCTGGTAAACTCGCTTTCCCAGTCACCTTCATCCCTCTCAAACTCAAACCTCTCCCATGAACACTCCAAAAATAATCCTCCTCTAAAAAGAAGAAATAAAACAAGTAAAGAAGAAGAAGAAAAGGTTGTAAATTTACTTCGACAAATTAAGAAATTTCCCTTTCATTTTCCTTTGTGAAGTGTGTGAAAGTGGAGAGGAGCAAGAAAATGAAAAAAGAGAGAAAATGTAAGCTGAAGGAAGATCGAGAAACAGTTTAACAGTATGGGATTGTATTATTTTTCTTCTTCTTTGCTGTGTAGTGGAGAAAAAGACGAAAACCAGATGTGTATAAAAATACGTTAATACATGTACTATATACCTTTGGCATTATACGGTCAACGTATACTGAGAATTCGGGACAAGATACGACGCCGTTTATAGGTCGACAAGGACGCGCCTCTGCGCTAGCGATCGTGGATGGCAGAGAGACGTTGTAGATTTATAATTTTTTAGAATAGGGAAAATAAACCACCTCGATTTTGGTGGCCGGAGAATATTTTTAATAGTCCTTCAAATTTTATAATGTTAATGTTTTGGTCACTCAATTATTAAATTATTTATTAAATGTTAACGCTTTATTCATCCGAATAATATTATATTTTAGCCATTAAGCTAATTTTCTTAATAAACATTAGTATTTGATATATATGTATATATATAAATATTTTAACTATATAATTTTTATTATAAAAATAATTTAATTTAAACACCTTCATGAATCTATATTTTTTTTAATTTATACTTAATTTTTACATATTTTTCAACTGAATTATGCCGCTCAATATGACAGGAACGGAATAACAGAGTATATAAAAATACACACAATTGATAATATTTTTAACTTCATACATGAATCTATTAATATTAAATTATATAAATTTTATATAGTTAGATCTGATAGACACGAAACACTTACATACAGCTTGACGGATTCAGTAATATTGACCTTTATTATTTTATTACAATGTTTTTTTAAACAAATTTTGTTTTCTTAGATGAATAATAACTACTATCATTTATATAAAAAATAATTTTATTAAAATAAAAAATAATTATTTATTAATAAAATAAATTAAATTAAATAAATTTGAGTAAATAAAATATATTATCATTTATCATTAAATTTATTTATTAAATTCATAAAAAACATCAAACTTAGTACACTTTACAAAAGTGTCCATTATTACAAAGATCATTAATAATAAGTAATACCCTTAAAAACCCCTTGGACCCACATGGATTTAGAATCTCACCAAAATCCAAGAAAACCCCACCACATGACCACCCATACCTTCATGTATGTATGTCTCTTTGGTGGCCATCATATTTTGATGCTACCAAAAATTCTGAATCAGCTACACTGTTACAGTAATATATGTTTTAAAGTATATTCTTAACTATTAAACATTGATCGCTAGTGTTCGAACTTGTGACGTTTAGGAACAACAACTGTTCCCTTAACCACTGAGACAATATGATTCATGCTTTAGATTCATTCATCTGTTTATAATTAAGGTGTCTTTCTATAATTTACGAGAATTTCGAATTCGGTTTAGACTTTTAACCTTGTTAAAATGATAAATTTATTAAGATTAGATCTAAATAAATGTGATTTAATTAATTTTATTTTGGGTCTAAATAAATGTGATTTAATTAATTTTATTTTGGGTCTAACATGGCATGTGGGTACAAATGGTGGGGTACATGATGACTGCAAAGATGCAAAGAATACAAAATTACAAAAACAAAGGTCGATTCTTTATCTAATTATCAATATTTAATTTATTAGATAATTAAAATTTAGATCAAATATTATAAAGATTTATTATACAATAATTATCCTGATTTAATTAATTTTATTTATAATATTAAAATATAAACTTTTAATTTTATTTAAAAAATTTAATATTTTATTTCATTAAATTAATTGTAGTTTTTTTTTTCGTTCTATGTTTTTTAAATTAAATTCAAGTATTTCGAGAAATTTAATATCACGCATTTAAACTATTCAGATTCATACTTTATATAAAAAAATATACTTGATAAATTTAATTATAAAAAATATTATATAAAATTATGAATATTTTTAATTATTTTTAAACTATTAAAAAATTATGAAAATAATAACATTTTTTTTCTACATTAATTTCCCAATAATTTTTTTAAGAACGTTATATTTACATGGGCTTTATTAACCCATTGTTGGGCCCTTGCTAAAATTTGCTTGGAGTGGGTTAGCCTTTTACATTAGAATCATCTTTATTTTATTTTAATTTTTTTATATTGGAAAATGTTTTATTAAATATGAAGTTTGAATTTCTAATCATATTAAATTATTTTTTATAAAAATTTAAAATTTTTAACATTGAATTAAACTTTACTAAAATCCAACCCTCAAGGTCGCTAAATTATTAGCTTAATTACATTTAGGTTAATTTCATAAATCATGGAAAAATTAACATATTATACATTTAGTTTAATTACATTTATATTTATCTGAAATATATGAATATAAAAATTAAAATATTAATTAAATTTTTAGGTAGTTGTTGAAAATTTTCAATATATATATACATCAATCGACCACCTACCATGGAAAAATTATTTTAAAATTAAACAATAAAAAAAGAGAGAAACTTTTAGATGAAAAGAATATAAGAATTCTCGTATGATCAGTAACGAAGTCATATAATATTTTTTTTATTTTGCTCGTCCTATTAAATTTGTTTTATAAAAACATCTTAAACGTTATGTTTTGTTTTAGTTTTGTCATTGATTATTAAAATTTAATGATTATATTGGTATAAGTTTTTATTTTATTTTTTTAATTTTTTATTAGAGATGATAATAGAACGAGCTGAGTCAGGTTTTTAGCCGTCTTGACATCGATACGAAAAGTAAATTAGTATACCCGGACTCATCTCGTCCCATCCCGCTTCAGAAATATAGGAATTAAAATTTAACTTTAATCCTTCCCGAAAATTAAAGGGTTATACCTGACTCAACCCAAAAATTAATAAAATATTAATTTAAAATTAATAAAATTTAACTCGACTCAATTTGAATTATATGAACTTGACTGAAATCAAAAAATAAACAAAATTTGAATTATAAAATATAACATATCAATTCGAATAACTTAAAATTTTTTGACTTATCAAATATTTACCCCTAATTATAATATTAATACTGTAAAAAATATATATTTTCCCAAAATAAATGAGATTCCCTTGTATTTCAAATTTTAAATTTCATTAAGATTATTTTCCAATTTAAATAATAATTACTACTAATTATTGGTATAAGATGAACTAATGCTTTCGTCACTCTTTTATAATAATTATGATATTTTATTTTAGTAATTTTTCCCGGGCAAGATTAATAGAATTGGAAAGTCAAATTCTTTAAATGTTAGTAAAATGGAAATTATTTTTATGAAAAAATAATTTTAAAATTGGTTTTAAAATTGCTATCAGACTGTGGATTAAATTTTAAATTGGTCTTCAAATGTTAAACATTTAAATTAAATTCTAAAATTACTTATTATTTCAATCAAGTCATTCTAGTAACGTAAATACATAGTAATCAATTTTAACATTAAATGTCAGTTTTATTTAATTTTAGGGTTACTATTAATCACTTTTTAGACACATAGACTAAAAAATAAAATATATCATAATTAAATTGACATTTTACGTCGAAACTAATAATCAAACTAATAGAAAGATTGATCGAAATAATATTTTTTTATAAAATAAATAAACATTAAATATTATTTTTTATTTTCTAATTTAATAACTAATTTTTTATATTCTATTAACTTATATAAAGATAAATATTGACTACGAGTTTTAAAAAAATAATATAATACTCTAATAATCAGGGACAGAGCTGTGTGGGGGTGGGGAGGAGCAATCGCCCCCCACCCCGAAGAATTTTTTTCTTTTACTTTTATCCTCTAAATTATTTTTAATTTTTTTTTATATATTTGTCCCCCAATTTCTAAATATTTATGTTTTACCTCCTCAACTCAAGTCCTAGCTCCGTCTTTAGTAATAATTTATTTATTTAAAAAATATACATTAAATATTATTTGACAATCACATTCTTCAGAGTCCCAATATCCATTCTCTAGTGTTTTGACCAACACTTGATTTCACACTTGAATGCACAAATTTTCTACTCTTGATTGGCCCAACAAATCTTCAAGATATATGTGGAAAGTGAAATATTATGTAAAAATAAATTGACCAAAAGTAATATAACTGATTATTTTTTTGAAGTCTTCTAACTTAACTAAACTAGTGAGAGTCTAATGAAGTAATACTTCTTCCCCAAATTATATGAACACTAGAATTTCTTACTAAAATAGTAAAAGAATAGTCAAAAGAGGAAATTACCGTAAAACTTAGGGGTTTAAAATTATATTATAGGTATAAATTTTAGTGGGTGGTCTTATGGACACGTGATCGGACTTACCGTGATATAATTTATCGGTGTTCATAAGTCATAATTAACTTGGTTTTAATATAAGGATTGTCATTTGATCTAGAATTGAAGGGTTTTGACCCGATTCGACCTTTTAGGATTGAGTTTTTTTTAATTAGGTACAAGTTGAATTTTTTAAGACGATGTTGCATTAGATTCAGGTTTAGGATGCAAAAATACCCAATTAGACTCGAAAAATAGTTTGATTTTAGGATAATTCTTTGATACACCGAAGGTGAAAACTTTTAGTTTTCACAAGTGTCTTAGTTTTAGGATGTAGGGACATAGTTTTGAGTGTGGGTTTAAGGGGGTTTGAGTTTACTAGTTTAGAATTTAGTGTTTGATAATAAATTTTAGGGTTTGGATTTATAGATTTAAACTTAAATCTTCAACGTATTACTCTAAAACCTAAATTGTAACCATAACCCGTAATTTCTAACCATTACTCCGAACTTCTAAACCCTACACATAAACTTCTAAACCATAAACCCTAAATTGAGTTCATAAACCCTAAAACTAAAGTGCATTTAGAAACTAAATTTTTTTACTGCCAATATATTAGATATAAAATTTTAATTTTATTCTAAATATTTAGGTATACTTGTTATAATGTTCCTTTATATATATATATATATATATTCAATTACTTTCGTATTTTATCTAATAAAAATAAAATAATTACTAGAATGGTCTCTCTCTTTGTACTTTTTCAATATACTCCCTATTTTATAGAATAAATATAAAAATAATAATTTTTTACTTATGTAGGATCGATTCGCTTTAAGTTTAGATTTTTATTTTAAAATTTAAATTAAGTTCAAATTGGGTGAAACATCATAAAATATCAAATTGAGTCATTTTTAAATAAAGATATTAAATTTTTAGATTAGAATACGGGTCGGCCGAAAACTCTACCCTACCCAATTAGGGAACATACTAAACTTATTGAGTTTTACTAATTTTAACCTAATTTTTAAATGTAACTCAAAACTCAACCCTTGTCATGACTTGTCCCAAAGTAAGCCATTTTTGACTCAGATGCTAAATTATTACAAATTTCAAAACCTTGTCCTGAAATCTAATTGAACACTTGAAAGTGAGTTTTAACTCTATCAAAACCCTAGGATGAGCATCTTAAACCTAACTTGTTTTACTTGGTCAAACCAGCTTAAATAAGTCAACATGCATGAGAAAAGAATGAGAAGTATACAGTGTATTTATATACGTATTTCTGTTAAGTACATCTTGTTTGAAACATTCTTCAAAACGTGCGTAGATTGGTAATGGAGAACATAAAGTGAGTGAACGGCTGCATGGGAATATATTTTGATTAAGCTAATGCTTTTCTTTTAGAAAGGTGGTCAAACCTTATCTGATAATTGAAAAAGTAATTTAATCATATGATAATATTAAAATAATACTAGCATAATTAAAATTTAGAGTTTATAATATATGAAAATTTTAAATAATATTTGTAAAATTAAAGCTTTATAATATATAAATATTAAATAAATCATTATGTTGTGAATGAAAAAATAGATTAAAAAAGTTAAATTATTTATCAGTTTTGATTTGATCGTATATCATCATACGGATAATTTTTTAATAATTTAAAAGTAATTATAAAATAATATTTTTTTATAAATATTCTTAACCTTTTAACAATACATAGATCTTACAAACATTACCATTGGATCTTTCCCAATAATTCAGACAGGCAGCACACAACATGTCACGTGAGTGACCAAAATGGCATCTTTGTTGGATTCCTTTGTCTAAGTTGCGTTCACACTTGAGAGATTCCATGCTTAACCGCGTTCACACCTGAATGGTTTCGGCTTCCACAAAGCCGAACAAGCCAAGCCGACATAATTAAGCAACATAGTTCTCCATCACATGCAGATTCTGACAAGGTGAAAAGTCATCGAATGATCATCAGCCACGTGGACAGACATGGTAACATTTTAGGTTTGACTCTGTCACTGCCCTTTTCCTATATATAAACCCATCCCCTGTGAGCATTCAAAGTCCTGGTTCTATCGAATCTATTCTCTGCATTACATCTTATAATGGGTAATTGTTTGCGGCCTCAATCATCGACACAATGGGCCGGCGACGACTGGGGAACATCCACGACGGACGACGATGGTACCAGAACGGAGGAAAAACATGGTTTCATTACAACACTTTCAACTGCTGCAACAACTACTACTAGTACTACGCAGTCAGTGAAAGTAAAGATAACGAAGAAGCAGTTGGAGGAGTTATTAGGTAGGGTTGATGTACATGAGTTATCAGTGCAACAGGTTTTAGAACAGTTGATCAATGTTAGTAAACAATATGATGAACAGAATCAACGATCCTGGAGGCCTAAACTCAAAAGCATTCCGGAGGTGAATTGAGATTCAAGACAAAGCAGTAACCCAGAATTTTTTCCTTTTTTTTTTCTTTCTATGGAGGTTTTCCCGGGAAAGTGACAGAGAATGAGAGAGTGGTAGAGGGAAAAGTTATGTGGGTTGGTACTTGGTTTTGATCAGTTTGTATATAGAAAGAAATATTTGATTTGAATTATTTTTTCCTTCTTTTTTGTGAATTAGTTTCTGTTCAAATCAGACTTGGTATGATGATGATGATGATTCATGAAGAATAATTAAGCAAATATAACTCAAATAATTAATTTGAAAATGACTTGGGTAAAAGCTAAATGGATAAGAAAAGTTGCATATTTATTATTTTCACTTTAATTTGATCAATTTTATTTTTTTTTAAATTTTAATCTTTGACTCGAATGTATTAAAAATAATATAGTTATATTAAAAGGACTTTCAGGGGTAAAACGACTCAAGTCAAACTTGATTAGTGTTGAACTTGATTTGTCTCGTTAAGATTTCGAGTCGAGCTTAAGTAAGTTTTAACGAATTTAAAAAATCTAAGCTCAACTCCATTCAAATTGAATTCGAGCTTAATTCAAACCCAATTGAATCAAGTGTTAACTAATATTTAATCGTATCAGACTTAAATAACTTATCATCTGTCATGTTTTATTTAAAGCTTATCGTGTCAGACTTGATTACTGATTTGATAGTATTGATGTGGTCAATCAACCACCAAAGATTGTGACAAAGATGGTCAAACAACTAGCATTGATAATGTAGCAATAAAAAATAAATAAAATCAATCTTGAACAATTCAAAATCCACAATCTTTAAATATTTTTTTTTCCACATGATGTTGATGATATCAGCATGACTATAATATTATATTAAAAAATAATATTTTATTATCGGTGTATAAAATAATTATTTTTTCGTTTTTAAGTAGAATATGTATTATGAACTCATGTTTTAAATTATTCAAAAATTAATAAAAGCAAAGTAGATAATCCTTCAAGAGAGTTGAAAATTGAAAACTACTCAAAAACTTTGATGCACTCAACAGATGGAGATTCATAGGCCAAAACTTTTATTTACCTTCAAACAAAGAAAAATTTCATGGAAGCTTGGTGCTAAATTGTCCATTAGATCCCGGGATTTGCACGGGGCGATTTACGGGGAAAGAGGTGTGGAAATAAGGAATATGGTTTGGCACCGGTAATGGTGGCTGTCCGCCAGCAATGAAGGGTTGAGGTACACAAAGCTGCAATGCTTGGCCTGCTGCACTTCCTGCAATAGCAAAGGGGTTTAGAACAAAATGGCAACAATGCAGTAGCAGTATATTTCAAAATCATAATAATTGGGTTTATATAGCAATGACTGCATTATACTATTTACTGCAAAGAACAGTAAACCTTGGTGTTTCGGAAATTGGATATGGTGTGGAGTCGATGGAGGACGTGCAGGTTCCGGGGAGACAGCTGCTGCACTTGGAAACGAATCCTTCATATGAAATAAAAAGCAATTTAGCAACGATTAGAGATAAAACAACGGTTCCGTTCTTTGCCATCCTAAATAGAAGAAAATCAGCTATCATGCCAGAGTGGTTCAATGATATAACAATGTCATTTCTTTTGTTTGAGGGTTGATCATCTTACATGAGAAACAGGTACGCAAATCAGCTGTCCCAGATGTCCAAACATAACCTGGAAAATGAAATGAGATGATGAAGAGAGATTAGTGAATCATAAACAACCACTTTGTCGACGTTAAAAAGAGTATCAAAATCCCTGCTCCATCTTGGCGGGCAAATAAAGGGACCGAAGCAACACAGGGAAGAGAGTTCGGTGTTTTGCTTACTGCTTGTGAGTTTGGATTCAAATATGCTGGTGCAGCCTGAACAGGATGATATTGACCTGCATATCTATGTGGCTGGGTTCTATTCCCCATATGCCCAACAATCTATAGCCGAAAAATGAAAACAACATTAGCAATATAATCGGAATTGGAAATATGTCAAGATGAACATACTAACTCTTATATAATCTGTAGACAGTAGCACGATCATCATACGAAGACTCAATCAGGCAACAGCCAAGTGACATCAAAAGCTTTTGTTGCACTTGAAATTGAGCAGCAATCAATTAAAAGCTAAAGAAATTAATTTCGATGAATAGCTTATGGTTTAAAACAGAACGCTGATGTATATATAGCTAAACAGATTTCAAATACAGCCAAGTAATTTTCAAGTCCTTCGAGGAAGAACTTTGAATGATAAAATGAGAAACATAAAATTAAAAAAAAAAATCTAAGAATGAGATCATAAACTACAAAAGCTTATAAAAAACATACAGGTTGAGAGAACTGAGAACCACTGACACCAGTTGCAGCTGATATACCATATGAGACAAACTTAGAAGGTGTAGAGGAACGAGGTGCAAAAGTTCCCATCCCAACCTCTGGCTGAGATCCAGAAACAGCTACCATAGGTGAGTTGCCTGGTATGTAAGATACATTTGCAACTGTTGGTACAAAAGGAGGAGCTGATATGGCAGTAACAAAAGATGGGGAGAAAATTTTTGCTCCGGGATTGAGCTTAAATTCCTGACACAAAATAAACAATGTAGGAAACCATCAACATAGACAAAGAAGATCGTGTTATGACAACCAACCACTTAGGATATTGTATAACTATAGTGTAAGATAACTAACTGATCAAAGAGAAAGCAGTTAACAACACTATGAAACAGTAAACCACAAGGCTCCCATATCGAAGGCATGAATCATGTGATACTAAGGCACTGACAACCTTATTACTATTGTCTCATATTATAGAAATTCAAGAGAAAGGAATCCAACATATGCTCTCTGCTAGATATTACAAGCTATGTTGCTAGGACTTTTCATTCTCTTCGAGTAATTGTGTCCAAAATTTGTGTCAGACACATGGATACACGAATATGACCTCTAAGGGTTTCCCAAATGCATGGAAAAACAGAAAAATTTAATCATACCCGCATCTGACACTCAGACTCAAGTCCGAGTTACAAAGATCACACATCAAATTTTATAAATTGTTTTACCTTCGAGTTTTTATTTAATTCTGAACTTTGTGGAAGGACTATGGCAGTCGGATTAGCAAATGACCTCTGGCACGATTCCAGGGAAACATTCACAACAGGATTAGAAGTTGCACCAGAACAAACAGCATCTTGGTGTATGTCTACCGAAGAGGACCTTTCACAACATGGATTGTCATTTTCACCATCCACTGGAGTATCAAGAAATGATCCAGTAAGCAATAGCTTAATTGTCATCTAGGATGCCAATAAGTCGTAAGGCTATCGATTTAATGTAACTTTCACATCTAAGACAATGCATGCCATTTTATTTTCCATATAAAGGAGATCCGGATGGTTTAAAACCTGTCTTAAGAGTATCAATAGCAGAAGACTCGCAGTTTGAAACTGAGTGTTGAACTTCCTTCTCCTGTACAAATAATCTCATTAGTAAGTTGAATATTAGCTTTAATTCTAGGTTTTATGTGAAGAATTTACACTCCGTTCAACATGAAACTCGAACTTTTGGCCAAGTTCATCCTGTGAAAGATGCAACCTATCCTCTCCAACCTGTCTGTCAGAAAAAATAAATTGATACGAATCTGAGAATAAGATAAAATATTGCTGTACATAAAACGTTCAAAGGAGATGCATTGAATAACTCTTGGCACATCGGGGCAAAACTATCTATGTCCAACAGAAGCATGGGATAAGGTATTCCAAAAAACATCTTTCAGTTTTTTCTTCAAGCAATGAATGAGCAATTATAGTTGTAAGAACTCATGATGAAACTACGAATGGAAAGTGGAAACTAAGGAGAACAAAAAATAAGCATAATCTTTTACACTCGAGCTTCTGCTTCATAAACAATTTTCAATGTTAGACCAAGTTGCCCTAGAATTTTCCTTATTTCTCATGAAAGTAATATAATATCAGTCGTCAGACCTCCAAGTTTAAAGCCATTATAAAGAAAAGTAAAACAAATGTGATAAGTTCAATAGAAATAGTCCCTTTTGAAAACTTTACAAGTAAGAGGAAAATGAGAAGTTCTATCTAGGAGAGACTAACTCTGGAGACTTTGGCTTGGGATAAACTAGTTGTATTCTTGTCCTTGTTCATGTCTAAACATAGATCTCACAACCAGAAAAAAAAAAGGCATGTTCTTTCGGACAATAATATGGTCTGAAGTGTGTGGAAGTTAACCAACAAGTCTAAAAGTTAAAGAAAATTATGCTCCGTACCTCCTCACAATGGTGGCACCAAAAGCATCTTCTCTCTGCAAGAAGACAAAAATGCAAAATTTTGTAGGAATGATGGAAATCTTCAATCAAACTAATACACATCAAGAATGTTTTCTCAACTCAACTTTTAATAATTAAAAGTTCTATTTGACATCTCCTTCAAAATTTTAAAACTAGAAGGAAGTTTTGAACTGGAAAACTTTACCTGTTCGAGGTGTGTCTCATCTCTTTTATGGTGTTCCACTTCCTTTCCATTTCCCATGGGATCCTCCAGCAACTTTTGACCTTCATCTTCCTTTCCAGTATTTGTGGGTGCAAAACTATCCGCAAATTCATTCTCGTTATGGGCTGAATTTCTGTTTTGATAGGAAAAATAAATTGAATATATGGTAGCCAAGAATAATAAGAATAAAAGGGGAATATGCAACCTTTTCGTATTTCTTTTTCTTTCATCCACGGAGACTCAATGAGCTTCCTGGTCTCATTCAGTGGATTGGCAGAAAGGAGAATTTCAGAAGCAGCTTCTCCATTACCACTGGCTATATTTCCAGCAAAACCATCAAAAGGAAGCGGGATACCCTACACACAACATTCATATGTGTCAAACCAATCATTCAACCTTGCATTAAGCCAAATAAAACCACGGAGACCGAAGAAAAGGATTCAAGAGTGGTTATACCTTAGCAACAACTTGAACAAGATCACCAGCAAGGATTACAAGTGTCTCTACTACACTGCCACTCACAACATTGGTGGCACATCTTCCCTTTTTAGTCAATTTTGCTTTCTTCAAAACAATACCTAATGGAACACAAACTAATTAAATAATCATCCTCAAACTTCAACATAGCAAATAGAGATAAAAACTGTCAACTAAATGCAAAAATTTGTCTTCATAACAAGCATTTATCTCCCCAGAAAGAGAAGACTCGGGTGCTTCATTTTCTACTGCTTTGATTGCCAAAAGGTAATATGCCATGCCACCTTAACTGAGCCATACTACATATTAGATAGTGTTCACTTGGTCTAACCCTTGATTGTGCAACTTTCCCTTTATATCATCCTCACAAGATTAAAACCAAAATTAATAAATGATTTGAATTTAAGACACAAACTAACATAATTGTTCCCTACAAAAGCAAAAGGCAAGAAAAACAACAAAAACAGAGTTTTACATAAAAATGTCTCCTTTAATATGATCCCTGCAACAATAATGCCCCTTAACCAAAGTGCATATCTGCTCGCCAATGTTGCACAAACTCTAAAATAACAATAAAAATCCTTTTTATTTCGATTTTTATCATTCAAATAGATATAACAGAGGAAAGCAGCAAAAAAAAAACAAAACAGAAACCAATCTGGTGTCATCCAATTTACAAACGAAATCAGAAAACAAAAACCCAGATATAATTTCAATCAACAATCAATACCCAAAATCGGTTTCTAACAAAAATAAGCAATGCCAAAAGAAACCCAGAAAAAAACCTCCAAAATAAAAATGAAAAAGGGGAGAAAACGCACCATATTCCTTCTCAACAGAAGCAGTGTGGAAGATTCCAGAATAAACAGAGCCATCTTTCAAGTGTGCATCCACTTGCAGACCAATGATTGACATTGTAGAAAACAACAGAGCTTCGTCCATTGAACAATTCTCTTCTTCTACTCTGTTTTTGAGACCCATCTCTGCTTTTTTTTTTTTTTTCAATTCTGAAGCACTGTCTTTTAGCGGATTCAATAGGAGTTTTCTGTTAATATATAAAAAGTTTGTATTTTTATATAGCTGAATGAATCTGAAGAAGAGAGAGATCTGAAGTAGCTGTGGGGTTGGATTTGAATTACGAGAAATGGAAACAAAAAGGAGACAAAAGGCTATTTTCTTTGTTCTTTTCTTTCAATATTCTAATTTTAGGCGTTTTTCTTTTAACAAGCACCGTTTCGATAATGAGCGCTTAAAAACATGTTTATTGGTTAACGAGTCCTTGTACTTTTAAAATATACAATATGGTCCCTGAGTCTATTATTATTTTTTTTACCAAAAAGTTGCATGGTTTATTTATATAAGAAAGTGTAATAGACATAGTTGATTACAACGATAAAATATAAATAAAAAATTTAAATAATATAACAAGAATATAAGAAAATAAAAAAAATAAGATCAATACTCACACATAAACAAGAACATAGACCAGGATCAACTTACTTCTGACGATCGAGTATAAAACTAATGATGTAATTCGCCTCAAGAAGTAAAGGAGTTAGAAATGTGTCAAGTATTAATTAAAATCTAACTCTCACTTTTTATAAGCCAATTTGATTGGATTACGGTGGATGAAGCCTTCGTCTATTGGATTCAGCCAAGAACAAGACTTTTGTCGGAGCATCTTCAACCCAATATTCTTCAAGAGAATCCGAATGATATTCCGAAACCAATGCATGAGCCAATTTATTTCCATGTTGTGGAACAAATAAAAATTTACAATCTTCGAATGAATTCGCTTTTACCTTCGAGTCCTAAGTAATTCCCCCTAATTCTGATCTGTCACTAGTATTTGAATTAAAAAATTTTACTATCGCTAAAATGAAATTAACTTTTTTTTTCATATATTTATACTTGTGCATATTCAAATATTTGACATAAAATTTGAATTTGATCTTTTTAGCATATTCAAGTATCTTTTCAATAATACTATTTAAGTTAATTTGGATTAGATTAGTAATATTTGGAAAATTTATGAGATAAAAATATTCAAATTTTTTTAAAAAAATTATAAACTTAAATTCAAAATATTAAATATATACAATATTTCATCCACTTTCATCCCTATAATTATCGAATTGAGAAATTGTTTTAAAAGTTGAAAACCCTAAACAAGGAGAAATTATTAGATGAATCATATTTATTATATTATTCGTGGTCTAGTTATTAGACAAATCTGATTGGTTATAACCACGGATGACGTGGTATAGTTATTATTCACTTGCCATGTTGTCAAAGAAGACCGAGATACAACTTGACCAAAGGTATACATGATCACTTCTGTGTACTGAAAGCTATAAGCGTATTTTGCTTGGATGGTATAATCACATTTAGAATGGAATGCGTGTTTCTTGATGATCAAATGGACTGTTTTACTTAAACCCTAAACCATCCTAGGAGTACATTTTGTTCTGCTTAGTACATAAGGAAAGAACAGGAGATCACGTCGATTAAGGAGAAATTATTATATGGATCTATTTCATCATCTAAGATATGGTTCCAACTAATTAAATTAAGACACATAATATATTTTTTATATTATATTCACACATAAGTATCATCCAAATCATCTAATTTAATATATTGATTTAAAAAGGAAAAATATTATCAAAGATTTTTTATGTTGTCTTTCACTTTATTGTTTAATTTTTTTAATTAATTTTTTAACCCTAAACCCTAAACAATAGCCCATAACCCTAACCTTAACCTTAAACCCTAAACCTCAAATCTATATAAAAAAGAAAAAAGAAAAAAATTTAAAGAACAAAGAGAAAAATAACACAAGAAATCTTTGATAATATTTTTTTTAAATCAAAGACATTAAAATGAATGATTTGGATAATGTTTGTGTAAATGTGATATGAAAAAATATATTATGTGTCTTAATTTAATTGGTTGGGGACCATATCTTAAGTGGTGGAACAAGTTCATGTAATAATTTCTCGTCAATTAACGGATTATACATTAAAAGTTGCAGAAGAGTAGCCTATATGTTATGGTGTAAATCTTCCACCTCTTTCTTATTCCTTTATTTGTGCCTTCGCTTCAAATTAGAGGTTTAGGGTTTAGGATTTAATATTAGGAGATGTGGTATCCCTTTGTGCCTCCCCTAAATAAAGCGATGATCAAATGAACTGTTTTACTTGCTTTGAATCTGAATGGAACGCGTGTTTCACTGTTTCTTGATGTTTCAGACAAAAAGAATGAGTACTACAAGAGGATGAGGGAAGAGAAGCAACCAGCAGGTGGATAAGGAAGACAAGCTTCTAGAGCGGCAACGGCGTAGGGAGAAACGGATGAAGAAAAAGATGAAATTAAAGAAAGAGAAAAGGGAGCATGAGGAGGAGGAGGACGAAGATGAAGATAGGGAAGAGGGAGCATGATGACAATGTAACAGTAGTAATGTTTTTTAGTTCAATAGTATAATCGAGTCAAATTTTAAAATTTAATAATATTTCGTATAATTTATTTTTAAATATATAATTTTTTATTGTTTGAAGATTATACAACTTAACCCTCTTGTGGTTTTGGACCTAACTCTGAACTGAAAAAAAAAATCATGCCATGTCGGCTGGGTACGAGGTGGATAGAGATAGTTGAGATTTTCTGATTTCACACAGCCCATCGATTACCAAACTCAACAACCACAACCTCGTCAAAATTTAACGACGAAAGCAGAAAAACAAAAACCAGGGTGGGGGACAAGGAGGTTTAAACACAGGAACAAAATCTGTACGATTTCTACGCTTTTATGTTTTAACACTAAAAAATTATTTTTTTTCAATATAAAAGTATAAATAAAATATAAAAAAAATATAAAATTTCTATTTTAAATTTAAATATTATTTTATTTTTCTTAATCACTGATATCTGATCCATTCATTAATTAATTTAAATTAAATACAATAAAAAAACAATAGAATTCAACTATGTTTAAACTTCTATGCTACTCCATTCTCATTCTCACCAACTTCCCCGTACAAGAGAATACTTATCCATATTCTGGACGGGTGCAAGTCGTTTATCTCTTTCCTATATTTTCCGTTTCAAATTAGATGTTTAAGATTTAGAGTTTAGGGTTTAGGGTTTATAGTTTAGAAAATTAGGGATAAAGTATATTTTTTGGTATAGAATTTAGGACATAGAAAATAAGAGTTAGTGTTTAAAATTTAATTTTTTAGTAAATTTTCAAAGAAGTCATAAAAGAAGACAACGAAAAGAAATAAAAGATTTTTGCCCATCTCGAACGACATGTCCGCCGAAGTTTGGAGTAGGTTTAAAATAGATCATCTAATGTTTATTTTAAATGGTACATATTTGATATATTAAAATTTTATAATTAAATAACCCTGATTCATAGTGGTACGAAAATTCTCATTATATGAAAATCATGACGCTGTCACTAATCGGATGTATATTTTATTTTGATTGTCTTGTATGTTTGAGACGTTTGTATCGTCCTTAAAAATTGATTCGAATATATATGTATTTCATAGCATTATGTAGGACTCCTTTTATCTAATAAAATAAATTTTGGTAAGACCAAAAAAGTTACAAGGACATTACCTACCACAGAAAAAAAATGACGGCTACCTACCATGATATCATTTAAAAATAATAAATCATGGAATCAAAGAAAAAACTTGACCTGCTATTCTTAATTTTTGCAAACAAAGAAAGTCAAATACTTGAAGGATAATACAATGACTGTGTCGGATTGTATGTATATACGTGTAAATATTGTAATAAATTTCTGGGTGAGGAGTTGGTAGTATAAATATCCACATTTTCAAAGCTCAAGCTGCAACTTTTCCTTCTTGTTAAATTTATAAGCTTCAAGCCTTCAATGGCTTCTTCTTTTTCATCGCGTCATTCGTTGAGACATCTTTTTATTATTACATGCTTCCTAATGCTGATGTTATCACCCGTGAAGGGAGGCTTCACATCAATTTTTAGCTTCGGGGATTCATTAACGGATACCGGGAACTTACTAGCAATTTCAATTTCCGAATCCAAAAAGCCTCCGTCGTCGGCTTTTTCTCCGAATGGACGGACCTTTTTTCATCGTCCAACCGGACGGCGTTGTGATGGCCGCTTGGCTATCGATTTCCTAGGTACTATACATGTTTAGTATGTTTGTTTGATTTTTTTAAAAATAATATTCGTGTTCGACGCATATTTGAACGTGACACGAATATCTATATACGGTTATAATTGAACATTATTTTGTAGCTGAATCATTGGGATTTCCGTTTCTACCGCCGTATTACGGATGTAAAAATGGAAGACCGGAGGGATTGCGAAAGGGTGTGAATTTCGCGGTGGCGGGTGCGACGGCTCTCGATTCTTCGTTCCTTGCAGAAAAAGGAATCTATAATCCCACCACAAATATGTCATTAGGAGATCAACTCGATTCTTTCAATGATTTACTTCCATCTCTTTGCTCATCTTCTTCCGGTAAAGTTTTTTTTTCGATTGTCGCGATCGAAAAGATTTATTGATTACGATTTAAACCCGAAACTTTACTAATATGCTATGATTTACAGAGTGCAACGAGCTCCTCGGGAGCTCTTTGATTGTTATGGGAGAGATCGGAGGAAACGATTACAACCATGCATTCGAGCTAGGAACAAACATCGAGAAAATTCGACATCTTGTTCCTCTTGTCGTTACTACTATAGCTTCAGCAATCAATGTAAGAACTGTTACTCATGTTCCTCGTGACCTATTGTTTCAGTTCAATAATTTCGATCTAAACATTAACATGTCCAATGCAGGAGTTGATCGAACTAGGGGCAGTGACATTTCTGGTCCCCGGAAACTACCCGATCGGGTGCACCCCGGCTTACCTGACATCTTTCCAGGGTTCAGACAACAATAACTATGATCCCTCAACCGGTTGTCTAACATGGTTGAACCAGTTTACTGAATACCACAACGAATTACTTCGAAAAGAACTCGAAAAAATACGAAACCTTCATCCCGACATCAACATTATCTACGTCGATAATTACAACACCGCAATGCGATTTTACCGTTCCCCGAACCGATTCGGTACTTTCCACTTCCTTTAAACCAACAAAATCTTACATCAACAAACTTCGGCTTAGTTTACCATGTAATTTGTCTGATGATTTCAGGATTTCGTGAAACTATCAGGGCATGCTGTGGAGGTGGAGGGCTTTACAATTACAATTCGTCGAGAAACTGCGGTTATCCGCCGGTAAAACAATGCTGCAGCGACCCTTCTTCGTTTGTAAGCTGGGATGGCGTCCATTATACTGAAGCAGCCAACAAATGGCTTGCAAATGCTGCATTTGAAGAATTGGTTAACACTTTTCCTAGCTTAAACAAACCGCAAACAAGCTGAGAATTATATATGAAATTGTATATTTTTGGTATAAATATTATGTTTTAATTAAATTTTGATTCGATTGACACTGCCGTGACAATAAATTAAAAGTTTATTTGTGTTCGTAAATAACGTGGTTACTGAGATCGTATAATAATTTCTGCTAAGAAGAGGAGAGTAGTTGGTCGAGTGAGCGGTGTACAACTAAAAAGGGAAGGCAGGAGAAATAGGTAGTGAGTGATTACCGTAGAAATTAATTAGGAAAGAAAAAATGGAAAAAAAATCATCCATATCTCTAACCATTAAAAGTTAACCAATTAATTTTATATTTTCTATATATTTTTTTAGAGGAATCTTTAATTTTTTATTACCATATATATAGAGTTTTTGTGAAGAAAGAGTAATATAAATATCCATATTTGAAAGCTGTATGGACCATCTTTTTCTCTCTTTGAACGTATGCACCAATACAATGTCATCATGTTCTTGTCTGAAACAACACTTCATTCTTATTATCTTTGTGTTTGTAATACTAGCCGGAATTAATTCACCGGTCAACGGATGTTTCACGTCGATTTTCAGTTTCGGTGATTCCTTAACCGATACCGGCAACCAACTCGAAATTTTAATTTCAGAATCCAAAAAGCCTCCTCGTTCTGCTTTTCCTCCATATGGTCGTACCTTTTTTCACCTGCCAACCGGCCGGTACTGCGACGGCCGCTTGGTGATAGATTTCGTTGGTATGTATCTATCTTCTATGTTGCTTCGACTCGTCATTTAAAAACGTACTCGTGTTTAATATCCGTGCCCGAATTCGACATGTTTTTGCAGCTGAAGCATTGGGATTTCCCCTTCTACCACCATTTTATGCATCTAAAAATGGGAGATGGCAGGACTTTCGAAAGGGAGTGAATTTTGCAGTGGCTGGTGCTACTGCTCTAAATGCTTCGTTTCTTGAGGAACGAGGAATCCATAGTGCCTCCACCAACATGTCTTTGGGAGATGAACTCAGTTCTTTCAAAACTTTATTACCGTCTCTTTGCTCAAATTCTTCGAGTACGCTTTTTATTTTGTCTCGATTAATCGGTCAATGAATCGAATATATTTATTTTGTTTCACCTGCTAATTTGACTTTATAGATTGCAAAGAGCTCCTCCGGAACTCCTTGATTGTGATGGGAGAGATTGGAGGAAACGATTACAACCATCCATTCGTGCAAGGGATAGACACAGAGAAAATCCGAGAACTTGTTCCTCTTGTCGTCGATATGATAACTTCGTCGATCGATGTAAGAATCGTCCGTCTTTCGAGTCGAAAATTCCCAGAAATTTAAGGCATTGATCGATGTTGTCCTTGTTTCAAACTATCAACATTATATGTACGCAGGAGTTGATCAAGTTAGGGGCTGAGACATTTTTGGTCCCTGGAAACTTCCCAATTGGATGCTCTGCGGCTTTGCTGACAAAATTTCATGGCTCAAGCAAGGATAAATATGACTCAAGAGGTTGCCTAACATGGTTGAACCAGTTCGCTGAACACCACAACGAATTGCTTCAGAAAGAACTCGAAAAACTCCGGAACTGTCATCCCGACATCAAAATAATCTATGTGGATTATTACGGTTTTACGAATCGTATTTACCTTTCGCCGGAGAAATTCGGTACATCTTATATTATTCCCTCAAAACAATAACTTGTTCTATCATCAAAATTAGGCTTCTTCACATCTAATTTTCTCCAATGATTTCAGGGTTCAAAGAACCAATCAAAGCATGCTGTGGAATCGGAGGTCTTTACAATTATAATCGTTCGGAACCATGCGGTAATCTGCCACCGGAACGATATTGCAAAGATCCTTCTGTGTATATGAACTGGGACGGTGTCCATTACACCGAAGCAGCCTACAGATGGTTTGCCAGTTTTGTAGTTGAAGAATTGAAGAATGCCATTCCTAGTTTAAGAAACTTGCATCCCACATCGACTACAAACAAACTGGGATGAGTATATCAAAACTCAGAGACGTGAATGGTTCTATCGAGTCTTTGTATTTTGGTTACTTTTTAAGAGAAAATAATTTTTAATTGAAGAAATAAATAACTCGAATTAATATTGATCCGCTGGTTACGACAGTAACACTTAAGTCAGACATCTTTTTCGACCGACTTTTAAAATTATTGCAACAAAAACATTAGATGGAGAAATAAAAAAAATATTTATCACGTGCATTGGGCAATGAATTTTAGTCCAACAGGCATTGGACCATGACATCACGATACTCGTTATAGCCTATAGGACCAATCTTGTGTACATCACGACATTCGAAAAATTATTAAATAGATTCGATTCATCGTATTATATGCAATAAAAAAGAGATGATAAACGATGATAAATGACCTTACAAAACTAGGACCAATAGGGTGGTTGAGAAATTACATCATGACCCTCATTATTTTAAAAGAATATTAAATGAGTTCGAATTATTGCATCATTTGTGATCTTAACAAATAAAAAATTATCATTTTAATTTGTGTAATTTTTTTATAAAATATTTAGTTTAGTTGATATTGGATAATGATATGGTAAAAAATAAAATTATATCATGAACCCTTTTCACCATGTTATACGTGGTCTCAACCAATTAGATTCATCAATCTCATTTTTTTCAAAGTGAATCATTGTCTCTTTCATACATGTAATTACTCAGTGAATAGTTATCAGGTATTTATTTAAAGATGAACGATCATGATTGCATGAACCATAAATGAATGATGAGAAGAGTTCATGATATAATCTCTCGATAAAAAGGAGATGATAGAGGACCTTATCAAAGCTTGGACCGGTTGGGTAGTTAATGAATTATATCATGACTCTTGTTATCGAAAATTTATGAACCTGACCTGATTCATATCGTCATATGTGGTCTGGTTAATGAATTATATCATGACTCCTGTTATCGAAAATTTATTATACGGACCCGACTCATCACGTCATATGTGGTCTCAACCAATAAATATCATATTTTAATTGATGTATTTCTTTTGAAATTTAATGAAGTTGATATTGGATAATGACATGATAAAAAAGAAATTCAAACTTCAATATAAATGTACTATTATTTTTTACATTTATTCTTTTAATTTAATACATAATCATGGATTTAAACTTTTTAATTCAATTAAAATATCAATTAGATTTTTATATATAATAAATTAAAAATTTTAAATTATAATAAAAATTTATTTAACAAACCTTAAACATTAATGTTCGAACCCTGCAATAAACTTCTCGGAAATAGATTTTTATTTCCTTTTACATTATGAAGACTGGTTTTAAATTCCAGAACAATGGCAAACTTGTAAACAGATAATCTGTTGTCTGAAATGCAGTATGATAGATGCACAAACTCAAATTTTGGAAAGTGTTTCCACATATCTGGAGAATCATACTTCATTCTAACATCTGAATATCCAAATGTAAGAAATGAAGAACTTTAAGACACACAAGGAGATAAAATGGATTCAGAAACATTACACAAACAAGTTACCAACAGGCTGCAAATCATGCTTCTTCCATATTTCAACAAGATCACTGGAAAATTGATGATGTGGAACTATGTAAACAGAAACATCAAAAATCGATAGTATCATTCTTTAGAGCATTTGCTCAACCGTTCATCTTTCAAGCGCCTCTGATCCCCAACCATGGACTCGAAAACATCCAAGAGACTGTCCAGTCCATTGACATTATCACCCAAAGCCTTCAAAGTGTATACAATGCTTTCAATGGTTGACAAATATCCTGCCTTAGGTTGATGCCTTATTTCACTATACAAGCTCATCTTGTCCAAATCTAACCTCAAATGAGGCAAAAGCTTCAACCAGGGGTTTTCATTGTAAACTCTCCCGGCCTTGGACCATGTCCCATCCAAAACAATCAAATTCTTCACCTCAAAATGCATAGATTCAAGCTCATCAACTCCAACTGCATCTTGACTCGGGAATAGAAGTACCGAACCCCGAGGGACCTTGACTTCAAATTCTTCATTCTCTTCCACTTCCACTTCCACTTCCCCTTCTGGTTTCCTCCTTCCAAGTTTTTTCACAACGAATCCACCGGCCAAAGCTTCCTTGGCCCCTGTTGATTCCAAAATGTGCTCAAACTTCAGCAGCTTCTTCCCATGTATGTCTACTTTCCAAATATGAGAAAGATCACTAACGTTTCCATACCTAACCATTGTAGCACTAATCGCAGGCCCTTCTCTATCTCGACTAACAGTTATATTTTGATCTAAACCAGTTATATCATCTATAACAGCTTCATTTGTAGCATCCAAATTAGACCCTTTATCCAATTTCTCACAAGGATTCTCCATAGCCAATGAACCTTTTGTATCATCACATTCTTTACCAGTTAACTCTGACAACAGTCCATCACCATTTGAAACATCGAAATCTTTCGAAAATTCGACACTTTTTAAATAATCTACCCTATCTTGGTTCCTACTAAGATCATTTTCAAAACTAAACTGAGCAAATTCTCCATTTTTTCCTACCAACTCCCTGTTTTTCTCATCTGGAAACTTACCATTTCCCTCAACTTCCGAATCAAAACTCTCAAAACCAGATTTCTGGGTCTCTTCCTTTCCCAAAAATTGAACAAACCCAGAACTTTCCGGTCCAACCATACCCAGACCCCACTCATGGCCCGGTTCCAACAACCTGATTTCAAACCGGGCTTCAAAATCAACTTCAAAAACAGTGACTACATTCAGATTCTTGAGCCCTAACTTTGCAATTCTAGTTGAATTTAAAGGATGGTTTCTTTCTGAACTGTGTTGAAGAATGGTTACACTTACGGAGTTGTCGAGGTTCCGGGTCCGGATCCTATTGCAGAGGCAGACTCGGGCAGGTTTAGAGCAAGAAGGACATACTTGTCTCTTTGGCTTTGCATCCGATTGGAGTGTAGACATTTTTAGGGTTTTCGAAGATTTGGGGATTAGGGTTTGCAAAAGACCGGGAAATGGATTGAACGGGTTAGTACTGGTTGGAGATCCGATCCGGGTGCGGAACTGGATTAGCATTTGTTGTACTCAGAGGAAAGTTTCACTTCTTTTGAATTTGATAAATGAAATTGAAACCCTTCCTTGGACTTTAACCCTGGGGGCCTCCAACGGTGTCGTTTAGAATGATTTTAAACAATTTTTTTAGGGCAAATTATTAAAATATTGTATTTGGAAACATTATTTCCAAAAAAATGATTCAACCTTCATTATTTCTTATAATATTGTGGTTCACTGTAGCTTTTAGAAGGCTTAGGGTTTACAAGCGGTCTTTGAACAGTAAGTCGAAAAAAATAATATTTTTATGAAGGCTTAGGGTTTACAAGAGGTCTTTGAACAGTAAATCGAATAAAAATAATATTTTTGTGAAGGCTTAGGGTTTACAAGAGGTCTTTGAACAGTGTTCTGAAAAAAAAATTAAATACCACATGAATGTAGCCCGTCTTTGAATAGTAATATGGAAAAAAAATAAAGGCTGCATGCAACGCACCCCGTCTTTGACTTATTCAAAGATTTTGGGTTTACAACCCGTCTTTGATGCAGGTTTGGGACAGTGTTCTCCTCAAAACACAGAACCAGAACGTTAGGGGGCAGTGTTGATGGGAAAGGGCAAGGTAGGGGTGTTGAATAAGGGTGTCAGGATGCTGTGAAAATATTTTTTATAGTATTTTAGATTATAGGTCAGTATTTTTTTAATTATTATAATAATTTAAAATTTTATGGGGTATTAAATATTTTTTGATTTGAAGGTTATTAGTGATTTTTAAAATTCGTGTAGGGGTAATTAAGTAAAATTTTTTAATCTTTATTTTAAATATGTATGTTGAGGATGGTGAAAATTTTGTTTGATATCATTTTGTGTAAAGAGGAAGAAGGAAGAAAGAAGAGGAGTTTGAACAGAAAATTTTGTAAGTATTTTTAGATCAATTTAATTTTTTTTTTGTAAAATGTTTGTTTGTGTAAAAAATTAGACATTGATAATTTAGATGAATATTGTTCATGTATATTTATTTTTAAATCGAATGATGAAACGTTTTATTTAGGAAATTTGTATAGTTTTAGAAAGTTATTTTGAATATATTTGTGGATTATTTTTTTGATCTAAAAATGTTAGTATTATTTTTTAAATTTAGTCTCATTTTATTTTTTATATTGTGTATTATTATTTATATTATTTTTCAAAAAATGCAGTCAAAATGAGCAACAATAGCTTCGTTGTGAATGTTCATTACAATGGAAAAATTGTGAAAACCGATGCCGATATTGAATTTGATTGTGATAGCCTTACGAAGATGAGATTTAGGAAAGATATCACGCTTCAAATATTAAAGGAGAAGATATCAAAAAAAATTAGAGGTCAGATTCATGGTTTGAGATATCGGTGGCTTTGTGATAGTTCAGTCAAATATTCTGCAATATCTCTCGAAGATAATACAGATTTGAAATTAATGATCGCAGAGCATGAGTCAATGAGTATTTAAAATGTTGATTTATCTGCTGAGATTCATGATCATTTTATCCCATCCAGGAAAAACGTTGTTGGAGAAAGTAGTGAAATGTGTATTGGTAACGAATTTGATCTAGTTGGAGGAAGTTTCGTTTCACTGATGTCAACCGGAGAGAATCTACGAGATCCATGGGGAGAATCACTTGAAGACTCAAGCGAAGATGAAGATATTGATGATCCTGATTTGTTTCCTGATAACGTTGGAGAAGCCACTCGGTGTTAGAGAATTAGTTCAAACGGGGGATCACACTACGTTCTATGAACCACCCAATCATATGAGCTCAGTGGATTTCGAAGCGATGAGAGCGTCGAATTTTCCAGATATGCCTCATTTAAATTCTAGTCAGCAGGGTGAATTATTTGTTGGACTTCGATTTTACAAAAAAAAATGAAGCAACATTGGCAATTAAAGAGTATAGCATTATGCAACATGTAGATTATGTGGTTGCTGAATCTACCCACGGACTTTCTTTGCGAAGTGCGTGAAATTTGGAGAAGAGTGTAATTGGAAGATTCGAGTGTCATATGTTAAGAAGATTAATCGTACATTCCCCACACGGCATATGGAACGTATGGGTTTCAGGCCTCCAGCGCTCAATCAGAGCGGCTATCAATCCGGGTACCAACTTATAACCCCGAATGAATGTCGCATGATAAAATCCAGCACCTTTTAACCAATCAATGACCCGATCGTCTGGATAGTTATGAGTCATGGTCAAATGATGTCTAAATATATCCTCATAATTTCGTAACACATTAAAATATATAACAAATATTAGTTTTAACATAATTAAATTTTTATTAAATAAAATTCAAACAAATTAGTACCATCTCAGGAATTGGTAAACTGCTAATATGTCGATCCTGTAACCACAAAAGAGGAACTTGCTCATCCGTCCTACACGACAAATATATATTAAAAAAATTTGTACTAATATTTCACATATATTAAAAAAATAGTACTAACTAAACCAAACTTTTTCCTAATTATTTTGCTAAACTAAAAAGTGATTTATAAAAATACTACTAACTTATTTATAAAAAAAATCGAATTATTTGGCTGAACTAAAAACTAATTTATAAAAATAATATTAACTTATTTGTTAAAATAATATTCTAATTATTTTACTAAACTAACTATTTCGCTAACTAAACTAATATTCTAATTACTTTGTTAAAATACAAAATAATTTATAAAGATAATACTAACGAACTTATTTTCTAAAATAATATTCTAATTATTTTGCTAAACTAATTTTTTAATTATTTTGTTAAAATACAAAATAATTTATAAAAATAATACTAACTTATTTGATAAACTAATATTTTAATTATTTTGCTAAACTAAAAATAATAATAACTTCTTTCTAAATTATTATTTTTAATTATTTTGCTAAACCAAGTCATATTAGTTAAAAATAATTATTACAAACTATTAACACAAGTAGTTACTAAGTTAAGTTTTTCATAAATTAATATTGCTAAAATTTAAAAACAAGATTGAAATCAACTACTAAATCACAAAGTAATTAATATAATCTAAAATTTTAACTCTAATAATTTAAATTAGATCTCTAAAAATATATATAAAAAATTAACAAGGTTAAAACAAAATATTATAAATATCAAAATATAATTAAAATAATTTTTCTAAAATAAAAAATACTTACAAATTTAACTCTAATTTTCTTCTTCTACACTTTCCTTTCTTTTCTCCTTCTACTTTTTAGTTTTAATTCTCAGCCAACTTTCAACTCTTCAACACCTCTATTTAATCCAATATTCACTCAATATCTATCTCTCATTTCACCTATTTTTTATCCAATCAAAATTATTACTCCTGACACCATTATTCACCCCTGGCACAACTTCCAATCAACCATTCCCACCCCTAACCGAGAGCAGTATGCTCCCCCAAAACCCGCTGCCCTTGTCATGCGTCTGTAGCGCCAGACTATCCAACACAGGCTGCATGCAAAGCAACCTTTATTTTTTTTCATATTACTATTCTAAGACGGGTTGCATTCACGTGGTATTTAGTTTTTTTATAACACTGTTCAAAGACCTCTTGTAAACCCTAAGCCTTCAAAAAATATTATTTTTATTCGATTTACTGTTCAAAGACCTCTTGTAAACTCTAAGCCTTCACAAAAATATTATTTTTATTCGATTTACTGTTCAAAGACCGCTTGTAAACTCTAAGCCTTCTGAAAGCTACAGTGAACCACAATATTGTGAGAAATAATGAAGGTTGAACCATTTTTTTGGAAATAATGTTTCCAAATACAATATGTTAATAATTTGGCCATTTTTTTTATAATATTTTAATTAAGTCTATTTTTCTAAATGTTTATGTCAAGATCTTTATCTCAATGATCTTTTCCTTTGATATATTAATATAATCCTATAAAATATTATTTTTTAAAATACTAAGCTTTTTTTCAAAAAAAATATTTTAGGCACATTACTAAGTCATATAAATATATTTAAAATATTATAAAAATATTTAACTCATAAATAAGCGTTTAAATTATATTTTTTAACATAAGTGTTTAATATTTTTTGAATAAAATAAGTGTATTAAAATAACAACGTTAAAAGAATTCGATAAACTTAAAAATAGATACCCAAATTAATTAATATATGTTTAATTTTAAATATCAATATTCTTTAAAATTAACCCTTAAATTTTATATTGTTAATATTTTAAGTAATATTATTAAAAAATATTAATTAATTATATTTTAACATGTGTTTGTTTTAATTTTTTTTATAAATAAACTAAAAATTAATTTTAAAAAATTTTAAAAACTTTATTTTTTTAAAAAAAAAATTTAACTCTCTAAAAACTCAAACCTCAAAATCTCAAAATTGATATAATTATTGTTATTGTTAGTCTTGTCAGATCTCGTCATTATCTAAGATCATTACCGATTTTTTCAATCACCCATCACTGATAATTGGTGATAGACATTACAATCAGACGTTGAACGACTAAAACCTTTCGCATTCGTAATTCATTGTTTGATTGAAATCTCTCATAGCGATTATTGACGATCGATAATTGGATAAAATCGATTGTAATCTAAAAAGACGACGACGACGAGGTCTGACAAAGCTATCAACAATAACAGTGACATTAATTTTGGTTTTAAGGTTTGAGTTTTTTAAGATTTTGAGATTATTTTGTCATTTTTAAAAATTTTAAAATATTGTTTAAATTAATTTATTTCATTTTATTATGTATTTTTAAAATAAAAAATTCACATATCAATTTATTATTAGATAATAATTTTTTAATGATGTTATTTTAAAACATTAACATAATAAAATTTTAAACGCTTATTTTAATTAAAATTATTAGATATCTATTTAAAAATATATAATTTAAATATTAAAAATATGATTAGTGCTAATTTCATACAATTAAGACTCCCCGTAATTATATGTTTTGATTGGTGCTAATTTCGTATAATAAAAAAAGAAGGATTGAGGTTTGACCAGTTTAAAAGTCCACACGCCAGAAAAAGTCCACCATCTCTGAGAACTAAGAAAAATCTCAACTCTAAACAAAATTTCCATTCCTTTCCCCTTTGATCAGTTCAACCCAAATTTACTCCTAAGTTTTCTCAAGGAAAGAAAGAAACTTCTTCCAAAATGCATGATTTCTGCTTCACAATCCCTTATGGATTGATTCTTGTGGCTGGAGGAGTTTTTGGGTATTTGAAGAAAGGAAGCACAGCATCGCTTGCTGGGGGTGTAGCCACGGGACTGCTTCTCATCCTTGCTGGATATTTGAGCCTTAAAGCTTTCGAGAAGAAAAAGAACTCTTATTTTGCCCTGGTTCTTGAGACTGGTAAAGTTTAAAAATATAATCTTTCTTTTAATCTCATGTCTTTTTTAGTTTGATTTATAAGCCTTTTGGTGTAAATTTGATCTGGGTTTTTGTTTAATTAACCTTATGATCTGTGGATGATTTTGTATTTTAAAAGTAGTAAATTTAATTTTGGAAATTATGATTTAGATTGGATATTGTAGATCAAAGTTGATGCTATTTTCATGCTGAATTTCTAGGAAAAAATATTTTTTTAATCTTTGAAATCTCTTTTCTCTACTATCATATAGTTGTTTTATCTCTAATTTTCTTCAAGCTCTCTGGTACAATGTTGTGAAGAAGCTTTCATTATCTGAAATTCAATATTATTGCTAGATTTTGTGATGTAATAATAGTATTGATGTCCTCCATTGTCGATTTCAATAATCAAACATATCATCAAGGATAAGCTGATTTTCACTCTGTTATGTTCATGAAAGTTGGTCTTTTCTGTTGTCTGCGTGCTAAATGTTTCTTCTTTTTACTGATTTATATTATCTACTTTTGAACCAGTTACTGCTGCTGTCCTGACATGGATCATGGGACAACGTTATTACCAAACGTCTAAAATTATGCCGGCCGGAATTGTTGCTGGAATCAGGTATGTTGATCTCCTGTTACATATATTCAGTACCCTTCATATGATGTATTGAATTATATCATTACTGTGATAATTCTACTGGTTAAGCTTTTCATGAAGTTCTTCTAAAGGTAACAAAACTCGTGTATAGATAAATATGTTATATGATTAGGATCGTAAGTACTCGGTTGTTGCCATAGAGTAGCTCGTTTCGATTGTGCTCCGGTTCATCTCATACCTGTTGCATACTGATGCACGCTGCATTTCGATACCCCGTATACGAGTCTCATGATTATCAGATTCTTTCATGATCATGTTTCTTATGATCCATCATTGATCTAGCTTTTAACTAGACCTCTTATTTTAGGCTGCTTTGTTAATTCGGAATCCATTAAAACTTAAGTAGATATGAACTCATGTTGCATTTCGTTGCAGTGTTCTTATGACTGGTTTTTACTTGTACAAAATCGCTACCGGCGGCAATCATTTCCCAGCCAAGGATGAATAACACCGTTACACTGAGATTACCAGGTTTCAGAGATCCTTCAAGATCATTGAAGCTCGGTTACTACTTGCTTGTGTTAGAAAAGTTCAATTGTATTACTCGTGTTGTACTCTGATGTGTGTATGAATCTTAAGTTTTTAGACTGTTACATTCGAATGAACTCTGTTTTTTTTACTAAAATTATGTTGTTTTGTAGGAATTTCCTTATTTTGATGTTCAAAATTGTTCTTGGAATGAACGGTTCACTTAATTTCACAATGAGATCAGGTTTATATAGTTGTTTGATGCAAATTCTAACATGAATGACACCATGAATATGTTCTGTCTCAGTTTTCAGACATCAGAGTTCACCTTTGAAAGTTGAAACTGTAACTGCAGGATTTGTCATGGACAGACAGAATTTACAATTCATATAAAACTAAAATTCAACAGAAGGGATTTTGGTAAATCTATCAGCATCATGTTCCTATATTTTATATCTCATACAGAAGGGTACCTAACATCTCCATTCCTAGTATGAGTATCATATTTACAGCTGAACACAATTTCTCGAGATCATGTGGCACAGAATTGCCCGAAACGGTAAATGAACGGTTATGGTTGACTAATGGCATATCGATGATTGGCAGAAATGAAGCTGATTAGCAGTTTTGCAGCCTGAAGTACTTTGGAGGCAGAAAAGGACAGCGTTCGTTCATATGGGCGTACGGATCCATGGAATTATATCCGGGTAGTTCCATTCGATACTTTCCTTTTATCTGACAGTAAGGAAGCTTTACATTGTCTGCATCGTTGCACCACTTTGGAAGCCGGCTTGAATTATTCTCGAAAAACCTTAGAGAATAAGCATCTTTGATCTGTGTTTTTTATATTAATTAAATCAACAAGGGCTTGTATCTTTAACAGGGGGAAATCATATCACCTTAAACAAAGACTATGTAAAAGTAAGCTAACCGTAAACTCGGTGACTTGAATAGAGTCGGCAATCGGATCAAAAAGCCCTGCCTCCTTGTACATTTCAAGAATAAAAGCAATGCATGACGTTGACTTCCCATCGCTATATATCCAATTGTCCTGTTCCGGAATGGTCAGTAGTTCATCAAATGATGACCCACGCTTTTCGATTTCCACCAATATATCAGAAAGATTAAGACCCTGCAGTTAACACTATAATTAGAGAAAGAAAAGATATTGGATCACATTTTTTTAACAAACAAGAGCAAAGAATAGCTAATATATTCAATATTTTTTAAGATCGAAGAACGAAAGATCTGGTAAGTCTTTGAAGCATTTAGGCCAAACATCTCCCATCAAATCTTTATGAAACTCTCATACAAACAAATAAAAAAAATACTATCTTCAAGATATAAATCCCGAACAATTCAGATTATATATTACGAATAAACTAATAACTCAATTTCTTCCATGAGTTAACCTATGTTGCCAACCAAGAAAGATACCGTACCTGAGTTCCAAGCCGCTTGTTTAAGGCCTCGTTCCACATGTTAGCAGCATATTCAGGTTGTATTTTACTCCAAACTGTCATGGCAGAAGCTACCTGTATGATTGCCAGGCAAAGACTTAGAGACTATGAACTGCATAAATTCTCAGACTCAAACCGTGTAGAGAACAAGAGCCATAAGCATTAATAACATTATTATGCAATTAATAAAAGAATACAATGAACAAATTAATCTTTTTTATCATCCTATCTTTTGTGTGCTTTTGTACCTCCATTTGCAATTTTATTTGTAGTGCTAAAACTTAAAACTAAATATCTTAGGAATGAGGTATCAAAATGAATATCTAAATACCACATGAGCATCCAATGGAGGAGGATAATTCCCATTGATGGTGTCTATCCAGCTAAATATCATGTTATGGTAACCATATGGTTTGCCATCCATGCTTAGTGCATACTCCCATGCAGCAGTCTCGTTAAACTTTGCTCGAACATCAGGATGCAGAGGAAGATACGCAATATGGGGATTAGAATCGTCCTTGTTCAGCTCAAAATCCCACCATTCATCCCATGGTATAATTGCAATGATATCTTCTCCCTACAACCCAGGAAAAATAAAATAATAACCAAAGAGTCATTAATATGTACCAAAAGAATAACTCAAATAAATGGTTATACCTGATAAATTACTAAGCTCGGTCACAATAACATCAATGAGAATCTATGCAAGAACATAAAGATAGTTTGATACAACATTGTGTTTTACACAAGTTTAAATGGTTTTGAAGTTTTCCTTCCTTTAACATATCTGAATAGGGAGGGGAAATCAGATAATCACGAAAAAGAATTGTGGTGCTAGGTTAACTTATTAAGCAAATACTCATTGTAAGTGTCTATAGTACAGCAAGAAAACAGTAGTGAACAAAAGGATATTTGTTTTTACAGATAGAAAGAAATGAGATAATATGTAGGGAACGAATTTGGTCGGCTAAAAGGTTTTTGTAATACCTTCTCATTTTCATGTCCTGATTCACCAACCCAAAGCTTCCCTTCAGAATCCTTTAAACAAACAGCAGTATGACCAGCATAAGCACCGCTAACCCACTTCTCAAGAGTCTCAAAACCACCCCATCGCCCACGAATTTTTGATATAGCAAGGAAATCTCCCGAGTGCACATCATCAACATTGATGTTAGTAACCCAGGGCTGAGGCCGTTCTTCAAAAGAAGCCCCCATGTGCTTCTCGAGAAACCCAATATTTGAGTTCTCGCCCCACCCAGTATTAGTAAATAAGGGGAAGACATCCCATAGTGCTTGAAATGTTCCAATCATCCCTGCTGGCATCAGGAAAATTGAAATCCCCCTGTTTTTCACCTAAATTAAACATCACATAGAAAACCGTGTATGAGTTCACTGGAAATCTGCATAACTGAAACAAGCTTACACTTGAAGTAACTCAAAGTAACAATGGCAACTTACATATTCATACTCAGCTTTATCTTCCCACTCGCTGATTTCAAGCGTATGCTCCCGAGACAAAAAATAATAATCCCAAGTTACGCGGTATGGAGTTGCAAAGATGTAAAGATCCATACATGTCCAACTGTGGGGGTAGCTAACCTGGATAAGCACAGAGATACCATTTTCACATCATTAAGTCCCAAAGTACTCTTAACCTATTCTACAATCATCCAAAACAAATAATTTTGCATCATTCTGAGCATAAGTTGTGCATATATTCTAAATTACAGAGATCTATCAAGGAATGTGCTCTAAATTCACCAAAACACTACAACTCAAAGTAGGAATATATGGACACAAAACCGGGAAAAGAAAAATAGAACAAAATTACACTCCAAAATTTGACAAATTAGGTATAGAAAAGAATAAAAGTTCCCCAATAATCCAGTTTTCCTCAATTCATCGAAACTAAACTCAATTACAAGAAGCCAAAATTTAAGCACTTTCAGTTCAATCCAAGCAATACCCAGAAACAAGAACAGTCCAAAAACCCTCAAACAAATTCAAATTTAAGCACTTTAATACCAAACCAAGATATACCCAGACCGCAAAACCGTCCAAAACATCGAGAAATTACAAGAGCAAAGGTGTTACCCTTATATGGAGAGTTCCACCGCCAAACTCACTACCAGTCTTGTTATGGAACTCCATCCAAGCCGTGTTCCCTTCGAAGCACGCACCCTTCCAGTTCACGATGCGGTTCGGCGATGAAACAGAGCCGACAAATGATGGTAAAAGGTCAACGGCGCCGTGAAGGGAGTTGAGGATCGGCCACGACACCTCTCTCGGCAACAAAGGCAGAACATCACGCGGGTGAAATGGTAATTTTGCAGCTTGGACGTCTGAGATTACGAAGAAGTAGAAGAAAAATAGTTGAAGGAAACACCGAAACAAAGAAAAAGAAACCATTTTGAATTTGAGAGAATCAAGAAAAAAAAAAGTTCTTTTATACTGTGACAACCAAATTGAATTTATTTTTGTATTTTCTACGAGTTGTTACTCGCATAAAATGGAAAAAGATTACAACTTTCTGTTGGTATTTGTTTGTTTTTGGATGTTTCTTGTATAAAAGGAAAACAGAAAATAAAATGGCTGTACTTCAACAATACTACTGGATCCTATTTACGGAGAAAGAGGAAAAGGATAGGGGTGAGTTTTTCTGTCAAATCCAACGATTTCAGGTATTTTGATATTTTTTTGTAATAAAATTTGTATTTTTTAAATTATTTTATTAAAAACTCAATACTTTTATTAAACATATATTTTTTAATTTTTATTCTTTTATAAAATAAAAAATCTAATAATAAAATTATTATTTTATAATATATTTTTATATTATTTTTAAAATTACATAAAAATTTAATACATGTGTGGGACAGAGAGAAAATATATAGTAAGATGTATTTTAGATTTTTTTTTAATTTTATTAAAATTTTATTTAAATTATTTAAAGGATGGTGCTATTTAGGGATAGAGGAATGTTAGATGACATGTACTATTAAAATTTTTAAATACCATATGTTTTATACTAAATATTATTGATTGAAATTAGGTTTTTAAGATCGAAAGTAGGTTTTTTATATTATATAATATGTATATTTAGTTTTTGATGAATTATACAATAATTCACATAAGTTACTTTCAGTTCGATTGAAATTGATTCTAGCCCATTCTATTCAGTTGAAAATCAGGTCGAATCTATTTTTAATTCAATTAAAATTTAGATCGGTTTTGGTTCGATTTTGATAATAAATAACTAAGATTATTTCTTTATTTTTTAAAAGTGATAATTTTCATATTTTTTACTATTAATAACTTGATCCATGTATGTATATATATATATATACACGCACCAAAAGATGAGGAAGAAGAACCTTGGAAGGAACTACTTCTAAAAGAGGAATTATACAATGCAACAAAAACATAATGTCATAGCTTAATAACATGTCTTATTCATACATCAAATATCAACAACAAACATGATTCTTTGCCTTGCTTGGAAGCTTCAGTTGAAGTTCCAAACGTAGACAAATCAAAAAAAGAGGAACAATCATTTTTTTTCCATTCAGACTCAGATATGTCTAACCTCAGCACATGAATCAAACACCAAATGAGGAGATGGAGGATACACAGGGAAACCAATATCGACGTTTTCCATCTCCATGACCATCATCGATCATCGCAAGACCTTCCTGCATTAAATAACATGGATTTTGTAAACTCTACAAATGTAAATGCCATAGTAAGATGAAATACATGACAATCGTTGCAAGAACTCACGTCTAATAAAGTATCAAGGGCGTCAATAGCACGTCCGTGTGTCCAGGAAAGCCGTCTCTCTACCTCATTGACAGTCACATAGCCTTGAGCCTGAAAGTGAAACAAGTAGAACATCGATGAAGCACTTATTTGCATTTGGTGCTGGTTAGAAAATACAAAAAATATAAGAATCGGTAACCTGTGCTAGTTCCAGAATTTCATTATGATCTTTCTTCAACTCAGTTGGAACCGATCGAACGAGCTTTTTCTTTCCAGCAGAAATTACCTCAAATCCACTACCTAATGTCTAGAGAATTCAAACAATACATGTATTTAAAAATGGCAGCATACAAATTCATATAAGTTGCATAAGCCGATTCCATTACAGACAAATGCAATAGGAAGTCAGATCTGCAAGCAGAAATAATGGCACAAACAATTCAAACACTTTGCAAGCAGAAATGGTGCTCAAAACAAAGAAAACCAATATGCCTTCTCATGTTCATCCTCTCACTCATCCTAAGAGTCGAAAAGAGAAAATGGGAATGTGGCACGTCCAGCAAATTCACTCAATAAGTAGTATAAAACAAATATGAAGTAACATCATACTGCCATACCTTCAGCTTACTTATGGCGCGCAAGCAATCATCCTCGGAAACAGCTTCACGATCATGTTTCCGTTTCTGACGAAGTAATTTGCAGAGTTCCTGCAGATCGATCAAACCTCCATTAAGGGGCCGAGTCGCCAAGCATATCTCAACAATTTGCACTCCTGTCTAGCCAAGTACCAATACCTCATTATAAGCACCAAACCAAATATTGACACAAATGAATATCTTCCATGTTAAGGTTAAAACTTTGAAATCGGACACTAGAATTTAGGAAAAAACTCAAAAGAAGAAGAAGACTTTAGTATATTAATTAGTATATCAAGCCAAAAATGCAGAGAAATATGCATGTAAATTATCTATATCTATATAAATTTCACAGTTATAGAACTTCAAAACAGATATGTATAAATATACCCAAAAATATGCAAAAGATCAGAACTAAAGTAAAAAATATACTAGGGGATTCTAATTTCTAAAATATCGAAGACAAAGGAAAATTCCCAAATTAATCTTTGTTCTAACAAAAGGATGATTTTGTTACCAACCAAGTTCATAATAGAAATCACCAATCCCTAAAAGCTCAGCCCAAAACCCCTTATTTGAAGCCAAAGGATCCACTCCTACTTTAGCACACATTTCGTGAAATTGTGACCTAAAAGACGGATTTTTACGGATATCATTCTGCGAAAAAAAATACAAGAATTAGAAAAAACTGTAAATGAAATGACCCAAACAATGGAAAATAAAACTGGAAAGGATTTTGTTTTCTTAACCTTATGTTTTCGAGCGAATTCTTCGAGTTGAGAACGGAAAGTAGCGAGCTGTTCTTTCATGAGATCGGTTCGTAACTTGGCTACATTTTCTCCCAATAATCGATACTGATCCTAAAATTTAAAACACAAATCACACAAACAATTACAGGTAGGGGCTGTAATTGATATCAATTAGGAGAATCATAATTAAAATCAAAATCAAATTGAACGGCGAAGCAAACCCTAGCAGCAGCAGCTGTTTGAAGGCCTCCGATTCCAGGTCGTCTTCTCATTTTCCCCCTTTTCTCGTTTTTTTCCCCTGATCGAAGTTTATTTTACAATATAAACTATCTTTATATTAATTAACATATATATTTATTAATTTAAATTATTTTATTATTATTATATATAGGTAACCATATATATTAGTAATAAATATGCATACCATAGCTTAATATCAATATATATATATATATGTATATGTTTATATGTATATGTATGTGTATGCAGTGGGCTCTAAATAAGGGTAATAGAAGTGACTGTATAAGGTTTTTTAGAAAATAGAGTCTCTAAAATTTTGATAAATTATATTCATTATATGATGTTAATCTTGAAATTCATTGTAAAAATTTTAAAAATGATCTTAAAAATATGAGTTATAATAGTTAAAACGTTATAATTATTTCCTAAATGTGATAATTGATTATAAAGTCTTAATGTTTATTCATATTACTATTGTTTCTATAAAATCAATGAAATTCTGGACAAACGTAATAAAAACGATCGTACAAAGGCCTTAAAAAAGACAATCTCTTTTAAGGGTCATATTTTTAGAACTAGTGAAAGTTGTGGACAATTACTTATAAGAATCACGTTTTAATAAATTGCAAAGGCCCCCAAAATTTTTAAATCGTACAATACAGGGGTCTAACAACGTTTTAATAAAAATGCAAAAAATTTATCTACCATAGAAAAATTGAACGATAAACGCCGGTACGATATCTTAATAAATTATAATTCAATTTTTAATATTATTTATAAAATAAATCAATTTTTAATTTGATTAATCATGCTTTAAACTTTTAATATTTTTTTAAAAATTTATTTTAAAAATAATAAATTAATATCTATATAAATACATAACATTAATAGTACATATAAATGTACGACCCACATCATAATTTCTTTATTAAATTATAAAATAATCTCCATCCATTATTCTAGAATTAATCAAGATCTTGAATTCCTCCATGATACACGAACATGATTAATTTAATTTAATTTAATTTAATCAGATTTGAATTAGGTTTGGTAGTTGTGGTTGGCACATTTGACTTAACCAACCAAACATTGTTTCTACCCATCAACACCCCTACAACCTCAACAACTCCAAAAATGTGTCGAAATAATTATATAAATTATAATATAATATCAATTTTTCTTTAAAGGAAAATTATGATAAATTAAAATAAATTCTAAAATTGAAGATTAATTGAGGACTAATATGTTTTTTTGTTAATTTAGATGATTATTTTATAATTGTTTATAGTCAAGGGGTTAAAATATAAAACTACGCCATAGTAGGATGACTATTTGGGTAATTTACCCAATTTTTATTTGTCTTTTTTTGATCCTCCCAAGCTTTTTAAGAAACACCAGGTTGCTTAAGAATTCCCAGAATTCCCTTCCAAAAAAATTATTTTTCTCCCTACGGAATTCGAGTTTTTCTCCAGTTTGATTCAAGAAATACCCAATTCGAGTTTTGATCAAATAGTTTGAAAAAAAATGAGTTTTAGCATTAAGCAATCAGGTTTAGCTAGCTGCATGAATGCTACAAATTGTGGTGTTCAGAAAAGATCAGCTTTAACAATTTGTAGATCTTCCTTTTCACCATCTCTGAACCTTGGAAACGGTCCCAAAAAATCCAATCTTTCAGTATCAAAACCCTTGCATGTTTCATCCATCGAGAGTATCGGTAAGGAGAAAAGGACAGTTTTTCACTGCAAGGCTTATGAAGCCGACAAGTCACAGCCTATTGAGGCAGATGGTGTTGAAGTGAAAACGGAAGCTGCAAAAAGGGTGAAAATTGGGATTTATTTCGCGACTTGGTGGGCTTTGAATGTGGTTTTCAATATCTACAACAAGAAGGTTTTGAATGCTTACCCTTACCCTTGGTTGACTTCAACGTTGTCCCTTGCGTGCGGTTCTTTGATGATGTTAATTTCATGGGCTACGAGGATTGCTGAGACCCCGAAAACAGATTTTGAATTTTGGAAGACTTTGTTTCCGGTGAGTTTTTTTTTCTTTCCTTTTTTGTTTGGTTGTTGAGAAAGTGAGAGAAAAGGATAGAAAGTACTGCTGTTAGATTTTGTTTCTGAATAAATTTAATTGCAGGATCATGTTGTGTTATGTTGTTTGGACTGTAGGGAGGAAAAAGTTAAAAGTGTTAATGGCAGGTATTTGAGTTTTAAGAAAAAATTTCTTTGTCTGATAGCTGAGAAAATGAAAGGGAAACTAAAAATCGGTGTTCTGCATATTGTGTTAAAATTAAAGAAGAAAATTTGGTGTATGTTTTTTATACCCCAATCCATTAACAATTCAGAAACAGGTTTTGAGTTTTGAAAGACTTTGTTTCCTGATGAGTCTTTCCCCCTTTTTTGTTTGGTTGCTGAGAAAGTGAGAGAAAAAGATAGAAAGGTTTGCTGTTAGGCTTTGTGTCTGATTAGATTTCATTATTGGACTGTATGAAGGAAAAAGTTAGAAGTGAAGGTGTTCTTTATTTGAGGATTTAAGAAAATTAATGTTTGTCTGATTGATGAGAAAATGAAGGAAAATGCATCTTAATTTAAACTTTTGATGGAATCAAATAAAGTGACAATTTGATGTATCACAGGAATATTTCTGGATTTACTTTTTTTCTGTTTTTTTTCCTAGGTTGCTGTGGCACATACAATTGGACATGTAGCAGCAACCGTGAGTATGTCTAAGGTTGCAGTTTCATTCACCCACATCATCAAGAGTGGTGAACCAGCTTTCAGTGTCTTGGTTTCCAGGTTCTTGCTTGGAGAGACCTTTCCTCCATCTGTTTACTTGTCCCTTGTTCCAATCATTGGTGGTTGCGCTCTTGCCGCCGTTACTGAACTCAACTTCAATATGACTGGTAAAATTAATAATCTCTCTGATATTGGTGTTGAATTGTTACTTTTACATTTTCAGAAGTTCTGGTAAACCAACCCTTTCTGATTGTGTGATTATATGAAGTGAAAGCTCTATTGCTTTGATATAGGGTCCTCGTTTTCAGTTCTTTAAATTTGTCAAATGTATTACCATGGTCTTGTTTTCAGCTGGTTATTTGGGTTTGGATTTTTGGATATATATTTTGCTTGAGGATCCGTAATGGCATTGAGATTGTTATTTTAATTGATTTTCCCTTAAGGTAGTTATCAGAGGTAGTTATCAGAATTCTGAACTTTATTGCTCACTTTGTAATTCAGGTTTTATGGGAGCTATGATATCAAACTTGGCATTTGTCTTCCGTAACATATTCTCGAAGAAGGGAATGAAGGGGAAATCTGTTAGCGGGATGAACTACTATGCTTGTCTGTCTCTATTGTCTCTCTTAATTCTCACTCCTTTTGCCGTTGCCGTAGAGGGACCGCAGATGTGGGCAGCAGGATGGCAAAAGGCCTTGTCTGAAATAGGACCACAGTTTGTCTGGTAAGAACATGAAGAACTAGGATTTATTTCCCCATTCGGTTTCCATCTGCTTAAAATCACATTTATACGTTTGAATCTGGCGGATACATTGAATGCATTAGATAAACTTATTGGAATTTGTTCACTAATTAAGCTTCTGTTAAGTAGAATAACAACCCGAACTAAACTGTTACGAAATAATTATAGTTCCATTGGAAATTCAGCTAGGCTCCTACAACATGCTGCTATCTTTCTCTCTATTATCTATGAAAAAGAAAACATACTGTTTCTTTTTATCTATGAATTTTGAACCATTAGATTATCCTTATTGACTTAAACGTAAATCATGTGTTTGTAACGATACATGGTACTTATTCTCGTCAACTAACAAAATTATGTTGGTTTTATTGTATTGAAAGGTGGGTAGCAGCCCAAAGTATTTTCTATCATCTCTACAATCAGGTCTCCTACATGTCCCTTGATGAGATTTCTCCCTTGACATTTAGCATTGGGAACACCATGAAACGAATATCCGTTATAGTTTCCTCCATCATCATCTTCCACACACCGGTGCAGCCCGTCAATGCTCTTGGAGCTGCCATCGCTGTTCTTGGAACCTTCTTGTATTCCCAGGTTAGTGATCTTGTAACTATTAACATTGCATGACTATTAACATGTTACTTCTTTATGCTCGGTTTAAGGAGGACAATTTCCGAAATGATGAAGTCTTATGGCATCTCATCTTAAGAACTGTATGTAAGATTTCACGAGCACTAATTTAGCTACGAATCATGTAGTCTTCTAGTTTTTTTCTGCCATGGTATGGGACGTATTAACTGTGGATCTACATTATTGATCAAAATCTCGAATGTCTTTGTTCATTTGTGTCTTTGATTCGTTTGTCTGACAATCTTTTAAAACCTTCTCAATGCATCCTACAATATTTTGGGGTTAGGTCCTTTAATAGAGAGTTGAATGACTTGCCAATTGTATGAGAAATCTAGGGGCAGCTGTAGTTATTGGTGAATTATATAATACTTTGATATAAACTTTGGGGTCTGCTGGTGGTAGGAGGTTTCGATTGGTTAAACCGTCCGAACTGGTGTCGACCTAGCCATTCACGTTCATGCATAGTCCAGACTCCATGCATTGTGCCTTTGTCTAAGTTTGTCATATTTCACAGTAAATAGTAATATGATCTGCCTTAAGTTCTTACTCATATTTTGCAGGCAAAAGCATGAGGGAAATCGTGTTTGAGAATTTCGATTCATCCCGTGTATAACCATAGACGATGAGAACAGCAAACATCATCTTGGGGAAAGATGGTTCAGATGAGTTCATGTTTTAATGTTTTTTAGTACTAGATTGATGCTGGATTTTGGTCATAAGTGTAGATATATTTAATAATGGTGATGGTAATAAACAATATCATACTGGATTAGGTGTTTTTTTCTTTCATTTAAATGTTTTATGCGGCTGCGAATGAATCTGTTTGAATAAAAAAACAAGAAATAATGTTGTGAGCCTTTGTCTCTGTCACAGCAGACATGAATAAAAATAAAGAAACCATTGATGTTTGTTTAAGTTCTTTGTTTATGTTAGGCTAGTGTCACGGGGTTAGAGTTTTCGCGCAAAGCATCCCGTTCGGTCCTGCGTAGTCACGACCAACGGTCCGTGACATTAGTCATATGTGTATACATATTAGCATTCGAATTCGATATATATTCGGACATAAATAAAAATGAATTATTATAAGGCTTCGTTAAACTATTTTAAAAAATTAAAATTAGAATGAATATTCAGTCAAAAATCGAAAACTCTCCATCATAAAATATTAACCATTGATTATTCTTACGCTATCAAAAATTTAAAATTTTTTTATAAAAAATTTAGTATATGTCGAAATTTTTATATTTTCAAAATTTCGGTATATATTAAAATTCTTATACATTTTTAAAAAAAATCAATATATACCAAAAACTTATACCAAAACCTTATAACTTTTATAAGATTTACGTCTTATTTTAAGTAGCGTCACCTTAAAACTTCCATATAATTGAGTGTAAAAGTTCTATCTGTATTTATTCAGCCAAGAAAAGTCTGTTCATTTTTCACTAGAATCTCCTTCATGCTGGCCTTAAACTTTCATTCTACTTTTTCTTCATTTCTTGAATTTAAAAATAAACATTAAAAAAAACAGATGAAGAATAAGGATTATTAAACAAAAGGTGTCTTAAGCTTTCTGTAATTCTGTTCATCATGTAAAACAAAGCAAGTAATACTTCTAATGCAACAATGAGAACCACCATGAAAACATTTCTGTAATACATGGGACTGGCCTATTTTATTTTCATGGCGTGTGAAGAAAAATCAAAACAACAACATCAGAACTCTACCTGCAAATACTTAATTGCTGTTTGAACATCCTTATCACCTCTGCCATTGCAGTTAATCACAGCTTTGGCACCATTTGGTAGAGTTGGACAGAGTTCCTCAAAGTAAGCCAGTGCATGCAACGTCTCCAATGCCGGGATGATGCCCTCCAGTTGAGACAATCGCTTGAATGCTGCATTATATCTCAAATGATCACCATAAGAATCGACAGTAACAGGTACAAACAGTTCTATCGGTGATAAAGCTGACTGAAATGCGGAATACATCGTATAAACTTAAGAAATTTGAAGGTAAATGTATGAACTTTAAAAAATTTAGGGTGGACACGGGCTTACGCTACAATACATTTAGATCGCCAGTGAGGCCAAGACATATTTTTCTAGTCATATGAAACTTTTCTACCGTTAATCTCCTACATCTATTTCATTCATCCAATGGCAATAGATTAGTGTAAAATCTTTAAATTTTATAATGTTACTTGATCTTTATCTTTTCTGACTCATTAATGTTCATATTGGATTTTAGACATAACTCGGCTGAATTTTAAGGAATTTTTTATATCACCTAATATCTTTATTGAATATAAAATAATATATTATATAATATTTGTGTTGAATACACAATATTTTATTTGTAATTAAGTAGGAAAATTAGGCTCAAACAACTCAAGTCATATATTGAAATACTTGGATTCAGTTCATTTGATAGCCTAAGGTGGTTCACCTTGACAAAAATCATGCCGAATTCAAGGTTTTTCGAACCGAACCTGAATATGTTTCGAACACGAATGTCTCATTCCATTACTACCCTAATCTAGATCAAGCCTTTTGCACAGAAAAACTAAGAATAAAATCTTTGATTTCTTCATTGACAGCCCTATCAATGGCAGTTCGACCATCAGCATCCTTGACACTATAAGTAGCTCCAGCTCTCAACAGCTCTTCAATTTTGGGCTTATCACCTTCCGAAGCAGCCATCATTAGCAAGATATCTACTGGGTGAATGTTTTGGTTCAAAAGAGCTTCCATCTTATCGTAGGAGCCTTCAACTGCAAGCATCCCCATGTAGTTGAAGTACTGCAAAACAATATAACTTCCAGTCACTTGAAGGAACAAGTAGCATCTAACAATCAATGTATTCGTGTTGTATTCGTGTTATTTTGTTTGTATGTATATGTGGTCGAAATGACCGGGTCTCAAACAGGGAAAGCTTCTCTGTTTAAAAAGAAAGCAAAAGTTTGGTTCATCATACTGAATTCAACTAAGGACTTCCCTTTCAAACCAATCGAATTACGAGACGATGAGAGCTTCACACAAACTGTTTCATTTGCAGGTAAGAAGAAATGTACTAAGATGAACTAATTACTTTTGCCATAGGAATTGACATCGATATGAAACAGCGTCTCAGAGTGTTTCCAACCAACATGTACAAGATGTTTCTGCTATTTTTATTGACAATCAAAATTTGGTATATCCTTTAACAGGCTATCTACTACCCTTTTCACATTTACATTCATGAAGGGTTACGATATCCAAGCTAGGGGTGTTCATGGTTAACCAAAATACTACAACAGTTACGATAATGTGTTCTAATTACACGAAGAACATATACTACAAGTTATACGTTTTAGTATTTCGGTTAACCATGAACATCCTTAATCCAAACTCATATCTTGACAAGGTTTCATCAAATGTTTGTTCTTTTGCATTTCTTTCAAGCATGGCAAGAAAGGGGAAACTGTGCAAAAATGTTTATGAACACTTGAGCTTCATCTATGAACAACTGAATTTAAACCGGATCTTAACATAGTTGGTTCAAGAAACCACTCATAATAAAGAAATTCGACGAATTTAGCAACATCTACGACACCATACGACAAGTTCATTACCTTTTAATCCATTATATATGTTGTAATGACCAATGATCATGGAATAAAACATACATGCAGTAATGGATCGAAGGGTGCTAGGGCACTCGTACCTCTGGAAATTTCAAATTCTTACATTTATATAACTTTCTAACAGTTAACACCCGTATCAACTAGAGCTAGACTCTTTTTCAGACATGAAAACTCTAACTTTTCAAAGTGAAGCTCTCTTTGCTGATATACCTAATGTCTAAGCCTTTAAGGGGTTGAATCCCGTACCTATTTTAACAAGAAAACAGCATTAAAAAGGCTAAAAGAACCCATTAACCAAATAATTTCAGACTTGCAACATAAAAAAAGAAAAGGCTTGGCAACAAAAGCAAGCAAAGGTATGTAGTAGAACCTGTTCAACATCATCTTTGTCAAAATCATCTCTTTTCTGGCTGCCATAAATGCCAGCACCTTCAGCATCTACACCATTCTTACCGAACCTGAACCAGCATTGAGTTCTTGAACCATTTGAGGGTCCAATTTTCGAAGGCCTTGACCAGGATAGAGAGCTCTGAGTACCCAGAAACTTAGAACTGAGTTTTGGCAAAGAAGGGAGATGGTTTGTAGGTTTTGAAAAAGTAAAGGGTATCTGGAAACTGCATGGTACTGAAGCCATTGATTCTTAAGATTTTTCCACCCTTTTCTGTGAGATATAAAAGTGAAGTAAACGAGAATGGTTTGGAATCGATGACAATCTCTAACATTCTATCCACTCATTTCTTGGACAAGAAATGTTGTTGTTATTATAGGATAAATTGCACATATCATCATTCAATTATCATATTTCTTTTATTTGGATCACTAAAATTTTAAAATATTTAAATTATTAACTTAACTTTCAAATTGATTATGTTTTGACCGTTCTAAATTATTTTATTATTGTATCTATTATTCTTAAATATAAAAATAGTTTCAATAAAATTAAAAATATATTTCACTCATTATTATTAAAATATCTAAAAATATATCTTAAACTCACTTAAATCTTAAACTCTAAACTCAAATTATAACGACAGGAACGCTCAAAAGTGGATGCGAGAAAGAATAAAAATTTAAAGTGACTAAAACATGAATAATTTAAAAGTTTAATTAATAAATTGATTGTTTTAAAAATTAAGTGACCAAATTAAAAATGAAAAGATAATTGAGTGATTAGCGTTGTAGTTTACTCTTATTATTGTTATCTCGTGTTAGATCTTGCATGAGTGTTGCCAGCCGTTGATCTGTTTGACTGTAGCCAACTTACAAATATATTTGATAAATTTGTCCTCAACGTTTACTATATTTCTCATTTTCATCCTTATTTTTTACTTAAACATCGATTCGTTCTTATATTACAATCGTGTTCGATTCGAAATGAACATTAATTTCGGACACATATCCGTATTAATTTCAACATGTAACTGTTAATACAAAGCACCAAACAACATTAAAATGAAACCAATGTAATGTAGTTAAAGGAAAACAGGGTTGTTAGTTAGAAGCTTAAATGTTCAATGCAGGTCACTTATATAAAGGGGCAACGAACTCTTTTGAAGACCAAAAATATCAGTGGAAACACCAAGAACAGAGCAGGTAGAGATCGAAAGCCAGCGGCCGAGATGTTGCGGTTGAAATGGCTGCACATCGTTTTGTTGAAATAGGTACCAAAGGCACTGTGGGATCCTTGATGATGCAAGAGATGAGTACTTCAGCCGGCTCAAGCTTGAATTATGCTGTTGAGATTGCTCGAAGAAGCCTCATTGTAAACCTATTGTTGGACCAGTTGTGGCAGCTGAAAAGAAGAAAAGAGGAAGCAAGCTTGTGTCTAACATTTGTTCTATGGTGGAAGTTTCAGAGAACCGGTTGGTTGGGGTCTCAGGTCTAGATGACGCTCTCGGAAAGCTTGGAGAACCCGAGCTTCTTGAGACGATTCGTTATAGGACTCGCCCATGCTCGATCCGAATTCCCACATTTTATGTCCACAACTTCAACAATGTTGGACACTTTCTTGTCACATTTTTGCCTGATAGGAGTTCTTTCTAACGCAACATTTTCAGAGCCAAGCATCGGCATCTGATGGACGTTCTTAGAACTGCTGGTGCCGGCTCCATCCAATGATTTCCTCTGCTGTAATTGTCTTGGAATCGCCGATGAGCCGGCAACCGATGTGGCTGGAGACTTGTGTCGACAAGATGCTGGTGTTTGCTTTGGTGTTTTAATGGAGTCCAGTTCCCTTGTCATCAGGGAACTGATTGTCCCTTTAGTCCCCACCTTGATTGATCCTCCACCACCGCCATTGTTACCTTCTAGCTTCTGAACCATGTTCGATGCTTCCTCTACAATATTATGATTATTGTAAGCCTTTCAACTCCCCTTTTTCCCAGATATTTCAATGAAAGAACTCCAAAAGCCTGTCATACAACAACAAAAATGAATCAGAAAAATTGAAATGATACTAATTCCAGTCTATCTGCAGCTTATATATTTTTTCATATTTGAGTAACCATTGAGAAATTTTAACAAACAGAAAGATGCATATATTAAATTATTCGAATAACAATAGCCGATTATTAATCCGGTTGATTCGAATCTCAACATCTACGACATCTTTCCCTATCCCAAGACTTCATTTTGTAATCATAATCAAAATTTCAGGCCAGTTCTTGAAATATGAATATGAAACTACAGATTATGATTATGAATATGAATCAACCACATAAACAGTTCTATTTTCTAACCAAGTTCCCAATTTTAGCATCAAATCCCATCATAAAATCAAAACCATAAACCAAAAAGGGGGAAATAGAGCCAAATCCTGAAGAATCACCATCCAAAATAAAGAAAACAAACCAGAAAGTGAGAAAATTTACAGCAAAAAAGAAAAAAAATTAAGGGATTTAACATCATAATAGACCTTTACAAGTACCAGCAATCATTCCAAAATTACAACACAGGTTCATAAGAGGCTGGAATTTAAAATCTTACCACTTTATATACCAAGTAACAATTAAAGGGTGAAGAAACTCAGCAAAACAGCAACTTTGAAGATGACAGATTGAACTGAATCTGATCCCAAAAACAACCAAAAAATGAATCTAAGCTGCAACAAAACAAAACCCACCGAGTTCTTCAAGAATTTAGGACGAAAATCGGTCTGGGATTTTTTATCATGTCGCCTTCAAAACAATACCTGATCTTCTTTGCTTTTGAAATCTAACCTTTTCGTGATAAGCGTTTGTCTTTTTTTGTAACTTGTCAGACAGTCAACTAACACCAATCATCGTGCAATAAAATCTGACACCCCACATGTTTCATATTTTTAATAACCAATGGAAGTTCGCCACATGTACTTATTAATAAGTTTATATCACTTAAATAAATTTATAAAATAAAATAAATTTAACGTGTCATATTAGTATCGTCTAACAAAAATTAATGAAAATGAGCATAATGAAAAAAAAAACATCAACTATATTGTAAGTTTTAAAAGGTATGTGACTAAAATGAAATTTTCTAAAAGTTTAGGGATTTTATATATAGTTTACCCTTATATTTATAAAATTGAAAAGGTGAGAGTAAAACGTGTAGTCCACACAAAGTAGTAGGCAGTTCACCAACTAAATGCAAATGATTAGTTCCAATCACATTAGGGAAATGAAAAACAAAACAAATGTTGATCCCACGTAGGGGCGTAAACGAGCCGAGTTGAGCTTGAGTAGTGCTAAGCTCGGTTCGACTTGTTAAGATTTTGAGTTGAGTTCGAGTTTAGGTAATTTTAAACGAGCCTAAAAAACCTGAACTCGGTTTGACTCGTTTAGAATCTGAGTCGAGTTCGAGCTTTTTTCGAGCCTAATCGAGCTAAGTATTAATCGATCTTTGACCATGTTAGACTCGAGTAACTCTTATCTCTTATGTCTCATTTAAAGCCTAACGGAGAAAAAACTTTGATACACAAATTGTGTAAACTCAAGCTTGTTAATTTTAGGTTTTAGTATGTTAATTTAGAGTGTAAGACTTATGTTTAGGATTTAGATTTTTGGGTTTTAAAGTATATTTATATTTTTTTCGAGTAGCTCGTGAGTTTTTCGAGTATCATGTAGCTCGGATCGGATCGGCTCGTCAAGAACTCGAGCCGAGTCCAATCGAGTCGAATTTGACCGAGTCGAGCTCAAATAACTCACGATCTGTCTCGTCTCATTTACGACCCTAATCCCACATCATCAAATCTATTTCCTAAACGTTTCTACTAATACAATGCCCACTAAACACATGGCTTTGTTTTCATTAATCTGTTGATTAGGTTTAATCACGTTTTTTTATTTTTATTGAGCATTATTCAATTCATGATTTATTCGATCGATAATTATTTCAATTTAATTCAGTAGAATAAAAATTCTTCTAACTTTATCCGATTTAATATATTTATATATAATAATTAATATTTTTATTAATTTTCTTTGATAGGGTTAAGTTTAATCAGATTTTTTATTAAAATATCAAAAGTTGAATCAGACTTAGGTTATAATTTTTATTATGTCGAATCATGTCAAGACAGTATAAAATATATTAAGATCTGGTTATATCGAGATCAAAAATAGATATTTTAATTTTTGAATCGAGATTAGATGAACAAAAATCACCTTGTCCCATCCTGTTACCATCTCTTTAAAAATAACGGTTCAAGTTTACATATTTATCGACAATAATTAAGAGGAATAAATTCTAATAAATTAAATAGATAAATCATTTTCTCAATGTTTATAAAATTAAGGGATGAATTAATAATTGAACCTTAATATTTTTTAAACATAATTATTAATAAAATATTTTCAATAGGGGCGCCTATAGCAGCTTTGAGTAAACAATCTAAATGAATTCAATAATTAAGGAAATAAGATCAGTTGATATTGTAAATGACGATTCGAATAAAAATATTATTTTAAGTGACGATTTTTCTTAACTTGTAATAATTTAATTTTTTTTAATTCGAAATAAATTTAAAAAATTATTTATAAATAATATTTTTATCTAAATCGTCATTTCACTTTATATTATACTACCTCCGTCTCATTTTATTTGTTCAGTATTGATTTTTTTTTTTAAATTTTTTAAACTTTAACTCATTATAACTTTAAATCTATTATTAATAAAAATATTAAAAAATATATTTTAAAAACCTCTAATTAAGTAGTTTAAGAATATATATTTTATAAAATTTAATAAATTAAAATATTTAAAATAATTATGGTTAAAGATTAAAAAATAACTATGGAGTAATTTTTAATGTAAATTCTAAAATAACCCAATTTACCTTATTTCCTTAATTATCGATCTAATTTAGATTCTTTACCAAAATAGTCCAGCGCGCATGGACCTATACATATAATATATAAACGAAAATGAAAACCCCAGGATAAAACGCAGTAGAGTCAAAGTAAAAAAGGTTCTCCATGGCTAGATCTCTTGGGATTTAAATTCCTGTTCTTTTTTTATAATTTTTATTTTAGATTTTTCGACAAACCTTATTTGAAGAAAATCTTATTCCGATTGATTGATATCAGTCATGATTTCTTCAAGCAAGATCAAATCCGTCGATTTCTACAGGTTCACATCTGTCAGCTCTCTCTCTCTCTCTCTTTATCGCTCTTTTTTATTTATAATTTTTCTAATGATTGACTCAGAAGAGTTGAGGTTTGAAGGATTATTGAATCTTAGCATTTATTGTAAATGAGCAAAAGTAATGGCTGTTTGTTATGCTTGGATTGAAATTTTGTTTATTTATTTACTGGAAAATGAAAGAAAGATTGTGTTTTAGCATTAGATTTTATTTGTGTGAATAAATCTTGAGAAATTCTCGTTTTTTTGCTAAAATTGTAAGTTTGTGAAGGAGCTTAAATTATTGTTTGTTTATTCCTTTTGCCTTTTAGGTTTAAGGACGTATACTGCACCGAGTTATCTACTGAAATGCTTAGTGTTTTTTAGGGTTTAAGTAAATTTTATAACGATAAATCTGTTTTTTATCGGGTTTTTTTTCATCTGTGTGCAGGAAAATCCCTAGAGATTTAACAGAGGCATCCTTATCCGGTGCTGGGTTATCCATAATAGCAGCATTGGCTATGGTGTTTTTATTTGGAATGGTAGGCAGCCTTTGTATTTACTCTAATTTCAATCTGATTTGACTCGGTTTGGCATGTAGGTTGATTTTGAATCCCAGACAATACCTTTGCAACATCTTTCTATCATATTAGTTCTTGTCATTTTCTTTTCTATTCTCCGGCTATATTTTTCAGTTGTATTTGTGGTTTGTTAGTTCAACTTTTGCCTTGAAATGAAAGAAATTTCTCTTTTATTTCCCCCTACCCCTATTTTTATCCATTAAATTTCTTTTGCAGGAATTGAATAATTATTTAGCAGTTAGCACCACTACATCTGTTATTGTTGACAATAGTTCTGATGGAGACTTTTTGCGCATTGATTTTAACTTGAGGTGAGTTTACTTTCTGTAGCAAAGTTATCATTTAAGGTTCTCATTTGGACTTTCAAAAAAAAGGGGTTCTCATTTGGTTGCGAAGCCTTTTCATAGTTAAAATCTTAAACTTTATGCGGCAGTGTCGTGTCAAACAATATTGATTTTGAATCTTGAATAGCTATTGGACCTTGATGGCTGTACCTTTTTTTTATCAATTTCTAAGAAGAAAATTATTAGGTTGAGTTAATCATTTTTTCTGTGAAAATTAGCCTTTTAACTTCAATTGACTTCATCTTGTAGCCTATAATAGATTTTGTCTGATCATGGAAAAAGGAATGAAACAAGGAATAGTTTGGGATATCTGTCAGTTTCTTTATCCTGTATGTGAATGTGCATTACATTGATGAGTCTTGTATGCATTCTAATATTAGCTTTATGATTGAAGGTCCAGGTGAACTTCATGTCAAAGGTACAAGCAGAGGGCTTTTTCACTCTGTACATTGGACTGTGCTTATATAAGTTTTTACTTATCTTTATTGATACCGATGGACACATTAGTGTAATAGGCATGAGTGGATTGAAACTTATTAATTCTAGGTGATGAGAAGATGTACTTAAGTTCCTGCTAGATCTTCTCGATTGAGCTTAGCTTGAAAAGGGATCCCCCATGCAACTAGGGTTCCAAACTATGTTGCACTTTACTTGCTTGATCAGCAAACAAACAATGAGATACTTGTATCATGGTTCTTAGATATTTTATACTGCCTTTGAGATTTCTATACAAATTCTTTTCTCTTGTTTCCCCACTTTTTTCTGAGAAATGTTGGATTACATTTTTACATGTAAATCAAGATATATTTGGACATATTTATATGCTTTTTCTTCTATACTGTCGTAGGTGCTATACTGTTGATGATCTTCATATGCTTGAACATAGTTTGAGCTTTATTTTTAATGATAAATAATTAGGTTTGCTGACTATTCCAATTGATCTCCAGTTTTCCAGCGCTATCCTGTGAATTTGCTTCTGTTGATGTGAGTGATGTCTTGGGAACTGTAAGTATCCATCATAACATGTGTTTCAGTTGCTTAATTTTATTGAATAAGAACTTATGTTTCTGTTTAGCACTAAATCTCTTAAGAGAAGAAGGTCCTTACTTTACTCTGAAGTATTTTAATAGCTGCAAGCTTGATACTGCTCTCTAAATGGCTGACAAAGCGTCAAAAAACTATCAGAAAAGCTATATCCCTGTGCCCTATCTTTTTTTAAACTTATACTTTATGCTAAAGAAACAGAAATACACCACACCATCTTATGCTGGATGTTGTGTTAATATTTGCCTTTCAATTTTTTTCGTACTTGATACTTAATTCTTCAAGATGCCTTAATGTTTTCCCTCAGCGGCATATACCATTTAGAGTTTGGTTCATATGACAGTTTTTTTTTCCTGTTTCCAGAACAGGTTGAATATAACAAAAACCATACGAAAGTTTTCAATAGATCAACATTTAAGACCCACTGGTGCAGAGTTTCGTTCCGGGCCTGTTCTAGATTCTATTAAGCATGGAGATGAAGTTGATGAAGAAACTGTTGAGGGTGCTGTACCCTTAAATGGTGTTAGTTTTGACAAACTTTCACATGAGTAAGTGGATTAATTTATAGCTTCAAGCCATTTAACTTTTTGGATATTATGTCCCAATTTTGGTGAAACCTCTGTGTACTTCATTTGATTTTTTCAGGTATCCAGTTTTAGTTGTCAATTTTTATGCTCCTTGGTGCTACTGGAGTACTCGCCTGGTAATCTATTAGTAGCATGCGTGATCTTTTGTCTTGCAAGTTCTTGCTCTATAACTCTCAGCTGTTTGAAGTGGTCGTTATACACACTTATGTTAAACTGATATTGTTTCCAAATCTCCTTTTATTAGTAATCAGTTTTTATGAATATTTTTACTTCATTTATATTTTAATAACCCATTTTTCTTGGACTTTTGAACATTTTAGTAACTCTTTAATATACCATGTTAATTTTTGCGTCTCAGAAACCATCGTGGGAGAAAACTGCCAACATAATAAAGGAGAGGTCTGAGCATACTGCATACATTAATTTTACTTCCACGGAATAAATTTATAAATAGTTTCTTGATTTGGCACCCTTTCTTTTTACAGATATGATCCAGAATCGGATGGGCGTATTCTGTTGGCCAAGGTTGATTGCACTGTAGAAGTCGACTTGTGTAAGAGGTATTTCTTTTTTGGTGTTTTATCAAATGTTAACTAATGCTATCTTGTTTGAAAACATGATTATATGTCATTATTTGACCTCTAATTATGTTGCTGTGTTTTTATCTTTTTGATGTTGCAGATTCATATCAATATTTTTCACTCCATATATTTGAATGTGTTTTCTTGCTTCTATTATAGAATTGTTTCCCAAATGTTGCTTCTTTTTTTATAACTTTGCCGGAAATTTAATCTTCTCTCTTTTACTCTTTCTTCCTTTGGTTTATTATTCTCACTTGTTATGTTCTTCATATAGGCATCATATTCAAGGGTATCCATCCATTCGCATTTTTCGTAAAGGCAGTGATCTGAGGTAAAAGGAATTATTATCACACATCCTTTCTTTGAATCTTCCACAGTCTGGCTTTCTTTATGTTGCTTGTTACTTAACAAGAACAGTATATTCCAATATGTGAAGCTCGTTTATGTACTATGTTTTCAGGCATATGTTTAACCCTCCACTTTTGTTTGACCACCAGCTAGAGGATTATTACATTCTTCTAGGCTAATTAGTGCTGGTGAATCTTATGTATATGTGTAATGTGGATTCACCTTGTTCTTGCATTTGTTTCAGGGAGGACCATGGACATCACGACCATGAATCCTATTATGGAGATCGTGATACAGACACTCTGGTTAAGGTACACAACTAAGCTAGTTCTGAAGTAGCTATTTAACTTTACAGATCACTAATACAAATCTTACAAGATAAAGGTGCATACATGTCCTAATGCAAATGTCTTCTAGGCAATGGAAGATTTGGTTGCTTCTGTTCCACGGGAGAACCAGAGGCTGGCTTTAGAGGATAAATCCAATGCAACTAAACTACCAGCACCAATGACTGGAGGTTGCAGAATTGAAGGATATGTGCGTGTAAAGAAGGTACTCTGTCCATTAAATTTATTTACTTGTAATTATTTTGTTCAATCATCTATGTTTACCTTTTAGATAAATGGGCTGTAGAAATGTAGTTATTTGTCATTCGGACTCTGGTGTGAGTGCTGGATATGGTATGTTTTTGAGATAGGTATGATTAGATTTTCCTAAGTTTTTTCATGTATTTGGAGTATCTTTGGAGATTATATTCCCATATCCATGTTGTCGGATACAGGTATGAAAATGAAGAATTGGAGCAACATACGTTATATGACCCCTTTGACTTGAAAGTTTGCCAATTCAGAGCTGTTATACTTCATATACCTTAACGTATAAAGTGGCTTAACTTTGCAGGTTCCCGGCAACCTTATCATCTCTGCTCGTTCAGGCGCTCATTCTTTTGATACTTCTAAAATGAACTTGTCTCATGTCATAAGCCGTCTTTCGTTTGGTAAAACGATTTCACCTCGGTTACTGATTAATGCAAAGCGATTAATACCTCATCTTGGTAGAAGCCATGACAGGTTGAATGGTCGGTCATTCATTAATCACCGGGATTTAGATGCAAATGTTACTGTAAGTTCTATTATACAATCGTTTCTGTTCAATTGCTCGTTTTACATCTTAAGTGCATTCTGTTGTCCACGGACATCTTATACACATCTTTTCAAACCAATTGGTGTTTTACCTCTGTACCCGAGTAAGATATGCATTGACCTTCGGTCGAGAATAAAGACTATTCTCTTCACGAAATCTAATACCTGATAATTGGTGCTGTGAGTAGAGTCTACATAATCTATACTAATTACTTCAATTGCATTTTCAGATAGAGCATTACCTTCAAATAGTCAAAACGGAGGTGGTTACAACAATATCTTCCCGGGAACATACTTTAATCGAGGAATACGAGTACACCGCACACAGCAGTCTAGCACATAGCATATACAAACCCGTTGTGAAGTTTCATTTCGAGTTATCTCCAATGCAGGTTATTCTCCAAACCACTTAGTTATTTTTTCACAAGTTTTTACCTTCCATTTCCATTTTCATTAGTCCAATGGATATCCGTTATTTTTGTCATTTTCATTTCGTACTCAGGTTTTGATAACGGAAAACCCTAAATCGTTTTCCCACTTCCTCACTAACGTCTGTGCTATAATAGGAGGTGTTTTCACGGTTAGTATCTTACTGTCCCGACCCGTCCCGAACCGCCTTATCTTTTTTTTTTCCTTACAAAACCCGAAATTGTTTAAACTGCAGGTAGCTGGGATTTTGGATTCAATATTCCACCATACAGTTAGGATGATGAAAAAGGTGGAATTAGGCAAAAACTTTTGATAGAGAAAAGAGGGGGAGCATGTTATTCTGTCAGAATTATAATTAATGAGGATTATTACTATACTATTAATGGAATGTAGGTGTACTTTTACATATAAAAACAAGGGCCAACAATATTTATTTCTAATTCTAGTTGGTGTACTAGGAAATAATTTCAAGTCCCTCCTAAAATGCAATTACTTTGAAATTAAACATCATTCTTTAAAATTAAATAAAAATATATAAAGTGTAAAAATTGAAACTTATAAATTATAAATTTTCAAAAACAAAATTTCAAAAACATCTAATCTTCTAAATTTATATTTAACTTTCTTATTTTTTTAAGAATTGAAAAAAAAAGAAATAGGAAGAATCAAAATCACCTATAACAATATTAATTATCATTTAAAAACTATTTTTTAAAAATAAATATTTTTTAATTAATCCGTGACACTGATTTAATTATAAATTTTAGGATAATAAAAGTATTTTATTTTTAGGGTGTGAAATAGGTTTTTGAATTTTAACTTTTTACTTTCATAGGTTATCAACTTCTAATTTATACATGAATCAATATTTAACCTAAATAATTTTCTTAAACCTTAAATAATAAATAAATTATTTTAAAATATGATATAGTGGTGAATTAAGTTATTGATATCATGGTAAAAATGGTTTTTGTTGATTGTAAAATTCAATCTTTTTCTATATTTACTGACATTCCACACAGTAAAAATGATATAAAAAAATCATTTATTTATTTAATCAAGTGTTTACAAACAAGCACACCAAATATTATCTTTTTTACAATCAATTATCAAGAAGAAGAAAAAAAATGCCAAATAAACACAAGCAGGAAGATCAAACAAATAAACATATAAAAAATCAAGAACATTAATAAAGGAAAATTTCCAAATTCATGAATGGAAATCTCCCTCTTAGAACCCTAAAACAAGGGTTGATGCCACAAGCATTGCTCCCATAGTAGAACCAGTGACACTCATCAACACCAAAGACGTTGCACCGTTTGTCGATGGCTCAGTCTCTTCACTCGGTGCCGGAGTCGGGTTAATCTCGAACGTCCCAACCGGCGGGGACTCACCGGAAGGTGCAGGAGAAGGCGGCTCGGTAGAACCGGATGGCGGAGTAGAAGGAGCGAGGGTCTTGTTCCGGTTGCTTCGATCAGCCAAGACAACCACCACTAACTTCTCATTCTTTCCACAGTTATCTTTGTTTCCACTTATGAAATAGTAAGGACCTGAACGATCCAATAAGAAAACAGTGTGGCCATCGGTGTATTTGGCAATGTGTGATTCTAATGTGCAGGTCTTGTAGGCCTCCTCGGTCACATGTAGCACTGAATCATCATTTGGTGCATAGCTGAACACTGTGACATGCCATCACACATACATCATGTACGAGTATAATCATGAACGGAATTAAGATTAAACGTCTGAAATGAAATATCCGAGTAATATATTCGAAAACATCAACTTACCAAGTGAATCTCCGATCTGAAATCTGTTCTTTTCAGCCCATTGATTGTAGTTTTCAGCATTTGAGCCATTGTGAAGGCCCCAATTCACTTGATATTCTCTTGCATAACCCTTCAGAATCATCATCTGCATGAAACAAAACAGCCCCAATGCTAAGAAACCTTTGCTTTGATGTCTGAAAATGGAGTTAGTCATTGGAAACCAAGGAAGAACAAACAATGACTCTTAATGTTTTTTTGAACAGAAGTAAATGAAAAGCTGAACTGGAACTTTGATTGCAACAATTGGTGCCAGGACAAGGGGTTTTGTAGGCAACTTGCATGGAAAAGTTTAGGACTAATTGCACTAGATGTCCTTGAACTATGAAATATTTTAAATTTGATCCTCAAATTTCAAAGAGTTTTAATCAGATCTTCAAAATACATATATCATATCAATTTGGTCTTTTCATTAGATATTGCTTGGATATCATGGAATATATTTCTCATGTGTCCTCAACACATACCACATGCTTTACTTCTTTTTGTCGATAATGGATAACACATACCACATGGTTTTTTTGTCCTTGAAGACCCCATTAAAACTTTCTGAAGTTTTGGACCACTTTAAAATACATGCTATAGTTTGAGGATGTCTAGTAAAATTAACCCAAAACTTTAAAAACAGTGGCATACAAGCTATATTGTTTCTTTTCCATATATTCTCTCTTCTTTTCTCTTTCCATTTCTTGGTTGATGGTGCAAAGTATAAACCTTCAACACCTTATAGTTTATTTGAATCTTTTTTAATATATTGAATTTATGCTTTGCTTGATTAAAAACAAGAACTTTCATGACTTTCCTTAGGGTTAAACCAATGAAAAATTCTGTATACATTAATGCACAACTTGCTATATTCACGTACAGAAAAAATTATACTATCGACCCACGTCGCACATTTAATTTTGATGGGCGAGTATCCCAGTAGAAATTCTATATATACATAACGTCTTAAACCTGAGACGTGTTCGAGCAGAACTAAACTACTTACCACTTGGATCAACCCCGTTAATTACTATTTAATTCCATATCCAAGTAATATTCTGCATGAAAATTGTATATAAACTCTGGGTTTGGATCAAGTTCCCCTCTTCCTCAAGTTATTCTCTTCTTTTCTTTTAAGGCATAGACTACAAAACCAAAAGGAAAAAGAATGCAACAGCTTAAATCTATTTAGATATAATGGTGTATATAACCTTGTTAGTTACACTCGTTAACTACGTTTTGAAAAATAATGGTGTGACACATCATATCATCTTCTTCATCTCCCTCTTTTCTTCTTGTCCTCTGTCTTTCCTGCATGAACCTAAGAACTTGTAAGCAGATGACGTTTTCTCCCCTGATTTTCTTCATTTCTCGCTTGTTTCTTCCCAGATGATGATGGAAAATCCAAGAGTAACGAACACGATGTTTTATTTCGATATATATTACAAGAGAATGATGTCATGGACTATGCTTTCCATATAGAGATTTTCAGGTAGTGCAGTTGGAGTTTAAATGTTAACCAAAATTACAGTTGGGAATTTAGGGGGATGATTAATGAATACAACAGGTGGTCATGCCAAACATTGCATTAATTCCAGAAATAAAAATGTTGAAGAAATCAGATCAGCATATAAGTACTATAAATGTAGTAAGCGAAGGGATTGCTTGCTAAAAATACAGCAGCAATGGCTACTATACAGGTGATTACATGTTAGAGTCACTCTCATTTCTCAATCTAATAATGCAGTATAGATACAGATGGCTGGGACCAAATATAAAAGAATGGTTTCTGTATATGAGATCAACCGTAGCTCAATCGAGAATCCGAAGTCCGGATGTTGAGTTGACGTCGGGGAGTTCCTATCTCACAAGCATTGACCCTAGCTGCAAAACGCAATGAGCATAGGGATTCGCTTGCTGAAGAGTGTTCAGGAGAGAGATTTACAAACATCAATGTCTTTGAATCCCCACCTAGACAAGGCTGGTTAAACATCGAATAAAAGAAAATTAGATACTTGAGACTGGTAAACCGGGATAAGGTAAGGGTGATGATGCTCGGAGTCACAGTTCGGATTTACCTGAAGAAGATAAGTGAGTTTTGAGTTCCTAAATGGTACATGATCCTCCTTTTTTGCCAATGCAAATATAACATCGGCTAAAGATGATAGACTTTTGTTAATGGCCTGAATAAAAATCAAATAATAGAAAAACTCAAAAAACGGATACGAGAAACATGTACTGAAATGAGTAATAAGTATGGTTAAAAATACTTGAGTCTCTTTTAACCGGTCTCCTGTCGAGCCACTTTTTGAAAGACGCTCACTTCCAGCAAGATCAACTAGATTCAAGACACCTTGTACTTGCTGTTCAGTGCTCTGTTGATTATCAGCAATATGATGCAAATATGGTCAAATCAAGTATACAACACTGCAATAGTTGGTGGAAGAAAAGATTGAGACTGGTATAGCAGAAAATCAACTTGTACCTCGTTAACACCGGTTATTCGCATTGTGAAAACAAAATGACTTCTCGATGATTGTTCATTCACTTGAGTTTTCCCCACTGATCTGAATGAGACAAACATGAATTTCATTAGTTCATGATTCTCTCTGGAATTTTCAACAAAACTGATGTTGGATGATGACGATAGTATGCATACACTAAAGGGTTTACCTGCTACGAGCAGCTTGATCTAAAAGAAATGAGACCTCTCTACTACTTTGAACATCCACAATAGTAAGATCCGAGACTTGTGTGTTTCCGTTTGCATCATGTTTAATCATATATTGCTTTCCAGCAACACCGTTTTCGGTTCGTGACGAATCTCGCTTTGTTGATATCAAATCACGGACTGTTTCATTATATATTTCTAACATTGAAACCTATGAACATTTATCAAAGAAAGAGTTCACTAAATACCTAAAACTGATATAAATATATCATAACATAGAAAGCAAACTAATGAGGAAAAAGAAAGTACTGCATACCTGCATTTCGTATCTCCAGCCTTGCCGTTGAAGAGCTTGCGTAGTTTGAAATATTTGTTCTAGTGAACGGGGTACTAATCCTTTCTCATCCTGCTGTCCAGGTTTGCCCATCATAGTGTAGGTTTTACCTGAGCCAGTTTGCCCATAAGCAAAAATGCAAACCTGTAGAAGCATAAACCATTGCATGATGAAGTACTAATTGAAGAAAATCCTTGCAACATTCTCATCATATGTATATATATGTATGTATGTAACCTTATAACCATCAAGAGCACTTTGGACAAGTTGTGAGATTTCGATGAAAACTTCCTCTTGTGATGCATCAGGAGTAAATACTTTATCAAAAATGAAAGACTGCTTCTGCCCTGATAATAGAAGAATATCAAATGAGCACTTAAACTTCGGAAACAATATATTCATATGTAATGAAATCATAAAGAATTTTTATGTTTTAAATATATTTTTTCACTACCATTTTGTGTCATGTCAATGCTGCGTCCAAGGCATTCCGCTAGTGTTGGATACGAGAAAACCTTCCCATGGTTACTCAAACTATCATCAGGCAAATGAGGCCGCACTCTACAAAACACACGGATATTCCCCTTCAATTCCTGCAATAGAAAAAGCCACCCATTGGGATAACATATTTGCAGTAATGTTAACATAAGATATGCTTTAGAACATTACCAATATAGTATTATGCAACTTCTTCCGCAGTTTCTCCCCTTCTACAAGCTTAAATTCTGCATCTTCTAAACATTTATGTAACTCATTTATGAGTTTCTTTTGCCCTTCAAACTCTTTTTTTGTCTCGAGTGCAGACATATCTGACATCTAACTCGAGAAAGAAACATGATTATAATCCGAAGTAAATTAACAGTAACGAGTAAATAGTTTTTCTCGAGAGAAGTATAAGAAATAACCTGTAATTTCCTCTCCGCAACCGCTAATTGATCATGCAAAATTTGTATTTGGTTACCTTGAGACAAGCATTTCTCCTGCAAAAGATTTGAAACATACCAGAATACATTCAATTTTTTGTACCAAATGGAAAAGCAAAAGAAATCAAAAGCAAAAACAAACCTCTAATTCACTTGAGTTGGTTGCCAACTCTTTGTATTTCGATACTTCATCAGCTAGAATTTGCGCTTGTCGTTGATGTTGGTCCCTGTCATCTTTAATCTGGTGTAGCTCCATTCTAAGACATGCCACTTCATTCTGCAAAGCATCTTTTTGCTTCATAGCCCCTTCTTGGGAAGCCTAACCAAAATTTATTAAAAAACTTCTTTAAGAGATTACGTAATATATAAATATTAAAATAATAAAGAAATCTCGTTTACAATATGAAGCCATATTTCTACTAAGTTTATAGTAAGTGTCTGGAAAATCACAACAGCAAACCTTACATATATAAAAATAAAACTCCGACAAGACGACAACTAATGATCAAGAATTGTGCTTAACATGCCATTGAAAGCCTAGATTGCTAGAAATGATAAAAATATGCAATAAGAAATGGCTTTTTGAATCATGGAAACGTACTATAGATGAAGTGAGTTGATCTTGCAATGATTTATGTTGACCCCTTAAGGAATGCAGATCTTCCACTATGTCCAATCTCTCTTTCTCCCTGTGCTTAATGGTTTCATGAGCTGCACTGAGATCCGTCTGGAGTTTACTGTTATATAACTGTAAACTCGAGTTGTATTCTTGTAGTCGCGTGTACATATCATTTATTGATTCTATCTGCAGAGTTCAAAAATCGCATAAGAATAAGTCAACGGAAGTAAACTTATAATGTCAATACAATAATAGGAAAATCCGAGGTGTAAAGGACTCTGAATAAGATCAAAATTCTGTTATATTTACCCTTTGATTGGCACCATCAAGCTCAGCTTGAGCTTTATCAAGCTCTTCCAACAGAGAAGCCTTTGATCTTTCAATACTAATCCGAACTTCTTTTTCTTTCGAAAGAGAATCCATTGCAGCCTGATTGTTACATTAAAAATAACTAATCATGTCTCGAACACAGAAGCAATGATGAAAAGTCTACAAATGAAACAGGCACTTTTTACCTTCTTCTCGGATTCTTCTTTCACAAGGTTCTCTTGCAAGGAATCCAAGCTTTTTCTAAGCTCCAATATTTCCAAATTCAGTTCTTCATCCTTGTTTTTAAGAGCCGACTCTAAAGAAAATAGAGTAATTTACATCAAATGAAAATAATTGATACTATTTAACACAAATCAAAGTGAATAAAAGATTCAATACCCATTTCAGAGCATCTCCTTTCAGTCAATTCCAAAGCACACCTTAATTTCTCTTGTTCAAATGCATACTCTCCTTCAAGTTCTTGGAACCATCTAATGCAAAGCCTAAGCCTCTTTATATACTCCATCATATTCTCACATCTCTCCTGAAAAACCAAAACAAGCAAAATAATCAAAACTATTTCGAGCTGAACATCGACAAATGCAACACAAAGACACTCACCTTATAGTTAAATTTGTTCTTGGATTTCATCTTTTCACTCACTAATGCCTCCACATCTTCTCTAGTGAACTCAACAGCACCACATTCAGAACCGGCATTACTCGTCGGCATGCTAATGGGGCTTAGATCTTGGGAGCCATTTACAAGTGAAAAAGCTAGCCGAAGCCTACCATTACTTGCACTGCCAACCATTTTATCAAATCCAAGCTTCTGTCCCTTTTCTCCACTCACTTCATCAGCAATGTATTTCTTCTGCAAATCCAATAAAAATTTCACTCAAAAATATGAAGAAAAAAAAAGCTTCCACTTTTTTTACTGTCAAAAGAATATTAAAAAGAGCAAATTTTATCCATTCATGAAAGTAGCATATAGATCAAGGAAGTAATTGAGCTACAAAATTGAAACTTCACCCCAAAAATTGGGACAAAAAAGAAAATCTGAACCTGAACCTGAACCCTAAAATGACAACTAAAAGGTACTTACTACCCAACAAAGATACCCATTAACAAGAAGATTATGAAGATTGAACCTTCACCAAGAAAATAGCAAAAGGAAGCCTTCCACCATAACCAAACACTTGAAAAATGAAATAAAAACTTTTAAAAAGAACCCAAAATAGGCTAGACCAATTTTTAACTCCAAAATGAAAAACAAAAGATACCCATTAACAGAAACAGTATGAAGACAATGAATCTTTACCGAAGAAAGTGAAAGAATAACAGCTTTGTAGAAAACTTACTTTTGAAGGACTTGGGGTTGTAGTAGAAGTAGTTGAGGGGCTGGTGCTGTGTAAGAATGGGGGTTTGTTTTGATTCATTGAACCCATTTTGGAAGAAAGAGAAAGTAAAAAAGAAGCTTGTGGGATGTTGGAGGTAGTAAATCGTGGGATCTAACCGTGAATTGCATTCAAAGCTACCAATATCATGGCCGCTGCTTTTACTACCAGGAAGATGATGATGATGATGAATATGAATCCAACAAAGGGCAGTCACTTTTTTTTATCAAACAAAGGACACTCACATGAATTCCCACAAAAAAAATCTTTAATTTAATCTCTGGGAAAATGTAATTAACAAAAGATTTGTAGGAAAGTTTATAAAATTTGGATTTTTATACTCTGTTTTTATTGGATGAAATGATTAAATAAGAGTAAAGTTTTGGACTTTTAGTACCGTTGAGAGATCTGGCGGAATTTTTATAGCTTTTTGAAGCATGAAGGAATCTCGTTTATCTTGGCCACTTGGAATTACGATATTGCCCTTTTCTAACATAGATGATCTATGATAGATCTAAGGATAAACTAATACGGAGAGATTACTTAATTATGGGTAAAGTTAGATTTGGATCACTTAATTAATAAATATTATATTTTAGTTATTTAATTGTAGGTAATATTATATTTAGTTTACCTTTCGTATTAAAAAAATAATAATTTATTATTTTTTTTCAAATCACTTATATACAATCGTTAACATTAGAGTATTTTATTTAAAATCATTAATTAATCTAATACGCAATTTGATATATATATTTTTTAAATTATGAAATAAGATCCAAAATATAATATTACATATAATTGAATAAGTGCAACCTTTACTAATTGAGTGACCTAATTATAATCTTATCTATAATTAAGTGATCTAAATATAATTTTTAAGAATTAATAATCCAATATAACTTTATTCATAATTGAGTGATCTCTATTATAATTTACCCAAATCTAATAAATTTGGATACGAATTTACCCCGAATTGAAAGTGAATAAAAATATGAAGATTAAACCTACATCCCTAACTGAATGTAGCCCTGTTTTATTAATTTATCATAAATACTACGATAATTGAACATCTAATTATGTTTATATATAAAGTATTAAGTATGTCATTTTATTAAAATAATATTATTATTATTATTAACGAATTGATTCAAGTAGTAATCAATTTAATATCGTTTAAGTAAATTTCAAAATTGACACCTTATGTACATAAAAAATTTTCGTCGAAAGATTCACTCACCAAAATGATCACAATCTAGTTTAGTGAGAAAGCAATAAGAAATCTACATACATCATTGTCAATCCAGAATGAGGAAAAATTATTAGGTGAACCCTATTCACCACATCATCTATGTTCTAAGCAATCAGGACTGTTGATCTTAATTTTTTTCCAAGTGAATCATCACCTCTTTCCTACATGTACTTAGTGGGTGGGTAATTATTAGGTGGTTATTTAAAGATCAACGGTCCCGATTGCTTGGACTATGAATGACGTGGTAAACATGATTCACCTAATAATCTCTTGAGAATGATGGATGGTAAAGTTTCTTCCCTCTCATAAAAAGTATAGGTGAACAAAACTCGAATTAACTAAAGATCGATTTTTTATTTTATTTTGAGTTATTCGTTTCGGGATGACAGTTTCTTCTCTCTTATAAGGAATAGGGTGGATAAAACTCAAATTAAATAAAAAAAATTCATTTTTTTAAATTTTAAGTTATTCGAGGAACTATAAGACTTAACTGCAAAGCAGTTTCTGATGTCAACACTTTCATATCAAAATTATGAACTGACAATTTATTAGCAATCATAACTGTTGAGAAAGTAAAAAATGAAGGCATCCTTATATCTACGTCTAACTATAAATGCATATGGTTGAGGGAAATCAACAAGAACTGCAGAAACAATACCAAAGGAAGGTCAACTGTGCTTTGGCGATGTCAGCTCTGTAGAAATCTAGCATGGAAGAGCAACGCCATTCGTTTTGTCCCGTTTCCATTGGTACGTTGGATGTTTTCGGTTAGAAAAATAGCAACAGCAAAGCTTCAGTGCCCTCCCCTTCTTGATCAATTGCCAACATAACACTGAAACTGAACTTTGAGATCTCACAAGCAAACATAACCTATGGTCTGTCTCGGATTTAGATGGTAAAGTACTTGAATTTGCTTGAGAAGGGTACAAAGAGCATATACCTTCCTCAATCGAACACTATTAGTCCTCATCGCTCGAACTAGAAGTATCCACCCTTAGCTCTGTAATTGCTGGGAAAAGCTTCTGGCGTAGATCGGTACGTGCCTCGGAGGAAGATGATGCATGTGACCCTTCCTTCTTATGTGATTTTGCTGGCTTGTCTTTAACCTCTTTGCACACCTTATCCAAAATTATCAAGAAATCTCGTATGACGGAAAACAGGCGTAATCCTTCATCCTTCTTATTGTCACCATGGAAATAACTGCCAGTGTTCTTCACTAACTCCATTATTCTCTTCTCTTCCTCAAGCAAAGATGTGACATCAACCTCGGCCTTCTCCACAAAACTCTTTAATGTTCTGTGAAAATCACTGTCTTCCTCCAAACCTTTCATCTCTGAATTCAAGAAATCACGTGTTTTTAGGAGCGAATGCGCAAGTTTGACAACAGTTCCTGTTAAGTTTTCTGCATCAACAACTGCAGCTTTCTTGACACTTTCGAGTTCAGTACTCAGACGTGAAACTGCCTGAAACCCAAGGCTGTGGTAGCGCTCTTCCATACCAGGGGAAACATCCTCAAGAAGATCATCGGATTTCACGCTGGTAAAACTTTGGCCCTCTCTTTCAGCACGGACAGCTTTCAAACCTTCAGTACGTATTATTTCTAAGACAACGAAGTGCAGTAGTGTGGTCTTGCCATCTACTCCTTTAACATCTGATAACTTCAAAAGCGTGTCGAGTTTGAATGCTTGTGCGTCACCACGGTATGTTCCGTCGTTCATGCGATTTCCAGTTTTAAGAACAGCTTCTAAGAGCTTGAGGAATAGACGGCTACCTCTTAGATCCTTGCAAGCAACCTGCCAAAAACATCACCAATTCACATCTTGTAAACGCTCCAAAAATGCATTTCCAATGCATGTCATAAATTGTATGAATCATGCAAGTCATGCAATTTAAATCTAATGAACAACCTCTAATGTTTCGAAGGACTCTTTAGTGGCAGCAACCTCCTCATTAAGAGAACACATAAAACACAGTGCTTCCATTCGTTTAAAAGCAAACGGGATGTCAAGCACTTGTTTTAGGTATTGCTCGGCCGGACCGAGTTGAGAAATTTCACCACTGTATGCTTTAAGTTTTTGTTCTTCGTCTGATGTTGGTGCCATCTTCAATAACGTCTGTAGGAGTTCAATAGGGAGGTGGTTTCCTGATATTGAAAGAAGGGATTAGAAAATCAATATAGGAAACTAAACACATCAGTACTATTCTCTTTTCTATACCTAAAAAGAAATTCAATGATGAGTAACACGTAGAGAGTCCATCAAACACATGCTGGAACATGGAATTAAGTTTCTCGAAGCTCTTCCAGTTACAAATGGTTCTGTTTCAATATATTTAAGAAAATATCTTCATATCAGAAACTAGAGTTGTGTATATTTATATTATGAATAGTCCATCAATCATTATAAGTTCAGGGAATGGGTTCAAGGGAAACCAATATTGTTATTTGTCTGTTCATAATCTCAAGTTTTACACGAGTTTCAGAACCAGGGTCACAATTTTTATAGGGTGTAAACAAGATTATAATTTCTGGTTGCTTCCAAATTTGCTCTGAAGCACATTTTGTATAGGATAAATAAGATGGAGGAAATCACCTTCCCGAAGTGCGTCACATACATCCACAGTGGTCACATTCAACGCCCGCAAAAGTATTGCTAGATTTTGTGCTTTCTTAGGCTCAATTAGTTGAAAAAACTGAGGCGCATGCTCCTGCGCAGACGACTCTTTCTTATCCTTATTCGTTTTCTTGTCTGCAGCCGAATACCCGAAAAGAGTTTGAATCAGATCCTCATTGAACCTGAAAAGGCAGCATCGAGTATCCCATACTGATGTGTCAGGATTAGAAATTAAAAAAGGAAAAAAATAGTAAAGGATCAGATACATACTGGAACGATCCAGCTTTTATCTGATTCCACACCATTGCATGGTCAGGTTTGGCTGCAACTTTATCCCAGAAAAATGGCTTCAGTTTGGCTTTAGAAGCATTGGCATCATTTCCTGCTGCACCAGATCCTTCGCCAGATGTAGCATTTGGTGTACGTTGCTGTCCAAATGGTGCTTTAGGTGCCTTGGAACCTGACGGTAATGGTGGAGGTGGCCCAGGAGCACCAGGAGGAGCTGGTGGACTAGGACCAGCTCCGGGAGGTTTAGGTGGCGGCGGTGGTCCAGGACATGCAGGAGGCGGTGGAGGAGGATTAGGCATAACTGGACTAGGAGGTTCTGGATGAAGAGAATCCGGTTTGCCTTGAAGAGCATTCTGCGGAGGTACACCAGGCATGGAAGTACTTGCCCCTCCCGAAGGTTGGGTCAAATTAGTATTGCCTGATGTATCAGAAGATTCAGATGAGGCTTTGGCAACAGCGGCACTGGCACCAGCAACAGCTCCAAATGATGACTTCCCATCCGAGGAGATTTCTAGAACAATACCACCATTACCTAATGATTGGTGATCAAGCTTTGTTCCTACATTAAATATAAAAGTGCATGCATGAGAAGAACCTACAAAAAGAAATTTTGGTAGAGTTTATCAAAAAGCTTCATAGAGTGTGGGAAAGTATATACCATTAGAGGTTGGCTTCGGGTTAATTTCCTTACGAAAGCACACAAACAAGAACAACCATGCAACAAAAGCTGTTACCAGCGCAGTCACAACACAAGCAATAACAAGTGTTGTCGTATTAATTCCAAGTTCATGTTCTAAATCTCCATGGATGGGATCATGTACTGGAGGTGGTTGGTTAGAAGGTTTAAGTGGTTGAGAGGGTGAAGGTGCCGGACTTTTAGACGGAGACGATGATGGAGATGGACTTGGAGTGGGAGTGGGAGTGGGAGTGGGACTAAAGTCAGGAGCTTCAAAATCAGGAGCTTCGGAATCAGGAGAAGAGGCTGGAGCCGAATCTGAAGATGGCGATGGGCTCAAGTCTGACTCAGGGGATTCTGTAGTGTTCCTTGAGGCTAAAATTCTTCTAGGAACATCATGCTTGCGATATAATGAACTGATATATCTGGTGTACCAAGGATTAAAGCCACCATCTTTTATGGATGCTTGGAATATAAGATGATTTTTTCTCATGCAATCAGAAAGAGCTTGCTTTAACAAGGGATGGTGAACCAAGTTCTGAATGTTCTCTGTTGCCAATGAATAACCAACCGTATGGATAACATTGGAGAGTATTTCCCCCAGACGGCGTAACTTGGGTTCTAAAGCTCGTGATAAATCATTCAAATCTTGTCTGCATTCCAGCCATAACAAACCCACCTGCACATAAACAAATTCATCATTTTATACAATGTGTTCTCAAAAGGGAAGAAAACTCGGTTCCCGCTTTCTAATCCAAAAGCAACATTGAAACATCTGAAGGATTGTCACTACCAAACATACATTCTCATAAGTCTATATTGTCAATATTCGATGCCATTGTCATCGGCAGAAATGGAATAATAAGGTTTAAAAACACTATGAAACATCAATGTTCAAGACAAGTCCAAATGCAGCTTAATGTCAGCTTAACACTTCCCAAGTAATCATTAAACATCACTAGACATTAGTCCATTACATAGCTGAAATTCTTATGATTCCAACATCTTCATTAAGCAAAATGCTAACCAGTTCTGTCCCCAACATATAAAAGGAGAAAAACAATATTGCTCAAGCAAAACAATGGCAGGCAACGAATATCAAAGTAAACAAAGAACAAATCACATAAGCAAATGAATTGAACTTGGAAGAGCAAACGAAGTAGAGCAATTTCCTTTACCATATTTTCGTTGATCTCCCCATTTGATGGATCAGCTAATACATTAATAAATGATTCTCCTTCATCACCTTTATACTCTAAGATGATTGCCAGTGAAATACAGATCAAAATCACCAAAAATATTACACAAGGAATGGTTTTGGGACACATTTTCCCCTGTACCACCGGCATTATCTCAATCAGAAAATGGATTCATTTTCATTTCATCAATATCCCAAAGCCAAATCCAAAATAACTCAACCAGACCCAACCCGAAACCAACACGAATCATTTTCCCTCAAAAGGAAACTCTTGAAACCTGCTAAAAACAAGCAAGATGTTCTTAGAAAGTTAATGGAATATAAAAACTTAGAATCACAATTTAAGAAAACAAACAAAACCCAAAAATTGGGATTGAAAAAAAATCAAAAAGCCTAAATACCAACAAATTTCAAAATTTAGAAAGAAAAGAAATGAGCATAGAATGTACAGAAAAGGAAAGAGATGGACATGGAAACAGCTTTTGCTTTTATTAAAAAAGGTTCTTACATTGAGCTGACAAAATGTTTCAAAGTTTCCTTCTTGCTGGGATTTGTATTCTGATAACAAACATTTAGCTTTTTTCTCTTGAAACTAGACAACAAACCTTTAGTTGAATCATTATTTATAGCACTACTTAAATTTAGAAATCAACTGTTAGTTTGATATTTTACATAATTAAATCTGGTATTTTGGAATAAACAGTGGAGCAATTAAATAAAATCTTCATAACTATTTCTAGATGTTTTGAATGGATAAGTTTAGTTAGAATTCTTTTAGTTTTGAAAAAAAAAATATCATCTTTTTGAAATTTGAAACCAACGAGAGAATGAAGCTTTTCTAACCAAAAATGTTATATACATTATTATTCAACAACCTACTTATTTTGAAAATACGAGAAAAATAAGGATAAAAATCGAGAACTTTAACCATTTGTTCTAAATATTATTGACAAATACTCCCTATGTTTTTTAGTATGGTATGGCCACCTTACAGTTCTTACATGAAGTCAAGTAAGACAACAAGGATTTAAATTTCATTTATACCCAAAACCTCAAACCAAAGATATATATATATATATAATTCTGATATGAGGGTACACAGCTTAAACCAAATCCATCAGCTTGTCCAAATTGTCAAATGAAAGTTTAAATAAAATGATATTTAAAAAAGTTGCAAAACACTATCAAAACAAGAAATTAAAGGCCAGTTTAACATTACTTTTGAAAAGTGCAGTGAAAAAATGTGATGAAAAAGTATAGTAGAAAAGCTTTTTAAGAAAGTAAATGACTATTTTAGACATGACTTTATAAATTAAAAAATATATATTTAAATAATAATTAAATTATTTCATATTATAATATTAATTTAAATTATGATAAAAAATAAAAATATTAATAAATAAATACATAAATTATTTTTGAAAAATGCTTTTTAGAAGTATTTTTAAAAAAATATATAATTTTTATATGAATATATATTTTTTAAATTAAAAAAATAATTTATGTTAAATATAATTATATATTTGTAGAAATTAAATTATAATAAAACATAATAAATGAAAGTTAAAATTATAATCTGACTTTTAAAAATATTTTTTTAACTACAAAAACTAAAAATTTTAACTTTTGTGTTTGGGTTGAAAATCACTTTTTAAACACAATTTTTTTCTTCAAAAAATTAATTGTTTAGCATTTAACTGTTTAGCATTGATTCTGCGTTTTAAAACAGCTTTTCCAAAAATTAGTTTGAAAAACATTGCTAAATAAAGCCTAAATCAACTGGCATTAGATGATTGCATTCGTCTCACTAATGAACAAGAAAAGTGGAGTAATGGATCACAACTCTATTAAGTAGGAGAAAATGATGGATTCATTATATCCACATGAAGCTAAAACCCCTAAAGCTACCTATTAGCTAATACACTATCAATGAATTACAATTACAAATAAGACATTAGAAGCTTGTTTTTTCTTAGACTCAACTTTTGAAAGGAAAAACTATGTGAAACAAAAATTGAAGCTAATACCCAAGTTGGTTTCAAACTAAGAATCAGATTAACATAGAGAGAGAATGATGGGTTTCTCTTGGGTTTTAAAGACACAGAACTGATAAAATCTTAATCTTCATCACCTCCAGATGCCTTGGAGGAAGTTCCAGCTTTCTTAGGGAGGAGAAGATTGTGGATATTGGGCATTACACCTCCATTGGCAATGGTGACATCTCCTAATAGCTTGCTAAGCTCTTCATCGTTCCTTACGGCAAGTTGAATATGGCGTGGAACAATTCGGGTTTTCTTGTTGTCTCTAGCTGCATTTCCAGCGAGCTCAAGAACCTGAAATTGAACATTCAAATTCAACTAAGATTACCCAACATAGATACGTAGAAACCCTGATTTCTTCTTATTTGAACATTCAAATGGAATTAAACCTAGTTTTCCATCCCAAGAAAACAGAAAGATTTAAAAATTTACACAGATTTGAACATTGTTCCTAATTTAGAGCATAGATTCAGATTAATTGTTGAAAGCTTCTAGTAATTGGAAACTGAATCCAGAAACAAATTTTCACAAAACAAAAGGAAAAGATTTTCGAAATCCAAGATTAGGTTATCAAATCAAATAAACACGATAAAATGCATCGGTTGCCCCTAAGAATTTTAAACAAAGATAAAGTTATCGTAATACCTCCGCAGCAAGATATTCAAGAACGGCGGCGAGGTAAACCGGAGCTCCTGCGCCAACTCGTTCTGCATATTTCCCAGCCTTGAGAAACCGAGCTATACGCCCCACCGGAAATTGAAGCCCGGCCTTGCTACTCCTCGATGTCGCCTTCTTCGACTCTCCTGATCCAAGAGTTTTACCCCGACCCGCCATTAGAGACCGGCAACGTGAATAAATAAAAGAGGAGCTACGAAACTAGGAGCGTGGCGGTTGTTGATAGATACAGAGACTGTCCGAGGGAAATATATGAAATCCGATTGTTTCCGATATATATACTAGAAACCGTGAAAGAAGTAGCGAATAGGAATAGAGGACGTGGATCGAGAAGGAAAAGCGTTGGATGATGATGAGATGAACGGTTGGATTTAAACCTTACATCGCTTCAGCTTTTCGTTTCTTCGTTAGTTAAATTTTTAGGAGGGAAAATATTTATATAAAAAAGGAAACTTGTTTTCCTACTTTGTCAAATTATGGTTTTAGTCACTCTATTATATTAAAATTATAAATTTGTTCCTACACCTTTTTTTCTAAAATTATCTAGTCCTTTAATCAATCAAACAAGTTAATATAATACAAAGTATACATCAACGGAACTTTAAGGGTGTCTTTTTATTTCGAGTAAAATTCTTAACATGAATAATTAAACAATATTAATCATGTGAACTAACTATTAATATTATAAAAATGGTCGAATTCATATTAAACTAAAATGGAAAAACTAAATCTCATTTTTTAACATATTAAAAGATTCAAATTTAAATACATATGATATCGGTTTTAATACTAATCGTCGACAGTTATTATTATGGCCCCCAGTATAGTCATCCAAGCCTCCCCAATCACCATTTTTGTTTCCTCTGATGGAAGAATTAGGGCTTTAAATGAGACGAGACAGATCGCGAGTTATTCGAGCTCGACTCGATTGGACTCGGCTCGAGTTCTTGCCGAGCCGAGTTATATGATACTCGACTCGAAAAGCTCACAAACTACTCGAAAATATAAATATATTTTAAAACCCTAAAATCTAAACTCTAAACATAAGCCTTACACTCTAAATTAACATACTAAAACCTAAAATTAACAAGCTCGAGTTTACACAACTTGTGTATCAAAGTTTTTTCTCCGTTAGGCTTTAAATGAGACGTAAGAGATAAGAGTTACTCAAGTCTAACATGATCAAAGATCGATTAATAGTTAGCTCGATTAGGCTCGAAAAAAGCTCGAACTCGACTCGAATTCTAAACGAGTCGAGCCGAGCTCAGATTTTTTAGGCTCGTTTAAAATTACTCAAGCTCAAACTCGACTCAAAATCTTAACGAGTCGAGCCGAGCTTAGCACTACTCGAACTCGACTCGGCTCACTTACACCCCTAGGAAGAACATGCTTAAGCCCAGATGTGGTCGGATTTGGGGTGGGTAGCTTTGGGCCCGTTTCTTGGCCCAATAGCTTCTTGGTTCTAGGCTTCGTGAAAACAACTTTAATTTATATAATTTTATATTTATCTAATTTTGCTGGTATAAATAGGGATGTTTATATTTTTAATGTAAATATTAGGATTTAAATTTATATAATATAAAAAATATATAAATATTTTTAATTACTCGATTAAATAAAAAAGTATATTTATTTATTTATTAATTGATTGGAATTTACCTTATATAAATGTTTATATATCTATATTTTTAATATTTTAGTACGATTACATAATAATATACGTTTTTAATTTATTTTATATTTTTAATTATTCTTTTCGTATTGTATAGTCATATTTAGGGGTTAAAAGATTTTGAGAGATTTATATATTTTATTAAATGTGATCCTTAAAAATAATTATTCATAATATCCAATAGTTTTAAAAACGTGATCCTTAGAAGTAATTATCCCTTGTAGGACCCTATGCGATCGTTTTTATTGTGTTTGTCCAGAACTTCACTAGTTTTATAGAAGCAATGATAATAAGAATAATCAATAAGATTTTAAAACCAATTATCACGTTTAAAAAACAATTATAGTATTTTAATAATTATAATTCATCTTTCTTAAGAGTATTTTTAAAAAATATTATAATAAATTTCGAGATTAATGTAGTTTATCAGAATTTTAAATATTTTTAAAAAATTTTACATAATCGCTTTTATGTACGCAAGAAAATTTCTATTATGAGATTTATCTATCAAAACTAACTGTGTGATGTAAGTCGATCCGAATTAATCAGAACGGAACTTTAAAAACTGAACGAATAATAAAAAAATTATGTTTAATCATAAAAAATAATAGTTAGGATTTTATACTTTTGAAAAGAAAATTTTATAGTCGCAACTTCTTTTCTTTACATGTTAATTTCTAAATATATATGGAATATTTAATTTTACTTAATGTGCCAAATTAATGAGATTGAGGATCTTAATATTTGACTAAGATACTCTAGTTTTCGAATACATTTATTATCATGGAATATAAGATTAATATTTGATGTACTTGTGGTGTATGCTTTTATGCATCGTCGGTCAATTAAATATTGATATATTATCATAAAAATTTAATATTGGATTTTTTAATATCAATGATATTAGTAGAATTAGATTTGATGAATTTGATCCAAGATTTAAGAATTGAATTGATTTATTCGAATTGAGATTCGAAATTGATCTGAAGGTGATGACCCTAATTTGACTAAAACCCCTAAACAAACTGAATCGAATCAAAATCGATCTAAATTTTAGTTGAACCAAAAAAGGATCTGAACTGATTTTCAACTGAACTGAATGGACCCAAATTGATTTTCAATTGAACTAAATGGACTCGAACCGAAAATAACTTAAATTTAAGGCAACCCGAAATAATATATATATTAAAATAAACAAACAAAAGATCTCAATTGTCGCATACTTTATCAAAAAGTCAAATATACATATTATACAGAATGATATATAGTGTGTAAAAACCTAACTCGATCTGAAAATTTGACTGAAACCGATCGATCTCTTGCTAACTTGATGTTAAACCGGCCTAAAATCAATTGATCCGAAAATAACTGAACCGGTATTAATCAAACTGAAAATCAATCAAATCAAAAAACAGTGGACTCAACCCAATACTTGAATCAAAATCACCATATACCCGAATTGAAACAAAAAAAAAATTAAATCAAACTTAAACTGATTCGAACTAAATTTATACTAATTCTAATTAGAATTAAAATAATTCAAACCGAATCTGAATCAAATAATTCATTTCCAATCTCTAGCTAAAACAATGCATGGACAATAAAACATTAAATAAAATAATATTGTCTGTTGGCAAGTTCAATTATAAATAGACGCCTTTGGTGAAATTTGCTTAATTTAACTTTGATTATTTTCTTGTCTTAATTCTAACATATTGAAGAAATTTTCTACCGACGGGTTTAAAATATATTAAATTCATCGTGCAAACACCATTATTCAAAGAGTCATCGGCCGTCTTGTTTGAAGGACTTTAGGGAAATAATGGAGAAATATAAAAAAAAATGGATTTTAGGACATTATGAGAATTATTAAAATTAGATGTACGATGCAGATCAGTTTAGATTAATTAAGGTAAAATCTTAATAATAAAAAAACTAATAAAAAATAAAATAAAATTATATTGAATCTAAATCTGAAAAGTAAATACTCAAGTTAAGTATAATATTAAGACGAAAATCATAATTTATGGGTTGTGTTCTCGATTCTCAAGACTTTGTCCTATTAATCTGGATCAATTCACGTCGTATATATGATTTTTATATACATAAGATTTTAAATTCTAGACCTACTTAAATATTATCAAGCTACTTACTATTTGAATTAATCTCGTTGATAATAAAAAAAATTATGATTTTACGGTACAATATTTTTTTTTTACTTAAAAAAAAAGACATGATTTTTTTAAAAAAAAAACAATCTTATATGCTATAGTGACGAGTAAAATATCTGGAGAAATTCTCCTAGACTTAAAAGAGTGTCGAAAAGTCCTTTGAATCGTCGTAAATTATTAATTAGTCAAATTTAGTGACGAATTCTCAGTATATAGCAGCGAATTTCCATACAAATTCATTGGAAAAGTAAAAAAAAAAAACGATTTTTTTAAATAACCATTCAAACAAGGTTACTTAGGGAAATAAAGTACAAATAAAAAATTGTATTTTAGATAATTTTAATATTTATTTAAGAAAATGGATCGGAAGAATATTATTATGCAAAATCGTCCTCATGCGATGGTTTTATATAATTTATTTATAAATAATTTATTTATAAATTTATCCTTTAATCTCGAATTTTAATTTTATCATAAATGATTTTAACCATAATCATCGGAATATAAATATTTTTTTATTAATTAATTTATATATTCTCTTACGTGGTCAAATCCCATGCGAATAAAACAAATGGATCGTTCAAATTGGCCGACGATTGGTATTTATTTTTAATCCTAATATATTTGATTATTTTATTTAAACTTGATTAGTATTTATTTTCAATATTTTGTGTACGATACACTATCTCTTTGTTAACTTAGACATGGAATCCTAAATTTGACATCCATTTCAATATGGTCACTAAACATGACTTCAACACACACGAACCTCATTTTCTTGGCAGTCCTCTCTTTGTTTGACAAGGAGAAACTGAGAATTATTCTTCAGGGTCAAAATGTAAATTATCAAAATTTAGAGGATTAAAATATAATTCCATTCCTTATAACTTAAGAGAGATCAAAATGTAATTTTTATAATTTTGAAGGGACTAAATTCAAATTTTAGCATTTTAGATGTGTGCTCCTGCCAGCCCCTAATTAAAATTAAAGTTTAGATAACTCAAATATTTTTTTTAAAAAAAGATTATTTAATAAATATGCTACCGAAAGGTGACATCATGTTAGTCATAAAGATAATGTTTACTATATTAACATTCATAAAATGTACATTTTGATCCATTTAGTTATTTTAACCTATAAAATTTATTAAATTTTTTATTCTCGATCTTTTAATTTATTTTTATGATATGATAAAGAATAAAAAAGCTGTCGTTATAAAAAGTCAACGAGTAAATAAGATTTATAAACTTACAAATAAACGTCATTTTAATCTCGTACTATCGTCAAATCGAACGGTAAAAAACATAAAAAAAATATCCTTACTTTAAACACTTTTCTCAACCCTATCTCATCATATTTTACAGTCATCAACTTTGAAGACAAAACCTGCAAACCTGCATATTTTATTCTATATTTTTCTTGAATTTAAGTTGTCTTTATTGACTTAGACCAGCAATGGTTTTACCTATAAAGACATGCAACAATTACACTCTTTACCTCACACAATCTGTGATAAATTTCCAGAGAAACCCAAAGAAGGAAGCAAAGTAACCTTCGAATCCATAGAAATGGCTTCAACAGTCTCTCAAATGGCTTCTTCATCACCACTTGATGCCATTCCCTCCGGGAAGGATGAAATGAGACCCAAGGCAGATTTTCAGCCTAGCATTTGGGGTGATCTCTTCCTCAATTGTCCTGAACAGGTACATATATATATATATATATATATATATATATACATACATGTATATGTATATGTAATGGTGATATATTGTTTTTAAATTTCTATTGCTTCGAATAGGAAATCGATGCTCAAGCAAAACATCGACATGAAGAGTTGAAAGAAGAAGTGAGGAAAATGATTGTGACACCGATGGCCAATTCGAGCCAAAAGTTAACCTTCATCGATGCAGTCCAAAGATTGGGTGTAAGTTACCATTTCACCAAGGAGATCGAAGACGAACTAGAGAACATCTATCGTGACAGTAACGTCGAGAATGATCTCTACACCACATCTCTTCGATTCAGATTACTTCGAGAGCATGGATTCAATGTTTCATGCGGTAAGTATCATAACAACAACCTGGTGTTTTTAAATTTCACCACTATAGAAAAAAAATGTTTGGTAACGATATTGAATTCGGGGTGATTTGATCACAGAGGTATTCAACAAGTTCAAAGATGAGCAAGGGAGTTTCAAGTCGTCGACGACGACGGATGTTCGAGGACTGTTGGAACTTTACGAAGCTTCATATTTGAGAATTCATGGGGAAGACATATTGGACGAAGCCATTTCTTTCACTGCCAACCATTTAAAACATGCAGTAGCAGCTTTAGACTATCCTTTATCTGAACAGGTTTCTCATGCATTGAAACAATCCATCCGAAGAGGCTTGCCGAGGGTTGAGGCCAGGCACTATCTTTCAATATACCAAGACATTGAATCTCATAACAAGGCTTTGCTGGAGTTTGCAAAGATTGATTTCAACATGCTACAACTTTTGCATAGGAAAGAGCTAAGTGAGATTTGCAGGTAAGTTCTATAACTCCTTTCCCCCTTTCTGCATATACTCTCTTGAGGATTTGATTGTACTAATTAGGGTTTTTTATGATGTAATTGTTTTAGGTGGTGGAAGGATTGTGACTTTCAAAGGCAGCTGCCATATGCTAGAGATAGAGTGGTTGAAGGCTATTTTTGGATCATGGGGGTCTACTTTGAGCCCCAATACTCACTTGGTAGGAAAATGTTGACAAAAGTGATAGCAATGGCATCTATTGTGGATGACACATATGACTCCTATGCAACATATGATGAGCTCATTCCCTATACAAATGCCATTGAGAAGTAAGATTTCTTAGTTGTAAATCAACTTCCCATTACATGTATATTATAAGAAATAACAAATATAACATCAAAATTGGGTTTCAGGTGGGATATGAAATGCATAGATGAACTCCCTGAATACATGAAAGTAAGCTACAAGGCACTCTTAGATGTTTATGATGAAATGGAGCAACTGATGGCTGAACATGGGAAACAATACCGCGTCGAATACGCAAAGAAGTCGGTACGTACTTTGTCGAACATTAATACTAGATTTGATTCGCTAGACATATCCATGTGAACTTCTAGTAACAATTGCTGCAACTGTGTTGCCTCAGATGATACGACTTGCTCAAGCTTACCTTGTGGAGGCTAAATGGACTCTTCAAAACTACAAACCATCGTTCGAGGAGTTTAAGGCTAATGCACTGCCCACATGTGGTTATGCCATGCTTGCTATCACGGCCTTCGTTGGCATGGGAGATATTGTAACACCTGAAACCTTCAAATGGGCTTCCAATGACCCTAAGATCATCCAAGCTTCCACTATTATTTGCAGGTTCATGGATGACGTTGCTGAACATAAGGTATACTAATAAACCACACCATAAAAAGAAATCAAAGTATCAAACCCTAATTCAATAATCAAACTGGTGCAGTTCAAGCACAGGAGAGAAGACGATTGCTCGGCGATCGAGTGTTACATGGAAGAATACGGTGTTACAGCACAGGAGGCGTATGATGTGTTTAACCAGCATGTGGAGAGTTCATGGAAGGATGTGAATACAGAGTTTTTGAAACCAACAGAAATGCCTACGGAGGTTCTGAATCGTAGTCTGAACCTTGCAAGGGTGATGGATGTGCTTTACAGGGAAGGAGATGGATACACATTCGTCGGGAAAGCTGCCAAGGGTGGAATCACTTCTTTGCTAATTGAGCCGATCACACTTTGAAATCTGAAATTTCCATCTTCAAGTGTGTGTTTTAAGGAATAATTATTGAGTTTTTATTAATAATGTTTTGTAATATCCTCCATTGTTGTAACTTTCACTCCCACTGCTGGTAGTAATAAAAATGAAACAACATTATTTAAAACCGCGTACACTTCGACAAAAATAAAACTTCAGGCATCTATCTCGGTAACAAAAATACTTTAATGTAAGAATTTTGACATAAATTATCAAACTCATAACAACCCAACAAATTAATCGATTTTAAATTAATACAAAACTAACTAACTATACGATAATGATTAGCATTCTCTCTGCTCTGAACCTTTTTGAACATAAAAATATAATTATAGCGAACTGAAATAATATACCTAAACCAATTATTATTTAATAAAAAAAACTTTTTTTCTTCATTCACCCTAGTTTTATATCCCAATATTCATCATTTAAAAACATTAAAAGTATTTTCATATTTTATATTTTTTAAAATTAAAAATAATATATTTTTTTAATTTTACCGTTGACATTGAACAAGAATATTAAAAGAATGATCTTTATAGGTAAGATATCACCATCCCATGTCATGTCACATGGGTACATAAAAAATTGATATTTTTATATATTAAACTTAAATCTATGAATCCATTTTAAGTAACAAAATTACTGCAACTAAAAGGTAAAGTTGAAGTCTTGGATGCTATTGGTTCAACTTCAATCGTACAAAATTCTGAATTTCACAGTGGAGTCACTTGATCCTGAAAAAGGTAAATATTTGGTTTTGGTCCCTCTACTGTGCTTATATTTCAGATATAGTCACGTTACTTTCATTTGGTAGAATTTGATTGCTGTATTTTTATAATGTTATTGGTTAGTTAAAATAGTTATATCGCTGGTTATTAGTTATTACAGTTAAATTATCTACATATTTCCCCCTAAGAACACTATTTTTTTAAAAAATATCTCATCATCTTATGAGTTAGGGTGTTCTTTTTAGAAAAATTCAGTAGGGATGATAATTTGATTCGGCCTTGTCAGGTTCTAACCCAACCTAATAGAGGTAGACTTTTTTATTTAAAAAATTAAATTTGAATTAGGCCGGGTCGAGATATTTGAAAAAAATTGGGTCAGGATCGGATTTAAGGTGAAAATTCTCCAATTTAATCTGATATATTTATATATTATTATATATTTTATATATAATATTTAATATTTTATTAATTTTTTAATCGGATCGGGTTTAATCAATTTTTTTATTAATTTATTGAAGTCGAGTTATAAATTTTATTATTTTAGGTCGGAATTTAATATGAACAAACAAATTTTATTATTATCATCCTAATTAACATCAATTTTCTTATCATTTAATCTAATAAAAACATATAAACATTTCGTACTAAATCTGCATAGTTGGTTCTCATTCTTTAGAGTCTACGAGTGTAATAGGAACATCCGTCTATAAAAAGACCGATCTAAGATGATTATCTCATGGTTATTGAAAACGAATCAAATAAATAATTTTATTTCTCAATCTTTTTGACTTGTTTTTACGAAACCAAGATTAAAAAGATTAAGACAAATCAATTATTCCCTTGTAAATTAAAGATTAGTAATTTTTTTTAAATCAAACGGGTTTGATCTTATATATACACAAGAAAAATAATAAAATAAAATAATCACTTAAGAATCGTATGAGACAAAAAAATCACACGAGAAATATTTTTTTTTTTTTTGGGTCTGACTCTTTTACTCCAGTCGTTATTTAAGTATTTATCGACAAACACAAAGAAAAAATTAAAAAAAATCATTTTACTTTTATCGAAATGTAGGACTAATTCATCCATTTTTTAAAATAATGAACCAAAATACACTCTAAAATATAATACAGTGGCTTCTATGACAATTTCACAAATATAAAAAATAATCCCAGGTGGAGGGCAATGCCAAAGACACTAACAGTGCAACAATGCTTACTGTACCAGACGTTGTAGGTGATGGAGGGGCCATTTAATAAGACAACATTAACACATTGGCCCCACAACTTTCACATGGAAAATAATATCACAGATTAGAGGGTGGAAATAGTAAAAGAAAATATCAATATGAAATTAGTTTTAATATTAAATTAAAAAAAAACTTTAATTTTTTAATTATATTCGAATATCATTTACTTTTAATTATATTCATCAAGTGAATATAATTCATTTGATATTATTGTTAATATAATATAAAAACTTAGGAACTAATATTCTTGAAAATTCGATATTTAATAAACGTTTAACATACAACTCTAAAATTAAAAGTTTAGTTTCATGAAATTACATTTCTTTACAACTCTAGAAATAACCTAAAATTATTTATATTTAATTATAATTATAATTATAAAAAAACCTAATTAATTATTTCGTATTCTAAAAAAAAAAGAAGATGAAACAGCTTGGGTTCTCTATCTCATAGCCTCAAACCCTTTCTGCTTCCTCACTTGATTCTTAGATATCCCTGAAAAAATCCACAAAATTAAATCAAAACATATAACAAAAAATAAAATAAATATATAATTATCTTTTGAAAACAATGCTATAATTAACTAAAATATATATATTATTTATATTTTCTATTAATAATCTAATTTTACAACTCTAAACTCCTGTAATTTTGTACCCTACATTCTAGTACGATTTCTTAATAGTTTACACCCATACATAAAATTCTGATCCATCCTTATATATAAATATCGTCTCGAATATTTTAGAATCGAACAAAATTATAAAAAATAGAAAATGGGTCCCTAAGTAAAGATTAGGGTTGGAATCAATTCTAACTATATTCTAACATATATATATATATATACATATATGTAAAAGAAGACGAAAAACAAGAAAAGAAGATGACTCCATGGATGTACCTTGAGGTTTGCAGTGTGGAGGTTCTTCAAAAAGAGACAAAGAGAGTTGTTTGTAAGCGACACCAATGTCGAACAGAATAAGACCAGATTTAGGGTCATCGACTATGATGTCCTTAACAGGCAACCAGAGGAAGAGTTCTTCTTGGCTTAAACCGACCACGCCAATCAGGCTGCCGTAGCTAAGGTTAGCCCTCACCACACTGTCGAAGAACACCCTGTTCTCGTACTTGGTCAGGCACGGTTCGTCCAGGAAAACCTCGAGTCTACCATTGTCGGAGAGTGTGTAGGATTTCACTTCCTCCGGGAGTAACCCTTTTGGTAAGCCTCTCGAGACGAGGAGATCGTGGATCGAAGGTGGCGGAGAAGACGGCGATGAAGAAAATGGTGAGAAGAAGGAGAAGATTATGAGGAGATGGAGGAATTTTATGGGGTTTTTGTTGTTGTTGGTGGTGGAATATGCCATGGAGGAGGATGTTTCAAAGGGAAAAGAAAGCTTTGGAAAATAAGATTAAAAGGAAAAGGGAAGGTTTAATACTTAATAGGAAAATGGATGTTTACCAAAAAAAATGAAAAATAGTGTTTTAAAAAAACTTTAGAAAATAGGAAAGGACACTTTTGTCCTCGTCTGGTGAATGGGGTCCTACTTACAAATGAGGGTGGTCTAATTAGTTTTCTTGTAATTTTCCATATTAATGGGATATAACATTTTTTTTACTTTTTATCTTCTTATTTAAATTATTTTAAAAATTAATATATTTTTAAGTTTATATTCATACTTTTAAATATTTATATTTTGTCTCATAACCTTAAATCGTGATTTTTTTTCTAATTTCATATATGTGTTGAGGTTTTAAACATGACGGTCTATTACTAACAGGAGTTGATCCAAGTAGTAAACAATTTGCTTTCGCTTAAGCAAGTCTTATGTTCGTGATGTTAGAAGACTCACCCACCAAAACTAAGTGTACGACATGAGTCGGTGTAGATTAATCAAAACTAAACTCTTAAACCAAAAAAACAATAAAAAAACATGACGGTCCATTCGGAAATAATTCAATGTTAAATTATATGCATTATGTTATCTTGTTTTTTTTCTTTGATGTGCATAATTGTTGAGTGTGTTTGTGGCATTGGAATTGGTTTATTTGTCATATTATTTACATTTAAAAAAATTATATCAATTTTGTGTGAATTTTTTCGTTATTTTAAAAAATATGATTATGATTTTCTATTATTTTATTGCAACATTCAGAAGTTTGTAAATTCATATTTCTATTAAAAATATTTTAACACAATTTTTGATCATTCTAATATACTTTAAATAAATAAAATGTACTATCTTTAAATTATCTTTCCTTTTCCCACAAGCAAAACTCAAATAATTCAACTAAAATTAATTGGGTCCCCTACAAAAATTATTGTGCATCTCAATCCATCTTTGTTGTTGAGATGTTTCAATGGAGCAAAATTATTATTATTTTTTAATAATAATTATTATTTTTAAAAACCCTAACTTCAATTATAATCATTGGATTAATTCATAAACCAGGGTTTAATTAACCCATGGGACGGTCAAACCACCTCGTACCAAAGCATGTAACGGTCGCATTTATTGGACTGAAACTCTTCTAGTACCATTTTGTCAGAGGAGTAAATGAGGGGCAAACATGTCATTCAACACTCCAATATTTAGTTATTTTATATTTATTCTAATCATCTTTAATAAAACTAAAAAGAGCTGTATATTTTTTATAAAATTATAAGAATTTTAATATTATGTATATTATTTTTATAAAAAATTTAATATATAAAAAACAATTATATTAAAATTATTATAACTTTTATAAAAAATTAATATAATTTTTTAATGTTTTTATTAAAAAAATCTCATTACTCGGCAGTTGAGCCGTCCCCTAACGAATTGACACACGTGGACCATGGGTGACTTGCAACTTGGCGATCCTGTTGATCAGATCGTCACGAGCGTTGGATTTGTGTCGGAGGATGAATGTAAAAGCAGGTTCCCGGTTGCGTATTGATCCACGTGTGGGCCATGCATGTCCAAACACCTGATATTTGCTTGACCTCTTGTTAGTATGGAATCTACTGTCCCAAAGACTTCACAATTTCATTTTTCCTTTTAATAATTTCATTACATATATTTTTTTTATTAAAAGAAAATAAAATGAGTTCATGTAGCAGACTCGTGAATGTCGACCCAATTAAATATTTTAATTGTATAAGTTAAAAAAACAGATGATGATTAAATTAGTTATATAATTTTATCATTTATCATAGATAGTAATATTTTATATTTATTTATATCTTAAAGATATTTTTTTAGTAATGATAATTTGATTCGATCTAATCCGATTGGAATGGGTTTTTTAATTTAAAAAATCGGATACGGACTGGATTGGGTGATCAAAAAAATAATATTGGTTGGATCGATTCGAAATAAAAATTCTCCGACCCGACCTGACCCAATATATTTATATATTTATATATAATATTTAATATTTTTATTAATTTTTTTGGGTTGGGTCAAATTTATTCAAATATGTTATTAAAATATCAGGATCAGACCAAAATTGGACTATAATTTTTTGATATTGGGTCGGGATAAAAAAATATTAAGATCGAATCGGATCAGAATCAAATAAAAAACTTAAATTTCAGGTCAAAGAAAACCAAAAATCTGAACCTACCCGCTGTCATCCCTACCTTTTCCCCTATGCTGATAGTCTTCAAATCGTATTTTACGACAGCGTTGTAGATAACTACGAAGTGACTTAGCATCTTTGTCCAAAAGAACAAACATTTTACAAATGCTCGTATGCACAGAGTGTGAAGAGAAGAATCAAACTTGAAACCAAGTGCAGATACCCTAAACCAGTTTAAAACCAGACATAAATCGGTTGAGAGGTCAAAGGTAATTGTAAAAACATGATGCTAACATATTTCTCGATTAACATCCGAATGATTCGTATACATGTACCTCTGCCCACACCGCATAGATTCTACGGATCATATATGTGATACCCCAGAACAAGCTTTCGGACAACATATGGAATAGCAATATCGGCTTACCAGTCGATGAAATCTTCATGAAAGGTAATAAGTTGTACGATGAAAACCAAACGTCAGACCAACAGAACTAAAAGTTGTACCGAAAGGCATTTCTTGGACCTTGTTAAGATGATGATTCGGTACATTGGAACACGGTATATGTAGTGGTGCTAAACGCAGACATGTTCTTCTTCGCTTCTTCCAGGCTGTAATAATGATGGCGGCTATGGCTCATCATTATATCTGACCTTGGAAAAGACCATGAATGCCTAAAAGAAAGCTTTGTATAGAACCATAAGCGAGATAAGTCGATGGTTATAATCACATCCAGGCAACATTATCGTTTCCCTCGGCTCATTGCTGCTGCTCCTCTTGGGTGAATAGTCACTGTCGAGTGCTGCAGCATTGACGATGCGATGAGAACGAGCTGGTGGGGAAGTAAGGCGGCGAGTCAGCGAGTTGACTCTCAGAGTTGAGGGTGGGGTAAGTTGGAGACGATTTGGGAGAAGGTGTTTCGTGGGTAACATGAGAGCAGACGGGTTTAACATCGTCGCCATTGCAGATGTCCAAGGGATTAAATTTTTGATCTGGTTCTACGGTTGGCCACTTGAAGATGCTTTCATGTTCATATTTTTAGTAGTTGGCCAATTTGTATTTTGTAATGAAATAACACAGATAAGTTTAAAGTTTCATCGAGGGACAATAACAGAGATTGTAAGTTTATTCTGGGAGATCTCTGGGATACTCTGACTCGAATCTAGTCTGCTTCTGGCATTCGAGAAAGCCGGTCGCACCGGAGATGGTAAGATGGTGAGTTCGTTGTTCAACATCATGACCACATCCGACATGGTTGGTCGGTCGGCTGCTCGTTGCTCGACACAAAGGAGTGCAATATTGATGTATCTAGTAGCTGCATTTGGACAAGACTTATGTTGCAGGTCAGTGCTCAACAACTCCAGTGCCTATTGCTTGTCCAGAGATCCCATGCCTGAAAACAAAAATAATTTTAACAGATTTAGTTAAACCATAAATGAATCCGCAGCGGCACAAAAGGCTCATGAGATTTTCGAGTCAAAACAGACTATCTTTTAAATTGAGTGTACATTTAGACATGTTACTAAAATTATGACACTTACATATCCAATAAGATTGAGAGAATTGCTGAGATACAGACCGGTGTTCTTTTTAGTACTTAAAATCTCCAACAACAAAACCCCGAAGCTGAACACATCTGATTTCACCGAGAAGACACCTTCCGAAGCATACTCCGGAGCCATGTAACCACTGCATAACATAATAAATCGAATCGCAATTTCAGCTTTTTTATTTTAATGTTTGCACTAGAAATAAACAGGATGTGTCTGCACTCTGCAGTTCAAATCCCTGCCTATGATCCTATGTTCACTGATGTTGTGTATATCAGTGTATATCTCTATATGCTAACTACTTACTATGTTCCAACAATTCGATCAGTTTCTCGTTGTTCAGTGCCTCTGAAAATTCTAGCCATCCCGAAGTCCGAAATTTTCGGGTTCATATCCTCATCCAACAAAATGTTGCTGGCCTTCAAATCCCTGTGAATAATCTGAACCCTGGAATATTTATGGAGATAAAGAAGGCCTTGGGCAATCCCTTCAATGATTCGAACCCGAGTTTGCCATGGTAGTCGGAAGATTGCATTGGTAACTTCATGGATTTAACACAGACAAAATGAACATCAAAGTAACAAACATAAGAACCTATGTTACAGGGACTTAATTTTCTTGGTAAGATGAGAAGTAATTACCAAAGAGGAAAGAGTCTAAGCTCTTGTTGGACAAGTATTCATAGACTAGAATCTTTTCATCTCCTTCAATGCAGCAGCCAAGAAGCTTCACAAGATTCTTGTGTTGGAGTTTGGCAATTAGCATTGCTTCATTCATTAACTCATCCCAACCTTGCCCAGATTTTCTTGACAGCCTCTTCACAGCTACTGCATCCCCTTTCAATAATTTTCCCTGAAAAACAAAACTTTGCCAGTTGATAACATGACCCAAAACTGACTCAAACCAAAAATGATGCGTCAAATTGGCAGGCGTACGAATTATACCTTGTAAACAGGTCCAAAACCACCCTCTCCAAGTTTATTTGAGAAGGAGAAGTTATCTGTAGCAGTTGATACACTTGAAAAACTGAACAATGGAATTTCAACATCCTTCTCATGTTCTACTTGTCGTCTTGGTTTCGATAGTTCGTTTCCAGGACGTTCTGGACTCATTGTTGTAACATCAAATGTTAACAAGTCTTGCCCTGCTTGTTGAAGAGTTGAGAAACATATGAGTGAGGACATCAAACATTATATGATACGGAAAAATAATACTAAATACGATATCAAATACGTACACTAATGTCGGACATAAATACTTAAATGATCATAAAGACAAACTTTCACCTTTTCTCTTATCCCTTTTCTTCTTCACTTGCCAAATGAACAACGTAGAACCAAGAATAGTAATAGAAACTGTCACTGACACAATAATTGCTGTCCTAATATTGTTTATGCTTTCTGCATTTCCAAGAATCAAACAAGTTAATTAGATCGTTTCCCAGTTTCGGATGCATCTAAAAGGTTGGATCACAATATGTAGATGTTACAAGTGATCTTACTGTTAGTCCCAAAATCTGTAGCTGCTAGTTTGAGATAAAAAATTGCTCCGGAGATGTCATCAGCTGGAAGCTGCTGCAAATTGATAAGATTGCCGCTCCATACCGAGCAATTCCGGTTTGAGTAGGAGAAACCAGAACACGAGCAGTTACTCAAGCAAGCTGACCTGCATTCATCAAGGCTTTGAGCCACTAGAGTTCGCTGAATTCGTGGCAATTTTACATTAGAAAGCTCATGGAATTCAAACTCTGCAGTCCCTGGACGTTCCATGTCACACTGTAAATCATTTTTCCTTGAGCAGCCGTCTTTGAAATCTCCATTGTTCCAAAGAATTCCCGAGTTTGGCTCAAATTCAGGTAAACAGCTACAATATGGTAACGAAAAGCTGCTGCAGCTCGAATTGGCTCCACAGTAAGTGTCTACGTCGCACGGTTGTCTCGGTTGAGTGTTCAACAAGCTCCATTCGTTTTCTAAGTCTAACCATACGACTTGTCTCCACTGTCCTGTTGCATCGAGCGTAAACCGACTAATCATGTCTTCCCTATAGAGTTGGTAAGTAAGATAAGCTGAACCGGAATCAGAAACAAAGCTGAAGTTGTACATGTCCATCCTTGTTTCAGGAGGGAATTCGAAAGGGTTGCCTACATCTCCCCCGAGACTAGGTGATCTCCAGTATATCTCATCTCCGTTCAAGATCATGATCCGTTTTTCTGGTCCTGAATCCAATTTGAGGGTGGAATTTCCAGGACTCGGGTCATTAGAGCTCTTCCATGAGATATATGACCAAGTTTTCGCGATGCTCGTATCATACCCGAGTTTCATCCCAGGCAAGAAAGTATGGGAAGGGAAATCAAAGCTCTGCCATAAGATGCTGGAATTTTCATTTCTCAAAACAAGATTGCCTGAATCCAACAAAGTAACACTCACATTTGCATTGGTTAATTTCAAATCTGTCACCATGTAAATGATCATCCCGTGCTTAATCATGAGGTTGCCGTTGTCGCCTACATAAAAAAAGGCCGAAGCAGTGACCGGATAATCCCGGTTCGCTATCCAAACCACTCGATCTTCCTTGATATTCTTGTACATAACTGCCACATAGTAATCCATTGAATTGGTAGGTTGATAAAATCCTAACTCAAACATTTCCCCAGCGGAAACAATTGTTGCTGAGCTATTCAAGTGTTGGCCTGGTATGATTGTGTCCGTAGCAGCCTCAGTGTATTTCAAGATGTGGCTTGAGAACATCAACATGATAAAAGGATATAAAAATCGGATTTTCGACAAAACCATTTTGTTTCCGATAGGTGGTCCGAATTCAAAAGTGAAGACAGCAACAACAACAAAAGTGGAATCGAATTCGTGTCGGAGAAATGAAGAGATACAATTCTCTAAAGCAAATCTGGAAGAATTGGAAAGAAGTAGGGACATATACTTGGTCTAAGATAATGACTTTAGAAGACTTTGAAAAATGAAGGATTGACTTTTGTCTCATCAGAGTTTTTCCAAAAGAAGTAGGGACATATACTTGGTCTAATATAGAAAATTCACTTGAATCAAAATAAAATTTGTTTAAAAGTCTCAGCATTTATATCACTGTAAATTGTTGATTTTTCAACATGGTATAGCAATGTTACATGAATTATAATGGAGAATTAACTATCGAGCCTCCATCTGAGAAACTGTGACGTTATTCACTGAACATGTTGCAGGCTTACTACAAGGCTGATTTGAATTACTCGTCGCACTTCTGGCATTAGAGTAAGCAGGCTTTTTGGGAGAGTTTAGAACTGTGAGCTCATTGGTAAGCATCGAGACAACTTCGGACATCATTGGTCTATCGGCTGCCATTTCCTGAATACAAAGAAGAGCCACATGAATGTACCTCAGCAGCATAGGATATGAAACTTGGTCTTCCAGTTTAGGATCCACCAACTCAACACCTCTATCTTCTTCCCACAATGTCCATACCTGAAGTAAAACCGACCGACATGTTTCGATATGTGTCGGAAAAATAGACATAAATAAAACATTGGAAATAAATGGAGAGCGTTTGTCACTCACATGTCCTATTAGATTAAGAGAACTGCTATGGTAGAAGCCAGTGTTCTTCTTGCCACTCAGTATCTCCAACAGCAACACCCCGAAGCTGAACACGTCCGACTTAATGGAGAAGAGGCCTTCCATGGCGTATTCAGGTGACATATAACCACTTTGTTTAGATCATTTCACACAAAAGTTTATTAGACTCTTCAATGAAGGATACTTAAAACTAGCAGATAATATTGTAAGTTATGGAGATCAGAATTTCACTCACTATGTTCCTACAATCCTATTAGTATTTGCTTGTAACTTGTCACCACCAAACATTCTTGCCAACCCAAAATCCGAAATTTTCGGGTTCATTTCACTGTCTAACAGGATGTTGCTTGCCTTTAGATCTCGATGTATGATTCGTAATCTCGAATATTGGTGAAGATATAGAAGCCCTTGTGCTATTCCCTCAATTATTCGAACTCTTGTTCCCCAGTCTAGTAGTCCTTGCTTGTTTGAACCTGTAACAAATTTGTGAAAAAATGTTGCTTACCAACAGCAAATCTTGTGGGGGAAAGGGAAGGTTAAAGCATTCGTAAATCACAAACCAAAAAGAAATGAATCCAAGCTTTTGTTAGGCATGAACTCATAGATCAATATCTTTTCTCCTTGTTCTAAACAGCAACCTAATAGTCTAACAAGGTTCCTGTGCTGAAGTTTTGCTATAAGCATCGTCTCGTTTTTTAACTCTTCGAGCCCTTGTCCGGACCGTTTCGAAAGCCTTTTCACTGCTACTTCTTGTCCATTTAATAGTTTTCCCCGTAATCAAAACCATCCAGAAAACATGAACTCTATTTCTGGTACTAGTCTTAAAAGATTATAGACTTCATACCTTATAAACAGGACCAAATCCACCTTCTCCCAACTTATTCTCCAAGGAGAAGTTTTCAGTAGCTTCCGATATGCTAGCAAAGATAAACAATGGAAATGCAGTGTCCTTCCTCATCCATTTTCCCGGATTTTCAGAATCTGAAAATTCTCTGCTACTAGTCGTGACGCTCATCTCCACATCAAAGAGCAGTATATCCTGGCTTGTATCATTCATCTCCCCTGTTTTTCGTAGACAGAGAGGTCAGCATATGTAAGTACACCCCTTCGCATATCGAGTAATCTAGTCGAATAATTCGCAAAGACTAATACGAAACATAGTACCTTGGTCTTTAAGATTCTTCCTCCTCCAAAAAACAATGAAGGATGCAGGAAGAAGCACCAGTAGAACAATGGGAATTGAAATAATCCATAAGTACTTATTGGTTCCTAGAAATAGAATTCAAGAATGTAAAATCCCAAAACAATGTATTAGACTATTTAGTTAAAAGTTTTAGAAAGTACCTCTTCCGTTGTCAAATTCGGAAGCTGCAAGTCTGATAAAGATTGTACTTCCCCTAGTATCCTTTGCCGAAAGTTGTTTAAGATCAAGAATGTCACCAAACCATCTTAAGCAATGACCACTTGTGTTATATGCATATGCACTACAATTGCAGTTATTCAAGCAAGCTTCTTCACATGTTCTAGCATCAGATCTTGATACTTGAGGACCCGATGGGAAAGGATACGATGAACTGATTTGCTGAGTTGAACTTAGTGGATGCCTCACATGATTCATCTTGAAGAATCTGTCTCTATTATCTCCAGTCCCACATGTTAGGGGTATTCTCCTCTGTTGAAACAAGAAAAGGAAAATGTGAAATATGTTTGACAAAATAATAAAGAAAGGGATTATTTCTTCATTGAAAAGACACGTATATATATACAAAATTGTTGTGCAAATTAACGGCTTTTATGTTGCAATAACTAACGCCATTTGGTGCAGATTTTATGCAGCAATTAACAGCTTTTATTTATGCAGCAATTAACAGCTTTTATTCTGCAATAACCAACGCCATTTGGTGCAGATTTTATGCTGCAGTAATTAGCGTCAGCTAGTACTCTTCAACATTCACCCTGCTTTTCTTTCTTCTGTGACAAGTTGTGTGCAGGCTTCTTCATAAGATACCACGTTAAGCCTTTGTCGAAACTCAGTAAAATACATACTCGATAAAGCTTTAGTGAAGCCATCAGCTACTTGGTGTAAAGCTGGAACATAATTGATTTGGACTAGTTTCTCAGAAACCTTTTCTCGCACAAAATGTACATCAAAGTCAATGTGTTTGGTTTTTGAATGATAAACAGGGTTCATACTCATTGAAACTGCACTTGTGCTATCACTCCAGACAGTTGGAATCTCTCCTTGAACTTGTCTCATTTCTGTCATTAGGGACCTTAGCCAAATAACATCTGAAACCGTATCTGCAATGCTTTTATATTCAGCCTCCATTGTCGACCTTGATACACTCTTTTGTTTTTTTGAACTCCAGATAACCAAACTATTTCCCAAGTAAACACATCCTCCGGAAATGGAACGCCTATCATCGAGGTTGCTTCCCCAGTCAGCATCAGCAAATGCCACTATGCTAGGTTTCTGATTCCTGGAACGGAACATAAGGCCATGATTGAGAGATCCATTGAGGTATCTTAGTATCCTCTTTACAGCATCCCAATGTCCTTCGCAAGGAGAATGCATGTATTGAGCAACTTTGTTGACACTGAAGGTAATGTCAGGTCGCGTGTGGCACAAATAAAGTAAGGCTCCAATAATGCTTCTGTAGCCTTGTGCATCACTTATGAGACTTCCAGTATCTTTGGTTAACTTTACCGAGGGAAGAAATGGAGTGGTTGTTGCTTTAGCTTTGTCCATTTTTGCTCTTTCCAATAAGTCCAAGATGTACTTCTTCTGACTAAGAAATAAGAAATCCTTGCTCCTTCGAACTTCAATACCAAGAAAATAATTCAAGGCACCCATGTCCTTTAAGCTGAATTTTTTACTCAGCTGACTAACAACATTGTTGATAACAGTATTTAAACTGCCAGTAATCACAATATCATCGACATAAACTAATGCATATGTGAAGACATTCTTATCAATTTGAACAAATAATGATGTATCTGCTTCAGACCTACTAAAACCAATAGTAAGAAAATAATCTTTAAGCTTTGAATACCAGTTTCTTGGGGCTTGGCGTAGTCCATAAAGTGTCTTCTGCAATTTGCACACAAGTTTGTTTCCATAGGTGTCAAATTTCTCAAAGCCACTCGGTTGATCCATGAAAACATCCTCTTCCAACTCACCATTTAAGAAGGCATTGTTGACATCAACTTGCCTGAGATTCCACTGATTTTCAATTGCCAAAGCTAAAACCACATTCACAGTTGAGAATTTTACAACTGGGCTGAATGTATCAATGAAATCTCTCCCTGGTACTTGTGAGAATCCTTTTGCTACGAGCCTAGCTTTGTATCGAGACACTGTTCCATCAGCATTTCGTTTCACTTTAAATAACCATTTGCATCCGATGGTGTTCCTTTCCTTTGGTAGCTCAACTAGTGTCCATGTACCATTCTTTTGTAAGGCATCATATTCCTTCATAACAGCAGCCTTCCACTTGGGGCATTGTAAAGCATCATACACAGATTGTGGAACGTCATCATCCATTAATTCACAAAAATAAATTTTGGGTTTGCGAATACCCATTTTGCTTCTAGTCATCATAGGGTGGGAGTTAAGTGACTGAACTTGAGCAGTATGTGTATTGTCAGGGGGTTCGACAACAGGTGAATTATCTGTAGCTGGTTCCTCAGCTGGATGAGTAACATCTGGACATGTGTCTTCCATAGGTGTTACTGGAGATGAACTAGAATTAATTTGATCATCAAGAGATCCTGAGTTGTCAACTTGATCTGAAGGAACCATAGACAAGGAAGGGCATGGCAGATCTTCTGAGAGATCTCTATGGTGATTTACAACATCACCAGATGGAGAAGCCTGATCATTATCGAGTAAAGTTGCATGAGAGGTATTAGGTGCAGCTGGTGTAGGAGCAGGTGATACAGCTGCTGCTGGATTGGTGTGATGAGATCTGCTACCAATAAACAAATCAGTGACAATAGGGATTGATCGACAGGTAGAAGGATTACTTGATTGTTGCTTCAATTGACATGAGTTACCTGCAATTGGAAAAGTGGATTCATCAAAGACAACATTACGAGTAATATATATTTTGCCATCAGGAGCCAAGCAGGAGTATCCTTTGTGAGCAGGACTATAACCCAGAAATGTTGAAGGTAAAGAGCGAAACTCTAGCTTGTGTGTTTGAAAGGGTCTAAGATGTGGATAGCATCTACAGCCAAATATCTTCAGAAACTTGTAGTCAGGTAGTTGACCAGTCAGTTTTTCATAAGGAGAGAGCCCGTCCAAAACCTTTGTAGGTAGTCGATTGATTAGATACACTGTTATGGTTACAGCATAAGTCCAGTAATGTAGAGGCATAGATGCTTGAGCGAGGAGAATCAGGGTCGATTCAATGATATGTCGATGTTTACGCTCGACAGTTCTATTTTGTTGCGATGTATGAGGGAAAGTAATGCGATGAAGTATCCCTTCCTGCAAGAGCAATGTGGAGAGTGATCTGTACTCACCCCCCAGTCACTTTGGACCTCACGAATGGTGGCATTAAACTGAGTGAAGATCATCTTTTGAAATGACTGAAAGACTGCTAATGCTTGGGACTTGTATTTGAAAAGGTAAACCCAAGTATGGCGAGTATGAGCATCAACAAATGACATATAGTATCGAAATCCTCTAGAAGATACATGGGATGGTCCCCAAAGATCAAGTATAGACAAGCTGAAAAGGACTAGCATAAGTCGTAGCGGAAGAATGAAATGGCAAACGATGATTCTTTCCCATTTGACATGCCTTGCAAACAGACTCAGATTTATTACTTAAACCAGTGACTGGTATATCAAAGCGTTTATAAACAAGCAGAAGTGTATCCTTTGCGGGGTGGCCTAGCCTACGATGCCACAAGTCATATAGGTCCAAGGATTTGTGCAGCATATGTAGCTCAGGATTACACTTATTTAAAGGAAAAGCAACATTAACAGGGGTGTTAAAACTATAGAGACCTCCATCTTCTCGCCCTTTGAGTAAAATAGTTCCTGAAGCTTCATCTCGTACCAAGCAAGTATCAGCATGAAATTCAAGGTAGACTCTGTTGTCTCTAGCAAGCTTAGAAACCGAGAGAAGGTTCTTAGTAACATGAGGAACAAGTAATAATTTGTTCAATTGAAGCATGCGAGTATGAGAGGATAATTAAGCCTGACCAATTTTAGTGATAGGGATAGCCATGTCATTACCAATTAACAATTTACCTGGGCCAGAATAGTCGATGCCATTTTCAACCAACCCAGCTTCTGGAGTGACATGATGCGTGGCTCCTGTGTCCACAAACCATTGATTGGTATTAGGAGTAACTTGGACACCTTGAGCAGAAGTTGAAGGTACTGAGCATTGACACTCATGATCCATATGCTCAGCATCAAGAGTGCACAGGTTTAATGCAGCACTAGTGTCTTGAACTTGTTGTGTGGTAGTCACTTTAGCATTAACTCCAGTAAAGCTTTCATCAAAACGATGCCAGCATCTATCCACCAAATGACCGAGTTTGCCACAGAGTTGGCACTGAAGGCGTGTGCGACCAAATCTTCCTCTTCCTCGTTGAGTCATAGGTGGGCGAAATGGTCGAGGTGAGACAACTGGGGATAAACTAGTGACCTGCACTGTATTCAGACTGGGTGAAAAACCAGAATTAGTAAGAAAGCTATGGAGCTGTGTTTCAGCATCAATCAATAGGGAAGTTGCAGCTTCAAGAGTGTAAGGTTCACGGCTAGAGGTAATTATGGCAACAAAGGGCTGATACTCCATGGTCAGACCATTAAGGATGGTGGCAATCTTCTCAAGAACAGACACAGGACTTCCACAGGAGGCAAGAGCATCACATACCTCCTTTACCTGAGAAATATAAACACGCATGGAGGAATCGCCTTTTTTAAGAGATCGAAGACGATAATGTAAACTCATGATGGATGTCGTGGAATGGCTTGCAAAAAACTGAAGTACCATGGTTCAGATCTCGGCAGCAGTTTCCGCACCAACAAATTGGGATAGCAAATGAACACTGATGGTTGAAAGTAACCACTGTGCTAAGGCACTATCCTGAGCAACAAAAGCTTCATATTCTTCATTTTCGACCATATCACCATTTTCAGCACGAACAGTTGCCGGAGGGGGCTTGAGGGTGCCAGTGAGGAGTTTTTCGAGGCGATGACTCCGAACTGCAAGCAATATCTGCTGCTTCCACAAGAGGAAGTTCGACTCATCGAGAACAATATTAACCTTCTTGTTTGTGAAAGATTTGCCAGTCTTCAACAGTGAACCACCAAACTCATCAACTGCAGGTAATCGTAAAGAGGATGCGGGAGGTAGAGCCATGGAGAAAACACACAATCAGGAAGAAAAGAAGTAAGAAAGAACCAGCACGAGTTTGCGTTGGTTTACAGGAAGGTCCGGCGATTGATACCATGTTGAAACAAGAAAAGGAAAATGTGAAATATGTTTGACAAAATAATAAGGAAATGGATTATTTCTTCATTGAAAAGACACGCATATATATACAAAATTGTTGTGCAAATTAACGGCTTTTATGCTGCAATAACCAACGCCATTTGGTGCAGATTTTATGCAGCAATTAACAGCTTTTATTCTGCAATAACTAACGCCATTTGGTGCAGATTTTATGCTGCAGTAATTAGCGTCAGCTAGTACTCTTCAACATCCTCGTACAACCTCCGTACTGGCCTTGGTTTATTCGCCTCTCCGACGGGTAAAAGCCTCGCAAGCACAGGCAAATCCTGGTAGACTCATCATCTCTGCAGCTGGAAAATGGACCACAAGCGTTAAAAATGTCACATGATGGTTCTCTTGGTTGAGACCAAAACATGTTCCACTCTTGAGTACTTTCAATCCATGTAGTCTGTTGAATTTGTCCATAGATGTTAAGTACGCATCTAGTTAAAATATCAGTATTATACAACGAATACGAAAAATATGTTTCGTTTTCGTTGCTATACATGGTGTAGTTGAAGAAGTATTTCAATCTCATTTCAGGCATGTCTGTAAAAATCTTTCAATTCCAAGCCCCACTGCTCCATGATCTTTGATTACCCTTCATGAGGACGAATGCATTTGATGTTGTAGAATCCATTTTCACCTCAAAATCCCCTTTATTTGGGTCTTCTTCGTCTAACCAAGACGTTAAAGACCAAACTTTCCCAGTTTTCTTACTGTAACCAAGCTTCATTCCAGGTAAAAACGTATTCAAAGGGTAATCAAAGCTCTGCCATAGCATATCAGAGTTCTCAGTTCTCAGAACCAAATTCCCAGAATCCAACAGTGTTGCACTCACGTTTTGGCTTGATGATAGATCATCATCACTCACTCTATAAGTTGTTCTTCCATTGACAGTCACAAGGTATCCATCAGCATTGATGGTGAGACTCATAGATGAACCACTTAGAGGAAGGTCCCTATTGCCAACCCACAATGTAGTCTTGGTTGGAACATTGTTCATACGTATTGCCAAATAAAGAGCTGTTGAGCCTGTTGAGAAAAAACCCAATTCAAACTTATTTCCAGGAGATGTTAACCGATCCATGGCTGCCATGACCTGACCTTGGAAAAGAGTATCAGTGGCTGAAACTGCCTCATTGTAAGCCTGCAAGTAAAGGCACGAAAAAACAAGCAAGGAGAAGCAGGGAAATCTTCTCATGGTTGCCGGGTTCTTCTTTTTTTTTTTTAATATTGCAGTCTGCATTAACAGTTATTATTACAGATCTTTTATTCCACAAGTGTTCTTGATTTTAAATGAAAATAATAATTTCAACAAATAATTATGTCTCTCTCACATTACCTTACTATTTCAAGTGTCCCACATTTCTTTGCATTTATGAGAACATTATATCCTACAGCTACTAAGGGAAGGGAACCCCACCCTCCCTACTATCTCCGGTCTCCTCCACACATTCCCTACCTTCCCCAATAAATGTCTACAAAAAGAGAGTTTTGAGGGATGGATGATGTTTGAAGTGGAATGGACTGATGTAAGGAGGAGGAGAACGAAGGAGAAGATAATATCTATGTGAAACTTAAAATCGTCTCGACACGACTAGTAAAAATAGAAAAGAATAAACGAATTGAGTTCATGGATTTACCTAAGTCAGATTATGGGCCAATACAAAAAAATATTTTTTTATATTTGAAACCAATTAATTAAATTATAAGAGGCAGTGTACGAGAAATCAAATCATACATAAAAAATCGAATCCCCAAACACCCCCTAACATAAGGTGCTCGAAAATGGTTGAAGTAGTTGAATAGGAGGATTGCTATAACTATAGCCCTTAGTAAATTTACCAAAGATGAAAATGATTTATTTGATATTATGGATGACTGGTTACATAGGGACCGTTTTGTTTTTGTAGTCTGGTCCGGCCTATTGCTTTTACTTGTGCCTATTTTGCTTTAGGGGTTGGTTTACGGATACAACCTTTGTAACTTCGTGATATACCCATGGAAGGCTGCAATTTTTTTAACCGCGGTAGTTTCTATTTCTACTAATAGTTTAACACATTCTTTGTTGTTACTGTGAGACCCTGAAGCACAAAGAAATTTTACTCAGTGTCAATTAGGTGGTTTGTGGACATTTGTTACTCTCTACGACGCTTTCAGACTAATAGGTTTTATTTTACGTCAATTTTAAATATATTAAATATTAAAAAATCCAATCGATAATAATTTTGTTTTATAATTTTTAAATATTAGTCGGTAAAGGTTTTTAAAAGTTTTTACATATATTTCCTAAAAATTATTTTTCAAGTAAAACGTTATAACTAAGTAATGTTTCTATAGCATCTTTAAGCATAAAATACTTTTTTACATTAGAAAATGATTAAAAGAAATTTCAAATTAAATTCCAATAATTATTATTATTAAATTTATAACCCGTCTAAATAATTCAGTTGAAAATGTTTTTTGGTTTGTCATGCTCGATCCTAATTTTTACCATTTAGATGAAAAGCATGAAGAAACGTAAACACGGAGAGATTATATTATAAATTCGACTCGTTCAGTATTAGATTTAAAAATTTATTTAAGAGTGGGTATATATAAAATTTTGAAATCTTATGGTGTGTCTTAAATATTATAAAAATTTAAGGATTAATTTATAAAAATTATAAAAGTAAAAGTAAATACATGAATTTTAAAAAATTCAGAGTAAACATAGCCCACTCTCCCAATAACATAGATCCGCCATTGGACTCATCACATCATCCGTAGTACTTAACCGATAAAAATCTCATTTTTCATCGCTAATTATTTATGTCATTAATCTAATTTTTTTAAAAAAAAATTAAATGATATAAAAATAAATTAAAAATAATGATAAAATAAATAATTATGATTAGATAAAATTATAACTGATATGATAAACTAGATCATGATATAATTTTTCGTAAACATGGGTCCCACAATGCCACGACATAGGAATGATTCGACTCACGTGGCTAGCGAGCCTCGTGATGGATTCGATTCGTCCACGCGGGTAGATATGGAGAATAAGCCAACCATTGCCTCACACGTGGCGCCTAACCAACGGTCTCTTTTACTCATGCCAGCCAACCAACACCACATCCAATTATATATTTTTTTTAACGACGCGACAACCAATGAAGTCACAACTTCTAATTCAAACAGTAAAATAAAATTAAAATGTCTCACATTTATCATTTTTTATAATCGCAATATTCGATAATTAATCAATTAATTTAAATTAAAATATTATAAAAAATATTAAAGATTACAATAAAAATTAATAATTATAATCGTAAGCTATAAGATATTATATCTGAATGTTTCCATAAACAAATCAAAAAAAATATTATATAAAAAACTAAAATACTAGCGATAATTATAATAAAAATAATATATTATTATTATAATTTAATTTTTTTAAAAAATTTAGTGTTCTATTTTTCTCAAAATGCGCTTAACATGATTTTTGGGTGAATTGGATTTAGGGGAATGTGAAGGGGTGGGTTTCATACTTTTCATTTAACCAAACACTTCCAAAAAAAATTCTCGGGAAAGGAAAAGAAAATGAAGAAGTGTGAACTATGTGGGAAGTTGGCTCGGATGTACTGTGAATCAGATGAAGCAAACTTATGTTGGGACTGCGATTTGAAGATCCATGGAGCAAACTTCCTTGTAGCTAAGCACAGTCGAACCCTCCTTTGTCATGTCTGTCAAAACCCTACTCCTTGGCTCGCATCTGGTCGAAATCTCGGATCCGCCGTCACTGTTTGCGATTCATGCGTCGAAAACAGCAATAATGAGCCTCAAATGATGGCGGAAGAGTCATCAGAGGGAGGGTACGGTGAAGAAGACGAAGATTATGATGATGACGATGAAGCAGTGGAAGAGGAGGAGGAGGTTGAAGATGCTGAAAATCAGGTGGTTCCATGGTCAGGTGACTCTTCTTCTCTGTCAACGTCGAAACCGGTGCTTAGCTTGGAATGTGGCAGTGAAGGTGTCGGTGTTAGCGGCGGTTTTGGCTTGAAAAGGATGAGAGAAAATCAAAGTCTTTGCTCTGATGTATGTTGAATTTCCTTTTCCTTTTAATTTCTTTTTGAATGTAGGATCTCTGCTTCGAAAACACAGAGGATCTCAATTCTTCTTCTTTTTTCTAATGCTTTGATTATTCAAAAAAAATCATAAAAATCTTTATTTCTATATCTGAGAATGAAAATGGCTTTATATTCAAATAAATATTTCCTACAATTTATTTAATTGAGATTTTGAGTTTGTAAGTCAACAATCAAATTTTCCTTGTATTTTGATTTTTCTTACTGTATTTTCTAAGCATCCAAACAGAGGATTGAAAACTTTCTTTTTTGTTCCAAATGCAGGATGAAATTGTGTGTTCCTCATCTCTCGTAGGCTCAGGAGGTTCATCCACTGGAGAATCATCATCCATGGGATCATCAAGATTATTACAGAAGCAACCAAGATTATTTGAAGTTAATCAATCATCTAGAAATGAAGATCAATCCAGATCAACGGCTATCATCAGCTATCTAAAAAGACTTCAAAAGCACATCATCGCCAATGATGATGATGCATCGTCCACAATCACTGGAATTTGCAAGTTGAGCAGAGATCAAAGCCGTTAGATTTCTTTCTCACACTAACTCTGATTTAATCAATTATAGAGAACATGCCACGTGTCAGTTAATTGTGCGTTGAACTAACTTTTTAGTTACAATTAAATTATCTAATTATTACAATAGATAAATATAATAATCTAAATATATTTAAAAAGTTTATACATGTTTCATTTTTATCCAGATGTTTATCATAATTGATTAATTGAATGAATTATTTATTTATTTTAAACTTCAATAATTTATTTATAGTTTTATTAATATTTAAATGACATGTGATATAGTCTATTTATTATTTTAATAATAGCAGTAGTAGTGTTAACTATTAAGGCACAAAGTCCGTTCTCCCATTGGTCAATTGATGTTAAAATATGGGGAAAATATATTTAAAAGGGGGGTTCATTATAAAATAAATATTTAAAATATATTTTAATTAAAATATACATTTTTTCTCTAACATATTAACTTGAAATGAACTTTATTAATACTTTAAAGTTCAAACAATCGGTCCATCCTCACTCACGAGAAATTATATTATGGATAAAATTCAATTATATTATGGGTAAAATTCATTATATGTTTATAAGATTAATCACTAAAATTTATTTATCTTATCAATTTTTTATATAATATTTTTTAGGTGAACTTTTACTTGAAAAAACTGTTTTTAAAATAGATTAAAAGTAAATACAAATAAATATTATAAAAAAATAATGAAATGTATGAATTTTAGTGGTTGGTTTCGATACGGTGGTACATGATATAATTTCTTATAAAAAAGTCCTATCCATCCCAACAAAGCAAAAACAACAATTACATCCAAAAGAAAAAAAAACGAGTTCTTCTACAAGAGCATGGATTACAGCAGCTAGCATTGGAGCTATTGAGGCATTGAAAGTTCAAAGAATTTGCAGATTGATTCATGCTCAAAGGTCAATCCAACAACATTCCAAGAACAATATCAAATCATCATCTTCCTCTTCTTCTCAAGCTAAGAAAATCTATGTTCCATCTGCTGATTTGTCTAAGAAACTTGGAGATAACAAGTTGAAGAAATCTGAGGAATCACTAAGAACAGTCATGTTTTTAGCTGTTGGGGTCCTAATTAACATCCCCTTTTTTGTGTATGTAATGCTATTTTTACTTTTACTACCTTCAACAATCCAAAAATGTTCATCTATGATGGTGAAGAAAGGTTAAATTATAAGAGAATCTGGCAAAATGTGTAAACACAATCCATATCCTACAACATAAAACAGGAAACAAGAAAAGGAAATCAAAGGGAAAAGAAATCAATACCTAAGTGGAACACATCCTATACATAAGAAAATGCCTAAAACTTTGTACCAATGATGCAATACTTCCAAGTATTTATAATAAAATAGAGCAAGAAGCACAAATGTCAGGATCCGAACCATAAATTTTCTGGATGCTGATGACTGTATGGATTCTATATTTTTCACAAGTCATTTGGCAGTTCAAACTTCTGTGAACCAATGATTTGGTGGGAGCTGTTTTGAACAAAGACTGCAAGAGCACATTTGTCGCTGTTGAAACCATCCCATAGAGTGAAAGTAGCGGTGCCTGAGACCGTCTTCTTGGCGGATATGTCTTTCACCGTGCAGAGTTTTTCAAGCTTTCTAACAACAAAATCATTGGATAAGACTTTCCCTTTGTTCTCTCCTGACGGGCAGTCATTCACCAATCCGTTCTCGTACAATGCCACCATTACATTGACACCATTGTTGTCTACTTTAGACCTCAAAGCTCCTGTTAAGGTCACTTGCAATGACTCTGGTGTAGGCCTTTGGAAATTAGCCTGTGTCAAACAAAATATTTAGTTCTCTTGATATCTCAGAAGAATCTATTCTTGTCAATGAAGATGAAGATGAACATGAAGTTATCTTTGCTAACTAAAATCCAATTTTTTTTATACTAATATTTATTATATTTCTAATAATCCATTTTCTCTATTTAGTGAACAAGGTGAGAAACAGAATAAATTAAAGTTAAAAATATATTTTGACAAACCTACCCATGTGCATCCACCAAGATATATTATTTGCTTACCAAATCACAGCTCACCATTTTGGGGGGACTTACAATGTACTTTCTCTTCATTTCATGAAATATAAAAGAAAAAAATATATTCTTTTGATAGATGAGGATGTCTGGAAACTAAGAGTACATATGTATTCCATTATTGATTCATGATTTCCTACAAAAGTTTCAAGATTCAAGTTCATCATGGCATAGTTAATAATTATTGAATTCAATAGAGGATCCCCTAACTAAAATCATCACATTTCTTAATTTATTTCCACAACTACTTTCTGGGATCTTCATATCAGAGTATTCTAACGAAGGGATATATTTAGAATTCATCAATTCAATTAAAAGAGACATTATTTAAAAAAATCAATACCTGGAATGATGGAGCAGGGAACCTGGGAGCATTGGTAATGGTGGATAACAACGTATCTTCATCATTAGCCACACACTGAGCCCTGCCTTGAACCACAACCTGAGGCGTAAACATGGTGTCAAGCCTCAATGCCTCCACATAAGCCTTTTGTCGAACAGTTGATAGGCTCGAGCCGTATGGGTCCTTCCACCCCATGTAATCCCAGTAATCAACGTGATAAGCCAACACAATCACCGGCCTATCCAGCTGAAAATCCCCTCTCCCTAGCCTAGATAAAAGCAACTCCGCCGCCGGCGAAGTCGCGCATCCCTGTGAAGAGAACAACTCCACCAGGACTGGCCCATCACCCGCCGCGGGCGCCGCTGCTTCCACCACTGTCCCATCCGTTTTCCCATTCGCATGGACTCCCTTTTTCGATGAAAAACTACCAAAACAGGCAAAGAAACGACGCCCCATGATTATAACCCACTGCTACCGTCTCTCTCTCGGCCCTCAAGGAGGGTGTTCCAATGGTGGGTATTCCGACTCACGGGGAAATGGAAAAGGTTCAAATTTTTTTATGGGGAAAGAATTGTGTCGAATAAGATGCAAAGAATGAACGGAGGGTTTTGAATGTTCGTCTTCTTAATGGAAATAAACAGTGATTAATATAGATTTCTTCCCATTGTTGAAGACGGTGGGGGAATCTCGTGGAGATAGCGTTGCGTTAAGAACACGAACTGTCGGTGACACGTTGTGGTTGGTGTCAGTGTTTGGTTGGCTATCGGTGGAGAAAGAACACCGGCACCACCAACAAACAATATTTATATATTTTCTACCCAAAGATGAAAGCTTGACCAGGAGCCTTAATGCTAAAGAAATAAGAATGATATTTTCGCACCATAAACTCAACTTGTAAGATGATATGATACTTAATATTTTTATATCAGAATTTAAATCTATATAAATAATAATAAATATAAAAATATTTAAGAATAAATAATATAAAATTAAAAAAAATTAAAAATATGTGAAATTTTAAAAAATCAAAAGTGAATTTTTAGAAGTGTAATATGCATTGTGGATAATGAGGATATGAGTCGGAGATATTCCAAATCCTTTACAGCCTTCTCATTGGTTCATCATTTCAGCCCTTCAAATCCCCACCTCATTTCTCCTCATTGTTGCTTGGCCATACATTTCTTCTTTGATTCTCCACTTCTGCAAATAAAACCTTCTCTACCCTTTCTAGACATTTTGCAGATTTAAAGTGTCAGCTGAAAAATCCACACAAACAATGGCTTCAATGCTTAGCTCTGGAACTGTTCTTAGGCCAACACCATTTCTTGGCCAAAACAAAAGTGCCAACCCTCTTAGAGATGTTGTTCCTGCAGGCACTGCCAAATATACAATGGTTTGTACTGTGGGGTTCTCTTTGTTTGTGCTTATAATTGTTGTTCTGATGTTGGGGGGTGTAATTTGTGTAGGGAAATGAACTGTGGTATGGACCAGACAGGGTGAAGTATTTGGGACCTTTTTCAGCTCAGACTCCATCTTACTTGACCGGTGAGTTCCCTGGTGACTATGGGTGGGATACTGCTGGTTTGTCTGCTGATCCTGAGGCCTTTGCCCGGAACAGGGCTCTTGAGGTATCATCTCTTTTTTCAACCCTTTTAAGTAACTTCTTTGTCTCGTAAATTCGAACTTCGTAACCGGAACAAAACAAAAAAAATATTCAGGTAATCCATGGGAGATGGGCAATGTTGGGTGCATTAGGCTGCATCACACCAGAAGTCCTTGAGAAATGGCTCCGTGTTGATTTCAAGGAACCAGTGTGGTTCAAGGCAGGAGCTCAAATCTTCTCAGAAGGTGGCCTGGATTACTTAGGCAACCCAAATCTCGTCCATGCTCAAAGCATCCTCGCTGTCCTAGGATTCCAAGTCGTCCTGATGGGGCTTGTCGAAGGGTTTCGCATCAACGGCCTCCCTGGTGTTGGAGAAGGCAACAATCTGTACCCCGGTGGTCAATACTTCGACCCTCTTGGCCTTGCAGATGACCCTGTCACATTCGCCGAACTTAAGGTGAAGGAGATCAAGAATGGAAGGTTGGCCATGTTCTCCATGTTTGGGTTCTTTGTTCAAGCCATTGTTACTGGAAAAGGTCCCCTGGAGAACCTGTTGGACCACCTGGACAACCCTGTTGCAAACAATGCTTGGGTCTATGCCACCAAATTCGTGCCTGGATCCTAAATTATGACCAGAATTTGCATTCTGTATCTAAGTAATTGTAGATCTTGAACAACTTTAACAATTGAAATATTTCTGATTTCATCTGTATTACAAAGAAATTACAAACATCTTACATCACTAACAACAGAGAAATTATACACAAAAAACTAAACCAAACTATTCAAACAAAGAAGCAGTCTCAACTCTTGACTCACCAAATCCCTATTTGTCTTATGACAAGATAATAGAATCCATCAAAATAACAAAAATTGGTAGATACATACAAATACAATCTCTCCTCATTGTTCATGGACTATATTTGCTTGGCCAAACCGAGATGATCATTTCAGACCGGGAATTTTATCATACCTTCGAACCTAGCTTTCCCCACCATTTTCTTCGAGCTTTGACTGATTCGGGATGCCCACGCTTATGTAGTCTTGCCTTAGTTTCCTTTAATCTCAGCTTATAATCTTTCTTCCAGGTCTCGAATCGGAGTTTTAATCTCCGAAGTTCATCGTCAGGATTCGTATTAGAATCCGACTGTGGCATTTTGATGTCGATCAAAGATTTTGCATCGGCATCAAAAGTTTGTTTCCTCTGCTCAAATTCCTTTAACAGATTGCCCAGAGCATTCAAAGAGCCATTCTCTCTACCCCCAACATCAGGCATAGCATTAGAAAATAAGACAGGTGTGTTCCCACCAGTAGTGCGAGATCCCATGGACATGTTATCTTCAGAGTCATAGCATCCAGGAGATACCACATCAACTCTTCCTAGCTGACCAGCAGCACTGTCAGCAGCAAGACTCTTTCTGGCAGAAGTGAGACTTGACTGAAATAAATGCAGTTGGAATCAATAGTTGAAGTTAGTATTATAATATTTTTCGATAACGTTATAAGAGATTGGATTAAACCATAAACAAACCAACAAATCATGAAAATGAAAGATTCATCTACGATCATCAGGGTCACATTAATTTTGCAGTTTCTTTGATGATTATCAAAAACCTTTTTGTTGACCAACGACGACTCTAATGCAAAGATGTTTTGATATTAATATATAAAAACAAAAACTCACTTGCAGTGATGCCATTTGCTTTTGCCACATCTCCTCCATTGTTTTCATCTTTGCCTCGTAGTCCAACCACCTTGCCTCAGACTTTTGTAGTTGTTCTCGTAATGTGGCATTTTCTTGTTCTTTTTGTCCCAAAGTGGATTCTGCCTTGAGAACCCTTCTTTGAAGCTCTGCCATTACAGAAGGTAGAACTTGAATCTGTTGCTCATGGGGCATCTCCTGGTCGGCCAAAAAAAGGGGGCATACTTTTAAGTCTTTCAGCGTTCAACAGATTTCAGACAGTTAAGAACGTAAAACATGCTTAGAGGCATGCTTTAAAAAAATGATATTAAGAGTATATCTTTAGAAAACACTATCAGCATGAGTAGACAATACCTTTGCTTCAGAAATCTTCCTACCCATTTTTCGTCTGGATTTTACGCTTTCACGGTTCAATTGTTTCAAATTATGCATGTTATTGAAATGCCTACGGGCTAACCAACCACGGATTACTGCAATGGAAAGAAAAAATAGTGATAATGACAAGCAACTGTAAACAATGGAAAGCCAAAAGTTTAGGTAGCACATATATTTACCAGATTGTAAATATATGACTGCCATTAACTGCTCATCAGTTAATTGAGAAGCAAATGCCGAGCACCTATTTGCCTCAATAGCATATTTCCTTCGTATATTTTCACCAAAGACAACTGCATCGTAAAGGAACCATCCAACAATTGATAAACAAGTTAACATAAAATGTGAATTGGCAAAATATTAGAAAGGTACTTTAAAGATTAAGATGCTTAAAGAATACAGTCTAAAATATCCTGCAGAAAGATAGCCTAAATGGTATGAACAAATGTTTACTTAAGAAGAAATAGGACAACAAAAAAATTATAATAAAAAACAACAATCCCTCAGTATGAAAAAAATGATAAGAAATGGGTTTTGCTTGGAAGAATTTACATGAGTGTATACTTTTTGCTCCTTTGTTGAGCTCATTGAAAAGGCGGCGAGCTCGGTGACCGCGGAAGTGTTTCTGAACTCCAATTATTCCTCGCAACACCTGTTTTCTCCTATCCTCCAATGCACTAATCTGCCAGACAGACAGACATTACAGCATCAACGAAACTATTACTTAAGTCTTAATTAAACCACAAATAGAAATGAAATAAGTTTGTATCTACATTTTCTAGAATTCAGTATGTTAACTTGAAGATCCAACTCTAGGAAACATTCAAAGCAAGACAGAGCATAGAACCTACCTGCCCAGTTCGAAGAAACAGTTTGGTATAGCCAATTTGATACATTTGAGGAAGGACATTAAATTGTTTTAGTAGCGCAACTGAAATACTCAGTGGGTCCTGAGATACATTGGTCTCCAACAGTAGGAATCCATACCTAAGAAATGCACAAATATATGAGAACTGTTCTGGAAATAATAAAGAAAAAAAAATGCAAAAACTAGCCATAAACTAAAGAAGGGTTTATTTTCTACCTTTCTGCAAATGCCTGATGTGTCATTCTAGTAGGATATCCAGATCTTGAGAGTCTAATAACCTCCAAAATTTCATAACATCTAAGCTGCTGTAAGACAAGATCCTCTTCAAACGAACTGGGGAGTTGCTTGGAGTTTGGTTTTATGCAGCAAATAAAGTGAGGTTTTGTATTCTCCAACTGGTGCATTAACTTGAAGACCTGTCCCTGCAAGTATGGAAGAAAACACTGCATTTACAAAGCATGCCAGCATGCAGTAAACACAAAATATCACTAAGACTATTAGATGTGCCACATTGCCAGACCTGCAGACCGACCGGGCATCTCATAACCACAAAATGCAACAAGCAGTGTCATGCCCACAAGCTCAATGGCCCTCTTTGGGTCATTGGGTGTCTAAGGGGCCCTTAAGGCTGCCACCTGAATGTGTGCATGCCTAAGCTCAAACCCATGACCTCCCATATGAGAGGCCATTTCGCAACTCTAGTACCAACATCAAATGGCACTATGGTTGTGAAAAAGACTTCTAATATGTAAGAGGTCCAGGCTTCAAACTTGAGAAGGCAAACGTTTGAGTGACTTATCAGCACTGGGTCATGACAGCTTTAATTTCCAATAAAGAATGGATACCTTGAAAAACTTGTAGTTTGTTTATCAGTTTGAATTACATTAAAATCATGGATATATGGATTACTATTACTAAGAAAGCAAATTTACCTTGAACTTTGACCCAACAGTTTGCTTTGGAGCATCCGAAGAAATTGCTGGTTCCAGAGATTGATTAAGCATCTTTTGGGCAAACAATTGTGGCAACTGGCTGTTACAGGATGATAGAAGTTGAACTACCTCAGGGTTCAATGCATCTCGGTTCTTATCCAAGAAGCAATTAGTATCATAGAGTACCTGTCAGAACTCATAAAATCAATAATCATATAAGATTGTGCATTACCATTTTATTAGTTTGCAATGCCATTTGAATCAACTTGCAAAAAATTATTAAATTTTCTTGATTATTTTCCTATGAAATTGAATGAAAGGAAAAATCTTAAAAAGAATCTCCTACTGTCCTCAAAAGACCAATAACTGACCTCTCCCGCAAAATGTTGAACACCAAAGGCCCTGCCTCTGTCTCCTCTGAAATAAGAATTAGAATTCAGGTGCTGCCTCAACTTATTAGCAAGGGTAAAATCAGTTGAATTGGGTGAATTTGATTCCTCATCCAGCAAGGAAAGTATCCCTAAGGGTTTCTGCAAAATAAACACCAAGAAAGGAAGAATGAGGGATTAACAAGGAATATTTGGTTTCAAATGAAACAGAATATGAGAAGAAAATAAAAACTTCAGCCAGAATTAGCAGTAGCAACAAAACTAAGACAGCATACCTAATACCAAGTCAATTTCTATCTACTATCTTTGAATTAAAAGTATAGAATACACAAGACCACATGTTACACAATAGACAGAACAGGGTCCAGAAATCCTTAAAACAGTCCAAGGAATTCCAAATGAACCTTGCAGACAATGAAACCATTGAACCTTCAAATTACCTTCTCAAATAAGTCCAAGCACTCTTGGTTGTCTTCAAAATCAACTTTGGTCCAATCAATCCCATCCAACTCATACTCCTGAAATACAAAAAGAACTCAATAACAATGGAGGTTGGTCAAAACTGTAATTTCCAAGAATGGAAATCAAATCCAGAGTAAGAACTGATTACAAGCTTATAGAGAACTTTTGGTTTGAAATTAATTTGTACGTCAAGTAAAATGAGGGCAGAGTACTAGAACCCCAGCTCATTGTACAGAAGCAGTACAGAAGTCAAAAAGTCTGGAAATTATAAGATTTGAGTTGCTTACCTCTTGCTCAAGCTTACATAGGTGCCTGATGAAATGTTGTTGCAACCTCTCATTTGCATAATTTACACAAAGCTGTTCAAAGCTATTCTTCTGAAAATCGGATGAGAAAATTATCGGTTGGACAAACTGAAAGCTCACAATGATAATTTATAAACATCTAATCCAAAATTTCTTACCTTAAATGACTCAAACCCACAAATATCAAGGATGCCGATGGACCTGCCAATATGTTTTTTGCCCGCTTCAAGTGACTTGTTGATACGATCCACTAGCCAGTCAAACAAGCTTGCATAGATGAGCTTTGCCAATGCATCTCTTGTATCAATAGCCTATATTGATAATTAACTGATTTATTATCATGCTTTCAATGTATGCATAACAGCAAAAATAGAATGGACCTATGAGAGGATTAAGAAAGAATAATTGTGTTAACAAAAACTGCACAAACCTGTTGCAATGTCAATTTTTTACAAATACTATCCCTGCTACCTCGGATTCTATGGGTAGATATGGCTTGCATTAGTTCACCTGGGGCACAACCCATCAGCCTGGCAGCAGTGGTTAAAGCTGCAACAAGGAATAAAGAAGATCTTACATAAATAAGCATCTTATAAAGCCAACATATTAACAAACAAGCACTTACATGCAAAACAAAATGCTACCTAAATATTTAACTTAAAACAGATTCAACAAACAAGTTATATTAGCCGGCATAAAACTACCAATGAAGAAAATCATGTAAGATGAGGTCTTCAGAGCACACATACTTTCATCGGCTGATGCCTCCACATGATTTTCTTTGTCAATTACTTGAAATGATATATTTCCCAACCATAAAACTGCAGCAAGCATTGCAAATGCTTGCTCTTGCTCTTCTTCGCAAATTTGAACAATGTCCAAGGCTTCCTGCAGAAATGCAGAAACTGTTGCTTAAAGGGCAATGAGACAAATTAAACAGTAAAGAAATTCCTACACCATTGATGGTGACATTAAAATATAGTCTTTTGAATTTACCTTTAGCTTCTGGAATTTCTGAGCATCATCAACACCATTAACCACCAAGCACTCACTCTGGATAAGATAGTTGTACTCATTAGCTGCTTTAAGATTCAATCTCTCTGCAAAGACATGATTCCAAGGAGCATAAATATGCTTCACAAATTCAATCTATTGAAAAAAGACCATGCGGAAGGAATAACTTTAGCAGCCCAGTGCTTAAAATGATATGAGACAATATCTTAACAGTAAGTCTCACAGCTAAAGAAATAATAGGTGCAAGCATAGTTTAATGTAGATAATATACGGCTTGACCAAGGTTATACAGACTCCAAAACTTCTCTAAACTAGCATGGATAGTGAAATGAAATAGTACCTTTTAGAGTTGGTGGAGCACCAGCACAAAGTTGATAAAATATATGGTAAGACCTTTCACCAGCAATCAGCTGAACTACCCTTGACTGCTCAAAGGTGACAATGACATCAAAAACATCCACATTAGATACCATACATGATCGCAAAAATAAAATGCGATAAGATGTTCAAATATGCAAGGAACTCACCTTTTCAAGAAGAACTATCCAGAATAGCCATTGGTGAATCAACATTACCACAAAAGGAAAAAGTCAGCAACAAGGATTAATCTATACTAATTATTACTATAAAGTAATAATAGCATTTTTTTTTTTTCAATTTCAACATGCTTACAAGTTTGGATCTTGGCACCGGATATCTTCCCCAGTGCAGTAAAATGAATTTCAATAAGCTTCCCCTGCATCGAACAGAGTAATAAACAAGAAATACTTTTCTGAGCTATAGCAGATGCGAAGTACACAAACCATGGTAGAAACTGATCCTCTAGGATAAAATATCATAACGGGTTCTTTTGGCCATGAGAGTAATTTATAAATTAGGGGGTAAAGAAGAACTCACAAATCGGCTAGAATTGTCATTCCTAGATGTCTTTGCATTCCCAAATGCTTCAAGTATACAATGTGTCCGAAGGATTTCACACTCTTTGCCACCATTGCCACCTCCAAGAGCAGCTAGGTATTGCATTGCTAATTTTGCTGTCTCAGTTTTCCCAGCTCCACTTTTCCCACTGCAGGATAGATTTAGATTATGTAATTCAACAGTTCATATAAAAAAAGGATGTGCTTTAAGACCCACAAGTATCGTATTATCAAATATAACAACAAACATTAAAATTTGCATCTAACCTTATGATTATAGACTGATTTACTCCATCTGCAAAAAAAAAAAATAATTACAGACAATAAATCATCAGAAACAATATGCTACAACACCACAAGCAAACCATCACTTGTTTATGCTAACTTCAGAAAGAAAGGAGTTGTTTCATTCACCATTCATCATCTCCTTATAAGCATTGCCTGCTATAGCAAAAACATGAGGTGTATCTGTAACTTTCTGTCTATAACTCGTGACAAAATCCTTCCCATAAATTTGGACATCTTTGAATGGATTGAGTACAATTAAAACTGGACCTGCTTTACTCTGCATAAAGAAAAAATATATACAAATAAATGAAGCTCAGTAGAAGAGATAATCCTCATAAATAAGCACCTCGGGCAAGTAGCTTACATATATCATATCTTGAGAATATCTGTGCTTAAGATTGTGAAGAAGTGATGGCTCATTCAGATAACTGAGCTGCACGAGATCATTCACGCCCTCCAGAATTCCTGGGTTTGCTGGTAAGAGGTCGCTGGTAGAGACTTTTAGAACCTATAACAACCGTATAATATAAATTATACACCAACCAGCCAACAGGAATACACCAACCAACCATATGAACTTACATCTCTGTTGGAGAGGATGACAACTGATTCCTCTCCTGATGTAGATTTGATGGTTCCCGATCTCCACACCCCATTGGATAGCCGACACCAAACATGAAGTTTCTGTAACCAAATCCACTCACAGTAAATAGACCTTTTAAAAAAATCAAATTCATTTGCCTAAAATAGTACTCCAATATTTTTCACAGAAGATAAACAATTGTCAAGCCGGTGCTCATGTCAGTCTAAATTTCATCTCAACCATTCTTTTTCAAGTAGATACACTCTACAAAACCTTCAGAATTCAGATCATAAACCCCATAAATCATGAGTTATAACTCCTAGCACAGTATAACAAATCACCAACACTACCAACTCTAGATTTGAACATTTTTCAGGTCCATCATCATGAACCCTAAATTTATATTGACAAAGTTGAATTCCATTGAGTTATCTTCCTCAATTTCTAGTATAACACCCCAAACCCATTTCATCAAAATTCAAAAGTAGTCCTTGTTAAAAAACATTTATTAAGAAAAACATGATATTTGACACCAACATTACTAAAAAATTCCAAATTTCCCATAAACTTACTGAGTTCTTGATCTACACGTTATTAAAACACAGGTTGGATAACCCTTCAAACCCAGAAAAATTGGAAAACAAGCAAAGAAAACGTAATTTAAACTCAACACTTACTTTCTTAGTAAAATACCCGATATTATCATTCACCTTCCCTTTCCCTTCCAAATCATATGGCGAATTTTCTGCATTCATATCTTTCCTCATTTTTTTACTCCCAAAACTATCTCCCTTCACCCCCAACTCCTTTTCCTTCCTTTTAACGTCCTCTTTTCCGTTCACCTCACTTAAGACGGCATCGTTTACACCATTAGCGTCGATTTTGAAGTTGGTCGGAAGTGACCGGCGAGCCGAGGGAAGTCGAGCCTTGGAAGTGGGCCTGGCTGGTAAAGCCGGAGGTAAATCTTTAGGTTTACCAGCGTCGTCTTGTCGCCGGAGAGATTCTAACATTTCTTCTAACGAACTTTTCGCTAAATTAGTCGCCGATAACATCATGTTTACAAACAAAAATAAAAACAACCCCCCAGAAATCCACTGAAAAAGTGAATTCTTTTTTCTTTCTTTTGGAAACCCAATTTAGTTTATTTGCTAAGGTCGCAATGGAAGATTGAAATTAAAATAAGATCGAAGCAGCATAAATCATGAAATGAAAACAAAGAAGTGAAACGTTCTGAATTTTGTCCAACGGAACTATCACAGTATCATGCGCTTAAAACCCAGAAAGATAATACCATTTAAAATCAGAATTTCCGAATTCTTACAAGAGATTAAGGTTGTTAGAAGCCAAGATTTCAAATTTTGAACAAAAAAGAGAAGACAAAAACTGTTGAAGTTGGTTTTGAGAGAAAACGTTGAGCATCCTGCATCCTATTGTTTTTTAGCTATAGCTAATGGGTTTTATGTCAGAAATTTTGAAAATAATAATAACAGTGATAATAATATAAAAGAAAGTTTGGTGATTAAATTCAAGAAATATTATGAATAATATTAAATTTATATATTGATTTTGATATTTTTATACTAACGATAATACTTTATCATCAATCAATTATATATACTTGTTTTGTTATGCTTTTGTTGTTACTGCGGTGAAAAGTATTCGTTCATCGGTAAAAATCTTAAATAATTTACGTTTAGTTCTAAACGCTAGGAGTGTTCATAACCGAATACTCAAAATTTCGAGTACTAAAACATCGGCCCATGACCTGACCCATAAAAATCGGGTACTCGTAATTTGGGTATCCATAAAATTCGATACCCGTAAAATCGGGTACACGTAGGCGGGTCAACAGGTTGGATAGTTCGGATTAGGTATTTTTAAACACCCCTACTAAGCGCTTATTCATTTATTTTTTTCTCTAAACGATCATTTTATAACATTTAAAAAATCTGATTTCTGCAAACGCCCGTTTGTTTTTCAAACTCAGGTTTGAGACTTTAATAAAAAACAAATACTTAATGCATTAGTATTGTTTATAACCATAATAATACTCGACTAAAAATGTTTAAGAATAATCATATTATTTTAATAATTTTATTATAATTTAATTTATTTATACACGTAGAACACTCACTAAAAATAATAATCATAATATTTATATATTAATAAACAATATAAAAATAAATATCATATCTTATGATTAATTTTTGAACATATTCTAACATCAATATCACAATTCACAAGCATCTATCGGTCCAATTTTATCGGACTCTACTCACAATGACTGAAAGTTCATTAAATAATCTACTAAATTCGATTCCTCTAAACCCGAACTTCAACTTAATCATCTTTATTTAAATAAGACACTATATTTATTTCTAGGACCGTAAATAAGACGAGACAGATCGCGAGTTACTCAAGCTCGACTCGGTCAAAGCTCGGTCAAAACTCGACTCGAGCTCGAACTCGGCTCAAGTTCTTAACGAGCCGAACCGAGCTACATAATACTCGACTCGAAAAGCTCACGAACTAATCGAAAACATAAATATACTATTTTTTATTTTTTATAATTTAAAATCTAAATTTCTAAACTTAAAACCCTAAAATCTAAACTTTAAAAATAAGTCTTAAACCTAAAATTAACAAGTTTGAATTTATATAACTTGTGTACCAAAGTTTTTTCTCCATTAGGCTTTAAGTGAGACATGAGAGATAAGAGTTACTCGAGTCTAACACGGTCAAAGATCGGTCAATATTTGACTCGATTAGGCTCGGAAAAAGTTCGAACTCGACTCGAGTTCCTAACGAGCCGAGCCCAAATATTTCAGGCTCGTTTAAAATTACTCAAGCACGAACTTAACTCGAAATCTTAAGTTGGACTCGGCTTGTTTACACGTTTTATTCTATTTGATGGATTTAATCTCTCCTTAATTATTAAATGATTAATTTAAAATTAGAAAAATATATATCAAAACTCGGTTTAGAATTTGAATTCACAAAGAGCTTGAATTCAATTTGTTCTTTTATATTTTTTTAATTATAAACTCGGTTTAGAATTTAATCTCTCCTTAATTATTAATTTTTTTTTCTTTTTTCTTTGATTAGGATTATAATTTGTAAAAAAATTAGAAAGATATAATTGGTTGCTTTTATGACTAGCAATTACAAGAAAAAAATTATCTTTTTTATTTTCTTTTTAAATAATTTGACATCTAAAATAAGTGGAAAGTTAAATATAGTGCCGAAACTACCCATTAATAATTCAAAATTTGATTTCTTTTGCAAGGACATAAAGGTAATTCTATTATATACTCCGTACTCAAATATTGTTTTTTGATATATAATAACAATCATTAAGAGTTACATGCCCCGGCCCCACTAATCCTGTGACGGAGGAAAAATTATATTATGGGTCAGTCTTATTATGTGTTAACGGACCAACCACTAAAAATTACTTACTTCAACAATTTTGTTATGTTATATTTTTCAAGTAAATCTTCACTTGAAAAATTAAAAATTATTGGGGTGGGTAGTTTTTAGTGGTTGGTCCTATGGATAACGTGGTGAGATTGATCCATGATATAATTTCTTGTGATAGAGGCAAGTAAAAATAAATCTAGTAGTTCGTGTAACGGCGAATGTATGAAAAAATACACATTACAGATAATTTTTATTATATTATTTATGAGATTAATTAATTAAATATATTTATTATTTTTTTATTTTAATAATTTATTTTTTATTAATATTTACTATAAATTAAATTTAAGATAATTTTTATCAAGTGAAGATTTACTTGTTAAAAAAATACGATAAAAAACTAATAAAATAGATACATTTGACTAATTGTTCATATGACATAACGAAAATGATCTATGCTATAATCTTTTCATAAATGTATTTAAATCAATAATATAATCTTGTTTAATGTATTTCATTTTTATATAAATTTTAATATAATCGTATATTCATATTATGTATTACCTATGATAATAAAACCATGTTATATTTAGATAATTGTATTTAAGTTGTATTTCGATCATTTTCATAATAATTATCTTACATTACTCCTTTATAATGAAGAAATTATATCATGGGTCAGTCCCACCACGTCATCCATGGGACCAACCAATAGAAATTGTTCACCTCATTATTTTTTAATTTTTCAAGTGAAGATTCACTTAAAAAAAATATGACATGAAAAAATTGATGAAGTGTGCAGTTTTTATTGGTTGGTCTCATAGACAGGTGGTGAGACTGACCCATGATATAATTTTTCCTTTGATGAAATTTTCTTACATTATAGTCCAACGAGCCTTAATGCCAAATTTTCTTATATTACTCCCTTATAATAATTGAGGCGAGCAACTAATCCCGCCGAGATTGGAACTTTATCGCTTGTTTCTGTCCCTTATTTATGAACTAAATGGGTCAATTCTTGAAAACATGAGGACCCATTTCAGAATATTATGATTATTTTATTTTTAGATATTTAATAAATCAACATAAGTATTTTATTTTATTAGTGTTGTATATCTGATTTATAAAATGAAGAGATTAGACACGTTATCAACGCAGGCGGATGCGCCCTTTAAATAGGGTGAGCTCGTGCCCACATGAACTTTTTAAAATTTATATATTTATTCTTAATTTTCTTAATTTTTATGAATTAGTTTTTAAATTTTTATAATATTTAAGCTTTGTGCCCACCCTGAAATTTCAAAATTTTATATGTGCTCACTCTCAAATGAATTTCTAGATCCGCCACGGGTTATCAATAACCTACATTACAATATTTTTATTTTTTACATTACAATAATTTCCTAATTAATTTGCTAATTATTCATCTAATTATAGTGTCTAGATTAGCATTTAGCCACATCATTAATTGATAAAAGTAAAGAATATTCATCAATATGTCTCGTAAAGGGAAGCATGCACTTATAAAGTTTATTACTTAAGAATTACATCTAAATCAATACAACTTTTAACTAATCATACTCCTGTGAAAGGGATTTTGTATATAAAAATTTACTCGAATTATTTATATTATATTTATTGATAAAAAATATGAGATACAATAAAAGTTTATTACAAGTTACTTAATTCTGTTTTTTTTATTTATACTCATAAATTTTAAACATTTATTACTTTTATAGAACATATTTTGTATTCTTGTTACACCAATAGATAATTAATCACTTGATTTTTAATTTTAATATGCAATAATATCGGTATCAAAATAGTTAATATTTTAATCATGTATATATTTTAATATCGGTATCATTTTTAATTTGTATCTTGTTACCCATTTTTAATAATATTTACATTTATATAAATTTAATTTCTTTCAAATTTATATCTATTTCTTGATATGCAAAGTATGGTAACTAGAACAAATGGCAAATTTTAGGATAGGAAATATATTTTTATATGTAATAAAATTATATGATAATTTAAAAATTAGTGATATAACATCATATCGTTAATATAAAACATAATTTAGAATTTTTAAAAAATACATAATAATTTAAAATTTTTAAACAAATGTGACAATCTTTTTTTTTCTTACATTACACCTGATACACAAGAGTTTTGCTATAACCTCTTAAGACAATTAAGATTGTAGTATAAACTTCTAAGATATATAATTTTTTTGGGACCTATTCATTTAATTTATGTGTCTTTTTTATATTAACTCGATAAATGGATGAAATAATTCGAACGATTAATTTAATTAAAATCAAATAAAAAATACTTTTTCTTCAATTCTCGGTGATGGTGAAAGTGGGCCGCCGATGCCAGGTTGGTATCGGAGTGCCGAGAGTGATTATCGCCACACCTAACGGGTGTGATTGGGGGACCTTTGACAAATATTTTTCTCTGTGTTGTTTCCAAAAGAAAAATCCTACAGACTTGGCTGTCTTTTTGAGTGTCTGTTCATGTAATTATGTGTGATGAATGACAGTTGAAGTAAATGAAGTTTAACTGTTGCTGTTGTAAGTACAGCAATGATTTTGTCCAACTACACAGGGATGTTATGGTTTGGACACTTCTAAAACCAGGTCAGCTGGCATGCATGTGGGAAGAAACGAATGCTTTCACCTGTTGGGTTATGTCTTGAATGCATCTGTGTATTGTTTAGCAAAGGCACATCATCTAAGATCATCCAGGGTCATGGATTTCGATCATTAATTAATAAAATATTAGGATTGAGTCATGGGTCCCTTAGTTCGTCATCGTAGCCTAAAAATAGAACTAAGATTTAATATTAAGAGGGACATAAGTTTCTTATATTATGTCTTTAAATCTAAATATTAAACGGGGCAGAAACCTTATTTATCAAATATGTAAACACTAAAAGTGACAAATTATATAACTAGGAGGGGCACACCCTACATGGTTCCATCCTTGTTATAGTCCAAAGCATAGTCACACGAATCGCTAAAATGCCAGTGTTTTCCGAGCCCTTTTTCCAATCGTGTGCCGAATCCGATCCGATTTGTTTGATTAGGGTTATAGGGTTTCCCTAATGTAGGAAAGGAGATGGAAGCATTATGCTCAGTCAAGACAATGAGAGACGTGTTGATTAAAAAAGCATGATAACATATAGTATATGTTTCCCTTTGAGCGCGAGAGTGAACATTTAGACAACTTAAGTTAAACCAAGAATACGTGTAGTGATATCCATGGAAATGGAGATTTTGCTACTGCTACAATCCTAACAATCCATCGAGTCATTACTTGCGAACTGTATAGTTCGAACAAATGGACCTATTGGCGTGTATTATTTGACAATTGACAATCATGTTATTAAAAGAACAAATGTTTGAGGAATGATTAAAATCCAATTCAATCTATGCTCATCTGTATTAAAGCATGGGCATAAATCTACTCATACAAAACAAGTCTTCAACCCATTATGGAGGAAACAAAATGAAATTATGGAACTGCATCTACACATAGGTTTAGAATACCCTCTAGAACCCCTTCCGAATCTCTAAATTCTTGTAAAAATGACTATTTTGGTATGGTAATCACAAAGACAGATCATCCAAGGGGGCATGGATCAGTGTTTCGTGAACATCCCTTGTGTCAATGATGAAAAATCATAATCCTTACCTGATTGCGAAGAATTCGCTGATGGAACCGAGGAAGCTGATTGGGGATTGTTTGCTCCCGTTGTAGCAATACCATTTGGAGGGGTAACTTGTCCCGATGCATAGAAGCTACAAGAAATGACAATTATGGATGAAATCCTTAAGCTACTGGAGTGTTATTTATCACAACATGTCAGTGGCATGGGGGTTTGAGAATACAAAGAGAACCTTTACGGGGAATTTAAAGTCACAGGGTGATTAAGTGTATGGCATAACCAAGGATAACGAGAATAAATATGTACCTGGATGATGGATATGAAACAGAGTTTGCTACTTGTGTCTGTCCCATACTCATAGTCTAAGGCCAACAGAAAATGAAGTGCATGCATGAGAAACTTGCTAGAAATATTTCTTTTAAAGCAATTGCAACTATACAACAGAGTCTACCTGCATGAGTTTCTGCAGATCAGCCTGCCCAGCAACAGGCACCATCATTCCAGGGATTTGGTAGCCCATATTTGGCCAAGTTTGTGAAGGTATACTTGAGCCGTTGGATGGGGGCTGTTGAGTATTTCCAGGAGCAGATTTAGCAGCAGCAGCAGCCAATAGAAGGGACTGTTGTTGTGCTAGCATAGCTAGCTGTTGATTATTTCCAGGAGCAGATTTAGCTGCGGCTGCCATGAGAAGGGACTGTTGTTGTGCTAGCATAGCTAGCTGTTGAGTATTTCCAGGAGCCGATTTAGCTGCAGCAGCCATGAGAAGGGACTGTTGTTGTGCTAGCATAGCTAGCTGTTGTTGATGCATTGCAAAAGGCGACAGCGTATTGGACTGTAATTGATTGAAACCAAGTAATTAAAATGCTATATCCCACAAAGGGAAAAAGGAAGGATGAATTAAACAAAGTCAAGCTTATCAATTGACTCCAGCCACAAAGTGATTAATAAATAAGTTTTGCACCAAGAATTCATAAGATACAAATAAAGGCTGTTGAATATATACCTTTTCAAAAAGGCTCATGATATCATTTTTCACATCTTTTTTGGGCTTCTCTAGGATTGGGTTGGCTGTTAATGGGGGCAAATCACTAAATAAATCCTCAATTCCAGTAGTAGACTGAGTATTATTTTCAGCAGCTTTCGGTGGATTGGGTTTGTCAGCTGTGGAAGCCACTCCAGCAGCTACAGAGTACAATGTGTCAAAATCAATAGAAATGATAAAAATGATCTAACCATACCATAACCCTCAATACTTGGGAGGTTATCACTAGATAGAAATACTGTTAACAAGATAATAATGAAAAAATGTTAGGACATACACTGGAAGCCCGCCCAATCATCTGTAGAAGTTGCCTCAGAACCATTCTCACTTGGACCATCATCTAAGGACAATATGTTGAAAAGGTCTGTAGCGTAATCGACTTTAGAAGCCGTGACCATGGAAGCAGTCTCTACAGCTGACTTTGTTGCCTCAGCTGGTACAACAACTGGTTCAGGCTTCTGCACGGGTGTAACCTATTCAAGCAGAGCACATTATGTGAAATGAACATTACTTTTTGAAATATGTACTTGTGTATATATATAAGAGAGGTAAACTACTAAAAAGGAATACTATGGAGTAGTGAGCACGAAAGTAATTTAAACTACACACAAGACCAGTTCAAGATAACAGTTCTATTTGATTCTGTTTATTTGCTACTTTACAAAGAGATAAACTTTCTGTCCATACGGCAATTTTCTCATACTTCTTCATTCTAATGCTAATACCTCTAGGTTATCCATGTAAATCCATTAAAGAAAAAACAAGTGACTGATTTTCTAGAGAGAATTAGCAACAAAAGCACATACAAAAGAACTTAGTACCTGATCAGGTCCCTTAGGAGGAACAGGAAGACTGACTCTTGTTGAAGGGGGACTTTCTTTTTGTCCAGATGCTTGTTTATTCCTCCTTTCCTCAAATGAATTCTCATTATCAGTAATGTGCCCATGACCCCTTGTTTCAGTAGGTCTCTGCCAACGTGAGGAAGGCCTTTCGTCCAATCCACTAGGTGAAGATTTGGACCTTCCATCTCTAGGAACCCATCGTTTTTCCTCGTACCTACAATAAGAGAATATACAACAACAATTATTATAATACAAAAAAATTCACTTAACCTAAAATAGGTTAATGGTGGATAAAGAAAACTCTTATGCTACATACTTTGCACGGATGAAGTTCTCAATTCCAACTCTATCATAATTAGGGGGTAGCTCAGCTTCCCAGTAACTGTTTGCTTTTTCATTCCCCATTGCTGTATAATAAAATAAATCCTTGTCATAATTTGTATTCTCTTATTCATATAACATTAAAACCATCATCAATAATTATAATACAAATTCTTGACCTAACAAATAACTTACATTGAATAAAAGCAACCTGCTCAGGAAGCCATGTGTCTAGTGTAGCAGATCGAACCTGCAGCAAGAGTAGGTAAGATGCAGGCATGCATTTGGTAAAAAATAACTTGTATTCCACTAATCATAAAGCCAAGACATAGATTTTTTTCGGATAACATTTGGCATCGGAGACAATTTGGATAACTTCGGAATCACCTAGAAACAATGCAGGAAAAAAGAGATGAAATCTTAGGTTGCCCACAACCAGAGCAATCCCAATATCTAAGTGAGCTAAATCCATATCCCTATTGGGAAAAGCTTTAGAATTAGTTTGTTATGGAACAAATACGTGAAAAAAGTACACAAGTAGTGACTGTGGCAGCAATTCAATGAACAAGAAGAGAGAAAAGCATTATTCCAGAGATAAGAAAAGCACCTTCGATATGTGTACCCCAAGACTTCTGTGGATCCCAGAACATTGCATGCATATAAAGATACCTAGATTCACACTTGCCCATCTTGGACCTCTGTAGAGAAAGGAGGCAATTATTAAAACTGTGATAAGAATGAATGTCAACACTGATTCATGATAGAAGCTAAAAAGTTAAAAATTATTAAGATGATTTATATTTCAGTATTTGCTATTAGGATATCAACAAAATCTCTGGTAACATACTTGGCTTTGCAGTCAGCACATTCCCTATTCTCTGGCAATTTAAGAAGACCTTCAATAATCTGCATAGGAGGTGAAAAATAAGAAATTCAATCCTAACAACAGACTGACCAAACATCAAAATTAACAAAATTATGAACATGATTTATGAATCGAAAAAAGAAAAACATCGATTGAATGTGTTTATCTATCATATCAGATAGATTAACATACACACAATAACCTAAAAATTCAGTAGAAAATATAAATTTACAAAAGAATATGGAGGAATTTAACACCCTCTACAACCTAAAGCACACACCCTGATGCCACATAAGGAAGATTGTGTAAAATTGTTCATGTGGTCCAAAAGCAACCTTCTAAAAGCTTTTACATATATGAGCAAATCAATTATAATCAGCCAAATCCAGGAAGATCTTAAAAGGAAAAGGCAAAATTAGGCATAAGGACCCCAAACTCAAACAAATTTGATTCTGGAGAATTGAGTTAGTTCTCAGAAATTGTAAGATGCTACTTAAAACGCAATTTTTAGCTGATAAAATTCCGTTAATCTGAATGAAAGATCCATCTAAACCGATCTTAATCAAATAACAATTTTAACATAATCACCATTTATTCAAATTAAGAAACACCTAAAATGAGTTCATAGTGACTATTCCACATTCGATTCGATCAAATCCTTTATAAACAGCGGAATTTAAATCAAACAACCAACAAATTAAGAGGAATAAAAGATCATGTGGAAAACAACAAAAATTGATATAATAAACACAGATCAAATCAATACAAAGCCGAAAAGCAAAGAAGCTACTTGGAATTACGATAAAGCAAGGTCAGAAAGGTAGTTTTTAGAATCACCTTTCGATGTCTAGCGTTGAGCTCCTTGGTAACGCTGGCCTTCTCGTTCATGTTTGATATATGAAGAGAAATCTACAGCGAGAGAGAGATCGGAGATGATGCCGGGGAAGACAACAACAACACAACCCCGGCGATGATGCCGACGACGAAGAAAGCAAGGGTCAATTCGGTCTTTCTGTCACCTATCTTTCTCTCCTCTTTCCCTCCCTTCTTATGTTCTCTCTCTCTCCTCTTCAGTTTTTTATGCCACTCGCGAGAAAAATAAGCAAAAATAATAAATAAATTGAAGGCCAAATTTTACTTTTGGTCCATGTATCACACTCGAATTTGTATTTAGTCCAAATATTTCAAATTAGCACAATTTGATCCTCTATTTTTATATGTAGTTAAAAATATCATTTCTAACTCATTATGCTAACACAAGTTTTTGTATGTTGAAGTGGTATTTTTATCAAAATAAAATCCGAATCAAGATTTTAATCAAAAGATATCTAACAAAGTGACCTATTTGAATTATTTAACTTTATAAAATTAATGTACTCAATTACAATAAAATTTAAATATAAGGATAGATCTTAATTTTAAACATAAAATAGATACTAAAACCAGAATTTGACCAGGAAAACCTCGGCTTGTTGTACTTCCATTAGAAAATACCGAAACGCTCTATAATTGAAAAAAAAAAATAAAGTTTTAAAGCTATTATATATAATAAATTTTTATTTAATGAATTGAAAATGATAAATAAATACGTGGGATGTTGATTTTTAATAAAAATTTACGTAAATCTTAAATTTTAAAATTTAAATAAAAAATATATATAATAATATAAAATATTTATATTAAATAAAAAATATAGAGTTTGAGACTTAGATTTTAAATTTTATAGAATATTTTTAATTTTTTTATGCAACCATCATTGAGAAATCAAAGAAAACTCTAAATTATAGAGTTTATCAAAAAATATTTTTTTTTATTGAAATATAAAAACAAAAATTTAAAGTTAAGATATATGTTGGTACACGTGGCTACCATGCCACTCTTCCCTTTCTAGTTTAACACTCGAAGAAACAAATAAATATTTAGTGATTAAATTGAAAAACTTTAAACTTGAATGAGGAAAATAGAAATTAAAAAAGTTGAATGATAAAATTTGTAATATACCCAAAGTAGAAAGATTAATCTGATTTTCAACTAGCAAACAAGTAGATGGTGAATAAGATTAGAGGTGGCCATGTGATACCCAACAATTTAATTTTGTAATTATGCCTTTGAAATTAGGAAATCATGATTCTAATCATTAATTAATATGTCAAAACAGAATTTAAGATCCAATTTTTATATTTAAAACAAATACAATTGTATTATTTTATTTTAATTTATTGTTTGATTTTTTACATCATTAATATTTTATGTTAAAATTTACGTATAGATTAAATCATTAAACTTTTATTATTGATAAATTAAATCATTCACACTAATATCATTAAATATTTTAATAAAAAAGCTAACTCTATAATTCTACTCGATATGTTTTTTCATGTCAGCAAGTTAATATTAATTAAAATTAAAGAAAAAATATTTTTTTACATTAAATTATTAAAGAAATTTAGTAAATTGATACCGATTGAATTATAATTTTTAATAATTTAATATAAAAAATATTTTAAATATTTTTCTTTAATTTTAATTAATATTAACTTGTTAATATGAAAAAAATGTCTAATAGGATTATTGAGTCAATTTTCCTGTTAAAATAATTAACGGTGTTAGTATGAATGATTTAATTTGTTAATAATAAAAGTTTAATGATTTGATCTGATTAAATTAAAGGTTTGTGACCTATATAAAAGTAGAGGGTAAGTTCAAAGATTTAAATTGTAAGTTGCTCTAGATTTTATATTTTTTTTAATTTTGATATTGTGATATTTTAAGATTGTGATACTCTGTTACTTAAATTTTTTAAAATATGTCTCGTTTAGTGATTTTATGTCTCGTTACTTTGTACTAAATAATTGAATAAATTCAAATTATATTTAGGTCAATTAAAAAAAAATATTTAAATCAATGCACATTAATTTAACGGATCATATTTTAACTTTTAAATTTATTAAAAGATGTAGCAATTGCTTCCCTAGGTATAATTTTGATTCATCAACTCTCGATTTTATAGATAAAATATAACGAGAGATTAAACTTTACAAAGCATCGAAAACTCCAGAATTAGATTTCGTTTATCTCAGATTAGACTCAAGATAAATTCTCAGTTTTTTTTTCTTTCAATTTTTTTCTTCAATTATTTAGAGTTATAATATAATCGAGATTATCATTAATGTTGTTATTCTATTAAGAATATTAATTCTATTATTTGTTTAAAAAAATAGAGAAAATCTTCTATTCACCACTTAAATAAATGCTTAACATCTTATATATTCCTTTTTCTTTTATTTATTTACTGTTTTGGGCATTTGTTTGAAATTAAGTTTTTGACTTGATTTGGATTTCAGAGGGAATTTAACAATTCCAATTACTTTTAAAAATCTAGATTTTAATATTTAAATTGTAATTAATGATTTCTTTATATATTTAAAACTTAAAATCATATTTAGAATTTTTGAGATAAAAATATGTTTTTATATACTTAGCCTAGTATCATCTCTAAGTCAATTCAAATTTAATTAAACTATTTTAAAATAGATAATTAAAATTGAATAATCTATAAAAAAATATATATATGATTTACATCTGAGACATCAACAGAGAAGACACCTCCTAGTTCTTTCATCTGTAAGATTTAAGGATAGCTCCACAAAATGTGCAGATTATAGCCTTCCAAGATTTCCAATAAAACGGGACATAACAAAACCGTGTGGTCGTCATCAGATCTCCGACGCATGCTCCGCCACCACACCTCGAGCACGTCCCTGCGGCCGGCTTCATCCTCCTCAGCTTCCGCCTTTGGTCCACCAAGCAACAAAAGCAGACCCTATTCAAACACCAAACGACAAAATAAAACAATGCTAAGGCTCCAGAAAGTACTTTTTTTAGGGTTGCATGGGATATTTATCGAGAGAGATGACGTTAAAGGTCGGACGATTTGTAATGAAAAAACAGAAGTAGTTCGATGTTTATTTCATGTTCATTTTTTACAGAACCCTGTGGAGCTGCGATGGCAATAATGTGTGGGTGGTTTACACTTGGACAAGGCGGTTGGGGTTTATAATTATGTTGCAGGGAGGTAGATGTAGCTGAAAAAAATATCTCCAGGATTTAATTAATCAGAGCTTTGGCTGTAGAACAGTAAAAACAGAGGGGGAAATCGTTCAAATTAGCTAATGCTATTAGCTATTAATTATCATCTGATATAATATGTTATCCTGGAAAAGATTATTAGGTGGACCTTGTTCATCACGTCATTTATGATCTAAATAATTAAGATTATTTTATCTAAAAACTGTTCACCTGCTAATTACATACAAGAAATAAACGATGATTCACCTTAAAAAAAATTAAGATGAACGATTTTGATTAATTAAAAGCACCAATGACGTGGTGAAAAGGATTCACCTAATAATATTTTTCTTTTAACAACTGTATGCTAATTGACAAATCGAGTCACAATATAATTATTTTATTATATAATTTATATTTTTAATTTTTTAAATTCAATACTAAATTGATACAATACATAAAACATAAAAGACTATTTTTAAAAAAATTAAAATAAAACTCATACAACATATAAAAGCTAAAAGCTAAATTCATTATTATGTTAATTTTAAAAACTAACATATCATCTATTTGTTAATTAATGTTGTGACTAAATTAAAAAAAGCCAATTCGTTAAGTAGTGAAAAGTATGAATTCTCAAAAATAATGGACCAAGAAGAGTGAATTAAAGCTAGGATATTGGGTTCAGACTAATTTGGTCCCTGATTAATATCCTGTTTACTTGTAGTTGTTTGTGACGTTGTTCTTGTAAATACTCGCTTGTGCACTCTTTTTCTTTTATTTAGATGTAGGGAGTTTTTTAAAGAGTCACATATAGTCTTCTTTATCTATATATAAAAAAACTATGATATCGGATTCAACATGATCATTTATTATCAAAATATTATTATTTTTCAATGAACATAAAAAAACTATATTAAAAATTATAAAATAATTATTAAACTTTTATTCAAGTGGTTATCTGTTCGTTAGGTATATAGTCACATTATTAGGTAGGGTAAAGTACGCAAATGAGCAATAACTATATTAAAAATTATAAAATAATTATTAATTTTTTAAAAATTAGATAATAAATATTATATTTTTATATTTATTATAAAATTATCACTGAATTATTAATTGTTTAAATTAATTAAATGTGCAAATATTAAAAAATAAATATATTATTATATAAAATTTCTTTATCATTATGCTATTCAATAACAGATTAGTGATTATTTTATAATAAAAATTAAATTTTAATATCTGTTATACAATTTTAAAAATTTAATGATCATTTTATAATTTTTAATATAATTTAATATTCGTTTGTGTACTTTACCCTTTTTAATACTATAACTATATGCCGGTTTAATGCACATTTTATAAGCAAATTTTTGGTTCACAAAAATAATATTTTTAATATGAATATGTCGGTTTTATTTAAAGAGGAGAAATCTAATACTACAATAAGAGTTTATAATTTAAATAAATAAATTTAATTTGATATATTTATAATTTTTTTAAAATTAACACATTTAGATCATAAATAAGAATGATGAAAGGAAAAATAAAAATTTTAATTTAACAATTTGAAATAAAATAGATACAAAGACTATTAAAATTTGATAATAAAAAGTAAAACCCAACGATAAACAACATTAAAACATACATATTACAGTAATAAGATACATTGATAACACGATTATTATCATAATTCAATAACGAATAAAAAAATAATTAGACTCATATCTAAATTTAATTCAAAATTTCAAAATAAAAAAAATATCTTGATAATTATATAAGGTCAAATCCAACTTTATCATATATGTATAATATTTAATAAAGGTTTTGAAATGGAAAGAGATCAAATCAAACCATATATTCTATTCTTAATATTATAAATAAAATTAAAAGATATATTTAATAAATTAATTAAATAATGATTAAAAAACAGAAACGTCAAATCAAACCATCAAAATGAAGTGCTAACCAAGTCAAAACACGTGTCCTCCTTTGAGTAAACTAGAAAATCTGACTTGTCGATGACTCGATAAATAATTATGTTGAAGTTTATTTTAATTATTACACTTAAGCCTGGTAATATGATTTTCTAATGTTATATTTTGTGTAATAATTTATATAGGTTTTCGATATATCTCTTAATATGTCATTAATTTAGTATAAAATATCTTCCGACAGCTTTCCCATGTTTTCAACCTCAATCCACTGTCTTACAGTTTTAACATCAACATTATACGCACGCTGTTTCTGATAATGGAGGGACAAATTTTAAAAATTAAAGGTTTTGTTTCAGCTTTAATGGAAACTTTTAATACACGTCTCAAGTCTATTTTTTCATATTTATTTTATTAAAGTTTAATTTAGATAATAAATAATTTAATATCGTTTAAGTAAATTTTAAGTTTAAAATTTTATATTGGTAAAAAAAATTATTAAGAGAATTATTCATAAAAATTATGTGTAACGTAAGTCGGTCCGAATTAATCAGGATAAAACTTTTAAGAACGAAAAAGGTAATTAAAAAAGTAAGTTGAAGTTTTCTTCTACTAAACGGAAACGACTCCATATAATTAAAAAATATATACAGATCAAATAAAATTTAGGGATCGAATTGAATAAATATTACATCTTGGGGAAGTTATTTTATTTTTAAATTATACTCTGTTGAAAATAAAAAGGTGAGAGAGGCAAATTTGATAAGTTTGGCCAAAAGGTATTATTGAGTCAAAATTGGATTAGGTTTGGTTTGAAATGTTTTTCCTACTCTATGACACTATATCAAAAATATATAAAATTGGATCTAAAAATATTCAATGTGACCTATACAAACCAACCAAAACCTAAGTTGAAAAAGATAATGCAAGGTAAATTATTGAGTTGATTTATAAATTTTTTGAGTCGATTCTGTTTAGATTTTTAAAATTTTAAATTGTTTACGAGTTTAGATTGAATTTGTACAAAATTTTAACAAAATCAATCATAAGTAACTTGCGAGGTGATTTTATGTATTATCACCCTAATAATAATATCGTTAATTATTTGATAATAAAATAACCAAAAAAAATTAAAATTAAAATTATTAGATTTAAAAAAATGATTGTAATAAAAAAAATAAATCATAATAAAATAATTTACCCTTTCAAACCTTCAAATGAAGACCTTGTTTTAGACCAAACTTTGTAGTTGGTTTTAAGGTCAATGAAAGTACGTTGAAGAGTTTGGACTTTTGAAGCAATTCCGTCGGTGCCTTGCATCGCTATTCGATGGTTTCCCGTACTTTCTCCCGGTATTTCCCGTGGATTTTTGGGTTTGTCTGAATAATTTATATTCAACTTGCATCGTATATTTAATTTTGATAAATAAATTTTTTAGTAAAATTTATATATATAATATTATAAATTCGAAATTTATTTAAATAAAATTAAATTATTTATCACTTAAAAAATTAATATAAATAAAATATATGCTTTATAGGTAATATATGCTTTATATATGGTAAAATAATAAATGCTTTATAGGTAAAATTCCTATGAAAATCTAAAAATCAAAACCCATGACCAATTTCAACTTTGTACTAGAGACTTGTTTATCTTTTGGTGTACAAGTGTGTGACAAAAGTGACCATGAACAAGCTTTTTCAAGAGCCTATTTTAATCAAAACAAAAGGGGTAATCTAGTCATTTCCTATTACACCATTTGGGAGCAAGTTTAAGAAATAAAAGTAAAAACAATTAATAAATACAATGTGAAAACTAGGGGTGTAAACGAGTCGAGTCGAGTTTGAGTAGTGCTAAGTTCGGCTTGACTCGTTAAGATTTCGAGTCGAGTTCGAGCTTCAATAATTTTAAACGAGCCTGAAATATCTGGACTCGGCTCGTTAAGAATTCGAGTCGGGTTCGAGCTTTTTTCGAGCCTAATCGAGTCATATATTGACTGAACTTTGACCGTGTTAGAGTCGAGTAACTCTTCTCTCTCTTCTCTCATTTAAAGCCTAATGGAGAAAAACTTTGATACACAAGTTGTATAAACTTAAATTTATTAATTTTAGGTTTTAATATCTTAATTTAGGGTTTTAGATTTATGTTTAAGGTTTAGATTTTAGGGTTTTAACTTTAGAAATTTATATTTTAAATTATAAAAAATAAAAAAATAGTATATTTATGTTTTCAAGTAGCTCGTGAGCTTTTTGAGTCAAATATCATATAGCTCGACTCGACTCATTAAGAACTCGAACCGAGTTCGAGCTCGAATCGAATTTTGACCAAGCTTTGACCGAATCGAACTCGAATAGCTCACGATCTGTCTCGTCTTATTTACTGTCCCAGTGAGACAACAACGGTTCAAGTATTGAATTTGAAGATTGGAATTAGATTTTGGTCAAAAAAATTAAAGTAAAAAAATCAATCTGAGAATATCAGTGTACGGTTAGGATCATCCCTTTCGCTCCATGATTTGCGGCGTATAATTAATAGGCCACACTATTTGTCTTTTGCTATGAATTAATGTTAAAACAAAAATTATAAAAATCTATTTAAATATGTTCAAAGATTTAAAATTATGTTTAATTTATTAAAATAAAAATTATATATTATAATAAATAAAATATATAAAACTTTAAAAGATATATTAATAAAAATATTATTAAATTATTTTATTAAATAATAAAAATTAAATATATATTTTTTAATTTTTCACCTAAAAATAACATTCTTTTTCATATTTTAAATTCTAGATAATTTAGATATATATAATTATATATTTATTTATATATATTTTTTATCTTTGAGCTTTTTTTTGTGCGTTTATTTTTATTGTATTTATTTAAAATCTTTACTGTTTGTGATGTAACATATTTATATTCCTAAACTAAATAGTTATTAAATTTAATGATAATATTGATTAAAAAATAGATTAATAAAATTAAAAGTATAATTATAAAATTTATCGGACATAATTTTTTTTTAAATTTAAAGGTTTTTAAAGCTGTTACGCCTAAAACAATTAACAAGAAATTTATTTTAGTTTCAAGACTCACCCCCCGGGAGAGATTATACGATAAACCCTGTTCACTACGTCATCTATGGTATAAGTAATCAAGATCATTGATCTTTAAATAACCACCTAATAACTACCCATTCACTAAATCCATGTAGGAAAGAGATGATGATTCACTTGGAAAAAAATTAAGATTAACGGTTCTGATTGCTTGGGACCATAGATAATGTGATGAACAGAGTTGACCGTATAATTTTTCCACCCCGGTATATAATCTGCATAGTTAATTGTATTTGACCTTGGATAATCCTAATTAACAAGAGACTTACGTTAACAAATAATTAAATTAAATGTTTAAAGAAAAAACAATTCCCAATTGGAATTAAAAAAAGCAGGAGCAACATTTCAAACCCTAAAAAGAAAAGGTCAAATTTTCAGCATTACCAGGTCCTTCATCGCCGTCTTTAAAAATGAAAAAAATATATATACACAAACCAGAATCCCACTGCCCAATCACTCTCAGTTCCCTGATCTACGTTGGATTCAGTACATTTACGCTATATAATTTTTAATTTTTTTGTTTTTTACTTTCCCAGAAAAATAAGACATTGAAAGCGCGTGAAAAATGAAGAAAAAAAATGGTATTTGCAAATGATATCATCATGGAATTTCAGTATAACTGACATTTTTGCAGATTTGTTGCCTACTAAGTATGTATCTTGATTTTTTCTTGTATTTGCTTGAGATAATCTGACGTTTTCTTCTGATACTTGTTTTCTCGGATTTTTGGGTTCATTTGTTGGATTAACCAATATATTTTCCTGCAAAACTTGTTCTGATTTGATTGGTCAAGTGATTTAACAAAAAACCATCACGGATTTCCTTTCGGTTTCTTCTTTGTTTTGAGTTTTTGAAGAGATTGGAGCAATGGGAAAAGGCAATGGTAGCAGAGATTGGACTCAGATCTATGCCGTTTACGGTATGGATCAATGGCAAACTCTTGTTTTCCTTTTATGTCACGCGGTTTTCTTCTCTGTACTTTCTATCATCTTTCTTTTCTACTTCGACCCAATCTTCAACTTCTTCCAAGCTTTCCTTCCCAGTCCAAGCGCCGCTCGTTTCGCCGCCGGGTTCAGCGGTGCAGTCACGTCGATTTCAGCTGTCTGCTTGTTCTTCGCGGCGGCCAATTTTTTCTACTCCGCTGGGCCGTTGCATTACGAAATGGCGCAGCGGATGGTTGGGTCGGTTTATGATTGGTCGACGGTGAAGCTGGCGCTTGATATTGGTTGCGGCAGAGGGATTCTTCTCAACTCGGTGGCGACTCAGCTGAAAAAAACAGGAAGTTCGGGTCGGGTTGTTGGGTTGGATCGTTCTAAACGGATTACTTTGTCTACTCTCCGAACTGCCAACATTGAAGGTCTGTTATTCTAAAACCTTTTTCGATTTAAAGCATACGAAAACGAATTTATAGCTTAAATGTTCCATTAAAAATGGCGATGGGAATTTTGAAACAGGCGTGGGGGAGTATGTAACGTGCAAAGAGGGTGATGTGAGGAGTCTCCCGTTTCAGGATAACTATTTCGACGTGGTGGTTTCTGCCGTGTTCGTCCACACGGTGGGAAAAGAATACGGCCATCGTACGGTGGAAGCCGCGGCGGAGAGGGTGAGAGTGTTGGGGGAGATAGTGAGGGTCTTAAAGCCCGGCGGTGCCGGTGTCGTTTGGGACCTCATCCATGTGCCGGAATACGTGCGTCGGTTGCAGGAATTGAAGATGGAGGATATTAGAGTTTCCGAGCGTGTAACTGCCTTTATGGTTAGCAGCCACATGGTATCCTTTAGGAAGCCTAATCAGCAGATTGTGGGTCCCAGAGAAGTCCGGTTGGACTGGCAATGCTGATGTGGAAATACTGATGCAAAATTATACATAAAAGAATTTAGAATTCTACGACTTGTTTAAGTGAAAAAAATATCATGTTTCCTTATGATTCTAGTTCAAGTAACATTATTCATATAATATATTTAATTTTATTCTAATCGAAAAATAAACAATATCATAGAAACACATTAACAATATTCAAAGAAAATATAATTTAAAAGTCGATTTAATATCAATATCGTTAAAAACTCAATCAAACACTTATTTTTATTGTTAAAACAAATAAAAACTAAATTACTTTTATTTTTATTTAAACATAAATATTATTTGTTTATGTTATCTCGTCTTATTTATAATCTTATTTATAACAAATAAAAATAAAATATTAAATAAATTTATTATTATTATTATCATCGTCATCATCTAATAACATACATTTTAATTCATTTTAATTTAAACTTTAGTAATATTTTTCGACATGTTATCATTAATGACCGCCCCTTTATATAATTTTGTTGAAGCATTATTATTTTATATGTAATGAATTCGAATACTAATATTTATCTTATGAATATAATTATATTTATTTAATAAAAACAGATTTATCCACGTATATTTTTTATTTGTACCTTCCAAAATATAAAAAAAAAACTTTAAATTTCGATTGAAAACCACCTATTTTTTCATATTTATTTAAATATATTTATAAATAAATTATTTATATATTTCCTGAAAATATGGACTGTAGATAGATCAATTAAACTCCCATCTTCTTCCTGAAAATAATATCTCAATAAAATGTAGGTAGGGGTATGGCCAGTACTTATTTCAATCAATTTATTGATATTATTATTATTATTATTATATTGTTTTTGTTAAATGTCATCCAGCTTTTATATTGTGGACAGTATTTTCTCATAATAAAATGATCCCCTGCAACACACTCTACCATATGTAACATGCACTACCACACACAAAGACCATCAAAATAACTAAAATCACGATTTACATGGAACTATCCTGATCATCAATGTAGTTCACAAGTGCAGGGAACAAAAATCAAGTTCAACGGATAATGTCGTAAGCCTAACCGTACTGAATCCCCCCACCCAGATTCATTCTCATATAAGAAAAGGCTCTGTTCGACATTAGCAACGTTGGGGAAACTCTACTTGTGGCGGTTGAAGCACCGGGACATATCTCGGCCGACTCGACTCAACTCAACTCGGTTCCTCCTTCAAACGTATCCATGGCGTCTCTTCACACCACGATATCTCCACAAAGCCTACTTTCTTTATCAAAACTTCGAAAACCCATTTCCAAGCAGGTCTCATCTTCTTCATTAAGCAACTCAAAGCTGACAGATGGACTTGCTTTCTCCGGTAATAAACAGAAAAAGAACAGTAACAAAAGGGTCAACTCTGTGGTGGCGAACTCATTAGCCGATGAGCTGGATGTGATTCCGGTCCAAAGTGGGGATGTTACAGATATGCAAGAAGGAGTGGCGGTGAGCCCGGTGGAGAGAGAATCGCCGGGGGGAGAGCTGGTGAGTCCAGTAGGTGGGTTTGGTAATGAAGGGAGGTTATCTTTTGAAGGGTTTTCTTCTTCGGGTTCACCTTCAGGGAATGGATTTGGTGATGGAGGAGGAAGCCAAGAGGAATTGGATAGGCTTATAGATAGAACGATTAATGCTACTATTGTTCTGGCTGCTGGTACGTTTGCCCTTACCAAGTTGCTTACCATTGACCACAATTATTGGCAGGTGAGATTATATGTATATTTATGTCTACAACTTTGTTTTGAATTGGTTCTGTTTCTGTGGAAATCTGCAAGATTTGTCATGGGAAAAAGACGATTGGTTGAAAATTTTCATTGTTAATAGGTTATAAAGTGGGGGGATCAGATTGGTTTTATTTATTCTTCCAATTCATATGAATTGTATGGACTTTATATTACTTCCCTTTTGCTATTTTCTGCTTGCTGAATAATGCAAAAAGACCCCCTTTACAATTGAACAGTTCAATTACTGGATTTGCTTTATTTTCAGGGTCTGTTTAGTTTCCATTTCCTTGTAGCTAGAAGTGTCAAATTTGATTTTTTTTTATTAAGCTGTGATGAGCTCTTCATTTTTCTATTCATAATCTATAACTTGATGTTTTTGGCTTTGGATGGTAGGGATGGACTCTTTTTGAGATACTAAGGTATGCACCTCAACACAACTGGAGTGCTTATGAAGAAGCTTTGAAGACAAATCCTGTTTTTGCAAAAATGGTTATTAGTGGAGTTGTCTATTCTCTAGGGGATTGGATAGCACAAGTGAGTTTGTATTATATCTAAAAAATCTTCCATTCTTTAGTTTGTGGTAATAAAATTGTGTATTAAAATTTATCTTGCATTTATTCTTTCAGTGTTTTGAAGGGAAACCTCTCTTCGAGTTTGATCGTACCCGAATGTTCAGATCCGGTCTTGTTGGCTTTACTCTACACGGTTCCATGTCTCATTACTATTACCAAATCTGTGAGGTAATCATTTCTCATACATGTCTTACAAATCAAGTGTTTATATTTTTTACGGTTTAATGAAACAATTCTGTTTTTTTTCGCAGGAGCTTTTTCCTTTCCAAGATTGGTGGGTGGTTCCTGTGAAAGTAGCTTTCGACCAAACCGCATGGGCTGCGGTTTGGAACAGCATTTACTTTATAGTTGTGGGATTTTTACGTTTTGAATCTCCAATCAGTATTTTTAGCGAATTGAAGGCAACATTCTGGCCTATGTTGACAGTAAGAGAACCTTCTGTCATTGCCATTCATTCTCTCTATATTCAAAAATCTGGTGTTGCTTCATGTTTTGTGGTGTGAATAGTTCTTTGTCTAATTGTGCATGGTTATCATGTAGGCCGGATGGAAGCTTTGGCCATTTGCTCATCTTATCACTTATGGTCTCATTCCGGTAGAACAAAGGCTTCTTTGGGTGGACTGCGTAGAACTTGTTTGGGTGACAATTCTCTCAACGTAAGTATCGTAAATATTGAATGACTCGATATTAGGTAACGGTGTGGAGAAACTCTCTTTCCACGCACAACCTAACTAATTGACAAAATAGACGATTGGTAGCAATTACTAACATGATATTTAGATGTATGATCCTATAATATCAGCACTGAACTTGATTCATAAGACATTTTCTTTGCTCTAATATATCCAAATTTGTATGCTGAATTACTGATCTATCCTAAAGATGGATTAATCCTTCTTAAAGTATGACCAAGTGTAGCCATTAACTTATGTTTTATCAACCTTTTCTAGTTATTCAAATGAAAAATCAGAAGCAAGGACCTCCGAGGCAACACCAGCTGAAGCAAATTCAAGTTTGACACCTGTTGATCCATCTGAGGTATGATAGCTGAACAAATGTTGTTTATGCTAGCAGGGGTTGCATAGAATTCACTCATCTCCTTTTTGCCCCATTTTCTTTATATTTTCCTTCCTGCTTTTAGCAGGAGTAAGTGATGAAGATAAACCAAGAAGGATAAACGAGGAGAATTTCTGGGATTGAAACATGACAGTAGAATTAACCCCATCCGTTTTGACGAAATGAGGCTCGACAGGCTGGTCATCGAGAAATATCACAGAAAACGGAAAACTACATGTGTATGCTACTTAATGCTATCTTCTTCTGTTTCTATGTATTAAACTCGATACTTTTCGAGTTGTTATCACGAACTGTGGAAAATATCATGTCATGGTGCTTGGAACTTTCCATAGAATATGGAAGCTTTCATGTATGTAAAACCATTTGTTCCATATACTTGTTTTTCCATTGTTACAATCCAAACTTATTTCCATCACAAGACTTTGTCTGGTGCATTGCAGGGCAAACAACTTGGCATTTGCCACCACATGTAAGTAGTGGTCTGGTTTAATTGCATCTGATATTTTCCCCAGATTTTGATGTTGGATTCAGCAAATGAATGAATATTCATCCTCAGGAGCTGCAATTGTAACTGGTTTGGTTCCAACCCAAACGTTACTCATGCTAAGTACTGGACCACCCAGCCCAGGCCAGTATAGAAGTGAAGAATATAAAGATTTCAACCTAGTATGAATTCCAAAACCTTATTGGTTCGTTTTCCAGATAAATTTGTTGGTGTATATTTCTATAAATATTGACTTAGATACAGTCTTGGAGTCTCCAAATATTTTTTTTTATGTTGACTTAATGGCAAAAGCAAGTGGGTCACGGATATTTGAAAATTTAAATTAAAAATTATTTATATTGGAACAGTTTTGGTTTTAATTTTTCTATTATGTAATCATTAGATTTAATTCTTTTAAAATTAAATGATTAAAATAAAAATTAAAAAATAATTCGGTGATAATCTAATGTAATTTACCCTAAAATTTAAAGGTTCCACTAATTTTAACTTTTTCCCAAGGAAAAGCTTGAAATGTTAAACTAAACGTTTTCATATCTCTGCTTTATAAAGAACAAACCAGCCTCCTTCCTCCCATACCTCCACCGCCCTCACTAGCTCACCCCGCAAAATGTCGTCGACAGAGTCCCTCATCCTCCAACTCCATGAAATCTCCGCCGTCAAATTTGGAAACTTCAAGCTAAAATCCGGGATCTTTTCCCCTATCTACATAGACCTCCGTCTCATCGTTTCTTACCCTTCCCTCCTCCGCCAAATATCCCACTCCATCCTCTCTTCTCTCCCTCCCCAAACACCCTTTAACCTCATCTGCGGTGTCCCTTACACTGCCCTCCCCATAGCTACCTCTATCTCTCTCGACACCTCAATCCCCATGCTCATGCGCCGCAAAGAAGTCAAAGATTACGGCACTGCTAAGTCCATAGAAGGCGTTTACGAAAAGGGTCAGGTTTGTCTTGTGGTGGAAGACCTTGTAACGTCCGGATCATCGGTTCTGGAAACGGTGGCTCCGCTTCGATCTTTGGGTATCGACGTGACGGACGCCGTCGTGGTCATTGATAGAGAGCAAGGAGGGAGGGAAACGTTGGAGCAGAATGGGATTAAACTTCACGCTCTTTTTACTTTGACGGAGATGGTGAAGGTTTTGAGAGCGAAAGGGAAGTTGGAGGAAGAGATGGAAAGCACGGTGATGAAGTTTTTGGACGAGAATAAGAAAGTTCCTGTGCCTAAGGTCGAGAAAGTGAGGATTAAGTGCTTAGGGTTTGAAGAAAGGGCTGAGATGGCTAAGAATCCAACTGGGAAAAAGTTGTTTGAGATTATGGTTAAGAAAGAGAGTAATCTATGTTTGGCTGCTGATGTTGCCACTGCTGCTGAGTTACTTGACATTGCTGAGAAGGTAAGTTTGTGATTAGTTTTTCTTTGGATCGGTTTTCATTTGTCAGGAAATTTTCTAGGAAAAGTGATAGGAGATAGATTTTCTGTTTTGGGTTGATTTTTTTTTCCTGGTAAAGTTGTAATTTTTCTTGGAGGAGTGATCGGAAATGGGTTTTCCATAATGATTTTCCTAGGAAAGTGATGGAAATGTCTAGTGTTGATTTGCTTTGGATTCTTACTGTATTAGGATACTTTCGATTTGATCAAAGATACATAGTATGGTATATGCTTGTTAACTTAGGCATAGTTACAACTAGATCATATATATGTATAAAATAGTCTTTTTACTGAACGATTTTTGTATGAAGAACCTTTCTGGTTTACTGTTTTTTGTTTCTATTGCTTAAATTTATGCAGGTTGGACCTGAAATCTGCCTATTGAAGACTCATGTGGACATACTACCTGATTTCACTCCCGACTTTGGGTCTAAACTTCGTGTGGTATATATCAAATGCTCTTGTTAGATGTGTTATTACGCCGACATTTCCCAACTATGCGCATTCTTTAGAATTGTTTCTTGTTTTCAATGGCAGGATTATTGTGTTGCCCTTTCATTCCATTTTCTGCATTAGTTAAACTTGGTGATGGATATAAATAAGCTATATTGAACTCCATTTGGTTGATAACTTAATGATAAGTTGAACTAACACTGCCTTGTTCTGTATTTTGATTGCAGATTGCAGAAAAACATAACTTTATGATATTTGAAGACCGAAAGTTTGCGGACATTGGTAATACAGTGACAATGCAGTATGAAGGGTAATATTCAGTTTCTGCTGCAAGATTGTTCCTTTTGTATTTGCTGCCTTTGCTATTACCTAAGTGCTCTCGGGGTGTTGTTTTTTCTTGCAGGGGTATCTTCCATATATTGGATTGGGCTGATATTGTTAATGCTCACATTATCTCTGGTCCTGGGATTGTGGATGGTTTGAAATTGAAGGTTTGTAATAATTACCCTATAGTACTTTTAGCTAGATTTGAAATAAGGATTCAAACTAATGTTTCCCATAATTTTATATTCTTGGAACTATTTTAGGGTTTGCCCCGTGGTAGGGGGCTGTTGCTACTCGCTGAAATGAGCTCTGCTGGTAACCTTGCCACTGGAGACTACACATCTGCTGCCGTAAAAATTGCTGAACAGCACTCTGATTTTGTCATTGGTTTCATCTCGGTCAACCCCGCATCGTGGCCTGGTGCACCGGTTAATCCAGCATTCATTCAGGCAACCCCTGGAGTTCAAATGGTAAAGGGCGGTGATAACCTTGGCCAGCAGTACAACACTCCATATTCTGTAAGTATTTTGCCCCATAATTAGTTCTCCAATTCGGTTCTTCTATTGTAAAGCTGTGATATGTATAGATTATGAACTCTCCTGGAAATGCATTTGAATATTTTTACTGTAGAAAACATGATGCACAAAAACAACTCTGTTTCTGGCAGAAAACGTGAAATTAGTCCTCACAAATTGCCATTGTATATAGTCTGATTACCCAAGTTTTAACCATGGAAGAGATTTTTTTTTTTTTTTTTTCCATATCAGTGGTCTTTTCCTTATTATTTCAACTTTAATAACCGAGAAAATTTGATTTTTCAGGTCATCTTCGATAGGGGTAGTGACATAATAATCGTAGGTCGAGGAATCATTAAGGCAGCAAACCCCGCTGAGGTAGCTCGTGAATACCGCCTTCAAGGATGGGAAGCATACACGGCTAAATGCACTTAAGGTGATCTTTCATCTGTTGCTTTTAGAAGTAATACATTTCCCTAATAACATACGAGCTGAATCTTGTTGAATCTATGAATTTGCATGTTTGTCTGGTTATCATTGTAATACATATTGAGGATCTTTTAGGCTCCGAATACTGTTTGCTGAGGCTATGCATTTCCTCTTTACTTGTACCATTTTACTTGGGATGGAATTCGATTCCGAAACCAGTGGTTATAAACTGTAAGGACCTTGCAACTTGGGTTTAGATCTTTGTAGATAAACATCAGCAAGTTTTAGTGCAAGCTGACTTGTACAGCTAATATTCTGAGGTAGTGGACGTTACTGTCATGTCCACTACCTTGTATGTTTCAAGATGAATATTGAAATACCAAAATAATGCTGAACATTCCAATCTGCATTTTAACCCCACAATCAAAAGATTTACTATATTCTTCGATCTATAGCAAAAAACAAAACCTGCAACTTACACCCTGGACATGTTAGAAGGCCTGCTTGGTGTTGGCCTGACTTTCCACCACCGCAGTGTCTTGTTTCGGTTGGGTGGAGTTATAGCCCTCCTTATTATCTTTTTGTTACCACTGTATCTCCTCATGTTCTGCCTCGGCAACATGTAACCATGCGGTGCCGAACCCGGTTGGTTCAAACACGTACCCCGTCGAGGTCTAGGAGACAACAACGAAGATGCCATGTAAATTCTTCTATTCTACGACTCCAATAGTCCTCCGTCGTTGTGTGATGGGCTGACATTAGGGGCCTATTAGGTGCTTAAGAAAGGCTTGGTGAATTTTCTTTTTGTTGTCAGACTTGAGGCCTTAGTTGGTAGAGCAGGCTATAGGCCGAAACTCACCTAGATCGGAAACGCAAGGTGGGCGGGTTGATTCCAGATTTGGGTTTCTGGGTTTTCAACTTCAGTCTCGAGCTTTAGAATCTTTTTTAGTTTGTTAAGGATACAATTGAAAATAAGTTTGACAGTTTTAGGTTTCTGGGTTTTCAACTTCATTTTAGTTTGTTTTGAATATTCCAGATTCTCGACTCTCTTTTTATATCTATATACATAATTTTATAGATTAATTTTAATATTTATAAATAAAATTTTAAGATATTATTATCAAATATCTTAGGTATAAATATGTCATTTCATTAAATTATGAGTATCATTAAAATTTTCTCTTATATAAAAAATGCAAAACAAGATAAAAATAGTGATAAATAAAATACAATAATATAAATACATAAATTAAAGAATATAAAATAATTAACATAATTTAAATAATATAAAAATAAAAATAAAAATTGTATTAAATAAAATAAAAATAAATATGAAAAGTGATCGTATTGTAAAAAAGACAAAAATTAAAATCTATAACTAATAGAAAGAGAAGATATGACTGAAATAAAATTAAAGATAAAATTACAAGGACTAAATATGTAATTAGACCTAGAAAATTTTGAGTTATTCGACTTTTCGAGTAACTCGAACTTTAGAAATTTGAAATCGAATCAAAATCAATTTTTTTGAGCTATTCGATTCGTTTGAAAAACTCGATTCGAATAACTCGAAATTTAAAAAAAATAATTTTTAATTATTCTATTTAACTGAAATAACTCGATTCGAATAACTTAAAATTAAAAAAAAAAAAATCGATTTTCAAATCGGATTTTACTCCCACCTAATAACCACGTTAGTTTTTGCACTTCCTTTGTTAATTAAGGTGCATCGTTTATTAGTAAAATAATTAATTCTAGCATCATTAAATTAAATTAAAGATAAGACGAGTTCGCATTTTTTTTATTCACGTTTTAATTAGGTGTACATGAAATGTTAGATTTTATCCTTCCATTTTTTTAATATTTTGTTGCAGATGTTGTAATGGTTTCCTTTTTCTTATTTTCTTACTTTATATTCGTTAAATTGTCGTATTTAAGATAGGTATAACGACCCTTTAATTTGTACGTGGGTTCTTAAATTAGGTAATAAACGAGATCAATTCTAATACGGTAGTAGTGTTTCAAACGCTTATTTTCATGTTTAAGTGTTTTAAAACAAATTTGTACATTCAATTTAAAATTAATTCAATCATTAATTTAGTCCGAAAAATTTAATATTAATGAAGTAATAATTAATAAAGTATCAATTTTAGACTGTGTGAGATGTTAATCCTTCTCCATCTGTAATTGACTCCCGAACTTTAATTTTTTTAAATCTCTGGCTTTATGGTATCCGATTTACCTAAACGATCGGTGGCGACTCAAAATTTTCAAAACACATTTTTAGAACAAAAACTTCACGTGAAAGAAATTATTTAAAAAACAAATACAAAAATATTTTCCAACTCGAAAAAAAGTTTTCAACAACTTTAGTGATTTTTTAAATCGTTACAGTATGTTATGAGTAACAGTACTCAAAGATATCACATCAGTATGAGAGGGTTGATATTGGTATCCACCGGAGATTTTATCCAAAAATATTAATTTTAATTTAGGACTAAAAATTATAGATTTGAAACTTTGATTTTAGTTTAATTATATATTTTAAAATATAAATACGACTATTTATTTTAGTATCAAATAATTATTAATTATTTCTGCATGTAACCTATAAATCTAAAATGATGTTTGATGTTATATCGAGAACGGTTCTAGTGATTTGTACAAAATCAAAGCATTATAGTGGAGGCCTAATTAGTTCACGTAGGATCGAGAACGGTTCTAATATTTTTATACTTAAATTCAGGCAAAACTATATTAATGGTCATCCAATTATCACATTTTATTTGAGTTCAAAAGTTATTTTTTATTGAAATTGTATTTTTTAGTAGATATTTTTTTTTAGTTCTCTATTGTTAAAAATCTAATAAAATATTAACAGAGGTTTGTCCAAGTGACAAGCAGTTTGATTCCAATTAAGCAAGTTTTAGGTTTAAGACGTTATGTATGTAAAAATCTCTGCTGAGAGACTTACTTATCAAAGCTATGTGTGCGACACGGTTTAGTCCGAATTAATTAGGGTAAGACTTAGAAAATTAAAAGAGTAATAAAAAAATCTAACAAAATTATTGATTTATTCAAATCTGAAGATGATAAGTTAGTCGAAAAAATATTATTTAAATACTGATAAAGAAAAACGTTGACATAAAATTTCGTTAGATTTTTAATAGTAGGAGATCAAAACAAGAAAATTATCTAATAAGAGAGATGATTTGGATAAAAATTTACTTTAGAGATTAAAAAGACAAACAATGATAATTGAGTGATCATTCTTGTAATTTCCCCTTAAATTAATTATTTTTATTTTTTAATTTGAATTGTGGAATAAATCCCAAAAAATTGTTTCACGTCTTCGTCCAAACAAACTGAATTTACAATACTATAAACAATCTGGTTTCGAAGAGGAAGTTAGGGACGAAAACGTGTACTTTCCAAATGTGGCAGGAGAGGGTAGGGCTCACAACCCACAAAAGGCTACATAAAAAGCATTTTGTTTCCACCGAGCTAAACCAGGATTTTACATTACGTCGAAAACAAGTTCACTATAATAAATTTTAAATTTAATTATGTAAAAAATTGTCTTATATAAAACTACGTAATATATGATATCACCTTAATGTTTTATGAATATTTTTTTCAAATAAAATTAAGAGAAAATTTTTATAGAACTATTAAAAATGATTTTTCAGTTAAAATTAAAGTAGCCCTCAATCTAACGCCGTAATAAACTTAGCCTCAATTTTAATCGTTGTTTAAGGCTTTTTTTTCGAATCAGTCGTATCGTTCAAAAATTTTAATTTTCATAAGTGTTTTAATTTTATGATTTAGTAATTGGTGATTTAATTTAAAAGACAGTTTAGAATTTCAAAGTAGAAATCTCTTGCCCCGTAGTCATGCTTACATCCATAATCCTTAAAAATCATAAAAAATAAATTCTAAATCTTAATTCTAATTTTCTACGTCCTAAAATCTACACCCTAACTTTTAATTCATAACCTTAAATTAACTAATTTAAAATAAAACGTAATAAAAAGATAAACAACTTATATCAAAATTTTAAGGGTAAAAGTTTTAAATTTAGTTTAAAGTTCTCACTACTCTCTAAATTTAAAGAAACAAATTTTCGGTCTATAAATTTTATGAAACAAATTTTAGTACGACATCAGATTTCAGGTTACACTTTCTGATGAATACCATGAATACGTATAACATTAGATTCGTGCAACTATTTTACGTACAACATCAGATCTGTGAGGAATCACCATAAAAATTAAAATCGAAAAATTTATATTATAATACACTATATACCATAATTTTAGAATATTTAAATTAAAAAAAATTAAAGTTAATTTTGGAAAATAAAATCAAAAAATTAAAAAAAACTTCTTATATCACTTACCATTATAATACACTATATATATACCATACTTTTGTACACTTTTTGTTTAACTATAAATATATTTATTTTTTATTTAATTTTAATTTATATTATATTTAAAACTTAAAAAAAATTCATATTTTTATTATTTTTTAATTATTTATTCGATTAAGAGATCTCTTTTTGTTAACCTCTTATACATATCATGATAGTTCGTTCTATGCGTTATCTATATTAATATCCTCACTTACCCTAACACCTCAAACTTTTTAAATTGTATTTTTATATCTTGGTGCCAGTGGTCATGTTTGTACCACTCACTGGAAGAATCATCGACCTTGAGAGAATAACGATCACCAACGAGGCGAGAAACAAAAAAATGCTCTGATACCAAGTTGTTAATTAAGGATTTTAGATAGATTTAAAAAAAGGATTTCGGATATTTAAAAAAAAATTATTATTATTATCAAATAAGTTAGATTTAGAAATCAAATCTGTAAAATTAAAAAAATATTATTATAATTTTAATTATAATTTTATAATGCATCAATACGCACATTAATTAGATATTAATACCTTTATAATTAATTAGGAAAGCTATTAATTTTTTAACGATATTTTTTAACCAATAATTTTAAAAATATAATTATTTTTATAATTAATGTATTATATTATGAAAAAAATATAAAGTTAAATTTAGAAATCAAATCAAAAAAATTATACTTGTTAATGATGACACAATAAACTCGATAAGTGTTATCCAAGAAATTATGAATAAAAATTTAAAATAAATTTTAAAAAGTAACATAAGAAAGATTTAAAGTTATAAAAAATTAAAATATAAACAACAATAACAAAAAATATTATTTATAGATGTATATAATTTTTTATTTTTAATTTAAAGTTAAAAAATAAAATATTATTATATTTTATTAGGACTCTATGATAAACCAATGTTTATACTAATTAAATATAAATACTTTTATAATTAACATAAAATCGAAAAATTAAAAAAAATGTTCTGATACCACTTACCATTATAATTCACTTTATTTACCATACTTTTGTATACTTTTTGTTTAATTAAAATATATTTATTTTTTTTATATCATATTTACACATAAACATATCTACTTTAATGCATTTGATTTAAAAATAAAAAATATTACCAAAGATTTTTTATGTTGTCTTCCTCTTTATTGTTGAATTTTTTAATTAATTTTTTTAATCTCTAACCCTAAATCATAAACCATAAAACCTAACCCTAAACCTAATCCGTAGCTCTAACCATAAACTCTAAACAATAACCCTAAACCCAAACCTTAAACCCTAAGCCCTAACCTTTACCCTAAACCCTAAACCATAACCATAACCCTAACCTAAACCCTAAACATATACAATAACACATTACCTTAAACCTAAACTTAAACCACTAATCCATAAACCATTAATCCCTAACCATAAATCCTAAACCCCAAATGTTGTTACATTTGAAAAAATAAACTTAAAAAAATAATTATTAGTAGTATGATAATGAAATAAAACGCTTAATACATGCATAATATATTATATAAGAAAAGGGATTCCCGGAGATACCTAAATCGTGGCTTAGCAACATTTTGAAAGATTTTTCTTGCCGCAGTTTTTGCCTCATATTCATTTCTAATTTATCTTGCAGATTCGTCTTTAATGACTAGATCGTGAATATGCTCATTTAAAGTGAAAAGAGTTACATGGAAGATCATTTTCATCAACATCTTCATACTCCGCGCAGATATATTTTTTTGATTAAATTTCCAGAAGTAATCAATTGTAAGTTCCTTATCTACTGTCCCAGCAAAAAGTATACGAGACAACAACGACATAGGCCTTTTTCCTTGTGAAGTTTTATGGATCCGTCATTTCCCTTATTTTTAATTTCTCATAATTTCTCATCAACGAATCAAATCATTCAAATCGAATATTTTTAATGTCCTAATATAAGTTATGTTGTTTGATTCAAATTCAATTATGTGGCTATTTTTATTTAATGACACATACTTTTTTTTTCGTTTATTTGTATTAGTGTCACCACCTAAAAATAAATTACTTGATTTGGCAATAGTGTACATTGATTGGAGGAAGAAAAATAAACGTGTAAGAATCAATTTGGAAGCAACGTATGTTACAGGTGAAAAGAAAGAAAAAGGAATGCAAAGTGGTTACACTTTCAAATTTCAGATTTCATAAGGTATGTATTATAAATATACATACACTTTCTCTCATGAGTGCACGGTTGATGCAGCTTTTAGTTAGATGAAGATGAGTGCACGGTTGATGCAGCTCTTAGTCAGATATACCCCTATCCGAAAAATCAAACAAATCAGGGAACATGAGTGCACGGTTGGAAGTTGAAAGTGGTCACCAGAATTATCAAACATCTCCGTTGTTGTTAATAGGGATGTTAATTATCGGGTATTCGGTTTCTTTGAGTAATAATTTTTTAACTCGTGTCTCGATTCATTTATATCAAGTACCCATTATCAAAAGTGGGATTTTTGGACACTCTATATGTAGTTTCCATCAATAATCTCATTATAATTGTCTTCTCGGCATAGTCCTAAGCAGGCCAAAGTCTAGGTTACATAAGCACTGAAAAATGATAGTGCCAGATCTAGCAAGGTTTAGTCTTTATCAATCAAGCTGGTGATTTTTTTTATTTGCAGAAAATATTATTAATTTGAAAAGGATGACACAATGATAGATCTACCTATATACCAAGCCATCCCTTGCCCCTAGTTTTCGTTTCCTGCAAAGCTAATTTTGTGGTCGTGGTTGTATTCTAGACCCGGTTAACTATCTACTTTTTTCCTTCTAGCTTTCCTGGAAATTTGTTTCCTAGACTCGGTATACTTTTCGTGATGGAGAATCATATTATCATATGATATCTATATATGCTGGGAAATGTTGTGAAAAGAAGTAAAAAGGGTCACTAAATTAAAAAATGGTTTAAAAAAGATTAAAAAAAGTCTTAGAAAATAACATGGAAAATTGAAAACTATTGAAAAAATAATTTAAAAAAATGTTGGAGTCGCTACCAATTACTTTGGTAAATCAGACACCGAAAAACCAGATATTTGAATGAAGTCGGGTTCGAGAGTCGATAATAATAAAAAACGGTGTTAATATTTAAAATCGCCCAAAAATTAACACCTTTACAAAATTAGTGCTTAATTAAATTTGAAATTTTCGAATTAAAGTGATACTAACTTAATATTTGATTGTAAATTAGAACATATTTTAAAAGTCTCGATATTCAAAGATAAACACATACACTGAGCCTGTTACGATTGAATATTAGAATATTGCATTAGATAATTAGTTATGTCCAATATCTTAAATATTACATAGTACATTTACATATACATAAAAGCAAACGTGGTTACAAACAATTGCTTGGTTTGGCAGAAGTAAGAAAAGTAAATGTGTAAGATTCAATTTTATGGTGCCTTGTGGGGAAGGAAAAAGAAAGAAACAGGCATGATTAAAGTGGTTACACTTTCAGATTTCATAAGGGTATGTATTATATACATACGCTTACTCCTAAATGAAACATTAATTAAGAAGCTGAAAGTGGTTACAAACAATCAGACAAGTCAGAAAAGTAAACGTGTAAGATTCAATTTAATGGTGCCTTTCCTCCAGTTTTCGTTTCCTGCGAAGTTAATTTTGTGGTCATCAGACGTGTACTTGTATTCTAAACTCGGTTAACTATCTATGTTTCTTATTTTTTCTATAGCTTTCCTGAAAATTTGTTTCCTAAACTCAGTATGTTTTTCGTGATGGAGAATCATATTATCGTATGATATTTACATGTGCTGGAAAATCTCGTAAAAAAGAGTAAAAAGGGTCACTAAATTAAAAAATGATTTGAAAAGGATTAAAAAATCCTAAAAAACAATATAGAAAATTGAAAAACAAGAAAGATAATTGAAAAAACAATTTAAAAAATGGTTGGAGTCATTACCAGTCATTTTGGTAGACCAAACACCGAAAAACCAAAGTTTCGAATGAAATTGGGTTCGAAAGTTAATTACGATAAAAAATAGTATTAATGTTTAAAATCGCCTAAACATTTACACCTTTACAAAATTCGTTTAATTAAAATTAAAATTTCAGAATTACAGTGATATTAACTTAATATTTTATTGTAAAGTCGAACATATTTTAAAAGTCTCGATATTCGAAGATAAATACATACCACCACTATGTTTGACACCGGGCGACTGAATATTGAAACATCGCATTATGTAATTAATTATGTCTCGTGTCTTAAATATTATGTGGTACATTTACATATATATAAAAGTATAATAAAAAACACAAATAAATTACCTACTAACAATAAATATGCTCTAACAATATGGAACAAAATAAATATGCATATAATACATATGAACATAATCCACAAATGATTAATTGGAATAAAATAAAGAGAGTAAAAGAAATTTCAATGACTACAAAACATATTGTTAAAACTGAAATTATGACTAAAATCGAAACAAAGTAAAACTTTGTGGACGAATCAAGAGAATAAACAAAAACGAAGGCTAAATTAAAAGAAAAAAGCAAACATTGTTTGTAATTGGTGACCAAAATAATTAAAAAGAAGACCAAAGGGTTCAAATCGAACGTTTAAATATTGAAAGCCAAATTTGAATCGACTTGGGGACTAGATTGTAAAACAAAATTAAATTATGAGGACTGCGGGACTAAAAATGAATACACGGAAGGATTTATGAAATGAAATAACTCATTTTAATTTAAAGCTCAGTATAAAAGACAATTAAAAATAAATCCATCCCTCTTTTGTCATTTTTCTTATATCGAATAAAATCAAACACCCCAGATTTTCTTTGTGTTCTGAGAATTTGGATGATCATTCATCCCTCCAGACCAGAAAATGCCACCATTTTCCAGAAACAAAAGTAACCTTCTTATCAGATTTCAAAACAAAAACCGAATTCTTTTTCTTTCGGGAAAGAACCAAAACAAAGGAGAAAAAACCCTTTTCGAAAAATCCATGAACGAAATCCTCCTCTCCGACTCACCAAAGCGGCAGTGACCAGAGCTTATTGTCAGAAGAAAAGGAGCCCAGACGATGGCTCCAAGGTAAGAAAACGAACTCCCTAAACCCTAGTCTTTCTGTGCGATATGAAACTTAAGAGGGGATACATCTTAAACTGCTCTTTTTTTTTGTATTGATTGAATCTGGAGGGGGAACCCCGATTGAATTGTTATGATCGGTTTTTATAACCGAAATTACAAGAGAAAGAAAAAAAACTCTAAAATGCTATTGGCTCTGCGATTTACTGCTGGAATTTGTTTGCTTGTATCTGAAAATCACTATGGAATTATCTGAAATTGTATGTTTTTTTGCTGGAAATATAGAATTCGTGCAGTGTAATTGTTTCTTTGCATGCTCCTTATACGGATCCTGACATTATTTTTTGTTTCTTGAATGTCACGACCGGACGAAAGGGGATCGCCGGCGATGTTACGGCGACGGAAGAAATGAAGGGACGATCTGGAAGCCGAACGGTCTAGCGCGTGCGCTGCAAGCGCGCTTGGAGCATCGAGAGCGTCGCACGTGGGCGCGCGTAGAAGACTGGAAGCTTCTCCTTCCTTCGATATCGACCGTTGGATCATAGATTAGATCCAACGGCTCACAGCCAGCTGCTCATAGGATAAGAAGAGATCATTCGGGTTTCCTTTAATTAAATCAGATTAGGGCCGAAACTAAGCCTATTTCGATTGGGCTTGTAAAAATTTATTATTATTTTTTTGAGTTGTAATTGGACTTTAGGCTTTATTTATTATAAATTAATATTTGAATTCCTTATTAATGGACTATTTAAAATAATCGAGCTTTTAAATTATAATGTGGGTTTAATTATTTATTGTTTTCATTTATATTAAAGCTTATTTATTTATTTCACCTTATATAATAATAATGATAAGTATAATAATAATAACACGTCTACTAATAATAGTAGCATAATAACAATGGATGATATAATAATATAATAAGTAAAAACAACAAATGTACTCGAAAATAAGATTTTTTTTTGGATTTTGTCATATATAATAATAATAATAATAATAATAATAAACTTGAACAGAAAACAAAAGAAAAACTGAAATAAACATACTAATACGGAAAATTTTGTCTGATATCATAAAACAAATTAGAGATTTAATTTTTAAAATTTAGATTCGAGAATTGATTACATGTAGAGAATATTTCAGCGTATTTCGTTTAACGTATTTGACAACTTTATGATGGTAATTCGAATGTAATTTTATTTTATAATTATTAATTGAGCTTATATTAATAATGAAAATATTACTTCGATATAGAAAATATTCTTTCGATCTGAATATTTCAACATGGGTTTCAAGGACTTTACGCCGAAAACAAGTTCACTATAATAAATCTTGCGATAAATTCAATCTCTCAAGAACATCACTATGTGTAAACAGTGATATTTTGCCCTAATTTTAAATTTAATTATCTAAAAAATTGTTCTACACAAACAAAACTCACTTTTTTTAGAAGATAAAATCAGAACTCGTTTTTCGTAAAATATAATATCACCTTACATGAATGTTTTATGAATATTTTTTCAAATAAAATTAGAAGAAAATTTTTACACAAATATTAAAAATGATGTTCAATCACTATGCTGCAATATCGATAATCGAACTCGTGACATTCAGGAACAACTGTTTTTCTTAACCACTAAAATAAGTAAGATTGTTCGTAATTTTAATTTTAATTTCAATTTCATTTTGATTAGTTCTAATTTATTTTGTTAATATCGATCAAAATTGATGTGTACTTACCCATATTAATTAATACAAAATTACAAATATTTCAATTAGTATGTCGAAAAAATATATTTAACATGTCTATCAAACCACGTCATCTTGATATTTATACACAAAATAAATTTTGAAATCATATTCAATATGTTTTTTGCGTCGTTTATAACATTTCGTATATGTCAATATCAATCTCAAATAAAAAATAAATTATAATATTATGTCTATAAACTCAAAAATTCCACAAATTTTCAACTAACCGGACGAAAAAGAAACCTCAAACATACCTATACACTTATATTTCAACATTGGCCTATAACATCTATGTTAGCTTTTATGTCTAAATGCATTCAAAATAATTCGTTTTCTTGATGATCATTCAAGAAGAATGAGATTAGAATAAAACAATTTTTTTAGGTACTTCGTTCTCTATTACTATTTGATAAAATCTTTAGGAAAAACATTTTATTTTCACCGAGTTAAAACAGGATGTAAATGTATCTAGTAAACTAAAGTTATCGTTTAATAGCTATTTTGCTTCAATCTATCCTAAAATAATGAAAGATTTAATTACGATTATAAATGAACTTTTCTATCTTTATCGGGTTTTAAGGACTTTACATTATGTCGAAAACAAGTTCACTATAATAAATTTTAAATTTAATTATGTAAAAAATTGTTCTACATAAAACTACGTAAAATATAATATCACCTTAATGTTTTATGAATATTTTTTCAAATAAAATTAGAAGAAATTTTTTATAGAACTATTAAAAATAAAATTTCAGAGTAAAAGTCTCTTGCCGCCTAATCATGTTTTCATCTATAATCCTTACTAAAAATCATACAAATAAATTCTAGGTCTTAATTCTAATTTTTTACATCCTAAAATTTATACCCTAACTTTTAATTTCTAACCTTAAATTCACTAATTTAAAGTGAAACGTAATAAAAAGGTAAACAATTTGTATCAAAATTTTAAGGGTAAGAGTTTTAAATTTAATTTAAAGTTCTCAATTCTCTCTAAATTTAAAGAAACAATTTTTCAGTCTATAGATTCCATGGATCATATTAAAATTAAAAAGAAATTAAGATTTAAGATTTGTGCAATTATTTTAGAACGACATCAGATTTCAGGTTGCACTTTCTGATAAATAACATGAATACGTACAACATTAGATTCGTGCAACTATTTTACCTGCAACATCAGATCTGTGATGAATCACCATGAATACCAATCATGCTTTTTGACATAATTTTTATCATCGCAATTGGTATAAAAACCATCATCTTTAACCATCCAATAAGTCGTCCTCCCAGCCTTATCACAATCTCCATAATCATTCCAAATGGTGAATGTTTTGGTTTTATCAGCGTAGTTGAAGATGCAGTAGAAGAGAGTACTTTCAATAAAGTTCATCCTGAAATGGAAATGAAAATCACCATTGTCCCAGAGGGTTTGCTCACCAAGATCATCGTCTCCAGACTTCGGATGAACTATCAATGGATGAGAATTATTGTTGATTCGGTTGATTAAGTGAACATAATACTTGTTCAAAAAAAAAAGATTGTTTGTGTCCTGAGTCTGAGTCGAACTAGAAATTAAAAGGGTGAATATCAAAATTATGAAGATAACTCTTTTGGTTAAAACCATGATTAGATAGGCAAATGTTGTGTGGACTGTACCACAAAATCATATGACTTCGTTATTTATAATTACTAGAATGATTTGTTTTAGATGAATCAGATTTAAAAATGATTTTATTGACAAAAATATCCAGCTATACATAGAAAATGAGAGGTTAAAAAGGAAACCACATAAAAAAATCTTAGGATAGAAATAAAATATCAATATATAGAAAAATTATTACATGAACCCTTTTTAATACCTAAAATAACCCCAATCAATTAAAATAAGATGAATAATATATTTTTTCATATCATATTTACACATAAGCATCATCCAAATCATCTACTTTAATGCATTTGATTTAAAAATAAAAAAATATTACCAAAGATTTTTTATGTTGTCTTCCTCTTTATTGTTAAATTTTTTAATTAATTTTTTTAATCCCTAATCCTAAATCATAAACCATAAAACCTAACCCTAAATCTAATCCCTAGCTCTAACCCTAAACTCTAAATAATAACTCTAAACCCAAACCTTTACCCTAAACCCTAAACCATAACCATAACCTTAACCCTAAACCCTAAACCTATACAATAACACATTACCCTAAACCCTAATTCTAACCCTAAACCTTAAACCTAAACCACATAAACCCTAAACCTAAACATAAACCACTAATCCATAAACCATTAATCCCTAACCCTAAACCCTAAACTCTAAATCTTAAACCCTAAATCTATATAAAAAAAATTAATTAAGGAAAGTTTAAAGAACAAAGAGAAAGATGACACAAGAAATCTTTGATAATATATTTTTCTTTTTTTTAAATCAAAGACATTAAATTAGATGATTTGACCAATACTTATGTATAAATTTGATATGAAAAAAAATATTATGTGTCTTAGTTTAATTGGTTCAGATCATTTCTTAGGTGGTGAAAAAGGTTCATATAATAATTTTTCCAGCATATATTATTTAGGATAGGAAATTTACGTATTTGGTCAAATCCAATTAATTGACAACTGTACGTGTTTGGATAAATCCAATTAGGAAACAACTTTACATATTTTGTTTTGGATGAGTCTAGTGCGGGAATTGAATATCGTTAAATGTTATTAACGTTAAATATCGTTAAATATTATTAAATTAATTAATAAAGATTAAAAATTTTAAGGACTTAACATACTCTTTAATTAATTACATATTTCGTATTTAATATTTTTATTTTTTATTAATTAATTTAATATTTTTCAATAATATTAATCATTAGTGGTGTTCAATAATATTAGACGTTTGTTGTAGATTTTTTTTATTTTATAGACAATTATTTCCTTATTTGTTTTAGGATAAATTATGTCGGCGGTTACTGAAAGTAAAATAATTCATTCTTAATTATTAAAATTTATAAAATATTGAGAATAATATAAATATCTCTCTTTATATCTTCTCTTTGTTCTTTCATTCTTGTTTTATTTCTTCACTATTTTATTTACAACAACTTAAGATTTGTGTAATTATATTACGCACGACATCAGATTTCATGTTGCACTTTCTAATGAATACCATGAATACGTACAACATTAGATTTTTGCAATTATTTTACCTGCAAGATCAGATCTATGAGGAATCACCATCTATACCAATCATGCTTTTTGACATAATTTTTATCATCGCAACTGGTATAAAAACCATCATATTTAACCATCCAATAAGTCTTCCTCCCAGCCTTATCACAATTTCCATGAGCATCCCAAATGGTGAATGTTTTGGTTTTATCAGCGTAGTTGAAGATGCAGTAGAAGAGAGTACTTTCAATAGAGTTGATCTTGAAATTGAAATTAAAATCACCATTGGCCCAGAGGGTATGCTTACCAAGATCATCGTCTCTAGACTTCGGATGAACTATCAATGGATGAGAATTATTTTGGATTCGGTTGATTAAATGAACATAATACTTTTTCGAAAAAAAAATATTGTTTGTGTCCTGAGTCTGAGTTGAACTAGAAATTAAAAGGGTGAATATCAAAATTATGAGGCTAACTCTTTCGACTAAAACCATGATTAGATAGACAAATGTTGTGTGGACTGTACCACAGAACCATACAACTTCGTTATTTATAATTATTTAGATGAATCAGATTTTAAAATGATTTTATTGACAAAAATATCCAGCTATACATAGAAAATGAGAGGTTAAAAAGGAAACCACAGATAAAAAAATCTTAGGATAAAAATAAAATATCAGCATTTATTATTTAGGATAGGAAATTTACGTATTTGGTCGAATCCAATTAAATGATAACTGTACGTGTTTGGATAAATCCAATTAGGAAACAACTTTACATATTTTGTTTTGGACGAGTCTACCACGGAAATTGAATATCGTTAAATATCATTAAATTAATTAATAAAAATTATAAATTTTAAGGATTAAACATACTTTTTAATTAATTACATATTTAGTATTTAATATTTTTATTTTTTTAATTAATTTAATATTTTTCAACAATACTAATCATTAGTGGTGTTCAATGATATTAGACGTTTGTTGTAGATTTTTTTCTTTTATTTAATAGACAATTATTTCCTTATTTGTTTTAGGATAAATTATGTTGGCGGTTATTGAAATTAAAATAATTCTTTCTTAATTATTAAGATTTTTAAAAATATTAAATATGATCACTAAAATTAATAATGTGACACTTTAGCAACAGTATCGATATGGATAGTGACCCAAGGGTGAAAAGCCTGGTATAAGGTTTATGCATGAATGAGAAATTATAACACAAATATAATTTCAAATATAACAATTAAAGGAAAAATATTATTTGAATTATCATTTTAATCTTGTCAAATATGCCACACGAAATTAAAAATGTCTGACTCTCAAAGTTTAATCCACAGCAGAGTCGTCAAGCTATCGTGACCATTTTAAACCGGGTGTAAAAAATAGTCTGACGATTAATTTTTATAAATCGGGTTTTTACCATTTTATTTATTAAATCTAAAAATTAGAGGTTTTAAGGTTAAAACAATTTTTCTTAATTAATTATGAAAATTAATATTTATTTATGTTCATATTAATTAATTAATTAAGAAAAATCAATTTTTCCTTTTAATCAGCTTAAAAACATTTGAAGTCGTCACTAGTCACTTTGGTATATCAGATACCATAAAAACAAATTAGAGATTCAATTTTTAAAATTTAGATTCGAGAGTTGATTACATGTGGCGAACAGTTAGCAATCCATGTGTGTCCGATATCTGTACCTCGTATTTCGTTTAGCGTATTTGACAACTTTATGATGGCAATTCGAATATAATTTTATTTTATAATTTTTAATTGAGCTTATATTAATAATGAAAATATTACTTCGATATAGAAAATGTTCTTTCGATCTGAATATAAAATATTAATTGAGCTTATATTAATAATGAAAATAAATGCTATCGATCTGAATACAAATAGCAACACAACATTGTAAAAAAAAAACGAATCTATAAAGAGAGCACGTAAAACACACAAAGAAAATTTTATACAATAAAGACAAGGATTTTCCAAACAAAAAAAAATCTATAATTACTATTTATTCAACGAGAGCTGGAAATCTTGTGTATCTTAACTAATTCATAACATGTATACAATATCACATTCTTTAAAAATCTTAATCATCTTTTCGATCGAAGAGATCTCTTCTTGTCAGCCTCTCATCTATTTAATAGTGGTTTGCTCTATGCACTACCCGTATTGATATTCTCACTTGACCTGACACCTCAAACTCTTTGAATTGTATCTTTGTATCTCGGAACCAATGGTCATTCTTGTACTCGATATAACTGCAATAAGATAAAATTAAATTGGATTAGACACATAAAAAAAAGTTGGAAGAACTGAAAATTTAAATCTTTTTCAACCCACTTAAATATCCTTTGTTTCATGAGATTAATCTTTTCAACAGGAGTTTTTATATGATAGAAAATTCAACCGTCTCGAACATATTGGGGCTGCGATGGTAGTTTTTTATAGGCCTGTAAGCCAATAAACTGTTCGGGATTGTGACCTTCTGGTTATCATGTGTTAAGAAAACAATGGATAATATATTCATTTCTTCCACGATCATCTTAAATTCATTCGACAAGACATTTAATATCTCAAGAATAAATAAGATTAAAAATGAAAAAGAGAAGGGTTCATAAGATTATCTAAGTACCTCAACTTCATCAATTTCACATTCGTCTCTCGCATCGAATGGGTGCGTAACAAACAAGAATATGATACCTTCAAAGACTATTTTGCATGTGTTTCCGAATATGAATACGAAAAGAAACAGTTGAGAGACGATAAAAATAAAAAAATTTACTGGTGGCAATATCGAGTATGAGGAGCCAAAATATCAATATAACAATGCCAACTAGGATGTTGATCATCTGATGAAGTTTCTTCACAGCTTTTTTGGTACCATTCAGCGTCAAGACAAGTGCCCTTCGTTTTCTAGAAGTATGGACCTAAAAGATTGAAATGCATCACATTAGAGGGTTTTTTTCCCGTCTTTGAATGCATTAAATCCTACACAGTAAGTTAATTTTTTTCCTAATTAAAGGTATTATTTATCGTTTAATCTATAAAAACGAGCATATATGTATATAATGTTGTAGTAGATTATATTCCAAAGTATCGATTCTTTACTATTATCATAAAATTCTTGAAGGCTTTCTTGCTGATTGTCTTGCTTTCAGATGCTCCTTCAAAGAGGCTTATTGTTTTCAAAGCCTCGTCGTCTTGTAGAAAACGTCTAATATCCTTCAAAAAGATAAACCTAAAAAGACAATTATTAGTAATATGATAATAAAATAAAACACTTAATACATGCACAATATATTATATAAGAAATATGATTCTTGAAGATACCTAGATCCTAGTTTAGCAACATTTTAAAAGATTTTTCTTGTCGCAATTTTTGCCTTATATTCATTTCTAATTTGTCTTGCAGATTTATCTTTAATGACTGGATTGTGAATATGCTCATCTAGAGTGAAAAGAGTTTCATGACAGGTTATCTTCATCAACCTCTTTATACTCCGAGCAAATATAATTTTTTATTCAATTTTCGAAAGTGATCAATTGTAAGTCCTTTATCTCCTGTCCCAGCAAAACGTGTATGAGACAACAGCGATATACGCCTTTTTCCTTGTGGATTTTTATGGATCCGTTCTGTGTAATTTCTCATAATTATATAGATAATAAAATTATAGATCGATAAGGAATTATGGCATCAACTTTTTCTAAGTTTGTACCTTTAATCATTGTTCTTTCTTACTCATCTCTCTCCCTTTGAATCTCGATCAAAGGAGGACTCAAAAGTGCATCAATGATGTATTGATTAAATAACGAATCTCGAACTCGATTGAAATAAATAGTTGTATGGAAGGATATTGCTAAAACCTTAACAAGAAGAGTCTTTCCTAACCACAATAATGCCTCCACCGGAAGATAAACTAAAACTCTTGTTACAAGTCCTAGTTGTTTTATTTGACCTTGAATATTCTTATCGAATATAAACCATTCCTAACCACAAATAATTTTGCATTGTTTTTCGCACCCCATAAATAAAATATAAAACTCTTATCCTCAGAAGAAAATCCCTCTCTATAAAGAATATAACCATTTTTTTAATCCAACAGAAAATAATCTACCGTATACTAAAACTAAAAACATAACTCTCCATTTCCACAATGCTAGTCTAAATGGCGTTTTATCCTTAAATTGAGTAATTCCTAGACTACAAACTAAAAAAATAACAAAAATCAAACTCACCCATTCAAGCCAAATCAAAATGTTAAACTTATCTTTATTGTACCCGTCAAGTAAGTCTTATTCGTCGAATAAATTATACTCTTTTTCTCGTATAAGAGGGTCCATCAACCTTGGCATTAGTTTAACAACGGTGGACGATACACTTTCGAGACAAGATAATTCATCTAAAACTTCTTCGATCTCTATTTTGCAGTTTGAGTCTCTATTTTATCCTTAAATTGAGTAATTCCTAGACTACAAACTAAAAAAATAACAAAAATCAAACTCACCCATTCAAGCCAAATCAAAATGTTAAACTTATCTTTATTGTACCCGTCAAGTAAGTCTTATTCGTCGAATAAATTATACTCTTTTTCTCGTATAAGAGGGTCCATCAACCTTGGCATTAGTTTAACAACGGTGGACGATACACCTTCGAGACAAGATAATTCATCTAAAACTTCTTCGATCTCTATTTTGCAGTTTGAGTCTCTTTGAAACTCACCTCCATCGGAGGTAGATGCTCCGTCGAAAGCAACAATACTTCCTCATTACTTTTGTCCTCAAATTTGAAAATAATTCTGGTCTAATTGTTGGAATTAACCGCCATTCTTAGTGCAAGAGTGTGCACTTGTTAAAAATATGAACGGTCGACTGAAAATTAAATGATGCACGTAAAAATTGTTGAATATTAAATTTAACTGATAAAGATTTATCTAACTTCATTTAATTTCAATTAAAATCTATTATTTTTATAATATCAATGTCGAATATCCCACATGATTTTTATGACTAAAACTATTGATTTTATATATATGTTAATAGTTGGTCTCTAAGATTGTTTTATTCTAATCAATTCCAAAATCAAAGTATATAATTAATATTCTAATAATGTGAACTTCATCCCTCAGAGAATCAATAAAATGTTTAACATCAAAAATATCTTAAAAATCACTGCAAAAACATATCACAAGTTACAGACTTTTAAAGCAGATGTGTAAGAAAGGAACAATGATGTAGCCTTTTCAAAATGATAAACACACCTAGGGTTTGTTTAGAATGATTTCTTATCAAGCTCCGAAACAACTAAAGTAAGATTTAAAAGTCTGACAATAGCTACTATGTCACATATCTAAAAAGACTTGTCCTTAGGGTTGTCCTAAAAGTTGATTCTTGTGCCTTTCCCTAAGAGTTAGAGTTCCTGTGTTAAGAGCTTTTATAGTTTCGATATTTTCTTTATACATCAGTCTACGTAAGGTAAAGGGTATATGAGTTCCTATAGTGTAAAGTTGGTATACAGAGTAAGGGATAAGGAATAAGTTCTAGCTTTATATAGAAGCTTCCGCGCCCAAAGTGTTCCTAAGCATAGAGTTCTTAGTTACCTTACTCGTCTGTCTTAACCTTGAGTTCCTGTCTTAAGAGTTAACTATCTTAAGTTGGAGCTAAAAGTTGTACTCTGTAGTTAAATTATCTTAATAGATTGACATGACATGCATAATGCCAAGCAGAATAAACAAAGTAAAGAAGAGTTAGGAAGACGATGCAAACCAATTATTGAAATTAGTTTAAAACTATATTAACCAAAAACAATACAACATTACCTATGTTATCGGTTGTTCTTACAATAAACATCATTAACTAATGTATGTATCTCATTTGAATTAATTGAATAACTTTCTATTGACATGACCCTGTGACGGGGAGAGGAAGCATATGAGACTGACTTATGTTAACGTTGAGTATAACTGGTTTGTCCTTGTTGGCAAGCAACTTCGCTTTGAGATCACTACAATCAATCTCACCAGAGATCAGAGTATCAACCTTCTTACACTCTAGTCGGTAAATTTGTGCTGCTTTAAAGACAGATAAAGATGAGTGCATGATTGATACAGCTCTTAGTCAGATGAAGATGACTGCACGGTTAATGCATCTCCTAATCATATATATCACTTTCCGGAAAACTCAGCTGACTGATATACATATACACAAGCTGAAAGTGGTTGCAATTAATCAAACAAATCAAGGAACATGAGTGCACGATTGATGCAGCTCTTAGTCAGATATACATTTATCCGGAAAACTAAACTATCTAATATACATACATAAATACATACAACTTTCTCTCATGTGTAAATGAAATATTAATTAGTGATTTTTATTATCGGGTATTCGATTCTTTCGGGTAATAATTTTTTATCTATGTCTCGGCACATTTATATCGAGTATCTATTATCGGGTATTTAGTTCATATATATTTTTAATTTTTTATTTTAAAATTTAAAAAAATACATATTAAACATAAATTTTAAAATTTTATAATATATAAAAAAAATATAAAAATTATTGATTTAAAGTTAATTTTAAAATATTTAAATTAAAAAAATTAAAGTTAATTTTAGAACATAAAATCGAAAAATTAAAAAAAAGTTCTGATACCACATACCATTATAATCCACTATATATATACACCATATTTTTGTATATTTTTTGTTTAATTATAAATATATTTATTTTTTGTTTAATTTTAATTTATATTATATTTAAGACTATAAAAAAATTCATATTTTTATTATTTTTTAATCATTTATTCGATCAAGAGATCTCTTCTCGTCAACCTCTCATACATATCATGATAGTTCGTTTTATGCGTTATCTATATTAATATCCTTACTTGGCCTAACATCTCAAACTTCTTAAATTGTATTTTTATATCTTGGTGCCAATGGTAATGTTTGTACCACTCACTAGAAGAATCATTGACCCTGAGAGGATAACGATCACCAACGAGGCGAGAAACAAAAAAATTCTCTGATACCAAGTTGTTAATTAAGGATTTAGATAGTTTTAAAAAAAGGATTTCAAATATTTAAAAAAAGAAATTATTATTATTATCAAATAAGTTTAATTACAAGACTATAAGTGCCCCCAAAACAAGAAAATAAAACAAGAAAAAAATTTACAGCTAATTAAAAAAATTATAACTAATTTGTAAAATTAAAAAAATAAAATATTATTATAATTTTAATTATGATTTTATAATGCATCAATATGCACACAAATTAGACATTAATACCTTTATAATTAATTAGGAGAGTTATTAATTTTTTATCGATATCTTTTAACAAATAACTTTAAAAATATAATTATTTTTATAATTTACTGAGAAAATAATCTACCACATACTAAAACTAAAAACATAACTCTCCATTTCCACAACACTAGTCTAAATATGTTTACAGTGATTCTTATACTATAAATCAAGCTCATTTTTTTCTATGAGATTCTTAATATGTTTATGGTGAATTTAGGTTTAAAATTATAATTATTGAAAATCTTTAAATTTAGTTTATAATTTTAAAATTTTAATAACGTAATATTATAAAATTATATATATTATCACCAAAAATCATATACACATTTTAAATAAAAAATAAATGATAACACAATATATTTTTAATGTGTTGTATTATGAAAAGAATATACAGTTAGATTTAGAAATAAAATCAAAAAAATATATTAGTTAATGATAACACAATAAACTCGATAAGTATTAACCAAGAAATTATAAATAAAAAAATTAAAATAAATTCTAAAAAATAACATAAGAAATATTTAAAGTTATAAAAATTGAAATATAACCAATAAGAACAAAAAATATTATTTATAGATGTATATAAATTTTTATTTTTAATTTAAAATTAAAAATAAAATATTATTATCTTTTTTTAGGACTTTATGATAAACCAATGTTTATACTAATTAAATACAAATACTTTTATAATTAACATCAAATCAAAAAATTAAAAAAAATGTTCTGATACCACTTACCATTATAATTCACTTTATTTATCATACTTTTGTATACTTTTTGTTTAATTAAAATATATTTATTTTTTTCCATATCATATTTACACATAAGCATCATCCAAATCATATACTTTAATGCATTTGATTTAAAAATAAAAAATATTACCAAAGATTTTTTATTTTGTCTTCTTCTTTATTGTTGATTTTTTTAATTAATTTTTCTAATCCTTAATCCTAAATCATAAACCATAAAACCTAACCCTAAACCTAATCCCTAGCTCTAACCCTAAACTCTAAACCATAACCCTAAACCTAAACCTTAAATCCTAAACCCTAAACCTTAAGCCTAAACCCTAAACCCTGAACCTATACAATAACATATTACCCTAACTCTATCCCTAAACCTTAAATCTAAACCATTAATCCATAAACCATTAATCCCTTACTCTTAACCCTAAACCTTAAATCTAAACCATTAATCCATAAACCATTAATCCCTTACTCTAAATCCTAAACCCTAAATCTATATAAAAAAATTAGGAAAAATTTACCTCAAATTCTTTGAATTATATTTCGTATCTTAAAACCAGTGATTATGCTTGTACTCGATATAACTGCAATAAGATAAAATTAAATTGGATTAGACACATATATAAAAGGTTGGAAGAACTGAATTTTTTTTTTCAACCCACCTCAATATCTTTTGTTTCATGAGATTAATCTTTTCGGCAGGAGTTTTTATATGAAGAGAAAATTCAACCGTCTCGAACATATTAGGGCTACGATAGTAGTTTTTTATAGGCTTAGAAGCTAATAAACTTTCGGAATTGTGATATTCTGGTTATCATGTGTTAAGAAAACAGTGGATAATATATTTATTTCTTACACGATTATTTAAAATTTATTCGACAAGACATTTAATATCTCAAGAATAAATAAGATTAAAAATGAAAAAAAGAAGGGTTTATAAGATTATCTAAGTACCTGAATTCCATCAATTTCACATCCGTCTCCCACATTGAATAGGTGCATAACAAACAAGAATATGATACCTTCGAAGACTATTTTGCATGTGTTTCCAAATACGAATACGGTAAGAAACAATTGAGAGACGATAAAAATAAAAAATTTACTGGTGGTAATATCGAATATGAGGAGCCAAAAATCAATATGACAATGCCAACTAGGATGTTGAGCATCTGATGAAGTTTCTTCAAAGCTTTTTTGGTATAATTCAACGTCAAGACAAGTGCCCTTCGTTCTCTAAAAGTAGATTAAAATGCATCACATTAAAGGTTCTGTTTCCGACTTTTAATGCATTAAATCCTACATAAGTTAATTTTTTTCCTAATTGAAGGTATTATTTGTCGTTTAATCTATAAAATCAAGCTTATAAATATAATGTTGAAGTAAATTATATTGCAAAGTATGGATTCTTTACTATTACCATAAAATTCTTTGTTTCATGAGACTAATCTTTTTGGTGGGAGTTTTTATATGGAGAGAAAATTCAACCGTCTCGAACATATTAGGGCTACGATGGTAGTTTTTTATAGGCTTATTGTTTTCAAAGCCTCGTCTTCTCGTAAAAAACGTCTAATATCCTTCAAAAAGATAAACCTAGAAAAATAATTATTAGTAGTATGATAATAAATAAAACGCTTAATACATGCATAATATATTATATAAGAAAAGGGATTCCCGGAGATACCTATATCCTGGCTTAGCAACATTTTAAAAGATTTTTCTTGCCGCAGTTTTTGCCTCATATTCATTTCTAATTTGTCTTGCAGATTCGTCTTTAATGACTGGATCGTGAATATGCTCATCTAGAGTAAAAAGAGTTCTATGGCAGATCATTTTCATCAACCTCTTCATACTCCGCGCAGATATATTTTTTTGATTCAATTTTCAAGTGATCAATTGTAAGTCCCTTATCTACTGTCCCAGCAAAAAGTGTACGAGACAACAGCGACATAGGCCTTTTTCCTTGTCTAGTTTTATGGATCCGTCCTTTCCCTGTGTAATTTCTCATAATTATATAGACAATAAAAATATAGATGGATAAGGAATTATGACATCAACTTTTTCTAACTTCGTACCTTTAATCATTGTTCTTTCTTTCTCATCTCTCTTCCTTTGAATCTCGATCAAAGGAGGAACCAAAAGTGCCTCAATGATGTATTTGATTAAATAACGAATCTCGAACTCGATTGAAATAAATAGTTGCATGGAAGGATATTGCTAAAACCTTAACAAGAAGAGTCTTTCCTAACCACAATAATACCCCCAACAGAAGACAAACTAAAACTCTTGTTACAAGTTTTATCTGTTTTGTTTGACCTTGAGTATTCTTAATGAATATAAAATGCCAAACAACCAACACCATTCCTAACCATAAACAATTTTGCATTGTTTTTCGTACCCCATAAATAAAATATAAAACTCGTCTTCTCAGAAGAAAATCCCTCTCTATAAAGAATATAACTATTTTTATAATCTAACGGGAAAATAATCTACCATATACTAAAACTAAAAACATAACTCTCTCATTTCCACAACGCTAGTCTAAATGGCGTTTTATCCTTAAATTTAGTAATTTTTAGACTATAAACTAAAAAAAAAATAATCAAAATCAAACCCACCCATTCAAGCAAAATCAAAATGTTAAATTTATCTTTTTTGTACTTTTCTGGTAAATCTTCCTCATTTACTTCCATCAACCTTGGCTTTGGTTCAAAAGACACTCTCGGGATGGACGTCGTCAAATATGAAGGTGATTCAACAACGGTAGACAATACACCTTTTAGATGAGGCAGTTCGTCTATAACTTTTTCGATCTCTATATTGTAGCTTGAGTCTTTTCGAAACTCACCTCCATCGGAGGTGGATGCTATGTCGGAAGCAAGAATACTTTCATAATTACTTTTGTCCTCGATTTTTAAGATAATTCCGTTCTGATCGTTCAAATTAACAACCATGCTTAGTATAAGAAAAAACTAAAGCAAAGCAAGTAAAGAGAGAAGAAAACACAAAATAACAACATAAATCATGAGAGATGAAGGTTGATGAATTCCAAAGATTGATTTCATATATTATATAGAGTGAGAGAAAGCTAATATATGCTTAATATGGCATCCATGTTTTTTTACTTTGCAAACATCTTCCATTTTCACCACCTATACATGCTTTGATGTACTTCACGGATAACGAATACCTGATATAAATAGGCCGAAACACAAACCGAAAATAATATTAGTATTGTGTATCGTAAAATAATTAAAGATGATTTTAGTGTTTTTTTTACCTAAACGAGTAATGAACTAGAGATGAAGATAGATTTTTTTTACAAGAATAAATATAGAGAATATCTTTCACATCAGCCTTGTCTAAATTCTATGTTAGACCCTAAGAACATTCTTTTCTTTTTCTTTACGATAACCACTAGGAAAATTCTAAGTTAGACCCTAGGAATAATCCTTTCTTTTTCTTTAGAGTAACCACGAGGGAGTGAATCGAACATATTTATAAATTAAGCACAATAATTCTTTAACTTTAGTCTTTTAATACGACAATAATGACGAACCTGATTTTACATATTTATTTTTATAAATTATTTTATGATTACATATTCGATCGAGAGATATTTTGAAGGGTTAATTGATCAAATTTTGTTGTGTATCTAAATACTCAAAATCTAAATACCTTGACATTAGCCTGAACGATTTCTTTGAGATTGCAAGGGATGAGGGAATTTGATCTTTGTCGAATGGCCTGGATAGGATGATTTGCAGCATCTTCAAGTGTTGGCACAAATTGCAGTCCAGGGCCATGATCACCTATTTTACAGCAAATTTTTTACAACCAAGGGGATTTGATTCCAAGACTTACTGCCATATTAATTAATTTATTAACCAATTGAACTAAATAACTCTTAAGATTGTAACCCCCCATTAAACTCTTAAGTTATATATAAATATTGAAATAACATATGAGTAATAATAAAAAAAAAATATCAAAGAACCATCCCATTTACCCGGGAAATTTTAGAGTATATTGTTATTTAAATTTATTTTTAGATATATAGAGATATATAAAAAATTATTAGGGTAGTACCAGGAAATTTTGGAGTATATTGTTATTTAAATTTATTTTTAGATATAAACATTAAATTTTGGAGTATATTTTTAGAGAGAAAGGGGCTACCTTAACAATACTACATGCAAAACAAACCATAATTCTGACATAGTTTTACACGGATGGACCATTGTATTTAGATAATAAAATAACACATAGTTATTGGAGAGAAGGATCATATGACATTACATAACAATTAAACAGTAAAAGGAGTAAACTGAATGAAACCTTACCTTGAACCTGATATTCAGTTTTGTGTTGCATGGCAGTGATGTTATTGGAAAAAATCTGAATTTCTGCAACTTGAAGATCACTCGCTGGACCCATGAAAACAGCGTAACAGAGAATTTAATTCAAATTTATAAACCTGAAAAGCACAACAAGGAGAGGTTATGAGAATAGCACAACAAGAACCTCTATTTATAAGCGTGCGGAAGTGATAAAACATAAAATTTAGAAATCAAAAGAAAATTAAAAAACTAAAAAGTTGGATTTAAAAATCAAATAAAAAAAATTGGGCTAGTTAAGGATGAAACGATAAAATCGATAAGTCAGGTCAAAAACATAAAATTTTAGGCTATGTTCGATAAATAATGATTTGATAAAAAAATAAATATCTTAGTTAAAATTAAAAGTTGATCAGTTAAATCTGATAATTTAAATGTTTAGTAAATAACGAATTAAAATTAAAATCTTTAATTTTGAAAAAAAAACTTTTTAAATAAATAGTTATAAAAAACCTTTACCCTTAACAATTATAAAAATTCTTTAAATAAACAAATTTATTTTTTTTATTTTAGTTATTCACACTCATGTATTTACTGTAACATTTATAAACCAATACTTTTTACTTTTTATTTTTTATTTTCACACATTTATATTTATATTTATATTTTAATAATTAATTAAATTATATTAAAATAATTATATAAATAATAAATTAATATATAGATTTTTTAATATACATAGTAATGTTATACGTTAATAATCAGTTAATTTTACCAGACGCTTTTATATAATCAACTAATATAATCTACTAGTTAAATTAATTAATTTAATTAAATATCAATCAATATAATTAGCTATCAGTTATCTACTAATTACAAAACAAGGTCATATTTATTTTATCGTTATATTTGATATGCAAGTTGTGAAAAAAATTACACAACCCTTCATATTTAAATTATAAAATCTAACACCTAAATCTCTATCCCTAACATCTTAAACTCTAAATCTATCTCTACACCTTAAATTCTAACATTAATTTTTAAACTTTAAAATTAAAAGACTCGTATTTTAATTTACACAATCTTGTATACTAAAATATTTTTCATTATTTTATATATGTAAACTATATATTGTGAGGGTTGATATGAAATATTTGTTTATAATTTTTTAAATTTTTTATAAGACATATATAATTTACTGATAAAGTTATTCTAATCTAAATTCTCTTAAAATAAATATTATTTTTTTATTGAAATCGCACGTTAAATTCGTTACTAAAATTGTATACATTCTTACAAATATATTTAATTCAATCAATACAAATACATAAACATAATCATAATTATAAATTTATAATTAATACATTCATATAACTACAATTCTAATATGCTATTTAAAAACACAAATGAACAGTTTGATAACCGTAGCGGTCTTAAAAAATCACTTACTTAATTTGATATTATTTTTCGTGTTTGAAAAATATTTTGATACGTCGTTTTATAAATAATGTCTTTTACGTAGGGGTTTTACTTTAAAAATGGTTTTTTGAAAAATAGGAGTTGTCATCGGTCATTTAGGTAGATCGAATACTGTAAAATCATCGATTTAAAAAATTTAAGGTTCAAAAGTCGATTATGCATGTAAAGAATTAGCACCCCACACCGTCCAAAATTGATACTTTATTTAATTACCACTTTAATAATATTAGATTTTTTAGGCTAAAGTGATGTCGAATTAGGTTTTAATTGAACGCGCAAATTTATTTTAAAATACTTAAACTTGATGATAAGCATTCGAACCACACCACTATACTAAAATTGGTTTCGCTTGTGATCGAATTTAAGGAGTCATATTAAATAATTATTAAAATTGACACGCAATCCTAAAAAAAAGCGATGAAAGAAAAACAAACACGTTATTTACATTGCAAGTTTATCTTTTTGTGGATTATCTGCCATGATTTAAGCTTCTTTTCTGATAGGAAGTGGATATTAATTTTCTTCTTTCTTGCACGTTTTCCAGATTTAAGCTTCTTTTTGTAGAATTTTTGCCATGATTTAAGCTTCTTTTCTGAAAGAAAGTGGATATTAATTTTTTTCTTTCTTGCACATTTTTCAAATTGGCACCGAGATTTCTGGTGAGGGCAAGCGAATGGTCACGATTGGAAGGGGAAAAGCTCGACAGTCGACGCGTGCCGCTTGGGCTCTTCTTGAACTCGGCTCTGATACCAAAAATATAACGCCTTAATTTTAACTTAAAGAGTAAGATAGGTTAAAGTTGTTGTTTTTAAAACTTTTATGTTAAGAAATTTTAAAAAGTGAGACAAAACCAATTTGTAAACCAAAAAATAAAAACATAATTAAAAAGTAAACATTCTGATTAAAAATGGATAAAACAGTTTTATACATGAGGATTTAAAATATCTTAGATCCCTGATAATCCCAAAATAACTAAAATAAAAATGGTTATAAATAACCGTACTGAAAAAAATGTTGTCCGATAGAGATCAACAAGTACCAACTCTTAGGGCCAGATATCTGAAAAAAAATAAACTAAAAGAATAAGCTATAAAGAGTGATGAATGCAATATCACAGAGAGTGATGAATGCAATGTCATAGAAAAAAAAATCAAAATATCATTCAAATCACAATCACAATTATAATATAACTTCTATAGTAAATAAATACAAAGAGTGATGAATGCAATATCACAGAAAATAAAATATCACAGAGAATGTAGTCCCATACTCCGAACGTCAAATACAGTGGTGGCAAAGCCAACCGATCACGGTGGAGGTAGTTCCCCAGAACCCCTCACCCCTTATTTCGCTAAAACACAGTGTGGTAAAACCACCTTCCTCCGTACAATCCACCCCATGCACATGTAATGCAATAAATACCAATGATCTCAGGTCACAACACATATATCCGTATAGTATACGAATCTCACAGTTCAGTAAATATGATCTCAATCTCATAGTGTAATACAATATTCACAATATCATATAGCATGTCGATATACCATAAAGTCTCAGTAACGGATAAGTACAATACACAGAAAATCTAGCACATGAAGAGAACGCACATTTAAATTCATTTTACAATAGCACAAGAAGAAACACACATTTAGCACAAGAGGAAAACACACATTTATATTCATTTAACAATAGCACGTGGAAACTCACATATTTAACGCAAGAAAAGAATACGCATTTAGCACAAGAAGAAAAGACACATTTGAATTTATTCAACCAATAACATAGAAAGAAATATATATTTAGCACAAGAAAAAACATGTCGAATTTAAGAAGTTAACATTAAAAGCTTTAAACTCAAAACTAATTTAATTTATATTATTTCATAATAACTGTAAAATATTTAAATTCTTAATAATTCATCACATCCAAAGGTTAAAATTATAACTAAGAATTGATAATTTAAGAATAGTTAAAATTCCCAAAATACATTATCTCATAAACTTATTAAATTAATATTGTAATCTAATGGTTCAAATTAAATATCTGAATATAAAAAATATTTATGTATACTGAAAATAATCTTAATTCCCAAATGCATCCAAGTTTCCAGAATAATAATAATAATTTAAAAATCTAATAGTTTGTTTTATATTGAATAATAAAAAAACAGATAAAATATGAGATTCTTCAGGTACCGTATTGTCTAAAGACCAAAGATTTATAAGAGGAAACTAAGATGGAGTAACCCTAAAGAACTTAGCGTATCTTAAAGATGAAGATAAAAAACAATAAAACAAAGTTTATAAAATTATTTCTCAAGAGTAATATTTAAAAAAAAATGCAAAAACATGATATACACACAACACAAATCACAACTACATATTTAAATCATAGTTTAATCCAAAATCATAATTTATCAAAATCTTAATTTATCCAAAAATACAAATTCACAGTATTTAAAATCATAATTACTCGTAAAAGTGTGAGATCTCAAACACAAATACACAATCAAAATTAAACATGACAGAAAAACATTAATATTTTCAAAGCATATCACAGGAAAGTATATTTAAAAAAACATATAGCACTAGTAAGAGAACACACCTGAGCCAAAGCGACTCAAATTACTGCATAACATAGTTTTGATCTCGGACAGAAATAAAGAGTAAGAACAGAGACTTTAGAGAATCTTGATGGAGGAAAAATAATATAGTGATTTCTCTTAGATCACAATATGTATTTAGAGTGAGAAAAAATAACTGAGCTTAAGTAGAATTAAAATTCTATTAGATCATATTATAAATATAATAAAAAAAATAAGATTGTATAATTTCAAATGAGCTTCTTATCTTTATCTGAGACTTTATATAATATTAAATAAAGAGTTCTGATAAAATAATAATTGAATAAAATAATATTTTTAATAAAAAGATTGATTGTAGAAAAACTCTTAATAAAAAAATAATTAATCTCAGTTTAAAAGCAAATTAGTTATCCAAAAAGTCATCTAATTTTAAAACATCACTTTAACTTTTAATTTTTAAATTAACATTTAAACTTTCAAAACTTTATAATCTTATCTCGAAAATTTTCCCTTAAATATAGAAAATCAATTCATAACCCCAAAAAATTAGGGTTTTTAAAATTAGATATAATTTTTGGGGTATTACATATACGGCAAGAAATAATTGAGAGACGATAAAAATAAAAAATTTACTGGTGACAATATTAAGTATGAGAAGCCAAAAAACCAATATGACAATGCCAACTAGGATGTTGAGCATCTGATGAAGTTATTCACCAAATTATCAGGTATGTTCTATTTTTACCATCAAACTAAAAATCTTATAAATTTAGTCATTTTGTATGTGTATTTAGGCTTTTGCTATGAAATGAGAATTATCGTGGGCCTTAGTCTTTTAATTAGTTGCTTTATTTAATTGTTTATTTATTTTATTTGTATGCATATTTTAAAACCATGTAGTATATTTGTAGGGTGACATTTAATTCTCATTTAGTTAATTAATTTAGAACCTTCTAGAATTAGTCGCTTTAATTAATTAATTAAATATGAAGATAATTTAGTAATGTTAGCATTTAAATCTTATACCTCGGATACACTGAAAGGCCAGTGTTTTGACGTGCCATGATGTTGGCCTAAAGAGTGTACCTTGGTATCGAATTGATGTGCTATTAAAAACTTAGAACTTGATTCATTGATTTAGGTTTAGAATTAAATAAAATTGATTAGGCTATAACTAGTGACATTAATAGTATTATTAATTTTTGTTAAGTGACAAGATGGTAGTGTTCGAGCATTCGGATGTTATCATACACTTAGTGAAATTAATAATTTAAATAGGGTTCTAATATTTAATTAATAGAGCCTTTCTAGGTTAGAGCTTAAAATGAACAAGATAACAAATGGTCATGCATTTAAACCTTTTGAGGCGGAATTTATATTTTTTTAAACTTGGGTAAGGTTTCCTATCTAGAGGACGTCTCATTCAAGCCCGAGTTTAAAGAGATATACTCTCTTAATTAAAAGGATATCCTCAATTCAAGCGATGTTTAGTTAACAATGAAGAATTAAATTAATATCTATATTCAAAATACCAAAAAGCCACGTGTAATTAATAAGGTACCGATTTTGGGCGTTTGTAAGGGTCATCCTTACACGTAACCGACTCTCGAACCCAAGTATTTTTAAATGAATCTCTAGTTTGTTTTACGGTGTTTGGCCTACCAAAGTGGCCGGTGGCGACTCCAAATCATTTTAAAAATTAAATAATATATGTTTTTTTTAAAAAAAATCGGGTTTTTCAAGATTAAAAGCGATAAATTCAGATTTTTCAAAATCAACTCGTCAGGCTATTCTTCATATGTTTCGATTTTAAAACGGTCGCGACAGCAGGAATTCATGAAACATTTTTTTTCTTTTTGGTACTCTCATAAAATGGTTTGCAATGTGGTATTAGTGTGTAAATAATGTTCTCCTATATGTTAATTCATCAATATATACATATATGGTGCTTTAGTTCCACTCTTTATTTTCTTTTCTTCAATATTCTGAAGGTTTGCAAGGTTGCTCCGATCCCAGGGGAGACTAAGGTGTGGCAGTATATAACTCTCACTAAAAGGATTTACTTCATCGACTGCCCCGGGGTTGTATACCAGAACAGTGACTCAGAAACAGATATTGTGCTGAAGGGTGTGGTATGTTCTTTGTGTCTAAATGTTGTCAACATTCCGTCTCTCATTTGCATTCAATGTTTTCTGGTGTATTCTTATGCGTGGCATTCAAGGATCAAACAGACTCTTGGTTTTTCTAGGTACGTGTTACGAACCTAGAGGATGCTGCTGAGCACATTGGAGAAGTTTTAAAGCGTGTCAAAAAAGAGCACTTGGAAAGAGCATACAAGATAAAAGACTGGTGAGCTATTTTGTGGCTATTATCTCCCATAGATCCTTAAGATTGACCTAATTTTTTTTTATGTTCTATTTCAATGTAGTTTTATTACACGAAATGAAAATAAGGAAGTTTTATTAGTTAACTTTTGCTTGATCCATCTTTCTTCTTTTATCCGAGTGTGCGTTCAAGCCTTTTAAGAGGAAGGTGGTCTCCCTGGGGCATTTACATTTAATGTTGTTACTCTTAAATGATATAATCATATAACAATGAAAGAGGTGCAGTTCATTTATTATATTTTATTAATTTTCTGTTATCAGGGAAGATGAAAATGATTTCTTAGTCCAGCTATGCCAGTCAACTGGCAAGCTTTTGAAGGTATGTTTTCTAGCCTTAAGTTTCAAGTCTCTTTTTAGTATTAACTGTAGCATGCAAAAGCATATTAAATTTCATGCAAAAACTGTTAGGGTTCAAGTGATTATCATAAATGGCTTATGTTTAGGGTGGAGAACCTGATTTGACTACTGGAGCGAAGATGATTCTTCATGACTGGCAGAGAGGTAGAATACCCTTCTTTGTTCCACCTCCGAAACAAGAAGCTGATGATTCTTCAGAGGAACCCACCGTGCACGGGATAGACAAAGATGCTGTGGCTGATAATAATCAGGCCGATGCTGCACTTAAAGCCATTGCAAATGTAATGTTATTCCAGCAGCAGAAAAATGTACCTGTAAAGACGGATCTGTTCAGCGGGAATGAACTCGCCGGTGAGGCAACCAACGAGGTCGACAGCAGTGATATGACTGGTGAAGTTGAAGCCTCTGATGATGGGGTTGGAGCCAGTAGCTCAGATGAAGAGTAAACTTTTTTTCTTGTTTTGCTTAGAGATGAAAGGCTCATTTTTTGGTAGATAGGATTGTAATTCAAGTGGAACATGTTCTTAATTTGAAAGATATTTTGATCGATTTCAATTCAAATCAATGAAAAGGAGGGATTTCTGAATATGGATTATGATTTATGATAATTCAAGTGGAACACCTTGTATATATAACAGAACTTTAAGTTATAATGAATTATACTAATATTTTATAAATAAAATTAAAATATTTGAAAATTTAAAATTATTTAAAATAAAGACCATCATTTAAAAATAAAATTTAAATGTATAGAAGTCATAGTGTAGAGCTCATTAACCTTAATAAAATATCAAATCTTTGTAGTGTAAATGCCTCAAATAAATCTCCCATCAATGATTATTGAGAAAAACATGGAATTTGAGGATGTTCCGAGAAGTTCTCTTTCTCTTACTCCTGTCTGGTAATTCAGAACTAAATTAACCAACATGCCCGTAAATTTCGTCTGGTTTTCATCCTTAAAACATCCGAAAAACTCTTCCTACGTAACCTCTAGACATTAAAGAAAGAGAGATGGGACAGATGGCTGTGGTTGCATTCCCTTTGACACTGCTTCTCTCGATCCAAGCCGTGGTAGGACGTGACATGCAGTCCGAGGAGTTGAACCTAAGCCGGTTCAAACCTGCAGGAGACGCTGCTGCTACTACCAACAATTTGAAGGAGTTGGGTGCTTCATTGGCCGAACTCGAGCTCACTCCTGAACAAGCGAATATGATTAATGAGGAGATACGAGACGCCATGAAAAGCGGCGAGCTCCACGACATGGGTAAGGTACCACTTTCCCCCCAACAAGAAGAAAATGTTTTCCATACGGTTCTCGTTAGCACCTTCATGAAAATGGCGGAGGAGGGGTTGATCGATCCTGAAGTTGTGAAGCAGAAGCTTTTATCTAAAGAAAAAGTTCTTAACCCGGAGGTCGAATCGGCGCTTAATCAGATCATTCAAAGGACTAAGATCAGCAAAGAAAAGAAGGCTGATGCTGTGAAAGAATGATAGAGCAGAGCAGTTCCACCTCAACATAGAATTGAGTGATGCACTTGTAACGTAGGGATAAACCTAAAAGCTATGGAGTTTTTTCAAGCAAAAATAATAATAATAATAATAAATTGTTGAGTAAGAAGAAATTAAATATAAAATAGAAGGCTTTAATACTTGTTTTATTTTATGTAATATGATGAATTCTTCATTTTAGTACTTACCATTTTTCTACCAGATTACCCCTTTATTTATGTAATATTGTTTGAGTAGAAATTCTCGATCCATAATCGTATATTCTTTTATACTTTTTGTTAAAAAAAATTTAAATATTAAATTATAAACTCTAACCTTAATTTTTTATCTTTTAAACTCTAAACCTTACATTCTAAAAAATACATCTCACCCTTAATTCTCTAAAACCCTAATCACAACCCCTAACCTTAAACCCTAAACTCTAAACATGCTAATTTAAAGTTAGACACTAATAGAGTCATGATTAGAGGACAAACGACTTACACATATATTGTTTACTTTATATCAACGAAATGATTTAAAGTACAAACATTTGATAAATAACAATGACACAATAAAAGAGTAATATTTTATTTATTTTTTGAATCAGCTACAATGTTATAATACTATATGTTCTAGAATATATTATCAATCATTGGATATTGATCATTCAATTCATTACTGGTGCTCGAACCCGTGACTTCTAGAAATAATAATCGTTCCTTTAACCAAAAAGACTAGATTATAAATAAATTGTTTATAACTTAGTTCACTTCTGCATAACGCAAAGCAATGTTCTTTATTCTTGAAATTGCAATGCATGATTTAAAATAAATTATCTTAACTAAGGAGAAAACTATAATAGAGGTAAATTAATCGCACAAATTAAAGCATAATTATATTTAAATTAATGACATGATTAAAATAAAATAAAATTTAAAGTATAATTAATAATACATGAAATTAGATAACAAAGTAAAATAGTACTATAAACTTTTTTTTAGTACAGGGAATCTCTCTTTTTCTCTGTATGTTGTTCTTTTTATCGTATCAATCTCTGTAATCTGTATCTTATTACATGCAAAATCTAAAAACTTTTTCCCCTTTTTTGCATGGTTAGAAGAAAAGAGCTTCTTTTAATACAAATAATATAAAGAAAGTAATAAAAAGAAGAGCTTTGAGATAATAACATAACATTATATCTAATTAAATCTCAACTGGTGGAGGTCCATGTGCATCACCAACTTCCTTTTTTAAGAAAAAAAAATAGTGTAATTGCATCCCAGCAACCATCTTGTTTGTGATTGGAATTTTGATTTAGTTTATATAGGAAAAAAACTTGGGAAAAAAAACATGATTCTTTTGCCAAGTGCCAACTCTTCCGTGTTCTATGGATGTGGGTTCCTCAAGATTCTGTCGCTGTCTTTTTCCTTGATTATTTATCTTGGGAACTGAAAGGAAGTGGCAAAGATTGAACATTTATTACAGAAAAAGAGTTACAAACTTCTCACAGAATATTAACTTAATTTAGCCACTTTTGTAGTTATAAGTTGAAATGAGAAGTACCCTTCTCTTCCCTTTGGCTTTTGTCTTGGTTCTGGATTCAACTTTTGAAGATCATAGACTTCTGTCTTTAGATTTTGAAAGTGTTCATATGCTGTAGTTTAAGACAGTGTTGAAGTTTTGGAGGATAAGTTTGCAGATTCAGAAGGAAAAAAAATTCTCTTTTATCTTGAAGTTAAAGATCATAGATTGCTGTCTTTGTGCTAACGTGATGTAAGATTAGTTTCTAAGGCGAGTGTTAGCAGTAGTTGTTTTCGAAGATTTAGAGGGATAAAATTTCAAGACAGGAAAATTGTGTGTCCTGCTCTTCAAGTTTGGAAGAAAGGCTTCATAGAGTTGTGAAGAGGATTATTTAAATGGTGGAAGAAGGTGCGGAGAACGATGAAGAAATGAGATCACTGGCATTAACGCCAACATGGTCTGTTGCTACCGTGCTGACCATCTTTGTCGTGGTTTCTATGATCGTGGAGAGCTCGATTCACCGCCTAAGCAATGTCAGTAACAGGTTTTTAAGCTTCCAAGTTCTGGTTTATATCATGTTTGTAGCTTTTTGTTGCAAGAGACTGTTCAATTATGGATGTTTATATCTGTTATCTTAATTTGGACAATGGAATTCTGTCTGGTATGTATGCTTAAAATTGTAATGACAACATCTTCTTAATTTCCTACTATTCTGTGTCAGTGGTTAAGGAAAACTAATAGAAGGCCTCTGCTTGCGGCCGTTGAGAAGTTGAAAGAAGGTATTTCCAAATAACTCTGTATGTAATTGCTATTTGCTACCTAATGACATTCGTGAAAATGTTATTTATTGACTTCGTTTTTTCGGTGTGTATGATCACATTGTGTTTTTTTACTTCTTTCTTCAGAGTTGATGCTGCTTGGATTCATATCGCTCCTTCTAACGGCGACCTCGCATACCATAGCCAATATCTGCATTCCATCAAAGTTCTATGATAATACATTTGCACCATGCACCAGGTCTGAGATTGATGAAGAACTTGAAGAGGAGACTTCCGAGGAACGTAAGCTTTTGATGGCTTCCAGCTTTCACTTGTTTAGAAGAATGCTGAATGGCATGAGTCGTAATACCTGCAAACATGTATGGCACTACTCCGAATCCTGATGCTAGAGTTTGCTATTTCATGCTTTTGTATATGATTATAGCTCTCAAACAGTTTAATTACATATAGAAATACTTAGTATGTTCATGATCTTTCATGTTAAATAAACTCTCCGCTCTGCAGGGTCACGAGCCATTTGTTTCCTACGAAGGTCTCGAGCAGTTGCATCGCTTCATCTTTGTCATGGCAATCACACATGTATCGTACAGTTGCTTAACAATGTTACTTGCAATTGTGAAGGTCGGTCTTCCGGTTATATTAAATTTTGCAGATGTTCGTTGATCTTGCTGTCTGTTTTTTAGTAACATGATAGGTTCTTCCTATACTTGACATTGTTCTTTCTTGCAAAAAGACTTTGCATTTTCAATGCAAAACCTCTTATTCTGAGTATCCTGTAAAATGCAACAAGTGAAAACGAGAGTGCATACCGGTTTTTATTTTTGACGAAAACATGAAGTTAATGCTTCTATGATGCATTGATGCTGTCATTTGCTTACATGCAATATTGTAACTATTTGGTAGGTTCATACTTGGCGATCATGGGAGGATGAAGCTCATAAGGACCAACATGATCTGTTAAATGGTAAGTCCAAACATTATCTTATTTGTAGGTTCAGATAATATCATTCATGTAAGTTGATTAAGGCTTTGTGATAGGAAACTCATGCTTTAACACGTGATCATTGTGATCAAAGCTATGATAAAGATTTTATCACAATTTTGTTAGACATCATATGATTATTGGAATTTATGTGATACAGAAAAGGCAAGAGATTCGATATTTCGAAGACGAACAACTTTTGTCATGAACCACACTTCGAATCCATTGACCAAAAATAGTCTTCTTATCTGGGTGGTAGGTACAAGATATGTATTATCTCTCTGTTCACAGTGGATTTATAACTTATCACGGAAAGGACATATAATGAACTGAAAGGGACTAAAAGAGGGGATTGTCCTAGTGCAAATTCATTCTCATTGCAAGCTAAAAGAAGATTGAAGTGTGTCAAATTGCTTTAGCCTTTAAGCATGATATGATAGTTTCTAGTTTTTTTTCTGGTATATTCTTATTTTCATCTTGCAGAGCTGTTTCTTTCGGCAATTTGGGTGTTCAGTGGGTCGTGCTGACTATCTGACTCTCCGCAAGGGCTTTATCATGGTACATTTTCTTCCTAGTCTTATTTGTTGAAGTATTCTTATTAAGTTTAACAAATGGTCATTCTGACAGACATTTCTTTGAGTTTTCCATGTAACTACAATTCATTCCTTGTCCATTGCAAGATTTATAGTGGTTCCTGTTTATCCCTGGCATTGTGTGAAAAGTTTATATCTGAAAGACTCTTGATGCTAAGTATTACAGTTTATGAATGTTTATGCCATTTTGTTTTTCCTATTCATGACAGAATCACAACCTGACGTCAAAGTACGGTTTTCACAGCTATATGATTCGTTCAATGGAGGAGGAATTTCAAAGAATAGTTGGTGTTAGGCAAGTAAATATCATCATATAAAGCTTTCAGATTATTTTCAGACCGTTAGTATATTGTTAGTCTTTGCAATTGCTTCATGATATATATATATACATACATTTCCTGTGGTTGCTTCACGAACGATCTGGTTTATATAAGATGTCTATGAACTTAAACTTACTAGCTTAATCATGTCCATTAACTGACTGTTCAGGTTTATGATCTCCCTTGTCTTTTCTTGGCTCTTTCCCTGATGTGGGAAAGTTCTTGTTATAATCAAATCTTACAACTCACATATTTATATTCCTGGGTGTCCCTTGAGCTTCATCTTTGAGTTGATTTTAGGATTGCAGGTTGCTAAAGTTCTGTTTGTTCAATATGCAGTGGTCCACTTTGGGGATTCGTTGTCGCCTTCATGCTGTTCAACATTAAAGGTATTCTACAATGTATATCGAGATCGAATTATTATGCCTGTCTTGTGCTTGGCTATACTTTTGAATAGTCGGGTGCATATTACAGACAGTTCGCCAATTCAGTAGATTGAAGACTCACTGGGCACTGGCTATTTTTCTTCTTACAGGATCTAATCTGTATTTCTGGATAGCAATCATTCCCATCACGGTTAACTTTTTTTCCTTTTCTTGTTCTGGTATTACTTTTGTTGATCTCCGTTATAACCCATTCCCTTAATGGTGCTTGCATAAACACTGAAAACGAACACTCAAAGAGCCGAATAGTTCGTATTAACAGAAATGTAGCTAGCGTGATCCCCAAGTATATTCGTTTTACATATTTTCCTGGATGGCCTTTTAATCTTTCATGTCATTCCGATTTATATGTTTATAACTTCGTATGCAGCTTGTTCTGCTTGTGGGTGCAAAGCTACAGCATGTCATGGCTACCTTGGCGCTGGAGAATGCTGGCATAATCGGCTATTGTAACGGGACAAAGCTAAGGCCTCGAGATGAACTTTTCTGGTTTAAGAAACCAGAATGGTTGCTTTCCCTTATCCATTTCATTCTATTCCAGGTTGCTGTTCAGTGTTCACTGCAATTCGGTCCAAGTAGAATTTTGTTTTTGTACATTTCATATTCAGATTGCCGGTCGTAAGAGAGAGAAAAATCGTATTCATGGCTACCATTTCACGTAACTAATGTTCTTGTCTCATTTCTCTGCAGAACGCATTTGAACTGGCTTCATTCTTTTGGTTCTGGGTACTTCCTCTTTCCTACTGGACTACTAATTGCTTTCTACTATAGAATAAATCATTCTTCAGTTATTTCTTCTACTGTGGAGTTCTGTTACTGTCTGCTGATATCTTTGCAGTGGCAGTTCGGCTATAATTCATGCTTCATCCAAAACCATACACTTGTTTACATTCGACTTGTTTTGGGGTACGGATTTGATTTCGCTTGTCCTATTTTCATCGTTCAAGTTCCATCGATTACAGGTCCTTAAGTCATTGTCCTTGTCACATAGGTTTGCCGGGCAATTTATCTGTAGCTACATCACCCTGCCGCTCTATGCTCTGGTCACTCAGGTATTGTACTTATTCATTAACTTGCTGAAAATGTTGTGCTGCCTGCTGGAGATTGTGATGAGTATCGAGATCTGCTGATTGTTCGAACTTCAGATACAAGTTACATTTCTGAACATTAACCCGAAATATGTCCTGTTGAACATGTGCTTACCTCAAAGGTGTTGTACAATCTTATTTTCGTGCCTTTGAAGTTTGATCTCATTTACAAATGGTTCTTTTCAGATGGGAACAAACTACAAGGCCGCCCTAATTCCACAAAGGATAAGGGAGACGATCCACGGATGGGGTAGGGCAACAAGGAGAAGGAGGAGGAATGGACGTTTCATGGACAATTCAACCATACATAACGACACAAGCACGGTTATGTCGCTCGAGGAAGACAATCACAGGTTGATTGATGTTCATGAAGCCGGTGATAGTACATACACCGAGCTAGAGTTGCAGCCACCTCCTAATGTTACATCCGGTCCTGCCCCTATCGAAACTTCGAGTAGTGTTGGTATGCCTCTACTTAGAACATCCACTTCTATTTCTGCATCGACTATATCCAGGCTTGAGAACGAAGATTTTCAAAGATCATCGTCTATGCCTGTTACGATAGAATAGAGGGAAGAAAAAGATCGATTGTATGGTAGAAAATGTAGGTATAGGGACATTTTTTTTAAACATTGGTGAGATTACAAAGTAATATCTTTTCATTTTTCTTAGTCCTTTAAGGACACAAACATAGTGCTCGAACCTAGGTCACCTAAATAATATATTTTCTCCTTTATCACTAGAACTATTCCATTGGTTCGAGTCATAATCATGACATATTCATATATTTATGTAGAAAATAAGAAGAAATCAGAATAAATTTAGAATACAGATACGGTTTACCCAAGGGAGTGCTGTGATTTTATTATCTTATTGATATGATTCCACAAGGTTTGATTGAAACTCTGGGAAACATAATTATTTTTGTATATTAGAGGATAGTATGTGCTGGCTCTACTGCTGAGTAGTTATGTTGTTAGTCTTTGGCATCTCTTTAGCAGATTCGGTTGTGGGGTGTACACAGTTTCCTGTATTACATCCAGACACAGGAGTTGCATTTCCCCAACCAAATCCCACACCGATTCCTGATCCACCACCTTGTCCTCTCCCAACTCCAATTCCAGTCCCAGTTACACCCATTGGCTCACCACACTGAGTGTTTCCACCTGCTTGTCCGACATCATATCCAGCAGCAGTTCCGGATTGCCCTCCTGCTTGTCTGACGCCATATCCAGTAGCAGTTCCGGACTGACCCCCTGCTTGTCCGACACCATATCCAGCAGCAGTTCCGAACTGACCCCCTGCTTGTCCGACTCCATATCCAGCAGCAGTTCCGGATTGCCCCCCTGCTTGTCCGACGCCATATCCAATACCAGTTCCGGACTGACCCCCTGCTTGTCCCATGCCATACCCGATATCCTTCTCATCTCCACTGGCAATTCCCATGCCATAACCAGCAGCAAGTTGTTCATCATTAGTGTTCTTGTTTGGTTCATGAACCACAGGGTCCATGTCTTTGTAGTTGTAGGCTTGGTCCAATAGGAACCTATTAGCCAAACTCAAGCCCAAGGTTAAACAAACTGAGAGGATCATGCACGTGAACTTTAGTGTGGAGGATGGGGATGGGGATGCCATTTTGTTGGTCTTCTTCAATGTGATTCAAAGAGTATCATGTCATTGCTTTATATAGTGCGGAAAATGCCTGATTGCGTTTGCTTGTTTGTTTTGGTCATGTAATCTGGGATCATGGACCTTACATGAGTTGTCTTTTCCGTGCCTTAGTTTGTTGCCAACCGAAACAGAAACGAAAAGAAAACCACACGTTCATGTGGTTGATGTCTTCTCATTTAATGCATTAAGAAGAATGTTTAGCTTAAACACTTAATTACCTGCAATTAATTGTTTATTTTCACTTCAGGATCATCCAATGATGAAACTTGGGACTAGCTAAGGCTTTTAGTTGCCTCAAACCTTGATCCTCTTTTTCACTGGAATCACTCATTGGATTCAGTTGCACTTCTTTTAATATAATGTGTCAGTAGACACGGATTAACATTGCCCTAATTATGATCAAGTTGCACCATCCACAATCACTGTAACACTGGTTAACATATATTCTTCTCGTGTTATATTTAGGTTTCAACAGGCTACAATAAAAGACTGAATGAAGAAATATTTAAGCTTGCATTCAAACTCCCCTTACCTGGGTTGATCAAACTTCTGTTAAGCATACGTTCAGGGAAGACAATGGCTGTGACGACACTCTTGCTTGCAAAGGAAGCCGGTTGTACACTACGGATTCGAATAGTATGTGCTCGAGTAATCTGCTTTGTATTTATCAGGAAGCTCCTGCTTGTCTTAAAACTGTGGTTCCTATTTTGACCAAAAAAATCCATATTGATTCTTATTCCCATTAGAGCATTACATAGAGTTCAAATTCTTCAGGAGTTTCTCGCAATTCCAAGACAAGAATAGAAAAGAATAAGGTTTGTATCACTGCGGGTGATAAATCACCCCTCTTTCACATTCTATGTAGAACATTGTTCATAGGTCTAAGATTTTCCGACATTTGAAGCTTACTCACCACCACCTTCGGATTCCATGGCCTTCAAACTTTCAGCCATCATTCGGTCCCTGTTCTGCTGTTGTCTTTCTACAGTAACCATATACAGGCCTAGACAATAAATCAATGTGAAGCTAACAGCATGAGCTACAAAGATGATAAAGTTTACGATAACAGAGTAACTAATGTCATGTGATATGTGCCAAGTTAAAGGTCAATAATGCATACCGACTGCACTCCCGATTGCACAGGCCCAGAGAATCCTCATAGACCACTTATCTCCTATAACTCCTCGGGTTCCCATAGCTGCAAAAAAAAAACAATTAAACTAATTAGCATGACATCAATCTACATACAAAATATTACTGCTTGCTGACCAAGTCTAATGCATAGTGAAGATTCAGAAAGGCTATAGTGCAGGCTCGTTTATAACTTTACAGTTAAACTCTTCCCTTGCTCTCTCTTTCTACCAAAATTCATCAGCAATAATACTATGTGCAATCCAAGGAAATCGATAACTTTCTTATAAGCTACCAGATTCCCACGCGTTACGCACCCGTTCGCCACTTTGTTCTCAACAGTTCTCACCCCCTGGGCGAGACAAGCTACCTTTAGCTAGGAGCCTCTTTTCCTTCTTCCTAGCTCCCCGAAAACAACGTTCGACTTGCATTGCCTACTTCTCTTTCCTTTCCGACATAAATTCCAAAAGCAGGAACCCATCTTACTATACATAATTCATAGATCACCACGGAGTTGGCGCTAAGACTCCTCTTTCGGAGCCAGATTGAGCAATGGCTACAAGTAAGCGTCCGTACTTCTCTACGTAGTCCCAGCGTTTAGAGCTCGATTTCGATCCTTTGAATCTTGGACCCATCACCCGCACTAGCTGGCCTTGCCAAAAACCTTGACTTGAGACTACGAGACTGAGGACTTCATCTCGAAAGAGCTATATCTTCCTCTGGGCGTCCGTCCAGTACTTCTCCAATTAGCATGTCTTAGGCACAACTAAGTAATAATAGACGAGTAGCATTTTCACCTTTCCTAAAAAGAAACTAGGAAAGGAGGGATTTCAGAAAACTATTTTAAGAATAGTTTATTTCCCTTTCAAATGTAGAATGAACGAGAAATCATATTCCATGATACAATGCTTTTTCTCTAACAGAAAAATACAGAACTTTGAATTGTTCTTGAATCGGTATAAAGAAAGTATGAAAATTATGATAAATAATCCGGAATTGAATGAATCAAACTCCAAGTTAGGCCTATGTATAAAGCACCAACCAGTGCTTAGGTGCTCCCTCCCAGAATTCAAAACCTTCGTAGAAAGGTTACCAAATTTTCCAAACCATTCGGTTTGAAAAGAAACCTTTTAACAAATTTGAATTATAGAGAACCATTGACAATAACAGCTACTTCTAAACCAAACCTTTTCCATTTTAGCTAGAAGCTCCTACACTGTGTTTCTTCAAAGGAAAAAACATCTAAAGTTCTGGATAAAACTATGGAGATTTCACTCCTAGGTGAAAAAATGAGCCTAAGAGTAGCATTCTTCCAAGTTCCAACAACCCAAATACTATGGGAAAGTGCAATTTTAGTTTCCTGCAAATGAAAATTCCATACTAAGTTTTTATTTGAAAATACTTTATATAATCAAGGATACCGTTAGTAATTTAGCATTAATAATGCATTTGACATGAGGCCTTTTCAATCACATAATTTGATGATAGAACCAACCAAACTTGTTAGCATCGAAATAGCTGTAAATGAATCTTTGATATGTAGTTCATGATACAGAATCAACTCATTGGGGCATATCAACTTTGAATTTAACCTAATTTTATACCACCCCTGAGGCTATGATTTCCATGGCCTAAATTTACATCTCTTTGGTCTTGGGTAAAAATCCACTTTCCGAAACTGACAACATTTCAATCATTCTCTTTTTCTCCCTCATTACTGGGGAACAAAAATGCAGAGATTTGGATTTTACAATTACACAATCACAGTTTCAACAAATTAGAAATAAAATATTTTGAAGTATCAGTTTCGTATTAGAAAATGAAGCAAAACCCAAGATCGAACAACAGTTAAATTAAACAACAATTAAGCAATCAAACGAAATACAGAAAGAAATCACCAGTTACAGTAACGAAAGAGGGGAAAAGAGATTACCTTTGAAGAAGCAAAGCCAAAAAAAATGCAATTTTCTGAGTCTTGCTTTTGAGCGTTTCTTAGGGCTTTACATTACATTATAGCTAAAGCTGAAATTGGGTTTAAGAAGTGTTTCTCACGCTCTTCGGCATCGCGTGGGATCTGTGACTCACATCTGAAAAGTAACAATGGTCAATTCTGAGACGATTCGCCAAAATTTAAAGGATAAAGTAATATGTAGTCCTTGGATTCGGTAGCTTTTTGTAACTAGGTCCCTAATTATTTTTGCCAATGTTAATTTTTTAGAGTAATTTACATTTTAAATCATTAAATTTCATTTACATCATAAGTTTTTAATTTAATTAAATTATATTATTCAAATTTTATTATTAAGAAACTAAGTCATTTATATTAAATAGCCAATAAAATAAAGTATCTTAACACGACAATAGATGTTCATATTATACATTTTTTCTAAAATCGATGTTTGTTATTTTTAACTGAAATAGGTATTTAAATTTTTTATTTCGTTAATATTTTATGATAACACCGCTAAAAATTAATCACCCAATAATATATTAATATGTGATTTTTATTTTTTATTTTTATTTTTTAAATAAATAAAAAAGTAGGGGGAATGTTGGAAATAAATTGTTAGTGGTAGTTAATTAGTTGTTAGTTTGTTAATTAAGTGGACCATAGTCTGTTAGGCCGTTTCTGATTAGGTTAGGTATGGATTATAAATACCCATCAATGTACTAGGCTGGAAGAGATAATTCAATTAGATTTATATTTTAATAAAATTCAGATTATTGTTTTTGTTTTTAATTCTCTGCTATTCATCAATTATTTGTGTGACCATCCAATTAATGAATATGTATTATTTTGATTATCTAATTAAAAAATGAAAAATTATACCAATTGAATTTTAAAATTAGTTTTGTTGAAGTAATCGTCCGTTAAAATCTGTCGAAAAAAAAATAATTAGATATTTGATCTTTGTTAATTACTTATTGTCTTAATTTGGATACTTTATTAAAATGATAAAATTATTAAATTTAAAATATCAATTTAATATTAGATATAAAATTATTAAAAATAAATATAAAAATGTTTTTTAATTTAAAAATAAAAAAATCATAAATCTATTTTAATTTTTTTTATATTTTTTTAACTGCGCTTTAAATATAAATAATTTGTTTTTATTGTTAATTTAATTATTTAAATTGATTCAAAAGTTTGTGTGTTTTCTCAACTATTTTACTTAGCATTTACTATACTATAATACATATATATGGTGCAATGGTAAAGGCTTTGAGATTTTCCTAAGAGGTAATTGGATTCAAAACTTAGTAATAATAAATTAAAACAAAGTAAATCCATTTAATTGGGTGATAACACACTATCATCCAATTGATTGATTAATTTAATTTAATTAAGATTAAGATTAAATTAATATAATAAATAATTAATATTAACTAAATATGTACTTATATAAATATTTTTTTAATTGTTATGTCATATCTCGTTAGATTTTAATGGTCGATGGTTTAATTATCTATTTTTTTTTTAAATTAGGTGATCAAAATAAAACAAACCCCATAATTACATGGTCATACAAGTAATTTACCCTAAAAAGGTTTTACCAGAGAATTAACCTTAAACTCAAGAATTTAACCAGCTCAATCCCAAATTCTTGAAAATAATATTGCTAGTAGATTTATAAAAAAAATATAAAGTGAGTTCACTCACAATCTTTGCAACAATCAATGTGTTTTGTTTGTTGTTCATTGACTTGTCTTTTTACAACAATACCAAACTAACATGTCAATGCTTTCAAAACAACAGGAGACAGATAATGATGCAACAAAACAGGAAGATGGATATTCTACTAAGAGATTTGTCCACCTGCATTTCCTGCCTTCTCATTCTGAGATTGTTATTCACGAAAAACGGGTGCGAAGATTGGTAAGGATAAGTAAGCATACTAGTGTTTGAGCTCCCGGATATCCGAGCATACACCATTTCCCCTAACATCCCGAACATAGGATTGAAGAAATTCGTCATCGCTATACCTCCGAGGCTGGATGATGCCAAGGCTTCATGGCCTCCATGCAGATGAGGGAAGTATTGCTGGTGATGAAATGATTGAGATTCAGAATGGAAAAGATTTTCATCATGTTGCTGACTTGGATGCGATGATGTGGTCATAGGATTCATTCCGGAAGGAGGTGGCCTTTGGGGAATGGTCAAATCTGAGTGGGGATCCTTGGATTGAGAGTCTGATGATGTACCCCGACCATAGAGGGGAACCAACGAGGAGGAAGAGATGTTCGCTTTGCACACAGGGCAGTTCCGCTCTGGCTGATCTGCATCAAGGGAAGAAGTCCGGACATAAAGCCACTTGTAAATGCATGGCCAGCAATACAAGTGACCACAGAGAGTGACCACTGGATCTCGTGCAGAGTCGAAGCAAATGTTGCAATCAAAGCCACTGATATCCTTGTGTAGGTCTTTTGTTGGCGCAGATACGGAATCCCGTTTATGCTTGAGCGAATCATCTCCAGACCCAGAATGCCCTTCTTGCTCGAAGGAATTCGCATCCATAGCCATTCTGCAATATGCAAACAGTTTAAGACTAAAGTGAAAACAGCTGATTATATCACTTCTATATACGAAATCCATAGAAACCTGTCGGAATGGCTTGAAATTGTCCAAAAACTACTTGATTTTCAACCAAATCAAACATGCTTAAAACAGTAAACACTAGCAAAACAGATTCAAGCCAAGTGCCATCAAATTAGAAGAATCATTTACCAAATTACACAACATGGTTTTATCATATGATTGGCAGTGTTCTATGCATGATTTTGTTAGAGAATCAAAAAGGACCTACAAATCATGCAATAAGAATTGGCTTTTATACAATATTAAGACACAACAAGATTTATAATGAAGCTCTAACTAATCTAAGATCACCGAAGTAGTATAAATCAAACAACAATCTTCCAAGAGAAAACCTTAAAAATGAGAAATTCATGAAGAATGTTTAACAATCATCAGTATTCCTAACCTATAATTAACCAAAGCACATTCTTCGTTATTTTCTTCCCTTTCCCCTTCTTCCCCTTTCAAGAAGAAAATTATCTTTATAATATTCAATGAATTCAAGAATCAGGGATCCAATCTAATATACCAGAAGATGAATCAAGCCGAAGGAAAAAAAAAAAAAAAGTTTTTCCCCAAGAATGAATTAAACAAGCACCCAAAAAGCTCAAAACAAGAGAATTCGATACAAAAATGGAGATGGAGACAAAACTTACAGCAGTACAGAGGAAGCTGAAACAGACCAAAATGAAAAATGGGTTTCAATAAGAAAACCTGGATTTCAATCGGCAAGATAAGCAAGTAACAGATTCATAACTTATAGAGGAAAATTTCAGATCGAAGTTAGGCGTACGGTTATTTACATTTCAATTTTCATCGGGCTGGTGAAAAAATATACTAAAACAGCATCGTTTCTGAGAAATTTTACTTTTAAAAATTATCATTATTGGACAATTATCTTTTATATATATTATTGGTGGTGTAATATTGAGAAATTTCAGATTATGATTTAAAATTAAAATCTTTAATTCTTAAATATTAAGATTACGTTCAATAAAGTTGTTGAAATATGAGGTTAGGTAGAGAAGCTGATAATTTTAGATTTTCTAAAAATAAGATTTGAGAATAAAATTAATGACGGATCCAGAAAAATATTTAAAAACGGTACATATAAAATTTTAAAATTTTAGGTTAAACACAACTCATAAATATTAAAAAAATTAAAGATTAACTCATAAAATTTTAAAAATTTAAAGGTAAATGTGTAAACTCTAAAAAAATTAGGCCCACCCTATTATACATGTACATCCGTCACTAACTAAAATAATAAAAAAATTAAGCAAAAAATAAGCAATCGGGTGTTTGATAAAGTTTTTTTTTAAAATTAGGTGAAAAAATAACATAAAATATCGTTTAAATCTAACACCTAAACATTAAATTCTAAATTTCAATGATAAACATTGAATTCCATACTTCTAAACTCTCATTTTTTAATCTTTAAACTAAAACTATAAAACTTAAAATTAACTCGTTTATAAAAATTAAAATTTTCGTCATCGGTATATATTATCTAATATAACTTAATCGTATCTTATAAAAGGAGAAAAAAAAAAACATTTATAATCGAGTATCCATAAAATTTTGAGCGACTTTTTACAGAGACTAAATTAAAAAAAAATGGAATCAAAATTTTGAGCCCACTTTTTACTAAAATTATTTTGGGTCATATCTTATATAAGAATAAGATCAAATTTCAACACTTTAATTTTACACTTTCTTGTATCGTTAAATGATTAACGGTAGACTACCTGTGTAACTTTATATATTTGTTCATTTCAAAACCAAAGGTTAAAAACTTAAAATAATTTATACCAACCATTGCTGGAATTTGGAAGAAAATTTTCTCACACAATTGAAATGTACAACTTTAAAAAATTACGAACCGTTTAATTGATGACGTGACACGTTAGGATAAAAGCCTAAAAACCGGAAGAGCAGTAAAAAACATGAAAACAAGTGTAATAAAGAAAGACGAAAGTACTATTTGTGTCGGATACATGTATCTGAACATGGTAATTCGTAACCGAGATATGCTCATCTAAATATATTTCGAAAACTTAGATATTACATTTTCAAACACGTATTTATATCGGACACTCGAATATTAAACCATGGGAATTACTAAATTGGGGAGATCTTCATGATTCTCAATGTGATTCCAGTGCATATATATCAAACAGGATGAATCCTTACCATAATTTTTTTTAATTTATCGACAGTGAAAATTGTAAGATCCAACTGTGTCTTTGGTACTGTGATACTTAACATGACCTAGTGGAAGTTGACAAAAGAAGAAACTACTAGAAATAGATAAACTTCAAGAGAAGTGCATTTTCTTACCACATCTACAAGAACCTCTCAATGCAGGTGATCAAGGTGGATTTGGGAACAGCACCAATCACTGCATCTTTCTTCTCCCCGTTCTTAAAGACCATAACAGTCGGAATGCTTCGAATTCCATACCGAGTTGCAATGTTGGGACACTCATCAGTGTTAACTTTGTAACATTTGAGCTTCCCAGAATAATCCTTTGACAGTTCGTCAACTACAGGGTGAATCATACGGCAAGGTCCGCACCATGGAGCCCAGAATTCAACCAGAACAGGCAATTCACAATCAAGAACAACTGATTGCCATGCATCTTCCTTCAGTGGTGCCACTGCAAATCATGAAGGACAAACAAAATAATAAGTTTTACATGTTTTTTTATTGTTGCATGATTCAAACGGACGACTCATATTAAGTCTTTATTTCCCCCTCGAAACGCATAAAGTTATATATATATATATATATATATATATATATATATATATATATATCACCAAGTATCAGTTCTAACTTCTAAATACAATGGCCAGGTCAAATCAACAAAGATCTATTCTATGCTTAAATCTTAGGAAACAGAATTAAGGATTTATTGGGGAAGATAATTACTTCCTTTTTCTAAACCCTAAAACAAAGCTACCGCCTTTAACCATCAGAATCAGCTAATCCTAGTGAATCAATTATTTAGTAAACATCCCGAGTTTAAAAAGGGCAAAATTAGCCAGTTTGCAGCTCAATGAACCAAGTTAAACTCTACTCCTTTATGATGATTTCGTCTAGAAAAGGCTCGATTACAGTAGAAATGTATTTTTTTTCATTTCCCCTAAAAATCATTTCTATTTTCTTCCACTTTCCAGCAACCAGTAAAGCTAAAAAACAATTATAGAAGAACAGAGGAATTAATTTAACCAAATGAAAAAAGAAAACGACACCGACCATCAACCGCGGTCTCTTGGGCTTCACAAACAACACGGCCACCTCGATCGTGCAGACGCGAGTCCCGGCTCACTGATCGGGAAAACGGAACCATCGACGCCGATCTGGATTTACTCTTGAGGCCACGGAATTCCGGCAACCTAACGGATATCCTCCGTTGGGAAACGAAAGAAGAAGGTGTGAAACGGCGGCAGTGATCGGAGAGAAAGTAACGGCGGCGTAAGCCATGTGGAGGAGAAACCAAAAGCGGAGATTTGGAACTTGGAAGAGCGAGAGGGATTTGTTTGTACTGTTTCGGAGAGGTGTTGGATTATAGTTAAAAACGGAAATAAATTAGAACGCTGAGAAGGGGGCACGTGGATGATGATGATTGATTTGCTGGAAATTGGTAATCTGTGGATTGTAGTACAGGATACTGCCACGATGACTTTTACAAATGGATATAACACACGTGTCAAATAAAATAAAATACGATCTAATAATCATTACTTTAACCATTGAAACTATATAATATATAAAATTTAATTTATACGATATAATATATAAAATATACAAAATTAAATATATTTAAATATTTAATATCTAAATTTATATAGATAATCAAGATATTTCTTTAATTTATCTATATTTTCTTTGGTCAAAAAAAAATCTCTGATCTTTTCTGATTCTGTTGATTGACGATTTGTGGTTGTTGATTATTTTTGATAAACCAAATATTCATAAACACAATGTCAATCTGTTCTCCATCTTCATCTTCTTCTTTAACAGGGAAAGCTTTGATAGTTCACAGTATTTTAGCTGGCACAGCAATTGCGGTAGCCTTGGGTGTCCATGTCTACCTGGGTCGGGCTAGGAAGTTCCGGAAACGGGTAGTCGGTATTATACCCGCCAGGTATGCCTCTTCTCGGTTCGAAGGCAAGCCTTTGGTTCAAATACTTGGAAAACCCATGATCCAGGTACCCGTTTGGTTAAATTCTTTGATTTGATCTAAAATTTTAATTTTTTTTCTTTATGTTCTTTTTTTTTTAGTATTGTTAGGGATTGTGTTTTCCTAGGAAATTTGATTGGGTTTTATTTTAATGTAAATCAGGAGATTAGGGAGTTAATTTTAAATTTCTAATGCTTTGGACTTTTGGATCAAATTATTGGACAACAAGTAAAAGATCCAATCTTTTATGTGCAATTTGTTAAGTTTAGTTATGCAATTGTCACGCCCTTAGAATTTCAACCGGGACATGCGGCCTTAGACGCCCCCTTTCTAGTGTTATGGCGCCTAAGTTAGCCTATCCGATCCAAGCCAAAGGGCTTGGGTCGAGTCGGAAACGTGAAGAGAAAGAGATAATAGATGGAGAAAGAGAATGTGGGGAAAACCCGAGCAATAGCTCGGCACTTTTATTTAATATTGAATGTTGTCAATAAGGTTTAAATCTTGAGAGAAAAATACAAGGAAAAAGTAAATAATGAGGATGGGCAAATCCTCCTTATATAGCCCCTAATCTTCCTAGTTCTAATCTAACTAGGATTCCTAGTCCTCCAAGGATTAATACTCCTTAATCCTTATCTTGAAAGAATTCCTTCCTGGAGTCAAACTCTAATGCTCCTTAGGAGTTGTATATTGGGCCTCCGTGATGCGAGACGGACCGGCACCCATGGTGCGAGATGGATCGGCACCCATGGTGCGAGGAGGTCCGGCACCCATGGTGCGGGACGGATCGGCACCCATGGTGCGAGACGGATCGGCACCCATGGTGCGAGACGGATCGACACCCATGGTGCGAGACGGATCGACACCCATGGTGCGGGACGGATCGGCACCCATGGTGCAGGACGGATTGGCACCCATGGTGCGGGACGGATCGGCAATCATGATGCGAGCGGGCTCGGCACCCACAGTGCGAGCAGGATCGGCACCCGCGGTGCGAGCAGGATCGGCACCCGCGGTGCGAGCTGGATCGGCACCCGTAGTGCGAGCTAGATCGGCACCCGTGGTGCGAGCGAGATCGGCACCCGTGGTGCGAGCGAGATCGGCACCCATGGTGCGAATCAGATTGGCACCCATGGTGCGAGACTGTTCAGCAACTATGGCTCGGATAACCTCGGCTCCACTAGTTACGAGGAATTGGTTCTTTCTGGGCTTAACTTCTTTGGTGCGGAGTGACGCGTTTTCCAAGTGTACGGGTTGGCTGCGAGTATTTGTGAGTTCTACCCTTTGGTGTGCGGAAAATTTGGGCTCAAAATATTGGTCCGTGATATTCTCCCCCACTGGTTTTAGCGACGCCCTCGTCGCTTGACCAATGTTGAATCGGCTCACTTGGTTTTTAAACTTCCAAACTTTCTCGGCAAGTTCCCAACTTCCTTTACTACTTGGAAGTCCTTCCCATTGAACAAGGTATTCATGCCTTGTTTGTATCCTGGTCGTCGAAAGACCCGTTCGGCTTGTATGTCCCAAGTTGTGTTCTCGTAAGAGATTTTTGCTCCAACTTGTGTTTGGTGCGATTTCACTTGACCTCGGTTTGATTTATTCTTGATGAAGGGTTTCAAAGAATTTACATGGAATACTAGATGAGCTTTAATCGTTGTGGGTAACTCCAGATGATAAGTTTTGTCTCCCACTTGTTTTAAGACTTTGAACGGGCCCTCGTACTTTTGCACAAGCCTCCTGTGAGTTTGAGGATTTTGTAAGATTCCGATTAACTTTGCAAGGACTAAGTTTCCAACTTGGTAGCCGGCATCCCCTTGTTTCGTACTTGTCCATCTCTTAGTCGACTTTCTGACCTTTTGTTGATGACTTTGGGTGGGACGTTTAGGAATTATCGAAGGTTGCATTAATTCCTTGGGATCTAACATTACGTTTTGCGGGATTATTGGTGGCCCAAGTTTCAATTTTTCGTGGTTTCCTCCTTTTTGTGGAGAAGCATCTCGAATTTTGATTGGGACTTATCCAACTTTTATCGAGACTGTCTTTGGCTTTATTGGGTCATCGTGTTCCAGTGTCGTGACGGACGGGGGAATTTCCTCGTCTTCTCTTTTGCTAAATCTGATAGTTGACATTACTTTCTCCCTATCTCCAAGTGTTCTTTTCGTCGGAAACACGCATGGTTGTCGAGGGTCAAGTATGTGCAAACAACTTTCAAATGGGACGGACACAGCCCTAATTCGATCAAGGAAATCAATTCCGATCACAAAGTTAAAATCTTGGAGTGGTATTATGCTTATTGATTCCTTGCCAGACCATTTTCCGATCTCAATTTTAACTCCTTTTGCTACTCCTGCGATTGGCGTCTCCTTGGAATTTATGGTTTTAAAGAATCCACTTGCCTTTTGAACATAAAGGCCAAGCTTCTCTGCGGTTTGTTCTGATATAAACAAGTCGGACGCTCCAGTGTCCACTAAGGCGTTCAATCGTCTGCCTGCCACAGTAACATCTATGTACATTAAACCTTTCTTGAAATTTTTCTGGTTCTCCTTAGAACTAAGGATGGAATTCAAGTCTGCAACTTCCTCTTCGCATTCATCTTCTTGAATAGCGGCCGCTTTTACGAGTTGTGGACAATCTCTTTTTAAGTGATTGCCTCCATATTTGTAACAACTAAAGTCGTTGTTCTTTTCCCACGGCTTACGGAGTTTGACCTCTCCGCTGGATTGCACCTTGGATCCTTCTGTGGTATACCCGTCTTGGCTTTTTCTGCCATCACCTTTACGTTTTGGCTTTTCTGACTTCTCGAATTCAAATTTTGCAAGAGAGTCGGCTACGTCCATTGCCTTGGACAAATCTTTAACCTCTATTCGGTGTAATTCCATCTTGGCCCAACGTTGCAATCCGTTTTTGAAAGCAAAAAGGGCATCGGCTTTGCTCATGTTATGAATTTGGAGCCTGAGTTCTGTGAATTTGTTAACATATTCACGGATTGACCCATTATGCTTCAGTTGATGAAGCTTTTCCCGGGCTTCTTCTTGTGCGTTCTTCGGGTAAAAATGTTCTTTGAATTCGTGTTGGAATTCTTTCCAAGTTTTGACAGGAGTTTGACCGTCTTTTGATTGAGAACACTTATGTCGCCACCATAGAAGGGCGGCATCTATCAGGTAGACAGAAGTTGTATTCACCTTTGTGTTCTCGTCTTCGATGCCTGTGAGTCGAAAATACTGATCCAAACCCCAAACGAAGTTGTCCACTTCTTGAGCGTCCCTTGCTCCTTTGAACTCCTTCGGTTTTGGCACATCGATCCTGGGTTTAGCCATTGCCGCTTCGCCCATCATGTTGGTTATTACAGTATTTTTGTAGAGGGATAGCTCGGCCTTGAGCTTTTTAATTTCCTCAAAGAGTTCTGCCTTGATTGTATCCATTGTGAATTCAAGTGATTCATTTTGCATGTTTAATTTCTCATATGTTTGGTTGAGGATTTCTTGAAATTCCTCGTTGATATCTTGCTTAAGAGGATAGATTCTGACTTCTAGTTCCTCAAGACGATCGTTGACACTAACTAGAGAATTCGTTGATTCCTTTGAACGAGATTCTAGTCGGTTTATCCTTTCCTCAAGGCTTGTGAGTTGGTCCTTCGAGGTGGCTTTCCTTTTTTCTGTTGGTTGGGTTTCTTTGGCTTCTGCGGCCGTCCCCATATCCTCTGTCTTGTTCATACCGAACGAGTTTCCTCGCTCTGATACCAATTGTCACGCCCCTAGAATTTCAACCGGGACATGCGGCCTTAGACGCCCCATTTCTAGTGTTATGGTGCCTAAGTTAGCCTATCCGATCCAAGCCAAAGGGCTTGGGTCGAGTCGGAAACGTGAAGAGAAAGAGATAATAGATGGAGAAAGAGAATGTGGGGAAAACCCGAGCAATAGCTCGACACTTTTATTTAATATTGAATGCTGTCAACAAGGTTTAAATCTTGAGAGAAAAATACAAGGAAAAAGTAAATAATGAGGATGGACAAATCCTCCTTATATAGCCCCTAATCTTCCTAGTTCTAATCTAACTAGGATTCCTAGTCCTCCAAGGATTAATACTCCTTAATCCTTATCTTGAAAGAATTCCTTCCTGGAGTCAAACTCTAATGCTCCTTAGGAGTTGTATATTGGGCCTCCGTGAAGCGAGACGGACCGGTACCCATGGTGCGAGATGGATCGGCACCCATGGTGCGAGGCGGTCCGACACCCATGGTACGGGACGGATCGGCACCCATGGTGCGAGACGGATCGACACCCATGGTGCGAGACGGATCGACACCCATGGTGCGGGACGGATCGACACCCATGGTGCGGGACGGATCGACACCCATGGTGCGGGACGGATCGACACCCATGGTGCGAGACGGTCTAGCACCCATGGTGCGAGATGGTCCAGCACCCATGGTGCGGGACGGATCGGCAATCATGATGCGAGCGGGATCGGCACCCGCGGTGCGAGCGGGATCGGCACTCGCGGTGCGAGCGGGATCGGCACCACGGCGGGATCGGCACCCGTGGTGCGAGCTTGATCGGCACCCGTGGTGCGAGCGAGATTGGCACCCGTGGTGCGAGCTTGATCGGCACCCGTGGTGCGAGCGAGATCGGCACCCGTGGTGCGAGCTTGATCGACACCCGTGGTGCGACAAGGATCGACACCCGTGGTGCGACAAGGATCGACACCCGTGGTGCGACAAGGATCGACACCCATGGTGCGAATCAGATTGGCACCCATGGTGCGAAACTGTTCAGCAACTATGACTCGGATAACCTCGGCTCCACTAGTTACGAGGAATTGGTTCTTTCTGGGCTTAACTTCTTTGGTGCGGAGTGACACGTTTTCCAAGTGTACGGGTTGGCTGCGAGTATTTGTGAGTTCTACCTTTTGATGTGCGGAAAATTTGGGCTTAAAATATTGGTCTGTGACACAATGAACCACTGTAATTAATATTTACAAGTTTAATTATGTTCCTAAAGACCAGGGATCAAAACTTTACAGGTGAGAGACTGAGTAATAGTATTGCAGATTTTAAATTTGGTATCCACAGGGGTTTAGATTTCTTGAGGACTGTATGTAGGATGATGTATGTCTGAGATGTAAGATGATATATATAAAATTTGGAATAAGTTGAATTGTATTTGAACTAGTAAATTTAGGCTCGTTTGATCATAGTTGACCTTGAGATATTGGTGCAGATAAAGATCTGGGTTCATGTGTAGGAAGCTATGTTACTCAGACTCGAGTGTGAGCATTGGGTACTGGAATGTATCCAGCACTCCTATGGTTAGGCTTTACTAAAAAAATCATGTGTTTGGAAGATGTTGGAGGTCATATCCTCATATCATCATCTCCATGTGTTGAATTTGAGTGTTGATCGCAGATACTTAAAGAAAAATGAAGAGTCCGAGCAACATGGGTAGGGAAGACTTTCTAGGTTGAAAATTAGTTTTTTTCTTGATGAAACATTCTCTCTTATTGTTTGTTATGCCCAAAAGCATGACATTCTATGTTCCCACATTTAATTTTAGTGAAGTTAAAACACGAGCCATGTTTTTTTATGAATCATTTTTTGGTCCAAGATGATGAAGAAAGAGAAACTTGGTTTTCACAAGTTGAAGTTTTTTTTTTCTTTTTTGAATTTTAATCATTTGAGATGAGCCATGTTTCAAAAAGTTTGATGCTATTACATGTTTCTGTCTTGTTGACATTCTGTTGGTCTTATACAGAGGACATGGGAAAGGTCAAAGCTCGCAACCACGTTGGACCATCTAGGTAAATTTGCTGCTTGAGTTCCATTTAATTTTGTGGTGATTCAAAATATTTCAGAGGTAAGATCCAAGTCGATGATATACTCTAAAAGCATGAATTTAGTTTTAGTGCAATGATTGATGACTGAAATTTTCATCTTTGTTCTGTCTTGTTTATCACACTTCGTATTTGCATAAGCTGCCTTTTCCTGCTGCATGTAGAACTAGAAGACATAAAAAATTTCTTGATACAGCAATTGAATAGTGCAATATCCTTCACATATGTGATTTATACTTTATGATTGGTGTTGCATACAAAAGATGAGAGCTTAAAATTTAGTGATAAAATAATGATTGCTTCTGACCTTTTTGAGTTGTTTGGTTTAGTGAATTTTTCCTCTGCTTTTTGATGTCTTGTAACTTTTTTCTCTGCATTGCCTTAGTCATTCACTGCACTATTTATTTCTGATGTAGTTGTGGCAACGGATGATGACAGGATTGCAGAATGCTGTCGAGGATTTGGTGCTGACGTGATCATGACATCAGAGTCTTGTCAAAATGGTGGGGTGATGGTTATCATCATATTTCTGTTTTTCATTCTTTGATTTGCTGAAATTGTGGATCCTTTCTTTGGTAACTTGATAGGCACTGAAAGATGTTATGAAGCTCTTGAAAAGCTTGACAAGAAGTACGATATTGTTGTGAATATTCAAGGAGATGAACCTCTTATTGAACCTGAAATAATAGATGGAATTGTTAAAGCTCTGCAGGTTTGCTGATTCTGAATTTCATAAAGTATTTGCAGCTCATTTTTTCTTGTTTCAGTGTCTTATCTTGTTCCTCGTAGAAGTGCTTGTTTCATATGGCGTCAAAATGGTCTATCTGTGTTGCAGGCAGCACCAGATGCAGTGTTTAGCACTGCCGTAACACCTTTGAAACCTGAAGATGCTTTTGATCCAAATAGAGTGAAATGTGTGGTTGATAATCGCGGCTATGCTATTTATTTCTCCAGAGGACTAATACCTTTTAACAAGTGAGATTATACATCTTTATGTGCCTGTGTGTCTGTATTTTAGCTATGACATCTTTTGTTTTACTTAGCATTTGCTCTAATGTATTTGTGAAGCAACTTGATATAGATCTGCGAAAGTTAATCCACGGTTTCCTTACATGCTTCATCTTGGAATTCAGGTATCAAGATTTTATGTAACCCTTAAAATTAACTTAATTTCTTAGATTACAAGTTAGGGTTTACGAACTGAAAACTTGTTTCGTAAGTTAGGGTTTTTACAAAAATAAATATAATATTCGGATAATTTATTAAATAACTAATAAATTAAAATAATAATGAAAATTAAACATTTACAGAATAAAGTTCAACCCATACTTCATAAACAAATAATGTTGCAAAATCCGATAATCAATTAATGTTCGAATTATAGAAATTATTATTCAAATAAAAACAATCCGGAGTGTAAAACTGTAAAACATACTACTAATATGTATCGGAATTAGGATCTTCCAAGTACCGTACCGAGCCTAGGACTGAGATCTGAAACAAAAATCTAAGAGGGTGTAAGCTAGGGAGCCTAGTGTGTCTCTAGAACAGTTAAACCGAATAACAGAACAGAATAGGCAGAATAGGCAGAGTATGCATGATATGCACCCATCTTCGAACACCACAGAAGAGTTGGTCCTCAGACCACTCTAACACCGTCACACCAACAGAAATGGTATCTCGACCCGAAGGTGAAGCCACTCAGCAGAATAGGCAGAGTATGCATGATATGCCTTAAAGTCTAACAGGAGGCAAGCATGACAGATATCAGAATCAGAAATAATAGGTCAGAATGATGCATGATCATACGGTTAATAGGAATCGAATATACAAAATAACAGATTTACAGGATGAACGGGAGAGAACACACCTGTATCAGAAGACTCGACGACGAACCTGACGTCTACTGGACTCGGCTCTACCACTAGGCTGAGCAGGAGTAGAGTCTACAATTAAAAGAAATAAGTTAGACTTCCTACTATGCCACAATACCGAAAATATACTAAGCAGAAATAATTCGTTACTCACGTGAGGGTCCCGAATGTGGATGTATCGGACCTTGTACAGGAGGAGGAGGAGGCAACTGCTCAGGGTCGGAATCCTTATCACCTGAAGCAAACAGAAACTGGTTTAGAAACCTTTACAGATAATTTCCAAATAACTTATCAAACTAAAAAACCCCAAAAATGACACTTCAGGTTTGAATTTCGAAAAACGGACATCGCCATTGAATTCAGGATGTCGAAAAACATAAAGTGGGCCCGAGTCAAAAAAGTCAACTGCTGACGTCAGCATTGGTCAACGCTGACGTCAGCAGTGACGTCATCAATCAACGCTGACGTCAGCAGATGATGTCAACAATGACATCAACGATGACATCAGCAGTGACGTCAGCAGATGACGTCAACAGTGACATCAGCGATGACGTCAGCCGGGTCGGAAAACGGGTCGGAGATCGGGTCGGGTCTGGGTTCGGGTCGCGGTTCGGATCTGGGCCGGTTCTGAGCTGGACCGGACGGTTCTGGGCCAGTTTTGGGTCGGACAGTCTGGGCCGGTTCGGCTGGGTTTTCTCTGGGGTGTTTGTTTCCCAGGAAAATCTGGAAATTCCAGATTTTTCTCGGAAAACAAACAGGTTCAAAAATCGAATTTTAACCCCTTTTACGTCCGATTCAATTCTAAATTCGATCCAAATACAACCTAAACAACTTCCTTATTCGATCCGCATCAAACCCTATTTTTAAACGAATCAAAACAACTTCTCCCTCACCTTTTAATCGATCAAAACAGAACTTTAACCCATCTCAACTCAAACAAAACATTCGATTGATTTCTAACCAAAAGAACAGTTCTAAACCACTACCAAACGACACAACTCGAACCAATTTCCTTTAATCCAAAATAGATCAAAACAAAACGAACAAAATAACAGTTTCTTACCACGACGAACGGATCGAAGGACGTCAAAAATGGAATAAGCTTCGACTCAGATTCAAGCGATAGAGGGAAAACAAGCTTGATGTGATTTGAATAAGAAAAACGACTCAGATTCGGATTTTTAATCTGAAAATTATGGAGAATTAATCCCCCATTAAAACACCCGTTTTCGGTTTCAGAAGGAGGAAGGAGGAAAACGTTTCAAACAAAGAAAAAGGGAATTTTATACCACAAGGGCTTGGAGTTTTAAATTTTTTACACTTAGTCCCTTTAAGTTTTCAGAAATTCCAATTTGACCATTGATTTAAAAATTCAAAATCCCCAAAAATTAGGTTTCAAATTTAGGGATTTTGACCTTACTTTGGGGATTTTGACTCCGAATTTTGGGTTATTACATTTTATTTTGTCATCTATATTTGTTTTGGTGGGATTTTTTGTTTCTTCAGTTAACAGTACTGATTAATGTCCAAACAGAGCTACGATTCAAAGTTTCTGAAAATATATCCAAAGCTTCAGCCTACACCATTGCAACTAGAAGAGGACCTGGAACAGCTTAAAGTCCTTGAGAATGGCTATAAGATGAAGGTATGTTACAAAATCTTATACTTATTTAATCCTTCTTCCGGTAACGTAAAATTACAGGAAACCTCAAATATCACTTTGCATCCATATAATCATTATATTCTTCATCACATATAACCATCATTTTCATTTTCTTGCACTTGCGACAAGGTGACACACTATTAGAACCTCAAAATGTTCTCGTCTTTATCTCATAATTTAAGCTAACACCAATATAATCAGGTATTATACTCAAAATGTATTTGTCTTGATCCCATTCCTGGTACTTTGCTTGTACCTAAATCAGAATTCAGTTTAGCTTTTACCTGTAAAAGGACAAATTGATTCATGTGTCCGGTGCCATGAATTTGGATATAAGCTGCTATGGAAGTGAGTTTGAACACCATAGTTATTGAAAGACAAATCACTAAGCTGGTTCTGAATTTGTATTTTATGCCTGTTTAGAACTTGTAGATAATTGTCATAAAAGAGAAACAGGAGATGCAGTACACATGCACAGAGCACAAAATAATACGGATTTATTTGATTTTTTGCAGGTGATAAAGGTTGAGCATGAGGCTCATGGAGTGGACACACCTGAAGATGTGGAGAAGATTGAATCTCTAATGCGTGAGAGAAACTTGTCTTAGTCTGTTCAAAGACACAATTATGATTGAATCTCTTGCGGAATAGATAGTTTGCTTTTGTTATTACTGTCAGGTAAACTAACTTTAAGCGATTATAGTATTAAATTAAAAAAATGTTAATAAAGAACATTTCAATGTAATTTTAAAATTAGCTAGAATACATGTAAAATTATTGGGGATGTTTATTGAGTTAAATAGTTTACAAATAATTTGAGTTCGATTCGAGATTTTAACAGATCGAGTAAGATTTGACTTGATAAATTCGTGAGTAGTTATTTTTTATATAACATTTTATGATTTTTAAGTGGTTACCTTAAAATTTATTTTCTAAAAAATTTAAATACCAGTTGAAAACTCTAGAAAAACTTAATTTCTAATTTTCAAAATATTTTGTATTTTTCAAGAATTAAAAAATTTAATTTGCATTAATAAAAAATTAAATTATAATAACGATTTTTGTTAAAGTTTTTCTTTTTTTAATTATTACACTATATATAAAAGTAGAAAAGGATAAAATCATTTTCACTTTTTCATATTAAAAAAAGTGTACACTCTCTTTTGTTGTTTATCGAGGGTTGTTGAGAAATTAAAAATAATCTTATACTCGAAAATTAATTTTATTTCTGACTTGATCATACCAAGTTTGTTTATTTATCTTCTCAGATTTCACGATTTTCTGAATTTTTATGTTTATATTAAGCTCTAATGGTATTAATATATTTTATTTGTATTAAAAAAGTAAAGTAAAAATTTTGGACTCTAATAGTATTAATATTAATTTTACTTGTATTAATTTCTATGTTTAATGAGCACGAATCAAATAATAAATTTTTTTAACAAGCATGAGTTAAATACTATTCAACTCGCGATCGACTCGCTCGATAACCGCGTTTAAAAATCACCATTTTTCATACATATTTGAAATTGTTTTTACGGAATTGGTTTTGAATCACCATTTTTCAATAACTTCATTCAGTTGTCTAACTTATAAAAGATGTCTGATATTTCCAAGCAATGGGTGAAACAGCAGCAACTAAAGTGCACTTGTTCCATATCTGTGCACTCCTAGACATGATTACTGATGTATCATAGTTTTTGAACAAAGACTTTTCAAGAGTTGTCTTCACCCATGCTTCATGGCATGCTCGAACCAGATTCACAACATTCATTCGTCACGGTTCCGACTTCGAATATGCTGTCGAAAACTGCAAAAACACAATGCATGTCTGGTTTTCACAACCGACCTCATCTTGAGCCATTGCCAGTTCCACTTGAAAAATAACCAGAATGGCTACAGAAGCATAAAAATTCAAACTTGCCATTGCAGACTCGAGGGCAAAAATGAGGTTTCTTTCTGTTGATTCTTTGTTGCTTTGAGATGTTTTGTTTTTGCAGCTGTAAATTGTTTTGTCATGTTCCCTAGCTGTTGTTCTGTTGGGTCATATGGTTCAAACCACTGCATATAACAGTTTATAATTTTCTCAACTAAAAGCTCTAAATTCCTAAATTTGGATCCAAAACCAGATATTTACAGACAATTTTAACAATTCATTTCAGAAATCTTCTTTTATTAATGTAATCAAATTTAAAAACTTCATGTTCAAGCATCGAATCGGTCTGTAATTAAGCTAAGTTTTAAATAAGTACAAGGGTCATGATTAAGCTAAGTTCAGCCATTCAATATTCCTTACATTACCCTTTGATCATGTCTACTCTTACAGCCCTTGGCATTGTCCTTCTCTTGCTGTTCTGCCTGCTTTTCACCTGCATCGTTGTTTCATCCTTCATCACCTTCATCATCTACATTCAGATGGTTGCTTACGAAGCAAGAATCCGTAACCGTTTGCAAACACCAGGTACGATCAACGGGTCGTTAGAGGTCGGACATGGTGGATTAGTGTTGAATGTGCATGTCTTAGAGAGGCTATTACCCCCGGTTACAATTTCCGAGGATGATATGCATCAGTTAAATTCCGGTGAGTGCCCTATTTGCTTGGATGAGTACACGGTCGGCGACTCTTGTAAGCGTTTTCCGGTGTGCAAACACACATTTCATTCGAGCTGCATCGATCACTGGCTACAGAATCATGTAACATGCCCTGTTTGTAGACAATGTATCTGTGATTTATAAATTACAAACCCTGGATTCGGGTTATGTTTATGTATAAAACACAGATGTTTACTTGATGTTTAAGTTTTTGAACTTTTTCATTTATTTTCCAAACCATTTTAATGTTCATATTTAGACAGCCAACTTCGTCAAATATCTCATATTGAATTTTGGTTTCTCTACTCAAAACTAGCAATTTGATCCCTGTATATTTTAGAAATAACAAAATAGTCCTCCCGTTAAAATGTTCATTAATTTTGCTGTTAGTTGTTGACTAACAGCAATGGATGCACTAATTTAAGTTCAGACATCAAATCATGTGAAGAAAAGGGGATTGAAGTAATGGTTTCTCTTGGAGGAACAGGGAGATGTCACCTTGCCTCATCCAATGATGCCAGACAGGTCGCGACCTACTTGTGGAACGATTTCTTGGACGGACATTCGGTTTCTTTACCTTCCGGTGATGCTGTTTTGGACTGAATTGATTGTGACATCGAAGGCGGAATGAACCAACATGGGATGATCTTGTAAGGTACCTCTTCGGGTGCAACAAACGCGACACGGTATATACTTGACTGCACTGCAGTCCTTCAGTGTTCATTCCCGGATGCTTGGGTTGCTGGTGATATTGGAAACTTTGAAAATGCATGGAAGCGTTGGACTAAAGACGTTCAGCTATCAAAATTTTCCTAGGAGTCCCGGAATCACCCGGGGCAGCCGATAGCGGCTTTATCCCTATATCAACGGTTCGGCATAGTACGGAGGTGTAATGCTATGGCCCAAGTTCTATGACAGATGAAAGTAGATAATGGATACAGTTCTGCCATTAAAATATACGTCAAAGAAACGAAGGTAGTATTTTCATCTAGGGGAAAATACCAGAAATTTATGGTGCTTTTTTTAAAACAGATTTAAAAAAGAGCAAGTTACATAATTATTTGAGAGAAGTACTAGAAATATGTCCTAGATGAACACAACTAGTTAACACAAAGCAGGCCAGGCACTAGGTGATATATTTCAGGGGCAATTGTTCTTCTGAATCCTCTGGAATTTCCTCATCCATCTCAGATTCCTGGAATCTCTTCGGAAGCAAACATCGACCGCCAAGGCGTTGTTGGTAGTGTATGGTTGCAGCAAAGAATATACCCAACACAATAATAATGAAGTCCCAGGCAGTTGAGTAGTAATCTGCAGCATGATCTGCATAAATGAATGAGTCTTCTATATCAGCATAGGTACTTGCCCTGTAAAGATCGTATCCATGGGGCAATAAGCGAACGAGGGTGATTCCGATGTAAAAGAATCGAGAAAGTGCTGGCTCTCTCGAGTTCTGAAACATGTTGAAAATGATTTGAGGGAAAAGAAAGGCGTCCAGGATCAAACCGACATAAGCTCTTGAAGTCCCCAAAATGATTTGCTCTATGTAGTGCCTAGAATGCCTTCTGGTTTGATGTACACTCATCCTCGACCTGACGAAAAATGCGATTATAGCTCCGGTTATGTATACGGGAAAGCACACGTAGAGCCCCCTCTTTTCCGCAATCCACGATGCCTTTTTCTTTCCGGATGAGCATCTAGCAGCCCAAGAGAGCATCAGGAGACGGATTTGCAGTAGAAAAGCTACCATTGTGACAACCCTTATGATCACCTCGTTCATTTCGAGCCATGTTCCACCTCTAATCAAGACTGATCTTTCACTATCTTGAGCAAACATTGCTTCGAGATTTAGAAGCAAAGGGATCAAGTGTCCCAAGGCTAGAATAACAAGCATGAGAAGTGAAACCATAGGACCGATGCCACGGTGCTTCCGCACATGAAAGATTTGAAATGCTACAAAGATGATTGCAAGAGTGCTGGATATGACCGACATGATCACCTCGAAATCCATTCTCCAAATCGACTCAGTTACCCAACTGCGATAGTAAACTCTTCCCGAAAACTGCATAGGCATGAAGTGCAGAGGATCGGTGTTCTTGCGCATGGTCTCGATGCTTCCCTTGATCATACTTCTCCTGTCTGAGTTCAGTGGAGGAAAATAGACTTTCACAAGGATGTCACAATCCATTGAATTTCTTGAAACCGATTTTTCACCTGGAGTTAGATGCCTGCAGCCAACCATGCATAGGCTACCTGTTGCATTATCATAAATCCCTTCAGCAGAAATCGAGACATCCGTTTGAGGATATTCGTTTAAAGATTCGTTAACCGGATTAAGGCCCGATTTGAATTCCGAAATAGGCAGACTAACTCTCATTTTATAGCTGATTTTAAGTGAGCCACTGCTGGAATCAGATTTAACACCAGAACTTTTAGGCTTTGAGCTTGAAGATGGAATTAGAAATGGAAACCTCTGATCCGGCTGATCTCCTACCGCAAGAGGATCTGAAGAACCCCATCCGATGCTACCTTCGGAACCTTTGCGGATTGACATGTGAAAACGCATGTCTCCTGAATAGCCATCTGGATACTGTCCCCTGCTGTTCCTAGTTCCAGGATTCTTCTTCGGACAGTATTTCATCACCCTGTCTATCTCCCTGTACTCGTACTTCAAACCCTGAAGTTGAATTCGGTCACCGGAACGGCCAGTATCAGTATTTCGGAACTCAATTCTATCAAAGAAACCAGCTTCACTCCTTGTCTTCAAACTCCAAATGTCACCTACAATAGTACTTGTGTGTTCGAGAGACAAGACTGCTGGGAATCTTAAGCTCAACCGTGTTGAGCAGTCTCCAACACGAGACTTCTCCAAGGAGCTCGATGCATCATAGATTCGACAAGCGACGATACAAAGCCGATTGCTCTTTGCATCCCAAGATCCTTCTCCAATTAATGAAGTGCTAATGTTGGGAGAGCTATAAATTCCCATGTAGGTAATGTTCCAAAATTCTATCAGAAACCTCAAGCTTAGCATATCCGACGAGCACTGAATCATACTCAACGACATCACTGGAGGCAAATATCCTATGTCAACTCCAAATGGACTGCAACTCTTTGAAGAATCACAATCACTTGCATACTCCAGTTCGAAAGCGTTGTCTCTGCCAGAAAGCATATTGCAAATAGTTCGAGTTTGTGATAAGCCAAGGGACGACTTCGATTCGACATCGGTTCCCCTAGGACAGCCTTCACTAAATTTGTTTGAAACCATGGTGTAGTTGTAATTTACACGAGGAAACATCAGTAGGGATATTTGCTCGAAGTGATTCGGGTCGTTAGGAGAATTCAAGCTATCAATGGTCCCTGTGACCAACGTGCTGATATTACTCGAACCCGTGAGATTATTAATCTTAAGAACAGCTTCAAGATGAAGCGATTTACCATCTCTGGAGTAAGTATAGCTCGATCCAACCATGCAAAGCTTCCCGGTAGTTCGAGACCAGAAGCCTCGAAAATCGAAGTCCAGCGTTCCACGGTCACTTGAGTCACTCGAACTATAAATGATGGAGCTGTCACGGTTGAAACTCTGTTCGTAGTAATACGAGGTTTGGAAGATCAGGTTTCCTTCCACCTTGAAGACATCCTTGACATCGGTTGCATACACATGGTGAGTCTCGAAAACGAGCAATTTCGACTCCGGGGAATAGTACATATGTGACAGATTGTTAAGGACTTTCTCCCCACCACTGAAGTAACCATTTTGACGTCCTGGAAAAGGCATGATTTTGAACTCCTCGTCACCTGGTTTCGACTCATGTACGACTGAGTTACAGAGACGACCATAACTCAATTCAGTTGCAGTGCCAGAGACTATATTGAGACACAACAAAGAGAAGATGACAGACAAGAAGGAAACATGAAAACACCGAAGTTTTGTTGTAGAGAATATGGAACAATCCATAACTTCAGACATGAATTCCTTGAGACAAGAAGATTGTGAGAAGGAACTTATAGCAGACTAAAACTTATTTGGTTGGCTCCAGTTCTGAAGACTTCTCTTTGCAGGTCCACCGTAGACTTGACTTCATAATTAGTGGTAGTCGAAAGAGATGATGAAACTTCTTGGTATTTGCTAAAACTAGTACAATAATTCATTTTCAGACTTTGAACTTTCAACCCTGAGTTCACTAGGATTTTTCTATGCAAGCTTTTATTTTTTTAGGTAAAAGTTCACAGATTGTTCCTAGATTATCTTGAAATTATTATTATTAGACTTTTAACAATTTTAAAAATAAGATAAAAACAGTCCAATTTTTCATGAAAAAAATCCCATTTTGTTTGAATATATCAAATCTTTTTAAGTTATTCCTATCATTTTTTTATATCACAAAATATTGTTCTCTCGGCATAAAAATTTGTTTTCATGAGAAAAGTAAAAATCATTCCTACATAATCCAAACAAAGGAACACCCCACAATCAAGAGTCAAGACTATGCACAGAATTGTGGGGCCATGGTCCCACTCTCAAAAAGTTTAAAATTTTAAAATAGCCCTCGATAAATTTAAAATTTTAAAATATTCCCCCAATAAATAAGATTGAGTTACACCGCTGCTTACAACGATAATAACAAAATAGAACAATAAAGTAAAATATGATATTTTAAAAAATAGTTTAGTACTCGCTTGAACAAGATTAAATTTTGAAGTTAGTAAAAATTTTCGTCGAAAGATTTACCGACCAAAATCAAGTTTCACGTAAATTAGTCTGAATTATTAAAAACAAAACTCTTGATAATCGGAAGCAAACAACAACAAAGTTACGTCAATTTAAATACAAAAAATTTAAAATCAACAGTGTTCACCTTGAAAAAGCTGTTTCACACAATTTATGAATATGAAATCTCAAACACATCCGAAAAAGAAATTGAAATGATATTGACATGAGAGGAGGATAGCTAGCAAGTCAAGCATTGCAAGTAAGCTAAACAACTTTAGAAACTCAAAATAGACCAGTTAGTTCTCATCTCTCTCAAATTTACCATTTCTAGTGTCACGGGGTCAGAGTTTTGGCACAAGGACTTCTACCCGTGCGGCATCTCAGGTCTCTCGCATACCCGAGGTTAAGCCTTTATCATCTTCGATGCTCACTGGTTTCTCCCTCCCATGGGTTCATCAGGGAAGCGGGGATAGCTCCCGACCAGTGTGGTGCGCGATCAACACGCCCATCCGAAGATAGGACGACTGCTCGGCACATACTACACCCTTATCGCTATCCCGCTCTCATGCATTAAGCACAACCAGAAAGCATCCCGCTCGGTTTCGCGTTGTCACGACAAACGGTACGTGACACAAGTGTGTTAACTATGACCGTGCTGACAAGAGCCGGTGCTTGTAAATAATCGGTAATCATCGATCCGTTATGAACTTCGAGCTTTTCTAGTGTTGTGTGTGTTTTTCAGATGATGTCTTTGTTGTAGAGTTATCATGTTAATGTTGTGCATGTCAGTTGGCTACAGATTCCTTTGTTTCCTCAAGGAGACCTTATGTTACCTGGACTTAAGGGTGAGTGTCGGATATAAAAATCTATTCAACGTGTTTTAAAGTATTTTACTATGCTTGCAGGAAGAATTATGAAGCTTAAATTTGCATTATAAATATGATGAACATGATACGTTGTGTTATTTCTGTGTGCAGGTATATAAGCACTGCAGTGGTGGGATTACCTGCAGAGAACGAAGGTAAGGCAAGTGCGGAGCTAGCTGCAGCTGCACAAACTGCAAATGTGGTGGTCATTAAGCAAACATGTAGAATAATGATGTTTTCAGTCCATACCACTATTGGGACCTAAAAATAATGAAACTTGGTTGAATATTTTGCATTTTCTGTTGTAGTTTGAGTGTGTTTTCATGTCTGTCTGGCATAAGCCTGAGTCTTGTTGTATCTCGTGAGGGAATGGCATTTGGCCGATTAATGAAATATTACTAGTATAACTCTTCTATATCCTGACTCTAAGCTGCATTTAAATGGCCAGTAGGAGGAATTCCCACTGTCTCATTGTTGAGTTTAAAGGCTCAACTCATAAAATGCAGGGATGACGCAGTGGGAACCCTCCCACTGGCCATCCAAATGCAGTGCTAGTTCTCCTTCCTGTCGTAGCTATAAACAACGAGAGTTAGACTGCAAAAATAAAAATATGATTGTCTTGGTAGAGCAGCAAACAGACTAGGTTACCAAGAGATCTCAAGAAGGAAGCAGCTTTCACGTTTCAAATTGGTACACTCATATATCAAACCCATCAAGTCATTACCAAGTTGTGATCACAGTACTTATACACGGCAACACAGGAAAACGATACATCCTTCTTATTGATAAGCTAAAGCTATTTATTTTTCCATGTAAGTAGCAATGCAAAGAGATTTAGGTTACGGTGAAAAAGAAAGAATCTGAAGACTACCCACATATTGCTTATTCAACATTATGTACTTCCAGAATTTTGAGTAAAAGCAGGGAAACGCAATGAAAAAGAATAAATGCAGACTCAAATGGAGGTTCTAGTTTGCACAGATTTGTTACTAGAATGAAATAGTGGCTGACATGTCAAAAATACTTATATGTCACAAATATTATCGGTACGGACCATGTCCTACGTGGTAGGAAGGTTCTACCTAATAGTCACTCCTGTCAATAATTCTATGACACGATCCTATTCACGTATTCATAACAGTGCAGAATCTTCTTAACTCAAAAACCGATACAAGTTACGCAATAACACAAGCAGTGAGAAAGAATTGGTGAAGAGGGTAAGTTAATAGGCAAGTAAAGGAGGAAATATTTACTCAAGGAACCATGGCATACAGAACCTTGCTCTGTCCATATCATTATTCATGGAAGTATTCCAGATGTTCCAATTCATTTGATAGAGGTAAACCTCGAATAAAAGACAAATAAACAAAAATGAACAGTTGGGACTTGAGATGCATCCATGTCCAACTCCAATTTCAAAGAAAAGCTATCTTTTCTTTTTTATTCCAAGATTCTTTTTGTCAATTTATCTCTGTAATCCTATAACTAAAAGGATGTACCTCAAATTGTTTTTCATTCTATAAACTTCAAATACCAATATCAAACATTGAAGCCCTCCGCACGAAGGCATATACGATGAGCCTCTATCCATTTTGCACAAGCTTCTTCACCATGCTCCACAATGCATTCGTCTCTGAGCTTCTTTGTCTCGGGGCAAGCACAGCAAATTTTCTTCTTTGGCTTTGATTCTGAACCAGATGATGTCACAGATCCCCGGTTTAGCTGCAAGCGAGGCAAAGCTAATGCAGATGTATCTTGTGTTGGCAAACCGTCCATCGTCTCAGCAGGCAAATTTAAGATACTGTGAGGGAAATAGATAACAAGAAAAACGTATCACAAAAAAGAACATAGGGAAAACAAAAAGTTACCAAGCACCATGAATTAATTTCATCAAAAAGAAAACCAACATAGGCCATGGAAACACGAATCATGTCACACGAAAAAAAATACAGATAGTGTCTGTTACTTGACCTTTTTTATCATTCAGCAACCAATATCAGCATGTATACATTTCATACCATCCAATTAATCAAAACAGAAAGCAAATGCAATGCATAACAACCAGAACATCAGTCTATCTAGTATGATTTCAACTGAATTCAATAAGAAACTACAAGTTTAAGTAATAAAAGTAGTGAAAACAGGAAAAAGCCGAATGAAGAGGAAGATGATAATTGGTATCATCACTCCAGAAAAAAAAAAAAAAAAAAAAAAACAGGAAAAAGTGTTTAGATGTTTAAAATGCCAATTTTTAGGTGTTTATTCAAACAAATTGATTAAAACAGTAAATGAATAGGAATTCATCAAATTATTTTTATCTACCCTTAACATAACTGGATTAGATTTAATTGAATTTTAGGGTTATTTGACAGTAAGAACAAGATCAACTTTCACCTTGAAACTCCCTAAATTTTAATCCAAAAAACAACCCATTTTCATCAGGGAAAAAGGGGGAAAGCAGCCATAATTCATCAGAAAAACAAAAACCCAGACAGAAAAAACATGAATCAATCAAATTAACACTTTTCAACGACAAAATGCCACTACTGGATCAAGAAATAGATAAATAATACTAAAACGAAGAGCTTACCGTTTAATTTTAAGCAAACGGGGACGGCAACGGGGTACGAGTTTTTTCAGAGGTTTGAAGGAAAGGTAACAAATAACAAAGAATGAAGAAAAAAAAAAGTTATCAGTTTTACGGTTTAAAGGTGACCACGTAGATCCGGGTCGGGTCAGATGTTTGATTTTTAAAAATCCTATATTATTCGGGTTTTATTTTTTAAAAGTTGAAAAATATTCACAAGAAAAAGTTAAATTATTATTTTGGGTAAATTTAACGTTTAGATTATGGTCAAAAGAAGATACATTGTTACATTGTTTAAAACTTAAAATGTTTAACTTTTTATAATATTTTGCCCAAAAATATAAAAATATTATAAAAAATAAGTATTGATACTTGTCCAAGAATATATGTATATATATAATTAACTTGAAATATTATAAAAAGTCAAACATTTTAAATTTTTACACAAATTTTGAGTTTTATCTAAAAATCAATTTAAACATTTTAAATTGATTTCGAACTTATTTAATCGATAACTTAACTTTAAAAAATCTTAACCATTAATCAATTGTACCTAAATTTAATTTACTGATAAATAAAAAAATATTTGATTTAATCGATTAATTCAGTTAAAACTATATTATGCCATGAAAATCGACCATTTTGGACTAAAATTCACCATGATGAGAAATTATACTATGGGTAAGTCTCATTACGCGTACATAGGACCAACCACTAAAAATCATTATCTCATCAATTTTTTATGTCATATTTTTTTCAAAGTGAATCTTCACTTGAAAAAATGTTTTTAAAATGAATTAACAGTAAATATAAGTAAAACAAATTTTCAAGTGAAGATTTACTTAAAAAAATATAACATAAAAAATGATCGAGATGTATAATTTTTAGTGTTTGGTCTCATGGATAATGTGGTGAGACTTACCCGTGATATAATTTTTCCACCATGATGAACAAGTCATATGCAGGGACGGAACTACATGGCGGTAAGGATGGGCAATCGCCCCACCACCAAAGAGTTTTTTTTCTTAGTTTTGTCCTTTTATTTAAATTTTTTAAAATTATTTTTTTATGAATTCTCTTTCTTTTAAATATTTATGTTTTACCCCTCAATCCTAAGTCCTGATTCTGTCCCTGTAAGCATAAATTATTGAAATCCTCTCTCTCCTTTTTTAACCCAACTAATCATATTTTTTCCTCCACTAATAAACCAGAAGGAAAACCCATGAGAGTGCCAAAGCAATGTCTCCAACTCTCCATGACCAAAATCCTTAAGCTTTCCTTCCTAAACCAAAGCCAAAACTTTCTACCTAACTAAATTAATTTTCAACTTTTCACTAACCAATAGATGGATGAAAACAAGTACAAGGAAAGTGACAGCACCTGCTGTATACCAATGAAAGAATAGATATCAAGATTTCCAACAAAACTGCATGCAGATGGACTCTTGACGTGATCCTACAATCATCTAACGACTCCTCTTCCATGACGTCTCTAGTACCGGAAGCACCAGCCTTACGTCGACGCCTGGAACAGGATCTCATACCCCTTCCACGGTCCACTGATACTGGACAAAGCTGGTGGGGGTCGAGTCACAGAAGAAAATGCCTCCAATAATTCTCTCTGGTATGCCTGCTAACAAGAAATCATTGGATGAACACAATCGAAACATAGGTTCTTCCTTGTGGCACAGGATGAACTGGTTCCTGGATGGAAAACGATCATCTTCATTGAACCACAGGCAGGTAAACAGATTAGGGACTGGAATATGTTCCTTTATGAGCACGCAACCTTCAAGAACATCGGTATCAATCCATAGAGAGCAGCGAACATTGGGAAGATTCTAGGTAATAAAAGCTTCGGGACCAAGACATCTCTTGACCTAAAGACTTTTTATTATATTTTTTTCCATGTCTCTTATTTAAAAGAAAATAAATTTTAAACCCTAATTCTTATTTTCTATATCCTAAACTCTGAATCTTACAACTTAAAAGTATATACTTTACCTTTAATTTTTTAAATCTTAACTACAACTCTTAACATTGGACTCTAAACCTCTAATTTTTTAAATTCTAACGTGGTTATAATATACATAAAAAAATTAAATCAAATCAGTTTCATCGACCTCTATCATTACGAGGGCATAAAATAATAATTCTAAAAGTATAAATATTATCAACAACTAATTATTCGATTATAAATAAAATAATTTAAATTATAAAAATTATTTCATAATAAAGTTTTGTAATACATAATCTAAAATTTTTAAATAATAAAAATAGTACCTAAAAAATACCTTTAGATTTTTTTTCCTTGAATTCATCATTTTTAATGAATCCTTCTCATTCAGTAACTCCTTCCTTAGATTTTTTTCCTTGAATTCATCATTTTTAATGAATCTTTCTCATTCAGTAACTCCTTCCTTTTCCTATGTTTCTTCCCCTTTATCACTCCTGTGAAGAAACCGAAGAGGAAAAAGGGCCTTTCACCTCTTAATAGTTTCTCTAAAAAGGTTAATCCTATAATTTTCAGTCAATTATTAGGTTTTTCTTTCTGGGTTTTGGTTCTTCATTTTATCTGCTGATTTTTTTTTTCTTGTATTCGTGTATGAAAATTTATGGGTTTCCCCTTTTTCTTTTAATTTCATAAGAATTTGCTTGTTAATTTCTTGATAGGTAAAGGTTTGATTTTGTGTTATAACATGATTTAATGTACATATCATTTAGTGTTTATAGTTATCAAGCATGAATTTTATGTTATTCAAGCTATTTAATTTTAATTTGGTTGTAAAGATTTCTCGTAGAATTCGTGAAATTTTGAATCTTTGCTTGAAATTCTTCTATTTGCTAAATATTTTAATCTGATTAGTAAGAAACTAGGTAAAGGGATGGCTTTTAATATTTCCGTTTCAAATTGTATTATAAATGCTGTTCATAACTTCATATTGTTTTATCTATGTGAATCAGTTACATTGTGTTTATTTTTTTACTTATAATTTCCATAGCATGAACTTTTTTTTTTTTGCTGTGCAATGTGGTAACTTAATCTTTCTTTGTTGTTGATATTTACAGGTTATTCAATTTTGTGATTAATGGGTGTTGAAGTTGTTGAACCAGGCATGGCTTGGTTATCTGTTGACAAAGTAAGTGAAATAGACAAATCGATTCTCGGTGATGAGGAAAATGGGACATTAGACAAGGATCCAGATCATTATAGACCTGTTGAAGTTGCTTCAAATGTTGAGGAACCAGATAAGGGAGACGAGGATAATGCTTCCAATGCCAACTTCCCGAAGGATGCAGTCGATGAGTGGCCTGCACCTAAGCAGATCCACTATTTTCATTTCGTGAGGTATCACCTTTACGAAGATCCAGCAATAAAAGTTAAAATCGATCAGGCTGATAAAGAGATACAAAAGTGGAATAAATCCAGGTTTAAGCTTACCCAGGAATTAAAAGCGAAGAGGGTGAGTGATATTAGCCTTACCATGTTTAGCTTTTCATCTGACTCCATTGCATTAGGCGACATTTTTGTTGTGACAAGTCTTTTAAAACTTTCCGTGGTGTAATTTGGTGAATGTAGAGGCATTGAACCTGGATGCATTTAATTGGATGTTTTAAATTTAAGTCCTTGAACATGTAACACTTGCCATATGTTATTGTTGTCGTCTGGTAAAATATTATTTTGGTATATAACCGTAACGATTCCTTTTTATTGTATGCTTTCGAATGCCGAGAAATTGTGAAAGAAGTTTAAAATAACTATGCTGCCAGTTAAACCTGATCTTGATAACTTTTTAAAGTATTATCTTTATGGTATTGCAGTCAGAACGATCAGAGTTGCTTTCTCAAGTGAGAGCCCTTAATGTTGATTTTGAGCAATTTAAAGCGATTCTTGATGAGAAAAGGAAGGAAATAGCACCGCTGCAGCAGGCTTTAGGCAAGCTTCGCAACAATAGAGATGTTGATGATTGTGTTGGTATATGTTCATCAGAGGAAGAGCTTGATCTTGTTGTATGATTTTACTATAAGCTTTTACTGTGTTCCGATTTATCGGTTTTCTCTTTGCTGCAATTATAATCCTTTCTTTTCTCTTTTATTCACTTCATGGTGATTGTGAATTGCAGATCCATAGCTTGCAATATCACATTCAGCATGAAAGCATCCCATTGACTGAGGAGAAGCAACTCCTTAGAGAAATCAAACAACTAGAGGGAACTCGTGAACATGTAATCGCTAATGCTGCAATGAGATCAAAGATTCAGGACTCATTAGGCCAAAAAGAAGTCATTCAAGATCAAGTTAAAGTACTAAATTTTTATTTTGCACCTTTATCCGTTAAAGTTCGATTTTCCACTTTCCTTGCGAGTATAGAGCGTCATAGAATGGCACTAAAAAACTTGGTTTATTGTAGCTTATGGGTGTTGATTTGAATGAAGTAAAGGAGCAGCAAGCAGTCTGTTCCAAAAAAAGGCAAATTAAAGATAAATTGGATGCAATTGAGAATAAAATCGAGTCTTTACAGAAGGAGCTCGAAGCTGTGACCCTGAAGAGGGATGAAGCATATGGAAACATTCAGGAGCTGAGGAAACAACGCGATCAGGGGGTATCGTCTTTTCTCTGCTTCAAGTCTTTTAGGTCATCTTTCAGATATTATGGTACACTTCATTATTAATGATTCATCTCATTTACTTTTCATTTTCAGAATGCTCCCTTTTACCAGAGTCGTTTGGCTTTAAACAAGGGTAAAGTGCTTGCTGCACAGAAAGATATAAATGCTCTTCAGGAGTTCTCGACTGCAGAGGTTCGTTGAGACTTCTGATTAATGTTACATCTGGAGTATCTCTCGGCTTTTTATTTGTCTGTTCTCTTATCTTTTATATTGCTTTTAGGTTGAGAAGTTTATGGCTCTCTGGAATGGCAAGAAAGCCTTCAGGGATGATTATGAGAAAAGAATTCTGCCATCCCTGGACAGTCGGCAACTGAGCCGGGATGGTCGGATAAGGAATCCTGATGAGAAACCACTAGTTGCACCCGAAAAACAGGTGCAATCTGAAATCGAAACAAATGTGAGACCTAGTGTAAAACAACCAAAGGAAGAAGCCAAATCAGGTCCCCAACCAGATACCAAACACCCCAAAAAGTTGTCAGAGTATAGCCTTGTAGAAGAGGAAGAGATCACAAGATCCGGCAAATTGCAAAAGGACCCTTCTGCAGACAATGAGGTCGATGCAGCAAAACTGAAAGAATTGAAGAGACAAGAGGAAATAGAAAAAGGGAAGCGAGCCATGGAAAGAAAGAAGAAGTTGGCTGAGAAAGCGGCAGCCAAAGCTGCTAGAAGAGCTCAAATGGAAGCTGAAAAGAAGCTCAAGGCAATCATTTGCTTTGTTATTTGTTTTTACTGATTGGTAATTAGTTTGTGGATTGAAACTGAAACTCTCGTTCTTTTATTCCAGGATCGTGAAAAGAAAGCAAAGAAGAAGGCAGGAGCATCACCACATGCTGCGAATTCCGAGGAATCGACAGACTCTGTGGCACATGATTCCGAAACCGAGAAGGTCGATGTTACGACGGATGCACCTGTTACATCTCCCGTTTCAGGGAAGGATAAGGTACCAAAGGAGAATACAGCTAAGTACAGGAATCGAACTAAAGGACCTGAGTCACTTCCAAGAGCCATCCTGAAACGTAAGAAGTCGACCAACTACTTGATATGGGCTGCCTCCGCCATGACGTTGGTGCTGATACTTCAAGCAATGGTCTACTATTATCTTGTCTGAAGAAGTTTTACCTTGAATGGAACTGGGAGTTAGTCGATCATACATGCTAGTAGCTAAGTCCATAGTGGCTAAAGTTGATTAATTTTGTTCTTTGCATCCCTGAAGGATGGACAAAAAACTCATAATGCTGTTGGCAAGTTCAATCTGAATGCTTTTCCTCATGGTCTACTATTTTTTAATATTTATTATTAAAGTTTAATTTTTTAATATTTGTTATTATATGAGTTTATTTTTTAAAATTTGTTATTAAGGTATTAATTTTTTTAATATTTATTATTAGATGTATTTTTAAATTTTTTAATATTTATTATTATGAATCTCAATATTTTGTAATGTTTATTGTTAGAGTCTAATTTTTTAATATTTTTTTATTAGGCTCTTAAAATATATATTTTTTTCCATGTTTGTTAATAGGTACATATTATTAAAATTCGATTTTTTCATTACTTGTTATTAAAGCTTTTTTTATTTTTCTAATACTTATTATTAAGAGCTTGCTTTTAAAATTTATTTTTTTAATGGCCTAATATTTTATGTTCGTTCGTAGGTCACTAAAATCTCAAGAACATACATGATAAAAAATCAAAAATAATTATAATTATATCAAAACAATTGACTGAATCAATTACAAATATATTCTACATAACTCTTTTTCCTCATTATACAAACATATATATATGGATAACGAAGTGTTATTCATGATCAAAACAGCCTTTCAAACCAGGCATTTTGAATATTTGACAAAAATCAATATTTATATATTTTTTTTATAAAATATTTAATCTAATTAAGCATAACCACAATATCCATACTCACACTTCACTCCAGGTGAGCATTGGTTGTCACACTTGCCACAGTGATCAACATTGTTGACAACGTCCGTACAAACACCACCACAGCAGCGTTGCCCGAACTGGCACCGATTCCCGCAGCCTCCGCAGTTATTCCAATCGCGCAACACGTTCCGACAATGCGTCTTGCAGCAGTACAGAATGCCGGTACCGTTGTTCACCGATACGCCATTGCATATGTTACGGTAGGAGTCGGTTTCACAATGTTCACCTCTCCTGATCTTATCTTTCTTCGGCGAGGTCGTTAAGAACCGGCTTCTTGATCGGAGGTTCGGGACAATGAGAGGATGATCGAGCACATATTCTTCTTCGTCGTCGAAGTCTTCGGCTTCGAATGAGAAGGTGGATTGAGGATGGAAGGATAGGAGGAAGGAGATTGTAAGGAAGAGAATGGTTGTAAGCATGAGAATGTTATTGGAAGCCATTGCTTTGAAATGGAAAGGAAAGAGTGCAAGTTAGGGTTGAGGTTGTTTTAAGATGCATATTTATAAGGGTAAATTAAATTAATAATTGGTAATTTTAATTAAATGTTTGACCAATAAATATGGGGAAATGGCCTTAATGAATTGATGGTAAATTCTTTTAATACTTTAAAGGTTTAGGGTAGTACTTGTTTATAATTTTAACTATATAAATATCTTATAAATAAAAAATTAAATCCGAGTCTCATAAAATGAATATTATATGTTTTTTCATTAATATCATATGTTAGATTCAAGAGTCGATGATAATTTTGATATGCATTTGAGCATTAATTTCTTTAACATATTTTTTTATATAATTTTTACTCGAATTTTTTCTCTCGTATAAATTTTAAGATACTAAGCATTTAAATATACTAGATTTTATGTTTTCTTTTATGATATAACGACGATAATGTCAATTAAAATAAGTTTAAAAAAAATAAATGGTGGTTTTTCAAAATTTTAGCAAAAATAGCCTTCAACGGTCCTTATTAAGTTACACTTTTGTCTAAGTTGTAGGTTTAATTTTTATAGCCTAATTAAGTTTAGTTCGATAGACATATTATAGATACAATACACACAATGACATAAAATCAAACATATTTTAGTGTTTAATATCTTTCGATTTATAAATAAAAAGAGTTCTGACTATACACAGTATAAATACATAAATAATTGAATTTGATTAACAATTTTTATTAATACAATTTGAACTAAGATTGATTTTATTTTAATTTGCAAGTACATAAACTTAAAATAACCAAATTAGAATATATTGACTCCAGAATTAAGCAGTGGCACATGGAGTTCCTACAAGAATTTGACCTTTAATGCCTGAAATAGGACAGCAAGGAAGGTTATAGTTAATGCAGAAATCTAGCCAAGCAGACAACTAATTAAAACAAAAGATGCAAAGCCTTCCGGCACTTCTTGTTGTAAAAAACATGTGAAACGGATCCTGTTTTCCGGCATCAAATGCGACGTACAGACACACACGCTTTCACCCCTACGACACCCTCAAATCATGCATCTTCCCCATCATACCTCATCATTTTCTTTTCTGATACTGAGTATTCGATCGGATCGAATCGAATTAAAAAAATTTAAATTCGTCGAATTGACAAATTTTATTTTATAACTCAAATTTTTTTTAGATTTTTTTCGGGTCGAGTTTATGACAATCGAATCTAGTTAAATTTGAGTCGAATTGCTCGAATTTTGCTTTTTAACTATAGATATTTATAATGTTATGACATTAATTCGTTTTAATTCAAACGATTTTATATGATAGATAAAATTATAATAAAAGTTGAGTCGAGTTTTTTTATTTTTCGAATCGAGTCATATTTATAAAATTATGATTAATCAAAAAATAATTTTTAAAGTCGAATCGAGTATTATTTATTTTACTCTTTTCTATAAGATAAAAAAAATTCAATCAAATCTAAATATGAGTAAAATTATATCTTTACCGATACGTCACATGTTTAGTCGACTTATCTCATTGTTCTTTATTTCCTTTTTAATCATAAGTAGGGCGGAGTTAGAAAATTATTTAAGGGTGTCATTTTTTAGTTATATTTAAGAGGGGTTTATTTATTCAAATAAAGTGAGTTATAAAAGGAGATTTCGAATGACTCAAAATTCTTATTAGTTTCTGAATCAATTCTCATGTTATAAAAAATATGAAGGAATATATATCGTATATAGTTATAAAAATTCGTTTAAATTATAATTAATTTAACATTATAAATATATATAATTAAATTTGAACAGAAACTCAAACAACTTAATTCAAATTTTATAAATTTGATTAAAAAATCAAATCAAATTTAAATTATAAAATAAAACTCGTAAATTTAATTAACTTAATTTTTTAAACTTTAACTCAACTCAATCAAATATTTATTTCATAAATAAAACAATTAGATTAAAAATACTATATTAATAATGTGCCTTTATAGTTGAAAACCGATGCTTATAAAAAATTATGTATTCTAATAATGTTCTAAACCGTCCTAAAAGTCTTGTAACCCCTAGTCAGAACCGCCTAAGAATTGGGGTTTGAAACTTAAAAAAGAAGGGTTGACTTAGTATTTAATTTGGGGCTAACTACAGTTAGAGTTTACAGATCAGTTTCACATGCTGCCTTGTTCTCTACCACATGGTATATTTTGTCATAAATTAATCACTTTTGGAGTTTTTTAGTTCGATCTCAGAATTTGAGATTGATGAAACAGAACGTAAATGTTTAAAAGTAAAAAAAATAAATTTATAGATTAATCTTTTTTATGGTTCGTTTGCTGATGCAATCAGATTTGTTCGTGTTTATCTTTTCGATTTAATCTTTGAATGAGTTTTTAAACTTTTTTCATGTATGGTCCTTGTATGATATAAAGTGGCTAGTTTTATGAAAATGTTCAAATTATGTATTTAGTTTACGATGATAATTATAAACCATTATTGTAATATTGGGTATTTTCTTGTTTAATAAAATTAGCTGCTTCTATTAAAAAAATAAATTCATAAAAAATATTTTTTAAAAGAATTTAAATAAAGAGATAAAAGTAAAAAAAAAAATCTTTGAAGGTGGGGTAATTATCCTTTCCAACCCCATGTAGTTTTTCCGGCATATGTGCATACTCATTTGTTCGAGTTTGAATCAGTAGCGGATTCAAAATATTTTTTAGAATAGATATAAGTTAAAGTATCATTTAGGATAGGTATAAGTCATAAAAGTCTAAAAATTTTAGGATGGATACAAGTTATAAAATTTAAGGACTAATTCATAAAAATTTTAAAAAAAATAAACCAAATTCATAGATTTTGAGAAGTTCAAAAATATTTCCACTATAAGTGGGAAAAAATATTTGATATATTTTAATTAAATTTTAATTTATATAATCATATTTATTTTAGTGTTTTGCATTTAGAGTTTAACGTTAGAATTTATGTTTTAGATTTAAGATTTATGAATTTAAAATTAGGTATCTTAAATTTTAAAATTGAATGGGCTATATCAGCCCAACCTAACACAACCCATTTACTATCCTCGGCCCATAATCTTCCAACGTATATATTGCACAAATTTAAATTCAAAATCTAAACCGCCTAAATTATCATCTTTCTTATTCTTCTCCTCTGTTTCTCTTCAACAATGGCGACGGCGACCACTACTCCAACAAGAATCCCAGGAGGTAAATCCAAGAGATCTAACTCTCAACACCGATCATATGACTCTTCCTCTTCTATGTCCCGTTTCGAGGCCTACAACCGTCTCCAAGCTGCCGCGGTGGCATTTGGAGAGAAGTTTCCGATCCCGGAGATTGTAGCGCTCGGCGGTCAGTCAGATGGAAAAATCTCACTCCTTGAAGATTTTCTTGGATTCCTTTCAATGTGCGTGAAGTTGAAATGGGTACTCGTCGACCTCTCCTTTTGCAAATGGTTCACGACACTTCCGCTCCTGAGCCTCGTTGTCGATTCCAGGTGGTTTCCGATCTTCTTTTTTTCCTTCGTGATTTTAGGTTTCTTTTGATTTGATGGGAATTTCATGGGTTTTTGTTTGTTTCTATTGCGTTCTTTGTTTTGTTTTCTCTTTTTCATTATACTTAATTTGATAATTGAAAACAGGAAGAAGATTCTGAAGAATATGGAAAACCAGTTGTTTCAGCATCAACAATTGCAGATATCATAAAATCAAGAACCGAGGCGCTTTTAAGAAAGAGTAAAACTTCAGTTTCTCCAAAGCCAATCGTGATGAGAATCTGAACTTCAAAAGAGATACTCCAGCAACACTGGCATTGCTTGAGCAGCGGTGCAGTGAAGTCAACATTGAGTTGTGGTGGAACTATGTCTGGATCTGTTTGCTGTGAATGGTGAGAGATTCATGGACATGTTTGTTTCTCCTGCCGCCATTGATGCGCTGCAACACAAACGACAATCCCTTCAAAATCGACAAAAGGTACTTTAACGTCTAGTGAAGAAAAAAACACTCTTTAACAAGTGTTTTATTTGATGATGTTTCTTTGTAGTTTTATTGACGGTAATAAACTAGTCAAACAATTATTAAAAATAATCAATCTTTATATATTATTTTATTAATTTAAATAATAAAATAATTATTAATTATCAGTTAATTTATTAAATATTTTTGTATATAATTAACTAACATGATCTGTTAATCAAATAAACTAATATAATTAATTATCGAATAATATAATACATGTCAGTTATTCATTAATTATCAAATAAGATATATTTCTTTCGAGTTTATCGCGAGATAAGTTATTTTGTTTTAGTTTACGATTGATGATTGTTTTATTAAATAAAAAGTTATATATTTTTTAAAGGTATATAAAAATTTAAATTTATAAAAAATAAGATATTGAGATTTTTAATCATTTGATGTATTAATGAATCTTATATCGATTAAGTTTTAAATTGTATGTGATATAATTTTTTATTTTTTAGAAACGGTAAGAATTAATAAAAATATTAAAATTATTTTAAAATTTTATAAATTACTTTAAAATAAAAATTATAATTAAAAATATATGACGTAATTAACTCTAAAAAAATTATTTTCCGCTCACTTATCAATTATTAAAAGTAAAATTTCCAACTCTACTTTGTTATTTGTATTTTTTAAAATCACATCACCAGAGTAATGGAAATTCCATGATCCGAATACAATAGCCCAAGCCCATAAAAATGAAAGGCAAAAGGCTATACGGGGTAGTCTCTTTCTCCTACGAGAATTTTACAAATCAAGGAGACTTGGGAACTTGGATCAAAAGGGAATTAGGTGCATTCCATTTGAAAGCAGGTAAGAAAGAGATTTTTTTTAATTGTTTTCCCACTGATTTTTTGTTAGATAACCCTAAATCTCAGTAGTTATGGGGGTTTCGAGTATTGCTAGAATTGGATTGAGTTGAGTGGAGTTGGGTTTGAATCAGGTTCAGGCCAAGTTCTGTAATTATCGCAATAAGATCTTGATCGTTCATTATGTTAATCATTCTGGATGTTGAATTATTGCTTTTGATTGTTTGATTTGATATGTGATTTTCCGGTTTTCTGTTCTGTTTGGTTGGTGGGAAATATTTAGGCGAAGAAAGTCGAGATGGAGATGGACGGTGGAGGTGGAGGTGGAATGGAGATGGATGTTGATGAAATGGATTCTTTGTTTGAAGGGATGGTGCTTTTTACACCATCCCAGTTGGTAGAAGACCATGAACAAGAGCACAAGCAAGATCTCAGTCACCCAGAACCAGAACCGGAACCCAAATCTGAATCGCCAAATTTAAAACAGCTGCAAGAAGGGGCTCCCGAGCCCCTTGATGAGAATCTGTTCTCTGACCTTGTACTTCAAACCCCACTCGATCAGTCTGAACCCGAACCTCTATCCAAGCATGAACCAGAACCTGCGCTGGTTTCTGCCACTGCATTCTCTAGGCAGATGTCTTCTACTCATCGAAAGAAAAAGAAAGCTGCTGGATTCAGAATTGGGTACGGTAGAGATTACCGGATTAATAATACTGATGATGTTAGTCATAATTCCGGATCCAGGATTGGATATGATAGAGATGATCAGATTATTAATAATAATAATAATACTGATGGTCATGATGATAACCATAATGTGCAACCATCTCTTAATAGCAGCACCGCCACAACCAGTAAAATATCTTTGGCCTTGGACTCGGATTTGCAATCCCAACAAAGCCAGCCTCAGCCTCAGCAATCCATTAATGATGCTGAATCCCGATTTGAGCAAATCAAGGCCCAGATTGCTGATAAGCTCAACCATGCTCGTGAATTGGCTGCCTCCATTTCTGCAACTCGCAAGGACTCAATCAGGAGGAGAAGAAAGGCTGCTGCTGATCTTCATTTAGCAACTACTAGACTTGGGGAGCTTGAAAAGCAATTGGAGGAAGCTTGTGAAGCTGAAGATTTCGAAGCTGCTGATAGGATCAATGAGAGCCTTGCTGCTGCTGACAAAGATAAACAGGCTCTCCTTATTGCTCTCCAAGATGCAGAGGCTCAATGCAATTCTATTGATTCCAAAATGCTAGAGGTTCTCAACTGCCAGATTGCAGTTGAGGAGGAATGTGCCACTTTGCTCCATCATTTCTCCATGGTTAGTCATAAGTAGCAAAATTGCAAATGGTTTAGCATCTTAATCTTTATCAGACATAGCCTGCTTATGTAGTAATTTCTAACAACTACTTTTGTATGTGTTATGAATGGAATAGAATTCAGTTCTGTTCTGTTCTGTTCTTCCATTATTAGAGATTGTTCTTTCTGGGTCTGATCATACACGCTCTTGTTCCCCTAGGATGCTATGAGTGATGCTGATTTAGTTTTCAAGAAATCAGAAGCTCAATCTTCAGAAGAAAGGGAGATATGGCTTTCTTCAACTGAAGCCTTGGAGTTAAACAAGATAGAATTGCAAATCGAGGCTCGTTTGGTAGATGATGCTCGTGTGGTATTCAACGCTTCCCTTGACAGCTTAATCGAAGACGATAAGAGAGAGGGAGAATTTCTTTGTAATCGAAAGGATATCTTGACCGGTGAATTGCAAAAACTTCTTGCCTTAGTAAAAGAAAAGGAAAAAGAAATTGCTGAAAAAGACTCCAAAATGAAACAAGTGGATCAAAGGATTGCTGATAGGATCTCTGGGTTTCAAGAGATGCAATCGAGCATTGACTCCAAGTATGACAGCTTACAATCTTATCTTTCCCGGGTGGACATAGAAAGCAAAACTCTTTCAAAGAGAAAGGAAGAAATTGACAAAGTCCTTGCTGAAGAAGAACATAGGGGGACTAAACTCAAGGAACTTGCTGAGATCTCTGTACAAGAAGCAAAAATGTTTGAAGAAGTTGTCGGACTAAGAAAAAGTTTGCTATCTTCGGTTCTGAAGTCCATGGAAGATAAAGTGAGGCTTGCTAAAACTGAAGAGAAGCTTTCTGAGGATGTCCAAATGCTTCAACTGGAGGCTTCTACGGCGAGGGCCTCCTTACAGGTTCGATTTTCTTCTCCAATACATAAACAAGATGAATTTTTCCATACTTTGTTGTGTTCTATGACTTTATTTTTACTCCCAACATGAGATTCATTCTTATTTCCTTCATCCAACACGAGACTCTAACCCTCTAACTTTCATAAAGCACTATCAAGTAGTCCTGCTTTGTGAATTCAAGCGCATAATTTAGATTGAATTCCCGGCCTCACCTCAGATGAGTTCTTTAACAACCTACTGAAAATATTCATCTAGGAAAACATCACATGCTTATCCTTAATTTCATAACGGAAACTATAGATGACCAATTCTTCCTACTGAAGAATTCCAGTATCTTGAAAATCAATAAGTGGAATATTAAATACCATGATGTTGCACTTATCTTAGTAGTATGTTTCACTTGAATTTAGTACGTGCTAGTTCTTAGTATACAAAGAGCTTCTGATGTCTGTTTTGTCTTTTTTTTCCCTTTCTATGATGCCAGTAGTTGTTTAAATTTCCCCTCTACTGAATTCAGGAATTATCTTCAACAAAATCAAGCATTCAGCAGAATATAGCATCTTTAAAGCAGAGGGTTTTTTTCATAGACAAAATGGTTCCAGAGCTCGAAGCAGAAAAGAAAGTTGCTGCTGCTTCGAGAAATTTCAAGGAAGCTGCACGATTAGCAGCTGAAGCAAAATCGTTAAGCAGTGAAAAGGAAAGTGTACAAAGTGAATTGGACAAAGCTTTGCTGGATCTCGGGAAACTGGAGGAAGAGATAAAGCACACGGTGGATAAATTGCAGGAGATTGAAGGACTGATTTCATCAAAAGAAAAAGAACTGGCAATGGCTAGGTTCCAGAGGTTACTCCTAATTGCCAGCGCTGCTAAAGCCGAGAGATCAGCTGCTCTAGAGTTGGGCGACGAGGAAGAGGCCAACCTTCTACTTGCAGAGGTCAATGCAGCTAATTCTGAAGCAAAAGAGCTTCAACCAAAATATAATCTGAAAGAAGAAGAATTTGAAGATTTACCAAAAAACTTAATCTCCCTGGAACTTGTAACAAGCCTTGGCCATACGAAATTAGCGGATTTAGCAGCACTGTCCGGAGCCTGATGATTAGAGTAGCTTTTGATGATTATGGAGTCAAAAACTAATTTCAGAATTGCTTCTGTGATGCAACATATGGTTCTCATTTTTCTCTTCTGCAGCTCTGCATAATTTCTTAATGCTTCATCACCATCGTAAAAGACACCATTTGTGGCACCACCCTGGATTGTGTTCACTTCTAACTTTTCATGCTGCTGGTTGGATCATCCATGTCATCTCAAGGTGCATGCAACCAAAAATGTCGGATCTTGGGGAAGTTGTGTTGAAAGCCAATTCAAGGATTTGAGAACCAGCTGTTGCTTCAGAAATTATGCTTCTCAAATGGTAAATCAAGTTTTGGATTTTGCAGGCTGGTTTTATACAATCATATTATAATTCTATATTTCCATTTCCATTTTTTAATTCAAAACTTTTGATGTTGCTGAGATCATTATTTTAAGTTCTACTTCTATTAAATCAGTTTTCGACATGGTTTACGAACTTATAGGCCAAAACTTCCATACCACATGAACATCCTAAGCTTCCATGTTACTTCTACCTTGAATTTCTTTTAACTACCTGTATCCAAACATGGGTTTGCAATATGAGCTTCCAGAGTCTTTGAGATAAATATCCATATCGAGCACATCGAAGTTAGAGTTTATATTTTATGCCAGATTATCATGATCTAATATTCTGAAACCTCAATCAAGACCCTTTGTGCTGCTTCCTGTCTGGAAGTTAAGAGTCTAATATTCTTGAATGTATACATTAATTCCATTGTAAATAACTTAAATCATTAGAAATTCTGAGATTTCAGTATTGCAGGGTGGACATGGAAATGCAAGGATGGATTTGTCGGTTTTCATCAACAAAATCTCAGGTGATTAATCAAGTGTGTATTCTGGATATGATTTTTCATGTCAACTTTATATATTTAACATAAAATCAGGCAAAATGAAGAGTCTGGTGCTGGTTTCTTTTATGATTTTTGGTGTCATTGCAATTGCAAATTTCTGCAGGACTTGTTATGTACAGCAATTGCAAATTTCTGCAGTGTATTTCCCACTTTGTTCAACTATTTAAGCCATGCATGTTCTGATATGGATATAAGAATATAAATTCATCTTGGATCCATGAATGCAACCGTGATACATATTTGAATTAATCGTTACAATATATAATAATTAGACTAATGTTGTACTTTTTAGAATTATAAACTTTAGTAGATTAAATTTTTGAAGAAACTTGGAAAAGGAAGAAGTTATATTAAGGATAAACTACAAAATTTGATTAGAAAGTTCAGTTTGGAGGATTTAAAGAGACATTTATATATTATATAAAAGAACATCAAAAACAAACATCTCCTCTCATGCCGATCCTTCTACATTTCATTCCAAGAAAGTTTCCATGACATCGGTGTACATCCCGGGCTCGGAGTTCCTATACTCCTCTGGTTGGTGCTGATGATGATCGACTGAAGTCGATGATGAAGATGTTGCCATCCTTGCTGGTATGGCAAAATTTTTGTTCAACTTGTTTTCCATCTTCCTCATACTCTCTGGATGACTATCCAAGCTCAAGAGCTCATTCGGGTTTGCCCCGGCATCAGAATTTTGATTTGAGTCTTTCCCCTCAAGAACAAGGGGGTGATGGTTTGTTTCAGATTTGTTTCCTAAGCTCTCGGAGTTGAATAAAAGCTTGGCATCTTCGGTTCGTCCGGTGAGAGCACTGAAGAAACTCAAACCATTAGGCCATTTGATGTCGTTTTCATGCTCAACCATCATGTCTTCCATTTGGGGTTCGGACGAACGAGGTAGTAGGAACATGTGGGTTTCGTCTTTGGGTTGCGGAAATCCAAGTCTAGCTGGGTTCTGAAAATTAGCCGAAGCAAGCATCGGATTAGTCACCGGTGGAAGTGGCCGCTGGCTCCAGTTAAAGAGCGGAGGAGTTGGCCGCATTGGAACGATGGACTGCTTCAAAGGAAGCGTTGATAAAGAACCGTTTCTGTTGGATGAAAACATCTGAGACAGATAGAAACCAGATTGGTATCCAAGAGATTCAAAGGTATGCCTCATTCTCAGCACAAAATGAAGATCTTCAGGTATCTGCAGAATAATAACACAACACAAAGATCAAAAAAACAGACTTTAATCCCGAAAATCGACTCCAAAGAAAATAATAAATCTCGAATATTAAACAACTAGTAATCATAAGATTTGCACATTAAGGAACAGATTGATATCCAAGAGATTCAAAGGTATCTAAGGATTCACACAATGAGATAAAAAAAACAGACATTAATCTCGAAAAACAACCATGAAAAAAGACAGCAGAAATAACATTCAACAAACTAGTGATCATACATATTTCATATGATAAACCAGATTGCCATCCAAGAGATTCAAAGGTATCTGAGGATTCAGACAATGAGATCATAACAACAGACTTCAATCCCGAACATCGACCGTAAAAAGTTAATAAAAACAAAAAATCCATTTCGAAGAGCTACTTATGATCAACTAAATAAGTAGTAAACATAAATAAGACTCACAATCTTGCAGGAACCTAACTGGAGAAGACCATGGCCAGCTTGAATCACAGCAATAGTCTGGTCAACAGAAAAAAGAACACCAAGAAATCACCAAAGTCTTAATGATTAGGCCAAGTGAAGAAAAAATAGACTAACAACAGTGAATATATGAAATCAAATAGTTTCTTTGCTGACCTGAATGCCTGAATCAAATTGATCAGTCCATTCAGGAGGAAGCTGCAATGAAAACAACAACAAATAGGGGGGTTAATCATAGTTCAATTGGCACCATACCAATGTTATGAGTGTTGGATTCGTGTATATATATACTCGGACACGACTCGAATCCAAAGATGTGTTTGGTGCTTTGAGAAAATAAAGAGTCGGAGTAACATAGATTAATCATCGAAGATCGAAATAAAGAAATTTACAGCATCAAAAGAACTCTGCCAATAATTGGAGATATTGGGTTCACATTCTGTTGGTTCCTTGAATACCCATTTATGACACTTATCTGATGCAACTTTCCCCATTAACCTGTTCAACAAATCAAAAATCACAGATTTACATTTATTTTTCAAATCCAAATCCTTTTGTTTTTCCAGTAAGAGAATTAAAGTGTGTGTGTGTATATATATATATATATATATGTGTGTGTGTGTGTGTGTGTGTATATGTGTATATGTGTGTGTTTATATATTAAAAACACCTACCCAATACCCACCCTTCTCCATAATTATATAATTGAATGGACATTTTGCTGAAAGCTTTCCTCACTGGATCTTCTCCATCTATCTCTTCCAAACAGTCTGCAACTCTTCCTTTGCAAAACCCATCTTCCCACATCAGCATCCTTCAAATCATAAATTCAAGTCAAACTATCCTCATTTTCCTCTGTTTTCCCAGGAAACAAACAGACAAAACAACAGCAAAGATAAAGACAAAACTTACAAGCTGCCGTTGTCATCTCCAACCTTGCAACCATTACCACCCCTCACCCTCCTTACAAACAAACAAAAACAAAGGAAACCCATTGAGTAAGACAGATGAAAAAACAGGAAAAAATGGGAACTTTAAGTGATAATGATAAGCATATTAATACAAAGAAAAAAGGAAAGAAAGGTTTTTGAAAAAAGGGGGGAAAGTGAAGATACGGTCGAGGACGGATGGTCCAGAAAACAGAGTAAGTCCAGTCCGAGTTTAGACAGACGGTTCTGAGTGCTTCGTGAAGGGCCATCATCCCAACAGCTTCTTTGCTCCTATCTGCTGAACCTGAGCCCACCATTTTTTCTCTTTCAAAACCACTGTCTGCTGCTGGTGGCTGCTCCTTTGCCACTTTATAAAACTTTTTTTAAAGGAGCTGTCTTTGAAGATTTGCAAGAACAGACAGCAAAGTTTCTTGCTTTACTTTGCTACTTCCTTTTGTTTTGTCTCAAAGACCCAACCAAGGCAGCAGCCAGCAACTCCCTCTGGTTGTAAGAAATCCGAGAGAAATAGCAAAAAAGGGAAGAGGCATTTTTTTTTATTGCTTTGTTTAAATTTTTTATAAAAAAATCGGAGAGAGTTGAATAATAATAATAGCATATGTTTAAAATAATTATTTTAATTTAAAATATAATATTAAAAATATATTAAAATAAAAATTAAATTATCTATTAAAATATTTTATATATTTTTTTATTGTTCTTTTAGTTATAGAACACCTAGTTTTAGTACATGATTTTCCTAACAAAGATTTTTTGCATACACAATATCTCAAATCTAAAATTTACTTAAACGTAATCAAGTTATTTACCACTTGAATCAACCTTCGTCGGTTTATATTATACCGTTTAAATCATAATAGCCTATGCCATATTTTTCTAAGTGAATTTTCACTCATATTTACTGATAATTTATTTTTAAAAAATCAAATAAAGATTTATATAAAAACATATAATATAAAAATTAATAAAATAAATAAATTTTAGTGATTAATCTCATGAACATATTATATGATTTACCCATAATATAATTTATCATTTTTAAGGGAGACTGGCTGTAAGGAAAGGTTTATACTTGCAGATAAAATTTAATATAAGATGTTTAGAAGATATTATTTATTTATAGCTTTTATTAATTTTTAATAATATATATATATATATTGGATAAAATTATTTAGATTTTAAAAATTTTAAAATGAGTACCGTCTTTTTTCACCAAGCTCGTTTTTGAGATTTTTGTGCGGCTTACGAATAAACCTAAAAGTTAGGGTTCTAATAATAAACATTAAAATTAAATTTTATGAATAAGTTTCCAATAAAAAGTATTAAAAAATAAGACTTTAATAACGCATAATAAAAAAAAAAATTCTCTGTTTCGCGAAAATTGTTTTTATTAAAATTTTTGATATTTTTAATTTTAATTTATAAATATTTAAAATTTATTGTCGCTAAAATATTAAAAGAATATTTAAAAAATTTAAAAAATTATTTTTAAATATATATCTTAAAATTTTAATTATTTAAAATATTTTATATAATTACAGTCAGTGTTTAAAATTTGACTTTCAAAAAAATAATAAGATAATCTTAGTGGACGGATAGAGTCAATTTTAATAATATGTAATATTAATAGTATTAGAAAAAATTATACCTGAATAATAAATATTTAGAAAAAAAATTAAACCCTGATAATAAATATTAAAAATATATTTTTGAAGTATACTTATAATAACAAGCATTTTAAAATATAAATATAAAAAATACAAATTTATCAGTAAATATTAAAAAATAAAAAAAAATCTCATATAACAAATATTAAAAAGTTAAACCTTAATAATAAAATATTAAAAAATAAACACTTCAAATATCGAAAAATTAAACAGTTATTACTATATATATATATATATATTTTTAGATACACAATAATCTTATTACTCTAATAAAATTAATTTAAAATAACATAAAAGTATTTTGTTTACTGAAAGAGTAAACTCTCTTGTTAAAATCAGTTTATGAATTTATGGATCGACCGATTTGATATTTAAAGGCTCTTGGAAAAATTTTGTACTTATGTGGAGTTTAATCAAAATTAGTCAAGTATTAAAAAGTAACGACTTGTTTGGAAAGTCATGGTGGAATTGAATTTAACATAATTAATTGTAATTAATTATGCAGTTGCAACGTGTTTAGGCAATTATTATAATTATTATTTTTATTTTCAAAAAATAAAACGTTTACGATAATTTTTCAAGGGCACAAAATTAAAATAAAGGTTTTATTAAAAAATGAAAAAATAGTTTAAAATATTTTTGATAAAAATAGGTGTTTAATATTTTATTTTATTAATTTTAGGTATGTGTTCATTAATTATTATCAATTTAAAAAATATTGCTTTTAATAAACTTCTTTTATTTTTAACTTATATTTAAAAAAAATATTTTTTCGAAAATTCACAAATAACCCCAAATATGGTAAAGTTTCAGTTAAAAAAATTATGTTTTTATAAAATAAAAATAAATAATTAAAAGAAATTAAAAATTAAAATATAACATGTGTTGCGTTTGAGTTATTTAACATAGTTTTTAATAACGATTAACGATAATGCACGCAAAATTAAAAAATATATTATTATTTTTTATAAAAAATAATTACTTAAATTAAAAAATTATAATTTAACAATATATTTTTATATTAAGCATTAAAAAATTTCCCTCGAAGATTCCATACGATTTCTTTTAAAATAATAAGAGAAAAAGGGATTGCCCAAGATTTTAATTTCATATTAGGTATAACTGATCATTTTATTTTAAAAATTCAGGGGATATAAATCATAAAAAAATTAAAAATCAATTCATAAAAATTTAAAAAATTAAAATTAAATATATGAATTTAAAAATATTCTGGATAGACAAGGGCCTACCTTCTTAATCATGTAAATCCGTCAATGTTTGTTATGATCTACTAGTAATATTTATTTAGTTTTTAACATTTTTATAATATATATTTTATAGTTAAATTATTCAAACTATTTTTTAAAATAATAATAATATATTTTTTCATTAGATTTTTTAAAAGGGATATAACTTTATGTAATTTTAAATACAAAAGAGTTATTGAATATTATTGGTACATAGATAAAATCTAAATTTTTTTTTTATGATTATAGTTTTAAATTTAAGACTGTCGGCAAATCTATGCAAGGTTGGGAAAAATGTTTTTTTTTTTTCCTTTAATGGAATTTATCATCGAATAATTAGGCCGAAAAAAAAGGTAAATGCAATGATGGGATAATGGTGAAAGTAAATGTCATCATTTAATTTTAGTTAAGTCTCTTAACTTTATCATATATATCACGTATATATAGTATACGATTATAAAAATATTTAAATTAGAATTTATTAATCAGGGACGTAATATAAGGGGTTGAGGGTTTGGTCATCGTAAATAATTATTTTTATATACTAAATAAAGTTAAAAAATTAAATATAATTTATTTAAAAAAATAATTTTTAATCCCTGTCAATCAATAAAAATTTTAAAATATATATTTTGAATCCGAAAATTTTATAGTTTCTCCCATATTATTGATACTATAACATTATAAATATTTTGTATCAATAACAAAAACAGAAACAATTCGACTTAAAAAATAAATCAAATAAAATTTAAATTATATAATAAAACTCGTAAACTCAACTATCTCAAATTTTTTTAGTTAACTCAATTCGATTCAATCAAATATTCATCCTCTGCACCATAAATAAATGTGTCATTATTGATTCTTCGTTTCAATTTGGCATAATTTAACGTCTCTGTTGAAAATTCTTTATTTTTATAATGTTATTAATAATTCTAGATATATACTAATAATATTATAATAAATAAACTAGATTATATAATATTAAAATAAATATCGTCAAATCTCAAGTTTCAAAACTACCATCTTGCAAACTTTACATAAGAATCAGCAAATCCCTTAGCGCGTGTAGTGGTAGCGAGTGGATGAGTGAAGATGAAAAGAGTTGGAGAACAAACGGAAATCCAAGGCTCCGCATTGACCGCCCCAGGCATCGCTCTAACCCCACGGATCGTATCTTTTAATGGGTTCCACGTTAATATCACAATAAATATATTTAAGTAATCTATTATTTGTATAAAGATAATTTCAACCCTTAACGTTTATATTTTTTATTATTTTAACTTTTATTTTTTTTTATATTTAGCCCTTAACTTATATATTTTTGATAAATATTTTATTTTTTAACTAGCTTGATAACTGGACCGTAAAAAAAAATGATGATGATATATTATATGCATATGGTAATATATTTTAAATGACATGACATTTAACCTAATAAATATATATAGAATATATTTTTATTAAAATATAAAATAATTAAAATTTAAATAAAATATAAAAAATTAATTAATTTTAAAATTAATTATATTAATTTGATCGATGATAATAAATATCTAAAATTATTTTTTAAGCAATTATCTTATTATTTTTTATTATTAATCAAATTACAATGCAATTTTTAAACTAAAACCACCAAAACTATGATAATTAGAATTAAATTATGAGAAGCTTTCTTTTCTCAATATACTGATCGGGCATATATAATGTTCGAATTAAAATTATCTGAATATAATATATCATTTTTACTATTGAGATCATTTTTCAAGTTCAGAGAAGTTATCACTAACATACTATAAAAAGTAGTCATTTTGATGAAAGGGAACTCCATTTGAAAAAATAAATAATTTTTTGGGACATTTTTTATTCTTATTTAATTTAATTCAAAATACGTATCATACCGTTATCTGATCCAATTATCACGTTCAAAAAATTATCACTTCTCAATTCATATCCGTTTAATTTAAACATACTATCTATATAATAAACTTTTTAATTTATTATAAAAATATTGTTTGAAACAACAAAACAATCTTATCGATCAATCTAGACACAACTGATTCAAATTTAATTTAAAAACAAAACTTCAAATCTAAAAGTACTTTTAGGACAAACCCTCAGTTAGAAAATGAAATATAATTGGACAGCCAATTAAACAAATCATATGATCACGTGAGTTGATGCACTAACATGACACATTTGGGAATCTTATAAAGCTGTTTCAGTGTTAAAATATGTAATAAGAAAAACAATAATCGAATGGGTATTTTAAATTCTGCTCGGAAATATAAAAAAATATATATATTCCACAGCCTTTTTTGGGCACGTAAATTGGTCAAAATTTGTGTCACTACATCTCTTGAATTATGTGTTTTTTAATGTGCTATGAACATTATTATAATGTGACATTTGCAGTATATTGGACCGTATGTTTACGTGGTCAGTTCAAGTCCCTACAACGTTTGCTTGAGGTGAGCAATATGCACACGTTATAATATTATATAATGCATAAATAGGACAAAAGAATATAATTTAATTTTAAATTTAAATAAATTTAAATATATTTATAAATTAAATTATTTAAATTTATATTATCTAGATAATATATTATTATTATTTATCATTGAGATCGATGCTGGAATTTTTTATCCATAATTTTATTAAGGAGGCTTTTAAATTTATGAGTATTATAAGAATAATTATTTTTAATAGAAATATAAAAATAGTTGTATTTTAGTAAGATACGATTTATCATCGATTTTTTAAATATAAGTACGTTAATTTTATTTAAAAAATAAAATTATAATTTAAACAAATAAATTTGATTTAGGTACATTTTTAATTACACGGAAATTAATATCTATAGAACGTAAATATGATCTAACCTAAAATAAATACAAACATCATTAAAATTTGATGATGAATAGTAAAATCTAAAAACAAACAATATTAAAAATATATATTATAATAGTATTTAAATTTAATTCAAGAGTTTAAATAAAAAATCAATATTAACCGTTGTAATTAGGGGTGTAAACGAGCTCGAGTAGTGCTAAGCTCGGCTTGACTCGTTAAGATTTTGAGTCGAGTTCGAGCTTGAGTAATTTTAAACGAGCCTGAAATATCTGAGCTCAGCTCGACTCGTTAAGAACTTGAGTGGAGTTCGAGCTTTTTTCGAGCCTAATCGAGTCAAGTATTGATCGATCTTTGACCGTGTTAGACTCGAGTAACTCTTATCTCTCACGTTTCATTTAAAGTCTAATGGAGCAAAAACTTGATACACGGTATGTATAAACTCAAACTTGTTAATTTTAGGTTTTAATATCTTAATTTAGGTTTTAACACTTATGTTTAAGGTTTAAATTCTAGGGTTTTAAGTTTAGAAATTTAGATTTTAAATTATAAAAAAAATTTAAAAATAGTATATTTATGTTTTTGAGTAGCTCATGAGCTTTTCGAGTCGAGTATCATGTAGCTCGGCTCGGCTCGTTAAGAACTCAAGCCGAGTTCGAGCTCGAGTCGAATTTTGACCGAGCTTTAACCAAGTCGAGCTCAAGTAACTCGCGATCTGTCTCGTCTTATTTACGGCCCTAGTTGTAATGATATCAAATTCGACCCGATAAAAAAATCATTATAAATTATCGTATTTTCACACTCAACCATTATTGTTATTTATAATTTTATTTAAGATACATTCATTTCTTACTTTTACAATAATAGAACTGCCTTTTTTTCTCTGCCTATGACCGATCCCTGTACCATCTAGGCCGTTTCATCTAATTAACAATTTGTGTTAGAACTGGGAAATGGGTCCAGCCTATGTATACCTGGACCCATTCACGCATAGTCAAAGTCAATCAAAACCGTAACATATTTTTATATAAAAATCATGTTTCAATTCACAGTAAGTTTGGTGTTCAGATATTGGGAAATATTATTTTATCAACTGTAGAAAAAAATCAAATAGTTTGATAGGTAAGAAAAATAATATAAATACGAAATTAGAGATGAATATCGGTCGGGTCGAATTTTCGATTTACCTATACTTGATCTGAACTTCAAACCTTTTCACCTGTCATCTGATCTGATCTGGATTTAGGATGAAAAAATACAACCCGACTCGATCCGAGTTTTGAGTTTAAAAAATCGATCCAACCCAATCCGAGTTTTGAGCTTTTAAATCAGACCCAACCCGAACTATTAAAATATTTTAATTTTAGAAACTTAATTATAAAAAATTAATTTTAATAATTTAATTGTATAAAGTATATATAAAGAAGGAACATTATTATAAATATTCCTAAAATATATTAAAAAATTACACTATTGATATCGTATCAATCTTTTTTTCATCCTAAATATGACCTAATTCAAACTCAAATTTTCTATAAAAAATTTAACTCGATCAAATCGAATCAAATCAAAATCCGTAAAGGTTCGTGCCCTTCCCTATACAAAACATTGAAGAGTAAAGATTTATGTGAATATGCAATGCATTAAAGCTTCTTTTTGGTCGTTAAACATTCGTTAGGGGTAAAATCGTTGGTTAAAAAATAAAATTTTCAATTATGATTAAATATCCGTTTAAATAATAAAAATGATAAATAAATATTTGTAAATGATCAAATTAATAAATAAATGCCTGCTTATGCTTTCTTAAAGAAGTTTTAGGGTGAGTTGGGTTTACCTAGTTAGTCTATGATATATAAAATTATTTCTTCGCATCCGGGGTGTTCTTTTGGTTAGCGTTGCCGGGTAAACTCTTGACCAATGCCGAAAGGGTTAGGAGACATCTATATGTGTGTTACGTGAGGCTGAAAACATTAGCGCATGTACTCAAGGACTGTGGAGAGACTCATCGGTTATGAAAGTAATGGGTTAATCTGATCTTACTGATTTCGTTTTTGAACATGGATTTTGATGCATGGTTTACCGGTAATTTACAGGGATTATACGACTTTGCGTGAAACACAGCCGATTGGGGATGAAGTTCGGGTTCGGTTGTTGGTTGCTATGAAAGCAACGGTGCCTGAGTATGTTTGACCCGAACAACGTAATCAAAGGGGATATTGCGATAGTCGACCAGAGGTTAGTAAACAATGTGCAGGGTTGTTTGTTTGTTTCGAGCGTGTTGCGTGGCTTCTACCGGGCAGTTGGTGGCGTGACGAGTATGGTTTCTACTGGGGGTGTCATTCGTGGTGCGGATAGCAAATGGTTATTTGGTTTCGGGCGTAGTATTGAGATTTGCTTGGTTCTGTTATATGAATTATGAGAAATACATGATGGGATGAAAGTGTAATTTTCGTAAAGTGATCGTCGAATCTGACAATAATCAAGCAATGAATATTTATCATCGGAATACTTATTAACTATTTTCTATTTAGTAAAAAAATTAAGAATTTAACTTATTTCCCAAATTATATTAATTTTTTATCCTATCGTACACGTTTCGTTCCCAAATTGTCAAATTTGATTGAATGACCACTACCCCACCAACCATTCACTTCTCTTTACAAAAGTTTGCAATAGAAAAAAATGTCACGTATCTTAAAATCTAAACTCGGAAAAAAAATTCGAATCAAATCAAACTAAATGCGAGTTTGATTTTAACTTTTTTTACATGACCAGCATTTATAACCCCACCCAATTTAGGTTGCAAATCGGATTATTAGCTCGTGGGTCGTCATGTCAGATTCGAATATAAATTAAATAAATTATATTTATTATTTAAATTTAATTAATAAATGTTTTAGTATTTTTTAATAGAAGAAGAGTAGCTTGGGCCTGATGGGCCGAACTTTGAATTTTTTAAAGAACTGTACCTTAGCCCAACCTGGCCCATGGAGAGACATACCAACTACTTGACATAATGTCACCGATTAGGGGATTAATAAGGGCACTAATTGATTTTCTATTAACGAGAATTTAGTATATTTGATAATTAGTCGTTTATTTTTTAATAAAAATATTTATAATAAAAAGATTAATTATTTTTATCGATGATAGATATCTCGATTTAAAAAGTTAAAAGACAATAGTGGCCCATACCAGTTCGGCTACTGGGCTTTGTTGAGCCAGTTGACCTAAGTGGGCCATTATGGCTCGGTCATTCGAGTCTAAAACTGAAAACCCATCAAAACGAGGCGTTTTACTTCATCAAGATTCAAGAAACCAAATTTACCCGTAAAAACAAAATAAAATGGAGAGACAGTCATCGGATTAACGAAAGACAGTCATCGGCCATTATGGCTACTGGGCTTTGTTGAGCCAGTCCTCCATGAACGAACATATTTTGTTTGATTCTTCGATCTCTTTGATTGCTCTAAAAAAACAGTTTCTCTCTCGATGAAAACATGGAGAGACAGTCATCGGATTAACGAAAGAGAAAGATCTTCCGAAACCGGAGAGGTAAAATTTTAAAAGAAAAACATTTTTCCAACAGGAATTTGAGAATGTAATGTAAGGGGGGGAAACCAAGTTGTTGTGGTGTTTTTTGTAAGATACATGTGGATGCTGTGGTCTCATTATCAGGAGAGAGTGAAATTTTGTAATGGGTAGTTGTTAAATTTGTTTTCAAGGTTTCTTTTTGTTCTTGTTCGCATGTCACTTTAATAGATCATTCCTTTCACCTAATAGGAAAGGAAATATTTGTTTGTTGTGTTTTCTGGAGGTGTCTATCTGTTTATGCTTTGCTTTCACTGGAAGAGCTTATGGGCATTTTCTGATTTCAATTTCTGGTAAAAAAGAGTTCCCTTTTAATTGTTCTTTTAGATCTTGAAATGTGGGGTTTTCTTGGCGTGTGCTTTTTTTTCAGACTTTTTTTTTTCATATGAGGATATTAATGTTTTTTGTTTTAAATTTTATTTCAGGGATTGGGTTCTCGAGGCTGGTTTTGGAAATATGGAACTGGGTATTGAACTGTAATTGAAGAATGGGTGGAATGTGAATGCTTTGTGGGGTTGAATTTTGGGTTGGTTTTGGTTTTTGATGCCAAAGGGGTTTGTATGTAAAAATGGCTGATATAGAAGGTTTACAGGAAGCAGCAGGGTCTAGATTTAGTCAAGCGGAGTTGATTGGTAGAGGATCCTTTGGCGATGTCTACAAAGCGTAAGTCTGTTCCGATTTCTTTGGTTATCACACTTCTTGACTGCATTTGCATTGTTTATTTACATTTTGTTATAAGAAAAAACTTCAAACGAATGTACTAGTGTTACTCTTGATTGAATGTAATATGTTGCACATGTTTTTACTTTGTTACCACCTTTTAATTTGGGAGTTGCTTGGTGTCTGGTAGGAGTAAATTAGTGGAATGGTGGTAAATAATAAAGATGCTACTGTTGAATTTATATATTTTTAGTGTCTAAGTTGAAAATATGTCATGCTTCTAAGATTTCAATTTGTACTTTTAATTTAAATATAAAGGAAAAAGGATCTTCCTTTGAGTGGAGGAAAAAAGGAGCCTCAAGGGTTGTTGGGTGCTGAATGAGCCATAATTGACATCTTATACAATTCAGTTAGGATTTTATTGAGACATCTGGTTAGTCTATGCAATAATATAATAGGCTTGGTGCAGAAGTAAAGATTTTGTACACTATTCAGGAGCATCATTCATTTTTAATGAACTATTGGAATGAATTGCTAGGTTACGAATATCAAGTGTCCTCAAGAAACCGAGTTTTAGTTATGTTATGGTTAAAATAATTTCAGAGTGTTCTCATTTGAATCCTCCTTGGAATAGAGCCCTTTTATGTAACAACTGGTATCTCTTTTGTCCGATCAAGTCAAGTTGGTCCTTTGTCTTTTTTTTTTCTTGACTTCATCAGATAGATTAGGCTGATATTTTTGAAACGGGGGTGCTCAGGTGAGCCATTTACTGTCTTATTTATTTGCCTAGTTTTTAATGGCATGTCAAACTCAAATGTCTAGGAACACATCGTGTAAGTTTCCAGAATATCAGTTGTGGAATCTACATTTGTAACTATTAGCTTACTGGTCTGTTGGTAACCTTTACAATATTGACATTGATCTTTTTAAATTAGTTAGAGATTTGACTTTATATTTACATTTTAGGCATGTATGGTACTTTATTTTGTTTGATTATGTAACTGCTAGTTATACTGCAAGACATCTCGAACAGGTTCTTACCCACAATCACGTTGGACATGCTATGGCCGTTTAAATCATGAATCATAATTGATGAAAATGAGATGGGTAGCTGATGCCTTTCTGATGTGCAGGTTTGATAAGGAACTGAACAAACAAGTTGCTATTAAAGTTATTGATTTAGAGGAATCGTAAGTGGATAGCTTTGTTATTTTGTTTAATTTATTCCTTATTTATTAGAGCTTTAAAGGTGGATGGTTGCTATGTGCAAGAAAGTCTTGTTTATGATCTTCTGTTCATTTTCAATTTTTGTAATTATTAACTTGCTACCTTTTCATCATCTTCCCCTAATACTCACCGTCTATGTATACTTGTGAGTTATCCTGATGAGAAAATCATTTTTTCTTGATAAATAAGTGTGGGTAGTTAGTGCATGTTCAGTGAAGCAATTTTATCTTCCCATTCATCCTAGAAGTCCCATCGCATATAATCAAATTGCATGAGAGTTTGTAGCTCTTTATTTACTGTAAGTAGATGTGGCATGTAACAACTGCCATTCACATATTGTTTGTTTTGCTATTCAAATTTCATCTCTTTCTTATGCATGCTTTATTTTTAATTTTGATATTGCAGTGAGGATGAAATTGAGGACATCCAGAAGGTATTACCTTATCATCTTGTGAGCTAGTATCCATAGTAATTAGCGAGTAGGTTACTAAGTCTTCCATATGTGTTTTTTTGTTCCAGGAAATCTCTGTTTTGTCACAATGCCGCTGTCCATACATCACCGAGTATTATGGTTCATATCTTCACCACACCAAACTATGGATAATAATGGAATATATGGCTGGCGGCTCCGTTGCTGACCTAGTAAGTTACTTCTTTTACTGACTTCTACATGTTTGGTGCATGATATTTGATTAAATATTAATGATGAAGTTTTGCTTTTTCATGAGCTCTCTTTTTTCACTTTGTTTTTGACAAGGATTTTGGTACATATGAAAATGCCTTAGCGAAGACCATTGTTAGAGACCGGAATAAATCATAATGGATTGATTTGCTATTGTTCTTTGTTTACTTAGTGAGCCCAAGAGCCTGATTCAGTAGCTTGTTTCTTCACTTCTCTAACTATAGTTTCCATATGGATAAAAGTCTTGTTGTTGGCAAGAGAAGAGAGCTGTTAAAATAATGTTTTTAAAAATAAAAATAAAATGTCAATGTTATGATAAAAGATTCTCTAGAACTACCTTTTGTTATTAAATGTCAACTGATCTGATGTAGGTAATAATAATTGTAAGATTTTGAAGGCAACACCACCATCTTTCTTTTAGTAGCTATTTTTTTCCTCGGTCCTTTTAGCTCCAACTTGAAGCCATTTTCTTAGCAAACCTTGGTTGTCTCTTTGTTTTTATTCTGTTCGGTACTCCGCATATCAATCTCTGATTTGAATTTTTTTGGGTATAATTCGACCACCAATTCCCTTGCACTTCTCTTGTTGCATATGAACTGATCTTTGTCTGCATATATTTTTGTTGGTACACTTGTTTATTTTCTGATTGGATGCGATATAATTCCCAAATAACATTGATTTCTTATTGAAAGCTTATGATGACTCTTTATGTGCAGCTCCAGTCAGGCCCTCCACTAGATGAAATGTCAATTGCATGTATTTCACGGGATTTACTGCATGCAATTGAATATTTACATAACGAAGGAAAGATTCATAGAGATATCAAAGGTTTTTGTTCTTTCTTTACCCCCCCCCCCCCTATAATTATAAATATAGTTATAAAGATAAGATTAAAATTTAGAACATTTGGTTTTATAGACTTGTATAGGAATATTTTCTGCTTTAAATTATATCTCATTTTTTCACCCTTCCATAATTTAGTGACTTACACTTATTTAACTGACAACATTTTTACTATCTCTGTTATCAGCTGCAAACATTTTATTGTCTGAGAATGGTGATGTTAAGGTACTTCTTTTCTCTTTAATGAGCTCACATTTAGCATGGATTCTTTCTATTAAGTGGCTAGAAGTGTATGTATAAAATGGGTGAACGTATATGCATTTTGCAACAGGTTGCAGATTTTGGTGTTTCAGCACAATTAACAAGGACGATATCTCGGAGAAAGGTACAGTTTAAGATACATCATTTTCCCAATAAGCCTGAATGCCCTTTTTTGGCTTTCCTGCTGCATTTTTAGAAAAAAAAAATACGTATATGTCTTTAGTGACTTTGTGATTTCTCTCTGTTTCTCCCCTCTGCATCTTCCTATCTATGCACTTTAGAAGCTAAATTATGGCAACCTTTTTGGGTATGTTTTAATTTAACAGAATGGAAAAAGGTTATAATATTTGTATGTCCTGAAACTGAAAGTTGGACCTTCAATAGGAAATGGCTGGTATTCAATTTGGTTGTGAATATAAGCGATTCTTGATTGCAACCTTCTTTTTTATGTACTCTCTATTCTAACTTTTATCTTCATCTTTATTTAATTGAACCGGAAACAGTCTTCTCTAGGTAAACTGCCTTAGGTATTGTGCCACTATCACCAGTTGCCATCCGTTTGATTTTTACCACTAGTGTATTTCAGTGTAACCAGGGCCCTGGTTGTCTTAGAAAGAAATTTGAAATGATATTTATCGAAGGATTAAAACCAGCCCGTGTTCCATTTACCCACAAGTATTTTTTTATGCAAACAGTGTTACAGATGGTCTCGTTGTCATTTTATCATCAGTGAACTAATATGGTTAACAATGTTCAGACTTTTGTAGGAACGCCTTTCTGGATGGCACCAGAAGTGATTCAGAATACAGATGGATACAATGAAAAGGTACTTCTGAGATCTGCATTTTCAAACTTTTCTTGAGTTACTGCTGTTACCTGCCATCCATCTGCTTAACCTCTCCCTCTTAGACACATATGCACAACCTGCAATATATTTGTTTGCTAAGCCTTGTTGAACAATGAGATTTCCATCACTTGGGCTCTTTGCTGATACAGGCTGATATATGGTCTTTGGGGATAACTGTGATTGAGATGGCCAAAGGAGAACCTCCACTTGCAGATCTTCATCCTATGAGAGTTCTTTTTATAATACCTCGAGAAAATCCACCTCAGGTAATCTCAATAGTTTTTGCTATCATGATAAGTTTATGCTAAGTGATTTATTCTTATGTTCTCATTCTCATTATGGAATGATCATATGTATGGTTTAACTTTCTACCCTGCAGTTGGAAGAGCATTTTTCCCGCCCCATGAAGGAATTCGTTTCCTTATGTTTGAAGAAAGTACCAGCGGAGGTAAACAATTATGTTTTCAATTCATTTTGCTTATCACTCTTTCATGTCAATTTTCTTTGTAATGGGTACAAATACTTGTCCACTTTAAGTGTCAGAGATACAATTGTGTCAATTCATGGTAAATTATGTTTGAAATAGCGTTCTTTTCTTTGGGGTATTCATCAATTCCCTGTGTTTGGAAAACTTCTCATTTTCTACATGGATTGAATTTTGTGTTTGACCCCAACCAGTAGGGTAAGGTGTATTAATATAGTAAAACAAACTATTTTGGTATCTGGTTTTCTCCCAAACTCTATCAGCTGTCAACTAAAGGGCAACATTACTGTTGATGTTTTGGTGTCTAAAACTATTCTGATGTGTATAAACAATCCTATGTTTATTGGATTAATTATTTCTTAATGCTGTAAACTGCCTTTGATTTTCTTTTTATTTATTTAATTTCAGAGATCTAGTGCCAAGGAACTACTCAAGCATCGTTTTATAAAAAATGCTAGGAAGAGTCAGAAGCTTCTGGAGAGAATTAGGTACCTTCTTGAACTTGGGGTTTCATAATCTACATATGATTGGAATCTGTATCCAACAGAGTTTTGATATTTCAAAGGCTCACTTTGGAGTGGACTATGCTTATGGCATGTTCTGACATGTCATGAGAAGAGGATGTTAAGTTCAGAGTATCAATCTTGCATTGTTTATTGTAGTTAAGATGCTTTTGTTTCATGTTCTCAATAGAGAGCGCCCTAAGTACCAAATAAAGGATGATGGAGAAACCCCCAGAAACGACCCCCAGGCTGTAGGACAATCAACTGACACTTTGAAAGTGACGAGAGATTTTAGAGGTGATGAAACAGTTCAAGCTAGGTGGGTTGATTGTGTTGATTAACAGTACTTTTCCTTTTTGTCTTGATGGGATTCTTACTGACTTGTTTGTTCAGCAGTAATCTGGGTAAAACATTCAGAAGTGCTGGATGGGACTTCAGCATTGGTGGACCAAATAGTACAGGTACTGTCCGGAGTGCTGCAAGACCTCCTCAGATTAGAGAGAGGAAACTTGAACATTCGTATAATCAAGCAATATCGAAAATGCCAGAAAGTGGTAATGCCCTTAATGAATCTCGGGAAGCTTCTTCTGGAAAAGACACTAGCGAGTCATATCATGATGATGACAATGATGTAAGATTCTATCTTTCTCTTTCTCAAACTCACTGCATGAAGCAATGTGCAACTATACACTGTGTCATTGCTTTCATCATAAGCTTTTCGCTTTTGTCCCATGCCCTTAATAATAGGATGTGTTGCATTGGATGATCCAGTGACTTCAAAACTTCCATTTTTCTGAAAGTGACAGAATGGAGTTAAACATATGATTACGTCGACAAATATGATTAAACTTTTCTTTTCTTGTTTGTCAATACTGTGGCTACAAACTAAGTTCACATAGCTGGATTCACCCATCATCTCTGTTAGATTAGAGCCAGTTTCATATAATCTTTTTTTAAATGTTCTTATAGTTAACTATATGCCTTGTGGTCAAAGACACGAGGCCAAGCTAGGTGATGGAAGCTTATATTGTGAGACACAAGGCACAAAAATTGCACTTGCCTGAGTGAAGTAAGGCACAATGTTTTATATGTTTGTATATATACAAAATAAGCTAAAAATATATAACAATGTTCCTAAACTCAGAAGAGTTGTCCACTTTTGTCCTATAAAAATGCAAACTCTTCTTTTCATTGTTGGCCAATGCTATTGATTTCTCTATAATCCCAAGTTTATCATTGAATGCTTACATATTGTGAAATAGAGTTCAATATTGTTCCCTTTTTATTATTATAGGTACAGTGATAAAGTCAATGAAGAAAATATACAAGAAATTTAATATACTTCAGTCATACTGACCTTTTCTATGCCTATCACCTTATAGAAAAGCACGTAGTCATATGAGGCGTGTGCCTGATCATATGTACCTTGCCTGAAAGGGTCTGAGGTGCTTTGTTTTCTAGAACAGTAGAACTTCCTAGGCATGTGCCTGTACAACACTGACTGTATGATACTTTTATGCTAAGCTCTTGTGACATTGTCTTTGGTGCTCTATTCCCAGGATGAAATGTCTGTCAGTGGGTCTGGAACTATGGTCATAAGATCTCCTAGAGAATCTCAATCATCAGCACTGCTTCGTCACTCAAACTCTCTTGTAAGCTTCCTTTGCTTCCTTCAAAGTTATGTTCAGAAAAATATTAAGTAGATAAAGTTTCCGTTCCTCTTTTTTCTCCCAGTCATTAATTTTATTAGACTTTAATGTGCTATGTAGTCTAGCAGCACATTTGCTTCTTTTGAAGATGCTTCTACCAGTGGAACTATTGTGTTCCGTGGCCAAGCTGATTATCCCGATTCTCCTAAAACCCCAAGATCTAAGCAAGGAATTCAAGACAGAGCTTCAAGTACATCAGTTGAAGATAGCGCTTCAAATCTTGCAGAGGTGGTTTTTAACTGTAATTCCTTTGTATTCTTCTTGTTTGGTCGTGCATTCCAATGTTATAGAGCATATGTTTTTTATTCATAATTGATATTGATATGTTTAACGATATTTATATAGCTTCCGCTTTTTGTTCTGACTAGTTTTGCTATAGTCTCTAGCATGCACGTTGTTTGATAATTTCTTCTTTTACTTATTGTTCATTCTGTCTAGCAGTAACTGCACGAGTCATTTTCTTGAACTGGTTATGCAAGTTTATCCTGTAGAAATCTGAGTTCACAATAGAGCTTGACTGTATCATTAGCTTCTAGATTGAGTGTATGATCATTTTTCTATTGAAAAGTTCCAAGTTTTATTGTCGATACAGGCGAAGGCTGCAATTCAAGCTGGTTTGAGGAAAGGAAATGCTAGGGACAGGTCTGCAAGGAGCAAGCTTAGTAGTCCTGGCCACGAAAGCAGAAAAGACCAAATGAGTAACAGTTCCAATTCTTCTAGGTAAGCCTGATAAAGCTATGTTACTCCGACTCAATCATGAGTGTCAAGTATGGGTCCAACAGGGGTATATTCAATTTTCTCTCTCAATTTTCCTTGTATTTGGAGGATCATTGAATGATCATATTTCCCTGTCCAAAAATGTGTATAACTCAGGTGTTGGACATGAGTACTTCTAGAAAAATGAAGAGTCGAAGCAACATAGTGATAAAGAACTTACTTTTTATTTTTATTTGGCTGTGCCAATGTCTCTAAAGAATTGTAATTCGGTTCCAGTGGTTCTCGTGAATTTCTGGATGCACAAAGATTATTTCCGAGATCACGTCAACCAAGCGATGATGAAGAAAATGCTAAGATAGCATTGGCATCTGTGCCACTATCAATGTTACTTATCCCTTCTCTAAAAGAGGTGTGTACCACATACATGCTTAGTTTTTCCTTGCCAATTAGTGAGATTGTGGTATTGTCATAATATTTTTTTTACAATTTATGTTATAAGTAATCTTTGACCCTGATGGTGCATTAAGATGCTTGCCAATTATCAAGTATGCGATACATATAACTTGAGTCTTGTTATGGACTCTAATTCATCTGGACCAAAGTAGCTTTATAATAATGATGCAAGTGAAACAAGGTTCCGGACCAACTTCTTTAAGTGGGTAATCAATAAAAGGAATTCTGTTAGGGTGGAAAATGGAAAAATCTGGGATTGTGAGATAAGAAGTTTAAAATGGTTGACTTTTAGAACAGCGATCTATGGTTGTTTCGAGGTAGAGAGGCAACTTAATACAAGTAAACTTGTGAGTTGTGAGGAAGTCAAACATGTGATGGTTGTTGTACTGGGAAACAAAGTCCTTGCCTTAACCGTGCTCTTAGATGGAGTTAAATAAGTAGGCATGTTTTGAAGTTGTTAATACATGTTAAGAGCTTGTTTCTGAACATGATTCTATGATGTCGCCTTTGGTTTACTGTTTTACTGTATTGGCTATCAATTTTTCTTGAGCCTGAATCACATTTGTCTTTATCTTATTAGTTTTGTCAATGCACATAATGTAGGTTGTTTCTGATGATTCAGAAGGGCCAGTTGTGCACGCAGTTACGAATTCCCTCATCAACATGGAGCGCACAAAGCCTGGGTCTTGTGAAGCTCTTGTTCGCAAGTTGCTTGAACGATTGGCAAGGTTAAAATTTTTTTACTTTGTATCCTCATAGTATCGTCTCCCTTGTAGGTAACACATCTTTGTTTTTCAACCTGATGAAACTCAAGCAGAGGTAAAATTTTGCAGCTCAAAGGACTCTTCCATGAAAGATTTGCAGGAGCTAGCCACTCACAAGTTCGGTAAGGGAAAGATGACCCCTGAGGATACACAAAATACAAACCCAGAAGCCGACAGTCGGAAAAGGCAGCAACATAAAGAGCTTCCTTCAAATTCCAACTTGAGCCCTCTTGCTAGATTTTTACTTTCTAGGTTTGTTGAAATATCACTCCCTTACTGAACAAATGTTTTTCTTATTATGGAGCCCTATTCCATGTTTTACTCGGACTCAGTTGTGAGTGCTGGATACGAGTATTTGTCTGATATGGATATATTCAATTTTCTCAAGTTTCCCCTTGTATTTTATGGGGTCCTTGAAGGGTCATAGACTCATAGCTTCATATTTGTCTTAAAATGGGTTCGACATTCGTGTCGAACATGGTGTTTAAAAGGAAAATGAAGAGTCGAAGCAATAGGCCCTATCAAGGTGGATTTTGGGCAATTCTGCTCGGAACTTTGGATGTCTGATATCCTAATCTGCCTTGATTCTGCTTCAACTTTCAGATAATTTCCCATGATTGAATCTGATAGATATTTACATTTTTGGTTCTTGTTGATGGGGATTCAGATAATATTCCGATTTTCGGATAGTTACAAATATTCAAACCACTGTCATCTCTACCTGTTTTGAGATCTTTAATTATTTTCTCCTGTGATGCAGATGGCAAAGCCAGACATAGATGGAGAGATCTCCAACCAACCTGAAGGAAAATGTGAGATTTAATGCATTTATTATGTACCTCTGTTTTGAAGGTGTGTTTCCTTTCATGCATTCATTATGTACATAACATTTTAAGAAATTGTGTATTTATTATGATTAAATTGTCCCTGGCTATTTTTTTCATTTCATGTAATCTAAATTGATTAACTTTTTAAAATAATAACAAATTTATACTTGGTATATGGTATATGAATATGTTTATCTTTTTTAAAAGTTTAACATATATTTATATTTCAAACATAAAATTTTTATAGAAAATGATAAAAGAAAAACTGAGAAAATGCTAACATTGATGTGTTATAATTTCCAATATATGTTCCATGATTGAATAGCTTGGAACCTTTACAATCATCTTGAACTAATGATAATTGACTTTGTGACTTTGTTATCAGTCTTGCAATATATTCGTAGGCCGAAACTCGAGAGCTTCAACCGAGCCAAATTCCAAGTTCCATATGAAGATATGGCTGCCATTGTAGCAATGTAGTTCTCCAGCAGACCCGGAGAACATGATCGGTGCCGGAGCAAAACTAAAGAGTATTCTCTGTCAGTCCTACAAGACAATGTGTCCAAATCCCAGACATACATGCCTATAGTTGAACACAGCAGCAGGGTAGCACCAGGGGGTTGAACTTTGCCTCATGAATGGATATTGTTTTAAGAACAATTCATTTTGCAATACTTCGAATCTAAAACTCAGGAGAGCAAACATCCATAATGGTTGGTTTGGTTATAAATTTGTACTTTTTTAAAAGTATAATTGTTTAATAATAACGTTTAAATTTTGGACAAAAAAATGAAGTATGGAAATCAAACTTTGAATTGTAGCTTAATAAAGGGACTAAAACCATAATTAAACCATTTTTACCTTTTCTTTTTGAAGGGCATTTACCGCCATGGAAATGTCATTGAGTCATTTCTTCAAACACCTTAACTTCCAGCAATGGCTTCTGCACTCTCTCACGCCGTTTCATTCATTCATCTTTCATTCCCTTCTTCAAAAACATCAATGGCAAAACCCAACCATCAATTCCCACAAAGAGAGAGTCTTCATCTTTTGTCTCATTCTTACACCTCTGCATCTGAACCTGCATCCTCTACCTTATGATCTCCTTATCTATCTGTTCGAATTCGATGTCGAAAAGATATTGCTGTAAGCCTTTAATTCAATGATTCATTTTCTGTTTGTTTTTTTTCCTTTTAGAGGGAATTTAAATTTAACCCTTTTTTCTTTTGTTTGGAGTTGCTTCAGGATATGTTTTCTGAAACTGACTGGCAACTAGAGAAAATTTTAGAATCCGGGCAAGCAGAAGCATAGATGTTCAGTTTACTGTTCGAATCGGTTTTCGGTTATTTTATATGCTCAGACACTGGGAAAAAATACAACTTATACAAAACTTGAAGTACTCTTTTCCATTTGAATCAAGTTACAAGTTGCAACACCTAATCTTTCATGGCAATTATTGCATAGTTTCTTAGATAATCCACAAAATCTACTCCTGCTCTTATTAGATCTTGATTCAGATACAGTGGTAACAACTAACAAGCTACAGCATTCTAAGTATCTTCACTGTCACTCATACTAGGACGGGTATCGATGTATACTTCTGATGAGAAGTCGATTCCATCGACAATCCTCCCCCTATCCCGTGTAAAGAGCAAATAATCATATATGATGTTTTATTGTCAAGAACAAATAGAGAAAAGACAAAGGTAAAAGCTTTACCTCTCAAGAACAAACTTTCCTTCTTTGTACTTCTGACTCTTCTCATATACTGATTCCTGCCCAAACAAAGATGGAAAATTTAGCAAAGATTTACAATCTTCGGAACTCGATATGCTGAATAAATGTGTGCATATGTGTATGCGGGAGAGATAGAAATTACATATTTCCAGCCAATAATTTGTCCACAACAGCAGCAAAATATATCAGCCACGGTATGCATTCCAGAAAGCATCATCCTCTCTTCTAGGGCTCCTACTGTTATGTTCACCCTGAAGCATGAAATTGTCAAAGTGACAAGCAACTCGAAGTCCATCAGTTGATACCGAGGAGTATGAAATATTAATCAGGCAAATGTCTCGAAATCTTAAAAATTCACAGCAGTTTTAGAAATAAAGTGGGCAAAATCTTTTTGAAGAAACAAAATGGATTGTGAAATAAAATGAAATTTTAAGTCAATCAATCATTGATGAAAATATGAGATCTTACGCGTTGTTGAAGAGGTAGGCTTTCCCCCGGCAACATTGGAAAGACTGAACAAAGAATGAAAATGCCAGAGAAGTTCGTTAACAATTGCATGAAGTCTAAAAAAACCAGAACAGAAGAGCAATGTGTGAGTGAGAAACAGTGAACCAATAAAACATCCTAAAATTACACATGAAAACATTGATTTAACAGACATGTAATAAAGTGTTGTAATCAGCGGTACATCTACAACCATGTTTAATACAGTCACTTTATCTCAATATTAAAAGTATATATTTATTTATGTAATCTCATGGACTTCAAAGAGCAGCATTTGTATTTTTTTTAATAGACTCGGTGGAAAAGTTCGAAAACATCTTCACAAATAAATGGGAGTACCAAACATTCTAGATAGTTTTCTATTTGTGGGGCTAATGAGAAAGGTGGAAATCGTCCGTTATTTTATAGATAGGGTAACAATCTCGATAGTTCTTGTATTGTCCAATTCTAAAGCTTCTATCATAGTATTCTCAGAAGAAAACCAACCAAAAACATGTGTAACTAACAAGATTCTGAAGTTTAAATACAAACTTGTTAAAACTACTTAGCAATTAGGAAATATCAATTAGCTTTGAATGAGTACTTGAATTAATTGTTAGTAACAGAAATATAAATGATATACATACATATATATATTTAGATATCACAGCAGATGATTAGGGGATCCTAACAGGATAACCTAGTATAACTTGGATACTATCGGTGTTTCTCAGCTAGAGAAACCATTGCAAATCGGAATAACCAATTATGATAGACAGATAAAGAAAGAAATATCCCATCGAAGACTTCTGATACAACAGGTTTCATGGTCACTAACATCAGAGACAGCAAAGCTTACAAACAATATACTCCCAGAAAGCAATAATACATCAAAAGGTTAATCAAAGACTTAATTCCACCATGTGAAGCCAGTGCAGCTAATAGTTCGACAAAAGACAATCGAGGACACGAGGCAGGGTCGATGAAGTTTCCACATCATTATTTAAGGCCTAAACAATGGAAGAAATTTCGACATGTTTAAGAGATCATGAGGCCATAAGTAAGGTATTTCAGTGTAACTCTTCTTGTTTAAGAAGTTTCCACTCACCATCAGCTTAGGCCAAGTGAATCAACAGAATCTGATCATAAAAACTACCAAGTCAAACCTTATTTGATAAGTAAAACAAACATAATCCCCTCTCAATTGACCAATTTACCACCTCTCAAGTCTCACCTTTCAAACTCCTAAACTTTGAGGTTCAACTATTTCGTCTTTCCTTGAAATTCAACAACATTTGCACAAGGCACTTGCTATTTCTTTTCTCAAATTATTATCAAAACCTAAAATACAACTATCATCATGTTCCTGGTGTTAACTTGATAATAAGATCCAAACATCAAAAGTTGCCAAATTCAACCCAGCTTCCATCAGTAACGGCTAAAAGACCCAAAGTATTTGATGACAACTGAAATACAGATGGCTAAGAAATGAAAAAAAAAAAAAAACAGAAAACCAAAATAAAGAAGGATAAGTAAAAAGAAAAAAAAAAGTGTGTACCCTGGAAACAAGATCATCAAGAAGAGCCAAGTGAGTTCTACAAAACTTGCATCTGTAAAACCTTCCATCAAGCTCCACCACAAAAACCCTACCCATTCCTTCTGCTCTTTTCACTGCAAAATCTCAATGTTAAGAATGACGGGAAATTTTGGTTTAAGCTGATGGTGAGTGGGTGCATTTTCATAGCGGTGATAACTGTCGTCAGATATGATCAGATTTTTTTATATTTGTTTTTTTATCTAATTTATATTTGATCCAGAAAAAAATAAATATCTATTTATTTAGATAATAAATATTCGAATATTTAATTATCAAAAATATAACTTAATTAAATTTTTTAAAATTTAAATGTTGTATTTATGAATATTTTAGAATTTTAAATATAATAAATAATAAATTATTAAATATAACAAGATTCATATTTATAAAAATTTATTTTTTTAATTTTTAATATAACAAACACTAAATTATTAAATATAACAAGATTAATATTAATAAAAATATAAAATTTTAAATTTTCAGATAATTCAAAACTTGAAATATTGTGATACAATCTGAAAAACTTAAAATCATATAGAATATTCGATCCAAAAATAAAATCACATCGGATATTTAAATATTCAGATCAGATTAATAAATAACTAAATCGAATCAATTGGATCGAATATTTATGAACACCTGACGGTGATAGAGATTTCGCGGCAGTTTTGGGTCGAGCCCATGAAACATTTTGGACACAAATTTCAGCTTTGTTGAATTTAAATTAATTGAATTAATATCTTGAACCAACGAGCGGTATAAGTGGAAAATATATTAAATATATGAGATAAAAGAAATTGGTTCGATTTTTCTATTCAGTATTAAAAAATAAAATTTTTAAGTTTTCAATCTTTAGTTGGAAATTCTGGACAAGTTATAATAGGAATGACTGTACAATTTTTTTTTAAAAAAAATAAATTTTTAATAAATTATATAATTAGATGATATTAATCTTAAAATTTATTATAAAAATTTAAAAAATACTCTTAAAAAATGAGTATTGATTATCTTTATTATTTCTATAAAACCAGTAAAACTTTAAACAAACGCGATAAAAACAATCACGTGTTATTTATAATAAAACATATTTTTTTCTAGTGTATTTTTTATTAACATCTTATTGATCGTAAAATCTTTCGAAAAAAACACAAATGTGAAATCAAATTGGCCTAAAAGGCATATTTTAAAAAGATATTTTTAAAAACATATTTTGATAATAATATCTTTCAAAAATAATATTAAACTGATTTAAAATATATCAAAATTAAATTATTAAAAAATAATTAATTTTTAGATTAATATGATAAAAAAATCGTCTCGATCCGTCCGCCCGTTATCATCCGCAGTTCTAATAGAACTCATGTATGATAAAAAAAAAAAGTCCCGTCGGTGCCAATATCAAACAGTTGTTTTTCTGACCTCCGCCCACCCTCCCGTTAAGTCAAACCAAAAGTTTGACCTTGACGTGCCGCTTTACTGCCGGCCATTATTATTTAAGAGATAATATTTCAAAAATATAAAATGCAATTACAAAAAAAAAAAAAATACAAATTACTGAATTAGTGCAATTTTCCTCAAATTTTAATTATAATAAACGAGAAACAACATCGAGAAAATTTTCTCAATTTGTCAAAAATAGAGATCACTAAAGGGTACATTCGTTGTTTTCTTTACGTACATTAACACGTTAGTTTTTAAGTTTTAACGTAGACGAAAGGAAATCCCAAAACGCTGAGGATCGAAGCTCAAAACGACATCTGAAAAAAGAGAAATCAATCCATCTCAGATGGCAGCTGGTTAAGATCAAGATCAAACACTCTCCGTTGCACTCCGCCTTCAAAATCGACAACCGATGACGACGAATCGGAGTCGCTATGAGAACCGCCGGTATTGGGGTAACCCGACCCAGCAGAAGCAAAGGCATCGAAGAAGTATACCGGGCGATGCGCCGTGACTGGGATCGAAGATGTGCTGGACAGAGTGAGGGCCAGAGGCGGCGGAGAAGAAGATTCCACGGTGCTGCTCTGGCTGGGACTGCGCGTGAAGTCATTTACGTTGTTGTCGGCGAAATTTGTTTTTGCCATAGCGCCACGAAACTCTCGTGCCGCCGCGTCGTAGGCACGTGCTGCATCCTCGGCTGTGTCGAATGTGCCGAGCCAGACTCGGATCTTTTTTCTCGGGTCCCTGATCTCGGCTGCGTAACGGCCCCATGGGCGTCTCCTAACGCCACGATAGCGGATCTCCTTGGAACTCGGGTCGGAAGCCTGGTTAATCGGGCTGGGTTTTGATCTCGGAGCCATAATTTTTTTCCTTTCCTCTAAATACAACTTTTAAAATTTGAAATGGAGAGATGGCAACCAAAAACTGGTTAATGAAAATGGCGATGGAAGGTTGGGTTTATATAGAAGAAGGCGAGCCGCAAAACGCACCGCGTCGGCGCTTCGCTGTGCCTGTGTGCAGTCAAAGCAGGATTTGTGGAATCTAAATCTTCTGTTCTCTCTTTAGTATTTATCTTATGTCTCATCCTAAAAAAGATTAAATTTATAATTAAAATATAAAATTAAAATTTTAATAAAATTAACATAAAATATTTTTTAAAATTTAATTTTTAACATTAAAATTATGATAACCATAATAACATCTAATATTGTTATTACATCATCTAAAATTTCACTTATTTCAATTCGGCTATAAATAAATTTTATTTAAATAAATTTATGATTTATATTTGATGTTTTCTAGGAATAAATATTTTTGTAAAATAATTTTTACGGCCAAAACAAAAATAAAACAACAATATTTCTAAATTCTAAAAAAATATAAAAAGTTTTAATCGAACACTAATAAATTTGACGTCACGTGTTATGTCTTTTATAACTTAATTTTAAAACTAAAAAATGTATTTTTTTTTAATAAAACCTGATTTCTATTTTTATAGGGAGAGAAAGAAAGACTAGAAAAAAAACAAATGATTTTTAAAATATATAATTCATTTAAAACCAATTATATGACAAATATATACATGCATTTTCATATTTACACGTATTATTATTAAAATTAACATCAAAGTGAAATATTAAATTAAATTAAAACGTCTTCTTCCAAGAAAAACTCTTTGGATGTAGCGGGAAACCGCATTTCTATTAGTCAAACGGGATAAAAACTGCAGGGCCCACATGCTCAATAGCATCACCCATCTACACGTGTTTGAAATCAGGAGAGTATGGATTAATTAATTTACTACCGATTGCAGCTGATCCCACCTAATCCAAAACCGAAGTAAATAAACCAATTAATTAAATAAATCCCAACTCGAAGCCCTCTCTGCCACAAGAAAAAGGAGGGAGTGATTTTAGGAATACGCGTGCTGGAATTAGGGATGGAAATGAGATGAATTATAGTTTATAAGTTAATTGAATTATTAGATTAAAATTTAGTTAAAAAATTATTTTGTTACATTTAATTTAAGTTTAAATTCGGTCAAGTTATTTTACATTCGATATAAAAAAACTCGTTAACTATTAAAAAATATAATATACTAATTTATATAATTTAAAATTTAAATTATAAATCTTAAACATAAATCTAAACTCTAAATCTTAAATTTTAAAATTAACGATCTAAACTTCTAAATCATAACGTCTTATATGTATAAAAAATTAATTAAATCTTAAATGGAACGTGATAAAAATAAACTATTCAAGTCCGATTAGATAAAAACGGTATCGAGAGTCATAAGTACATAAAATAATAATATAAAACTAATCAGTACATAAAATATTTTTTCGATTTTGTCGTTGTATGGTGGTCGTACGAATTAACGGCATTGTGAGTCATCATGACGGCGATTTCTCCCTCCTTAGAATAATAATTTAAATTTTATGATATTAATAAATGTCGGGTATAATGTAAGATACATTGTACATATAATCAGGGATAGAGTCAGGATTTAAAATTTAGGAGAAAATACATAAAAAATAATTTTTAAAATAATTTAAATAAAGGGGTAAAAGTAAAAAAAAAAATCTTCGGGTAGGGGCAATTGCCCCTCCCACCCCTATGTAGTTTCGTTTCTACATATAATAAATGAATTTATATTTGAACCTTAAAAAAATAATTATGAATCTCAATCATAAATCGTTAATATGCGTATGAATGTTATCAGGGGCGGTTCAAAGATTTTGGGGGCTTTGTGCAATTTATTAAAATGTTTCCCTTAGAAGCAATTGTTTATAACTTTTACTAGTTCTAAAAATGTGACCCTTAAAAGTAATTTTCCTTTTTAGGGTCCCTGTGCGGTCGTTTCTACTGCGTTTGTCCAGAACACCACTAGTTCTATAGAAACAATAGGAATAAAAATAATCAATAAGATTATAGAATCAATTAACACATTTAGGACATAATTATAACGTAGACTTTTGAGATTAATATCATCTAATATCCTTTTTAGGGGCCCTGTGCGGTCGCTCCTATCGCGCCTGTCTAGAACCCCACTGAATGTTATCGTAGCTATTTTAAAGTTTATTCTCCTCAATCAAATGAAAATCATATAAAATGATCAAACTTTGTATTCTAATTTCTAAAGCAATCAAAGTACAACAAAAACTACCAAAGCTGTGAAATGTAACATTACAGATGGAAGATGAACACCCTTCGTTTTCTTCAACTTCGACGTCGAGTCTCGAGAAAGCTCACCGATCATAGGATAGTGTGGGGATTGCGTCTTGCGTCTTTAAATTATTTTTTACTCTTTCACTTTTTTAAGCATCTTTTTGAATTCATATACCTTGATGTTCGATTCTAAATTGTTAGTGTCTAACGATAATTAACACCTAAATGATTAAATATTTAAAAAACATAAATGATCATAACGATTAGTTTATAAAATTAATAATTAATAATATATATTTATTAAATATAAATGATTATTCTAATAATTTATCCATTTTATCTTTATTTGTGTTATTTTCATGATGGGTATATTTTGACTTCCTCTCCCGTGATAGTTTGTTTTGGGTGTTGACTTTTGTCACGTGTATATTTTCAGTTTGATCCCTAAGGCACGTGGCTATACCCTAAACATTCTTTCCCTTGTCCCTCACTCGCTCTCTCAAAGCGCGTGCATACTCACCTTTTACTCCCCAGATTCTCTCGACTCTTCTCCGCTACGAAAAAAAATAAATACCAAAGAAAGAATATCGTACGGATCCAAACCCTCTATTCCCCCTTTTTTCAACATCCAAAGCCAGAAAAAAACTAAACCCTAATCATCAAATTACCCTTTTTATCTCCCATAAAGCTTAAATCTTTCCCCGAAAAACCCTTTCTTAACCCTCTAACCTATCTGGGTTTTTCTCAGTTAAGGGTTTTCCCCGCTTTTTATTTATAGAAATTCGATCCTGTTCCTTGTATGAATGGCTACACGGAAATTTGAAGGTGAAGAATCAAAGAACAATACGGTTTATACCAGGAATTTCCAAAACAATCTCACCACTACTACAGCTGACGCTAACAACTCTCAGCATCAGCTGCCACTCCAACCCTTCGATGCCGTGGCGTCGGATGATTCGTCTAGTCATAATCGGTTGCAGCAGGGCGCGGAAGATGCTACCAATGGGATTGCAACATCTGGGTATGTGAAATATGATAAGCTTGTTAAGATTAACTTGAATGTTTTATCGAAGAATGAGGTTATAGTTTTGAAAAGGAAGTTAGCTACTGAACTTGAGGAAGTTAGGGGTTTAGTTAAGAAATTTGAGGCGGAAGCAAGTAGGTTTAATGGAGGGTATGCAAATTCACGGGTTTCAGGGAATGAGAATGTTGATAGAGGCGGTGGAAGTTTAGTTAGAGTGAATTCGGATGTTGGTTCTGTAGGATTGCCTGGTTTGAGGTCTTTTCATGGATCATCTGTATCAATGGAAGAGCATGATCATAGTAACAATGATGATGGTGGTGGGAGGCAGTTCATGGAGAACAATAAGAGAAGTCCGAAGGCAAATCAGCATTATAAGAATTCAAAATTTGCTGTAGAGAAGAAGTTGAAGCCTACAGAGAGTAATAAGAAGATGAAGCCTAGTGTTGGGAAGAGTAATGGGGGTCAAATGAGAGGTGGGATTGCGCCGGAGAAGCTTTTTAAGAGATGTAGTGATTTGTTAGGGAAGTTAATGAAGCATAAGTTTGGTTGGGTGTTTAATAAGCCAGTGGATGTGAAGGGACTTGGGTTGCATGATTATCATACAATTGTTAAACATCCTATGGATTTGGGTACAGTGAAGACTAGGTTGAGCAAAAACTGGTACAAGTCACCTGGGGAGTTTGCGGAGGACGTGAGACTAACTTTCAGTAATGCAATGCTTTATAATCCGAAGGGACAGGATGTACATGTTATGGCAGAAAACTTGTCTCAGATCTTTGAAGAAACGTGGGCAGCTATAGAGTCTGAGTATAATCTCAATAACAGGCATGAAAGGACTCATGACTACAGTTTGCCAACTCCCACTTCAAGGAAACTTCCTGTTCCAACTCCAGCTTCAGCTCCGATTCAAACTTCTGTTCCTGCTCATTCAACGCTACCATTAGAAGCTAGGACTTCGGATAGACCGGAATCTATGACAATGCCCGTTGATCCAAAGTCAAGAGACGTGGATTTGACTCCTACCGGTAGGATTGCAGCACCAAAGAAACCCAAGGCAAAGGAACCTGATAAGAGGGATATGACGTTTGAGGAGAAGCAGAGACTCAGTGTAAACCTTCAAAACTTGCCTTCAGAGAAACTTGATAGCGTGGTCCAGATTATTAAGAAGAGAAACCCAGCACTTTTCCAGCAAGATGATGAGATCGAGGTGGATATTGACAGTTTTGATCCAGAAACACTTTGGGAACTTGATAGATTTGTGACCAACTATAAGAAGAGTTTGAGCAAAAACAAGAGAAAAGCTGAAGTTCCTCTTCAAGCAGATTCTGGAGATGGCCATAATATTCAGGGGACTGTAAGATTATGAAGAAGTGATTCTTGAGCATCTTAACTGTTTTCTCTGTATGGAATTCTTTTCACTGCAACATTTTGTTGTTATACTTTTTGCAGAATCTGGAACCGCCTTCTAAAGAGGTGCCAAAAGTAGCTGAAACAGGTAATCAGCGTGAACCAACAAGAACTTATATCTTTTTTGGTGTATTCTTCACTTGTTTGGTTTAAGAAGATGAAATTTCCATGCACTCATTATCAAAACCGGTTGGATTATTAAGCAGCAGAGAAGATTGTTCCCACATCGCCTTCTGTTTGTGAAGAAAAACTACAGAATAAAGAGAGTGGATCAAGCAGTTCAAACGGTTCTAGCAGTGGCTCTGGATCCTCATCAACTGGTAAATTTTAACTTTTTCCTTTTGTTTTGCTCTTATGAATTTATATTCAAACTTTTTTCACGCTAATACTTAGTTTTTTCATCCTCAACCTAATACTTATTGCAGACTCTGACAGTGATAGTTCATCAGGATAAGGTCACCCTATCTTTTAAAGGACTTGACTATAAGGTAGGACATGTTATCCTGGGTAATGAACTTTTTCAATCCTTATTTCACATAAGTTGTGCGAATTTTGAAGAGGGGATAAAGCAAATTTGAGTCTCTAAACTTGACAGCTTTTTTCAACTTGGTCCATGGACTTCTTTTGTTCCACATTGGGGTAAATATCTGTTCAATTTTCTTAACCCTTTAATGACGCAGACACACTTGATGCTCGAACCCAGGTTATATGGATAAAACACATTATCCTTTAACATTGGGACCATCCCACATTGGTCCTCAAACTTGGCAACTTTTCCCATTTTTAGTTCTTTTGATGATCCGGCACTTGGCTTTATCCCTCTTTTAACGGTTCTAATTTGAGTTTCATTTGGAATATAAATTTCAGGAGCCTTTCGTTGCCTGCCATTGTACAATATGTCCATCTTGAGCTTCATGTTGCTTTTGTAGATCATGGGAAGCCGATTCATCTTTACCAAGTACCAATCAACAACTTTATATCTCTGACTCTGCTTAGCATTTCCACAGGACCAGTTCAAACCGTGTTAGCTGAAACAGTGCAAAGCTGATCATTTCAGTTGTATCATGGTAGCCTGGTATTGTTTGCCTTTAGGTTTTTCTGTAGGTCATGACTTCTTCTATAGCTGTTAGCTGCTTGTCTCGTATGGTATCCCGTCATTGTAGACCTCAACCTAATTATACAGATTGTTGAAATGGGAAATTTTGTGTAATATTTTCAAGACGGTGGATTAACTAAGCTTATCAAGACATGCACAAATTCTGTACTCCAATGAGCTGAAGATCCTCAATGGAACTGGAAAGAAAAGGTTTGTAATCATACCCCCCTTCAGAACATATCACTGGGAATTATTACTTTGAAAGCTTAGGTAAGGCCTATCCTATTAAAAGAACGGTAGGGCCGTTGCTGCTTGCAGCATGAAATACAAAAGCTGCGATTGGTCTAACGGAAGGAATCAACTCTGGTTGGCAAACTTGATGCCCTTCTCAATAGATGCTTTCAGTTCTGGTTTGAGGCTCTCCAAGCCTTCTTTCTCGTACTCTGAGAGAGGGCCTAACCCCAAAACTTCCTCCACACCATTCTTTCTGAGCCGTACCTGCAAGCCAGAGATTGAGCTCAAGTGATCAGAGACAAAAGAAATCCTTCAATTCATGCTTGATCCGAAGCAAAACAAATTGGGGGAATATGATTGTATGAGTGTCGGATATGTGCATCAATTCCACTCGGGTGGGAGCAGGTTATGGCAGAGATCATAAATTCGATACTGCTCTCCTTTCAGAAAAATCATCAATATAAATAACGGGGATAATCACCTTTGAAGCAAAGAAAGGGAGTTCAGTGACAGTTGATTGCACAAATGCACACTCCACCACATCAGGAACGCCGTGCAGTCCCTTAAGGCAAGCATCAGCAAAAATGGCTCCAGCATATCTGCCCAAAGAAACAACACAACTTCGTTAGCAAAAACATGAAGTGAAACCAAATTGATACGGCTCCATTTTAAAACCATACAAAACAAATGCAAGGAAATTGAAACCTCCATGTGAATTAAGTGATATCAAATACAAACGCCATTGATAATGTTGCTGAACCCTTGCCAGCCTTTGCTTCCACAACTTCAGTGCCTCCGTCTTGTGTTCGCTTTGTTAGAGCCTTGATAACGTCATCAGACAGATTGGCTTTTGGTGTGGCCTAAACGAACAACGTCGTCAATCATTGCATACATTTCGGTGAAATAAAACTCGTGATAAAATGAATAAAGGGAACATGGAAGTACTTGAGAAAATAGTGGGAGAATGGTTATCCCAGCATGACCACCAACAACGGGGACACTAACATCTGCAAGAAAGTGAATAAATTTAGTTAATCAGCATGTTCCTCATATTCATATAATCAAAATGTTCTTATGCTATGAAAATAGCTTGCATGAAAGGAAAAAATATCTTCTGAAAAAAAAATCATTTATGGTCCAAAAATCCTCGATAAACATTAGAATTCAGTTCCTTTGTTCGGATCAGAAAAAAAGGATATAACAGAAGGGATAAGTGGAAGTGAGATGTGGCAGTAGTAAACAAACCTGAAACATTTACATTTGCCTTCCCGGCATAGAAAGTCTTAGCCCGAACCACATCAAGGGTGGTTACGCCAAACAACTTTCTCTCATCATATGTCCCTGCCTTCTTGAAAACCTCAGCTGCTATTGGAACAGTCGAATTGACAGGATTGCTAATCATATTAACCAGTGCCTGGGCCATAAATTTGGTTCATTAAAGTTCGAAGGAAAAAGAGGAAAAGTTCTTTGAAACTAAGCAATAGCCTTCAGTTGACAAAAAGTCGGTTACATTTTAAGCATCAGGGAGAAAGAATGATGATTAGTTGATCAGAAACGATAGACATTAACAGTCATATACAAGACAGAACCAAACTAATTAAATTTTTAGAAGCATCAAGGATCCCTGATAAATGGATTTTCCCAATTAAAAGAAATATGATTGTCACTCACATGTGGGCAATACTTGGCGATTGCAGAGCATAGACCCTTGACAATTCCGGCATTAATGTTGAAAAGATCGTCACGAGTCATACCGGGCTTTCTTGGGACTCCAGCAGGAATGATGACAACATCACATCCTTCCAAAGCTTGCCCCAATTGATCTTCACCAACATATCCGGCAACCTGAAGGACAAGTATAGAAGAATCATATAAATTTCCAGTTTAAATTAATGATGGACATCAACATGCAACAAGTCTCAAATCCTTCTTATGGGAAGAATCAAACAACCAAGCCAGATCAGACACAAATACAGACTTTATCAGTAACAAAGAAAGAAAAAAAAGGATTTGAGATTAAACATAAAGAATCTAGAGAAAATCCACCTCAGATAGAGCTTAAAAATAATGTTGTAAAGTAAAGAGCAGGAAAATTAAATCTAAAAACCATGCATTTTTAAACAAAGAAGAGAGATGTGTTTCTTTTAATATGGACCTCAGATCTAGAGTTGATATGGCTGACATCAGCGGCAACACCGGGAGTGTTAGCGATATCATAGAGAGCAAGTTGCGAAACAAGAGGGTTAAGCTTCATTAGAAGAGCCAAGGGCTGCCCGATCCCTCCAGCTGCACCTAAGACCGCAACTTTCCGATCGGGTAAGGAAGCAGTGGCATATCCTCGTCGGAGGATGTGCTTTCCGGCAGCCGATCGAGCTACGGATCGAAACATTATCGCAGAATGTTGAAGATGCAGAGTGGGGAGAAATAAATTGAAAAAGGGTTTTGGAATTGGATCGAAATATATGATTGGAGTTGAAGATGTAGGCGTTTAGGAGTGAAACTGAAATTTTCAAAAGGTGATACTTAAAATAAATATTAAAATTACTTTTAGTGTTAAATCATTTTTAAATAAATATTTAAAATTTTATTCAATAATTTTAAACGTGATATTATTTTTCTATTTTATTTATTTAAAGTTTAATTTAATTTTTAAAAATTTTATTTAAAAATTATTTTATAAAATAAATTTAAATTTAAAATCCTTATATATTTTTCGATCACCATATCTATTTCTTTAATTATCATCGTTAGTAATCTATTAACGATGGTAAACATGTCGATTGATTTCTTAACGTCGAAAAAAAATAAATTCGTAAAAAGAAATTGATCGATAAACCTACCGTTGATTACTTGCGATGGATAATTGAGAAAAATGGTATGGTGATTTGATGATGATAGTAGTAGCCTCCGACGAGATAATCTTCTGACGACAATGATGATAATTTTCACATCCTAAACCATAAAATTTACCTCTTAAAAATTACACGATATTTCTAATTTTCTAACTATATCCTTTAACTTTAAACCCTAAACTTATTAAAAGGTATAAAAAATAATAAAATAACAGACGATTTCCAAGACAGATTGATTACCTGCATTCTTATTGTAAATACATTGAAGCTGGAACTTTGAACCTGAGTATTCACAGTATATATCATTCTTATGGCACAAGGAAAAAGCTCGAAAATGAAACAGGTTGAAGCCGGTCAACAGAAAATTGTTAACGTGCCTAAAGGATTTCCCAGTCAGAATCACATACACGTTCTGTTGGCGTGTTTTTAGGCTCCGAGGTTGTGGAGGAGGATGGCTGTTGAGTTTGGAAATGACCATGGACAGACCCCATGTCTGCATCTCCAAACCAAATTGCTAGCTGCTCGTACTCCTTCGCCAGCCTCTTTCTTGAAGTTAAAGCATCTTGTATTCTTTTCTATTGAAAGAAAAATGGGAAAGCAGTAAATTAGTTAAAAGATTATATAGAAAGTAAAAGAAGATCAGATAGGGCATATGAGAGACCCTGGTTCGGCCCCATTTATCTAAAGCATCGCGCAAAAAGTAGCCTATAGTTCATTATCGTCTATATACCTAATGCAGTATCATCCAACTCCCATGACTGTATGCATGTGTGTGAGAAAAGAGTCAGAGAGGAAGAGGGACGGACCCTGTATGATTTGTGTTTATTTATTCTACGAGAGACGGCATAAATTTCACTACTATCGGGAATGAGACAGCTATCCTCAAGCTTCACCTCGTCATACAAATCAATGGTCTCCATGCAAGAAATGTTGATATCATAGATGGAATCATCTGCGTGTCCTGTTTATGGTTTGCACAAATTTAGAGAAAGATGGTTAAGTTTTTCCGGTCAACATATCCTCCGGTGCAATGAGATATAATGTAAAACAAAACTTCTTGTCATATGGTGCAGACCAAGTTATCGAAAATGCATAACATAAAGAAATTCATTTATAACTTTCAAAGATTAGCACCTTCATACTATAGATATACACACAGATATTGAAAGTCATTTAGATCACATTGTGGAATGACCTAACCGTTTCGGACATAGAGTGGCTTATCCTAATTAGCAGAAAAAAAATGACTATGCACATCTAAAGCAAGCCAGGTTTCTGAAGGTTTTAACATTTTTAGTATAAAATTCTTGTCATTATTATGATTATGTAAGCAAGGTCGGAACTATACATTTGCATCATCGCCATCCTCATCGTTGATATCCTAATTACAAATACTGTTATTGACATTTGACCTTAATAAAGGTGAGGGTGGAAAAACACACTCAGAAAGATGGCAGAGAAGAAAGCAATCAAACTATACATTATGCTTGCTTACCTATATTAGAAGAGGATGAAACCTGAAGTTGAGCAGATTCAACACCAAAGTGAAGATTTTTGTTACCCGATATTCCAGTCAGAGACTTGGAGCTATTAACAGTTCTAAAGGCATCATTTCCTGTGGTATTACAACTAAGATGAGAATCAATTCAATAAGGAATAAAATATCATTCCATAGGAACAAGATGCTAACCAACTGAAGCAATGGACAAGTAATTGCTAGATGAAGATGCTGCCACCGTCATCTCCTTCTGATTGGATATAATTGAAGTCAACATGGAAGATGAATGTACATCGTGAGAATCCAACTCAGATACATTAACAGGGTCGTGATAAATAACTGTTTTTGCAGGTGAATTTTCAAGTGATTTCTCAGCCAAATAAAATTCCTTGGGTAATGAACCACGAGAAGAACTGATCCCAACCTCTGCAATATCTTCCTCACAACCAATGACTAAAGAAACCATTTTGGAAGAAGTAACATCACCTAAAGCATCTGAGACACACTCAGAAACACCTGCACACTCATCCTTAAATTTTCTTGCATTTTGGTCACCCTGAGCGGAAGTTGCAGAGGAAACATCAGTGCGAATCATGGATGGATTTTTATTATCACAATTAACAATCTCATTCACCAATGAAGCTCCAGAGGATTCGTCCTTGCCAGGAAAGATCAAACCCGAAACATCAGATGCAGATAACTTTCTCACATCCAGAACTGAAGTTGCAGGAGAAGCCTCAGCTTCAAAAGACATTTCTTTATCAATGCTATCATCAAACTTGCTCATTAATGAAGGCTTTTCCATTGTGGCATATTCCTCTAGGTTTACTTCAGGTTTTGTATAAATCAAAACCTCAACTTCTTCTGAAGATATGTATTGTTTCCCCAAATGGGAATCCACAGAATTAGGGTTACCTGGTTGGTCTACACAGCAAAGTTCACCAAAAGCACACTCAAGCTGCCTGTAGACCCCATCAACTGTGATGTTATGGCTAATTCTTGTCCCTCTTTTAGGGGGTTGAGACTCCATACCAAGAACCAACATTGTAGGAGAAACCTTGCCAGCAGTCCCAGATGAAATTTTCTCAGTACAATCAATGAACTTATTATTAGTCAATGAGTCTCCAAATGGTTTTTCCTCTCTAGATGAAATCAACTCTGGTACATCAGACCCAGATGCCTTTTCCCTGATGGAATTTTCTTCTATGCTTACAACAGAACTTTTAGTTTTCGTAGCATCATTAAGTTGCTGGGAAATTATGCCCGACTCTACCTCATCAAGGGCGTCAAGAGAAGTCGGAGTACTTAATTGAACCGAAGGACAAAGTTCATTAGAAGCACAATCAAGGTGTTCTTCAATTGAATCAACTGCAATAGATTCAACATGCGATAGGTTACAAAAAGTGTTTATGCGATCTTCCTGAATAGCAGCCTTTGATTCAACATAGGTATCAATTGTAGGGCTTCTTTTTAAAGCCACTCCTTGACCTTGTTTTAGAGGAAGTGCAACATCAGAATAAAGTCTCTTCATGCTTTTACCCACACTTTGTGCTTGATTTTCGACATCTTTGACAGTATCCTGCAGAGAGCCATATACAAGATTATGAAAAAACTTCTCTGCCGAAGCATATGTATTCTCGGGTTCATCAATGATTATGAATCGTCAAAAAATTTTATTCAGCCAATTGATAACACAACATGGCTGATGAAGATGGGATCAAAGAACCAATACCTGATTCACAATATTATCCATCTCATGGCACAATCTTTCAAACTTCTGGTAAATGCCCCCCACCCAACCAATACCTTTGAATTTAAAATCCATTCCCAAGGGTCGAATGTCGTATTGTCAAAGCCAATGACACACATACCCCAGTTCTAATGACAGAGGTATATGGCCTTATTCCTGCCGGAGACCCTTTAATTTCGCCTGAGAATGTTCCAACAGTAGTGATTAGTGAATGCTTAGCAAACTTGAAAAAAGAAGAAAAGTATCCAGATAACGGATACCACCTACGTCTGAGTCAGAAAAGCTTAATCGGAGGTAAGCAGTAATAGTCTAGACATCGACTAAAAAGTGCAAAAAGATTGAGAAATACATTCTACCATCTTACCAATCACTATAATAGCAGTCAAATTACAGCTAATTCATAATACATGATAAAAATCAGAATTTTGAAAAAAGAATTTTAGCTCATTTAGTCCATAAATTAACAGCTCATGGTACTCGAAACTCACTATATCCTCCATCTCCATGGATAAACATCTAAGAAAACCAAAATTTCAAGGAAACAGAGAATAAGTTTATGTTCTGCTCCCAGTTTTCATCCGTCGTAGTTACATCCCAAAAACTGTTTTAACAAATTTAGCTATTCATGAGTATCATCGCTCTGAGAAGAATAAACTTTAATTTTCCATTATTCCTTGAATCATTCCATAAAGGAAGTACATCACTTCTCCATCATCATACATACATACATTCATACATGCATGCATCATGCACAAACATCGAGTACGAAAATCATCTAAAATTTGTATTTTTTTTTTATAGAATTTCCAGATGTTTTTGTGAACAAAATTCTATTTGCATCAGTATATACCAGGGGACATAGATCCTTATATAGGACAGAGCCAAAGCTCATTAGAAGAACACAATTCCACATGGATTTAGGAAAATTACAAGAAAACTGAGAAAAATAATAAAAACCCAGAATGATATTAAGAAGAAAGAGGAGATGGGATGGCTTACCGGTGGCCGGCGGATGATCAACAGAGTTTTATTGAGAAAAAAGAGAAGGGGTTTTGTGAGGACAAAGCGGAGGGGGTTTCTTAATAAGTACATTAAACTAATCAATATATAAATTAAGGAATTAAATCATCTTAGAACTCTTATAAATATATAATTATCTTATGTTTAATATTAAACATTATAATAACAAGATTTCAATTTTCTAACTATTAAAAGATTAAAAATTAAATAAATATTATTTTATAATTATATTAATGTTTGTGCTAGAATATAGTCTCTTATTATGAACCTGTAACCTCTATGAACAACAACCGAGGGCTTATACAATTGTATTAGTATATTAAAAATACTAAAAATAAATTATAAAAATATTACTTCATTATAGGATTAATATCGATTTAATCATTATATATTCAATTTTAATAAATCCTCAAGTGAGGCTTAACCAAGTCCAAATCTCATCCACCATAGCTCAACTTTGACTCAAATGCCTTCAAATCCATTTAGTTTATGCCTTAAAATCTCCCACATGAGCAACCATGTCATCATCAAGCAGAATATTGGTCGGTTTTATGTCGCAAAGAATTGCAGGTGTTGGATGTCCGGAATGTAGCTGTTCTAGAGCTGTTGCAACATCTATCATTATGTTCACCCTTTGTACGATGTCAAGAGAAACAGACCTACTGTGTTTCAGAGTCCTACTACAACTACTAGGGGCCATAACCAGACCTGTGTGATGGGCTATGTCTGAATGGAAAAACAGACTTGAACTGATCATAACCCTCTTAGAATAGGGGAGACAAGAATTAAAAAGCAGAGATGTTATGTTGATCTTTCCAAACAAGAATTTATAGAACATTTTTGAACTGTTAAACCACTCTTCTGAGCAACAAAAAGGCTTTATTATCGAATGTCCGGTTCGATCAATAGGAAAAACAGCTCGAACAGTGAATATATTGATCCTTACAAATGTTCAGAACGATGAAACAAGTGTGAGAGCATGAAAAAAAGAATCAAAATATTAAGCCTCAAAGGGTTACAATTTACATAAATTTACAGCATTGCTACTCTCACAAAACAGGAAAGATGAACAAGGTATAGTTTGTCTAAGCAAAGCCCGAAATCCAGACTTTCGCTTCAAAAAACGAGGCAGAAAATTTTTCAAAACTCTATCTAACAAGAACCAACACAAGAATAGATCAACCTAATCACTTCGGTCGAATATTGAATTGAATGTCATCGTAGCATGTGATGTAGTAATGTTTTCTGATGATGAAGATGAACTGCTTCCTTTGCCTGTACCTTCAGAAGTGCTGCCAGACTTATCTTTTTGGTCTCTGAGGGTCGCGATATCCGAAAGAAGGCCAGGCTTAGATATATTCTGGGCATTCACAACTTCCTGTCCCATTAGCATCATCACCACTTGAGACATGGATGGTCGGAGTTTCGACAAGTCTTGGGTGCAAAGTAAACCAATCTTTAGGAACTTTAGTGCTTCTTCATCATCGAACTCTCCGTTCAATGATGGATCAACTAATTCCAGTAGTTGTCCACACCCATACATGTTCCATGCCTGCAGTAGTAAATCCATTTAGCAACGAATCTCAAAATCATGTCATAATGTCGAAGAACCAAATCAAAACATATGAAGCTCAGAGAAATACCAAAGTACAGATTACACAGAATGGAGATATTGAGGCAACACTCATGCAATTTATCTATACAGAAATGTTTCTAGAATTAGATATCCCATAGAAAATCCGAATCTTATTACGAGAAGTAGCAATACGGATAATGACTTCAGTCGGTTTCGATTGAGTTTGCATGGAGTCAGTGGCTTAGCTAAGTGGAGATTGACCTAGAAGATTGGGTCAAAATCACAGGACTCCACCATCTGACATCAAACAACATGGAATAAGTACACAACACATAAGGAGTTCAAGAACCTAAAGGTACATAGATACAGATACACTCATATATCGAACCTCCCCAACAAACCGCGCTGAGATATATGGCATGCCCATTATATGAAACAGCCAAAATCTACTTGGCTTTTAGCAGTTTCGAATTTTCCTCATTGCAGATGATTTTTTTCCGGTTTTGAATACCATCAAGCATACGTTATAATGTTTGTTTAAGGTTAAAGCTGTAGAACCAATGGACTGAGTAGGTTCATCACATGCCGAGACTCCGAGAGACTATTCCGCTATTAGTTATGTCAAAAATACATAGACTCAAATTACGGTAGTGATGATGGGAACAGTAAGACAAGAACATAGAGAAATTCATACCCTTTCAAGAAGAAATTGCTCCGACAGAGGCAATCTTCTGTTTGTGTTGCATCTACCGCACACAATTTCCAACAGCAAAACGCCAAAACTGTAAATATCTGCTTTCCTCGTCAACCGACCTCTTATAGCATACTCAGGAGCAAGATAGCCTCTATATAAACCACATAAGGATACACAAATAAATTGAAAATACAGATAGGAAATTAGGAACATACATAGATCATTAGACAAATTATGCAAAGCTTGTACCGAGGCTAACAATTGACCAAAAAAAAAAGAAGTGACAACAAGCATAATCAAGTAACCGGAAGTCCAGAACAGCTGGCACTTCATCACCAACCATCCCTCACAGAAAAATGTATACCCTTCATTAGAACTGGTTCAAATGACCATTCAATAATATTATATCAAAATTTTCAAAACTATATTTTTTGATATTTTAAAACCATCATGTACTCCATAATACTGATTCCATTCTAGAACTGACAAATAGATGTGGCTATTTAAGAACTCACGTTGTTCCGGCAACACGTGTACTTATGTGGGTCATGTTGTCTGGGAAAAGCTTTGCCAGTCCAAAATCCGAAATTTTGGGATTGAGATTTTTATCAAGGAGAATATTGCTTGCTTTGATGTCTCTATGAACAATATGTGGCCGAACTTCCTCGTGAAGAAACGCAAGCCCTTTTGCAACACCAATGGAAATGTTACGCCTTGCTTGCCAGCTGAATTGCATACTACTATCCCTTCCACCTAAAGGTGAAAAGACCTTAGGTTATTATCATTCAAGCGACAAGCATATATTAAACACAGACCGAAATTAGCAGGAATTACCAAGAAGTGTTTGTGCTAAGCTGTTGTTCTCAAGATATCTGTAGACCAAAATTCTATGTTTCCCTTCCACGCAGCAGCCGTACAACTCAACCAGGTTTTCATGCTCTATACCAGCAACCACATTTATTTCCGTCAAGAACTCCCGCACCCCTTGTTTCGAGTCTGCTGATAGCACCTTTATAGCAACCATGGTACCATCTCTAAGAGTTCCCTGTTCGTACAAAAATTACCGCAAGAAGTTAGCATCAAACGTCAAAAATAATAAAAAAGGATTAGTTTCAAATTGAAGCATTTTTTCCAAAACATCCGAACAAAAGAAGTTTGCAATCACCTTGTAGACAACACCAAAACCTCCCGATCCGATTTTATTGGAATTATGAAAATTTCCAGTTGCCATTTTCAGCTCCTTGTAAGTAAACATTTTAGTGTTCTGAATACCTGAAACCTCTGTGCCAATAAGCATGCATTAGGAACTTTTGCAAGAAGATACAGGATAAATAAGAAAGTAGACGAGGATTTTAGCCGAGCAGCAGAAATTTATAGACCCATAAGCGGTTTTCATAGGATTGTTAGTTCCAACACAAATATAAAACATTAAGTTCAAGTAGCAGCATACCTTCATCGATCTCAACGGTATGTTCCACTGAGAAAGTATTCTTCTTTCTCGAAAATAAAAATGAGAAACAACTCATCACCAGCTGCAGTTCAAATTGAACACCTTCAGACAGACGGAAACCTTGCCTGGCCATTGTAAAGCATCGAATAAGAAACATCGAGAGGGTATTTTTGCTTTATCATATCCTAATTAACAAGTAAAGCAGTACTGTATAACAAAATAGAACCAAAGAGGCTTGTGGATGCAACTACACTAACTGGATAACAAATTAAGCGTCCAAATGTTTTAACTAGTAATTTTAGAAACATGCCAAATTCGCTTAAAAATTGAAAGGTCAAAGGAAATCTTGTAGATACCCTTGAAAGTCCTTCGAATTCAGCTCCCAAATCAGGTAAAAATCTTCTCAATCTCCATAGTTTTTTAGCACATCAAGAAATTATGTAATCTGATCTATGGAACTACCAAAAAAACCCTTCATATTTTCAAAATTCAAAGCTAAAAACAACATAGATTACCCCAGAAAACCAAACAAACAAACGAAAAAGAAAAGCAACCACTTTCCCCTGTGTTCTGCTAAGAACACTAAGAAAATTTCCAATCTTTGAAACCATTCTTTTCAGGCACCAAACAATCCGAGAAAACAAGCAATAAAAACCAACCATAAAAACCAAGCATGACTCTTTAAACATATCCAAGCAAACCAACACGAAATAAAGAGATCTAAATCATAAAATTCCTCATCCTTTCCCCTTTTTTATTCATTTCCTTATATTTTTCTTGAAAACCAAACAAAACCCAGATTTTGAACTAACCTCAATTGCTCTTGCAAGCTGCAACAAAGATCCCAACAACCTTAGAACCTTGTAATAGAAGAGCTGTGGTCTTTCTCCGGTCGTTAGTACAGGTTTAAGTAGAAAAATAGAAAATTTACTCTCCTTTCTTGCTTTACAGACGAGCACATATTTTTTAAGGACCCGTAGAGGCTAGAGCAGATACTCGCGATAACAATCTACAAACTTTAGTTGGTGTACAGAATATTTGGTATTATAATATTTTTATAAAAATATAGTAATTTTTAACATATTTAAATATATTATTATTATTATTTTATTCTTCGAAAATCTATTGTGCTATCTGATTTAGATATTGTATGGTATATAAAATTTTTTCATATACTTTTCTTATGATAAAAGGGTAAATTATATTAAAGGTCACTGAATTATTAGTAAGGTTATAATTGAATTAATTATTTATTAAAAATTATAATTAATTATTTAATTAAAGTTTTAGTTACGGTGAAATTATTCTTTTGTAAAATATAAACAAACATCTAAAAGATTTGGTATAACGGTAGTTTTGGTCTATAAAATTTATATATTATATCAATTTAGTTTTAATTTGAAATAATTTAATAAATTTAATCTTTTATGTTTAAAAACACATCAATTTAGTCAATTTATTGAATCGTTTTGAATTATAACAAATTAGTAAAAATATAAAAATTTTAAGGACTAAAAATATTATTATATCAAACCTTTTTGGATGTTTGTTTATATTTTAACAAGGAGTAATCTTATTATAACTAAAACTTTAATTGAGTGACCTAATTATAGCTTTAATAATTGTGTGGCTTAAATGTAAGCTTACTAATAAGTGAGTGGCCTCCAATATAATTTACAATAAAAAAACATATTTTTCTAACAGCTGCCAAAGGTTTTACATAATCTCTCTTTCGTCCCTAAAATTTCTTTCAATCTTTTTATCATGTTAGATTATTTATAATTTTAATAACTATAATGCTAAAAAATATATCTCTATTATTTAATTAAATAGTAATTTTAATTATTAAAATTTTAAAATAATTTAATTTTTAATATTTTATTTGTAAATAAAAATTGCGAGTAAATTAACGATAAACAACTTAAATGATTTAACAGCATAAAATGTTAAATTTTGTATATTTAATAAAATTTTTTAAGATCATTTTTTAATTAATATATCATTTTATAAAATTGCGTATTTATCTATATGATACTCTATCGCAACGTACACTATTATATAAGTTTTTTATGATATTTTAAATCATTTATCGATAATTAATTAATAATTATTTAAAAATAAAATATTTAAATTATTATTTAATTAAAAATTAAACTATTTTAAAAAGTAAGATTAAAATGTATTTATATTATACCTTCTAAATATTTTTTTTATCTAAATCTACTTTTCAACGTAATCGTGTCTGTATTAAAAATATTTTCCAATATCCATTTATTCTAATTCCCACGTGAAACTGATGGGTTTTGACGCTTTGGATTTCCGAAAAGTCAAGTCAATTAGGGCTTCTCTCTCTTCACAAAACCAAGACCAGAATTAATAAATATAAAATTTTAAATTGATATTATCGATAAATTTTGAAAATTTATTTTTAGTTTTTTTATGTTTTAAAATTAATCACTAATATAAAATATTATATTTTTAATAATATTCGATTGTGGTATAACATTTTATGTTTTTTTTTTAATTTTTTAGTTGTATCATTTTTAATTTTATTAGGTTGTTGTATCATACGGAGATAAACTCAGAATTTTATTAGATAAATTAAAAATATAAGAGTATAAAATTATAAAAGTTTATGGATACAAATTAGATTATTAATAAAAAATATAAAAATATATAATATAAATATAAAAAAAAACTTAAAAAAATTAGGGTGTACGACTATACTCTTCAACACCCTTCTAAGTTCATCTCTGATACCATATACTCAACCTAATTCAAGTTAATATTTTAAATGTAAGCAGTGATGAAGGCACATGGGGTGGGGAGGACAATCATCCCACCTCCAAAGATTTTTTTTTATTTTTTTAAATTATTTTTTATAAATTTGATCCTTAATTTTAAACATTCACGTTTTGCCCTTCTATCCTGAAGTTCTAACTCTGCTTTTAAAAATTCAAATATATATATATATATATATATTACAAATCAAAAGCAAAGATTCCTTTGTTTTGTTCTCCCTTGTCACTTTCTTTCTCTTTTTTGTTTTTTATTCCCAAGTTGTCATCATCTATTTCTAAGAAGTTTCTTTCCTAAGTTGTAATAATTCCATCTTTTAAGGTTTTAAGCAGATGTTTCCAAGTAGTTTCCTATCATCTTTCCCGGGATATACTAGGGATAATGGGGAAAGAAATAGGGAAATAGATTATCTGAAAATTATTTACGTAGTATTAACAGAAATTAAAGAGATGTGTTATATTAAATAATATTTGTGTATTTAAAAAAATAAATTATTATTATTATTATATCAAAGTATTTGATTGTAAAATTTAAGATAAAATTAAAAGATATTCTCCTTCTCCTATTCAATATATATAATATACACTTTTTAAAAATTAAAATTTTAAATTTGATTATAATTATTTTAAATATTTTAATTTATTAAATTTTATAATATATATATCTAAACTTATTTGTTTAAAGATTTTTAAATCACTTTTTTAATATTTTTGTCAATAATAAATTTAAAATTGTAAAATCAAAATTTAAAATTTTAACTAAAAAAATCAGTATTAAACAAATTAAATAAAATAAAAAATATATTATATAAAAATGTATCAATTACTCTTAAAATTCTTTTTATTTTAATATTGATTATTATATTATATTAGTTTTGGTAGAATTTCAACCAAACTAAAGTAGTCAACCGTTGTCACTGAGCGACAATGTCGCTGACAAGTGGCTAAGGACATTGGTCCCAGAAATATTCTTTTACTCGAAAAATTATTAGACGAATAATATTTATTATATTATTCGTGATTTAATTAATTTTATCTGTTCGTTTTAAAATAATTATTTTTTTATTGCATATAAAAAAGAGATGATGAATTACTTTCCAAATAGATGAGATAAACGAATATAATTAGATAAGATCATTAATAACGTGATAAACATAATTTATGTAATAATTTTTACTTTTACTCATATGAGATAATAATTTTACCAAAATCGTCGACACATATAATTGTTTTAATTCGATAATTAAAATAGATATTTTTAAATAGTTTTATAGTTATTTATATCCAGGTGATTGTGAAATATGAGGCAGTATTATTTTAATCATCTAATTATATAATTTATTTAGATCATCGAATTTTTAAAGTGTTTATATTTTTGTTATTAAATGTTAAAATCATATGGAGGAGATGAAGTAAAAAATTATATCATGATCATTTTTACTACGTTATTCATGAGACCAACCAATCAAATATATCTATTTTTTTAATTATTTATCTCATCTTTTTATAAAATAAATCTTCATTAATATTTATTATAAATTAAATTTACAAATAATTTTTATCAAATGAAGATTCACTCAATAAAAAGATGAGATAAAAAAAATAATAAAATAATTATATTTAATTGATTGATCTTACAGATGATATGGCGAAAATAAACCATGATATAATTTATTAGTAGAATGACAATTAACATAAATTTACGTGATTACACATTTGATAAAAATTATTATTTTTATCCATTTTTATGCTACAACAGTAGAAAATTTAATTCTAGTTCTTAATCTAAACAATAAATTTTAAAGTCTAAATATTACATTCTAACTCTAATTCTTAAACTCTAATTCTAAACACTAATCTTAAATAAAATTTTATTAATTAAAAATATAAAAAGTACACCAAAATGACAGAAATTTTGTATTCACATGCGTACAAATCAGGTAAGAACTAGGTTCCCTTTACCTCCAATTATTATAGATTGAAGTTCAATTATTAAATTAATTTTTTTTAAAAAATCCTAAAAATTAAAAGTTAAGACTATTTTTTGGGGGTTTGATATTTTAAACAAAGAGGCTTTCTTTTTAATCACGTTTTTATTCGTATAATTTCGGTTTAATTACTTCAGACACAGTCTTGTCGTCCACAACAACTATTCCCAGATTTTGGTTGCAAATCGCAACCATGCATAAAGCGAGAGCTGCCATTGTCACAGATTTTATGCCTAGTCCTCTAGAAATTGAAAAATTCAATTTACATCCTTATCGTGTTACTTGGAATTTGGAAATATTATCAACATATGTTTCTTGTCTTACTTGGATTGAATTTTTCATGTTATCATTTTTGTAAAAAAAATGTATCTTTTAATATAAAAAACAGCAATTAGATTACAGTTCATACGTGAGGTTGAATGGTTGATGATGTGTGCATGAAAAATTCCCCCTGGGATTTTCGACTAGTCAAAGTCAATTAGGGTTTCTCTCTCCTTTTGGCAAGGTCAAATGTTATGTATATGGACACTATACGTTTAATTTTAATAATTGAGATGAGAGTGACTGGATGTGGAGTAAGGAACTAAGGATTGTACTGTTGAATAGAAAATGATTGGGAAATTGCAACAATTTACCAAAGTGTAAGGATAGAGATGGTGAATGGGTCATTCGGACAGTGTTCTAATCAAGTTCGGTTTTAGTTCAATTCGGGTTAAATATGTTCTGATTGATTTTAACTCGGATCTGATTGTAGTGTTCATGTTGTTCCAAGAAAGCATCATAGATGAACCAGGGTTTTCTTATTGCTCAGCTGTTCCAAATCTTATTGATCAACAAGCTACCATGTTTCAACCGCAAAGTGAAACTGTATCCAGATGCAAACTCACCTTTCGTCTTCCCGTGGATCATCTCCTACCATGTTCTACAGTCGTAAGGACAGAGGACAATCTACTGGCGTACAAAAAGCATTACCTTGGCTAGTTCTAAAGCTTTGGGGCGTCCAAAAAACTTCTCCACAATTCCAAGTGCAAATTCCATAGAAGTCCCTGGACCCCTGCTGGTAATGAGGTTGCCATCCACCACAACTCGGTTGTCAATGAAACTCTTATCCGATAGCTTGTCGCACATTGCAGGGAAAGCTGTGGCCTTTTTGCCCTGGGACATACCAGAATACAACTGTTAAACATCCAAGAATACCAAATGCAGAAAATTTCTCAGGACTTCTGTACCGACCTCAGATCCGTATATTTGAAGCAAATGTTACAAGAGCGATATGCAAACTTAGCACATATGGTTTATGGTTAAGTAAAAGATTAGAGTGTGAAAGCAAAGCCAATTTGATTTTATATATATAGATAGATTTGTGTAGTCGAAGTTTGAATTTTTCAAAGGCAAAGGCAAATAACTAAACTTACGACAGTATGCAATGACCGATAGACTAATTATTTATAACTATTATAAAATATTATAATTATTTACTTAGGCCTCCACAGATGCAGATTATGGATTTTTAAGTGGGTCTTTCCCGAGCAACTCTAGGACGCGAAGTAAACTGGCTTTCATGTCATTAAAGATGAAACAAGTATTCTCTCAATGCACAATATGATCAAAATCAAACCTTAAGTAAGCCATGGGGCTCCAAGACCAAAGCTGGAGATGCACAAATTGCTCCATAGGGTTTGTTTGATTCAGCCTGCTTCTTTAGCAAGCTCACCAGCTTATCAGAGTTGGCAAATGCTTGGGCACCACCAAGTCCTCCCTGAAAAAAATGCAAAACCAAGTTTACGAGCAAAGGAAGTGGAAAGGACTCAAGACCAAGGAAGATGACAATTCCAACTTACTGGCAAGACTATAAGGTCATATGAAAGTTTAGCAGCTTCCTCAAGAAGCATATCTGCCACCAATTTTACTTTCCTAGAAGCCAGAATTTCAAGACTGTCTCCAACGGAGGCCACCACGACATTTGCCTTCGCTCGACGCAAAATATCAATTATCATAATGGCTTCCATTTCTTCTGACCCATCAGCAATTGGTACAAGGATCTAAAAAACAATAATGGAACATGCTTTCATTATAGAAAATAGCCAAAAAATATGGAAATATAGCTGCAAGGAAGAAGATTTAGAATGACAGAATACATGGAACCACTATGTTGGTCAGTGGTCCACATACCAAAATGAGTGTTGTTTCTTACTGCAGTTAAGGCACCGTTGAAACTAGAAGATTGTCAGAATTGAGCTGAGTTACAAGATTATACTTTCATCAACCACAGATCATAAATATACAGAATCGAAAATATCAAAGACGCCTAGGAAATGCAAAATTGGATCCAAGGCTATAAAGTAGAACTTGCCATGTATTGAATGAATAGCAGCAGCTAGGTTCAGTTTCAAGTTTTGAGTTTCATTAAAAGGAATGAATGCTGAGTGCATATTAACATTTTTCTCGTGGAATTGTATGTTAATTGAGCCTATTAGTGACAATCTTATCTTTTGGCTTTATGGGTTGCTAGAGTAAGGATCTCTAGACCTTTAACTGATTTCTGACCCAATCAAAGTTGTAGTCACATTTTTGTGTCAGTTGGAAACTATCACTAGGAACTGCAATAGCAAAGAAACATGACAAAATGTAAATGATAAACCCGGTAACCGACATTAAAACCTCACCTGAGGAATATTATTGCATTTCCACTCCATAGGATTCAGCTCAGTGACAGAGTACTCTTCACCATGGTTAGGACGCATCACCTGAAGACAATCAGTTTCGTTTTAGCAAACAGTAACATTATTTACTGAACCTCTGGTTAGTCAGATGACTTTCTCCTTTCCCCAAAAAAGAATGCATAAATAACTATATCTGTAGAAATTAGAATTCTATCAATCTATGTACCAATGGCCCAGAAACTTCAGCAGCTTCGTCTTTGCCATACAATTGCTCAACTAGCGTTACAGCAAACTCCATGGTAGTGCCTGGCCCACGACTTGTCACAACTTTGTCATCCTGCTGAACTCTTGATTCAACAGCTGTTGCACAAGATGACAGTTGTTCCATAAAGGATGGGTAACAAGTAGCCTGTTAAGAACAATCATGACTATTATGAGTTCAACCAAGCAACATTATACACAATATAAAGCATACCACCAATAGCAACAACATATAGCATGATCTGTGAAATGATTTAGCTTATCACTTAGTACGCACTTTCAGTCCCTTCAACAGACCCCACGAACCAAGTGCAACTGCAGGTGAAGCACACACAGCAGCATAAAGCCGTCCATCTGCAGCTTGCTTCTTCACAACACTTTCAAGAACTGAACAATCTTTAAGGTTGGTAGCACCAGGCATGCCTCCCTAAAAGCAACATATATATATATCAATGAGAAAAGCGGAACTATTTGTATGAACATTAGATAAGACCAAACTTGAATTTTAAACAGTAATTTAAGTAAGACTTCGTTTCTATAACAAATGAAATTTAAGATATCATCTTTTGGGCCTTGCAAAAAACCAATCATGCACTTTTTTTTTCCTAGAACATCAACAATTTAATTTAAAACAGATTATCCTATACTGGGGGGAGGGGGGACTTCGCTCCTTTTTCTTCTTCTGAAAACCATTAAATTTACGGCCATATAATTCATTTCCTTCGGTGACCAATTTCGTTTGGAGAAGGTTCTAAAAAAATAAATAACAAAAAGAGGTCCTAGTTTTCAACCAAATATCACTTCAAATTTCCATATATTTGCATTTCACCTCAACATAATAGCCTATAGAAATGAAAAAGGTAAAAATAAACGAAATAATTACAACTTACAGGAAGCGCGATGAGATCAAAAACGGTGTCCTTGCAATCACCGATCAGAGCATCAGCAACAATCTTAACACCGTGGCAAGCGTCAACACGAAGCTCTTTCTCGACGGAAGCAACAGTAACGTCAGCTCCCGATCTCCTTATCACATCGATCGTAATCACAGCTTCCATCGGCTCCGTCCCGTTAGCAATCGGCACTAAAACCTAAACAATCAGAAAATAAAATAGAAATCACAGAATCAGAAAAACAGAAAAATAAAGAAATAAACAACATTTAATTCGCGAATTACTTGTTTAGCCATCGTGATTGAAGCAGAGGGTGAGAAGGAGAAGCGAAGTGATTTTCGAGTGGAGAAATGGAAATGGTGAAATCTGGGAGTTAAAGGAAGAGATCGAGGGGTTAAGTGGCATAACTGTAATAATGCCATTTCTTTTGGGTTTTTAAGTTGTATTCTAAGGTATCTGCTCGCTCCCTCGGTGACTGTGTTGGAGGGAGCTTGGTTTCAGTAGTGCTCGAATAGGGCGGCAACGGATGAGATCGTTAAGATGAACGGTTTCGAATATGCCACGTCATCATAATATCTAATTATTTGGATAAGAAAAGTAAACAATTAAATTCTATTTCCCCCTATTTCACAGGGATAGTAACCGGTCGGGTCGGGCCGTTTTTATGTCCCGATTCTAACTTAAAAATTAAAGTATTTATTTTATTCGATCTGATTTGATATAATAAAAATTATAATATGACATAATTAACTAAACTTGATTTAACTAACAAAAACTAATAAAAATATTAACTATTCTATATATAAATATCGAGTCGGGAAATTTTTATACTAAACTCGATCATGACCTGACCCATTTTTAATTTTCAATAGCTCAAACCCAATTTGCTTCCCTCAAATCAGGTCAAATCAAAATCAGACAATTCTGATTCAAATTGTCATCTCTACTCATTTAAATAATTTAATCGAACCGATTTAATTTAATTAAATTGTCGTGCGTATATTATATAAGAAGATATATCATTACATATGTTTAATTAAGGCACATATTTAAACATGAATATAATCATAATATTCATTTCGTATCGGACCAATATATATTCATTTCACCCCATTGTCTTAAAGGCACATCCAAGGCCTTCCAAACAGCTTTAGAGGCAACCACAATGTTGTTCCGGCAAGGCGGATAATAACCATGCTTAGCATCACACCCCGTCGTGGAATCACATTCATCCACAACCTTTGCCTTAACGATCTTTCCGTTGCCATGAACATCGATATACTCGAAACACCTCTTTCTCTTACCGAACCATCCCGTCGAAAGAGCCACCACTGGCTCATCATCCGAATGATACCGATTGTCGCATTTCGATGGGCCGCTGCCATCTCCGCCAGCTTCGAAACTGTCAAGTGTTAATATGGCTTTCGTACGGTTAGACACCGGCGGCGAACATGTATGGCGAACATGTATACGTTGCGTAAAGCTTGCCTTCTTTGCAACAACAGGGGTCGTCTTCGATGGTGCATTGGCCTGATCGTGGCTTTGGGGCTCTTATCTTGCCACTAGGCTTGCAAGTTTGAGATTGGATATTTGGGACAAGAAGAAGGAAGCAAACCAGAAGTAAAACAGTTGAATGGGTTTGTTTCTTCATTGCTTGTGTGGTTGGTTTGAAGGAAAAGGGACATGGAGGAACGATATATGTAGACAGCAGCTTTGCCCGGTCGATGCCAGTAACTTGTTTTGTAGCAGGAAATTAAGACAAATTTAAGGCTTAGGCCTTAAAATTCTGACGATGAACCCAAGATACGATAGTTTGTCATTCTTTGATTTTCCGGTCAAAAGATTCTTTGGTTCTATATAAGTTTCAATCGATGAAGGCACATAATAAATGTTAATCTGACCGGTAACCCATAACCGAAATAAGGACAGGTGGGACCAACCTTATTAATGCTCGGATAGAAAAATTATATTACGAACTCTTTTTACTATGTCATTTATGATATTAATTAACTAGATCTGTCTATCTTATATTTTTTTAAGGTGAATTATTATCTCTTTCTTAATATTATATGTAAATAATGAGTGATAGTTATCAAATAGTTATTTAAAGATGAATGGACCTGATTACATGGACTAGGGGTGAGTATTCGATCGAGTCGAGTTAAAAAATTTCGAGTTATTCCAGTCGACGAGTCATATTTTACAACTCAAATTTTATTTAAAAATTTTTCGGTTCGAGCCGAATTGAGTTTTCGAGTTCCTATAAATATTTAATTATAATTATTTATCATGTTATAGTATGATTTGATTCCAATTTAAACAACTTTCTCTAGTCATATAAGATATGTATATATATATATATATTTTCATATGTAGCAATATTTCTTTATATTTTTACATATCAATGTATATATCATAAAAAAATTGAGAGATTCGTCTCAAACTTAAAAAAATAATTCTTTAATTACTAAAAATTTGAGTTATTCGAATTTTCATTTTACAACTCAAACTTTACTTATAATTTTTCGAGCCGAGTCAAAACAAGTCGAGTATTTTTTGCCTCGAGTCGAGTTATTCGATTTTTTTGAGTCGAACCGAGTTTTTCTCACCCTTATCATGGACTACGGATGATGCGACAAAAAAATCATGATATAATCTCTCCTATATTTATTTTGAAAAATTCAAACCATTAAAAAGGAGGATGAGTAACTGAAGAAAGGGTCTCCCACTCCCTCAACAAACCAAACCCATATAAATAGAAATTCAGACCAACAACCAGACCCCAAAATAGAAACCAATCCCTCCCTATAAATCCTTTCTTTTTTTCTCAACCATAGATATCCCAATAAACCACAAATAAAGCAATGACAAAAGCTTCTAAATTCTCCCTCATTTTACTCGCCATTTGTATTTCATCCTCCCTCAGCTTCGCCTATGGCAAAGACGCCCCTACACAAGCCGAATTCTTGGTCATCGGCCGTGTTTACTGCGACACCTGCCGTGTCGAATTCGAGACGAAGCTCAGCCAACCTATAGCCGGTACATATTGTCACGGGCCGTCAGTTCGAGCCCGTGCCACATGCGCATATTGCTGCCCAAGAGGTTCTTAGGGAGATTTTGGGCCTAAAGGTACCACCAGACTTAGCCCGTTCCATGGAGGATTCTAGAAGATAGCCATTTTGGCCTTGTAAACTTTCCTTGTATTCTTAGGATTTGTTTCCTTAGTTAACATGGAATATTCTTAGGATTGTGCCAATGTGGTTGGTAGGAAATGATCCTAGCCATCGATGTAAATCAGTGGGAACCGTCGGATGTAAGGGGAATCAACTATAAATAGAGACCTCCCCAGTCTCATTTGTATCATCTCATCTTTGAGTAATCAAGTGGCATTCACTCTAAAAAAACTCTCTCAATTGTTCTTTGTGTTCTTCGCGTTCTTCTTTTCGTTCTTGAGTAGCCATACTCATAGTTTGCTTTCCGCCAGAACGATTCAGCGTTCTTAGTGCCTTGGGAAGTTTGATCTTCCGGAGCGAGTTTTCAGGCTGACTTAGTCGTTTGTCTAAGAACATCGACTAAGGCCGCGCGGTTCAGCTAGGTCAAGACTCTAGCCCCGTGACAAGTGGTATCAGAGCGTGGTTCGAGCAAGGCGCTAGTGATTATGGCACGTGGAGAAGAAGACGTTGCAGCAAAGGGTGTGAAGATCGTTGCTGGGCAAAGCCAAAGAGCAAGTTCGAGGGATGCTGTAGCTACGCTGGAGGAGCGAGTTGATAAACTCAGCCAGGTGGCCAACGGTGCGGAAGAGAGGTGCGAGGTGCTTGAGGCCGAATTGCAGGCTGTGAAGATTGAGATGGAGGAGATGAAGGCAGACTTGTATATTTACAAAGTTGCCTTGATGAATGGAAAGATGGCCACTGCATCCAAGTCGAAGAAGGACATTCCAAAGCCAAAGGTGTTCAAGGGGAACCGATCGGCCCAAGATGTTGAGAACTTCTTGTGGGGCATGGAGCAGTATTTTCGAGCCATGGGCATCAAGGATGATGCGGAGAAAGTAAACGTTGCTTCGATGTATTTAACTGATGTCGCTCTTTTGTGGTGGCGACGTAGATGCTCGGAGGAGCCGAGTGGAGACATTCCTTTTGAGACATGGAAGGAGTTCCAAGTTGAGTTCAAAGAGCAATTCTATCCGACGAATGCTCAACGGGAGGCTCGTAAGAAGTTGCGGCAATTGAAACATGAGGGTTCCATCACTGACTATGTCAGGAAGTTCATTGAAATCAAGCTCCAAATCCAGGACTTGAGTGAAGCGGAGGGATTTTCCTACTTCATGGATGGACTCCAAAGATGGGCTCAAATGGAGCTAGAGAGGAGGGGAGTCGAGGAGCTTTCCAAAGCCTTTACCGCAGCCGAGTCCATAGCTCAGTTCGAAGTTGACATGTCCAAGTCTTCCAAGCCCCGAGGTAAGAGCTTTGGTGGGGGAGACGAGAAGGATAATCATTCTTGCAATGATGATGAGAGGGTCAACAAGTTTGTCAAACCATCGGAGAAAAAGGATCGAGGGCCTTTGAAGTGCTACCATTGCCATGGTTCACACTTGGTGAAAGAGTGTCCCAAGAAGAAGCGCCCCGATACGATCAATGATGCGGATGACGAGCAAGAGGACGAGGAATGTATGCTTGGTACGATTGCTAGTGTTAGAGCAATCAAGCCAAGGGTGGGGAAGCAATGTTACGAGAGCAAGGGACCTCACGTAGCTCGTGAGCACCCGGATCGAGCCAAGCAGCCCAAAAGGGACAAGCCCGAGTCAAGTGAGGCTTGTAAGCTTGGGGCAATGATACTAAATTCTGCAAAGGCGAAGAAGGGCCCGAAGCAGAATGGGTTGATGTTTGTCAACATCAACGTGGCGGGACGATCGAGGAGTGCTCTAGTGGATACCGGAGCATCCGATCTCTTCATGTCAAAGATGGCTGCTGAGAAGCTTGGTCTCGAAGTTGAAGGTTCAACCAAAAAGATCAAGACCGTTAATGCCAAGGAGGTTCCAGTTGTTGGAACAGTGCGGAAGGTAGAGCTGCAGATTGGTGAATGGAAGGCCAAGGAAGATTTCAAGGTAATTCACTTAGATGACTTTGATTTCGTTTTGGGGCTTAACTTCCTTGACCGTGTTCAAGCTCTTATCATCCCTTGTGCCGATGTTATATGCATTTTGGATCCGAAACAACATTGTGTTGTGCCCGTGTATCGAGACAAGGGACGGAGGATCGAGAAGCTGACATCCATTCAGCTTACCAAGGATGCTCCAAGGGAAGGAGGCATCGCTTTGGAGGCTATTGGAGTGGACACCTTGGTGGGGCAAGAGTTGCCTGAGCCACATGATAGTGAACCCGTGGGAGATCCATTCATTGAGGAGATGGACGAGGCATCGAGCTTCAATGAAGACGGAGCATCGATGGGAGCATCAAACTTCACGAGTGAAGAAAGATTGATGCGAGTTAGAGTGAATGCGGAAAAGTTGATTGAGGTACATCCCGAACACAATGATTGTGTTTTACAGTTTGATTTGCCTTGTTTGTCGGGTGTAGGCCAGCAAAAACCTAACCCTTCAAATGGAGTTGTCGATACTTGGCGAGAGCACAAGCCACCTTTCAGAGTTCTTAGGCGCAAACGAGGGTTGCCGACGATCTTGAGAGACCGCTCAGTGTTCAATGTTGTGGCGTCCAAGTCATTGTGCAAGGACCATGTGTGTCCGAATGGGGGCAAATCACAACTGGTAGGAGCTAACTCCTACGATCGAGATGCGCTTGGAGGGACGGTGACTGATGTTAGATGGCGACGAGTACCAAAGCAAGCAGTCCATTTGGGTGGACAACTGAGCCAGAGTCGAGTGCTCTTTATGAGAAGAGCATCCAGCCCGATTCAGAGTTTGGGGCAAGCCGAGGTGACAAGGAATTCCCAGGATCGGTTCTATCTTCGTTCCGAGGCGGCGACGAGGGCGTCGCCATGTTTGGTGGGGGAGAATGTCACGGGCCGTCAGTTCGAGCCCGTGCCACATGCGCATATTGCTGCCCAAGAGGTTCTTAGGGAGATTTTGGGCCTAAAGGTACCACCAGACTTAGCCCGTTCCATGGAGGATTCTAGAAGATAGCCATTTTGGCCTTGTAAACTTTCCTTGTATTCTTAGGATTTGTTTCCTTAGTTAACATGGAATATTCTTAGGATTGTGCCAATGTGGTTGGTAGGAAATGATCCTAGCCATCGATGTAAATCAGTGGGAACCGTCGGATGTAAGGGGAATCAACTATAAATAGAGACCTCCCCAGTCTCATTTGTATCATCTCATCTTTGAGTAATCAAGTGGCATTCACTCTAAAAAAACTCTCTCAATTGTTCTTTGTGTTCTTCGCGTTCTTCTTTTCGTTCTTGAGTAGCCATACTCATAGTTTGCTTTCCGCCAGAACGATTCAGCGTTCTTAGTGCCTTGGGAAGTTTGATCTTCCGGAGCGAGTTTTCAGGCTGACTTAGTCGTTTGTCTAAGAACATCGACTAAGGCCGCGCGGTTCAGCTAGGTCAAGACTCTAGCCCCGTGACAATATAATCAAATCACTACAGTTTTCTAACAACATATACCTGAAAATAACGCCACGTTACCATTTCACAGGTGCAACTGTGGTGCTGGAATGCAGGAACCGTACCACTGGAGCCTTAACATATCGAAGCTTATACATGTTGACCGACAAGAAAGGTTACTACAAAATCCAAGTGGAAGGTGATTACGGAGATTCCGACTGCGACGTCTCCCTGGTGAAGAGTCCTAGGTCGGACTGCAATGATCCGACCGAGGTGTGGAGGAAAGCCAGGGTGGTTCTCAGCACGGCGGACGGCGTCAGCAGCGACATTCGATTCGCTAACAACCTTGGGTTCAAGAGGAAGGAAGCTCTCCCTCAGTGTAAAAAAGTTCTTACAGATATAGGATACTATGAGTTGAAGGATGAACTTGGAAATGAAGTCGCCCCGTCCCCTTGAACATGATACGAAGATGAAATTTAATATAGTATTGTATTTTTGGCTTCCATTCCTAAAACTTGGACTTTAATATTAAGGGTAAATTTATGGTTTAAGTCCCTCTAGATAAGGCCAAGTATTATTTGGTCCTCACTTCTCAGAAAGTAATATGAAATGGTTATTTTATGATGCTTTACGAGGTGGGATAAACTAAATGATACACATATTAGTGACGTGGCATGTTTACATTTTCTATCGTATAAATCTTGTTATAATATTTTTTAAGTTTTTAACAACATTAAAACTCATTTTATAATACTTTAAAAATATACAATAAAAATTATAATACTACCTCCTCTGTTTCACTAGTGTTATTTTAATCTTAAGTACTTAAAATGTCCGGTATTAATTTAAAAATCAAAATTTTAAAATTTTTTATTTTTATTTATTAAATTTTATAATATATTTAAAATATATTTTTTATATTTTTATCAATAATAGATAATAAGGTGAGATGAAGGAACTATTTGTTTTTTAATTATACCTTATCAAAAGAACATTCAATAAATTATGAACAGCAGATTTATGTCGTATTCTCGATAAAAAAAATATTAAAAATATATAATAAATTATTAAAAAATTTAAAAATTTTAATTAAACTCCATTTTTTTAAATTAAACAGTTTAAAATTATTAAAAAATAGTTTTTAACCTTTATTTTTTTTTTAAAGTTTTAATCGACGTGTCAAACTCTATTACCAAATTCTTATGTACTAATCAGCCGAATTTTATTATGCGGGAATAATTATGAAAAATTATTAGGTGAACCTTATTTATCAAGTCATCTATAGTCCCAAGCAATCAGGATCGTTGATTTTAATTTTTTTTCAAGTGAATCATCATCTCTTTCCTACACGGACTTAGTGAATGTTGTTATTAGGTGATTATTTAAAAAACAACGATACTGATTACTTAGAACATAGATGACGTGATGAACAAAGTTCACCTAATAATCTCTACGTACATCTTTGAACAAATTAAAAACAAAATTTATACTAAACTTTTGCTTTGGTGTAGGGTTCAAGGGGCGACTTCGCGGCCAAGTTCACCCTTCAGCTCATAATACCCCATCTCTGTAAGAACTTGTTTACATTCAGGGACAGCTTCCTTCTTCTTGAAACCAAGATTGTTGGTGTAGCGAATGTCACCGCTGACGCCGTCTTGCGAGGTGAGGACAACCCGAGCTTTCCTCCACGCCTCCGTCGGTTCATTGCAATCCTCTCGGGGACTCTTTACCAGGTTGACATCGCAGTCGGAATCCTCGTTATCGCCCGTCACTTGGATCTTGTACTCTCCCGTCGGACTCGTCGAGATATCCGGGCTCTTAAAGGTAGATACGCCACTGGAACGGTTCTTACATTCCAGATTCACAATTGCACCTGCCAATTATGATATATACCTAGTTCGAAATATAAGAAGATTATCAAGATTGTTGAAAGAAATGTAGTGGTTTGATTATGCTCACCGCTTATGGGTTCGCTGATCTTGGTCTCGAATTCAACACGGCAAGTGTCGCAGTAAACTCGGCCTACGACGGTGTACTTGTTTTGTTTAGCAGCGTCTGCGCCGTAGGCGAAGCTGATGCAGGACGAAATGCAAGCGGCGAAGAAAATGAGGGTGAATTCAGAAGGTTTGGCCATTTCTTCTTGTTCTTCTTTGATATCAACACTTGAAAAGAATGGTGAATTTATGGGGGGTAGGTTCACTTATTTTGGGCTATACTGTGATCTAAAAATTCTAAATTTAGGGGTTGGGTTTGGTTGGTTGGAGGAGAATTAGGAGACTCCTTGTGTGTAAAAAATTCTTACATGTCATCGTCCGTACGCCTTAAAAAGTATATTTTATCTTTAATTTTAAAAATTGAATCGTAACTTTTAATTTTGAACCCTAAAATTTTCTAATTTAAAGCGGAGGCACGAATAAAGACATAGAAAAGAGGTAGACGATTTGCACCTTTTTATGGGTAGAAATTATCTATCTCTTTTTCATGCATTATTTCATGTCTCTATTTTAAATTAGAGGATTTAAGATTTAAGGTTCAAGGTTGGGGGTTATGGTTAAGGTCTAAAGAATTAGGGGTAGGGTGTACTTTTAGGATTTAAGGTTTAGGTTTAGGATATAAAGAAAATAAGTATTATAGTTGAAAATTTAATTTTTTAAAATAAATTAAAAGGAGATACGAAAGAATACACCATAAAAAGACAAATAATTTTTACAAACAATAAGTAATAACAACAATATTTATATTATTTATAATTCTTTGCTTTTTTTTTTACAAATTATAAGAAAAGAAATAAATATTTTTAATAGGTCTAAAATCATGATCTAAGAAAATATAATAAGATTATATTATTTAGTGGGTCTACGAGAAATTTTACATTACTTTTAAAAATAAAAGAATAATTATTTAAATGGCTAAGTCGCAATATTTTATTATCATAGGTATCTTAATTAAAATGATTATTCAATTTCTAATGTTATATTTAGTATTCAATTTATCGTATTCTTCTTCGAGTAAATTTTTAAGTTAAACTTTTATGGTTAAATTATAGTTGTTTTAATATACAATATTATGAATAAATATATTTAATTGATTGATTAAATTATTTATTTTTATTTTCATATTTCCTTAAATTAAATTTGACAAATTTATTATTATTATTATATTACCGTTAAAATTTTCGTGATGTGGCCAAATCATGTTGCAATGCATGTATGTTTTGTTGTTTGACATCACAATTTGCCACTATATAATATAATTTTAAAATTATAAAAAAATAAAATTAATTATTAAAAATATAAGGTTTTATATTAAAATAAATGTTTATTTTTTATAATAAGTTTCTAAAGTATTTTTTTAGTTAAAATAAGTACATAAAATTTTATTTTTATTAAAATAAATATTTAAAATCTCATTTAAAAAAAAACATGTAATTTAAACGTTTATTTATAATTAATACTAAAAACATGTAATTTGACGTCAATTTAATTAAAAAAGGGAAAAAAAGTTAAATTGATAAAAAAAATAGAGAGATTAAAGATTAAATTTTTCATTATACTTATCTATAAATAGTATATTATCATTTAAATATAAAAAAATTAGAAAAGTACTAATTTTTGTGATTTTCTATTATCACTAGGAAAAAAAATTGATTTTAGTACTTAGTAAATTTAAAAGCAATTTGTGAGTTTCATTATAAAGAAAAGTAAAATTTAAATTTAATTTCATATTTAAAAATATTTTACTATTTTTTTAATGACAATTATTTTACTTAATTTTTATTACAATGGCAAAAGTAGGGTGGAAGTATGATCAAGGGGAATGGGAATGTCCTTCTTCTTCTTCGTTTTCATAATATCCAATCTCCTTAAGAACCTGAACACATTCCGGAAGTGCCTGCTTCCTCTTGAACCCGAGATTGTTGGCGTACCGCTGAGGGCCGTCGACACCGTCTTTCGTCGTCAAAACCACCCGAGATTTCCTCCATGCTTGGGTAGGATCACTGCAATCAGCCCTAGGACTCTTGACGAGACTCACATCACAAATCTCTTCCTCATGGTCACCTTCCACCGCGATCTTGTATGCTCCGGTTGCGTCGGTCACGGCATCTCGGGTGAGCGTGATTGTCCGATCGTCGGTCTGGTTCCGGCATTTCAAGTTCACTGATGCGCCTGCAACAATATTACAATGAAGCTCTTCATATATCAAGATAATAATAATAACACAAGATTGTTGAATTATAGTGATCATGAATGATCATATATATGTACGTACCCTTGATTGGTTGGCTGATTTTGGTCTCGAATTCGACACGGCATGTGTCGCAATAGACCTTGCCTTCGACAATGAACTTCTCCTCGGCTGCGACGGTCGAGCCGAGGAGAGATGAAAGGCAGATAGCCAAAGAAACAAGAGCGAATTGTGAAACTTTTGCCATTGTATTTATTTGTTTATTGGATGATTAAAGGTTGTGAAAGATGGGTAAATTTATAGGGATAGATTTAGCTATTTTGGGATATGTTTGTTATTCTAATGTTCTATTTTTGGGGTTTGGGGAGAAAGACTCGATCTTTATCATCTTTTTAATTGTTTGAACAAAGATTAATTGCAATTTATGTTACTTATGTAAGCTTATTATATAAGGATCAACATTTTATTTGATCCGATCGAGTTTCGACTAGACTCGTCTTGATTAGATTAAATTTTTTTAATGAAAAAAATCGATTTTGAATTTAAATATAAAATATTTGATCAACTTGTGATTAATTATATAATTTTTTAATGATATTTATAATAACCCTCTTCTCTCTATATTTTTATAATTAGGTCTTTAAAATTGAAAAATTGTATTTACAATTTAATTCTAAAAATTATAATTTTTTACGATTAAGTTTTTAAAATTAGTTTTTTTATAATTAAATATCTAAAATTATTTTTCTATAGGTCAAGTTGGATTTAGGGTATTTATTTTCGGTTCAAAACAAATTTTTTAAAGAAAATATTCAGATCGAATTAGGACTAAATTTAAAATAGACATAAAGATAATTTTAACCTTTAACGTTTATGATTTTTATCATTTTTGCGTTCTTTTTTAGGATAAATTTAGCCCTTAACCTATATCTTTTAGACAAATATCTTATTTTTTAACTACCATAATGATTCGATAGTTAAAAAATTAACGATAATGATATGTCATATATATGTAGAATGATATTTAAGATTTGAGAATGCTTAGTAGCCTCTTATTTTAGATTTAATTAATTTTTAATATTTTATATGAATTTTAATTATTTTATATTTTATGTTAAAATAAAATTATATTTTACATGTATATATTTGTTATTATCGTAAAAAATTTAACTATAATGACATATATATGTAGAATGAGGTTAGATGCTATGTGATTTAAAATATATTATCACATATCTATGACACGTCAATATCGTTAAATTTTTAACGATCTAATCATTATGTTAGTTAAAAAATAAGTTATTTGTCAAAAAGACATAGGTTAAGGATTAAATTTATCCAAAAAAATAAGGGCCAAAATGATAAAAATTATAAACGTTAAGGGTTAAAATTATCTTTATGCCTTTAAAATATTTATGTTAGAATTCGATTCAAATGGACTAAAAATCCAACACAACCCGTACGCATCTCTGTTATTATTTGACTTATGCTACGAATGTTTTTCAACAGTTTGTAAGAACCGTGTCTTCGATTTTGTGTGATGACAATGTTCTATGATTGTGACATGACATGAACATGTACACCATCTGCTTTGCACCAGTAAACAGGGACTGTCCAAAATTAATTTAACTCTTGACATTATGTAGAATATAATTATATTAAACATGTAACACGATACAAATATAAACACTTGAAATGAAATTTATTCACAGGCTAATTTGGTACCAAAGCTTGTTAGGCAGATGGAGAAGGCAAGAAAGGCTGACAAGGGATGCCTATAATCCATGGTGAATGTATCGTCACCAACTTTACCAAACTGGAGGAGAACCATGTCCTCGTCTCCTTCACCTCCTGGTTGGCTTGGATCTACAGTCGCAGACAGCTGAAAGTTTTTCACAGATGCGACTGTTACCCGACCATGGAAATTCAAACACCAACACTGCAAATGTTCATGCCATCGCGGAGATTTATTCTTCAAAACTGCATGACCAGGTGCAACATTCCCGGTTACTTCCGCTTTCGAATCATCTAAATGCTTCTCAGTCATTTCTTCAGGCAAAGGGCATTTCACAGTGCAGACCATCCTCCTTGGACCTCTTGATTTCAAGAGATTGAACTTGTATGACACTTTTCCCACCTCAAAATTACCAGATGGAACTTGGGGGCTGATTTGCTTACTTGCAAATCGGCGACTTGATCTATTGCTTGAAGGCTTGGCACCACTGTGTGGCGGCTGACTATCATAGATCGTAAAGTTGGTGCCAAGAAAATCCGAACTGCAAAGATTTTAAATTTACACACGAGTGTCAGCTAAAAGCTATAAAAGGAACTCCAAAATATTCTATTTATATTAACATGACGTAGAAGAAAAAGTAAGGGCATCGTAAGTAAAGACAGCTACTTCCACCATATAAGTAATCCTCAACATGCTCTCTCAAATTCAACCATCTCATCTATAAACCAAATGCTTCTCTCTTCAGATAAAATTTTTAAATTGCTCTGGTGCCATTTAAAATCCGTATTCTTAAGAACAATAAATATATACCCTAAATTCAAAGTGCAGCTTCTGTAGACAGAATTCCGGAAAGAGAAGGATCATAACAAAAAATACATCACTGAAGCATCACACAGGTTTCCTACCTTAACTTCCCAACATATGCATTGCTGCCTTGAGATAGATCATTTGCATCAAGGGATAGAATATACTCAATATGAGAACCATGTCGATATCTTTTTGCTGCCAATAGAAACTTCCCCTTGTCGGTGAAGGCTGCCAAAAATCAGGGGAAAACATTCAAATAAGGCAGATTTTAACACTAACATAATCCAAGTACATGGCGGCCACAAATAAGGAAATAAATTATCTAAAAACAATAAAACCCTTCTACAAGCTCTCAAGAATTGAAATCACAAGGTAACAAACTTAGGTAGCTTTTCGACTGCCAACATTTTCGAAGGAAACAATTGCTTGCAGAGTTAATGTACATATTTCAATTTGGCCAAGAGTAAGGTGTAAAGCTTTTTAAAAAGATATTAGGTATGTGATTCAAACTAAGGGTCAATGTGGCATTGCTTTTGGAAAGTACGGTGGGAAAGTACTTTTGAAAAGTGATTTTAAAATCTACTTTTAGAGTGTTTGGTTTAAATAGGAGTGTTTGGTATTGTTGTCAGAAGGCGCGTTTAAGTAGATTTTAGACATTCTTTTTGAAAATATAAAAGGATTGGTGATATAAATCAGAATAAATGAGTAATTTTATTTAAAAGTGCTTTTGAAAAAGCTAAAAGGCTAAAAAATTTAGCTTTTGAAAAGTATTTTCCAAAACAAGCTGAAAAGCATTTTTGACGGGAAAAACTAACTGTTCAACATTGTTTTTGGTCTCAAAATCACTTTTGACCCCGAAAACAATTTTTAAAAGCATTAAAGAATAATAAAACAATGATCATTAAGCAGATGGATGGTCTTTGTCTAAAGTTCTGGATATTTTCAAGGTTGAGAACAAGTCATACTGACTCAGGCAAAGGCATCAGGTCAGAAGACAGTAATACGCCATCCAATCAAAATTCAACTTAGAAGCTTCGGAAAAGTCAATTATGTCCCTTTCAACTTTGTTCCCTTTTTTCAACTTCCTTGCTTGCATGTATATTCACATAATAGTTAATCAGCATGTTGTCATCAATCATCATGTTTTGTTTTTCAAACAAAAAAAATCACTTACATGGTGTAAGAGAAAGATAAAGGTAGAATGACGAGTTCTTTTTGTCCCGCTTAATAATACACTGGTTTGGAAAATCACTCGGACCAGGCTGCATTAGCCAAAGGCAATAAAACCATCAAGAACAATTCACAAGACTTACAACAAATTAATTTCTGAAAACCACATCTGAAACTAACAAGCGAGCGAACAAACAATCTTAATGATCACAAAACAGATAAATTCTATATGCTTTGTTTTGTTTTCAAGCTTCTTTGTGTGAATGAAAACAAGCAGTTACTTTATGATTATTGGTAGGGACAATTGCATATTTCTGAACTACCCAGAAACAATCCTAACCCTCATAGCATAATTTTCCCAGAACAGGAAAAAAAAAGTTTACTTTCTATTAGAAGTATATCATTTTAGAAGCCAGAAGTTGACGATACATGGCTAAAATTTCACCGAATTTCAGACGTTAAAAAATGACATTTGCATCAGATTTTTACCTCTATAACTCTTACATTTCCCCAATACACAGGAGAAGCAAAAAGTAATCCCTAAATTAAATGGTATAAGGAAATAATTTACCAGTTCCTGAAAATTTAAAATCCTACAAATTTTAAATATCGAAAAGTTTAAAATGTAGATGAGATTATATTCCGAGTTCAATTAATAAAACAAAATTTGGAAGAAAAAAATTAAAGCAAATTTCTAAATTACCTGTTTAAGACATGACGGAAAAGTGATTTTGCCGCTACCAGCGGAAGAAGCCCTAACGATCTCTCTCATAGCTTCTCTCCACTTCTTACATACGCAGGCGCATGCGACAACGTTTTGCCTATGAGGCCACCGATCTTCACTCGCCTCCACGCGCTCCATGATCTCACTTAACAACTCCGGCAGCATCGTGGACCATGAATCTCCTCCCTCCGCCGCAGAAGAAAGGTCCGGTTGATTCACCGTGGGAGACACCGTTGTTACCGCCGCCGTTTTGGACGATGATCTCCACGATCGCGAGAATCTCCGAGAAAGGCGCGAGTGCTTCCTAAACGACGACGAACACGACATCGTTTCTTAGAAAGGTTTCGTTTGAGGCCTAAACGTTTTCGAGGAGAGATTCAGAGAGAGACGGGGGATTTTGTTTGAAGAAATCGAAAGTAAAAAGGAAGAAAATTTGAGGGGAAAATGATGACAGGTGGATGAATAACAGCTCGGTGACGGAATGGAAAATAAGATAGGGAGTTAATGAAACGTGTCATGATATGATAGGTGGTGATGGATTGGAGTTTGGTAAAGTTCCCCTTTCTTTAATATTAATCGCTCAACCGTTTGTTGAAAATTAATTTTAGCAAAATGTAAAGTTTGTATTTTTTTTTCTGTTTTACTATAATTAAAAAAATAAGTAAATAATATTATTTCAATCTCACTTCTAAAATTTTAATATATATATATAATTTAATTCCATTTTGATTTTTTATAAAAAAAAACTGTACTTCCTTGAACTTATTTCAATAAAATTATCGTAAAAATTATCATAAATAAATTCGATTCGATTGCTAGCAACAGAAAAAAAAATGAAGGTGAGGGAAGCGTGCCCACTGTACCAACAGAAAAAAATGTTAATGTTTTGATTGCTAGCAATTAGGGGTGCCTGCAAATGAACCGAGTCGAGCCCGAGAAATACTGAGCGTGACTTAACTCATCGAGAGTTCAGGTTCCCTCAATTCGAGTCGAGTCTGATTAGTATTGAGTCTGATTAGGTTCTTTAAGAACTCGAGTCAAATTCGAACTCGAGCTTAGGTAGTGTTGAACTCGACTCAAATCAGTAAGAATTTAAGTAGCTCATGATCTGTCTTATTATTTAGTATGTTATATCTTCAAGTAGTTTGCAAGCTTTTTAAGTCAAGTATCTAGTAACTCAATTTAACTCATTAAAAACTAAAGTCCAATCGAGTAACTCAAAATTTTTTTAGTCTCATTTACAACTTTATTCATAATGATGACGATAAATATTAGTTCACTTTAATTTAAATTTTTTTAATATATTATATTTTTAAATAGCTTGCGTCAGGTATCAAATATACATTTTAGCTCAACTCGTTAAGAGCTAATCAAGTTTAAACTTGAACAACTTGCGATTTGTTGTCTCATATTCGATTGAGACAGTGGTAGTTGGAATGACTGTCATGTTCCAATGTTTTTGTTGGACTTCTGTTGAGTTGATCGGTAATGGATAATGGCCAAGAGGGGGGTGAATTGGATATTAAAAATTGTATGAGAGATTTGGTGAAGATTGAAAAAATGAAGAACACAAAGAGTTATAGTGGTTCAAGCTTCGAACAAGCTCTACTCCACTACCTTAGCTCCCACTAAGGATTTTGAAAGCAATTTACTCTTGAATTCAGCCTTTTTCTAGGTTCAAGGGATAACCTTTACAAACAAATCAATTTTCTACCCAAAATTGATTTTACCACTCACAAGGTTTACAAAAGTTTAAATTGGCTAGAAAGATTCTTCTCACAAGAAATAATAGCCCTTGATACAAGCAAACTCTCCCCAAACTTAAATTACAACAAATCAAAATGAAAAGTACAAGTTGGGAGGACAAGGTTTTCAATCAAGTGCTTTGAGTTGGATTTTTGAGCTTGAATGTTGCTTGATATTCTTTCTTCTTGATATGCTTTTGAAAATGCTTCTTTTTATACCTTCTCATTGATTTCTAACCGTTGAAGTTGTTGGGAAAGTAAATATGGACGTTGGAGCTTCATCTTTCCATCATAAATGCACTCTGCAGCAGGTGGTATCGAAACACGGGGTACCTGTTTCGAAACAAGCCAAGAAAAGAAAGAGCCGTTGTGCATATAATAGGAGGTGTATCGATACCTGTTTCGATACAAAAACTTTCTGTGATGCCTGGTATCGAACCCTGTTTCGATACAGGCTAACCATCATTCAAAAATTAACTAACACCAACGGTTGACTTATTTGAATCAAAAACTAGCCGTTGGGGATTAAGGGTGTATCGATACCTGTATCGATACCAGGAGTCATATTTTAAAAATTGAAAAATAATTTGAAAATTAATCAAGATGTTTCGATACCAGTATCGAAACATTGGTTGGCAGAAAGTTTTGGTATCGAGCCCTGTTTCGATACCTGTTCTTGATCTCAAGAACAAGCCTTGAAAATTCCCAGGTGTATCGATACCAGTCCTCATGGTATCGATACCCTCGTGTAAAAAAGGACTTGTAAGAATATTTTAAAGTTCTTGGTTTTGACTTAGAGATCAAGTTTTGACTTAAGGACCAGAAAATTATTTCAAAAATAGTCCTTACATTTATTTGTTATATCAAAATCAATTTTAGTTTTACAATCTCCCCCTTTTTGATATAACAAAACCAAACGGAAATTTTAAGTTTTGAAATAATTTTGGTTGAAAGACTCCCCCTTAATATGTGCCCCCCAAAAAATTAAAAACGTTGATGGTTTCGAAAACTTAAAACTTAGAACCATCTCCCCCTTTTTGTTAGATCAAAATCAATGAAGCATAAGTAAGCATAAATAAGGTATAATCCATAGCATATAAAAGTTCATATTAAGCATAAATGATAACAAGCAAAGTATCCAAAATATAATCCAACAAAAATAAAGACCAAAACATAGGAAAATAAAATAGGTGCATAAGTTCTAATATGAATGCATCATAGCTAGTCTTAATAACTAAAAAGCAAAGCATAGGAAAGATCAACACGATCAATCATCGGCCATGTCATCACCATCATCATCCTCATCATCCTCATTATCTTCATCTTCCTCTTGATCTTGAGTGAGCTTTTGGCTTTGACGGAGAGCTTCAAGAGATACTCTCAAAGAGTGTCCTTGAGCCTCTAGGCTTGTCATCCGAGTGGTGATGGCATCAAAACCCGAAGTGAATTGGGTGGAGAGAGTGTCAAGCTTGCCATCCATGGAATCCAAGCGGGTGTTGAGAGAGTCAAACTTAGATGTGAGGAAGGTCAACATGTCAAACTGATGGATAGGTTCCGGATCAACCGAAGCATGAGGAGGAGAAGGAGGAGCACCTCTATTCCATACACCATTGGAAGCATAGACAAAGTGAGCACGGTTGAGTGAAGTTTCTCCAATAGGCTCTTTCAAAGATCCCACCTTGTCATAAGAGCAATCGATGTCCAAATGCAAAAAGATGGTGCTTAGAATGCACGCATATGGAAAAGATTGAACAAGGGGGGTTGCACGGTTTTGGATATGCCACACAATATCCGAGAAAACAATCCGAGCAAGGTTGGGTTGGATTTTATCACGGAAACATGTGATCCAAAAGCTATCAACTTGACGGATCCTAGAGTATCTCCCATTAGAAGGACGAATCCACCAAGAGATTATGAGATGGAGAAAACGGTCATGTGCGTCAAGGGATGTAACCGACCCGGTGAAAGGAGGAAGAGAGTCTTCATCATCATTACCCTTATCCTCAAGACCAAAAACATCAAGGAAAGTAGAGACATTAATCTTGAAAGATTTTCCCATGAGAAACGATTCAATGGCTACTACTTTACTCTTGTCCGAGGATAAAATACATCTAGCATTAGTGTAGAAAATAAGGACAAGAGTTGGAAAGAACTTGTCGGTATGAGTGAGAAAGCGCAAGAACTTCCAATCGACGAGTTGGTCATAGTAACGAAAAGGAAATCTATGGGACGTGATGAATTGAATGTCCACACATCTTTCCTTTTTGAGAGGATAGCTCCGGAAAAGATTGTAATTGTTCATTCTTCGATCAGTGTCAAGACTCTTAGCGTAGACCTTATCAAAATCAACTCGTGCAACACGAGATGATGAAGAGGATCCGGCTTCGGTACGAGAACGCTTCTTAGGTGCCATGATCTAGGATTGGATTAACAAAAAAAATTTGGATTAGTTAAAAAAATATGTATGCTTGCATATACATAATCCAATTCAATCCTATTGAATAATCTAACAATTCAAGGTATTTAAGGGTGAAAATTTTGAAAAACTATCAAAAAAAACTTTTCGAACAAAAATTTATATTCGATTAAAACAAGTTTATATTTTGAGATAAAATCATAGGATTATTGAAACCCATAAAATAAACATTTAAAACAATCTCAAAAACTTAATTTTAACAAACTAGAATTGAACGAAATTAGAGGTTTTTGAAAATATACCTTGAGTGTAGATTAGGATGAATTTAGCGATTATGAAGCACCGTTTGTTGATATGATGAAGACTTTGATGCGTAGATCAAAATCCCTCAAAGAAATCGTGAAGAAATCTTGTTAAGAGAGGCGAAATTGATGGGATTTTAAAGAGAGGTCGGCTAGGGTTTTGGGTTTTAAATTTGGAAGTGTTTTAATGAGATTAAAATTAGGTTTAGAGTGTTTTAAACAACTTCCGTCCTCGTGTATCGATACCGGTATCGAAACACACTATTTCGAAACAGGTATCGAAACATGTGTATCGATGCAAGCATCGATGCCTGTTCTTCTTGACAAAAAAAAACCAGATGGACTGATGAACAGGTATCGAAACAGGGGTTAGCTATATCGATACCTTCGACCTTTGCTTTGCATTTTGGCTACTCAAAGTACTAGAAATGAGTCTCTAAAGCCCCTAGAAGTATGCATATGATGTAATAACATGTTTATGATGCATGAAAAGTTCATACTCCCCCTAGCAACATGCATGGAGTCATCAAGATACAAGATTTTCATAAGCATGATTCAATTCAAGATTCAAGCAAAAATGAGCAAAAAGATGACACTTAGAAAGTCAAGATAGGCTAGTTAGACCTAACTCTCTCCTAAGGGTCCAAAAACGCTCCTTATCCAAAGGTTTAGTAAAGATGTCCGCTAATTGATTTAAGGTGTCAACAAACTCTAAAACAACATCATTTTTAGACACATGATCTCTAATGAAATGGTGTCTAATTTCTATGTGTTTGGTTCTAGAGTGTTGAATGGGGTTTTTGGTAAGACATATGGCACTAGTATTATCACACTTAAGAGGTATGGTGTCTACCTTAATGCCATAATCTAAAAGTTGTTGCTTCATCCATAACACTTGTGCACAACAACTTCCTAGGGAAATATACTCCGCCTCGGTGGTAGATAGAGCTACACTATTTTGTTTCTTAGAGAACCAAGATATGAGCATACTACCTAGAAATTGACACGTTCCGGAAGTACTTTTCCTATCTATCTTACAACCTCCATAATCCGCATCCGAATAGGCATGAAGATCAAAGGAAGAAGCTTTAGGATACCAAAGGCCTAAACAAGGTGTATCTCTAAGGTACCTAAAAATCCTCTTAATGGCTATAAGGTGTGATTCTCTAGGACTAGCTTGAAACCTAGCACACAAGCAAACACTAAACATAATATCCGGTCTACTTGCGGTAAGGTAAAGCAAAGAACCTATCATTGATTTATATAACTTAGAATCAACACACTTACCTCCTTCATCCTTGTCAAGCTTAGTAGATGAGCTCATTGGTGTGGCTTGAGGTTTCACATTTTCCAAGCCAAACTTTTTGAGCATATCCTTGATGTATTTTGCTTGATTGATGAATGTACCATCCTTCCTTTGCTTGATTTGGAGTCCCAAGAAGAATGAGAGCTCCCCCATCATGCTCATCTCGAATTCACCTTGCATTAGCTTAGAAAATTCTTGACAATAACATTCATTAGTAGATCCAAAAATAATATCATCAACATAAATTTGAACTACTAAAATGTCATTTTTAAACCTTTTTATAAAAAGTGTAGTATTCACCTTCCCTTTTTCAAAACCTTTTTCAATTAGAAAGGTTGAAAGCCTTTCATACCAAGCTCTAGGAGCTTGTTTCAAACCGTATAAAGCTTTTGTTAATTTGAAAACATGGTTTGGAAATTTTGAGTCCTCAAAACCTGATGGTTGTTCAACATACACTTCTTCATTTATAAAACCATTTAAGAAGGCACTTTTGACATCCATTTGAAAAAGCTTGAAATCATGATAACATGCAAATGCAAGTAGCATCCTAATGGCTTCCATTCTAGCTACGGGTGCATAGGTTTCATCAAAATCTATTCTCTCCTCTTGAGTGTAACCTTGAGCTACTAATCTAGCTTTATTTCTCACAATGTTACCACTCTCATCTAGTTTATTTCTAAAAACCCACTTAGTTCCTATAGTAGACTTATTACTAGGCCTATCAACTAATGTCCACACATTACTTCTCTCAAATTGATTTAATTCCTCTTGCATAACCAAAATCCAAAAATCATCACTTAAGGCTTCTTTGATATTCTTAGGCTCTATGCATGAGATAAAAGCAAAATGATTCATTAATTTAAGAGAAGAACGAGTAGTTACCCCCTTGGATGGATCACCCAAGATTTCACCACTTTTGACATAGTTGAATTCCCTTGGGTAGTTCACTTCCCTTTCTTCAAGCTTTGCATTTCCCAAAGCTTCTATTGGAGGATCTTGTGCTTCCTCATTGCTTGGAATCCCATCCACCTTTGATGCTTGTCCATCACCAATGGTTTCAATGATTCCTACATCATCACAAGAATCCTTCCTAGGAAGGAGGTTATCATCGAAAACCACATGTATAGATTCCTCTACAACTAAGGTTTTTTTGTTGAAAACTCTATAAGCCTTAGAATTTAAAGAATAACCAAGGAAAATAGTTTCATCACTTTTTGCATCAAATTTACCTAAATTGTCTTTTCCATTGTTCAAAATAAAACACTTGCACCCAAAAGAGTGAAAATAACTAATGTTAGGATTTTTGGATTTTAAAATCTCATAAGGAGTTTTCTTCAAAATTGGCCTAATCATTACTCGATTTATGATGTAACAAGAAGTGTTTGTGGCTTCCGCCCAAAAATACTTAGGTAAATTGTTTTCACAAAGCATGGTTCTAGCCATTTCCTCTAAAGTTCTATTTTTCCTCTCAACTACCCCATTTTGTTGAGGAGTGCGAGGAGCCGAAAAATTGTGGCTAATACCATTTTCATTACAAAAATTTTCAAAGCCTAAATTTTGAAATTCGGTTCCATGATCACTTCTAATAAGAGAAATTTTTTGGTCAAGATCATTTTGAGAAATTTTCGAAAATGTGATGAAATTTTCTAAGGCCTCATCTTTAGAACTTAGAAATAGAACCCAAGTGTATCTAGAGTAATCATCAACAATAACAAAAGCATATGATTTTCCACCCAAGCTAGTAGTCCTAATAGGTCCAAAAAGATCCATATGGATCAATTGTAACACTCTACTAGTTGAAACATCATTAATGGATTTAAAAGAAACTCTCTTTTGTTTACCCTTAGCACATGCATCACAAATTTTATCCAAAGAGAATTTTAGTTTAGGTAAACCTCTAACTAGATTTTGGGAGGCTAGTTTCTCTAAAACACTTATGCTAGCATGACCAAGTTTCCTATGCCATAACCATGCATCAATTTGATCACTAGCAACTAAGCATGCATGAGATATGTTTATGTCATCTAGATGCACCATGTAAATATTTCCTATGCGATGACCTATGAGCATTGTTCTATTTGATTCTATGTCAATAATTTTACAATCATTTTTATCAAAAGAGACATAGAAACCCTTATCACACAATTGACTAATGCTCAACAAATTATGCTTAAGACCATTAACAAGTAAGACATTTTCAATGAGAATAGAGGAGTGATTACCAATAGAGCCTATACCCTCAATTTGGCCTTTGGAGTTGTCACCAAAAGTCACTACTCCACCCTTTTTGAGCTCTAACTCCTTAAATCGTCCCTTGTCTCCGGTCATATGCCTTGAGCATCCACTATCAAGGTACCACATGTTTTGACTTGAAGCTTTGGCCTTGAAGCAATGCTCAACCTACAAACAAAAATTAGTTTTTCACTTTTGGTACCCAAATCATTTTGGGTCCATGAGAGTTAGTCCCTAAAAGCTTGGTTCCCTTAGGAATCCAAGAGGCAATGGCATTCATATTATTGGAAACAATGAGTTCCTTAGGAACCCAAACACTCCTAATTTTTCTTTGTCTAAAATGCCTTTGAAAAACCTTTTGTTTGTGGTTTTGAAAATTTCTTTTGACATGGTTGGATTTTGAAGAGCTTCCTTTTTTAAAAGTTGAACTCCCAACCACTTTAATTTGTTCTTTAAGCTCATTCACCACTTTGTGGTGATTTTCACTCAAGCTTGAAACAAGGTTGTTTAAATCAACATTTTCTTTTTGAAAAAATTTTAAATCATCATTTAAATCAACAACCTTTTCTTTCAAATCCAAAATTGTTTTTGTCAAAGAATCATTTTTCATTTCTAAATCGAAAGTGGTTTTCTTGCTTTTTAAAATCGATTCTTTGAACTTCAAAACCAACTCATCATACACATCTTGTAATTCATCATAAGCTTCATAAAGTTCATCATAAGTTAAATCATTACAAGATGGTTCAAGGGTTACCTTGGGCTCATCAAGAGCCATGAGACACAAGTTGGCCACTTCATTGTCCTCATCGGATGATGACTCCTCATCACTCCAAGTGGCAACATGAGCTTTGTGTTTCTTCTTCTTCTCGAAACTCTTCTTTTTGTATAATGGGCAATCGGTCCTAATGTGATCGGGCTTCTTGCATTCATAGCAAATAATTTGATCTTTCTCTTCTTCTTTGCTCTTTGCTTTGAAGTCCCTCTTTCGTTGGAATCTTCGATTCCTATTTGCCCTCATAAGCCTTGTGAATCTTTTGGCCACCATGGCCAATTCTTTTAGCTCTTCTTCCTCACTAGTGTCCACTTCTTCTTGTGACAATGAAGCTTTAAGAGCAATCCCTTTCTTCTTTTTCTCTACTTCCCTCTTCTCAATTTTTACCTCTTCTTTCTTTTTCTCTTCTTCTCTTCCCTTCTTCATGATCTCATGGGTAAGAAGTGATCCCACAAGAGCATCTAGCTTTAAAGTCTTCAAGTCCTTGGCTTCAATGATAGTCGTCCTTTTGCTATCCCAAGACTCGGGAAGGGAGTAGATAAGTTTCCTCACGAGCTTCTCTTCCGGAATGATCTCACCAAAGCCTTTGAGACCATTGACAATCACGGAAAATCTATCAAACATTTTGGTGATGTCTTCATCCGGCTCCATCTTGAAGTTTTCATAATTTAGGTTGAGAAGACCAATCTTTGTTTCCTTCACATCATTGGTGCCTTCATAAGTTGTCTTCAAGGAATCCCAAACTTCTTTGGCACTTGTGCATGAAGACATCTTGGAGTAGATGTCGGGGCCTAGAGCACAAAAGAGAATGTGAAGAGCTTTATCATTGGTGGACATTCTCCTCCTTTCTTCATCGGTCATCTCGTTCCTCTTCTTAGGTACTTGCCGATCTCCTTCTTGCTTCATGGGGATAGAGGGTCCATCTTCAATTATGTCCCAAAGGACATAGTCATTGGAGTTGATGAATAGCCTCATCCTATTCTTCCAATAAGGATAGTTGTCTCCATTGAAGAAGGGTGGCTTGGTGATGGAGTGAGACTCGTTCCACGAACCGGAGGTAGAGGCCATTTGATTTTTGATGTGTAGATGATCAACAACTCTTGGATCTTCTTTGGTGGAGGTGAATCCCTTCAAAGATCTAGCTCTGATACCAATTGTTGAGTTGATCGGTAATGGATAATGGCCAAGAGGGGGTGAATTGGATATTAAAAATTGTAGGAGAGATTTGGTGAAGATTGAAAAAATGAAGAACACAAAGAGTTATAGTGGTTCAAGCTTCGAACAAGCTCTACTCCACTACCTTAGCTCCCACTAAGGATTTTGAAAGCAATTCACTCTTGAATTCAGCCTTTTTCTAGGTTCAAGGGATAACCTTTACAAACAAATCAATTTTCTACCCAAAATTGATTTTACCACTCACAAGGTTTACAAAAGTTTAAATTGGCTAGAAAGATTCTTCTCACAAGAAATAATAGCCCTTGATACAAGCAAACTCTCCCCAAACTTAAATTACAACAAATCAAAATGAAAAGTACAAGTTGGGAGGACAAGGTTTTCAATCAAGTGCTTTGAGTTGGATTTTTGAGCTTGAATGTTGCTTGATATTCTTTCTTCTTGATATGCTTTTGAAAATGCTTCTTTTTATACCTTCTCATTGATTTCTAACCGTTGAAGTTGTTGGGAAAGTAAATATGGACGTTGGAGCTTCATCTTTCCATCATAAATGCACTCTGCAGCAGGTGGTATCGAAACACAGGGTACCTGTTTCGAAACAAGCCAAGAAAAGAAAGAGCCGTTGTGCATATAATAGGAGGTGTATCGATACCTGTTTCGATACAAAAACTTTCTGTGATGCCTGGTATCGAACCCTGTTTCGATACAGGCTAACCATCATTCAAAAATTAACTAACACCAACGGTTGACTTATTTGAATCAAAAACTAGCCGTTGGGGATTAAGGGTGTATCGATACCTGTATCGATACCAGGAGTCATATTTTAAAAATTGAAAAATAATTTGAAAATTAATCAAGATGTTTCGATACCAGTATCGAAACATTGGTTGGCAGAAAGTTTTGGTATCGAGTCCTGTTTCGATACCTGTTCTTGATCTCAAGAACAAGCCTTGAAAATTCTCAGGTGTATCGATACCAGTCCTCATGGTATCGATACCCTCGTGTAAAAAAAGACTTGTAAGAATATTTTAAAGTTCTTGGTTTTGACTTAGAGATCAAGTTTTGACTTAAGGACCAGAAAATTATTTCAAAAATAGTCCTTACATTTATTTGTTATATCAAAATCAATTTTAGTTTTACAACTTTCGATAAGTGATTTTATCCAAAGTTTTTTAATCAATTTTATAATTCAATCCTTTCAAGTTTTATAGATTTACAATTAGGCCCTCACACCCAAAGTTATTCTGTAATAATGTTTATTTAAAAAAAATAGGAATGAACTGAAATATAACATTATAACTCCAATTTCAATCCATATTTCTAGCCAGAGAATGAATATATTTCCAGAAAACATAATCTGAATCCCTGAATTGGTTCAGTTGGTCGAATATTCATTAGCACTTTAAGAATCAATGCTCGAGTCTCATTAAACTTTATTCGAATATGTCGAGCAAAATAAAAATAAAATATCAGAACTCATGGATAAACAAATTGCTTCTCCAAGGTTTTCTGTATTAAGAAGATACAAACAAGTTTACACAAAATCAAATTCTCTGCAAATATGAAAGTTTCTTAAGCACTATGCTTTAAACAAATGATCAGTTCCCATCAGAAAGACATAGCAATTCGACCACAAGGGTTCGTTCTGGTTGGTCATGGGCAGGTATATTGAACCTTGCATACGTTACAGCAGTTGGCAACGAACAAAAACCGGTGCTAAATTGACATTTCATTTTTGAGATGGATATATAGCTCGGATTAGTTCAGAATCGGAATGAATCACTGGACCCATACTTGCTCCCTGTATTGTAATGATCAAACTTTGAGTTATCGTAATCGACTGGCTTTGTCTCGACAGGTTTTTGATCTACCCCACCTGTTCCGAAAACTACCTCGGTTGTTTTATCTCGTTGGCGATGTCTTGTTCTCTCTTTCTGAGTCTTAGACCTACTGTAAGGAGGAACCTCACCTGGCCCGTAGAATTCTGTGTATTCTTGTCGTTTCGAGGAACGGTGCTTGCTAGCCATAGAAGGATCCCTAAAACTGCTTGATTTTAACTTCGGAGGCTTCATTTCGGAGTACTTGTCAGTTGTATTACTTGTATGTGTCTGCCGAGTTTCAGAAAGGGGTGCTGGAGTGGTCTGCCTTTGAACTAATGGAGGAGGGACTTCATCTTCAGGCATTATAAGAGAATCCTTCTTCGGTGTAAGGCCCTTCTTTGGTCCATATGATTGGAAACGAGAGGGGACAAAATAGAGGAATACGCCTGCCATTGCTTCGAACCCAAGCTTAGACAGATCTGCGACAAGTTGACCAAAAGATGGCCACCCAGGTTCCTCTTTCATGCTATTGACAATCGGAGTCGGCTTCTCCTTGCATGGTTCTTTGAATTCTCTATCGGAAGGTTGCTGCAGCAGCAGTTTAAGCAGGATGAATACAAAAAAATCACGAAAATAGTGCCGAATGCCACAAAAGCAGAAAAATGTTTGGTCAAAACACTATTTGCTTGCAGTAAAAAAGATGAGATAAGATAAAAATGATACTGACAGGATTGCCAATGTTGATACAACCGTCAGCTTCAAGCGTTTTATGTTACATGGTTGAAACAAGAAGGAAGAGGCAAAAATTCACAAAAGCAATGTCGAATGCCGCATAAGCAAAAAAATATTTGGCCAGAACACTGTATTTGCTTGCAGAAAATGAGATAAGATAGAAATGATACTGTCAGGATTGCAAAGGTTGATACAGTTGTCGACTTCAATTATTTTATGTACATGGTTGAAACAAGAAAGGAAGAGATGTACCACTCTCGGGAAGAAAGAAGATCCATATCCCTGCTGAAGTAAGCATGTAGCATATCCGGCCAAGACCGCACCAATAACCATCAGTATATCTGCTAAAAGGCCGGTGTGTACAATGTCAGCAAGTAATTTGACCATTATGTCAAAACTTCACAGCACAGCCTCTCGTTTAAAAGGTTTTCATATCATCCTGAAAAACCCATGATTCTAATGTATGGGATAATCACAAGTCTTTACTAGTCAACAGTCCACATTACGGACCCCATATTCCTAATGTTCCCCATTTTGACAAACTCGACAATATCATTAATCGAAAAGAAGAAACAATAGATGAGTTACACCTTTTCTCGAGAAAGTTAACAAATATCTAACAAATGGTAAACTAATCTCTCAAATATTAAAGTTAACTAATCTGATTCTTCTTTCCAGATGAGCTTGTTACTACTTACTATATCAATATCCATTTCAAAACCATTGTAAAAGCAAATAAATACCTGTGGGAGAAACTGAACTATACTGATAATCACAATCATCTTGGTTAAGCGAGATCTGGCGAAGCGCGGCATTTCCTCTATCGATAACTAACAAGGAACAAGTTGGTCGAACATATACCACATCAAAATCATTTGAGAACTTTGCATCCTCACTAGGTCCATCCCTATATCCTGCAACACTTGACTTTCCTCCTGCAATAGTTGTGACACCTGCAAATAATTCCAAGTCAAACCTTTTCTTTAAAAGTTAGAAATTACTCTACAATGGATCGTCTTAACTTCGATGAATTCCATTATCATTTCTCCTAGCTGTAAGTTGACAAGCAAGGCTTTCAATCAGCAATGCTTAGAGTTGTTTCAATTTTTAAAGGTGTTTTAATGTCTCCACAGAAATGTTAATCGGCGTATACCTGCATCTCCTATCTTTCTAATGGCAAGATTCATGGTATCAGCAACATATACGTTCCCCTTATCATCCATGGTTACACCTTTGGGATGATTGAAACGGGCATCACTCGGCTTTCCATCAACATGCCCCGTGTAACCCTGAAATGACCCAGCAACCAATCTTCCCCGGCTATCTGCAACGATCGAAAATTGCATAACAAGAAAGAACACATATGTTACAAAATTAATAAAACAAAAAACAAACAAATCCATAGCATAAGACATTTAACATTTGATCCACTAAATAAACAGCTTAAAATAACTAGAGACTCTCGTATCCAAAAAGATTGAACACATACATTGAGACAACGGTGGAGTAATCTTAACAATGTTACTATTAACTTCATCAACAGAGAATAATTCTCCGTCCTCGGAGACACGGATTTTGTAAGGAACAACTCCAATCTCATTGCCTTCAACCACAGTCTCAACTAAGTAACCATTCTCAAATTGAAGAACATTACCATCTACAAAAAACAAACAGAAAACCCATCAAAAAAAATACATAAGCAAACATAAGAAGAGAATGACAATTTTTTACCTGAGTATGGAGTTTTGGTGGAAGACCTGGTCCATTTAAGTAAAGAAGACAAGTGCTTCACCAATGGCCCTATATAAATCATATCGCATATCAACATTTAATTCAAAATATTAGAATCTAAACCAAACCCAAAAAAAGGGTTTAAAAAGAACTTAAAAAGAAACCCATTTGAGCAAAGTACAGATCAAAAGAATTACTAAAAAGCTAACAACATTTAAACCAACATGAACAAGAAATACAGCAAAATAATCACAGAAAAGAAAGGTAGCATTCTAAAACGAAAGCATAGAAGCGCAAATCTAAATTTGAAAAATACCCATTAAACAAAAAGATGAACATAAAGTAAGATCATTAAAAGAAAGGTTACCAGCAGGGGCAGCATGAGCTTGGAAGTGAAGGGGGTAAAGAACTAAAAGAAGTATTAGTGTGAAAAACAGATGAGATTCTCTCATTTTTTTTTCTGTAACAAAGCTTAGCTAGCAGCCAAGCAATTTTTTTCTACCACAGAGAAAGTGAGAGAAAAAGAGAGGAAGAGATTTCGAGCTTCAATGATATAAAGTAAAATGCGAAAGTAAAGGCACTTTTTTTTTTCTGTACTCTTTTAACTTTGTTGGGCGCTTAAAATAACTTAGAGTTTTAAATTTAATTTTATATTATAAATTTAGAGGAAAAATTAGTTAAAATAAGATTAAAATAAGATTAATTTAAATTTTTTATAAAAATTATAAATATTTTTTTAAAAAATAAAATTTTAAAATATATAAATTTTTATATATATTAAATTTATTTAAAAATATAAAAATTTCTTTAAAATATAAAAAATTGATATCGTAATTTTTACAATTTAAATATTATTTTAAAATAATTTTTTTTAGTATTTGGATCGTATAAATAATTTTAAATATCCCTAATACAGATCAAAAATTGTATAGATGCTAATTTGGTAAAGAGAAGTTTATAAGATTAAAATGCGACTTTCCCCTTAATTTTCCCGATGAACACCTCCTCCTCCTCCTCTGCCTGATCCCCGCCCTCTTTTGCTTTCAAAGTTTCTGACAGACCATGAAATTAATAAATAAGGGAAGTTTTGAGACCCTAAACCTAATCCCTAACGTAAAGATTCTTCCTTGAATCGTGAGATTTTGAGTTGTGCTTCGGTTTGTGTTATCGGCTCTTTTCCGTTATCGGTACAGAGGAAATAGAGATCCTTATCGCCGCTATTTCTGTCACACTGCTATTGGCAGCCGTATTCCGCCGCTATTGACGTGAAACTCATTTACGCCGCTATTTTGCGATACTAGCACGCGTCCGATTCACACGGCGGTGGCTTTTTGTTTTTTTTGGTTTAGGAGAGAAGCTTGTTTATCCAACCACAAAGAAGAGATCCAGTGACCTTAAATGCTCCGGTACCGGCAACAGAATTCAAGGAGTATGTCAACCCTTTGCTTCTTTGAAGTTTCTACTAATGTGCTTAATTTTAGTTCTTAATTTTAGTGCAACTGTTAGTACAAGTGATTGAAGCTTGTGTGGAAGAGTTTTCTTCATAATAGCATATGGTAATTCTAGAATTAAAGCTGAGAAATTGGTTGCTTTCGTCAGTTACTTTGATGTTTCAGAACCATCATTTTATTTTGAGGGTTTAGGTTTAATTTAACATTTACTTGTTTATCTGTATCTATATTGACATCTCTATGAATGTTGTGATTGACCACTTTTATTTGTTTTCTGATATGATATAGCAAGTACTAAATGAAGAAGAGTCGGATGCAAAAGTCGAGGTTCACTCAAGAATATCTTGTGGGAGTAGAAGGATTTCCTAATTTTTCACTTGACAGACAAGTGGAAGGTGATATGATATTATTGTTCATGTTTGAGGTATGCTAACATTGATTGTTCCATCTGTGAAGTTATGCTTGATTCAATTCGAAAGAAAATGCATGTTTCAGAGGTTTGAAGCAGTAGATTTTATTCTATTTCTGTGACATTAACATGTCAATGGCTTTGTTCAGTAGAAAATTTCAATCCTTTTTAGTTTCACCCTCTATCAACAACAGCCCTTCCGTTGCAGTAATCAAGCCCATCATTATCCGCTCTTTGTCACTCATACAATTGAACAATGACTCGATTGTCGATGTCATCTCCGATACATTCAAGGAAATCCATAACTGGGATACGCTCACCAGAACTTTACCCTCTCTGCAGTTAACTCACTCCATTGTTCAACAAGTGCTTCTCCAACTCCAGCTGCCTGATCATGCAAGATCTGCTTTAAACTTCTTTCACTGGTCAGCAAAGACCCAAAATTTCCAACACCAGATTTACTCATATTGCATTGCGGTTCATATTCTGGTCCGTGCCCAACAATTAGCCGATGCTAAAGTTTTGCTCCACTCTGCTTTGAAAACAAGTGAATCCAGCTCAAGTAGATATTGCATGGTGGAATCTTTACTGGGTAGTTACAAAGTTGTTGATTCGAGTCCTTTGGTGTTCAATTTGTTGGTTCAAGCTTATGTAAAGTTGAGAATGTTTGAAGATGGTTTCGAGGTTTGTTGCTACTTGGAGAATCATGGATTTTGTTTGAACTTGTCAAGTTTTAATGCCTTGCTTCATGGGATGCAAAAATCTGGTGAAAATGCAATGGTTTGGAAGGTTTACGAGCATATGATTCGCAAAAGGAAATTCCCCAATGAAATCACAGTAAGGACAATGATTAGTGCTTTGTGTAAAGAAGGGAAGTTGCAAACTGTGGTGAATTTGTTGGATAGGATTCATGGTAAGAGATGTCCTCCGATAGTTATTGTTAATTCGAACTTGGTGTTTAAGGTTATAGAAGAGGGTAGAATTGAAGAGGGCATGGAATTATTGAAGAGAATGTTGCAAAAGAACTTGATTCTGGAGACAATTGCTTCCTCTTTAGTTGTTTATACTAAGTTAAAGCTTGGAAATTTGGAGTCAGCGTGGGAGGTGTTCGACGAAATGCTTAAGAGAGGCTTTAGTGCCAACTCTTTTCTCTTTTCATCGTTCATAAAAGCATATTGCGACATAGGCAAAATTCAGGAAGCAGAAAGCATGCTGCAAGAGATGAAGAATATGGGTTTGAAGCCATATGATGACACTTTTAACCATTTGATCGAGGGATGTTATAAGGCCGGCGAATTCGAAGCCGGTGTGGAACACTTTGAGGAAATGATTAGTATGGGACTGGTTCCAAGTTGTTCATCATTCAATGAAATGGTGAGAGGGCTATGTGAAATTGGGGATTCAGAGAGAGCTAATGGGTTCCTAACCGTTGTCTTAGATAAAGGATTTTCACCCGACGAAGCCACATATTTTCACCTTATGTCTGGTTATGAAAAACAGGGGAAGATTCAACAAGTTCTCAAATTATACTACGAAATGGAGTATAGGCCACTCTCTCCTGGATTACCCGTTTTGACAGTGTTGATTAGAGGTCTCTGTAACTGTGGAAGACTAGAGGAAGCTGAGAAGTATTTAAGAATAATGAAAGACCATGCCATAGGCTTGAGTGAAGACATATATGAAGCTTTAATAACCGGTCACCTCAGAAATGGCGACAAAACAAAGGCGAGTCTCCTTCAGAATGAGATGGTTACACAAGGAATGAAACCAATGCAAATGAAGTAGTTTAACAGTATTGTTATTTTACTTTATCATTTTTAGCACAATCATAATTCATTTCTCTTTGTTTGATGTATAATTGCAGGAAACGAATGCCGTGTCGGATATTGATATGCATATGATATGATAAGTCAAAAATTTCGAAGTTTTTGTAGGTCATATTCTCATAACTACTTTCGAATGTGTTGGACATGAATACTTGAAGAAAAAATGGATTTGAATCATTGTTGTCTGCTTTGCATATTAATCAAATGAACGTTGATCAAGTATTGGTAGTAGAGGAAGAGAAAGTAGGGTTGAATTCATAGGAGTAGTGTACAAAAGATAACTATGGCAATGGATATGGCATGGCTGATGAAAATGTTCGTTTAGATAAGATTCAGTTTTTACTGTTCTACTGCAACAAACTCTCTTTTTATAAAAATATATACATTCAATTATGAAACCCTTTCAACGCGGGGATAGCTTAGTTGGGAGAGCGTCAGACTGAAGATCTGAAGGCTGCGTGTTCGATCCACGCTCACCGCAAAATACTTTTTATTATTTTCTAGGCAGATCAAGACCGCATCTGTTTTCAGACAATGAAATCCAAACACACAGGTGTTGCCACCCACATTTATGTTTCAGGAAGTATCATACCAATGCCACTTCAGCATTTAAATTTGATGTTGATATTCCTTTACAAGCAGTACACAAGAAGCTGGCAGTCAGGTTATCTCGATCATCAACAAGGATACATATCTACATGAATGTAGACTCAATACAACACAACAACCACCGATACCAGCTCACACCAACAATTATGCCCACACAAAAACAAAAATCCACGGAACAACACACTATAAAACAAAGGCTACAGCCTACAGACACGACACAAGCCAAACCAATCAAACGGGTATTTGAATTATGGGTTTATTATTGGATATCAGATCAAATTTGATTCGGATTTTCAAATATATAATATAATAAGTTGTATCTGATTTGATTTTTTTAGATATTCGATTTTTAGAATAATTAGATCGTATTTTCAGATATCCAATTATTCAAAAATATAATATAATTACTATTTTTTAAAAACTAAAGGTTATATTTGTAGATGTTTTAAAATTTTAAATATAACAAGGTTCATTTCTATAAAAAATTTAATTATTTTAATTCTTGGATATAATAAAAATGAAATTATTAAAATTAAAAAATATTTTTTTTGAATTTTCTAATAATCTAAATCTTCAAATATTGTGATTCAATAGGAAAATAGATTATATTAAATATTTAAAATTTTAAATCAGATTAAATATTTTTAAATACTCTTAATTTAAATATACGACTTAATTAATAAATTTAATAGTTTCATGATCAAAACATTTACGTCATTTAAACTGTGAATCTGTCTGACCGCAGACATTTTATTAACACGTAAATCTTGTTTTTATCTCCCGACCCGCCGCGTCAGGGTAGGAACTGAAAACCCATGTGTTTTTAAAGTTTTGCTGTCACCCGCGGGTCCCACCATTTGTACGTTTACAGAATTATTTATAATTAATTAATTTAAAACACCCCTTTTCAAAAGTTATAAATAGGTTATTTTATTTAAGTATAATTAATTAATTTAAATTGAATTTTATAAAATTTATTTATTTTTATTCATGATATTAAATAATCCGTTCTAAGAAGCGTGTACGAAAGTATATTAACCATCTTTAAAAAATGTTTGAAAATGGAGTGTTGACAGATCAATAATAGTGGGGGACAGGCACGTAAAGGATTAGGCTGAATTAAGTAAATAACTCAAATATAAATAGTTTTATTTCTGAATTAAAGGTTAATTTAATATTATTTTTAAAAATATATAAAAATAAATTTTAAATTATTTAATCTAAAATATAAATGTTTAGTATTATTATAAAAATATTTTTAAGTAAATAAAATATTTTTAAGTAAATAAAATATTTATTTTAAATATATATTTTAAAAATATAAAAAATTATGATATAAACAAAGATATATGAATAATTTTATATAAAAATGATTTTAGAAAAATTTAACTTATAAAAAAGTTAATTTTAGCCTAAAAATTATATATATATATTTGATCTCAAAGCAATTTTTAAAATAAAAAAATAATTTAAAACTTGAAAAGTTATAAATGAAATACATATTGTATTTTAATTAGATCTTGCTTTACTTTTTTATATTTTCTATTATTAATAATATATTTTTATTTAAATTAAAGAGATTTTTTAAGAAGGAATGATGTGACTTTCTTTTTTATTAAAATTTTAATTCTTTATTTCATTTTCTCCCATCTCTCTCGAGGCTTTAAATTCCCCCCATATTTCCCACTCTTCAGCTCTCATTATAGTCGTCAACAAGGAAAAAGAAAAGGTATTTTCTTGCACTTTCTTAGGAATCAAACACCACCAACTTTTATATTTTCATCACCCTTTATTTTTTTATTTACTTTTTTCACATTATACCAAGAAGTCTGGTTATACTGGCTTAAAGATCGGCAAATTCATGGCCGTTAAGTCGGGTGACCGGAACGAAATCATCTTAAAGATCGAGGACAGAAGCAATGATGGTAGCATTCTTGCTTCCGGCGGAGCCTCTACCGCCGGTGGAGGTACGATTTGGAGAGACTCAAGTTACGATTTTTGGAACGACAGTGAGAAAATAGAAAGCAACTGGAAGGAGACGAATGGGAAAATGAATGGTACAGGCAGTAGTGATAATAACAGTAACAGGGAAAGTGGAGACTTCGATTTCATGCAAAGTAAGCAAGCAGCAATGGAAGATCCGCCGTCGAAGTTGATCGGTCAGTTTCTGCATAAACAAAAAGCTTCTGGCGAGTTCTCCTTGGATATGGATTTGGAAATGGATGAACTTCAACACGAACCGCCTCATCTCTGCGGTGTACTGCCTCCGGTCACTGAGTCACCGTCGCCTTCGGCAGCTGCTCTTCCAAGGGTGTCTTTTGAAAACAATCATATAAGAAGAAGACAGAGTAAAGGGTCACCATCTCCGAGAAAAGAAGACGATGGGGTTGTAAAATGTAGCTCGAACTCTTCTCCTAAAGGAAGTGAAGGTGATACTTTTCAAAGGAAATCGAGCTTGTTAGTAACCAAGACAAAGTCCAGGTTGATGGACCCTCCTACACCAGAAAAAGGGGAGCCAAAGTCAGCCAAATCTGGAGCAGGGAAGTCAAGGCAGATAATGAGATCCGAGTTTCTTGGGAAAAGCATGGACGAAGATGATGATTCATTGCTTGAAGAAGATTTGCCTGATGAGTATAAGAAAGATAAGTTCAGTGTTCTGATTTTACTTGAATGGTTAAGTTTGATTTTGATTATTGCTGGTTTAGTTTGTAGTCTTACAATTCCTTATTTAAAGGAGAAAAGTCTATGCAAGCTCATGTTGTGGAAATGGGAAGTTATGGTTTTGGTCTTGATATGTGGTAGACTGGTCTCAGGTTGGATTATAAAGATAATTGTATTTGGTATAGAGAGGAATTTTCTATTGAGGAAAAAGGTTTTGTATTTTGTTTATGGAGTGAGGAAACCGGTTCAAAATTGCTTGTGGTTAGGGTTGGTTTTGATTGCTTGGCATTTCTTGTTCGATAAGAAAGTTCAAAGGGAAACTAATAGTACAGTCCTTAGATATGTGACTAAAGTTTTGGTTTGTCTTTTGGTTGGGGTAATATTGTGGCTAGTGAAGACCCTTTTGGTTAAGACATTGGCATCATCTTTTCATATGAATACTTATTTTGATCGAATCCAAGATTCTTTGTTCAATCAGTATGTAATTGAGACACTTTCGGGTCCTCCTTTGATTGAGATTCAAAGGGCAGCAGAGGAGGAAGAAAGAATAGCAAATGAAGTTATGAACTTACAGAAAGCTGGTGCCACAATTCCTCCTGGACTCAAGACGTCCACCATTTCATCACCCCATTATGGGAAACTGACAGGGAGTGGACGAATCCAGAAAACTCCTCGAGGAAAAAGCCCTATGCCCTCTCCGTCTCGTGTGCTTTCTGTTGGGACAGGAGATAAGGATGACAAGGGAATTACAATTGACCACTTGCACAATCATAAAAATGTATCTGCTTGGAATATGAAAAGGTTGATCAATATAATCCGACATGGAGCTCTTTCTACTTTAGATGAACAAATCCATGATTCAACTTTTGAAGATGAATCTGCAAGACAAATTAGAAATGAATATGAGGCGAAAGTTGCGGCAAGGAAAATCTTCCAGAATGTTGCTAAGCCGGGATCCAGGTATCTCCATGAGTCCCATTGGTTATGAAATATATTGTGCATGTATCTTTGCCTTAAACTACTTTCGGTCGGTTTTAAATGTCGTATTGTTTTATCTTAAAACTTGTTGCAATCACTTAATTTGACAAATAAATTGCAGGTTTATGATATTAAGTGTTTTCCTTGTGTCCCTATGAACACAACTAACAATTGTCTTCTTAGGTTCATCTACTTAGAGGACATCGAACGTTTTCTACAAGAAGATGAGGCTTTGAAGACATTGAGTCTCTTCGAAGGAGCATCTGAATGCAAGAGAATTAGCAAGAAAGCCCTTAAGAATTGGGTGGTAATAATACGGAATCCATACTTTGCAGAATTGTTTACTCCAATTAGCTCCAAACCTTCCCTATTTGATGCTTCTCAAAATGATCTTAAGTAGTTCTCACTAAATAGGCAATCAGATGTTAGATATGCACATATTCATCCCTTTAAGTTCCAATAAATAACGGCCAATGAGCCATAAAACTTAGTATGATACAGGTAACAAGATTATATGATCTTCATACACTAAATTTTAATGTGATGCATTTCAATCTTTTAGGTCCATGCTTTTAGAGAACGAAGGGCACTTGCCTTGACACTGAACGATACCAAAACAGCCGTGAACAAACTTCATCAGATGGTGAACGTTCTGGTTGCCATCGTCATATTGGTTATTTGGCTCCTCATACTTGAAATTGCCAGCAGTAAAGTTCTTGTTTTCATTAGCTCTCAACTGCTTCTTGTCGCATTCATATTTGGAAACACATGCAAGACTGTATTCGAAGCTATTATATTCTTGTTTGTTATGCACCCGTTCGACGTGGGTGACAGGTGCGAAATTGATGGAGTTCAGGTACATAGATAACCATATATGAACCCTTCTTTTTTTCTATTTATCTGAATATTCATGTAATTCATGGGGTATCATATTTCTTATTTAATGCATTTCAGATGATTGTGGAGGAAATGAACATCTTAACTACTGTTTTCTTAAGATACGATAACCAGAAGATCATAATCCCGAACAGCGTCTTGGCTACTAAGGCCATAAATAACTACCACCGTAGCCCCGACATGCTAGAGATTGTTGAATTTTGTATCCATTTGAAAACTCCTGCCGAAAAGATCGGCCTCATGAAGCAGAGGATATTGAGGTGAGTCGAAAAAGATGCAATTTTTCGGTTCTTTGAACTTCTTTACAAGTGTCTTCATTATTATTATATTGCATTTATATAGCTGTGTGATCATGCCATTTAAGAATCTGGCATAGTTGAGTAAATCATCTGTCTTATGGTGTTTCGGTCTTATTATGATGTGTATGAGCATGAGGCAAATGTATGCTTGTTTTGGGTTGTGATAGTTCATCTTGGTATGCTTGATTAAGTGCATCTCTGAACTAGATTGTTATCGTTTTATTTGAACATAAATTGAACATGTCTGAACCAATTCGATTTTCTCTTACTACAGTTACATCGAGCACAGGAGTGATCACTGGTATCAAGATACAATGATTGTATTTAAGGAGCTTGAAGTGTTGAACCGAGTAAGGATAGCAATATGGGTGACACATAGAATGAACCACCAAGACATGGGAGAGAGGTTTACAAGAAGGGCTCTGTTGATCGAAGAGCTGGTTAAGATTTTCAACGAATTCGATATTAAATACCGCTTGTACCCTGTCGACATCAATGTCTGTAGCATGCCTCCCATGGTGTCAGACCGCCTTCCTCCGACTTGGACTGGACCTGCCAGCTGAACAAGGTAACAACCCAAGTTAGGACACTACATTTTACTGCCTCTGTGTTAGATACTGAATTACTTATATAATTTGTATGTTTTGGTAGATTGAACAACGTCGGATTTGCTAGATGATTCTTAATGTTCATGTTTTCTTTTCTTCGACTTAAATTACCGGTACAGAACCTGGTTCAGTCCTGTATTGGAATTGCGAAGACATAAATTTGTACATGCCTATATCTTTTGTAGTATATATAATGTTCAACTCAATGGGAGAAACTTATTGAACACAAATCAGTTGACCACCCTGCAGTTCCTTCTGATCTCCCCACTTGTTCCGGTGAGGGGACTACTGCTTCCCATCCTCACCATGACAGCCGTAAAATCGGATGAAAAAAGTATTAGGGTTGTTGCTGTAGGTTCGAACAAGAGCATCCTGTGATCCTCCATTGAAAAGCTCCTGGTGCGAGTGAAGCAGACCCTTTTGAGTCATGAGGTCACGGTAGTAATTGTTGTCGAACCTTGTCGGGATCTGTATCTCGAGAGGAGCCAAGTAGTTGTCACCACTGGAAGCAGGACAGTAAGCACCTCTGGTAGCTGCAAAATTCGCATCGATGTTGGTGTTGTTGTAAGTGCAACCACAGAACGTGGTGCATCTAGCCAGGCCGATTGTGTGAACACCGGATTAGGTCCCTGGCGCTTAGGCCTTTGGCAGAGAAGGAAGAGATTAGAGCTTAGGCCACTGGCGAGGGGATTTGGCTGTTGGCTGCACTTTGGCTGGCTGTTCTTGCATCTCTACGCCCCAGGAGCACTTGCCATAAATGTCCTCCAAGCTGTCACAAAATTAAATAACAGTAAAATATTTATTTATTCGAATTACTTGGTTCGTATTTGATGCACTAACGGTTCGAACTAGAGTTGTTATATTATAAGCAGCAACACTAACCAGGACTGCATCTCTAGCAGCAAGTACTAGGATATCTGCACAAGAAAGAGGCATTGCAACTTGCAAGCAGCCTCCACATTAGTCGTTATAGTATCGATCACGTAAAAGTCTCGAGTCGAGTTCTGGTTCGATGCTGCATTCTTTTCGCCCGTAAACGTGGTCGAAGTCTCGAGTCGAGTTCTGGTTCGATGCTGCATTCTTTTCGCCCGTGATCGTCGCCGTGTCATCCAGCAGTAATGATGCATCACAACCCTGCATTAACACAACACATACAAAACAATATCCGTATATCAGTATCATTTACGATGCATACATCTCTATTTAACGGTCATTACGTTACGAAAGATAAATTTTAGTCGCTAAAATTTTAAAAAGTTTAATTTAACTATTCAAATTTTAATTTTATATTGCCCTTTTGTCATTTTAATGTTAAACAACAAATGGTTTGATGATTGTGGTAGATGATGCGATGATATACCGAAATAATGTTATTTTAAAAAGATTAAATTTAGCCCAAATCACCGTCCTTAATTTTTATTTTAAATTTACCCTACAACAAGCATAATCAAACATAAAATCTAAATACTTGTAATAATATGATATAAATTATTTTAATTCTCAAAATATTATACTTTAAATAGTAATATTAAAGTCAAATTAATTAGAATCTAATTATGAATAATAATCAAATTAAAAAATAAAAATATTATTTAAAATCAAAACCTCTTATCACCGAATTTAGTAACTTTTTTGAATTTTTTTACTACTCAAAGTCTTAACTCTAATTTTAATTTTTAATCTAAAAAAATAAATTATATTTAAAACTGAATTATAATGAACCTTTTTAGTGTTACTATTCAAATATAATATTTTGAGGATTAAAATAATTTGTATCATATTTAAAAGAAAAAAATAACAATGATATTTAAGTCTTTTAGCCTTAAATTTTTTTATAAAATAATTAATTTACCTTCGTTAAAAAATAGTTGAATATTCAAATGAAATCGAGCCAATAATTAGGTATTATCTACGTAATTATCCCATCAATATGATTTTGTTAATCGTCTTAGGGTTTACATCGAAAAAAAAAATCCAATTCCTTTAGAACGTGCTGCTCCTCCATCTCTGTATCTCAAATCAATTTGCCGAGACGGAAGGTAAGTATTATAAGTTTGTTTGCTTCCTCCCCTTTTTTATGTATTTGATAGCTTAAATTTTATGCAATTGAAAAATGTCTACCGTTTGGTACCCGAGAAAGTGTTTTGCTTGCTTTTCGCTGAATTTTTCTTCGACTTCGTAAGGCAAATAGTTATCTTTAGGCTTTATACTGCCAGTTTTAATTGTCATTCATATACGTAGAGTTTTTCTGTTTAATTTTCCAGATAATGAAACAGCCCCTTGAGGTTCAGGTTCTAGAGTTGCAGTTTACTTTAAACATTTGGAAGTTTCTTGCTTTCTAGTTTCGTTAATTTGTTTCTTAAGTGTTTTTTTTTAAATCATTATTTGATATAAATTACATAATTCTCTTCAGAACTCTCTCACATTGATTTTAAAGAAGGGTCGTTAATTTAGTTATGTCTGGAAGAAATCTTGGGCCACCACCTTTTCCAATGAAGGGGCCTCCTCATCCTGGTCTACTGCCTCCGGTACATGAACCTCCATATGCAAGAGGGCTAGGACCAATGCCACCACACCCAGCCTTACTTGATGAATTACGAGAAAACCAATTTGGGTTGAGTCCTAGAAGCCTCCCTCCTCACCCTGCGATCTTTGAGGAGCGTCTTGCAGCTCAACTGCAAGAGATTCAAGGCCTCCTAGCGGATAACCAGAGGCTGGCTGCGACTCACGTTGCATTAAAGCAAGAATTGGAGGTTGCTCAGCATGAGTTAAATCGCATGGCTCAATATGCAGATTCCTTGAGGGTGGAGAAGGATGCTCAGATGAAGGAGATGTATGATAAGTCAGTTCAATTGGAGGTTGATCTTCGTGGGCTGGAGGCAATGCGAGCTGAGCTTGTTAAGGTAAATGCTGATATTAAGCATCTTAATGCTGTGAGGCAGGATCTTACAGGCCAGGCTCAAGTCATGGGTCAAGATTTGGCTAGACTTGCTGGAGAATTGCAACAGGCTCCTGTGCTGATGGCAGAGATCGAAAATATGAAACAGGAACTGCATCGTGCAAGGTCACAATTTACTCTCTCTGTTTTCGCTTCTTCCATTTTTCCCTTTATTGGCGAGTCCCTCTGAGAATGAAAAAATAGGTTCATGGAGTAGATGTTTACTTTTGACTCATTTATGTGCCTTTGTTAATTTGTTGAGGAGTTCAATTTACTGATATATTTGTGTGTATGTGTGTGTCTTTCTGGACATATAGGGCTGCCGCCGAGTATGAGAAGAAAGGATATGCAGAGAACTATGAGCATGGTCAAGTGATGGAGAAAAAAATGATCTCAATGGCTCGGGAATTGGAAAAACTTCGTGCAGAGATTGCAAATGCAGGGAAGAGAAGTCATGCTGCTGGTGGCAGTGGTGGCAATCCTGGTATGTAGTCCTTCTCAAGGACTTCATCCTTTGCTTCCCGTTGCTGTTTCTTAGTTTCATGTGCTTCTCGTTCCAGTTTTCAATTTTTATGACATGATCTTTGGTTACAAGTTTTTTTATTAGAGTTTTGGTTGGTTTTCAATCTGGCTTGAGGCCATTTTGTGTTTTCAACGTTGAAAGAAGCTGAAAGTACACAACTCAGTTTTCTGAAGTTTGAGTTATTGTACTCATTCAATATGCCTCTTTATCTTTTTAATGGTAATTTCTATTGGTTGAAGCTCCTTGACACTAGTTAAACTGTTTGGTAAGTTCACCTAGTGAGTTATATTATTTGAGTAGTGATGATCCTTAAGCTCTCGTTGCTTGATGTACTGGTAAGGAGCTCGATTTTTCTGTCTATTTAAGTTAATAACAATATTTTTTTTTCTTTTTCAACTTTTAAGTAGTAGCTGGGTATAATGCAAATTATGGGAACCCTGAAGCTGGATATACTGGAAGCACTTATCCTGTCACCTATGGCACTAATCCTGTAAGTTATGCTATTTTATATGTGCTCGACTGTTTTGAACCTGTGCGGGTTTAAATTTATATGGACTTGTATGTGAACTGCATTTTCAAGTTGTATATTTATTGATTACCGTGTTAAAAAGAATGAATGGTTATTTTGTTTTTTCTTCCTTGTATTTGAGGTACAGGGTGGCGTGGATGGTTATCCTCAGTACGGACCTGGTGCTGGTGTCTGGGGTGCATATGACATGCAGAGAGCTCAAGGACATCGCTAGTGTGATTTTTACAGTCATGCTAAGATGATTCATCTGGTATTTCTGGGCAACTTATTAGTTCTCTAGGCTTGGGTTTGAAGTGTTATATCATGATAGGCATTCTGGAGTTGTACCAACAAATGAGACAATTTATCTTAGCTTGAAATTGCTGTATTCTGTTTTCTGCTTGATATTATCTGCTACAAATGTTGTCAGTTTATTTATGATAAAATGTTTCAATTTGATACTTGCTCTTCATAGATATTTTTATGAATTTTAAATTTCAATGTGAAGAAAGATCAGACCTTGCCATACCTTTTTGAGTCTAGATGTTTAGTTTTGTAGAATAGGAATCTTTAAAATTACCATGGTTGAAGCCTATCAATGCTGCCATTGCTTCTTCCCTTCCACATCTTTTGAAATATGGGGTTGTTCAACTGTACTGCTTTTTATTTGCAGAAAAGCCCCTACTGTCCTGTCTCTAGCACAATTTAGCAACATATAGTTTGGTTGCCTTGCTATGTTCATGCATTTTTACTCCCTTAAGTTCTCATAGAGTCACTTAGAAGGTTACATAATGCACTGTACAAACAGGCAAGGGGCTTTAGTTTCTATCAAACTGTTTTATTCAGAGTAATTATCAGTACTTTTTACCATTAGGTGCTTAGCCTATTTTTCCTATGATGGTGTCTGCTCTAATGCAGGAAAAGGAATCAAATGACTTTTTCTATTCTATACCTTGATAATATTGAGTCCGTTTTGATGTTTTTCTTGGCTCTGTGCCACTGATTCAGTTTATTTAGGTTCTCTGATTTTTTCTAACTCAAGAGGAGTTGAAAAATGTTTGCCAGACATGCTCTGGTGTTGCTCCTAGAATTCCAGTTTGAGTAGGATTATATTTCTTGTCATCATATAATTGTTTGTATATAGTTTTTTTCCCTTTTATTTTCTTTATTAGGTAGGAGTACACAATTTTCCCTCTATTTAGGTGCTTAGTTTTGTATAATCATTAAGTTTAACTGAGTATAAGATAATAGAAGAATACCCTAGCAACTTTTTCCTGCAATTATGTGATTGCAAGATTTGTTGCATCTTCCTCATTTGTTCCGGAAACTAGCCTTAAGATCTTTTGTAAGATGGTGCCATTGGATAATTTACCTAAACTTTAGATTCCCAGTTGTGTATAAGAACACCGAGAAAGAGCATTGTCGCTCCCAATTCAGAAACTAGCCTTATGATCTTTTATAAGATTGTGCCGTTGGATGATTTACCTAAGTGGATGGTATGCCTTTCCTAAGTTGAACTTATGTAGATTTTGTCAAATATTCTTTTAGTATTGGTAGATGATACGCCTTTCCTAAGTTTAGCTTATGTAGATGTATATGTGAGGTCACCTATAAACACAAATGAAGTGTGTGATGTAGACAGCATTAATGGACATATTTATCGGTGAATAACGTAATTGACACCTAGCGATGTCCTTTCTTTTAGCATTGATTTTACAAAATCCGCCTTGTAGGATATTAGAGCTACTCTGCAGGGTTTGTGACCTATTTTTGGAGATCACTGCTGCCTTTATCAGAGATTTTTTATGTATTATCCTAGGATAATACTTAGCATGGTTGCTATGCTACCATCTGGCCTAAATTGTTGTATTCTTACGCCTAACTGCCACCTTTATCATAGATCTTTATTGTTCCTTGGTAACTTCTAGTTTTATCAGGGAAACCACAGAAAACTAATTTGTTAATGCTATAATGCACCAATCAGGAACGTTGTTCGCTAGAATTTGTACAAAGCTGTACGATCGCTTCTGCTCAAGTGTAAAGAAAAAGTAACTCCTTGTTATAATAAATAACGTTGTATCAATTGTGTTTTCAGTTCTTCTGTAAGTCTAAGAAATACGAGACACGTCCTAGTCCTACTCACACGGTATTATGTTTTCTCAATGCTAACAAAAGAACCCACTTGCTTCAAGTTAGTTAAACAGGACAGGACTGGAAGTATAGAGCTGTAACGCCCATAAAGTATGATTTGGCAATAAAGTAGGTAATGACAGCTTATATTATGGCTTTATAAACTCTAGGAGTTTGAAATGTATTGACCGAATGTCAGTTTTGAGATAGTAGTACATTTTTATGAGTGAAAGACCATGCTTCAGAATATTTTAGAATATACTTATCTCTATAGCTGTGGTTAATGTATTCTCTATCCTATAGTTTTTCATTTCCTTGAACTGATTCTGTGCATAACCTTAACGGCTTTCCTCTTGATTTTACATCACATCTGGATTAAAATTTGTTGCCTGCCTAAAGCGTTGTTACTACCATTAGCAGTTCAGTTGCTTCTGCCCTTCTTCATCTTCAAAATCAAATTGCTGGCATTTTTTGTTTATATATCATTTATGATTATTAGCCTCCCTCATAATTTATGTACCCACCTTTCCATGGGTGACAATAACACTAAGTAATCTTCTTTTACTATTTAGTATTCTTCCCTTTTGTTTTGTCCTTTTTGATTTCTATTGCCTGTTTGGGTCCTAATAGAAGTAATTGGCTGGCCTTTGAAATTTCAAAGGTCCTAGTGGATGAACCTGATAGAAGTAATTGGCTGGCCTGTTTCATTCTAAAATCGCCATATTTGAATCTTAATCCAGCCAATCTGGCTATCCATCAGATAAGTTGTTAGCTATCCAATCTGGCTATCCATCATGGTTTGGAAGTACGTCCTTCATGCCTTTCTTGAGTGAAACTGTGTTCAAGAGAAACTCTTAAACTTCTTTAAGTTATCCCTTCCGGCTTCCATGTCTTGTTCCAATTGAAAAAATCAGTGACTAAGCGCTGGAAGAAGCTTATTCATTGCAGAAGTTATGCGGTTTTGCCAAGGCATGGTCAACAATCATGATGCAAGATGAGTTTTCTAGTCAAGTAAGTGAAGTAAATTTCTGAGAAAATTGTGTTGTTTTCATATTTTCCCCTTCTTGGTCGTGCTTGTAAAAAGATTTTCGTTATTTTTGCTTTTTTAGACTCAGTTTTCAAAACATTCCCCTCGTTAATAAACATTTGTATGGCGTCACCATTCATGTTTGAGTAGTGCCTTCTCATGTTCCTATATGGTTGTATTTGTGACGTTCTTACAGAGAAAGTATGATGTCTCAGTGTGAGCTGTGGTGTTGATTTCATTATCTTTTATTTCAACTATTTGTAATATTTATGCTGTCTATTGCCTCTTTGCAACATTTTCTGAATATATAGCTATTAATTCGTGGAGGATGCTTCAATTAATTTAGTTTGCTATGCAAATACATAGCAGGCTTGATTTCTGGTTGTTGAAAGTGGGTTTTATTACACAATTACCAGTTGGTCTCTGAAGCGACGAATGCTGGGAACATAATTTGAAAGATAACTCAAGGAGGGGGTGATCAAGGGATTTGTGGTTAAGAATCAATGGATGTTGGTTTGTATTATCTAGAATGAAATATCAATAAGTAATATCTGGTAGGAAAGTAAAGGCTGCGTTTTCACCTTAGGGCTGGTGTCCTATACCTGGGTCATCATGAAAAAATCCAAATGGCTGGATGTGTAAGCCATCTTATATATTTTTATAATTGTAGGAAAAGCTAACGTAAATTGGAATGCCTTTTTTATGTTAAGGACAATTTTCTCCCTGGATTTGTGACTTACACTTCTTTGGCATGGAAGTTGTTTGATTTTGCTAGGAATTTTCCATTATATTCTGAAAGATATCATATGCTGTCTTTTTGGATGTAGTACCATCAATTTCTCTGATTTGTAATTGTCAACTGTTACACTTAATTTAAATTGCCTTACCTGTTGCTGCTACTCTCGTGTCTTGACGTGCTTGGTTCTATGCTATTTTGTCAAGTGTTACTGATTTATCATCTACCTGAGCTTACATAACTGTTTTCTGGTCTTCATTTTGTAATCCGTTGAACATTGTAAATTTTAACAGCCGGCTTAAGGAAATATAAATGTTGTTCTTATCTATCTAGATGGTTATCATCTTGCTCTCTTTTCCCTCTCACTTTTCTTATCCCCTCACCAAATTACTCAATATGTGCGTGTCAATTGACATATTCTTACATTTTTTTTACTTCCAACTTTTTATGGTTACACATATTCTAGTAACTTATCCAAGTTATTTCCATTTCAGGTCTACAGATGAGAACCTTGCAAATATTCTGTTTCTGGAATTATCCATTGATGTTGGAGTTCAAAATAAAATTCGAGGCTTTCCTTGATTATGCTTCTTTATCTAAAGTTTTTGAAGATTTTCTGCAGTACACTGCCCTTGCTTTTGGCATCTGTGAGAGCTGTAGGCTTGGCCTGTCATGGGGGCAACAAGAAATACAGAAACAACTGTGATATTGGTTTCAGTAATTTCACCAAACCATTGAATATAAGTACTTCGGCTATTTTAATTGGAAGATTGTTTATGATATTTTATAGAGTTTATGTCAACCACTATATTCTTATTCCCATTTTATGTTGCAGATTGTGACCCCCTTCTTCCTGGCCAAGTCGGACATTAATACTGCAGGTGCATTCTATTGTCGTCACATTGCTTTGCCCCCCAAAATACACTTAATGCTGTGTTCAAGTTTCCACTTTAACATGTTATTTCCAGAGATTGTGCTTCTTCCTGAACTGTTGGTTCATTCTTAAACCAGTATTTCCTGGAGCTGGTTTAAGAATAAGATTGTCGTCATTGATGCCGATGCCACCCAAAGGGAACTGTTGTTTTTTCTGTGTCGGAATGCAATTGCCTCCGATTCTTGATGTGGTGCCAAGCCGTCAACAAATGTGCCGTCTGTTTGAAGCAGTTAAATTTCAGAGAAGATTTTCCTTGGTTCATCCTTGTCGACGGTGCTCAGGCTTTGATATGTCATCTTCACAAACATGCAGGTATACAAACTGTGTGAAGACGTCAGATATCAAAGAAACAATCTTTGCTTCGCTTTATCCCATTGGGCATCGTGCTTGGTTGGATATGGTGTCAACACAAACCTTGCAGGTATGCCGACTGTTTCAAGCAGTTAGATTTTGAAACAAGTTTTTGTTGGTTCATCCGAGGACTTGTATTCAGTCCAGGGACTTGTTAAAATGAAAAGGCATAAAGATAATTTTCACCCTTAACGTTTATAATTTTGGTTATTTTAGTTTTTATTCTTTTTTTTAATAAATTTAGCCCTTAATCTATGTTTTTTTAACAAATAACTCATTTTTAACTACTATATAACTGAACCGTTAAAAATTTAATAATGATAACATATATATATATATATATATGTGATAATATATTTTAAATGACATATAATCTAACCTATTAAATATATACATATATATAGAATATAATTTTATTCCAGTATAAAATAGAAAAAAATTAAAATTTAAATAAAATATTAAAAATTAATTAAATAAAAACAAAAATTTACTAAATATTCTCAACCCTAACTAAACTAAAATATCTTAATAAAACTCTAAAACTCCGATTTAGATTAAAACTAAAATACCTAAATTCTAAATTAAAATAATAAAAATCCAATTGATTATTATCAAAAAAATTTATCTTTGATTTACCGGTAACAAACTATACAAAACACTTTCTTCTAAGATTATGTCCATACCTTTTTAGATAAAAATTTGATTTTACTATAGTTAAGGTTGAAAATGTTTAGTAGTCTTTTGTTTTATATTTAATTAATTTTTAATAAATAAAAAATAATAATTTTTAATATTTTATTTAAAATTTAATTGTTTTATATTTTTAGATTAGAATAAAACTATATCCCGCGTTTATGTAATTGATATACTAGATGTTAAGTCATTTTAAAATATATTATTACATATATATGATATATCATCATTATTAAATATTTAACGGTTCAGTTATCATGACAGTTAAAAAATGAGTTATTTGTTAAAAAGGTAAAGGTCAAAAGCTAAATTTATCCAAAAAGAAATAGAGGCTAAAATGACGAAAATTATAAACATCAAAAGTGAAAACTATTTTTATGCCAAATGAAAATACAAGTACGTGTTTTTTATGGTAAAATGAAATTTTAACAGAGCTTAAGTATTAATTCAAATTTAAAATGAGAATACAAGTATGTGTTTTTTATGTTAAAATGAAATTACGTTAACAAGACCAAAAATGTATTTAAACTGAAAAAAAATGGTAAATCAAGGTTCAATTTACCTATTTTCAATACTATGAAAGACCTAAATAGGATTAAATTCGAAAATATGGAAGACCAAGACTTAATTTACCTAGTTTTAAAATTAAAAGGACGAAAGAATAATTTAATCTAAAAAATAAAAAAAGGATTTAATCCGTCTTTGGAACCAATTGTTACAAAAATGTGATTAAAACAAATGTAAACCCTCTCTAAAATCGCTGTATTATTAGTTTGATTTTATCCAACTATGAAATTATGAATTTTATTAATTAGGTCATTAAATTGTTAATACAATTTCAATCTACTTATTTATTGCTAATTTTTTTATAGAAATATTAATATAACAATTAAGTTATATAATTATACATTTAATGGGCTTCTTGTGTTGATTTGCAAGCTTAAATCTTCTGTTTCGGTACTAGAAAAGGGGAACTGTAACATATATTGTTTGTTTTCGATTCAAACTCGATTCGGATTTCTATCTCTACAAAGAGACCTTCTATTAAACAGACTATATGAATTAACACTGTAAATAACAAGGGCTATATATTTTTTTTTAGAATTAAGACTAAATTGACTGAATGTTTAAATATAAAAAATTAAAAATATAGTTATACAAAATTTCAACAATCACATGAAGTACTTACTGTTTTGTAATAAAATATAAAGTTTAATTATCATTTTATAACTTCTATAAATTTCACTTCCGAGCAAAGAAACCGAAATAACATCAGGTTAATCAGTATTATCATAACTTCTTACCTCTCAAAATCTCAAGCTTTAGGCTTCTTCGGTGCGCTTGAATTCCATGGCTCAGCCTTGCGCTTGATTCCCAAGAAATGCTCAACCTATTGAATCGGAATGGTGAACAAAAATTAAATAACTTGAAAGTGGAAAAAGTGCACAATTATGAAACACCAACGAAATCAATCCCATTAATGAAGAGTTACAGCATCAGAAAAAAGTAATAAATAAATTTTGTGGCGATAAAACATGACTGGTTTTCATGTGCCTTGTAATGTGCAATGGTTAATCCATGTACAAGGTAAAAGAATTAACTTGCCTTTCTATCACCAATCATAGGCGTCAAGCTTCCTGGAAAATCCTTCTCGACAGTAGCGAAGCCACTTGTAGGATCACTGGTTTGCCTGAAATTGAACACACAAAAGAAATGACGAACAATTGCAACCTATAGAAAATGTTTTGAACAAACACTTAAATTATATGCAGTGGTAAGCCATATCAACAGCATAAAATGGTAAACCAGCAAGCTTCGTTTCCCACAAGAACAAGTCCTGCTAACTGCATATCAGACTAATAGCCACAAGGTCGCAAACGCAGAATGAAGGATATGTTACCAATGGTGTGGAGAGGACCAAGTTGATTTCAGGAACCAAGATCGTTGAATGTCCATTATAGATAAGCTGAGATCAAAAGTTAACCCAAGGAGAGATGAAACATACCCTGGCTTGACATGACCACTAAGGACGAGGTAGGGTGTTTTCAGCTGAGCTTGAGCTTCCCTCATCCTCTCCACTGAAAGTGAAGGTGTATCTGAATTTTTCATTTGCTTCAGCTTCAATTCTTCCTGATATTGCTTCATCCGTTTTTCTTGCTTCATTTTGCCTGGACCCTTGCCATGAAATTTGTGAGAAAGATTCCGGAAGGCTTCCTTGGGAGTCATCTGGAGAAGATAATAATCGTAATTTGTAAGCTTAAATGCATATATAATAAGACAAATTATTTTTAAATATATAAACATTGGACTTGTTCTAGATCACAAATTTTGATGCCAAAAACAATACACTTCCGAATGCCCATCAGCTTAAAGCATTTCTAATCCTTGAGAAAGATAGTTTTTTTTTTCTATTATTTGACAATAAAAGGAAAATTATTCAATACACATGCTGTGTAGTCTTTGGACTGCACAACGCTTGATGTTTTAGGGGCTTAGGGATTTAGTTTATGGTTTAGTTTGTGAAGCGTAGGGTTTAGGAATAAAGATTTAGATTTTGTTTTTGAAAGAGTAAATATGCAGTCTTGTGTAATAAAAATTACTCACGTATCAAAAAAATACTCTAATATAGTAGAACAATACTCCCAAGGCATAGACTTATGAAAGAAATAGATCAGATTGAAGTACTTACAATTCGACCAAATTCATCTGTCCTTTCAATGCGAATATCTTTAAATCTATCATTTTGACGACCTTCATCTACAATGCCAACAAGTTTGCTCTTTTTCTTGTCCATGTTCCGGCCACCCCATTCAATAGTTTCTTTAAGTGTTCCTCGATCCTTAAGCAGTTTCAGTGCACCTGATAATCCTTTGCCAACTGCAACTTCATGAATGGTTTCATCTGGAACAATCTCGTCCTTATCCTCATTGGCAGGCTTTTCATCAACACTAGTATCAGCTACTTCCGACCATCCACCCACCTCATTTTCTGCATTTTTTCTATCTTGCTCAGAATCTCCCGGCACTTCATCCTCATCCATGAAAACATCTTCACTGTCAGGCTTATGGGCTTCTGAAGACCAAACCAACATTAAATGTTACTATTTATCAGAGAGAAATTATGAGCATAAAGATACAATCCTTTTTATTATTGAAAAAGAGGTCAAGTTGGCTGGTCTAAGGCTCTAAGCATGTGCAGCCAAAAGAGAAAAAGAGGGAGGTTCAAAAAGTAAGATCAAAATTTAATGCATGACTGGTGTAAAATCTATAACCTACAATTTCCATGAAATTACCCCAGCACAAAAAACAGTGAGGCTAAAATATATAATCCAAATTTTTAGCAGATGATATATAATCCAAGTTTTGAACAAGACAATAGTACTAGTGACTTATATTGTGAAAGAAAACAAACCTTCATCAAGCTGAAGACCCCATACAAACTCCTCCATCTCTGTGATTACAACCTTGTTTTCTTGTGCCTCTCCAGTGGAGGTGTTTTGATCATCTGTAGTTTGATTGCTGGCAGTTGCGGCAGCAAGATGCGCAATTGCTTGCGGACCTGATTTTTCTTCTTGCTTTTTAAGAGCTAACCTCCTTGCTTTTTCAAGTGATTTATAAAGATCCTCTTCATCATCAGCAAAAACTTGGCTTTCATCATCCTCAGGTTTTACTGTAAGAGTTTGTTCAAGTCGCAGTAGCTTAGATGCCTCATCTGCTTTGGCATATGCTGCTTGGTATGCATTATTTCTCTTTTCAGCTTCAGATCTGGCCTCCTCCTCTTTAATTGCTAGTCTTCTAGAGTCATTTCTAGAACCAAGATCTCCAGCACCAAGTCCAGCAGATATGGCTTCTGCTTCAAGGGCATCTATATCCAACTTATCTTTCTTCCGCAAAGCTTTTTTCTTTTTGGGCTTTTTAAATCGAAGCATTTCCTCTTGGGTGTAATAATCCGAAGAAACCTTCACAGCATTACTAAGATCTTCAACACGGTTATTAGTGGGAACTCCTTGTAACCTCTTGCGAAGCTGCCAAGTGAATAAAAATAAAATAAAGTGGACATCAATAGCAGAAAAATGTTAAAATATGTTTCTAACAGCTCAAAAAGACCATTAAAATTACCTCTTCTAATTTCTTTTCAGCTTCTCCAGTAAAGCGCCCCTTTTCATCAAGAGTTATGCCCTGAAAATAAAAAATATATATAAAATAAAAACAGCCATCAATGACCAAATGCCACTTTTCTTCCAATAAAAGTACAAGGAAACTTTGCAAGATAAGTTTCTAATTGAAATTTGAAAAAGGAAAAGAAAGATTAAGCATGAGGGCAAAGCTTATATAAACAAACCTCATCTGTGACTGGATCATCATATTGTGGCAGTATTTTTTTCTCGGAACCAGGCTCGTCATTGAACCTAAATAAACAGAAATCATATTGAAGGTAAATAATAAATTTGCTTAATAGGTAGATTATTAGAAACTTGACCTATTATTTTGTTCAATCTATGGTTAAATATTGGATTTTACTCAATTGAGGTAAATTATTAGATCCATCTATATAGCTAGAAAAGAACAAGATTTGAACCTTTTAAGTTCTTAGTTCTGTATTAAAGACAAAATTATGTGAGAGTTGAGCATATGCGCATTCATCATAATACAAATACAAATTCACACGTTATAGATCAGAATCTTACTTGTCATAAACCCCGTTTGTCTTCTTGGCAGCCTTGTAAGCCTCATCTCGCCGCTTCTGCTCTCCAATTTCAGTATTTTCAAGCATATCGATATCTGTCGGATCATACCAGAAAGCTCTGTCACACGAAGATCTAAGTCACCTCACAAACATGGAAAAAAAAATGCATAAGTAGCACCCGAACACTTGTATACCTTCATTAATGTCACCATTAGCAAGTATGCTTTGATCTTTTAGTGTTAAAACAACAGCTCCACCATCCATCACTTTGTCAAGGCCATGAAGAACTTTAACCCCTGCCAGATCATCTGTTAACAGATTGCCAATTAAAAAAGCCAGTCAGTAGGGAGCTGAGATGCAAGAATAAAAACAGTCATGACACTTGAAATGAAACATTAGCTCCCTAAATACATTAGGGCCAAAACAAGACCATTTGGCCTACCCGTATGAAGTAATTTTACAGATAAGTAGTTAAAACATGGTTTGTAAATAACAATAAACTTAATCCAGGGTAATAAGCATTTTCGTAAACTATCTGCTCAATTTATAATTAATGATTCAGTTATTCACAAAATCAGTTGCAGTGTTTGGTTTAGACATCTCAAGAAAGACAAAGGGTGGATATGGAACTAACAAAAACAGACTACATCAAACACATACTATATAACAAATAGAAAATCTTAGAAAAGGAAAGCAAATGTACGAGTAGGGTGATTATCAGCCTCCTCATCTTCATCTTCTCCTTGAACGAAGTTATCCTGAGAAATTTATTCCGTGTCATTAATTAGTTACCATCATTCATGCCATTTGCAAATAAATATTACAGTAAGAAAGAAACCAATTAACCAAGTATTGTGGGAAAGAGAGAACAATGAAATCAAACCTGCTCTTCAAAAATTTTTGATAGCTGCAAAGCTTTCTCCTTTTCAGCATTCCTTTTCTCCTCAATCTTACGACTTTTACCAACCCATGCTGAAATCTCAGAAATACCTTCAGATTTCTTCTTCAATCTTTCCTCTTTCATTCTTTGCAGACAAATAGAAGGAAAAAGGCAAAGATAAATACTTACACTAGGTTAAGCGTTATAATTAATAAAAACAAACAAGACTTTGAATACACTGTCTGGAAGCAAAGACCAAATATGTCATCAAATTGAGAAAAAAGCTTGGAGTCATGCAACTAGAGAACCTTCTAGCCTGATCACCAAATACGCAGGCAAGTTAAGGTCACCTGTGACTAAATGATTCACTCACCTCACAATACGCTCCTCAATCTCCGATGAAGCCGCTTGCACTAAACCAGAATTTCTAACAACATTCAATTCATTTCCATCCTTATCCCTACTCTCTTCATAATCTAATGCTAGCTCTCCATCTTTGCTTCCTTCATAATCTTCCTCTCTATTCTTCTGTTTACTTCTCTCCTTTCCCTTCTCACCTTCCCTCTCCTTCTCTCGATCCTTAAGTTTCTCTCTCTCCTTTCCCTTTTCCTTCGCCTTATCTCTTTCCTTTTCCTTTTCTCTGTCTGTATCTCTAGATTTATCCTTTCCCCTCTCCTTCTCAGACTCTCTATCCCTCTCCCTATCCTTTTCCTTTCCTCGATCCTTGCGATCCTTTTCTCTTCCTCTGTCTCTCTCACGCTCATGTTCTTTATCTCTATACTTATCCCAGTCATAATCTCTCTCCTTCTCCCTCACCTTACTATCTTTACTTCTTTCCTTCCGATGCTCATCTCTGTCATCCTTCCTCCTCTCCCTGGTTGACACTCTATCCTTCTCCGATGATTCATTCTCCTTTTCTTTCAAGACTTCATCGTTGCTTCTCTTAGAACGATCCCGCTCTCTGTCTCTACTTCGATGATCCTTTTCTTCCTCTCGACTGCTCTTCTTCTTGTCCTTACTCCGATGCTTGTCGTTTTGCTCTAATTCATCACTATAGGCTCCTCCATCCCAGCGTTCTCTGGAAGCATCATCTTCCCTATCATACCTATCCTTCTCCATTGCAAGTAACGGGAACACTCAAAAACTTATCTGCAAATAAACTGTCATGGCGGAGAGATGGGGGTGAAATTGGGGTTGATTGTGAGGGAATTAGGGATTGGAATCATAAGCGGTAACGTAGATTTATAAGGAGAATTGTCGAGTTATTGGGGAGAGGGCAGACGACGACGTTTTGGTGATTCTACATCACGTGTCAATTAAAAGGGAAAATGGGCCACGGCTTGTGACAGAATATATTTCCCAAACGGGCCAGAATACAGAGAAGCCCAACGTTATGCTATGTATAGTCTAAGTCTAACACTTGTGTATTAACCATTAGAATTTTGTTACACTTGTGTATTGAATGAAAAATATTTTTTCTTTGAATTTTTTTTCTATTTTTTGAAACTTTTTTATTTTCTTCTTTATTTTTTGGGTTATTAAAACTCGATTTTTTAAGATTTATTATTTATCAAATGTACAATAATGATTTTATCTGTTATACAAGAAAAATTAATTTGTCTTAAAGTAAAGTATAATAAAACATATCGTTTTATTACTAAAAATATAAAATATAAAATATTACTAAATTTCTAAAACAAAATCTAAAGGAATTAAGATTTTAACCCATTACATAAAACATATCGTTTTGATCAAAAGATAAAATCATTAGAATTTTTAAAATATAAAATATTACTAAATTTCTAAAACAAAATTCATCATCACGTTAAATTAAAAACAAATCATCTTAAGAAGCCTTAATCAAAACCCAGTGGACTCAACTAACGATGAGTAAGACTCATTTTCATCTACAGCTGTAGATTTCTTACCACCTTTGTTTGAGGTTACAGTTGCAGTAGCTTTTAGCTGTTCAACTCCAACATCCAGACCAGACATTTCTAACAATTCCATCTTCTTAAGCTTGGCTGTTTCCATGTCACCGTCCCAGCAAGTTTCCGAAATGATTTCGAGTGCCTTCTCGGTTCTTTCCTCCAACACCAGGCTCTCGTTTTGCAGCAGGACGAGGTAAACTTGTTCCGCAGCAGCTTTTCGAATCTGGTAGATGATGGACATATTAAGAAACAAAAAGATCCTATAAGCAACCTGATGATAAATGGTGATGCTGATATATGTCAATCACAGTTTTTTTTCCTCTATTTTTTCCATAACTTGGAGGATCATACCACCGTACTCAAGGAAAAGGAAAAATCACATGTTTCTATAATTCAACAAATGCAGTCGCCGAAACTGACCTTAGGGTACCGATGAGTGAGGAGAGTGAGAAGATGAGAAAAGGCACGGGAATTGATGGGATCGGACACTGAACAGATGTAACCAAGTATTGCTATGCCTGCATATAGCTTGGAGAAGTCCTTTGACGCTTTCAATTCTATCGCCAGAGAATCCAAAACACCGGAACAGAAAACTGAAGTATGAGCCTGTAAGTTAAAATTTCACTTTTAAGGTTTGAAATGCACTGCAAAGAAGGATCCATAGATTTGACATCTAAACAAATGAGACCATTAAACCATAATTATTCCTCAGCATTTTTGTAATGATAAAGGAACTGATAGAACTTCAAAGGTCCCCTAGACATCCGGATCCTTTTGTGCTGAATCCCGTGTTTTAACAGAAATTTAAAAACGATTCCCTTTCTTGCAATAAATCTCAGCCAAATTTATAACATAATGACTACAAAAGAGCCATGGAAAAGGTTCACATGTTTTGAGAAAAGAGAAACTAACCTCCATATCCAACAATATCCTTTTGCTGAAAAGAATCTCAATTGTCTGCAATATGCATCGCACCAACATATATATAAGAAAAAGAATATAACCATATTTCATAGTTAATTCATAACAAGAAAACTTAGAGGTTTCAAAATACAATGTAATGCTTCTGATGTTTCTGTTTCTTGGTTAGCAGCAAATTTTGAAACAAATAAAAGATAAAACAGTGAAGGAGTTTGATGGAATCGAATTTTATTGAGAATGGTATCAAGAGATTGAGTTACCTTCAATGTGGGTATAATAACCCTGTCACGTCGCTTATACTCCTGGAGTATCCAAAGGATGTCAGTGGTTAGCTTACACACTTTGGTTTCTTTACTATCGTCTTGGTCAGCCTGAAGATACTCCAAAAACGCAGACAGTGAAGCCTTGCTCAAAGAATCTTGCAAGCCACCGATTGAAATAACCAAACCAGATAGAACAGGTCTGCTATAACAACTGAACTGAAGTAGTTGCACAAATCGAGGATATGAAAAGGTAGGTACCTGCAAGCAAGCACATAATGGAGTTTTAATATAAGATCCGAAAGTAAACATGAAGCAATCTGGGCAAGAACAAAACTACTTTTTTTCTAAAACATGTGAGACATAACTACTTACTCCCCACTTTAAATCTGTTTTGTTCGGAACAATTTCTTCTATCTTTTCCCTATAAGGTATAAAAGAAACAAAAGTTTCCTTATGGTACAGAATCCTTTGGAGAACTTTAGCAGCGACTTCTCTTAGCTTATCCATCTTTTCTACAGCTTGCTTGGCAATCCCTCCCACCAAATTTGTTGCAAGATTTACGTCGAAAAAAGAGCATATTTGATTCTCCTCAACAATATCACTATTAGGATGCTTTGACACAGATTCAAGCATGTCTGATTTTCCAGTAGAACTTGTGGAATCTCTCTTGCAGAGGATATATGCACATCTTTCAAGGCCTTCCATAGCAGCTTCACGAACCCAAGAACCCACATCTCCTCTGTTATCAACAGAATAGTCATCGAGTGCTTTAAACAAACTGACCATCACCTCATTCTTAATGAGAAGAAATAGTGACATGTTGTCGATATCAGAACTTTCTCTTTCCTGAGTTAATGTCTGACAAACAGATACAAGTCCTTTGACAGAATTAACTCGTGCTTCAGCATCTCTATCCTCAGGGTTATCCTACACAGAAAATATACACATCAGTCAAAAATCCAAAGAGGGCTGTAAATGAACTGAGCTCATCTGAGTATTTGCTCGTACAAACTCAGTTTGGGTACGAAATTATTCTTCATGCTCACATTGTTTATCTTATCGAGCTCTTAACAAGATCTTGTAACTAATTTCTAGAAAACATTTCAAATCCCAAATATTGAGACTTGAACTCAGCTCAACCTAGCAATTAAAGCATCCAACGTAAAATCTATAGGTTGTTGACCATGGAGCCAACCGGCTCTTGTGGTCAAATCAGATAGAATAAGGTATGAATTCAGGAAGATTGTGCAGGCTATTAGTTCAAGTTAGATTTGATGTACATAGGTGAACATAATCAAGCCAAACCTCAGCTCGTTCACGAGCTGTCAACAAAGGCTTTGTTCATTTACAGTTTACGTCCATGGTTCTTTAAGTAAACTTATTCAAAGTGAGAATTTGTACCTCAATTGCACAAGAGCTGCAAAGCTTCAAAATCACATCCCTCCACTGATTAGCCAACATTTCATAGGGTAAAACACCCAATGCCATTGCAGATCCTCTTCTTACAGCAACATTTGCATCTTTCAAGAGTTGTAGGTATTTGGATGTTATATTATTACTAACAGCACCTTTATTATCAGTAGCAACAAGGTATGCTTGTACAAAGTGATTTAGGGCTTTCACAGTTGCAGTCTGAATTTCAAATAAAAATTTTATTCTCAGTTCAAGATATAATTTAGGGGATATTCAATTTTACGGGGAAAAAATCATATAGCATGAAAGAAACCTGTATCTGAGAGTTAGGGTGTCTCATATTCTCATTAAGTGTGTCAATCAAACTTCGTTTTGTTTTCTCGGGCAAAGTAAGTCGAGAAAATGAGATGCATTCAATAAACCGGGAAACAGCTGCTCGCATTATTTCTCCACCCTTCCCCCGATAGAGGCGTGCTTTCTCAATAGCCGGAACGATACCAGAAACTTGTCTCTGCTTATCTTGATATATATATAAACACAGAAGCAGGGAATACCATTTTCTCAATTCATAGATTTAAAAAGCTAAAATAAAACAACTTGATTGAATGAGAAACTGAGATAAAATATGACAAACTAAAGCAGCAGATGGTTCTGACTAATGGCCTCTGCCTTTATATCTACTCCATCCTATCGAACACTATACTAATCATGCAACAGAATCCACCAAAGCCTATAATAAAGAAACAACTGCCAGTGATACTTGAAAAACCAAACATTTTCTAATATAAATCTTGCTTTTATGATTTTAAACATTTTCAAACAACAAAGAATTTTGACAAATTCTATTTTGTTTACAGAATTGGCTGGAACATTCCATTATTCAATGAATAACGTGGTAGAGTCATAGAACACTCAATTCAAGAAATTATACCATTCTAGAAGTGCATTAGAACCAGGAAGGGGGAAAAATAAGCAGAAACAAGGAAGCATTAAAAATCAAATCAAATCCTGAGCATTTCTTTGGTTTATCTTATGATTAGTTAAATTTTCATTTTTCCATTAAATAGCTTTATACTTGGAGCCAGAGAAGTGGCCTACCACTGGGAAGATCATAACCACACTGATGTAGAGCCAAAACAAGTTCTCCAGCTGCTAAGGTTGCACCATGGCGTGTGCACAAATCAGATGACAGAGTAAAAGGAATCAACTTTTCAAGAACAATGTCTGCAAAGTATGCAGCATCATATCTGACGAGAGCAGAAAGTGCCTCTGCAGCAAGCTCTCTCAAGCTCCTATCCTGAAGAAATCAACACAATTCATGAATAAGTCATCAATTCCTAAAACTGCATAACATCAAAAGTAGCAGTAACCAAAAATGGTAATAATGAATTGATCATGAATGATTTGACTACTATTATAATTCAGCAAAAATAACTTAGTGTCCTAGTGCATGCCACATGCTCCACTGAAATATATACAACTAGAAGTTTCATTTGAAAAACGAAAGTGCTAAAAGTATATTAGCAATTAGAAATAACAACCAAGGGGAAAAATAATGATGATGCTAATGAAATCATTAAATCTTGGATTCTTGTTATAAGAACTGTCAAGCATGAATCTAGTGAATAAAGTCCTTTGAGAGAATGGCAGGATATGCCCCATTAACATGACAACATCCAGAAAAGATAAAAATTCCTATGATGAACATAATTGTTAACTTGAAGTACAGATGATACCCAGTGACAGATCTTGCTATGCAGAAGCTCATCCACAAAAGGATAAAGATACCCTTCATACTGAGAAATACATATGGCAACATGAATGTAAGAGTTTGTTCGTGATGAAAGCGAAAAGTAGTCAGCAGTATTCACTATGTCAATTCCATGCGGGTAATTCCCTTGTCTTCCAACATTCTCTTGAAAAGCAGCAGCAGCAGCTCTTCGACAGTTAACCTAATGAAAATATAAAATTAGCGTGGTTAAATAAAATTAATAAAACATTAGGCAATATTTATAATATGGAACATGACAAAAGCACAAAGCACCTCACGATCATAGCATGCCACACTTAAGAGGTGTGGAGCAAGCTGTTCCAATACATTTCTCATATCTGTGTGATGATATGCACGACCAAATGCCCAACAAACGTAGGCAGCAGCATCACGTACATGAGATCCAATGCTATGTGGACCTCTTCGAACATCATAATGTAATGCCTATCATGAAGACCACTCATAATCAGCAAACAAATTCAGGTTTTATCCTTAGTGCAATTGAAGCAAACAATTTCAGCTTAAATTGCCAATAAAAGAGGCTAAGGCATCGAATCTTCATCGGGATGAAATTTTACAACCATATAAAGTTTCCTGGACTCAAGGAGAAATTCATCTAGGGTTAATAGTAATTCAATTACTTTGAGAAGATTGAAAACCACAACCTTTATGACAACAGATACAACTTTTGGGAGACTGGAAGGTAAAAGCAATCCTCTCCTAGCCAATTCAGCCAATGCTAAGCAACCTCCATGCCATGAACCATCTCCCTGAAAAACATTACATATCAGCACAAATCCTATAATCTCTACAACATTCCCAAACCGTTGCAACTAATCTTCTAATAACATGTTTCCTATAATCTCTGCAAGCTAGAAATGGTTTAGGAATAACTTTATATGGAATGCAAGTGAAAAATCATAATGCTAGAAATGCATAATAATTCAATCTCTCTCTCCCTCTTTCTTTCACTTTTTTTTTCTTTTTTTTTTTTTGGGTTGGGTTGGGGGGGTATATAAGAGATGCCAAAATCATCAACATACCTCACCAGGTGCAAACAACTCCAATACAGATGACAAGACCTCTTCTGAAAGCCCAGATGTTAGTCGTGAAGTTACACGGCCTATACCTTTAGCGGCAGACCATCGTACAACAGTGTCCTACATACCAAATCTCAGCTAATCAAATCATCAGTCTAAAAGAGGGGATAAAAGAGTAAACTGCTCATCTACAATAATCCACAAACTCATGTTGAACTTTTATCTATTGCTTGGTTAGGCTTACTCTACAATGCCATGATAATTCAACAATTGGAAGACTTCAATTTGCACACTCATGTAGGTACAACATTTCCAATCACCCTACATTTCTTCAGAGGAGTGATGGAAATTACATTAACAGTCATCTTGAAGTATTAGTTAAAGGGTACCACCATGGACTACTTAACAGTGCAGGGTACCAAAATATGACATTTTGATGAATGATGAAGGGAACAAGTGTGAGAAAGGGGCCATGGTGGCCGTAGATGCAACGGATAGAGGTGGTTTGTGTGTGATCAGTTGGTTAGGGATTTATTTGTAGGAGACGAATAAAGATATTTTCCAGAGAGAACAATGTGTTTCTCTGTATTTTCTTATTATTCTTGAATATCAAATGGTTACAGAATAAGCCTTTAAATAGGCTAAAATAGAGTTTTAATATAACTAAAATTATACTTTATCTCTAATTTAAATAATATTTATTCCTAATTTAAATAAGACTTCTAATAAATTTAAACTACTAATTAGGAATAAGCTCTAATTAAATATTAAATAAAAAACTCTAACACTCCTCGTTAATTTAGACTTCTCTTCAAGCTCTAACACTTCCTGGATAACCAACACTCCCCCTCAAGCTGGTGAACAAACGTAGTAGAACACCAGCTTTGATCTTGGATGTGATGCCTTACTTTTTTTCTTCTGTTGTTTCTTCGAGAAAAAATGCTCCTTGTTCTCGAGTCAGGAATCTTTGATTGAGAGGGTTCTGAGGCCTTACTCTTTTTTCTTATGTTGTTTCTTCGAGAAAAATGCTACTTGTTCTCGAGTCAGGAGTCTTTGATTGAGATGCTCCAACATATAGTTCTTGATTAAAAGATTTGATGTGAATAATGTACGAAGTGATCAAAAGAATCTACACTCCCCCTCAAGTTGGTAGTTATACAGACTAGAATTCCAACTTGAACCTTTGATGTAGAATCCTTTAAAAAAATATTATCTAGTTTTTAAGGCTAAACTATAACCTTTTCATCTATCTTTTTGGATGGTTGGCTAAGATAGAACCAAATAGTTTTTAAGGCTAAACTATAACCTTTTCTCCTATCTTTTGAAACGGATGGCTAAGATGGAACCAAATAGTTTTTAAGGCTAAACTATAACCTTTTCTCCAATCTTTTCTCCTATCTTTTGAAACGGATGGCTAAGATGGAACCAAATAGTTTTTAAGGTTAAATTATAACCTTTTCTCCAATCTTTTCTCTATCTTTTGAAACGGATGGCTAAGATAGAACCAAATAGTTTTTTAAGGCTAAACTATAACCTTTTTTCTAATATTTTTCCTATCTTTTTTATTGGTTAAGATAGAACCATTAAATAAAGAACCAACAAAAATAAACGAGTAGAAATTTCATGTAAAATTCCAACAAGAGAGAAGCCAAGGAACGAGTGTGGTCAAATGACATCAGCAGAAAAGAAAAAAAATGATGTGTATCTGAAAAATCATATTGTCGATATGTTTCTGTAGAGATGACAGCAATGTTGACGACATCAAGATCGTTGTTGGCTCTGATACCATGTGAGAAAGGGGCCATGGTGGCCGTAGATGCAACGGATAGAAGTGGTTTGTGTGTGATCAGTTGTTTAGGGATTTATTTGTAGGAGACGAATAAAGATATTTTCCAGAGAGAACAATGTGTTTCTCTGTATTTTCTTATTATTCTTGAATATCAAATGGTTACAGAATAAGCCTTTAAATAGGCTAAAATAGAGTTTTAATATAACTAAAATTATACTTTATCTCTAATTTAAATAATATTTATTCCTAATTTAAATAAGACTTCTAATAAATTTAAACTACTAATTAGGAATAAGCTCTAATTAAATATTAAATAAAAAACTCTAACACTCCTCGTTAATTTAGACTTCTCTTCAAGCTCTAACACTTCTTGGATAACCAACAACAAGGTAAATAAAAATCGAGAGATGACGACACTTCAAATTCCTACGAGCTAGTTTACAAGAAAGTATAAGGTTCACATAACAGAATCTTACTCTTCAGACATACCGTGTCTTTCAATCCGGAAAGCAGCACCTCAATAACCTCTTCTACAATCTCAGGAACATCCATGTCTTCATCGTCAGGAAAGTTGGAAGTTTTTTCTGATCCGCAGTTGTCTGGAACCACATCATGGTTTAATTGATTGTTCTTGTCGGATGCACTCAAAGAAATATTGTCTCCAAGTGAGCTGGTTCTTCCCTGCATGAAAGGCGAACAGAAAAGTGAGAAAGCACCATCAAGGTAGAACTATATCCAGTTAACACAAAGAACAGTGATAAAACAGGAAATGCACCAAGACAATAAACAAAATGTGAAGTACAAGCCAATTAGCACCAGTAATGATCAATTGATCATAAGATATATAACACCAAGCAAATCTTTCCAGATTTTTCATTCTTTTCACAGAAACTTTGCATGCTAAGAAGGATCTTTGACCAACGGATGCTTCAACATTTCAAATATTAGCATAACTTTGGCTAGACAAATGTAATAGCTTTCATATCTGAGAATCACCCCCCCAAGTATATGTAATGCACAACCAGAAAGCATGCATTCAGTTACACTAACCACGTAGCGCCATGTCGGTAAACGATGAGGGAGACAAGTAAGTCCCATTCTTTGAGTTAACTTCACCAAATACTTGCGAAGCAAAGGACTCCTAGAAGCAGAACCTGATTTGATCAACTCGGAGACATCATTCCAAATGGTAGGAACAACATCCACCAATACTTTCCGGCTGCCAGCCTGACCACAGTAAATAGCATGCATGAGACTGATAAACTGAGATAATTAAAACAATGCAAAATAACATTAATCTTATATATATATACACACACAATAGACATGAGCTTCATTAACATAGATGAATAACCTACAGTAATTTCATGTGCGGATCAAAGTTCTACATCACAGTAGATATACAAATGATGTCACCAGAGTAGCCTTTTATCCTTGGCTAGCTATATGATTTTTGATACACTTCTTTATATTTCGTTCATATCTTTAACTCGGTACAGATTATACACACTAAAGTGTCCAAAACAAACCTTAAAAATGGCAGCAAGGGCTTCCACAGTACCTATCAACAGAAAATGACTCACAACATCATCCGCTGTTGATGATAAAACTTCATGAGTCCATTCAATAAAACTGAAAAACAAAGTAACAAAAGCAACTAAATAGCTTAGAGTCAATTTAACTTGGGTTTAAACATAATAACTAAAGAAAAGACTCTATCGCACACAAATATAAAATACCTGGACAAAGCCTTTGGCATATCCGGCCGTGTTAGAAGCTTCGAGAGAACTAATCCTGCCACAGTTCGCATCGGACCAGCATTCGAAAGGTAATCTTTGGAAAACCCTATTATTCTCAACACTAAAGGAGCCAACTCATCCTCACCAGTACAACGGCTACTATTCACAATGCTAGTATCAACAGAGGATATATCAAAAGGAACCAAAACAAGAATAGAAAGCCACAAAAGCATTACGCATTTTGCCTCCATTTCTCCCGTGCTCTCTTGCCGTAAAGATGTTACAGAAGTCGTGTTGTGGCATTTCTCTAGGAGAGAAACAGCGAGTTCTAGATCAGATACTTGATGTGGAAAGAACTTGATAACAGCTTTGTAACCGGAAACAGTAACAAGAGAATAAATAATTATAGATATAGGCTTAATTATGTCAAGAATCTCATCGGAATCAATGCCTAATTCGATTGTTTTCGATCGGATAATGAACATTAAAGGAGAAACCATGCTTTCTAAGTAGGGTTCTAGCAATTGGCCTTGCTCTTGGTACTTATCCATCTGGGGAAAAATACAAAAAAATAATAATTAAAAATCAAAATTGAAAAGTGGGTATCACATAAAACGAGAGAGGATGAGAGATTACGATGGAACGGATCTTGTGAACGGAGGATGGATCTGAAACGCGGCCATTGGAAACAATGCCATCTAACAGAGATTTTACAAGTTTCCATTCTTGGAGAAAGTATCTTTGTAGAACCCTTTCCTTTGAATCATGCTCGTCGTCGTCTTCATCGTTCGGTGCAATCTCCAGTTCCTCCACTTTCTTCAAAGTCTCTTCTTCTCTCGTCGCCATTTCCCCCAATTTCTTAAATCCTGATCCTCCCAACTTAAATCTCCTCACTTGACAGTGCGGCTCCCTTACTGGAACACTGATGACTGATTTCAAACTCAAACACCAAGGAATCAAACAAAGCTAAACTTTGAATTTCCTAACTTGATACTGTAAAGCAATTTTAAAAAGTGTTTTTTATTATTATTTCATTTAATATAAAAGTGTTTAGATTTGTTAAAAAAATTAAATAAATAAAGTATTTTTAAATATTTTTTAAAATTATAAAAAATATAATATAAATAATTTTAAAAAATGAAAAAATGTTTTATTTTTTAAAATTTAATTAAGTATTTTTAAGTAAAAACTATATATTTAATATTATTTTTATCTTAAATAACTTTTAGTACAAAAGTCATGACGAGACAGGTTCAAACATATGTTCTAAATTATCCGATTAGATATATTTTTATTTATTTATATATTTTTATTATATTTATAAAACAATATCACTATATATACAAAGATTTTTTATGGTTTTTTAACTATTATTTTTATGTAAATTTAAAATCAATTGAAAACCATAACTTATAATTATAAATTATAATAGAAAATTGATAAATTTAATATTTATTATCAAATAAAAATTATTTTTTAATTTTCGCGTCGAGTTTAAAATACGATATATCTGGTTGAGTCAGATAAATTACTATTTTAAATCATGACAGGACAGAATTGTGTTTAAGGTTAATATATCCGGGTTAACACCTACCATTAATAGCTTTGGTGTTTGGCGATGGCTTTCTAAGTCAATCAAGTTATCTATGTGAGTTTTAAAAATGGTGTTCTTTGAAGAAGCCATGATCCAGTTTTTTCCAGACTTGATCAAAGATATGGCTACGAACTCGGGTCGGATCTTAAAACGCTTCGTTCATCGGATAACGCAAGAAAACTCGAGGCATTGTTAAAAACAAAGGCATGAAATGGTGTAAAAAGAAATAAAATTCCCTCAAAGTTGCTTCAATCCAAATCATGATAGAAATGTTTCAGTCACAGATGATATTAGATATTGTGGCAGAAAAGATGGAAATAATTTGAAGGGAAGTTTCACCATCCCTTCGACAAAACAGAGTTGCTCACCACTTGGAAGTCGCCAAGCTTGGTTGATCAGTTAATGCAGTGTCGGACGGGTAACTCGTGGCCTCACCGGTGTCTTTGAAGGACTTACTCTGAAAGTTCGGAATTTAAACGTAGTAGGGTTAAGGTTTTAATGATGAGAGTCGAGTCAAGGAATTAAAAGCAACGATTCAGGGACATACCTGATAGGCTGAGTTCCTAGCACCATCCCACTACAATTCAGTGCGATTATGGCACTTTCCGCCTGACGGTAAAGGGGACGAAAATTATCAGTACGATTCTTATTGCATTAACTGTCACTAAATCTTATTGCATACAATATATGTAAAAGTGCAAGTACGAAGGCGTATGATAGTGAAAAACGAGCTGTGATATGGCGAAAAAAAGAGGTAAACAAACAATCAAACGAATAGACCTTTATCAAAACAATATGCAATACTTTGAACGAACTATGGAAGAAGACAATTGGTTCGCATACATCCGTTGTAAGCAAAAAGAAAAAATAATACTGTGAATTATCATCGACGACAGCATAAAATCAGTAAGAAATCAAAGAAGATAGAAAGCCATTCCTCGATTTATCTGGTCTGGGTAAAAGTCAAATAGGTTCAAGAAAAAAGGAAAACATGGATCGAACAAGCATACAATCAACTGTCTCGCAATTACAGAGTTAAAAACTGGGATCGAAATTACATGTGGAAAAGCTGAATTATATAGATTGTGAACTCAGTCATATGGTTGGGATAAGGCTTCAATACAAAGTACAAAGAAACATAAAAATACTTACCTGAGAAAAAATAAAATAAGGTCCTTTGAAAGACCAGGCAAGCTCTTCGGGTTAAGACAAGCATCATATTGTTGTATTGGCATAATTTCCGTAATTTACGGATATTTAAGAAAAAAAATGCTTATTTATGCAATGGTTGTAACGGATGAATATATAGAAAACTTGTTCGAAGAAAAGCTCAATGTTTTGATATAGACTTCACTTAATCATTTGCACAAACGAGCCAGAAACATAGTTTTTAAATCATAATAAATATAGTTTCAATTCCAAATATATTTTGAGACGAATCCCAGGAACATGAACTCACCATGACAAATTCAACAAAAGCGATACGAGTTGAATGGACTTGATCCCCCAAAATCCTCAAGCAAGTGACCTGAGAATTAAATAAAATGATTACAGCCTTAATGATAGGCCCCTCTAGCTTTAATCTTCTTTCTGAAGAGGTGTAAAGTTCTATAGTGTACTAACCTCACCACAGGTTGATTCGAAGAAATTCTTCACTTCAGCTTGAGAAACCTTCAGTAGAAGTGAAAATGTCGATCGGGTTTGATCAACAAAGTTACATTAATAATATAGATGTTAGGGGAAGAGATGATAACAGATTACTTCAGTGACAAATGTCCGGAACTCAAACATTCATGTGAGTAAACAGGGGGGTTACCTTCTTGTCAATATTAGTACAATAAACCGTCCTGGAGCACATTTCCCTTTCATCTTCTGACTGCAATTGTAGTTATTATCCGTATCAACAATGAGACTCGAAAAATATAGAGAAATTATGCAAAACCGAGACAACTTAACAGCCTGAAAGTTATCAATTCATACCCTAGGTAGATATATAGGGTTCACAGGAAGGATGGCAGTTTTTGATGGCAAGACCCTAACAGGATAAAACCCGAGCATTGCCCCGTCAATGTTCAAAGCAGCTCTTGCACCTTCTGTGAAAACAAAGTCCATATAAAATGTATAACCGTACATCAATTTTATAAAAGTAAAGTTTTAAGTTCTGTCCATATAAGCTGCTTGCCTTCATCCGCGAATTCCACGAATGCAAAGCGAAGAACTGAATTTGGATCACCACAAATTCGGCAATCAACAACCTTCAATAAAAATGCCCAAATCACTTGAGAAATGTTGTATATACAGTAAGTTGTCACATAATCTATCATATTTACAGTAACATCATCGTTTTTCTAACTCAAGCAAAGAGGAGATACCAACAAAAATATGAAATAAAAACCATGATTTAAAAGGAGGGGAAAAAAAGGAAAAGTCGAGTCTTGTGCATACTGCGACACCAGAGAGAGAGAGATCTATAGACAGAAGTGATAAAGCTTTAAAGGATGGAGTTTCACTACAATACACTCTTAGCCGATTGTAAGTGAAATTAAAAGAGAAGCTTTAAAACCATCATTATAGCTTACTTGTCCACAATTACTAAATAAGCCGGCAAGATGCTCTTCCGTAATCTAACACAAAGAAGGAAATAAATTTCATGAGTTAATTTATCCAAAGATAAAGAATTTCACAAGTGAGTTACCCAAATCAGAATGAAACAACAAAAAGAAAATCACTAGGAAGTATTGTTGTTTAAACTTACAGTCTGATCAATATCGGAGACATAGACTGTTCGCCTGACACTATCATCTCTTTGAGATCGAAAAGATCTACCATTAAGCCTTCTTCTACCCTGGTTGAAGTTATTTTTACCCTGAAAAACACAGCTATAATCATTTACAAGCGTAATCGATGTAAAACTCTAAACAAGTATGAGACCATCAGGTGTTGATAACTAAATATTCAGCATAAGACCGTAATCGAAAACTCTGAATAAGTATAAGACCATCACGTGTCGATAACTCTAAACAAGTATAAACCATCTTCTACCCTGATTGAAGTTATTTTTACCCTGAAAACACAACTATAATCATTTACCAAACGTAACCGATGTAAAACTCTAAACAAATATAAGACCTCACGTGCCGATTACTCGACATTCAACATAATACCAGATGTGATGACAAGTAGAGGGAGCAAAGCCAACTCCAAATGCATCCAAGTTTCCAACAAGTCAATCAAATTAATAATTAGAAAATAATTAGGCTTATTAAATCCTTAGAATCATAAGTTCCAGCAAAACATACAGATTAAGATTATCGATCAAAAGTGGAAGAAATATCATAAACCAATTCAAAATGCAGAGTTGAATAAGCATATAAACATGAATCAAGCTGCCAATTTAACAATTAGGATTACAAAACAAAACAAATATAAAAAATGAACCCAGAATCCTCAAATAAAAAACAGTTTCCCACATAACAAAAACTAAAAATTAGCAGACACCCATCATTGAAAAAAGAATGTCATTAGAACATTTAAGCGATCAGTGGAAAGAAATTACCCTTTTGTTGGAGAAATTCTCATTCCCAGCTGATTGGTTGTTAACAGGAACCAGATCAAAATTATCTATTTTTTGGGTCTGATTTTGATAATAAGATGATGGGAAAAATTCTTTGGCCAAAGGATTCAACTTTGTGAACATATCAACCAGTTTTTGCACATTGAAATCCTTCGATTCTGATTTGTCTGTTTCCACCACCAAATCGTTGTTTTTAACAGCTTCCACTGCTTCACCTGAATTGTCAACAACTGCAGCCATCGGAGCAAAGCCCAAAACCCACCAAGAAATTCTCTCTTTTTTTAAGGAAAAAGAACACCAATAATCAGAAGAAATGGGAATTTTGCTTTTGTTAATTTATTCTCTTCATTTCATCTTACTAGAGAGGAAGAAAGTTGAGAACTTTACAGGAAATAAAAATAAAAACTTTTTTTATGAATAGACATCCAATCAGGAACAAATAAAATTCTAGAAATGGAAATAAAAATAAATTGCAGACTGGTTTCCTTTTTTGCTCCTTTTCGGATTAGATTGAATTAAATGGATAAATATTTCAAATTAAATCAGAAAGAATTCAGGGTTTTGAAGGAAGTGGAATAAGGATCAAAAAAGGAGAATAATCTGAAGAAGAATAACATTCTTTTTATGGTATTTTTTCTTTTCTTAATTTTATTCTCATTTTGAAAATAATAAAAATAATTAGGGTTATTCTGGATATTTTTATGATATCAATAAATGTATTTTAATTTTTGATTATTTCTTTAAATAAAAATTACTTTTATAATATTTAGTTTAAATTAGTTAAATCTCAGTAATTGTATCGATGATTAATTTCATATTGGAACAAAATAAGTTGAAAATCGCATATCAGAAACAAAATATTTTAAAATGCATATATTTATTTATTATTATTTTAATATCATACTTATTTATTTATTATTTGTTATTGTATTTTTGTATTAAAGAATAATTAAATTATTTTAAAATACTCATTACAATCAATTTTAAGAGTATATTTACGGATATAATATATGGTGTACATATCAAATTGAATTGATTTTTTTTATAATCGATTAATAAATTAAATATAAATATTTATGATAAAAATATTAACTCCTTTTATAGATATTATAAATTATAAACCTGTTTTATTTAATTGTCGATACCTAACTTACTAATTAATTAAATTTTGCTAATTAATTAAATTTTGATAGATATCATTGTATTTTTATTAAATCTATAGAAAAATTATAATTACATCGCAATCAAAAAGTAAAATAATTGGATTAAACAATTCAAAATTTTTATAACCCAAAAATAAAGAAAAATTAATATTTCTATGCAAAATATATCGCTACCCAGGATTGATTTTATCGACAAGCAACCATCAATCGAGTCGGGATAAATCTTTTCAAATGACCACCGACAAAACAGAAATAAGAAATTAGCATCGATTGAATCTCGTTGAGAACAAAAATCGATCGCTAGAGTATGTTGAAACATGTCACGAAGACAGATGAATCAAATCACAAACAATAACAAAAACATGTCAGAAACGACATAAGAAAAACGTGTTACAAGGACAAAAAAACGTGCTATAAAAACAGAGATTCTTATTAAAATTAAAAACAAAAAAAAAATAATAGATTAATTAATTTAAATTGATTCAGTTGCCAAGTTTTGATAAAATTAATTATGTATCAGTTAAATAAATTAATACAATTACGTATTTAATCATCGTTACTTATATATTATATCAATTTAGTCTCAATTTTAATTTATTTTAATAAATTTAATTCATTCAATCAGCTAATGTCATATGTCACCGTCTAATCATATGGTGACACGTTTTCCCTATATGGTTGAATTAAAAATTCAGACACCAAAATGACATCCAAGGGAATCGAACCTGTGCAAAATAAAAGAAGGGAAGAACACAAATCATATAGCCAACACCTGTGTTAGTGAAATAGCTAAACCCCAGCATTTGAAGAGTTCACCGACCTAAAATATAACCAGAATAAAATGTGTTGAATAACACTCACCCAAACAGCAAACACAGTTGGACATTCCCTGGAGAGATGATCAATCGTCTCATCCGCAGCACCACAAACGCCACTTCTCGATTGCGTATCCATGTTCCGCCTCACCTACTCATAATTTGCGAGGAGGCTACCACAAGCTGTGAGCCAAAGGAAGATCTTAACTCGCTGCAGCCCTCGAAAATTTCCAAATTTCATCTCTGGGGATAGTAGAAACCCCAATCTTTGCTCATATGCGGATTCCACCTCCAAACGTTAACATTTTCCACTGAGGCAAATGCAAGAGTGAAAATGATACGGTTACCAGTTACCAACACTTTGCATTGCAACAGAATACAGATATAGATTTTCCCCAATATAGGTTTCCAACATTACCATCAACAAGATTCTCACCTACTTCATCAAGATCAGATTCACAAATAAGGTGGCAGTGCAAATATCTGACGAAAAACCCTTACTGACCATTTCCGCAAGAAGTTGTGTTGCCTTCAAGGTATAATTGTTTCAAAGAAACCCCCGAATCATTACATTATAACAACTATTAGGCAAACAAGACTTATCTCCCATGCTCCTAAACAATTGGTATGCTTCATCCGGCAGTCCCTCCTTACACAATCCATCAATCATTATGGTATATGTGTAAACATCTGGTTTTAAACCACTCAATACGAGTTCATGAAATAATTCCTTCGCAACTTCAAGGTTCCCAGCTTTGCACAACCCATCAATTAGGTTACTATAAGAGACAATATCAAGTCCCAATCCACGATTCCGCATTGCTTGAAAAAGTTTCAATGCCGCTTCGAGTTTACCTGTTTTGCATAAACCATCTAGCAAAATCGAATATGTCAATAGATCAGCTACATGTCCAGAAGCAATCATCTTCCTGAAAAATTCACATGCAGTTGAAACTTTCCCTAAGTGAAACATGCATTGCATAAGAGTGTTACATGTGACAATATTTGGGATTGATCCTTTCCGAAATGTTTCATGAAAGAGTTCCATTGCCTCGTCTAACCTTTTAGCTTTGCAGTATCCATTGATCAGTGTGCTGTAAGTAACTATATCAGGTGCACAACCCTTCTCAATCATCAACTGTAAAACTCTTCTAGCTTTATCCACTTCATTTCCCAAACAATGACCGTTTATTAATGTATTATAGGTAAAGACATTGGGCTCAATGCCTTGCTTTATCATTGTGTCAACAATATCCTCAGCTTCAGAAACCATATCTTCCTTGTAAAGTGCATCAACCAATGTATTATATGTGACAACATTAGGCTCAATGCCTTGCTTTCTCATTGTGTCAATGGTAGCTATTGCTTTAGAAACCAATCCCTCCTTGCACTGGTACATTGATCCATATATTATACGTGACAATAGTAGGTGAAATATTGTTATCCACCATTTCATTCAACAGCTTTTCTGTCTCCTTATGTTGTCCCAAATTACACATATTATAGATCAGACAATTGTAAGTAACAGTATCTGGTTTAATGCCCTTAACCTTCATTTCGGAGAAGAGATCGAGAGCCTCCTTTTTCAACCCGTGCTTACAAAGACAGTCGATAATTGTGTTGTACGCTAAGGTATCGGGCTCAAAACCTCTTCCTTCCATCATCCTTAGAAACCTAACAGCTTTATCCATACTGCTGATCTTACACAAACCCTTAAGAATTGTACTATAAACATCTAACCGAGGTTGATACACTTTTTCGACCATTTCAACAAACAAACTCGCCGCCTGAGAAACCTTCCTTTGCTTGCAAAGCCCATTAATCAAAGTAAAAAAAGTTACAATGTTTGGTTCAACACCTAACTTCAACATTTCCCCCAAAACAGAATACCCAAAATCAACTTGACCTAATTGACAAAAGCAATTAATCAAGATGCTCAAAGAATAAACATTATGAGGAACTCCTAGTAGCTCCATCCGGCTACACATAGAAATAACAGAAGCATAATGTTTCATCCTAACAGCGGCAGCTAACAATTTAGTGAATTCTACAATTGAAGGCTTTGGGTCCTTGTCGATCATCTTATTAAACAAAAACAAAGCATCATCAAATTATGGAAGCCATCGTACTTTTCCCCCTTTCCACATACAGATATGGATTTCTTACTTAAAGGATTCGATGTGGGTAGCAATGGTGTTAGAAGAAGAGTGGAAATTGGAAAGATTCCTACCACCATTGATAACAGAACGAATAATCAGAGAAGGAATAAGCTTGCCCATACCTTGAAACTAAGCTAGATGGAGAAGCAAGAGCTGAGCTTGAAATGAAACCACAAATGGCGGCGGCAGTAGCAGAAGTTAAATATCGGTGAAATTTAATTTCCTCTGAGTTTAAATAAAATATTAATTTTAATTTTTATTATTTTATTATTTCTTCAAAACATATTTTTTAAATTAGAAAGACATACTTTTATTGTTCATCTTCTTTCTTTTTATGCTATTATTATCCCCATAAAATTTACATTTTTTAATCAAGTTATAAGTTTTTTTTTACTATCATACATTGATATTTGTATTTAAATAATACATATACATTTAAAGTAAAATCTATTTTCCTATATAATTTAAATAATTGTTTGTTCTTTAAATATATGCTATTAATATAAATTATCAGATCTAAATAGATGTGAAATTATTAATTTTATATCTGAAAAGGAAAAAAAATTGATGGTTTTAGAATACATAAACAATGGTACAGTAAATTCTATCAGTGTTTTTAGAAAGAAGATAGTGATTTTATAATAAATGATATTAGAACAATCTTTTGATTGTTTGATTTTACGTCAAACGTTCATAAGTGGGATAAACAAGGCGAATAATTATGACAATTGATTAATTACGAGAGTAAAAGCTCGTGACGAGGGTGTCAAAAGATTGAATTAAAAAAAATATCGCGTCTGAAAAAAGATAGAATTATTAATCCCACATTAAAAAAATATTGATATATAGATAGATATAAAATAGTAATATTGTATATTCTATTAGACATGCTTTTAGAAATTGAGTAAATAATAATAATAATAATCTCATGATAAAATATTTAAACTAAATTATTCAAACAAATATTAAATATAATAACGTTTTTATGTGCTAAATTTCAATCGAGACATACTAATTATAACATAAGTTATAAAAATTTTAAAAATTACATGTTTAATCTACGAAAAATTATATCATAAATTTTTTATCATATTATTTTTCTAATTAATCAGATTAATTTATTTTATTTTTTATTATTTAAAAGTAAATAAACTTTAATACTTTAGATAAAAGAAACAAATTAGAAGCAATCTGAAATGTTCTGGTACAGAAGATTTTAAAGGAAAGTGATCTTCAACCTGCATCAAATCTGTTCTTTTATAATATTTTAATTATTATATATATACATGCACACACATATGGACATTAGCCTAAACAAACCGTAAAGCAAAGACCCACAGCAATGACAGATCCAGTGAAGAAGATGTTGAAAGAAGAAATCATTACCTACGCTTATCCCATTCTCTACATCGCTCTCTCCAGCGGTCAAATCTTCTTCAACAAGGTGGATTTTTCTTTTTTTCTCTTTGGATCTATCGTTTTTCTTATTAGCATGATATGAATTTGAGACGGTTTTAAGTTTTTAGACTTCACATTAGCGGAAATGCTTGTAGTTTCAATCAATTGCATTTAATTTAATTTTATGTGTAGCGTAATTATTCAGGTAATGGGTTTAATAGTGGTCTATAGTTTCGTAACTGTTAACTTCGTATGAATACTCCTTTCTGCCAATCATTTTCAATTTCAAAGTTCAAATCTATGTTGTTCATGAAATTTTAGTGTTGCTTGTTATTTTTCTGCCATAAAATGGTTGTTTGAGATGGTAAAGAACGAGAAACACTTAACTTTTTCCGCTAATCTTCTTGTTTGCTTGAATTCCAAACTACGTTGGCAATATGTTGGCAATGATTTAGAATTTCATTGGTAAAGATTAAAGAATGCTGTTACCCTTTGTAACATTTGTCTGAAACATGGTCCATTCAGGTGAGTGGGTTTAAATTGCTATAGATAACTATGTTAATCCTTAGGCATACTTGATTGTGCAAACTTGTGTGACTTGAGAGTTCAAAATAGTGTTGTTAATGTCAAACTCAAATACAATGGTTTCTCTGTCGGTTCAAGCATTATATGTTTTGTTAACTTGATCATGTTATCCATTAACTTTCAGTTCAAATACAATGATGGTGCGATATAGCAATGAACAAGAAACTCTTGTGGCTCTGGTTCATAAGGCTGATAATATCTTTTTATCTTCTTCCCTTTCCGTGAAAACTGCAGTGGCTTTTGTCATCAAGGGAAATTAATTTTCCATATCCCCTTGGGTTGACTCTGTTTCACATGGTCTTCTCCTCTTTTCTATGTTTCGTACTCACTAAGGGTTCAAGGTAACCTCAGCGCAATATATTTATGTAAACTTTCAAGTAGATTTTGAAAGTTAAAGAAGGATTGACATTAGTAATGCAAGTTAGTAACAGTCTGCCTTATTTATGATGCTTGAATTTGTGAGTTCTGCACTTTGTATACTTAGCAGCAGGTTTATATGCTGAATGATTTGATTAGTGTTTTAATGGTGATTGAATATGAATAGCTTTGGTGTTCTTTGATGAAAGTTTAAAGGACAAATGTGACTAACTAGGGAAAGGAAACGGGAAAGAGTGTAAAACGTGGGCGACGGACACTTATTAAAAAAAGGTAAAAGAAATATGGACGTATAAAATAGTTACAGAAGGAGAGAAATTAGACAGAATGGGAAGAAAATATTAAATAGTGTTGAAAAACCGAGTTAAAATGGAGAAGAATGGTACTCTAGAAAGAAATGGGTCGATTGCCTTTTCTTTTGGAACTCAGGCAATTCATAAACTGAAATGATATAAGCTGTATAGATCACTTTCTAAAAGTAATTGATAAATAATGATTTTTTTCAGATAATTTCCAATGACTTCGATGACCAAAATACTTGAAACTGGAACAGAAGTTGTAATTGTATGAAGTTATCATAATAAACTCATAAACTATGTAGTCTCTTTACTTGCATCCTCTCTTGAATCAAAGATACTCAACAAATTGTTGACTATAGTCTTTTTCTCTCTCTCTACAATAATTCCATAGTGTAGCTGGTACTTAGACCTTGGCTCTGTTAGTGTTTGTTGCTCTTTCAGAACCTTACTTAAGAGGACTTACTAGAAAAGGAAGAAGTTTTTAACCTAGTTTGGTTGGCCCCTATTGTTTTGGCATCATGTTACATGTACTCTAGAAAATAGACAAAACATTTCCAGTAAGTTATAAAAAAAATATAGAAAGATGAGATAGAGTAAATGATCATGTTATTGATGTCACTGTTTCTGATTCATCGTGTTTCCTGCTCCAGTACTCGCCCCGATCTAAATATTTATGACTCACGCCAATTCTCTTTTCTCCATGGAAGATTAGTAATGAAAGGCAGTTGTTGTAGTTTGATGTTCCAGTTGGTGCTGGTAAATGGAGAACCAAAATGTTAGTAGGGTATTCTAGTAAAGAAAAAAAATAGAAACTTAAAGTTCAAATACAAACCTAGAATCCAATTCAATTATGATTGATTTGGAGAAACCCTTATCTGAAAGTTAGCAAGACGGGGACATATTTGTGAAGTAGAGAAAGCTAAAAAAAATCTGATCATAAATTGAAGTTCCCTTCCACTGCAGCTCATGTCATCTCTTTGGTCATAACATGTCTTTCTAAGCAATCTGATATAAAAATCCATTATCATACATCTTGTCTTTAATTGAGATTATCTTTTGAACAGTAATTCATCTTTGTTGCTACTTCATCATTCAATTTTTGTTGTTTTTCTTATTTTATACAATGTACCCTTAATTTGATGTAGTTAAAAATTCACTGATACAGAACATCTGTGGTCCCAGTTGGTGCCATGTTTGCAATGACTCTTTGGCTGGAAAACACTGACTACCTGTATATATCACTAACTTGCCTTGTGTTAATGTGTGGTTGTTTCGATGAAGTACCATGAGTCATGAGACATCCATCTAATAACTAGTTCTGATGCTTCAGTGTTATAATTTTCGAGCAATCTCTAGCTTTTGTTGTGGCATTTTGAAGAAACCATCTACGCCAGACATAAACTCCATCAGTATTTTCTGTTTCTTCGAGTAATTTATATATCGTTATAATGTTATTATTGTGTAGCCATTGCTGGTGTGACGACAGACAATAATCACAAGTTGAAAAGGGAAGCACCTCGCAATATTGCTGATGACTCCCAAGATGCCAAGACCATTCCAATGACTACATCCTTGAATCAGAACAGATAGTTATGTGCAACAGTGATCTGCCAAGATGTGGCATTGAAAATATAAAGCTACTCGGAACCGTCAGTTAATCTCAGTGCCCCTACTTATTTCGGAATGTTCAACACACACTGCAGGCAAAAAGCCCCATGTCCCGACTTTTCGTTTACAGATTTGCAGTAGTTTTAACGTGTTTTTCCATTGTTTCTGCAGCATACTATTCGGGATACTTCTTTGTGCGACTGTCGAGCTGCCGTGCCGTCGGCTATATTCGGAGAAAGTGCCCTGCAGGGATGAGGTAAAGTAGAAAAAACTGTAAAGAAATACTTGGACTGTCTTAAACTGCAGTGTCACCATGATATGTACATTGCTTTATTGGATCGGATTAGGGGAACCCATGTTCACGTTGGTTCGGGTATGGTTTTAGCAGTGAAAATTTATTTGCCTAAAATTAGATTTTAAAGCTCTTTTTATTGTTTAGAATACTACTCCATTAAATATGAAAAAAAATCTTTTTTATATGTTATTTATGATTTTTATATTACATTCATATAAAAAAAACATTTCCATTATTTAAATAGTCATTTGGATGGATTGAGAAACTCTGATTACCAAATTCTACCTCGGGATTTAAGTCAAAATCTACTTGTATTATACTAGTATTATGTATTTGTATATTAAATTTAAATAAATGTTTGATTATTTAAATAGTAATTTTATTTTTATTTAATGTATTAATTTTACTAAATATTTTTTAAAATACAGTGATTTCTTGCATTTCATTAACATATTATCCCAACCGCTACTACCTAACACTTTTATCTTTTTTGAAAAGATAAGTAGCAATAACCGAAGGAAATGTGTCAAATTATATAAAATAAATTAAAAAAACTTTTACAAGTAACTTTTACTTTTAAATTTCTTTTAATACCGATCAGACGGTCAGATTTAAGAAAGCCCAAAATAGCAAAAGCCCAAGGGAAAGAAAATGGTGGACTCTGTCCCTTAGCATAAGAAAGGCCCAAAATCGAAGATGAAGAGTTTAGTTCAGTTTAGTTTAATTGAGAGGTGAGGAAAGAAATGGGAAACTGAAAATAAATTATTTTTGGAAGCAGCGAACCGTCGCGAGATTTTTCTCATTTCCTTTGAAAGGTTTGTAAAAGGGGGAAAGGGGAATTTTGATTTTGAGAGCAAATTTTCCCGGAAAATTTGAAGGAGATGCGATTATGGCGGTGTGGGTGGCCGTGCGATGAGAGATCGGCGAAGGAGTATCATCGCCGTTGATGGGATTTGTCGAGTTACAAATGACTTGGCAGCCGAGTCTACTCAGTGAAAAACGGAAGAAGGGACCCCCTTTAGGCTTAAGAAACCTCGGCAACTCGTGTTACCTCAACAGCGTTCTTCAGTGTCTCACCTACACTCCGCCGCTCGCCAATTTCTGCCTCCGCTCCCAACACTCCTCCTCCTGCGACGCCTCCGCCTCCAAAAAGCCCCGCGACTGCCCCTTCTGTATCCTTGAAGCGTGGATTACACGCTCCTTAACCCTCGATCTCACCCTCGACTCGCCTTCCAAGATCCTAAGCTGCATTAAAATCTTCGCTGAGAACTTCCGGTTCGGTCGACAAGAGGACGCCCACGAGTTCTTGAGGTACGTCATCGATGCTTGCCATAACACTTGTCTTCGTTTAAAGAAATTGCGTAGAAAGGGAAGCGAAGGCGGAGAAGCAGTAAATGGCAATACCGTAGTTAAGGAGATCTTCGGGGGTGCTTTGCAAAGTCAGGTTAAGTGTTTGGGGTGTGGTGGTGAGTCAAATAAAGTTGATGAGATTATGGATATTAGTCTTGATGTTTTGAGCAGCGGCTCACTCAAAGAAGCTATGCACAAGTTTTTTCAACCCGAGGTTTTGGATGGAAATAACAAGTACAATTGTGACAAGTAAGTTCATGTTTCAATTTGATTGAATTATCAGTATTATTTGGAGGGAAATATAAGTACAAGTGTGAGAAGTAAGTTCATAGTTTTTTTTATAGGTACGTTTTCATTGCTGCTTTGATGACTTGATTTTTTTTCTTTTAGAGTTATAATGACAATAAACATTACTTTTGAAGAATATCACATTCCATGTTGTTTACTTTTTACCTGTTAATAACCATTTAAGAAGCAGAAAACAAATAGAAAAAAATAAGTGTCAAAAGTCACAATGAAATATGGAAGACTTGATAAAAATAGTAATGTAGTGGTCTTTTACATTTTCTATTTTAGGAGGAAAAAACTAATAGCAAAATGCAAGAGAAAGAAACAAACTGAATTGATCCTAGTTAAAACTTTGTTTGTAATTTGTTCGTTTATTTTGTTTTGAGCGAGAAACTCATGGTTGTTTAGTTGTAAGAAATTGGTGGCAGCAAGGAAGCAACTGTCTATTCGCCAAGCACCAAATATCCTTGTTATTCAACTGAAGGTAAGATACAGAATTTCTTTATAGTGCTTTTTTTTTTATGATTATTTCTGGTGTAAGCAAGTGATTGTTAGATTGTTATGGCAGAGATTTGAGGGAATACTTGGTGTGAAGATTGATAGGTTAATTACATTTGATGAAGTTTTGGTTCTTTCAAGTTTCATGTCCAAAGCAAGCCAGGTTTGTTAAGTTGTTAATTTTGCATATAAGTTTGTGTGGTCGATACTCGCCTGTACTAGTTACAGTTGCAGCATTCTATGAATTCTAGAATCCAAGTTTGATTTGGCAGGTGATAATGGTATAGTAAGAGTTACAAGTCAAGTAATAACATTTCTACATGAGATGTTATAAATAAATTCCTTGCAAATGATTTATATCACCGGGACAGGCTAATGCTTGCTGCTGTGAGAGTTTGGTAGATGACATAATAGTATTAACTTTTATGAGCTTTTCATTTTCTTGTGTAAAGTAGCAATGAGCCTGGCTTGTATTTAGTTACTAATGATTTGGGGAAGTTGTTGACGTGTAGTATCTTAATGTGTTTGAAAGCAATGCTTACCTTTTTACATTTCTAGGTAATAATGTCCTTGAATATCTCAATTGTCTGTTATATATAACAAGGTATGATTTTTTAGGTAAGTATTCTCTATGGGTCTATGAAATAAATATTACATTCACTTCAATCATGTCATTGGTTTGGTAGCAATGTTGAGTAAGTCTGGTGCCATTGCCTTAGATGGAGTGTGAATGTTATTGATTGACAAGGATTACATGGTTGTTGAAGTGTAGCATGGTTCTACCAATCAAATTTAATAAAGTCAAAAACATTTTCTTTGTTATAATGTACAAAGTAATCTCTTCTACTGGTTGTATTGCTGTATATCCTATTATTACTTCTTTATTTTGTGATTTTGTTGATATTTTCAATGCAGGATCCGCAGCCAGTGTATAACCTATTTGGTACAATTGTGCACTCAGGGTACTCACCAGAATCTGGGCATTATTATGCATATATTAAGGTACTTCTCCTGTGATTTCAATTTTTATGTAGGCTTCGGTGCCAGAAATGTTGATTATTTACTGACATTAGTTCTCTATTTGTAAAGGATGCAATGGGCAGGTGGTATTGCTGTAATGACTCCTTTATCTCACTTTCAACCCTACAGGAGGTCCTGTCTGAGAAGGTTTATATTCTTTTCTTCTCTCGTGCTAATCAAAGGCCAGGGTCTATCGGTACCACAGTTTCTTCTAATGGAGTTAAACTACATGATTCTAATGGAAGTGAGGCATCCAAAATCCTGAAAGCGGTTCAATTGAAGCCAGCCCAAACAAAAGCTTGTGTTGAACAATCTTCACAGAAGGTTGGAAAACTGTCTTCTAGCCCACGTGTGAAATTCAATATTTCTGAAAAGCCTGGTCCCAGAAAGCGTCCACTTACAAGTAATGGAAAAGTTGATTTCCAGAAGTCTCAGATCATTTCTGTGAATGGAGTTTCAGTGGATTCAATTTCTACTGAGAAGAATGAGAAAGACACCTTGTCATCAACAAACAGAAATGGTACGGAGAAAATTGGAAAAGTTGATACTGTTGCTGGTGGAAATACCCCACAATTTATGTGGTCAAATGGAAATAAATCAGATTCTCTTGTAGTTAATGGTACCAAGAGCATGGCAGTCGGAGGGAAGATTCATACTGTTCTTTCTGATGCCTCTGATAATTCAGGGAGAAAAAGAAGTTCAGAAAACTCTTGTGCTATTTCAGTGCCAAAGAGAAAACCAGAGGATTCTTCTGATATTTTGGGGACAAAGCGAAAACCAGAAGATTCTTGTGATGTCTCAGGGGCAAAGAGAAAATATGAAAATTCCTGTAATTTCACTGGGCTAAAAAGAGTATCTGAAGATTCCTGTAATTTAGCATGGCCAAAACGAAAATCAGATGACCCTTCTGATAATTCAGTTCCAATGACAAGGCCAAAACACTTCTCTTTTAACATAGGGGGGAAATTTAAAGACTCGTGTGATCACACGGGGATAAAAAAAACAGATGACACTGGTGATTTCTCCATGCTAAAGGGAAAATCCTGTATTTTGCTTTCCCAGGATGCTCAATCTCAAGCAGAAGTTGAAAATATGAAAGAAATGTAAGCTACATTCTATCTTAAATGCTTTAGGGATGCTCTAGATGTTGCATTTTCTTTGTGATTTAAGAGTTTCACTTTCTTTTTGTGTTTTTTCATGCTTGAAATTTCTTTGAATTGCGAGTTCGATTGGTTAGAAATGGGGTGTTTTGCTTTACCACATTTGGCCGAAGTTATACAGGTCTAACTTGTCAAAATTTATGTAGGATCTCTTTACTATTCACCCATACTTGGGTGGTGTTTAACTTTGTCAGAAGTTGCTTTTTATTCATTTTAATATATATATATATATATATATATATATATTATTTTTACATGTTTGAACCCGTTACAAAATTTACCAGGTTGAAGAACAAAGCTTCTTCAATTTTGCGATCGTGTGGCTGGTATGTTGATGTTTACAATTTCATGTATTCAAGGATGCAGTCATATGCAAAGGAGACTGGAAGCTCAGAGAGTAGCAATGACTTAGAGTAAACCTTTCTTATACTGTTAACGTACCTATATGTGCATGATTTAATTCTATGTCCACTTCAAGTATACTTGATTTTCTTTAGGAATTTACGTGCTTTGTTGTGGGTGGGTTTCGATGCATTTGTGTTTTTATAGGTTTCCATGTAAATTTGTCTAGATAGCAGGTTGTACAACTTTTGTAGTTACAAAGAAATGGTCGAGTTTCTTTTTTTGAACAACCCATGCTGATTGGGGTTGGTGCAAATAGCTTTCGAGTAAAGAAATTGGTTTCTACTGCTTCTTAACAAATCATAATATATGTACGTGAGCTCCCCAGGTTTCCGAAATTGGTATAGTCAGTAGAGAAGTCAAGAGGTGTTATGAACCAATTTTAAGTACTCTTCCTCCAGCTATGTTGCCTCGGCCCGTTCTTTTTCCATATCCATGTCTGATAGTCATGTCCCATCACTGATCTCATAAAATTTGATATTTGTATTTGTTTTTGCCAAAGAAGTATTCATATTCAATATTCATGTTTAACACGTATCTGAATATTTTTATGGAAATCTGACCTTTTAAATACATGTAAAAGGCATTCTTGTATATAAAAGGAACTCCCAAATTTGAGTAACATAGCTTTATTGTCGTTATTTTGTTTCATAAATAGAACTTTTGTTCATTCCTGTTCTACTTTTATTTTATGCAGGAAGAAGCTGATTGCAGATGCGAAGCCAACCTTTATTCCACAAATACCCGAGTCGCTGAAGGAGGAATTTATTAAACGTCTCCAATCTCTCAGCCGATCAAAACGCGAATCTCCTCCCGAATCTTGACCGTCATAGCTGGTAATGTGGCAATTAACTTTTCGATACGTTTTGTTCGGTTATTCTTAATTCTGGTCATTATTGCTGTGAAGAACTTGGCTAACAACTACCATTCTTGCAGTCATGCAGCGTGTATAATCTGTATTTTAGATGGGAAGATTCGAAGTTGATTCTTTTTCCCCTGTCAAAGAAGGTATCTTCATTCCTTGTGTAAGATGTGCAATTTTGGGAAATGATTAGGCTGATGCTTGTTCACTTTTTTATGGATGCATATATGACAATTTTCCCATAAAAATTGTGGTCGGATAATGCCCCTTACAATGAAAGCTATGGATTTGAGTTTATGGATGTTGTCCACGTACTTGGTGCATGGTCAGTCTAGCATTAGCATTTTTTTATTAGTCTCCTGGTTCTAAAGTTTAACCCTGACTAATTTAGACCGACTCGTATCGTACGTCTAATTTTAGTGGGTAACTCTTCCGACAGGAATTTTTTGCGTACACATCTTAAACCTAAAATTTGCTTAAACGAAATCAAGTTACTTACCACTTAAGTTAGTTTAACATTTTTTAAAAAGAAAATACTTTTAAAAATATTTTTAAATTATTTGGTCTAAATGAATATTCAGTATTATTGTCAAAAAAATATTTATTTTAAATATATTTTTAATTATATATAAAAAAATAATGATATAAATAACTTTATTTAAAATGTTTTTTTTAAAAAACATTTTTAATCAAGTTGAAAATTATTTTTTACTTAGAAAATTATATATATATATATTTGGTCTTAAAAGTAATTTTGATTGAAACACTTTTTAAAGATAAATAGGGTTTGTATTTGTTAAGCGGAACGCGCGTGCAGGTATCTCAAATATGACTGATCTCATATCGAATTTCAAACCCATCGTATATGCAAAGAATATAATTTTTTTTTGTGTTTTTTTATATTTTAAAAAATAAATTTAAAATTAAAATTTAAAGTATTAGAATATAGAAAAAACATCATAGTCTACAGTATTTTTTGTTCTAATGCAAAAAGGATATGAACAACAATATGGCCTTATTCGACTACATGGAAACATTCCCTCCTACAAATCTAACCTACAAAAACGTACTATAAACTTACTTTAAATACAACCTACAGAAAAAACCATTATTTACAAACTAAATGGATCAAAAGCAAACTCTACGACTGACTTCAGCTCATCCCAGTTGGCATGAGTGAAGAAATCATTACTTTCTGGACAAGTTGGAAAGCTTGAAGATGATGCCAGGGATGAAGCTTGAACCAACCCCACTGGCTCTGCAGGACATTGGCTTCTTCCATCGAGACCACAGAAAACCAGCTTCTCATCACAGTTTCGAACAACCGGAGAGCCGAAGGCAATGTAATTCTCGTGAATGTCGGATCCCACACTGCAGACTCGAGTGCTCGGTGTGGCGGTACTCGAACTGCGTTTGGCTGCGATTTCTCTCCAGTCCGGTGTGTATTTCCTTATCGATGCGTTCCGTTTGAATATCCGACAAATAGTCCAGACTTCCTGCAATGATCCCGACAAATTGTGTATCAAATATCGACCAAAGGAAAACTTAAATGTAATGTTTTTTTGTTTGTTTGTTTTTCTTACAGCTTCTAGAGCAGGAGATTTGGGGTTGGGAAGACTGGTGTTACCGTCGTTGGGAAGGCGAAACTCGTGCATCATCCAATCTGTTTTTGTGCCTTTCCCTGCAGCTCCACGGTAGTACACTAACGTTTTCTTTAGCCCGATGCAGACTTGGGGATGTCCAGACGATCCTCGACTATCTCTGTGCGAATAAACAGGCTTGTCGATGCCAGTTGCTTTCCAGAATCCGGACCCCGTCACTCTGTTCGGTCTAATGCTGTTTTTATACTTTCTTCCTCGTCTGCAGAAGAAATAAGATTCACCGTCTCCCACAGAACTGCTGGTTTCTGTTGCGTTAAAGAGAGAGGAATTACTAGTTATTCAACACGAGATAAGATTAAATCTTTACGCGTTACATAACATCCGTAATACCCGCGATCGTGATACCGTAACCGCGACGAAAAATGTAACAGTAATTTAATACTATGATTTAAGAAGAAGAAAAAAACAGTTACAAACAAAACCCTAGAATTGTTCGTTCATCGATCTTCCAAAACGAAACCTGAACCGTTTTCCCAAATTGAAAAAACCAAAAGACTAAGATTAATTCACATACTCGGGAGATCCCATGGATCAAATTTATAGATATCGATCTGTTTGATAAGCTCGATTCTGAGGGGTTTATTATCGACTTTCCTTCTCAGATAAAACCCTAGTAGCTCTTCATCTGTTGGATGAAACCGAAACCCAGGAAGTGGAACATCTTCTTCTTCGTGGTCGTCCTTGTTATGAGCGGCAGGATAAGCTTTGACTACGTCGTTCATCTTCTTCAATCCCTGTTGGTGCTAAGTAGAGCAATGATGATGTCCGAGTTGCAGCAGAATCTTGTGGAAGTTTCTTAAGTACTGTCAAAAATGTCAATTTTGGAGTCATGTGAGTATTAAATATTGTTGTTCAGGTCAAGTCAAATTCTTGACTTTTGCGCAAAAAAGAGAGCTTAATCAACTTAGAAAGAGTCTTTCTTTCGGCTTAGAAAGAGTCTTATAAAATCGGGTTCGATTAATCATTACACGGCGGAGCCACACGCATTATTGGGATGTCTATTGACACCTCAAAAGTTTTAAAAAATTATATTTTTTTATATAATTTGTATATAAAAAATTAAATATATATAATTGATACTTTTTTATAAATAATTGATTCTTTTTAAATAATATTTAAAAAAAATGATACCCCTTAAAAAAATTTCTGACTCCGCCCCTGATCATTACTAAATTATTTTGGTTAATCGATAAGTTTGAATCATTCGATTCTCGATTTTAAACCATAACTATTCAACTAATTAATCATCTATCCGATTAATTAAAAAATTTAGTTCGGGTAACGAGTTTTTATTTTATTTATTAAAAGTATAAATATTGATAATACGTTAAAATTTATACTTTTAAAATATAACATATGATATTAGTATTTTTCTTAATACTAGAAAATTAAATACTTTAACTTCGTAAAAGAAAATTATAATTTTACTTTTTTGGAAAATGAGAAAATAAAAAAAAATTATTTTTAATATAAAATATTAAAACAACATATAATATTATATATTATATAATCGGTCGGTTCGATTATCCAATTTATCCTAAAATCGTAAATCGTAATTGAGCCAAATTTTATTTAAATAAAGAATCAAACCAAAATTGATTTTTTTAGTTCGGTTAATCATTTCTTGTTTTTTTTTTCAGATTTCAAAATCGATTTTGGTTTTTAATTTTTTTACACACCCCTACTCGTAACTAAAATGATATTATTCTTTTAATATTTTTTTATAAATTTAATAGAAATAATTAAAATAAAATATTTTAAAATATTGAAACTATTTCAAAATTGATTGACACCCTATTCCTACATTTACCTAAGAACAAATCTTTTTATTATATTTTTTAAATTTCTTGACTTTACTCTTGGATTTGGGGATGCTTGAAACGTATAATTTAATATTACTTTTATAATTTGATTTGGTAGCAAAATTAGTGAAACCCGTTGATAAGTAATACTCGTTCCGTCCCATTTTTTATAGAGTTTTAGATAAAAAAAAATGATATAAAATAATTAAAATAATAAGTTTGTTCTTAGAAAATTAACTCATGTTTTCTTAGAAAATTAAAAAAAAATTAAAAAATAAATTTATATTTAAAAAATTGGTTAATTTTAAGTCTACGATACGATGAAAATTTAGGGTTTAGGGTTTAAAAAACATAGTTTAATTTTTAATGTTTAGAAGTTTAAGATTTAATATTTAAGATTAAAGTGTAGAGTTTAGTTTTTTAGTGTTAAGACAGAGATAAAAATATTATAAAAAAACATAATTTTTGTTCGAATTGTACAGGCTAGTTTTAAAAAAGAATATGAAAATGTTGAAATTCGCTTCAAAGAAATTAATTATTGACTTTATCATGATTTTTATTTTTTTATTATTCTGATTTTCTAAGACGAATCTTTTTATAAGATATTTACATATATAAAAATTTTGAATTAGAGACTTGTTCGAATCTTTTTATAAGATACTTGTTGAAATAAGATGAGACGCCAGTAGAATATTCGTACCAAAGACTTAACTCGCCGGAGATATCCATCTCTAATCGGACGGTAGATTTATTTTAATAAAATAAAGGTATGATATTTTATTTCGTTACACTTTAATATCATTTCGTAAAAAATATGTACAAAAGATCGATATCATAGTTAAATTAGATAAATTACATTTTTTTTCCTAATTTTATTGAAAAATTAAATATAATCTTAATTTTTTCGAGAGAGAATAGAAAAAAACTCTAGAAGAAGGAAGATGAGTGTTTCTAATGAGTCTAAAATTCGTGACTTAAAAAAATATGAAAAAATATAATTAAACATCTTAATCAATCGATTAAATGTGCTTACTTTGTTAATCTTTGTTAACTTGTGCAAAAACATGTTTAAAACATTCTATTTATGTTAGGTACTAAATATATAGTTATCTATTTTGTTAGGTCCAATAAAAAATATTTTTTATATAATATCTCATCGTATAGAATTGGCTTAAAGGAGAGATATTTTGTTAGTTTTTAGATTTTATATTATTTTTTTACTAAAATAAGGATTTATTATTGTCTTGATTATTTTAAAAGCTGGTCATTATTTAAATTAAAAAATGTTTATATTAATTAAACGTTCACCTGTTCTAAAAGTTTTAAGTATTTATTTTAATAATAAAATAATTTAAGCATAGAGATGCTATATAAGATAAGAGTTTTTTTTTAAAACTTTTGTTTTAATATATAATTTTTTAAAAAATTATTTATTTATAAATTTATCATATAATTTTGAATATTTATATTTTATCTTCTTCAATCTTAAATTCTGATTTTATCATTAAATTAAAGACTAAAAAATAAAAAGGTATTATTTTAGTATTTTTAACTTAAAAGAGATTTTAAATACTTAAATTGGTTATAAATAATAATTTAGGTATTTTGAAAAAAAATGTATGATATAAAAGAAAAATAAATAGTAGTTTAAGGGTTGGCTTTTTATTTGAGCCGATATAATTATATAAAGGGGAAATTACAACAGAAGCCATTCAATTATGGGTACAATTGTATCTAGATTATCTAATTATTAGAATATACTTTTGAGTCACTCAATTATAGGTAATATTATATTTGAGTCACTCTTTATATTTAAAAAATATTTTAATTTATGCATTAAATTAGTTAATGACTTTAAGTCAAGTATTTTACTGTCGACAAAGGCATACAAATGATTTGAAAGAAAAAAATAAATAAATTAATGTATATTTTTAAAATATAAAGATGATCTAAATATAAAATTTAATAATTAAGTGACTTAAATATAACTTTATCTATAATTAAATAAATAATAATAATTTTTAATAATTAAATAACTCAAAAATAATTTAACCGACTTTTATCGTAGCTTATATAAACACAAGTCGTACCCTTTGTTTGCCTCTCATTCGACGTTTCCTTTGCAATCTTCATCTCTTCTCTTTCTCTCGCTTCCCTTCTCTTAAGGTTCGCTCTTACTCGCTTCATTCCCATCAACCCTTTTCTCCAGAACTCTCAATTTAGATCCCTATATTTGCATTTCTTCTTGGTTTTCAATCTCAGATCATGTTTTCATTTTCAACATGAACCAGTTTGCTAGTAGATTATGCAGTCACTTAGCTTGTAGGAAAATAAAGCTTATACTTGTATGATCTTTGTATTCAGACGAACTATGTGCCCTTCGACTCGCCTGGGCATGTTGACTTTTCATCTGAGGTCAGAGCTGCTCTTCGTATTACTGATGGTGCCCTTGTGGTTTTGACAGTATTGAAGGTGTCTGTGTGCAAACAGAGACTGTCCTCCGTGAGGCTCTTGGAGAAAGAATCAGGCCTGTTTTGACTGTTAACAAGATGGACAGGTGCTTCCTTGAGCTCCAGGTTGATGGTCAGGAGGCTTACCAGACATTCCAAAGAGTGATTGAAAATGCTAATGTCATTATGGCCAACTATGAAGATCCCCTCTTCTTGGTGATGTTCAAGTCTATCCGGAGAAGGGAACGATTTCTCAGCTGGTTTGCATGGTTGGGGTTTTACCTGGACCAATTTTGCTAAAATGTATGCCTCAAAGTTTGGAGTTGATGAGTCAAAAATGATGGAAGGACTTTGGGGTGAGAACTTTTTTGATCCAGCTACCAGGAAGTGGACCAGCAAGAACACTGGCACTGCTACCTGCAAGCGTGGGTTTGTTCAATTCTGTTATGAACCCATCAAGCAGATAATCAACACTTGTTTGAATGATCAGAAGGATAAGCTCTGGCCCATGTTGCAAAAGCTTAGTGTCACCATGAAGTCTGATGAGAAGGACTTGATTGGGAAGGCCCTAATGGAGCGTGTAATGCAGACTTGGCTTTCCGGCAAGCAGTGCTCTCCTGGAAATGATGATCTTTCACCTTCCATCTTCAAGCAAGGTTCAGAAATATCGTGTTGAGAACTTGTACAAGGGTCCACTTGATGATGTCTATGCCAATGCTATCAGGAACTGTGATCCTGAGGGTCCTCTTATGCTCTATGTTTCAAAGATGATTCCCGCTTCTGATAAGGGTAGGTTCTTTGCCTACAATAAGAGTGTACAGAGAACTTTTTTTGGATGGGAAAGAAGCAGGAAACTGTCGAGGATGTGCCTTGTGGTAACACGGTGGCCATGGTCGGGTTGGATCAGTTTATCACCAAGAATGCTACTTTGACTAATGAGAAGGAAGTTGATGCTCACCCAATTCGTGCCATGAAGTTCTCCGTCTCTCCTGTTGTCCGTGTTGCTGTTCAATGCAAGGTTGCATCTGATCTTCCCAAACTTGTTGAAGGGCTGAAGCGTTTGGCCAAGTCTGATCCTATGGTTCTGTGTACCATTGAAGAGTCGGGAGAGCACATTGTCGCTGGTGCAGGAGAACTTGTTGTGTCCCAACTCAGGAACCGCGCAAGAATGAAGAAAGGGTTCAAGAATTTGATAGAATGAGGTTGAAGGAAAAAACTAGGTTATTCATTGATAATTCTCATAACAGAAGTTTGTACAATTCTTCTTCATATAGTACCTATTGTAACAGCAAAACAGACAAAAAACAATAACAACAAATAAAGCAAAAATACGAAAATGCCCTTAAGCATAAATGGACTCCCTTTGCTAATGAAACGTCATCGTTCCAGCATCATTTCTTCAGTGTTTCTTAGCCAATTTTCCCGCTCGATGTTTTCCCCCAATTTCATCACGATGCTTCAATTTGTTGAGCCCTATCCCTCCCGATCGTCCATCTTCGACTAGGGCCATAACATTACCCCCGCAGCAGAGTTTCCTTGTCCCCAAGGAGTAAACTCAGGGAATTGTGAGTGAAGAACGGAGTAATCCTTCCAAGTGGTGTGTTCTGGACCGAGGTTTGACCACTGGATTAGGAGTTGGGTAATGGGCAAATTGTGGCGCTTGGAGAGGCGTTTGTCAAGGACCTTCAGTGGGAAGACATGGGTTTGACCATCAGCACCCAAGTCCGGAGGATGCGCAGCAGGTATTGTGTTTGGACCCGTTTTCTTCTTCAGCAAACTGACGTGAAATACAGGGTGGAGCTTTGATTCAGGCGGTAATTATAGTTTGTACGCGACTGAGCCCACTTTTCTTGTGATTTTGTAGGGTCCGTAGAAGCGTGCAGAGAGCTTCAGATTCTTGCGAATTGCAAGCGAGGATTGCCGATAGGGCTGGAGTTTCAGGTAAACCTCGTTGCCGACATTAAATTGTCTCTCTGATCTCTGTCTATCCGCATATTGTTTCATGCGGTTTTGGGCTCTGTGTAGATTGTCTCTGAGTAGTTGATTAGTATAAGTTCTTTGCTGGAGGAGGTCGTGAACTGTGCCAACCTTCGAGTCGTGACCCCAAGTCATGGTTGGGGGTTTGTAGCCGTAAAGTGCCTCGAATGGGGTGGTCTTCAGAGCTGTGTGGTAATTCGTATTGTACCATCACTCTGCGTGTGTCAGCCATTTAGCCCAATCCTTAGGTTTGTCGAAACCAAAGCTTCGGAGGTACTGCTCCAAACACTGGTTGAGACGTTCTGTCTGGCCATCTGTTTGGGGATGGTAAGCAGTGCTGAATAGAATAGTTGTGCCCAATTGCTTCATGAATTCCTGCCAAAACAAGCTAGTAAAAGATTTGTCATGGTCAGTGATGCAAACCTGTAGGGGGCCACGAAGTTTGTAAACATTATCCAAATAAGTACGAGCAATTTGGGGTACGGTGTAGGGGTGAGCGAGGCCAATAAAATGGCCGTATTTTGTGAATTTATCCACCACAACAAGGATACAATTTAGCTTCTGGGAGGCAGGGAGACCTTCGATGAAGTCCATGGTGACTGTGTGCCAAGCCTGGGTAAGGACTGGGAGGGGTTGTAGCAGCCCTGGGTAGTGAACATGTTCGTCCTTAGTTCGTTGACAGATTTCACAAAGTTGAACATATGTCTGAACCATTCTCTTCATTCCAGGCCAGTAGAATGTTGCTTTAAGCCGCTAGTACGTCCCTTGTATGCCTGAGTGCCCTCCTTGAGGGGAATCATGAAGTGTCTGAAGTAGCTGTAGCCTAAGGTCCCCTTTAGAGCCTACATATACTCGTGTTTTGTACCTTAGGATCCCCTTAGTATAAGACCAATTTGGTGCAGCTTCTTTGTTGACCGAGAGTGCTGGAATCAGTTTAAGGGCTAGAGTATCATCTGCGTAAGAGGTTTCAATATCCTGGACCCATTTAGGGGCTATAATTATAGCAGCCATAGATAGTTCCCCACTGTCAGGTTCATAGCAGCGAGAAAGGGCATCGGCAGCAACATTTGTCTTGCCCTTTCAATACTTAATGACATAGTCCAAGCCTAAGAGCTTGGTTAACCCTCTTTTCTGAATGGTTGTTGTCAATTTCTGCTCCAATAGGTGTTTCAGAGGCTCGTGATCAGTTTTAATCACAAATGTAGAACACTCCAAATAATGCCTCCATTTAGTTACAACCATTAGAATGGCTAGGTATTCCTTTTCGTAGATGGATAAGTCTGCATGCTTAGGTCCAAAAGCCTTACTTAAGTAAGCAATTGGTCGACCATCTTGGGAGAGGACAGCGCCTATACCCTTAGAGCTAGCATCAGTTTCCAAATCAAATGGTTTGAAAAAATTTGGTAGGGATAGGACATGAGCATTACACATAGCCTCTTTGAGTTGCAGGGAGGCATCTTTAGCTTCTTGTGTCCAGTGGAATTGAGCTTTTTTAAGCATGGTAGTAAGGGGGGCTTGCTAATGGCACCATAATTCTTAATAAATTTTCTATAGTAGCCAATAAGGCCGAGAAAACCTCGAAGGGGTTTGACTATTTTAGGAAGTTGCCATTGTTGCATCGCTTCAATTTTAGTTGGGTCTGTGGCTACCCCTGCGACATAGATAATATGACCCAAGTATTCTACTTGAGGTTGGCCAAAAAAACACTTCTTTTGGCGAGCAAAAAGATTGTGCTTCTGTAGAATAGAGAGGACTGTTTCCAGGTGCTGTAAGTGATCCTCTAATGTTGCACTATACACTAGAATATCATCAAAAAAAAACTAGGACAAATTTCCTTAGGTAGGGGCCAAATATATCATTCATTAGAGCCTGAAATGTAGCAGGTGCATTTGTAAGTCCGAAGGGCATTACCTTGAACTCGAAGTGTCCATGGTGAGTTCTGAATGCCGTCTTAGGAATGTCTTTAGTCCTTATTCGAATTTTCCAATACACAGCTCGTAAGTCAATTTTGGAAAAATAAGTAGCCCCAGTGAGTTCATCTAATAAGTCATCAACCACTGGAATAGGGAACTTGTCTTTCACAGTTACACTATTGAGTTGTCTGTAGTCGACACACAACCTCCATGTCCCATCCTTTTTCTTGACTAACAAACAAGGGGAAACAAAGGGGCTTTTGTTGTGCTGGATAATGGAAGCTGTCAGTAAGTCTTTTATCTGCTTTTCCACTTCCATTTTCTGCTGGAATGAAAATCTGTAAGGCCTAAGATTAACTGGAGTTACTCCTGGTTGAAATAAAATTGCATGATCATGAGATCTTGCTGGGGGTAACTCCTTTGGCTCCTCAAAGATCCCTTTGTATATGTCCAAAAGGGGCTGGATAGGTGCTGGAATCCCTATCTCTACTGCTTCAACAGTCAACAAGTATAGTTCTCCCAAAAGTTCTGGGTCCTTGCTGGTTAGTTTAAGCATTTTTTCTTCTGAAATCACCTTCATAGTGGGAATTCGATGACCTCCTTGCAAAACTACCTGCTGATCTCCCCTCTTGAAAGTCAATGTCATTTCATTGAAGTCCATGGTAACTGGACTGTATTTTCGCATCCAATCAATTCCAAGTACCATGTCACTCCCTCCCATTTGGAGGACCCGAAAATCATACTCGAAGTAGTGCCCTTGCATCTTCCATCCTAGTTTGTTGCTTTTGGCCGTGCTTTGTAACTTTTCTCCATTGGCTACTGTAATAATCAGTGGGGTTGTATGTACTAGTTCCACCCCTTCCTTGGCCCACCCTGCAGTAATAAACCTGTGGGTGCTTTCACTATCCACTAAGATACTTAGTGATTTCCCTTTAATTGTTCCTTGTATCCTAGTGGTACTGCAACCAATGCTGCCAGTGAGGGCATTAATTGAGATTTTCAGTGTGTCGTCATTCATCTCTTGTTCCTCATTAGTTGGTTTTTGTTGGTCCTCCTCTTCTTCTAGTTTGTGCATCAGTTGATCTGAGGTTTGATCTTCCTCTTCTTCCATCTTATTGAATTGCTTCAGCTTGCATTGATGGCCTGGTCCAAATTTGTCACCACATTTATAGCATAATTGGTTTGCTTTCCTAAACTCCATTACTCCTTGCTTTTGCATTGTGAGTTGTGCCAATACTTTCTGGGTTGCTGCTGGTGTTGGAATTATTTGATTGAGGTTCTAATTACCATAAGTGCTGGGTTTGAAGGAAGACTTAAATTTTTTACTTTCTATTTCTAGGGACAACTCGTACAGCTTGGCCTTCCTATAAGCATCAGTCAAGGTTGGAGGTTCGTGCACCTTGACTTTGTGCCTCAGCTCTTCCTTCAAGCCACTGATGAAGCTAGAAACAAAATAAGTTTCTCCCAGCTGAGGGTTATGCAACAACATAAAAGGTTTCAACTCCTCAAACCTCTCCTGGTAATCTTCTACACTGGACTTTTGGAAGAGTTTGTTGAATTCCTCTATGACATTTGTATATTCCTTGTCACTGAATCTGTGGCATAAGTCAGAAACAAATTCATGCCATGTAGCTCTATTTTTTTGCATTATGTATCCATCAAACCACGTTTCTGCTTTTCCTGTCAAATACATAGCTGCAATCTCCAGTTTTGGGTCCTCAGCTACACTGAATATTGAAAAATACTTGTTGCATTTTCGAACCCACCCCCTTGGGTTAACTCCCTCAAAGTTCTGCAGCTCTATCTTTGATCAAGGAATAAAACCATTCAGTCCCATGGTTGTACCCCTGCCCCCTGCTTCATATTCTCTAGGCCTACTCTCCTCCTTTTTTTTCATGTGGGGTTCCACTATATTAAGCTTAGGTAAGTTACTACTGCTGCTAGGTTGCCCTTCTTTTCTAGGAATAGGTAAGTCAGGTTTATCAACTAATACTCCCGGTTCATTTAGGTCAAAGGAATACCTTTCAAACTCATTTAGGACTGTGACTTGAAGAGGTTCCTTCCCAGTATCCTTAGGTTGCCTGACATTCACCTGTTGATTATTTCCAGGCGTGTGTAAGCTGCCTGGAGTTAGTTGCCCCACCTCATCAGCTCCCTTTGACATCAGGCTCAGTATTCTTTGTAAGTAACCTCTGTTTTTTTTTCTGTGCTTGCTTCAAGAATACCCGGTCTTTCTTTTAGTTTATCCTCTTTGTTCTTCTACCAGGTAGGGGTTGCTTCTGCTGCTACTGTTCTTGAAGGTGCTACTGTTTGATCAGCTCCCGACATATTCATCTTTCTCTTGGATTTTCCCAGCGTGATGGTGAATCTGTTGATGGATCTCGATACCAATTGTTGTGTCCCAACTCAGGAACGGCGCAAGAATGAAGAAAGGGTTCAAGAATTTGATAGAATGAGGTTGAAGGAAAGAACTAGGTTATTCATTGATAATTCTCATAACAGAAGTTTGTATAATTCTTCTTCATATAATACCTATTGTAACAGCAAAACAGACAAAAAACAATAACAGCAAATAAAGCAAAAATACAAAAATGCCCTTAAGCATAAATGGACTCCCTCTGCTAATGAAACGTCGTCGTTCCAGCATCATTTCTTCAGTGTTCCTTAGCCAATTTTTTCGCTCAATGTTTTCCCCCAATTTCATCACGATGCTTCAATTTGTTGAGCCCTATCCCTCCCGATCCTCCATCTTAGACTAGGGCCATAACAGAACTCCACATTGAGATCTGTCTCAAAGATTTGCAAGAAGATTTTGTGGGTGGTGCTGAGATCATTAAGTCGGATCCTGTTGTCTCATTCCGTGAGACCGTTCTAGAGAGGTCTTACCGGACGGTAATGAGCAAGTCTCCTAACAAGCACAATTTGTACATGGAAGCTCGACCTCTGGAGGAAGGTCTTGCTGAGGCCATTGATGACGGGTGTATTAGTCCAAGAGATGATCCCAAGAATCGTTCTAAAATTTTGGCTGAGGAGTTTGGATGGGACAAAGATCTTGCTAAAAGGATATGGTGTTTTGGTCCCGAGACCACTGGTCCTAACATGGTGGTTGACATGTGTAAAGGAGTTCAATATCTGAATGAAATAAAGGATTCTGTAGTCGCAGGATTCCAGTGGGCATCAAAGGAAGGTGCATTAGCCGAAGAGAACATGAGGGGTATATGCTTTGAAGTGCGTGATGTGGTTCTTCATGCTGATGCTATCCATAGAGGTAGCTCTCAGATCATTCCAACTTCTAGGAGGGTTCTCTATGCTTCTCAGCTCACGGCCAAACCAAGGCTTCTCGAGCATGTTTACTCGGTTGAGATCCAAGTCCCCGAGCAGGCACTTGGTGGCATTTGCAGTGTTCTTAACCAGAAGCGTGGACACGTCTTTGAGGAGATGCAGAGGCAAGGTACTCCACTGTACAACATCAAAGCTTACCTTCCCATCATCGAGTCTTTCGGATTCTCAAGCACTCTGAGGGCTGCAACATCAGGACAAGCTTTCCCACAATGTGTATTTGATCACTGGGATATATTGGAACCTGGTTCCCAGGCAGCTGCCCATGTTGCAGACATCCGCAAGAGGAAGGGATTGAAGGAGCAGATGACACCACTTTCCGAGTACGAGGACAAGCTGTAAGATAGTGGATAACGGAAGAGGGTACGGCACGATTATGCCGGTAACTCAGTTTTGTTTTGCTGTCTCTTTATGTTTACTAGTTTTATGTTTCTTGGGGTGCCTTCACCCATCAAAGGACAGTCTTTTTGGATGCTTTTTACGATGATCTCGGCGATCGACTTCGATCTATGGTGTTAGGATTTTATGTTCAGTATTTCAACTTCGATCGTGTTAAAGCTACATTTTCCTTTTTACTATTTGGAATGGATTTTTCTGTATAAATCAGAACAAACATACCAAGACAATCTAAAAATTTGATACCAAAATTGTGTTCCAATCAATTCATCTGGTTAAAATTAACACTTAAAAATTCAAATTATATGAGTCCAACAAGTAATTAATAGTTAAAAATCCTCTCCTTCGTTATCATGCTTCTATTTATGTCCGAAAAATACATCACACTTGATACCTCAACCCTAACCACAAACTTGAACCCTATCCCTAAAAAAAGGACAGACGATTTCCGCCCGTAATCAATCCCAAGACAATACTAAAAAAACACTACCATCCTCTGCCAAGTGATAGAGTTAGATTGATCCAAGATTGATTCAAACTGTCCTCTGCCTCCACTAAATTCCCCAACTCTTTCATCCTCTTAACCACAGCAGCATCCTCTTCACTCTCTGTACTTTTCCGTTTTCTCGAAAGTACCAATCTCGCATCAGGAAGAGACGACTCTAAATCACTCCTTGACTCTTTCTTCCTCTCGATCACAGGCACAGCAGCTTCCTCTACACTCTCTGTACTTTCCATTTCTCTCGAAATTACCAATCTCGTGTTGGGAAGAGACGATTCCTTATACTTGTCATAAATATCAATAACCACTTCCGAACCCGGAAACAACCATACCTTCCCCTTCTTGGAGATAGCAACAACGGCGATCCGTGCACCGCATAACATTGCGAGCTCTGTAGCTTTCTTAAACAAGTTCCCTCTTCGTCTCGAGGCGGCTATGGTACAAGATTTCTGATTCTCCATAGCAATTGAAGCAAGCAAAGGGAAGAAATCAGGTAACAATGCTACTTATGTTTTACAAACTTGGGCAAAGGAAACTTATGGTCAAGCTTTTAGAGCCTTATTTGGGATATATATAGCCGTATAGAATTATTCTAGCAGTGGGACTGCGCTTCATCAAGAAGTTTTAAAGTATATAGCCCTGTTTTTGGTTGTTTTTAAGCGACCCAAAAGTAATTAATAAAGTACTTTTGATAGATATAGATTGTTTTTAGTTACTTTTAGTTGTTTTTTAAACTAGTTTTTTCACTCAAACTCGAAAGCTAAAATTTTTTGTTTTTGAGTTGGATAAACTAGTTTGAAAATAAAATTACTTATTTATTCTTATAATATATTTGTTAAAATAATATTTATACATATATAATTATAAAATAATATATATTTTATAATATTTTATATTGAGAATAAAATTATTTTATTTTTAATTTATTATTAATTTATAATTGTTATGTTCGTATATAATCTAAAATATGTATATATTTTTAAATTAAATTTTACAAAAAAATATTTTTTATTATAATTTAAATTTATTTTTTAATAATCATAACATTAATAAAAATTTAAAATTTATAAATATAATTTAAGATCATTAATACATCATGTCTAAAATAGACATTTTATCTTTTCAAAATCACTTTTTTAAATCAATGATAAACACTGCTTAATTTTTTAAAATTACTTTTTAATCATAGTTTTAAAATTACTTTTTCAACTGTACTTTTTATAAGTAATGTCAAACTGACCCTAAGAAAAGTTAGCTTGCGCAACAAGATTGAAAAAGGGTTTTCGTTTTTTTACATATAATAATTATAGATAAAAGTTGCTTTAGGGTAATTAGTTTTAATATACTTCCTATTTTGTTATGATTTTCTGTTAAGATAATTAAATAAATAACTTACCTTTCCAAAACCTAATGGACTTCTAGCAGAACAAGCTAAGTCGTGAGCTTTATCTCTTTATATATATGAATGTTTATCCCCAAGCTTAAACATAGAACCCTAATTCTGTTTTTCAAGGCAGCTTCGGCAAGCTTAAACATAGAACCCTAATTCTGTTTTTCAAGGCAGCTTCGGCAGTATTAAGCATGGAGGAAGTAAGAAGACCAGGAAGAAAAGGGTGTGGTCGAAGACGGATCGAGATAAAGAAGATAGAAGACCAGAGGAAACGATGGGTGGCTTTTTCGAAACGGAAAAAGGGTTTACTCAGCAAAGCTGATCGGTTGTCAAGCCTTAGTGGGGAAGACATTGGCATTGTCATAATTTCGGAAGAGGGCAGGGTTCATACTTCGGACAATGCCGATTCGGTTATCGATCGTTATCGGTCTATAAATCAGTCTATGGTTAAAGATCACAATAGTGTTGGACGTGGTAAAGAGCGGTTTGAATCTCGATATTTACATGAAGCTTCAATCAGTGGTCACGACGGTCACGACAATGACACTGATCAAACAATTGTTAAAGAACATGATGATCATAGTCAGGAGATGAGAAGAACGGAACTTGAAACCCTTGACTTGATAAGCAAGCTGGAAAATCCAATCCCTTGTACTGATACTCACAATGACTCCGCCGATGTTACTAATCGTTATCGGAAAACAGAACGCGATGACCATGATGACAAGAACGAGTCGTCTATTTTAGAACACAAACTTCGGTCTTTCGGACATGAATCGAAAGCCTTAATCACTACGAATGATGATAACTACGACATCAATGAAGACGAAGATGTTGATAATGATAGCGGAGAATCTAAGAATGGAGGAGCAGTGGAAGAACAAGCTTTGATCCCTTTGATTGATTTCTTGAAGATGGGCGAGGAAATTAAAGGTGATAATTGTTTGTCTGATCCAAATAAGATTCCTGATGATAGCTTTCTTGAAAGAATCAAAGGAATTTTTATATAGATTATATGAAATTTTACTATTTGTTTCTTATGTTTTCATATGCTTACTTTTTAAACTAAAATTTTAAGGGTAGGATTTAAGATTTAATGTTAATAGTTATGGTTAGGGTTTAGGGATTTAGGGGTAAGGTGTGTTTTTTAAAGTTAGGGTTTAAATTTTTTTAACATAGGGCATGCACTAAGGCCCTTACATCTGATGGGTTTACGTTACCACATGGCCCAATGACAGAACAAAATCAAGGCAACTCAAAGACAAGATACATTCAGCAGTCCAAGATTTTGTAAACAAGGGTTTGCAACCTTCTTACATTTAATGAAAAAATCCTATGTCCTCAAGCTCTCAAGAACACATGGGTGACAAAAGCTACATTGATGGTCCAAGAAGCCCAAATGCCTTAAAACATATTTCAGGTCCAAATAAAATATATATATTAAATAAATAAAATCTGGAATGATCAGCTCTATGTGCTGATTTTATGAATATTTTTATTCAACTTTCCATATGTTTTAATTCATATTTTCCTAAATAATTGTTGATCCCTTCTAATTAGCTATCTATGTGGGATAAAATAGTTATTTCTTAGGGTGTTTTGTTGTCTCGTTTAGCCTATAAAAGGAGGCAGCCTATTCTCTTGTAAGACACACAATTTGAATATTTCTTTTGGTTAATAAATGTTATTGAGTACATTTTTGCTTGATCAATTGCGATCAAGAGGGTTCCTAGGACATAAATCTATTCTACAATCCATCTTATTCACAACAAGTCCACAATCCATTTTCAAATAAGTTTGCTACTTTTTTTTATCATTTTGTTTATACTATTGTCCATTTATTCTAATATTTTTTCTTTTGTTATTTCATTTTATCTTTATTCCGCTGTCACATCCTATCACATGATAGAGAGGAAGAGGATTTCTACCCATAATTATGTCTCGGAACTTCTATGATGGAATTATACATTTGAGCATTCATTGTTTGCTGGAAATTCAATAACCTAAATCACAGAGAAATTATATTATAAATCATTTTTATTATGTTATTCGTGGTTTTAACCAACTAGATTCATCTATCTCATATTTTTTGAGGTGAATCATCACTTTTTTTACTGAACATACCTGATTGCATGGATTATGAATAACATGAATGACGTAGTGAAAATGGTTCATGATATAATCTCATCAACTCAGACTTAGATTGCACTTTTTCGGCCAAAAACTGGGTTAGAACACAGAAGCAATGTTAAACAATTAATTTTTGAAGAAAAACTGCTTTAGGATATGTTTTATTATAATTTAATTTTTACAAATACATAATTATATGTAGTATTCATGTCATTTTAAAAAAAAAATATTTTTCTCAAAAGCACTTTTGAAAATATTTTTCAAAAATAGTTTATGTATATATTTACTAATATTTTTATATTTTATCATAATTTAATATTATAAACACTAGGGGTGAGTATTCGAGTCGAGTCAAAAAATTTCGAGTTATTTGAGTTTACGAGTTATATTTTACAACTCAAATTTTATTTGAAATTTTTTTGATTTGAGTTAAATTTAAAAATTTCGAGTGGAGTCGAGTTTTTGAGTTTTTATAAATGTTTATTTATAATTATTTATCATGTTAATATGATTTGATTTCAATTTAAACGACTTTCACTAATCATATAAGATATGTATATATATATTTTTTTTCATATGTAGCGATATTTCTTTATATTTTCATATATCAATGTATATATATTATAAAAATTGATAGACTTATCTCAAACTTAAAAATTAATCCTTTAATTATTAAAAATTTTAAGTTATTCGAGTTATTCGAATTTCCATTTTATAACTCGAACTTTATTTGAAATTTTTTTGAGTCTAGTCTATGAAATTTCGAGTTGAGTTAAAATGAGTCGAGTATTTTTGCCTCGAGTCGAGTCGAATTATTCAGTTTTTTCGAGTCGAGTCAAGTTTTGTTCACCTCTATTAAACACATGGGGTGTTAATTTTGGCGTAGTGACACTTGTGATGGATTGTATAGTGGCGCATATCCTGGCACGGTGGTGCCATGATGTGTTTATGAGGGATTGCACAGTGGTGCATATCCTGGCACGGTAGTGTCGTGATGTGTTTATGAGGGATTGTATAGTGATGCACTTGTTCTTTTTAATGTGATAAATTTCAGGTGATCATGTCTTACTTCCATTTCCCTCTTCCTGGTTAGTACCATCAAGCATACAGAGTCGTGGATCCCAGAAGTTCAGGTGGACTCGAACTCGAGTCAAGGACATACCGATACACGCGATCAAGGTTTCTGAAGTGTGAATGGAAGGTGCAAGATCACTGAAAGCAAAAGAGATGGAAATGGAGTGGCTGATGGATTGGCGAGAATTGCTTGTGGACAACCTTTGGGACGGCACGGATTCCTCTCGGCACCACCTGCGGTTGAGGACATTGTTATTATAGAGACTACTACTATAATGTAGTTTGTTATGTGTTGCACCTGTTTGTTTGATAAAAAAAATAAAATAAAAAATTGAACCAAATTGAAAAAAAAAATCTGATATCAGACTAAAATATTGTATAATAGTATACAAGTTTTTATTTGATTCAATTTTCATTGATCACTAAAACTGTTATTGAATAATAAATTATATTTTTTATTAAATAAAAAGATATTATATATCAATTAATAGACCTCTACGAATTCATGTATTGCATCAAATCAAAATTTACATTTTTTTCTATACGTTGATATCTTTTATAAATTTATATAATTTTTTTTAATTTTATAATCTAAAGGCTTTGGTAGTAAGAAATAAGATTTAATATTTATAGTTTAAAATTTAAGATTTTAATTAATATAAATTTTAATTTTTTTTTGATACAAAAGATTGTATAAATTCTTTTATATAAATTATATATCAAATATAGGGCTAATCGGAATATATAACTTTTTCTTTAAATAATGTTAAAAAATGACAAATTTATCGTACTTCCAAATAAACCACAATTAAACCTCGACACATTGATTTACCCTCCCGATTATGACTTCTAAAGAATAGCGTAAGATTCTTTGATCCTTGTTTATCCAACGGAAGGTATTGTTAATCTAAATCCGTTTTTACATTTCTGGGTTTTTGTTGATCTCCAGCAGGTTGTCTGTTTTAATATTGGTTTTGGTTATTGCACACTATCTGTTTGAGGTTTTGTCTCAGTGATAAAAAGCACTGTTTTTATTAATCGATGATGAAAAGATCCATAATAGCGTGGTCATCTTCTGCAATCAGATGCCAAAAATCGGATTCTATGTTAGTTTCAGTGAGGCAAATATCGAATGGAGGAAAGAGATCGAAGAAGAAAATATACCACAGGGACTATCAGCTTGACAAAGTAATGGACTTGCAAAAGAAACCATCTTTAATTCTTCAGCTAAAATCCATCATCCAATCTCAAAAGCATCAACGTATTCTTCTCCGTGACCTCGAAAAGGAAGTTGGGTTTGTGGCAAAATGGAACTTCATGTCCGTCATTGAGAAGTACCCTTCAATATTCCGTGTTGGTGGCGGTAGTGGAAAAGAACTCCCTTTTGTTACACTAACTGGAAAAGCTGAAAAGATTGCTATAGAAGAGGGTGAAGCGAGGAATTTAATGGAACCCATTTTGGTTAAGAATCTAAGGAAGCTGTTAATGTTGTCGATTGATTGTAGGGTGCCATTGGAAAAGGTTGAGTTAATTGGAAATGAACTTGGCTTGCCCCAGGACTTCAAAAAGTCATTGATTTTCAAATATCCCGAATATTTTTCGATCAAAGATATCAATGGTAGAGCTTATCTTAACTTGGAGTGCTGGGATTCATCACTGGCAGTGACTGCTCGTGAAGAGAGATTCGAACGTGAAGGGATGTTGCAGTCAGCTGGTGGTCAAAAGAAGTTGAGGATCATGAAAGATGGTAACTATTTTGGTCCATTTGCTTTTAAAATGTGTTATGCTGCTGGTTTTAGACCGAATAATAGTTATCTTGAGGAGCTTCAGAAGTGGCAGAAAATGGAATTCCCTTCTCCATACTTGAATGCGAGGAGATTCGAAGTTGCAGATCCTAAAACTCGAAAAAGAGTGGTGGCCGTACTTCATGAACTCCTCAGTTTGACTATGGAGAAGAGGATGATATCAGCAAAATTGGATGCATTTCATTCAGAGTACCGACTACCATCTAAGTTATTACTATGTTTGATAAAGCACCACGGTATCTTTTACATTACAAATAAAGGTGCAAGGAGCACTGTATTTCTTAAAGAAGCTTATGATGGTACAAGATTGGTAGACAAACGTCCTATCTTGATGTTTAATGATAAATTTGTTGCACTCAGCGGTAGAAATGAGACCAGTCATGTAGCAATATGAATTCTTCAGAGGTTGTTACATAACAGATATGGGATAATACCGCACTACAATTTGTTAATGTATGATGTCAATGCAGTTTATACAGGAGCTGATCCTTGTTAAGTATTTTATTTGGATAGACAAAACCAGGGAAGGTAGAATTCTTTCTCATCAGTATTCACCATTCATTCCCTGTTGAGACAGATGAAAATTTTGTAGTGCGTCATTTAACCATCAATGTTGAAGAAGTTCACTGCTAAAATTGCATCATGTTATATGGAGATTAGTAAATCTTCTTGTTATTGTGGGAAGAACCTCAATCATCCAATGTTCATATTTCTCTAAGTTTGCAGGCTAACTTAGAATACTAGTATGGACATTTATTTCACATAAGTAGCCAAATGACTTCACCCATTTCTAAGCTGAAGTTCAGTTCTTCAATCTTGTGAATGCCTTTCTTTTCTTTGTCTTTCTTTTGTTCCTGCAACTTAATTGTGATGTGTGTTCTGGCTTTCCTTTGAGTTCATGTTCTCATCTTATGATTGTTACTGGCTATTGAGACTTTATATTACAATGTTGAAATAAAGTCAAATTCTCGGAGTAAAACCAAGAACAAATCCTCAGCTTATAAGTAACAGCGGTCTCTGCTGGAAAACAGGATGATTCTAATGGATTTTCTGTTGTGTATTGTCATATACAATCTAGGAATTCTCTGGCTACCTTTGATTGAACTAGGGAGGTCTAGGTGCAACATATTGCATACAGATGGTAACTCGAACATAGGTTTGACTTTTGAGTGTCGATTATGGGTATATGTCTAACACAAGTATGTTAAACTTTCGAAGTTTTTTGATGTACGTATTTGGAGGGTTATATCTCCATGTTTATATCCAAATATATATTGAATATGGATATTTAAAGAAAAATAGCTGCAGAAACATAAGTGTTTTCTTTTAATTAAATATATATATATATATACATATATATATAGAACTACTGTTCCTCCTTTTGACTTAGATCACTACCTTTATATGCCTAATTTTCTGACTCAACTCGACAATTTGCCTTGCTCTATTTTTTAGTGCTATGAAGTTGATAAATCAAGTGGTGGTTGTTAGTGCCCACAAACAGTACATTGTATTGCCAGGGGACTACATCACTCCATAAAAACTTTGCTGTCCTGCATGTTCTTGATCTCTTAAGCACTCATCTATGTACACCTATGGATCTTACTGGTCTGAGTTGACCCGAAAGCATGTTAGAGAAACTCGTTGATGTGTCTGATAAAACATGATGAAACGGTCTACCCGTGGAAATAGAAAGTAGGGACCTTGATGATTGATCTGCAGTTATGCTTTTGTTTACTATTTTTCTCATCAATGATCTTTGTGAAAGACTATAGTATTAAACACTTGCTCCTGCTGTAATTCTTCAACAAATTCTGTATTATGGGAAATGTATAAACCCGAAATGATTGCATACTTCAGAAATGAAGGCAATCAAGAGAACCAGTATATTTGAATGGAATAGATTCATGAAATAAAGTAGATTTCAGTTCTTTTAGGTATTCTCTCCCCAATCTTTCTTGGTTAAACTCGATACTCGGGTTCAACCCATATCTAGCCATGAACATTGGAGCATAACCCTCCAAATACATGGAAAAACTTGGAAAGAATCAGATATTTCATTTTGACATCATACTTTACATCCAAACCCGAGTAACATAGCCGAGAACTATTTGTTCTCTTAAAGTTCTTGTGTTGTTACTTTGGAAAAGGAACTTTAGTTTGTTCTGATCAGCTAAGAATATAGCAATACGCTGCTCACAACATAGTGCTAATTTAAAGTTTCCATGATATCTGATTCTTTGACATTAAAGTTTCTTCTTTTCTTAAATGAAATTGAGTCATACAACATAAACAAAAGGTAATTGTTTATACAAAAGTTGTCTTATTCTTGTGCTATAATTATATTCCACTTCTTTACTTTCTTCAAGCTGTGCTTAATCTTATCTTTGACAGGAAATGAACTGGCCTTCCACTTTGAAAGGATCAAAGGATTCTGACAAGACAAAAGGGAGACATGTTTGCCCCACGACCGAGGTAAAGTATGATGTATTGCTTCAGTCTCTGCTGTTTTTTCAACCCTTTCTTGCCTTCATTAATGGTGGACTTTGTACTTGGAGATTTTGTGTTGTTATATGCTGTGCCAACCACTGAGTTAATGACATGATGGGGAAGATTTAACTTTTTATCTTTTGAGTATCTTCCTTAGGTGGCTGGCCATGTTTAGAGGATAAGAAAAAGGACCATTAGTTTGTGTTTAGGGTAAACTACACTCATGGTCACTAAAAATTCTGTGAGTCTTTATTTTGGTCACTAATGCTATCCATGACTCACAGAATAGTCACTATGTTGTTGACTTGATGACATGGGATGTCAACAAAAAGGGTTAATATCCTAATTGACCCCTAAACTATAGCTAAAACATCAGTTTGGTCCTTAACAAAAGTTTTTAACTCTAAACAAATCTTAAAAACTTCATCTTCCTCAACTAATCCATCACCAACCACCATACCACTTATTTGGTAATTGACAAAAATGCTAGAAACCAAAATAACAGGGTGAGTTTCACTAGAAACCAAAAAATAATGCAGCTGGTTAAATACCGAGCTTTAATGAGGCGCTTGTGTAAAAAAGTTTTCACGAGCGTTTGTGCATGAAATAATTACTTAAATTTTAAAAATTAAGCTTTGATCAATAAATTCACTGATTAATCACCAAATAATTAACTTTTTTGTATATTCATAATTTATTTCATGTTTTAAAAGTTATAAGATGATATATATCGTGTCATCTTATAACTTTTAAAACATGTCTATGAGAACAAATAAGATGATAATTAACCTGTCTATGAGAACAAATGAACAATCTATGCATGCTTTCTTTTTTCATTTTTTGAATAATGAGTTTATGGATGGGTCCCAGTATGGCCTGGCACTCACTGCCACTGGTCCATGTTTCCATTGTGAGACTGAACCAGACATGTATCAACCCAGTCCCATGTAGCCTAAGATGTCAAAAAAACCCTACCTTCTTAATGACGTTCCAAACACATTCAACAGGTGGTTAGCAATGTCAGATGATAGTGACTAAACCAGTACCAGTGTCGCTGTAGTGACTGTGATTCTCATAAAGTTTTCAACAGAAACTTTGAATGTTAATGCATACGAAACCCAGTGTCCCTCTGGTTTCAAGCTGGATAAGTCTTGTGAAAATGAAGGATCTTCAGTCATGCTGTAATAGAAATTATATTGAAACCAGATTCTGTTAATACAAGAAGAAAAGTAAAATCAGAGAAGGAACCAAGGATATTGGGTGCGATTGTAACCTTTAAAAACTATAATTTTTTTATATTTTTTATATTTATCGATAATATAATTTTATATCCTCTAAATTCTTATAATTTTGTACCTTACATTTTTAATATACATTCTTGATAGCTTGTACTCCTTATATAAAATTATGAGTCGGTCCATAATGAATAAGCTTTGATGTTTGAAAATATTAAATAAATCTCCAAACCAAGTTGTTAAGATCCGCCCCGAAAATAAACATCTTAAAAAACAAAAATAATACCTTTTCCGTTTAAACTTATTCAATAATAACGATGCATATCTTACGACCAAAACGATTGAACCTGGATCTTTTAAGATAAATATTATTTACTTCTCTATTAAGATTACGTCAAAAATTTAGTAAGAGACATTTATAGTATTATGTGATATATAAGTTATCAAAATTATTATATTTAATAGTGATTTACTGTATATGTTAAGATATTGATTAAGCAACTCCGTACGTGAAGCATGTTATTGTGGTCATCCTGTCTGGTTCGTGATGTTGTAGGGACAGTCTTACTATGTGTGGTCCAAATCTCACACCTTTGGCAAGTGCATAATGAAGGGTACGAGGGACACCACAATCTGGGTGATGCATTTATGATTGGACCAGAGGGACAGATTTATTTGGTCCAAAGGGAGGGTTGAGTCTTTTTATTGTCACTTTAACTCGTATTCTCATATTTTTATTATTTTTTTAATAATTTTAAAATAATTATAATATAATATTTGTTTATATGGATTTGCATTTCTTTAATAATATCTATATCTGATAAATAAAATAATTTAGATTTATATATTTTAAAATGAACATCTTTTAAAGTTAACACAATATAATTTTTTTAAAGTTTTATACGGTTTTTGAATCGTTAGATGACTGAAACGGATGATTCAGATTAACAGTTGGTTATGTGAAGATCATCACTGAAAAAAAAATACTGGAATGAGTTAATTTGAGTCATCTGTCTCAAACATCCAATAATCCATGATCATTAGATGAATAAAAGGAAGGTATGAGATTAACAGTAGAAAACGTGAAGAATATCACATAAAAAATAAAAAAATAATATTATTTATTTATTATTATTTAATAATAAAAAATTAATATAATTTTTTTTAAAATTTTATAAGATATAATTTGATCTTAACCATATATAAAGCATGTTACATCCCCTGTCTTTTTGTTCTTTTCTTACGGTTTACTCATCCATCCCCACCCCACCCCACCCCTATGTCTAACGATGAAAGATTCAATAATTTATCGTTTCTCTTTTCATCTAGGAAAAAAAACTTTTGAAATACATTTTAAGTTATTTGAATTTTGAATTATTTTTTATAAATTTGATTAAAATTTAAAAATATTTTCTAATAAAATCATATAAAAAAATATTTTAACATATCAGTTCATTCCCTCGTAATTTAACCTTATTCTATCACTGCATGCATTTATGTTATCGTTTAATTTATATATTCGTTATTTTATTGTATTCATATGTAGGATTAGGAAAGAGTAATCCATTTTATCTTAGCTTATCTTAAACATGACATCTCTCTTTATATTTGGAAGATGTAGTTTACTCGTGTATATATCGTACAATATATCTATAATTATATATTTTAATATATAAGTTATATACAAAATATTACATAACCTTTCTTAAAATATAAATTCTAAATTATTAAAATTAAAGGTTAAAACTTTAAAATCTACGCCCTAAACTTTGACCCTACGTTATAAATTTTAATCCTATAATCTAACCCCTTTAAACATAAACTCCTATAAATTTTAACCCTGTAAACTCTAAACAATAAATCTAATAAGTTTATATAAACTTTGATTATTAGCTATCATGCCATGTCCCTTTTCCTCAACCCCACCAAGTTACATGGATGAATTGACTATTACACACTTGTAGACAATGTGCTCACTCATGAATAGTACTTAGTGAAAGAGATTGAAAATAAGAGAAGCATAATGATTTTAGCCAAAGACAATAATGGAGGGACTAAGGGAGTTTGGGTGTCTTACCATTATCCCTAAGAACCTATAAATGTATGGAAAACACCTTATTCTAGTCTTGACTTGAGCACATGGAGAGTGAGTTAGTGGAAGAAGCTAATGCTTACACTTGCACAACAATGTCAAAATCTAGGGGGAAATAGGAGATGAAAAAGGGTTTTACATAAAAGAGGGTACAACTTAAAATTAATAAAATTATAAATCTTATTCGAATCGAATCAAAATAATTATGTTAATGAGATTATTTTGTTGTGTTTAGTCTTTGCTTGGTGGGGTTTTGTTGGATTCAATTTTGAAATAAATAATGTCTCTCAAATCTTTTAGCCTTATCCCACCACCCAAGATCATTGTGATTCACACTTGATCAAGTGTTGCTTTAGGGTTTGTGCATTCTTGCTTTAGGGTTTGTGGGATTCTTATCTTTGAGACCCACCACATATTTATAAAAGAAAATCATAAAAAATCACATAAATCTCGCCGACATTTAAATTATTTACTCGGTTTAATAAATTTATTTCAGATTTCATCAAACCGTGAATAAAAGAATTTAATCGTATCTTCATATTTGATAGTATTTTTTAAAATTTATTTTATTTCCCCTAAGACTTACAAACAAGATACCTTGAAAAGCAAAAGGCTCCCTACCCAAAACTAAATAAATGCCATTGAAGATTTCAACCTCTTTCTTTATGCTCAACATTTCCCTACCATTGACATTGAGAAAGTATGAGCTATCAAAATTGTGCTTAACTTAAATTCCCACTACTCTCCAATGATATGTTCCCTATCAATAGTTCTTTTCTTCTTTAAAATTTCATATTTGTGATTCACATTTTACACTAATTAAGAAATGATAGAATAGGGGCCATCTCAATTATAGTTAGACCTAACTTGTGTCTTGTCAATTTTCTTGATTAATGTTGTGAAATGATAGGATTGTGGAGGCAAGAATATACATATACCTATCTATATATATAAACTAATTTAATTTAGTTTAAAGTAATTAACAGGGGTCGGTCCGTAGGTAAATAGTTTGATTTCGATTAAGTAGAATTTAAGTTTGAGACATTATATATATAATTAAAAGTACGACGCAGATTGATCTGTATTAGTTAGAGTGAAACCCTGAAAATCGAAAGAATAATAAAAGTAGTTGAATTTAATGTATTTTTATAATTTTATATCTATTTCTTCACATTGTTATAATTTTTAATTTTATTCATATAAATCATGTGAGTTCAATTTTATGTAAATATAAAACTATTTAAATATTTGTTTGAAAAAGATAACATCTAGATATATATTGAAAATAATTTGAAACTTTGAGTATGATTATTTTTCTAAATCTATATATCAATATATTTAAAATAATTTTTATATTTTTATGTAATTTATATTTAAATTTCTAAAAATAAATTATCTTTTTAATAGTCAACATTTTGTTAGGATTAGGTGTGTATATATATTAAGATAAACCAACACTTCAAAAATTATTGTAAGATTATTTTTAATGAAAATAAAAGTTAATTATTTTTAGAGTATATGATTAAAAAGATTTTAACCGATATTATTATCTTTTTTCTAAATAATGAGTTTAATACTCGTTACGAGTAAAATTTAATTTTCTTCTTTAGATAAGAATTATTAAAAAATTATTTATATTATATAAAATATAATTAATTTTTTATTAATTTACGAGAAAATTTTTTGAACAACTTAAATAAAAATAATTAAACATATAAGTATGGAATATTATTATTATTATTTTATGACATTTTAATATGAAGAATTGCATTCTTTGGAGATTTACAGATCGGACAAATGTGGAGGCGAGACCCACACGAAGTACACAAGCACAGATGCCTGCACGGTAACAGCAACACACATGATTCCTCCGCCCCACAGTTCCGGCATAGCCTGCCGTCACCGTCGTCGCCATTCTTCCCGCTCCATCCTGCCGCTTTCAAGAACGTGCGTCTCTCCACGTCCCAACTGCTGTCGCAACATGACTGCGCATCTTCAACCTCATTCACCATGGCCGTCGTTTTTAATCCTACGCTAGGGAATGAGTCGTCGACTTTAACCTGCTGGGCGAGGACTTGTTCTAGGTTGGACCGGAGGGCGGTGGCGGTGGCCTCGTTTGTTTGAGCTAAGTCTTTCCATATTTGGTTCTCTAAGCTAAGTGATTTCACCCTTTCTTCAAGCGCCAAATTCAATTTCTCAATCTTCTCAATTTCTTCATCTTTGCCTCTTAGTTTCTTCCTTACTCTTTCTTCAATGGCTTCCATTATATTCCGCACTTGCCTCTTGCGTTTCTCCTCTATTTCCATCCTCATTTTCTCCATCTACATCAACTCAATAAAACCCAGAATCCATCAATTTCAAAACATTCAATCTCATGGATTTTCAACCGATTAAAAAAGACTTACATGCAGTGAGATAAGGCGATCAATATCAAACTGTTGTTGTTCCATCTGAAAGGAAAAAGCAGTGCAACCTTCGTTGATTCCATGGATTTGCCGTTGAAATGATTCTCTAAAACGATTGTTGCGGTACGTCAAAGTACTCTCCGATTTGATCGCCGGTGCAACAGTGTTTTGAAGAATCAATGAATCGGCAACCAAATTGTTATACAACGGAAGCAATCCTTGTGTGTTAGCCACCGTCGTTGAGAACGGAACTCCATATCCCATCTGGGTTTCAAACATATTCCCGTTTGCTTCAGTTGGATTCATCATTTCCCAGTAGAAAAATGAGAAATCAAGGAAAATGTTGATACGATCTGAATATTTTGATCGTTGGGTTTGGATCTTAAAATAATGAAAAAGCGAAGCTGGTAGCTGGGAAATGAGAAGAGAATAGGTTGAGATGCGAAGCTTCAACCTCCATGGATTAAAGAAGAAGATTTGTGTTTGCTTTTCGATTTAAGGACGAAACCTGATTTGGAAAGAAAACAAAAAGGGGCATGCAATAGGAGTGGCAAGGCTGTATGGTGGGGTTTATTTAGGGTTTGGTTCAAGTTAGAAATAGAGGACGAAAATCAAATTGCAAAGGTAAATTAATAATATCAATATTTGTATGTATCAAAAGTTTTTTTTTATTAAGAAATTTATTTGATAAAATTTTCGCTTTAATTAAAGTATTATTAAAATTTATTTGTTTAACGGGATCAAACGTTAAATTTTAAGTAAAATTAATAATTTAATTTATTAATATTATAAATAAAATAGATTGAATTAAAAAAATCATTTTATAATAAATTTTTATAATATTTGATCTAGATTAATTGATTACTGGATATGTTCAGAGTATACTCTCAACTATTAGACATTGATCGCTTAAATATTGTGCTGACATTACTAGTAGGGATGGGCATGGAACTCGAACCCGACGAGTTCTGACTCGACCCGGTCTGAACGGGTCGGATTTTTTGAAAAAAAATAGTTTGGGTCGTGTTTTTTCCAAGGGTAAATTCGGGTCGGGTAAGTTTCTGGTTTAGGGTGGAAAAAATCCGACCCGACCCGGGACTAATAGTGTAATTTTTTCATATATATTTTAGGGATATTTTCAATATTGATCCCTCTTTATATAGATTTTATCCAATCAGGTCACTAAAATTATTTTTTTATAATTAGGTCATTGAAACTTTATTTTATTTACAATTAGATCCCTAAATTTTATTTTTTTATGATTAAGTTCTTAAACTTTAATTTTTTTAATGATTCGGGTCGGGTCGGATTTTAAAGCTTAGAGATCGGGTCAGGTCGGATTTTTTACCCTAAACTCGGGTTGGGTCAGGTGATGGGTGAAGGGTATATTTTTTCGAGTCGGTTGCGGGTCGACCGAAAATCCGACCCGACTTAACCGTGCCCGCCTCTAATTACTAGTACTCGAACTCGTGACCTTTAGGAACAACAATCATTCCCTTAACCACTGAGGTTAGATAGTTCGTGCGAACCTGTATTTTTTAGAATAAATATTATCTTTTTTTATTGAGATACTTGTCGGCTTCGACAAAAAATTTATTTTTGATTTCTTTTTAATTTAGTCCTTAAAAATAAAATTGGATGAAATTAATAAAAAAATAAAAAAGGAAATTAGTTTTTTTGGGAAGAAAACTAATGAGGAAAGAATAGGCCAGTGAAGATGTGTCTCAAAGCCCAAAACTAAATCTCCATTCATTGATAAGCTCAATGGCTTATATATAGCCCATTACACCAACTAGACCATAACGGTCCAATAACCTAAACAACCCTAAACATTTATTTTATCAAACAATAGCCCTAATAACTTTAATAAACTAGCAATTAACTTCACTAGCTTTAATATTTTTCAAATGAGTCACTGTTTGATTGAGATTATTTTCTTAACAGAATTTTAAATTCCAAAAGTATTTTTTATGACTTTTTAATATAATTTTGATGATTTATTCAATTATCTCTTGACTTGTATATTATTGTATTTATTATCGGTCGATAAATTATTATATTTAAATAACCCCATAAATAATAAATAAATATTTTTTATCTTATTTCAAAATGTAACAAGTTTCTATGTAAAATCCACATCTTTTAGGCATTTAATATTGATTTAATAAAAACAAATATCAAATGTGTAATATCTGACAAATATAAGTATTAAATTAATTAATCAGGAAATACATGGATTACGTTCGTAAAAACAATAATTTTATATACCAAATATATAATATTTATAATATGTGTCTATTTTTTTAAATGAAATAAATATTTTAAATTTTATTTTTGATTAAAATAAGAATTTAAAATTTTATTTTTATCTTATTTTAAAGTAAATTGAGATACTACTTTAATTAAAAAAATTAAATATTTCAAATAATTTTTTTTAAATACATATTTTATAAAATTAAGTATAATTTAAATATTTGTTTTATAATTAAGCTTATTTGTATATATTTCTGAAATATCTTACGTGTAAAAAGCCCATATATAAAATCTTGGGAATTGCTTGCCCTCTCAGGCTCTCTCACTCTTATCAGAAACAGAGAAGATAAAAAAATGCTAGTGTCTACAACCACCGCTCTGTCCATCGGCGGCAACGTGTTCTCCGGCCAGCTCCGGCGGTGGGAGCCTAACGAATCCTCGCTATTTCAAAAACCCAGAAGTCGTTTTCGATGGTTATGCCTTGATGACCTCCATTTGCTCCGTTTCAGAACCAAAACCTTGAATTTCAACGCAAGGGGAAAACCTTCACTTTATGCTTATGGAAAAGAAGCTGACGATTCCTTTCTCTCGGTACCAGTCTCTTTTTTCTCCTCTTGGTTACCTTTAAGTGAAAGAAACTAAGCATGGTGAAAGCTTATGTTTTGCTTTTGAAGTTCATGGTTTGGAATTTTAGGTTTCGATTCTTAATTGTTCCATGAACCTTGGAGGATGTTATAAGATTTTCACTACGTATTTGCAATTTCTCATAGTGATAGTAAAGCTGGATAATTAATGTGCTGTTGGATACAATAATTTTGCTTCTAATAGTAATATTTATACAATAATCAATTGTATTGTATTTCTTCTGTTAATGGCTTGCACTTCTGGACATGTTTATGTAATTCTAGGTTGGTTATGTTGTACACTATAGTCATACATCCATTGATAATGCACGAGGTCGTATTTATGCTGTACATTATAGTCATACATCCATTGATATTGCTCTCTTTGTACTTCGAATGGTACTTTGCATCTTAACGAAGTGATAATTTTTTGCAGAATGTAAACGAAGACAGTGATGAGATGTTTGATGATTTGATGAAAAAGTATGGAGAAGTAGTATTTAGAAAGAATGACCGAAAGTCTCCTAGCGCTGAGCTTGATGATGATGCCGAAAGCTTGTCGTGTAAGTTCATCTAGTACAAATTTGTGTCATATCGGCAACTCCCATTATCATCTTTGTCTTTATTCTGTACTAACTTGGGTTGATATCTAACACCACCTCATCCATCAAAGATTATAAATTCTCTCCTTCGAACTTTCATGTCCGTGTCCTCTTGTTAATTATTGTATTTATACTTGGAAACTGTTGTAAAATCAATATCGCTTTGGCCCCGTGCTCGCCTACAAGTTTTGCTGTTTTGAAATCGTTTTTGTATATATTCTGTCTGCAGCTGTTCTTTTTATAACTAAATAATGGTGCCTTATGCTCTTTTTGTGCCATTAAGTATATCTGTTTAAGTTGATAGGGTGATTTCACTGCTCGCAACTGTAATGTGGCATATCACTTGTGGTAAAGACGTTGCAATGCGTCTTTAGTTTTGGAATCAGCTCATCATGCTGTGGATACATAGCCTTAACGTGTGCTGCATCTTTATAAAAAACTTTAGAAAAGTGAAATAAAATCGTACACCCTATGTAGCAAACATTAGTAGCTCTAGTTTAAGCTTGCACCAGCTGACAGGTTCCTGCTATATCTGTAGTTGCTGTAGAAATGGCCAAGGTGGCAAGTGATGTGAAGGCTGGAGATATCAAGGTACTCTTTGTGAAGCCTCTTGTGTATTGGACTCGGTTTTTCATCATTGCCACAGCATTTTCTCGTCCTCAGATTGACGCCATTGGGTATGGACTTTTACTTTGACCTTTCCCCCCACTTTGTGGAAGTGATTTATAGTATGTTTTCTAGCTGTTCATAAACTGATTCTTTTCTTCCGAGTATCAATGTAGTTCCAGAATTAGAGATTTGGCTGAGAAGAAGTATGGAAAAATTCCATCCGGAGATACAAAACCAAACTCGTGGACACTTTTAGACTTTGGTAAGTCGTCTATTGTGACTATTCATTCACATATTTTTTGTATGATGATTGACATAAGACTATGAAAGTTTTACTTTAGGAATGAAATTTGGTACCGAAACAATCTAACGGAACCGACTTAGATTTTGTGCCTTTTTACTATTTGTGTGTGCTTGTATATTTTTTTTGTGCCTTGTTTGTTTCAGTATGCTCAAACAGCATTTTGGAAAATTTAAGAGGCAAAAACAGTAACAAGAAATAATTTGAAATGATTAGGAAGTCTTATCTATAGATGTATAAAGTTCCATTCGATCAATATGTTGATGAAAATGTAAAGTGTTACAGTTGTCGGGTATGATTCGAGTCCCATGCTCAAGTAAAGCTATTTTCATTTCTATTAATCTTGTAGCGTTGTTTCATCTGTCTTGATCCCAGGTGATGTTGTTATCCACATATTTCTTCCTCAACAAAGAGCTTTTTACAATTTGGAAGAGTTTTATGGAAACGCGACCCTCATTGAGCTTCCATCTGAAAACCGACCACCATTTCGCTCTTGAAAGCGACCGATTCCGATGGAACCAAAAGCACCGACATATTGGACCCCTGTTGTGAAAGTGCTTATCTCCACCTGGGTACAGTTAGCATTACATCCTCATCACCTCAATCCTTGAAGGGGAGGCTTGATCTGGAATCACAGGACGCACAGTTCCGTTTCCGGTAGGTATCTTTCTACTCATACGGAAAAGTTGGAATTATCATGTTTGGTTGATTGTATTCTTCTGGATGTTGCTCTTAAGTATTTATTGCCTGTACCTCTAACAACTGCAAACACTTCTGCACTGAGGCTTGATGTGATCTAATCAGTGTAAATGTAGGCTTGATGTGATCTAAACAGTCAAATATTTTCAGGCAAGTCTATACAACTATGTTATTACATCCTTCACAATGGAACTAAAACCATTACCGAATAAACTATGGCTCGCGAGGTGAACTGCTGCTGCTATTGCTTCCTCTCAGAGTCTGGACATGAAAAAGCTTCCCTTAGTGTTATGCTTATTATATCGGAAAACACGATAACACAATGCCGACGAATGTGTAGCCAACATGAGGCCATACTGACCATAGGTAGAGAATTTTCATGAACATGTCCCTATAAACCAGGTATGTCTATTGGATTGAAATCTTCCATTGGACTATAGACCACCAGCTCCCTACTTGTTTATGTTGTTTGTGCATCTCAGTGGCTTCCGACTTGCGAAAAATGGTTCAGACCTAAGTGTTCGGTTCGATTCGTAATCGTAACATAGATATTATTAGAACATAATTGATTTTATGAAGTAATCTATGGAGGCTCTGACGCCAACAAAAGAGAAGGCTCTAAGCTATTTAGAATTTGTGGGATGAAAAATAGTTTACGATGCTTCAAATCAAATAGTAAAAAGTAGGCATAAAATAATTTTAACCCTTAACGTTTACAGCTTTTGTCGTTTTGATCTTTATTTTTTTTTTTGGCTTAAATTTGGTCCTTAATCTACATCTTTTTGATAAATATCTTATTTTTTAACTAGCTTGATGATTGGACCGTTAAAAATTTAATGATAATACATATATATATGAAATATAATTTTAAGTGACATGACATGTAACCTATCAAATGCATATATATATATGGAATATAATTTTATTCTAATATAAAATATAAAACAATTAAAATTAAAATAAAATATTAAAAATTAATTAATTCTAAAATATAAGATTATTAAACATTCTTAACCCTAACTACGATAAAATCAAAAACTTATTTGATTTGTGTTTATATTTTTAAGATGAGATTTTTATTTTATCATAGTTAGGGTTAAGAATGTTTAATAATTTTTTATTTTAGAATTAATTAATTTTTAATATTTTATTTGAATTTTAATTATTTTATGTTTTATATTGGAATAAAATCATATTCTATATATATATATGTATTTGATAGGTTACATTTCATTTCATTTAAAATTATATTTCATATATATATTATCGTTAAATTTTTAACGATTCAATCATCAAATTAGTTAAAAAAATAAGATATTTGTAAAAAAAACATAGGCTAAGGGTTAAATTTATTCCAAAAAAGAATAAATACCAAAACGACAAAAACTGTAAACGTTAAAGGTTAAAAATAAAATTATTTTTGTGCATAAAAAGTATATTAAAAATACACAATTAATTACGTATTAAGTTTATGAGAATTTTATATTCATTAATAATGTGTAATAATATATAATACTAATTAACATATAGTAGTAGTATGTGTCATCCGTACTAGGTTTTTTCATCTAAAAGAAAGTCTATACAAAATTTATTATGTTTTTATATTCGGTAAGTAAGTATATTTTATGATAAATCGTTTATTTTTTAATAAAAAATACATATAATAAGAAGATTAGGCCTTGCTATCGGTTATAAATATATTAATTAAAAGAAAGTACAGAGAGAAATCAGAATTAAATTTATGTACTAATGTTGATAGAATTTTTAAGTTAAAAAAAAACATTCCATTAAATTCAAGTTTTTGGACGATATTATTAGATTCAATTTGGACAATCTTTGTCTATAATAAAATATAAGGGTCAGTTTGATTTAGAATTTTTTTTTATTTTTAGAATATATATTTTCAAGTTTTTAAATTAAAACTTATTTGGTTAATAAAAAAGAAAAAAATATTTTCAAAAATATATTATTGAAAAATAAGTTTAGTATATAACTTTAAAAATAGAAATAGAAAAATATTTTTAAATAAAGTTACAAAAGTTATAATAAAAAAAATATGATGTAAATTCAGATTAAATAATTTTTTTGTATTTTAAATTTTTACTTATTTATTAAAATTATTTTTTAATTCAATAACTATATTATTTGAACACTTTTTTATTTTTTTAAAAAATAAATTAAAAATAATGTATAATATTTATATTACAGAGTTATTCTCGTCATGTTATTTATAAATCAACTTAAATTTATTTTATTATTATTTTATTTTATTTTTTTATAAGTGATTATTCATTCAATAAAAAAAATATTTAAATTTTGATTTATAATAAATATTGATAAAAATTCATTTGATAAAAAATAAAATAAATAAATTTAAAAAATTAAAATATTTAATTAACTAGTCCCGTAATAATATAACGAAAATGACCAATGATATAATTTTTCTATAATCATGATTAATTTCTCCATCAAACCTAATTAATCCAATTTAAGTATTTCTAATTTTATTACCAAATGCTATTTTCCCGATAAATACAAATATGATAATCTTCAGCAGCCCTTCCACGTGTGTCGTCGTCTTCACCTATTAAAGTCGTAAGCTTTGTTTGTATTTATAATTATTTCCGATAAAAAACTGATCGCAGAAACACAGTAGAAACCGAAGCAGAAAATGGGAGTAGCTCGCTTCGCTATTTGCAAGATCGCCTCCTCCGTTTTACCTCGCATGCACCATCCTTCTGCCCTCCGCCAGGTTTCCTCCGTTCTTTTATAACTTCTAAATCCAAATCTGAAAGCAACTTCAGTACTTCCTTTTCCCCCTTTATTAATTACTTCCTTTTGTTTTCATCAGATGAGTGTTGCTGCCGACCTTAAAAATTCCAGCATATTCCGAAGCCAGGGTCTCATAGGAGGCCAGTGGGTTGCTGCCCATGATGGAAAGACTCTTCAGGTTTCAGTTTCACTTTCGTTCTCTTCTTTTCCGTGCTTTCTTTTGGTGTTTGTTTCCGGGGTTTACTTGAAATTTCTTTTTTGTTTGGTGTGTGATGGCAGGTTAACAATCCTTCAACGGGGGAAATCATTGCCGATGTTCCCTTCATGGGCAGACAGGAGACAAATGATGCCATTTCTTCTGCATATCAAGCTTTTAACTGTACCCAAACACTCCTACTTTCACTTCTCTAGTTTATTTGATGTTATTTGGTTTGGGTTTTTCATTAAACTTCTGCCTGTCGCATGATATTGAAGAATTTTTATGATTTACATCCCATATTCCTGGTCTTTTCAGTACTAAGTTGCTCTTTTCCCTAGTTCAAAAAAAGTTGCTCTTTTCCAAGTTGTTTAGGGTGATATTTGTGCTGCATGTTTGGGTAAACCTCGTGGCTGCGGCACTAATTATTTAATTCTTTATAGTTGGTCGGTGGATCATCTACTTATGGATTTGTAGCTTTTCTGGCTTTTACCTTTGTCTTTAATTTTAATTTTGCAATTTGATTTTTTTTTATTTTCGAAGCAAAAAGGGGGAAAAAAAGGTGAGCTTGGATATAAAGCACATAAATATTTCTACTTCTATGAATAATAAAATGCTTGATGTTATCTTACAATGAAACAATCGTGTTTCAATACCCGTGCATTTTAGTTTAAACAGCAGAATGTGTGATTTGCTGGGGACTTGTTTTTATGGTTCTGTCTGCATCGATGTTACTTGTATGTTATGGATTGAAGTTGTTACCATTTGGTAGTTTTTGCATGCAGAGGTTCAAAGTTTTCTTGGGTCTGAAATCTAGTTTAACTGGTTATTCTCATTCCTTCTTTTTCCTAATGCTTTTCTTTTTCGTCATAGCTTGGAGTAAACTCACTGCTACTGAAAGGAGCAAATGTCTTAGAAAATGGTATTGCCTTGTCCTACTATATCTTTTACCATACATTTACATTGAAATTGGAATGGTCAGCCATTTGAAAAGAGCCTTGCTCTTTTTTATTGTGTGGTTGAACTTGAGATGTTTTGCAAATGGTTGTAGCTGATGGATGCGTAGAATCTGACGGATTTTTAAAATATTGGAAGATTAATTTTTCTGGCATAGTTTGGGAGTTCGATCTGCTTTTTAATCAAAATGGTCCAGATTGACTGGATATTTTGTAGCATGGAAATCTCAATGTTTATTTTTAATGCCTGACACCCAGAATTTAGTTGTTTGGTTAGACTTATCTTATCATTCTTGCAGGTTTTTAAATATCAAATAATTCTTTTTTTTTCTTTCAAATGTTCTTTTAAAGGTACGATCTTATAATGTCCCACAAGGAAGAGCTTGGTCAATTAATAACATTAGAGCAAGGAAAACCTTTAAAAGAAGCCCTGGGCGAGGTATTCATTTGAATGTTTAGTGTTATTAAAATTGAGCAACTGATTTTAGACGTATGTTGTTCATAATCTGCCAACTCTGATGCCAAGATTCAAATTATAGGTTAGTTATGGAGCCAGTTTTCTCGAATTCTTCGCAGAGGAGGCCAAACGGGTCTATGGAGATATAATTCCGGCTACTCTAGCTGATCGTCGCTTGCTTGTTTTAAAGCAGGTGAGGATAAATTCTTCTACATTTAAATCACATTTTGATTTCTTGTACGAATTTTAAATAATTTCTTAGTTATGGTTTGATAGTGTTTTCAAAATCTGATATGTTGATTGTAAATCAAGGGGAAGAATTTGTTGATATCACTGTTAAGAATTCAGATTACTTCTTGCAATTTTGTATCTGTACAAGGAAATATAAATTATGTCCTTTTGTATTTAAAAAAGAAACCACCATACAAGAAATAAGAACATGAACCAAAGAAATGGGAGAAGTTAAATTACTCAACTATTAAAATTCCCTTTATAATCATGAAGTAGTTTGACTTCTGAAATTGCATAGCATTTGGTGTCATATGTGAATGTCCTGGATGATCTTTTGAGATAAATTTTGGTAGTGTTCGGTAACACTTTTAATATCACTATCGTGATGTAATTAACATGGTGATAAGATCACATCAAGGGGGATGCAACCAAATATTTGGTAATAACTAGCAAATCCTAAATGGTGATCACATCAAGGGTGATCTTTTGAGCATACTATTATGTTTCCCTTGGTGGCAAATTTCTCTGATATGTCATGCTTTTTGTTTGTGTGTATTCATGAGAGCCAATAGTACGCTCAACCTGCAGGTGGAATCTTATTCACCACAACTCTCATTCACCATTTTTTTTACCATAGATGTGATGTAATAAGGAACGGAGCTAGGATCAAACATTGGCAGGGGCAAGAGTTGATTAAGTCTTTAACCTAAATTTTGAGGGGTAAAAAACTTATTTGATTAGTAATTTAAACTTAGAAGGACCAAAAATGCTATTATAACGAAAAATTTTGGGAAGGGGGAACCCTCCCGACCCATGCATCCCTCCACCCCTGGATGTAATCATCCCTATTTATACAAGGCCTCTAATATCCAGAAGTTTGAGGAGTTTTGAGGAGCAATTCTCAGATATAAACTTGACAGGTAAACAGAGGGGAATGCACACCGGAGACTGACTTTCCTACTGCTTTAGTTTTTATCCTTTCAACTATTGTTATTATGTTGGCTTATAGAACAAATTCAATAGAAACCAATTAAATTGAGTTGTTTTAGTGACTAAGGTTTTGAAAAAAAAACTTTTAAGATATTTCTTAGTGCAAACAGTTAGTGTTAGATTATTTATTTGAAAATTCCTTCAGTATTGCCTTAATTCCTTTTTGACAGCCTGTAGGTGTTGTTGGTGCGATTACACCATGGAACTTTCCCTTGGCAATGATCACTAGAAAGGTGGGTGCTATATGTAGAATTTTTGGCCATATTATGTTACCATGCTGCTGAAGAAGTAACTAAAATGTTCCTTTTCATGTCTGTATCAGGTTGGCCCTGCCCTCGCTTGTGGCTGTACAGTTGTTGTAAAACCTTCCGAACTTACTCCCCTCACAGCTTTAGCGGCAGCTGAACTTGCTCTTCAAGCAGGAATTCCCCCGGTAATGCATTAGTACTTTTTACAAGATTTTATTATTCAACAAGTTTTTATTGCAATGTCTTAGGATGTAACATTAATTGGAAGCTTGTTCTAGAAAGCAATTGGATGATTAATTGATTTCTAAAATATCGGATAGTTAGTTTCACCCATACATACATGTGTGGGTGTGTCATGCCCAATGTTGTCATCTGATAATAACATTGACTTTTTAAGACAAGTCTGACTTCTCAAGTCTTGTTCTTAATTTAAAATGTAGATTGATTTGGCAGTCTTGTATGTGTGGACACTGGACAGCCTAGAGATGACGATCAATCTTTTAGGCATTTATCATTGGCTAGTGATGGATAATGGGGATATAATAGTTGCGAGATTATCTAAGACTTTATTATATATTTTATAGGTTTGATTTGTAACTTTTATGCTTATTTATTCTATTTTAGAGTATGTAGGTTATTTTGTATACTAATCAGTATTTATTTGTTTTCCTTACATTAGGCTTTGGGGTCATATTTTTATGTTCTATTAGGGTTTAATTTTAGCTATAAATATGCGAAGATCAGGCACTTGAACAAGTAATCATATACTTTGATAAAAATCAAATACTCTGATATCCGAAACTATTTCATCAATCAAAATCTCTTCGAATGTTAACATGTGCATTTACAACTAAACACCGCTCCAATAATAGTTTATTTTTTTAATCTTATCCCAACTCCATGCACTCGCTGCTCTTTCTACTGTTGCCAGGACAAAATTGGTGCCCCTGATGTATTTCATTTCTTGGTTGTTCGGTTTGCTTCATTTGTTTTTATGTTTTTTCTACTTTTCAATCTCGCAGGGTGTTCTAAATGTGGTTATGGGGAATGCTTCTGATATTGGTGATGCTTTACTTGCAAGTCCCCAGGTCTTCTATCCTTAATGTCAAATTCAGTTGTTTTGTCACTTGTGCGTCTAGAAATAAACGTTACTTTTATTGTCCAGGTAAGAAAGATCACATTTACCGGCTCAACAGCAGTTGGGAAGAAGTTGATGGCAGGTGCTGCTGGGACTGTTAAAAGGGTATGGATATTCTGGGAAATGGATATGTGTATATATGTGCTAAACCAGTATTCTCATGCAGTTGACTGCTTGTATTCTGGATTGTTCTAGATATCACTTGAACTTGGTGGTAATGCCCCATGCATCGTCTTTGATGATGCTGACCTGGATGTGGCAGTTAAAGGAGCGGTAAGTTTATGCTTTGGAGTCGCTTTGATGTGTATTGACATCATTTTCATTCTCCTCATCCTTGATATTTCCTGAGCTCCACTTGTAACTGGTTGTGGGCTGCAGCTACCATTCTGGACTTGTGATTGCTGTTGTAGGATCGAAATGATTATCAAAATAAATGCTTTAACGAAATCTTATCTGAACCCAAAAACCTTATTGGAATTAACCTGGTTTGAGCTGGATTGACTCAAAAGGTCAATGGCCCAAAATAAATAAATTGTAAGCAACCCAAAGTGAACCAAGACCAATAGGGCCTGAAACCAAGAACTGTAAAAAACATATATGACTTGAATCAGTGCATATAAGATCTAATAATCTGTAGCCAAATCTATCTGTAACCCATAACTGAACTGATCAGAAACTATTACTACCCAAATCATAACCTCTGAAGACTGAAAATGAATGGAACAGTGATACTGGCTGGTTTAAAAACTTATAAAGTTTACTATGATTTTCTGGATGCATGAAAATTGGCTGTAATATTATTCTACTCTCCTGTTCAATGGTATCTTTTGTTTGATTCTTGACCAAAGCATGTAGTGTTGCATTTTTTGTATCATTAACAATATCATTCATTTTGCAGCTTGCAGCAAAATTCCGTAATAGCGGACAGACTTGTGTTTGTGCAAACAGAGTAATTGTACAAGAAGGTGTGGATGTGGACGTATTCAACATATTCTATTGGCAATTCTTTTTATTTTTAGTATGTTCTTTTAGTTGTTAAAAATAGTATGTTCTTTTAGTCAGAAACTTTGAGTGCATTTGGATCTAGAAAATACATTTCGTTTTAGATTCCAATCTCATTAGTGTCTAAGTAAATTTCACAGTGGTAAACCTTTTTTTCCAGGTATTTATGAGAAGTTTGCTGAGGCTTTTTCAAAAGCTGTCCAGAATCTGCAAGTTGGAGACGGCTTCACCGAAGGTGTAGCTCAGGTAATTAGCCTAAGCCCTTTCATATTCTTATTTTTCTTGCGAAATTGGTCTTGATGTTATTTGCGGGTGCGGCTAGTCTGTACATTTATGTTTCTTGGTATTCACTTTACAAGGATAGTTATTTATAGAAATTATATTGTTCCTTTTTTCTTAAAGTACTGTATGGAAATAGTAAGTCGAAAAGATCTGCACTTAAGTTTGTACCGTTGCTAAGTTGATTGGAGCTCTTTTTTTATCTAATTATATTTAACAAGTGAATTTGTCTTAAGGATATTAATTTTGATTTATTGTACTTACCTATCAGGGTCCGCTAATTAATGAAGCTGCGGTGCAAAAGGTTAGCTTTGCTTTTTTGCTTTTCCTTTTTTTATCAACTCCATATCTTCACTTTTTTTTCTTTAAGTGAATTTCTCTACTGTCTTATCTTTGGAATTTTGTATTTCTTAGGTTGAATCATTCCTTCAAGATGCTCTATCAAAGGTTTGTCTTTTACTTTTCTTGTCAACTCTTGCCTCAAATTATGAATATATTGTGCATTTTGACTTTATCTCAAGGAATTGTACCATTAAATATTTTATACTCTGTGTTTGCATTTTGAGTTTAACAACTTTAATTGATCAAATGTTAAAAGCAGAAAATGGTGCATGGGTATGTTGCCCGTTTATGCATGAATTGATGTTTTTGTTCATTGATTGCATTCTTTGTAGTGAATTTGTTAAAATTCTCTAGATTTTCAAGATTATTAAGATATATATATATATATATATATATATATATATTATTGCTATCTGCAATATGGTGCATGCTAAACTTCTTAACTGATTATCATAAAACCCGGGAAGCATGGATACATGCACTCAATACATGTATGACAAGACACTGACATGGGAACATGTGTATTCCTAAAAAATTAGCACACAAGGCCGGGTATAGCCAGACATGGGAATGAAAAAAAATGTTTTCTAAAACAATACAATGAATACATTAAAAATGTAAACTTGATACTTTTCAGTTAAATATTAACCTTTCAATAGATTTTCCATTTTTAAGTTCATTTTTGGATTTTAAAACTACCTTAAAAAACCTGTTACAACTTGCTTTGATTCCCTATAAGGGAGAAAGTACAACTTTTTTAAATATCAAGTATCCAAACCAGCTTATTTATTGTACCTTATATATATCATTTCATACGGTAGCTTAACTTCTCCCTCTTCTACTTCTCTGTCTCATCTGGCAAGTGTTGCTAAATTTTGTTACTGAAAGCATGTACTTTTTCCCTGTAAATACTTGTGTATCTCATAACTTATTGATAGTTGATTTTTTGAAGGGAGCAAAAGTCATTCTTGGGGGGAAAAGACATAGCCTTGGAATGACTTTCTATGAGCCCACAGTTGTTACTGATGTCAAGAGTGACATGCTATTAGCAAGGTACATCCTATAAGATATGCTGACATTTCAGATTGGTTACTAAATATTATATGATTGTAACTTCTTCATTCTTTAAGTTGGAGAGCATTATAGCATGGTCCGACTCTTCATGCATTCTAATTTTAATTAATCTAGATAACTTTTTAAGGCAAAAATGTTTTCTATTCATTTAGATTTTTGATGATGGAGGGGTTTTAGGAAGAATACAATGGATCCATCAATTCCAAGCTAGTGGATTGTTAACTTTAACCCTTTTGAACCCTTGAGGGAAAAGGACTATGGGTGCCTTTGTGGGCAAGTATTCCAGATTAGAATAATTTATTTTTAGCAAGTATTTTATTGCAATTGAAGGTTTTTAATTTCACAAGAATAAAGCCCTTAATTTTAGTTTCTTACTTTACAAGAATAACACCCTATATATCCTCCATTTAAGAGATTGTTTCACAGTAATATACTAAGAATTCATTCCAATTTATAGAAGTTTAAGATTGTATCTCTAATGAGTCTAGGATTAGGAGCTCCCATCGATGATTTCTAAGGTTAAGAGCTCTCTTCGAAGGTTCCACACATTATGAATCATAAGTTCTTCACGAGGTAGAGATTGTAATAAGGGTGGTTTTTTATCAACTGAAGCATGTTTTCTCGTGATCCCTAGTGACTCATTCCATTAGTCATGAACTTAACAATTTGGTATCAGAATTGGACACTAATAGATATTCCCACGCAAAAGAAGAGTTGATGGCTTTGTTACAAGAAGCTAAAAGAATTAAATTTCTTGTCCTGTGTATGCTGTCATGTTGCCACGTCAACTTTTGTATTTATGTTTTAGATTTATGAGATGTGTTTCAATTTGTCTCATGTCAGAGAGGAAGTATTTGGACCTGTGGCCCCTCTTTTGCGGTTCAAAACTGAGGAAGAAGCTATCCGCATTGCAAACGACACCAATGCAGGTTCATTTTTCAGGGCTTATTCTTGTCTTCAGGATAAGCTAATCCATTGTCTTTATTAAGTCCATTGTCATTATTTTTTTTATTGATCTATTAGTGTCTTCAGAACTGTCTACCAAACCTAGTCAATCACTAGTAAAATTACTTCAAAAATGTATCATATACTACCTCTTCTAGGAGAATATTCTACAGTTTGATTTATTAGATCTCATTCTTTGCTGCACATATTCAGGGTTAGCTGCCTACTTATTCACAAACAATGTCCAACGGACATGGCGTGTCTCAGAAGCTCTCGAATACGGGCTTGTCGGAGTTAATGAAGGAATCATTTCAACCGAGGTGGGTTATATTCGCATAAACTAACATAAAAGAAGTAGCTATATATAAAAATCATGTTTTGTGTTTGTTTCAATTCAGGTGGCACCATTTGGTGGTGTGAAACAGTCTGGTCTTGGTCGAGAAGGTTCCAAGTACGGGATCGATGAATATCTTGAAGTGAGTATAACCGGATATTACCTCAATGCATCCCCCCTCCCCCTGATCTTCATTTTGCCTGAGTAAATCAATCATTCATTGTTTTTGCAGATGAAATATGTGTGCTTAGGAGATATCAACAGAAAATGAAGTGCACAAGGTGTGTCCGGAGATCCTTGTTTATGATATAAGCTCGAAACTTGAAACTGTAGCACATCAAGTGGTTTTCATTTCATAATTAGTCCACCCTTGATGCAGCTGTTGAGGAATTAATCTTTGATAAATCAACTTGTTTGAGAGTTTGGAAGGCAGTTAAGTTCATGGGAGAATGAAGCTTTTATAATAAATCTCTTTCCATTTCATTTCCGTTTATACACAATGAAAGAAACACGTCTTGTGTTGGTGCAAACTGTGGTAGGAGTGAGTAAAACTCGACTCGAAAATAATCAAATAACTCGATTCGACTCGAGATAAAAATACTCGATTCGTTTTGACTCGACTCGAAATTTTATAGACTCGACTCGAAAAAATTTCAAATAAAGTTTGAGTTGTAAAATGGAAACTCGAATAACTCAAAAATTTTAGTAATTAAATGAATAATTTTTAAGTTTAAGACGAATCTCTCAATTTTATATGATATATATACATTAATATAAAAAAATATAAAAAAATATTGCTACATATGAAAAAAATGTATATGTATATTTTATATGATTAGAGAAAGTCGTCTAAATTGGAATCAAATTATATTATAACATGATAAATAATTATAAGTAAATATTTATAGGAACTCGATTTGAATTTCTTAAAATCGATTTGAACCGAAAAAAATTCAAATAAAGTTTGAGTTGTAAAATGTGATTCACAACTCGAATAACTTAGTCGATCGAATATTTACCCTTAGACTGTGGAATATAGATGCTTGTTTTCTCATGGAACATTGGATTCAAGTCGAAAAGAATGAACTTTGGGGGTATAATTATAAATAATAATAAAATTGGGGGGGGGGGGGGGAGTTATCGATTTAAAAATTGAGGACTTAAGGTCTAATCATTAAGTTTTCCAAGCAAAGCAAAACAACGAAATTAGTTTGTTAATGACTTCTTTAAGTACTAATTGTTTATACATATTATTTTTATAAAAAAGTATAGTTTAAAATGTTTTAAAAAAATATTTGTTTGTAAGAAATTTGATATTAATTTTGTTATTCAGCTATAATAGTTACTAATAACAATATTTATTTTAGAGTATACTCAATCAAATGTTGTTATTACTGGTGTTTAAACCCGTAACTTCCAAAAATAACGATCATTTTTTTAACCGATAAAATTAGATGGTTCGTGTAGAAACTAGATATAAACTTTTTGTTATTTGATACTTATTTTGATAAAGAAATTTAGTATATATTAAAAAATTGATGTTAAAATTATTATAATTTTTATAAAAAATGATATAAATGTTTTCTACTCGTTTTTAAATCTAACATTTCTTTAACTACTTAGACTTTACTTTATTCCTTTTATTTAGATTTTTCTTGTTTATCCAGCCTTCGCACGTGAATACAAACGTTACACACGAACGAACGGACGATTAGGGTTTGGGAAGATTAGGCCTTTAAATATCAATGGAAGCCCTCCCCCGTTCTCAGTTGAAAACGTCACCTTTCTGGAGAGACCAAAGCAAAACCCTAACCCAAGATGAGAGCCAAGGTAAATGTTCTCTTCATCTTCTGTTAAACTCGCTTTTTCTTGAGTTTTTAAATCTTTTTCCTTCCTCAATTTTATAAATTTCGATTTGCGGTTGGAAATTAATTTGTTTTTACTCATACCGTTTTATAATTCGATGTATGATTTGTGTTATCTATATGCGAAAGAAAGTGCAAACTGGATTGAATATCTGTGTTATCTGGGTTGAATGTAGTGTGATATGCAACTCATGCTAGAATTCTTGAACAAATTCTCACATAAAGCATTATTTTTTTCTGGCGATTTGAAGATGGATTGTTTTGCTTTAAACTAAGAGATGGAGATGGTAACATTTTTGAATAATCTATTGCGTGAGTCATTTGAAACAATATGTTAAACTGTCTTATTCTTTTCAGTGGAAGAAGAAGCGCATGAGGAGGTTGAAGAGGAAGCGCCGAAAGATGAGGCAGAGATCCAAGTAGATGCATCTTGCACTGGATTAGTTTTGCCCTGGGAATCCCTTGTCTCCATGATGATCCAGCTTATGCTGCGTGAAGCTGTGAAGATTGAAGTGTGTTTTCGGACAAGCTCATCTGGTATGTCTTCTAAATCTAGGCTTAAGTTTTAAGACTGTTTGAGGTGTTTTCCAGTACTATTAGAATGTTATGTTGGGATTGTGTGGTTTGATCTTTGGAAACAGTTATTTCAAGCATCCCCAATGTTTGAAATTGAAACTTTTATTCTCTTATATGGTTCTATTATATGAGATAGATTGTTGCTATACCGTCGAAGGATATGAACTCTCAGAATCAAAATCACAGACCAATGACCTTCCGTCTTCTTCCATTTTCCTCTGATTTTGGCACTCTAAAAAATCAGAAGTTATTAATGGCGGAAAGGTTGTTTTGCATTACCAGTCTTTCTACCACATGTTGATTCACAGCTTCTCTCATATGCAACCAGCTCCATTTGTCCTTCATGAGCAACCCCTTCCACGAGTATGGTATACGTCGTCTCGTTAGGCAATAGGCATATAGCCTTAAAGGCTAGATCAGTTTTCTGGGATTTGCAGAACCCTAATTTTAGTGCATTGAAATTGTCAACATCAGGCTTAAAGTTGCTTTCTTCCATTGCTATGAAAGTTTGCATCGCTGCTTGGAGCATTCCCTCTAAGCACAATCCTCTGATTAGTGAGGAATAGGTGTAAGAGTCCGGAATGAAGCCGGAGTCGGCAATTTCATATAAAAGCTGAAATGCTGGATATATTTTAATTTTTAATTATAATTATATTTTAATTAAATTTAGGAATATTTTTATCATCAACGGAACTTATTTAAAAAAAACTTTTTTTAATTCTAATTATATTATAATTTCGTTTACATTTTTATTTTTAAAACAAATTTTCATTTTCATCGATCAAACATATTTTTTATTTTTGAAAAACTGAATAAAAATAGATTTCTAAAACCAAAAAGTATTTTCTAAATCACATATAATACAATTTAATTCACTGATAATAAAAACTTTTAATTTCTACAGGTACCCTAATTTTAAACTTCATAGATTTATAATGATTGTAAATAAAATTTAAGATTTAAATGTTTAGATTAAAAACTAAATCCTTAACATATTACCATAAAGCCTAAATAAACCCTAACATTTAAATTCTAACAATTGCCCTTAAATTATAAATCTCTAACCCTAAACTCGACCACTACAGCTTGGTTCCTGTAAGCTTTTTATACCAACCGACTTAGTAACACCGTTATTTCAAAACATCAAATGCTTTTATTGCCAACTAATCCCAATTTCATATCACCCTTTAAAGGCTTACATTTATCACCCTCTCACACGACCCTTTTCAAGTAACAAGGTCCTACCTCCACAAAATGTTACAAATAACACATATCCCCATAATTAACTTGGCATCGTTCAACTAGTCAAACAAGTCAACAATCAGAGAGATAGGATACTGGTTCCGGACAGAAACTTCGTTTATACCCTGGAAATCTATGCACCATCGCAAACTTCCCTCATGTTTTCCTTGAAATAACTCGGCTGCACCAACTATGATCTTAGACGGACAAATAGCCCAACCTTCATCAAATCCTTCAGTTGTTTTCTCAATTCTTCCAATTTAGGCAGAGACATACATACGGCTCCTGGCAGGATGTTTAGTCCCTTAGACAACTGATCGGCCCTAACATCGTTATGCTCTTTTAATACTTTTTGAAACTCCTTCGGTAGTAATCCTAAATGCTAAAACTAAAATGCCTGTAAAAACTAAGTTTTCATCTCCGATATATTAGATATAAATCCTAAACTAATTACAAAAGCAAACTACATTCCACCAAATTTTATACGCAAAATATCATACTAAGAAGAATCCACTCGAGAGGTTACATTCCAATAAAAAACGTTAAGGGTTATTCCAAATTTCCAATAACAGGTGATGTTCCAATAGAAAAACCATCAAAAGCAGTGTAGGAAACCTTACCGTGCAGAGGCATGGTCTAACATAATGTCTGTTGTACGATATTATAACAATAGCAGGAGTTAATAGGCAGTTGGGTGTGCCGGGTTGCATCGAGCATTAAGTTTGCACAATGTTCAAGATTAAGCCACTCTCGGACGACAAAAAAGTCGCCCTTTATAAGACAGAAGAACAACAACCTAGTCGCTCGCTTTACTTAGCTAATTTATAAGAGAAATCTGAGATGTTAAAGTTTCACAGCTTCCTCATGAGAAGAAATATCCTCTGGTCAAGTTCGAAGTGGGCGACGTGAGAAGCTTCTCCCCTGAGCAGCATTAGAAGCCCACCATATGAAACATAGAGCTCCCTGAGAATAAGATCAGATATTTAACTCTAAGATCAAGCAAGGAGACAAACAGTTCATAGAGATCAGATCATGTCATGTAGTGAAATAGAAACAAGTTCAGTCCTCTCGGATTTCAAGTCAGAGTGCAACCGTGCAGCACTAACGGTGGAATATACAAGATACTAGGTGGATACCAAAAGGTTATGGCTAAGAATGTTAATAAACATACGCTTTAAGTCCTCTTCCCGACGCGTCATCTGATATTTTGTATAGCTTCCCATGCATGACATACTCGTACTTATCTGCAAGAGACTTCCTCCCCTGGAAAATAAGTCCAATTTGTTAGGCATGTGGCTATAGAAAATTCTGTATCTTAAAGATAGTGGTTCCTTTACACATATACATGTAGATAAACGGCAACTATAAACAATTACAACATGCATGATGGAAGACATGCAAGGGACAGTATAGGATTTTGGTGTCTAGAAACATACTTTTTGGTATAGCTCTAACTACAGGCAAGGCAATAAATATTTCATCTAGGAATCATATTAGACATACAAAACATGTCCTAGAACCAAATTTCAACCGAAAGTGCACATGATATACACTACAATCCGAATACCAGTCACTTCCAACAAGACAGTCTTTTGTTGCAGCAAAGAAATTAGAGAAGAGTGTTAAAGGACAAAACTAAAAGTAAAACTGCAAGTCTGCAAGAAGACTACCGGAGTGAAATAGCCAGTGTCGGGTGTTCCATCCAAATTCAAAGTGTGAGCTAAAGCCATAGTGAACTTGTCACCAACATGCATAGAGTATATCTCTGTATTCACATCTAGGTGCATGAACATGTCACAGTTCTGACTCCGTGCTTCAATTCGGGTAACTACATGATTGACAAACATGAAAATTGTAAATGGGAAATGCTAATAGAACACTTAACCAAAGCAATGAAAAAAAAAATGATCGGTACTGTTATTCTTTTTTCCCAACATCATCGTACACATACTTTATGTCAAAATTTTGCAGAGAATTGCCCAATTAAAACTGCTTCCTACATAACAAGCACTCCTATTCCTACATAAAGAATACCCATACTCCTAGAGTATTTAAGTTTGGCATACATACATGCATACATACATATGGTATATGGCAATTACAACAAAACTTGAGCATCTGTATAATTACAATAATATATTATTCTCCATGTATAGCTCCCACACCAGGCAAGCCAATTTAGAAAACAAGAAAAGAATCCAAAATGCATACCCAAAACTCACAGTAGAAAAGCTTTGGTACTTCCAACATGTTACAAAGAAGACTGGGGATTACCCCAAAACGAGTAGGGTAGTCAAGGATGAATTAAAGGACAGAGGTGTTAACCTTTATCAAACTTTTTCCCGTCTGGGTCAAGCTTATCGACCACAAAAATATCCTCGAAAAGTATTATGCTTGACATCTTCTTCGCCGGATTCTACTCTCCCGACAAAGCAAGGAACTGTTCAGAGGAGTTTCTACAATGAAAGTGGCTGTGTAAGAGAAGGGAAGGGTTTAGTTTATAAGCCGCCAGAAACCACGAAAGCCCAATAAATAACATAATTTGGGTTGCCTCTTCTTGGCCCATTCGATTTAGAGCCTGCTTGGTGATACATTAAACGTTTTCGGTAAATTAAAAAAAATGTTTAACAAATTTATTTTTTTTTACCATAGATTTAATAATAAATACTAATTTTTTAAAAATTTTGACGATCAAAACAAAAAAATTAATGCTTTTGTTTCTGTAACCATTTTAATTTTAGGGTTATCGTTTCGGTTTAACTTTATAATTTAAAAATCTTAGTACGACTTAAGAGTCTAAATTTTAGTGTTAGTGATTAGAATTTATAGTCTGGTATTACGAATTAAGTTCTAGAATTTAATGCTTTGTTTATCATTGAAGTTTTAAATTTAGTTTTAGAGGGTGAAGCTCGTGTGTGGAAGTCAAATTTTTTTTATTATCCCGAAAGACCGTTTGGACAAAAATCAATTGATGAATGAGCTTTAAAATAATATGATTAAAGATAAAAATTTAACTTATATACTTTAAATTTAAACTCTAAAATTAAAATTTTATTAATAAATTATAATTTCAAAACTATTATCCTCAAACTGTTAAACCTAAATAAAATTATTAAACCTACAACAAAATATTTATGAAAATTTTAATTTTATTAAAAAACTTACTTTTTTATTTAATTTTTAGATTTATTTTAAATATTTCTCTTTCTACTAATTTGATCCTCCCCACCCAACAGCCGAGTGTCAAGAGCAAAGAAAAAATTTACAGTAAAGAAATTTAAAGCCACTGAAAATCCATAGTCAATCTCCAGGATATGCTTGGGGTTGACTAACCCTTATCCATTCTTCCATATTTCCATTAAAAGGTGGGACTTTTATCTGTTAATGCTGTATTAATTTTCTTGTCAACTGCGACAAGGTAAGTAAGAAAAGAAATGGTATTGCACTGTTGCCCATCCAGTTCTATTCCGATTATCAAGCCCTTGTTTACCTTAACCCATCGTCGAAAACCCAGACCAAAATTCAGTTGTTTTGTTGTCTGTTAGAAGACTTAATGAAGATAGCCGTTGGAGTTTTTATAATTTTAATGTTTATTTTGTTTTAATGAAACGGATCGTTTTGAGGGGAAGTTTAAGTTGTTAAACGCTGCGTTTTAGTTAGTCTTCCAGATATGGTTTCATGCTTGTAACCTGTCTGTCCGCTTTATCGTTTTGCCTGATGAATGTTACGCTAGGAGAGTGCCTCTTCTAGACTCAGTCTTCCCTTTTTAATTCTCTTCAGATTCAAGTTCTTGTTCTTTGATTTTTTTGCATTACAAAGGTATCAGAGCTTCAACGATCCTTGCTAATGGTGGAGACGCGGCATCAAGCGGCCCTAGCTGCTTTCGAAGCTCAGACGACGGGGGCTTCGGCTGGAAATACAAATCAGCCGACGGATTGGCGACAAGAGACAACCAGGCTTCAGACAGAGATTACTCGTTTGGAAGGTTCGATGGAATCGATGGAGATGCGTATGATGGTCAATTTTCAGAAACTATTAGAAATTGGTTTAGGAAAGAAAATCGATACCGCATGTGTTTTTGAAGGGCCAGAGAGTATTTTGGGAAATCCTCAGGGAGTAAGAGGTTCGACCAGTATCAACCCAGTCAATGTAAACCCAGATGCACCAGTGGTGGTGGAGGATGATGAGCCCAAGGAGGTAGTCGATCCGAATCCGACCAACAATTTTGCGTATCGGTTGCTATGTCCTAAGTTCGATGGAGAGGACTTCCATGGATGGTTTCTGAAACTGGAACAATACTTCGATGCAGAATCTGTTCCTGAAAAGGCGAAGATTCGTGTGGTGATGCTACATTTGGAAGGTCGTGCCCTGCAATGGCACCAATTCTTAATGAGGTCGAGTGGCAATATGGCGAACATGTGTTGGCTGGATTATATCAGACAGATGAGGGAGAGATTTGCTCCGGGTGGTTTCGAAGATCCGTTTGTCGAGTTAGTGGAACTCAGACAAAACGACACAGTGGAGAAATATTACGAGGAATTCATCCACTTAATCAACCAGGTACAATTACCAGATGAGTACGTTCTATCATTATTTAAGAACCATTTGCGTATAGAAATTGGAGCTTATGTGAAGCTGTTACAACCTAAGCTACTGTTGGATGCTTTTAATTTGGCTAAACATGTTGAGTCGATGTTATTTCCTACTGTTAAGAGATTTCCGGGTTCCCCTTTAAGGTCCAGTGCACCCTCTTCTATTATGGTTCCTTATAAGTCTGCTCCTACGAGTTTATCTCGTTACCAGTTTGGCGGTGAGGGAAATTCTGGAGCTTCCTCGGTTAAAACTGGTCACTCAGGTACAGTGAGTCCTAGTTCTCAACGAGTGAGTCCACCCTCAACTAGAACTTTGACTGGGACAGGGCCTAAAAACAACAGTAAATTGATTTCTGCTAGTTTGATAGAAGAAAGACGGAGGAAAGGTTTATGTTTTTGGTGTGCTGCAAAGTACACACCGGGACATAAGTGCAACAAAACTCAACTCTTTCAAATTGTTATAGAAGGTCAAGAAGATGAAGGAGAGGTAGAAGAATTCCTAGACTGTGAAGAAATTGTGGAGACTAATGAAGTAGGGAAGGGTGAGACTCCAGTTATTTCATTACAGGCTATGTGGGGAGCTGATTCGTGGGAGACTATGAAATTGAGAATCAACATGGGAGGATTTCAATGTGTGGCCTTGATTGACTCGGGAAGTACCCATAATTTTGTGAGTTTAGGCATTCAGAAGAGGGCTGGATTGTGGATGACCAAACAAAGCTCATTAAAGGTGACAGTGGCAGATAGGAGTCGTATGAGGACTTTAGGCGAATGTAAGGGAGTGAGGTGGATGGCTCAAGGGCAAGTGTTTGAAACAGATTTTTTGGTTTTAAATCTTAAAAACTGTGACATGGTGTTGGGAATTCAATGGTTATCTCAGTTGGGACCTATTACTTGGGATTTCACAGCCTTGCAAATGGAATTTCGAAGAGCTCAAGAAAAAGTGAGATTGCTGGGGTGTCGACCAGAGAGCATTCAAGTGGCTGAACCTAAGCTATGTAAGAAGACTTTGATGGGAAAAGGTGGAACTCACGCTACTCTGTTATTTGTGAATGCCCAACTAGAATTGAAGGGAGAAAATGGGATGAGACAAAAGGGAATGAAACACCTGCTGCAAAAATATACTATGGTTTTTGAAGAACCTAGAGGTTTGCCTCCAGTAAGGGAAAGGGACCACAGAATTGTTTTACAAGATGAAAATGCCGTGGTTAAAGTGCAGCCTTATAGGTACCCTTCATCCCAAAAAGATGAGATAGAAAAGATGATTCGTGAAATGTTGGTGGCTGGGATTATAAGGGAAAGCAAGAGTTCTTTTTCCTCACCTATTGTCATGGTGAAGAAAAGGGATGGGTCCTGGAGAATGTGCGTTGATTATAGGAGGCTTAATCAACTCACCATCAAGGATAAGTTTTCCATGCCCGTAATTGAAGAGTTACTAGATGAATTGGGGGATGCCAAAGTTTTTTCTAAGTTGGATTTGAGGTCGAGATACCATCAAATCCGGATGTGGGAGCCGGACATACACAAGACTGCTTTTCGTACTCACGAAGGGCACTATGAATTTTTGGTTATGCCCTTCGGGTTGACCAACGCCCCAGCAACTTTTCAAGGGCTGATGAACCAGGTTTTTAAGGGACTTTTGAGGAAGTCAGTACTAGTATTCTTCGACGATATACTAGTTTACTCAGCCAATTGGGAAAGTCATTTGAAGCAGCTGGAGGAAGTACTAAGGATATTGAAGGAGAATAACCTTTTTGCAAAAATGTCTAAGTGCTGTTTCGGGGCCAATACAATCGATTATCTTGGTTATGTGATAAGTGGAGGTAATATCATGATGGACGAGAAGAAAGTAAGTTGTATTTTGCAGTGGCCTACACCTAAAAATATCAAGGAGTTAAGGGGGTTTCTCGGGTTCTCAGGATATTATAGAAGATTCATTCAAGGTTATGGGTTACTAGCTAAGCCACTAACAAATTTGCTGAAGAAGGACGGATGGAAATGGACTGTGGAGGAGGAAGAGGTGTTTCAGAAGTTGAAAAAGATTATTTGTTCTGCATCAGTTTTGACCTTACCCGATTTCAAAGAGGAATTTATTATTGAGACTGATGCTTCGGATGCAGGCGTAGGAGCTGTGTTAATTCAAAAGGGTAAACCTTTAGCATATTTTAGTAAGGGATTGGGAGTTCGATATCAAGCCCTTTCTGTTTATGAAAAAGAAATGTTGGCGGTTTTACTTGCAGTGAAACGATGGTCTTCATACCTGGTGGGAAGGCATTTCAAGGTTAGAACGGATCACCAGAGTCTGAAATTTCTGACCGAAAAAGAAGCTGTGACACCAGCTCAACAAAAATGGCTGGTTAAAATGTTAGGGTATGATTTTGAAATATGCTACAAGAGTGGGCTAAACAATGTTGTAGCCGATTGCTTATCAAGGAGACCTGATGTGGAGAAGGGTTAATGTATGGCCATCAGCAGTGTAACCACAGACGTTCTTAAGAGGGTGGCTGACTCTTGGAAAATAGATGATCGTTTGAAAAAAATTATCCAAGAGCTGGAGCAGGGATCTTCGAAGCATGCTAAGTACAGTTGGGACGGTACTCAATTATTAAGGAAGGGAAAGTTAGTAGTTGGAGCTGATCTCACCTTGAGGAATGAGTTGTTAGACTTCTTCCATGGAAGTGCTGTTGGAGGGCACTCTGGTGCTCATGTTACAACAAAAAGGGTGGCTGGAAATTTTTATTGGAAGGGTATGAAGAAGGAGATTCGAAAGAAGATTAGAGAATGTGTAATCTGTCAAAAAAATAAGGATGAGTTAAAGCATCCCAAGGGGCTGTTGCAACCAATTCCGACCCCTGATAATGTGTGGTCATCGATTAGTATGGATTTTGTTGAGGGCTTGCCAAAGTCAAGGGGAAAAAATGCAATTTTAGTGGTGGTTGATCGACTATCGAAATATGGACATTTTGTGTCACTGAGCCATCCTTTCTCTGTTCAGGAAGTGGCAGAATTGTTCCTTGAGAACATATTCAAATTGCATGGGCTGCCTAAAGAGATTATATGTGATCGTGATCGAGTGTTCATGAGCATATTTTGGAAAGAAATATTTAAGAAGTTGGGAGTAGCTATACATCCTTCAACGGCCTATCACCCTCAAACAGACGGGCAAACCGAAAGGTTGAACAGGTGTCTAGAAACGTACCTCAGGTGCATGACAGGCGAAAGACCGAAGGAATGGGACAATTGGCTACATTTAGCCGAGTGGTGGTACAATACTTCCTTCCACTCAGCTATACAAACAACTCCCTTTAATGTTTTGTACGGACAAGAGCCACCCATTCATTTACCATATGTAGCAGGGGAATCCAAGGTAGCCAAGGTGGATAGAAGTTTACAACATAGGGAAGCTGCCATGAAGATGCTACAGTTTCATTTGAGAAGAGCACAGGATCGGATGAAGAACCAGGCAGACAAAAGAAGAACCGACTGTGAGTTGAGTGTGGGAGATTGGGTATATCTAAAATTGCAGCCTTATAGGCAGCAATCGGTTAAATTTCGAAGCTGTCAAAAATTAGCTCCTAAGTGGTTTGGACCATTTTGTGTTAAGGCTAAGGTGGGAAAGGTGGCGTATGAATTGCAGTTGCCAAGAGACTCCAAGGTGCACTCTGTATTTCATGTTTCTCAACTGAAAAAGCATATAGGAGCAGAACCATCTCAATCCGAGTTGCCAGTTATTGGATCCGACGGTGGCATTGCTAAGGAACCAGCAAGGATTCTTGAGAGGAGGATCGGTAAGAGAGGGAACCGAGCTATCACGGAAGTTCTGGTGGAGTGGACGAACTCATTTCCGGAAGACGCTACTTGGGAGTCTTTACACTAGTTGATGCAACAATTTCCAGACTTTCATCCTTGAGGTCAAGGATGTTTTTCAAGGAGGGAGCTTTGTTAGAAGACTTAATGAAGATAGCCGTTGGAGTTTTTATAATTTTAATGTTTATTTTGTTTTAATAAAACGGATCGTTTTGAGGGGAAGTTTAAGTTGTTAAACGCTGCGTTTTGGTTAGTCTTCCAGATAGGGTTTTATGCTTGTAACCTGTCTGGCCGCTTTATCGTTTTGCCCGATGAATGTTATGCTAGGAGAGTGCCTCTTCTAGACTCAGTCTTCCCTTTTTAATTCTCTTCAGATTCAAGTTCTTGTTCTTTGATTTTTTTGCATTACATTGTCCCAAATATTGGGGTTGACGAGATTGCTCAACTCGCTCATAACAAGGTGCTGGTGGCGGCTGCCGCCTCGGCAGCAATCGGGCAGCTCTCAAAGCCATTCACTTCGGTTCTTCTTTATGGGAAAGATTTTGATTTCAAGACTGCTTTTCAAGCTGGAGGCTTCCCTTCTACCCATTCCTCCGTAATGCACCCTTTGCCTTTCTTTCTATTTGGTAACACTTTTCTCCATTCACTTTGCTTTTCTTAACCAATTTCCAGATTTTGCTCTGACTTTATCTTATTTATGGACAGTCTGTCGTGGCTGCTGCAACTGCTCTTGCTCTTGAAAGGTATTTGCTCTGTCTAACCATTGAAATCTTTTCTTGCTTGTGTTTTAGTAGTATGCTTCTAGGATTATAACATTCATTTTGAACGAGCTCTTTATACCTATATATATGTGTATTGCAGGGGTTTCTCTGATTCGATTTTCGGGGTGACGCTGGTCTATGCAGGCCTTGTCATGTATGATGCTCAGGTGCGCACATGCTCTATTGTGATTTGTCATTGCACAATTTTAGTTCTGCACACTGGAAATTCATCTTATTTCTTCCAATGATGTTGTTTTTAGCCAATGTTTGTTCCTGTTTCATGTGGATTCTTGGGAGTAGCAGTTTAGTCTTCTTGTAAACTAGTTCTATGAAATGAATATTTTCTATCAAAATTTTGATTTGAAGGTGGCTGCATATATGTAAAGCTGAATGATCTTGGTTGGTATGTGTGTATACAATATGACATGGTTATCCATTAGTAAAATATTAGTAACATCCTTGTGATTAGCTTACCTCAGCTGAGAACTGAAAATGGGCTGACACTTTGGTTCCTTGTGGAATCTCTTTGTTAGCAGCAAGGACACTATGGTTGAATGTGAAGGATTCATAGATGTTGGTTTTGTAGGGGGTGAGAAGAGAAGTAGGAACTCATGCAAAAGTGCTGAATGCAATATTAGCCAAGAGACAGGTTAATCCGGTTGTCTCCGAGGACAGAGATAGTTTGAATGATTCTCGAGAGGAAACCTCCGAATCCGTCGAAAATTATGAGGAGCTCGGTCCTGCATCATCCAAAACTGCGAATGTTTCGGTACTAATTGCTTCTGACAAAGAAACAAGGCAAAGTTTTGAGTTTGCAGGAGATGAATGTGAAGTTTTGGATCGAATTCGATTAAAAGAATCAATCGGACACACAGAGGTTGAAGTTGTAGCGGGGGGATTATTAGGTTTTATTGTAAGCTTGGCAGTGTATTCCATAATTGTATGATGCTATGCTTGTATCATAATCATATACAAAAATCATTCTTTTAGCAAATTTGGGTGTTCCAAAGTAGCAATATATTAGTTCATCTAGGTGAACAATATAGAGTTGTGTGGATATTGATCATCTGTGGTTAAATAAAGCAGGCAAAATTTTAATAGTATTACTTATTAATAAATTTTGAGAAAAAAAAATATTTTAAGATTAGATCCCGAATAATAAGTATTAAAAAAAATTAAGCTTATAATGACAAGTACTAAAAAATTAGGCCTTTAACAACAAATATTGCAAAATATTAGGATTTATAATAATAAACATTGAAAAAAATAAATTTTAAGAATAGACCCATTGACAAATAATAAGAAAAATTAAGATCCTAATAACAAGTATTAAAAAATGAACTCATATAATAATAAATATCAAAAAATTAATAATTGACTTATAATAATAAGTATAAAAAAATAAACACCTTTAATAAAAAAATCAAACATTTATAATTATGAACAATGAACCCTAGATAAGAGTAGGCCTTAGACTATCGCCTTAGCTGGTGATCCGGGCTGTTTCCCTCTCGACGATGAAACTTATCCCCATCGTCTCACTGGTGTGATTAAGACTGAACCAAGAGCATCACTCGTTCAACCAAATAACCGCTCGATACGCTTTCTTCATCACCTCTTCATTTATTTTATCATTCTCAAGGAATTCTCAAAAGCGAGGCTCCTCGCTTTTAGCGCACTAAGCTAAAAATTTTGTTTTTTTTTTATTAAATACATATTATTTTAAATATTTAATTATGATTATTTATAAAAGAGTAACAAAATCTATAAATAAATTAAAATTTTCATTAAAAAATAGTGGTACATTGCAGGGTCAAGAAAACTAGTGACATATAATGCAAGGAAGGCCTAAAGCACCCTGAAAAAAGAAGGGTTTGAAACAATTTGGTCGACAAATACTAAACTAAATCAACGGAATAAAAGCATTTCTCTCGATTCCTCTCCATTTCTGGACAGAGAGATAAGAAAATTAAGGATATTAATCCCATTATTCAAACAAAATCCCTTTCTCGACCCTATCTGGATTTTGTTTTGCCCTATCACCTCTCCAAAATGGTTAGTTTTTCTGCTGTTTCACCTGCTGCATGCAGGGGTATGATATATCTTGTATGTTTATATCATGAATATGGTGTTCTCTTTTGCAAGGATAAACTGGACGAGGATAAAAGAGAATTATGCCAACGGTTTGTTTTCGTGACTGAATCCAGGTAATTTCATCATCTTGTTGGTTGTATTACTTTTGTTTTAGGGTTCATAAGAAATATAAAAACATTACAGAAAATATACATGCGCATAGATTCACCTACCTGCATGCACACATAAGGTTGGGGCAATCCAATCCGTCCAAGTCTATCTCAATAAGGTTTCGAGTATGTCAAACTTATTAGAATTATCTAGATGTTTGGAGAATGCTAATGGATAAGATGAAACACTTATGGAAACTTAGGAGGCTTGTCTAAATCCAATGTATCAATCCATATGTTCCCTCCCAACATGGAAGCTACGTTATGTAGGATAAACTTTCCTTACAGCTTGATTGTATTGAATCTTAACCGTTAATGTGATTTAATTTTAGTCCTTGGATGTAATGGGGTCAACTATAAACATTGTTCTTTTGTTCAATAGATTCATTTTTGTTGCAGTGAAAACGTTGCTATCGATACCTTGAATCACTTCGATTGGGATCCTGAAGCAGCTATTGACTATTACTTCGACTATATGACTACTCCTGATGTTGAACTTATGGAAGAGCTTTATAATAAATACAAAGGCAAGCTTTTCTTCCCCATTTTTGTAGTTCAACAAATCCCATGTTCTATTACTTACCCTAATGTGTACTACAGATTCCAAAGTAGATTTGATATTGGCTGATGGTATTACACAACTATGCAGTGACCTACAGGTAGTGTTCTTTTTTAATTTAGAAAATGTCATAAACACATAGTACTATTTCCATTTCAAAATCTGAAGGACACGTGGAACCTTTGCTTTTCTGCAGGTGGATCCCCAAGATATTGTCATGGTATGTCTGCAACCCTAAAGTTGAATCTCAAATGGTACAAAAAGGAATTGGTATGAACAAGTTATTGTGCATAGTTATGCTGATATACTATGGTAAATCTGCATGCAGTTGGTTATTTCATGGTACATGCAGGCATCTACCATGTGTGAATATACCAAGGAGGAGTTCTGCAATGGATTGCTTGATTTGCGGTAAGCTTTGCCATCCTTTACCAAACTTGAATTGAAAACCAGATTCCATAACACTGACATGAAGTTTTACCATTTTTCATGGCAGAGTTGATACTTTGGACAAGTTCCGTGAGAAGCTGGCATACATTCGGGACGATCTAAAAGACGAAGGTATGTTTGTTTTAACTCGGTCATGCATTATGCATCTGTCATTTGGTAGAACAAATAACTCATTCTTTGTTTTGGTGATTTCAGAAAAATATCGTATGATATATAACTTTGCATTCGGATGGGCAGTGGAAAAGGTATTGCCTTTCTCTTTCTCTCAGCTTTATGGAGTTTCCTGATCTGTGTTGTGTTTCAGGGTCAAAAATCTATGCTATTGGAGACTGCAATCTGTATGTGGCAATTGCTCTTTGCAGAGAGGAAGTATCCTTTGTTTGACCATTGGATACAATTCTTACAGGTTATCTTTGGATCCTTTCGCTCGAGCTTTAAATATAAATTGGTCTATGAGTTTCATAAAATGATCGAATTGACCCCTAAATTTGATAATTTGTTAAAAGAACTTCAGGCGGGTAAGCATGACAAGTTTGTCAAGTAATGTAATCCTAAAAAGTTCAGAGATCAGTTTAACCAGACCTGTTAAGCTTAACTGTTAAATCAACCAAAAAGATTCATGTATCAGCTGGACCAAACATATCAAATTCAGGAGTCAAAACCTTTCATTTTGGTCTCAAGTTTTAGTTGTTTTATTATTGTGTTGAACAGGGCGGAAATAATAAAGCCATTACAAGGGACACATGGTGTCAGCTTTTGGAGTTTTTCAAAGTAAGTTGAAAGCTTCAACATCTTTGCCCCTTGAATGTTATGCAATTTTCTTTCATCAAAACTTGATATTATTATGTTGTAGCAAGTAGAAAAGGGAGTAGCAGATTACGATGCCGACGGTGCTTGGCCTTACCTTATCGATGAATTTGTGGAATACTTGAACGAGAATGGCATCGATCCTTCAAACTTTGGTAGCAAGTGATTAGCAAAACTGTCATAATTTCTAGCAAAAGTATACTACTTGGAAATTCAAAACCAAACTCTTATTTTCCTTTCAATGATTTCTTTAATAAATAAGGGAATGATTCAAAATCTTGTCCAGTCAGCCTCAGGATCACATTTCACATAAGCTATATTCTAAAGAAACAAATAAAAAAACAGAACTAAATTGCTCCTTGGACAAAATGGAGCTGTAAGTTGTTGCAGGGGAGATGGTAATGAAGCTTTAATCACTCATCACTAACCTTCGCAGCATGCTTTCTTTTCCTACTCCTTTTCTTCAACAATCCTTTCTCTGCTAGTGTCTTGAGTTTTTGCTTTTTACGTTCTTTTACTTTCTCCTCAAACCCATCATCCATCATTTTCATCGTGGCCACACGCTTAGCTTTCAATACCTGCCAATTTGAACCAACTTGCATAAGATACTAATTAACTGAGTTGGATAGATACCCAAAACTACTATGTTGAAAACATACTCTTTAGTAATGCCAAAAGCCTTAAAACAGTTCAAGTAATTAAGTAATCGTTCAAGTAATGTTCGTATGTGCTACATTTGCACCTCTCCATCATGCCTAAATGCATCAACATGTTGACCAGAGGCATCCTTTGGCTACAGCCAATTTTCTTTTATTTCTCTCAAGTTAAGCGAGACAAGAACTTCGATGCCTAAATGCATATTATTGCACAGTTCAGAGGATTAACTATGTATTTTTAACGTAAGAACATTAGTTGGAATTGCATAATCAGATCACACACAGCCGATCCTGAGAAGGTTGAGTTCTGACAGATGTCTAAATGAATAGCTCGGGAGTTTAAGCAGAAAAACTCAAAAAATAAAGAATCCAACAGATCATACCTTTGTGAAATCAGACAGAACTTCATTCTCTTTGCATTCAAATGCTTCCAATTGTTTTCCTAGTTCCGCTTCTATTTCATGAACAAGATGCACATCATTCTGCAAATTACATTAATAAGCAACCCAAGCAAACAAACAACTAGGATCTTCAAGCTTAAAAAACCTCTTTATTACATCAGAAAAAAAAAAAAGAAAATATGGCATTGGGGGTAATCGAGAAAAAAGGTGGCAACACTGTATTATCAGAAAGTTTTAAATCTGAAGTATGAGAGAGGGGAGACAAGGCTTTATTTATTAACGGAATTAAAGCTCAAATTGGTTTCAGTTAAAGTAGCTTATCTAACAAAAAAACTTATATAGAATTGACCACGAATAGAGCTTATATTACAGGAAACATTTGTGGAATGTCAGCTATGGATTGTTTTATAGAAGACGATCTTCTTTGGGGCATATAACACATGCAAAGGAGCATGCTATGCCCTTCACGCATCGTATACGATGGAATTCTCACTTCTAAAGTTTGTGTTCATTAAGATTTAAGGGGAAACCTTTCAACACTGATCTTCAGGGTCCAACAGCCCTCAAGAACAATATTCAATGTCAATAACCACTTCATAGTTCATACTCACCTCGGTAACAAAGCTCACAGCTAATCCTCCTCTACCGGCCCTTGCAGTTCGTCCCACACGATGAACATAATCCCTAGGATACCTGCAACAGGTTGCAGCTAACCTTCAGTGCCCAAGCATACTTTAGAAATACTATGAACTAAGAAAATTCTTAATTAAGCGAACCTTGGAAGATCATAATTGATGACAAGATCAACAGTAGGAATGTCTAAACCGCGACTAGCAACATCAGTAGCAAGCAGTATAGAAACTCTTCCAGATTTAAAATGCTGCACTGCTGAAAGTCTTAGAGCCTGTGGTTTTAAAGAATGCAGAGCTGCAGCCTCCACTTCAAGTTCTTCTAACAATAAACTTAAAATATGACAATCTCTGTTCCAAAATTTCAAGAATAAGAAATGTCAAAACAAAAATTTATGAAGAAACTCATATTTGTTTTAACAAGAGAGCAAAACCACCATACAAAACCTGTCAGGTAAAGCATGTGGAGTGGTTTGAGGAGAACACAGCAATAAATCAATAGAATTAAAGCTGAAAAAAATGAGTAATACATTTGAACTATAGAAAAAACATACGGTTATAAAAACCTGTAGTTTCTGTCTATTACTTGAAAGAAAAACCAATAATGTGGATGTAAATATTTGACAGCACAATCCTAGTCCTAAATTTAAACCCTAAAGATAACTAATAATCCTAGCAATATATCTTTATATCTAACAATTAATTAATAAATAAACAAACCACAAAATAACACAATAATAAACAAAGCTCCAACATCAACATGCCATGCAGCATCTTTTTATCAAATGATAAAGGCAACATAAACATACTAATTGTCACAAAGACATTCAAATTGTCAAGAAAATTACATGAAAAGACAATTCCCACGACAAAGATTCTATGGACATGTAAGATGCGTAACAAAGCAAAAAAAAGCAATAGAAAGTTAACTTTAAATAATTCAGATAAAGCTACTAAGGATAAAAGAATCACAACTGCTATGATATCTAGAAGGTGGAATATTGTAGTTTGTACACAGGTTAACCAATTGGAGCTGTTAGAACAACAACAACAATAAGATGACATGCTAATCATAAAAAGGAAAAGAGCCAATCAACTCAAAGATTTGATACCTGCATCTTGATGCAAATATCATGGCTGAGCGGATATTCATGTCTCCCATTTTAGACAAAATGTGAAAAAGATAAGCGTCCTTTACAGTCTTTGGCATGAAAACATACTGCTGCTTAAGAGTTTCAACTGTCCTGAAGCCTTCATAAGCCTCATAGAAGTAGGCCTTGTTGGCAGAAAGTTCAAGCAGTGTTTGCAGGTCACTGGTCATTGTCGCAGAAAATAACAAAGTTTGCCGATTCTTTGGCAAGCATTGGAAAATCACTCTTAGCTCCTCCTCGAATCCAGCATCCAAAACTCTATCTGCTTCATCCAGAACTAAAAACTGAAACAAAATAATAACATTGAAGGAATATGTAAACGAGGAACAATTCCAAAACAATAATATTTATTTATTTAGCAATGAAGGATCTAAATAGGCCAGTGGTCAGACAGAGAATCTCAACATCCTTATCCTGCTTTCCTTTGTCAATGATGCCGGTCAAGGGTAGTTAAAAACTTCAACTTGTTTTCTGAGGGAATGAACTCCATTTCTGAAGATATTCAACCAAAATTACCTAATATTAGATGAGAGAACCTTCTCCATCCGTTAGTCCTTATCATATATCCAGCATCATATTCTCAGGTTTTGAAGATTCTTGACTAGCAAATTGCTCAAAACTATTTATATCAAATTAATACAAATAAAAATGCAAGAAAATGATTAAACCCAGCATCCTAAATTGTCTTTGATTTCAACAATTCATCCACCAAGTGCGCGAATTTGCAAGACATTAACACATAAGCTATAAATTCAAATTTTTTATCCGTCATTCCCATTTTTATCAAATGAAGCAGAAATGTCAAGGTCATTTAAAACCAAAAAAGGGCAACGCTTACCAGCCACATCATCCTCATTAAGCTAAATTACTAGCTAATTGCAATGGAATATCCAAAAACTAAATCAATCGAAGTTACATCTAAATTTGTCATCGTCAGTTCCAAATCACCTACTGCATAATCATACACTAGAAAATAACTCTCATCAAAACCCGCTCTTTGTCAATCATGAAAACCAACAATGAAGAAGATGAAGAGGAGGAATTCACCTTAGTTCTTTGAAAAACTTTAGGAATATCAGGATTCTCTTCAAGCAAAACTTTGATTCTTCCAGGTGTAGCCACAACCACATGCGGCCTCGAGACCAAAGCTTTCGCCTGCGTAATCATATCCATTCCACCCACCACCACCGAACACCGCAGATGCAAACAAGAACCCAATGCTCTAAACTGCTCTGCCAACTGGAAAGCAAGCTCCCTCGTCGGAGTAATCACCAGCGCAAAAACCCCATACGGGTCTTCCGCTAAACGGTTCAATATCGGTAGAGCAAAAGCCGCCGTTTTCCCACTTCCCGTCTGAGCTATACCCAACACGTCCCGACCGGCAAGTATTTTAGGTATACAGTGGGTCTGAACCGGCGTTGGCATTCGCATCCCGAGTTCTTTGCATGTCTGAATGGCCCATTCTGATAGGCCAAGGTCGGAGAAAGCAAAAGTCGATGCGGCGGTGGCGGTAGCAGAAGAGGAGGAAAACTTTTCGAGTTGTGGAGTTTGAGGATCATGGTCCTGGGAGGGTTTAGGGGTTTCATTGGCTTTGGGTCTTCGGGATTTGAAGAAAAGAGGGAAGTTTTTGTCAACTGAAGTCGAAGAATTTTCTTCTCCCCGTCCTCCTTGCTCCATCATGAACTTAACGTCTGGAGACAGAAACCCTGAGGCGGAGTTGTTACCCCTAAGCTCGCTTCACCGCCACTTAAACGAACAACACGAAGGAAAAGGCTCGGCGCCCACGAAACCTAAAACGCCTAATTGTGCGGTCCAATGGGCTCTTGAATTTTCCCAGCGTTGGGTGATGCGTCCGACCCAATCAGCCCAGCTCGACTTAGGTTACGTTTGATTTGAGCAAAGGCTTTTAATTTTTTTTATTAATTATTATAAAAAATAAAAATATTATAAATATAGTCCTGATTATATCGTACAAGAATCATCAAATGAATAAAAATTTATATTTATTTTTTTATAATTATCGATAAAATTCAATCAAAAATTAATATTATAAAAAATTTTATACAAATATTAAACTATTATTATAATATACTAAAATCGTATTAAACAAAAGATAAAACGAATTATAAAATTAAATAAAACGGGTTAATAAAGTAGAGAAAATACACGACATAAAAATTAAATTTTTATTAAAATATAAAAAAATAATGAATAATAATTAACAATTAGTATTAAAACTGTTTATCGTTATTGTTTAAGAAAAAAATATTCGGTTATAAAGTGAAAACTATATCTCAAGAGAAATAAATTAGTGACTTTCAATTTCTATGTCGGCATCTTTATAAAATTGTATGTCGGCAAATTTTAGAACGCGTTTTTATTAAAATTTTAATTTAATTTTTTAATTATTATTTGATTTATTAATAAATTGATCCATATTATTCATTATCGTACTTCGTTGTAAAACAAGTATTGGATTTTTTTACATTTAAATCTTTATCTTCTTCTTGGTACTATAAATCAATATAAAAGCTAGAAAATTCTAGAAAAATGAAAGAAAGCGCGATCAGGACGCGCCGACCATGCAAGCGCGCGGTGAGATTGGACGGCAGAAACCACCGTCCTTGGATTCCGACTAAAAAAATAAGCTGACCAACGTTCAAAATATTCCTATCAAGTTGACTTTCTTCGTGTCCAGACTGAAACAAATATATATATATAAGCACGTAGCGTTGATTGCAAGACAACTTTGCTTTCTTTTCCTTCGTTATTTGGTTCTCTAAGTACCTAAATGGCGCAAAACTCAAAATCGTTCGTTCTGGGGAATGGCGAAAGGTATGTACGTAAACATCAAGATCCTTGGGTTTTCTTTTCATTTTCCGGGAAAATATTTGTTTTCTGAGAGTATTTAGGGTTTAGAGTTTAGGGTTTGTAATTAATCTATGTTTATGTTACTAATGTGGACTGCTTAATTACTTTGGAACGGTAGAGAAAGACTTCGGCTATCTCTATGAGGAAGAGATTTAAACGGTTGAGAGTCGACATGAAAGAGATGGGCAAAGAGCAGCAAAGCGTTAAGCATCTGCAAAGGCAAGTCGAAGCAAATCTCCGAGCAAACCAGGAAGAATGCGAGCGGCTACGAGACGAGACCAATCGAATTATCCGACAAACTGTCGATACTCAAGCTCGTCTCGCTCTGTTGTTCGATGTCCTGAAGGCACGAGAACAAGGGGATTTCGCCGAGGCTGCCCGATTAATACAGTTGCTGCGGTAAAAACACAATCGTTTCCATTTCCTTTTTCCTTTTCGATGTGTCGCTTTTGCCTTGTTACAAACAATTGCTTCTTTTTTCCTCTTTTCAGTGAAGCATTAGGCAGAGATAATACCCCAAGGAAGCATTTGTAGACCGAAGATCGAATTCGAATTTTCTTCTTCCAATAAGATGATAAAAATAATTTAAATCAAGTGACAGTTTCTTAATGTTATTTTGATATGGTTGTAATGTTTTTTTAATATCTATTTTAATAGAATTTATAAATACTCGACTTTTGTGTATATTTATTATCTATTAATGAAAAAAATGTTTTAAAGCTTTTTTCTTAGTATATCTCTAATTAATTCAATTAAGATAAATCTGGTTACTGAAAGTAAAATAATTTAATTTATATATTTATAGGATCAATTTATACATCGTAAAACTAAACAGTTTTACATTAATTTTAAACTGTTGAATGATAGTAATAAATGATTAAGATTATTATTATTTTTTAAGTGATAATCTTCATTTTTAGGGTCAATCTACTGTAACTTCTTATTTTTATTATTTTATTTTTTAGTTATAAATTTTCAAGTATATTTTAATTAAGAAACTATAGAAAAACATGAAAGTGAAGAAAAAAAATATAATATTATATTTTGAATATAATGTTAATATCATGCATCAATCTCCACAAACTTAATATTTATAAATATTAAATTTTAAAAAAAAAATCAACAATTTTCATAAGAAAATTCTAATTCCTTATCGAAAAGCATTTTATTCAAATAATTTCATCCAATAAAGACTAAAATATTAATTTTACTAAACATTTTTATATAAATAATTAATCAAATCAATTTTTTAACTCAATTAATTAAACTAATTAAGTTAATTAGTATAGATATCAATTTTATCTATACTATAAACATAAACAAAAATAAGCTTATGATAGGTTAATTGTATTGTACAATTTAATTAGATAATCAATCATTATAACAATTATTAAATTATAATTTAATTATAAAATAATTAAATAATTCGATCGATTAATCATTATTAACCACTAATACAAATACAAACAAAGTACGAGGTCTTGTTTCTTCACTTCATGCTTCAGAATGTTCCCGCGCTATTATTTCACTGAGGAAAAAAAACATGAAATTTTACGTTAAATTTCATCATTCTTTAAGAAACACAACAGAAAACGATGAAGTACGAAACAGACCGAAGCAGTTGAGTTAACTGAAATGTCTTAGCTGAGTCTCCTTCTTCTCGTGCCTTGAGGATGTTGAACATAAGGGCCAATCTGATCCGAGTGTTCGCGCTGCGTCGGATTATTTGCTCGGTTTCTTCCCTCAGTTGCTCACATTGTTCGTTTATTTCTTCAATCTTTGTCCGAACTTCCCTTTGCCCTTCCTTGATAAGTTCTTGCTCTATGCTGATCTCCGCCATCTCCTTCTTCAACCTCCTGAACCTTGCTGCAATATTTCTCTTACCAATCTTTCTCTGTCATGTTTATGTAGGAGTTAGAACTTAGAAACAAGGAATTTAAGGTTTAAGCCATCGGCATGTCTAGAAAAGCATATCTATATTACCTTAATCTTGAGGCAGCTATGTTTATTTGTATGGGTTGATATGGTGTTAAGAGAAGCCATGGAAGTACGACTTGTTACCCTTTTGCTAGCACTGTCTCGATGTTTCCGGACAAACGACATGTCTTGTATTTATAGTGTCTTCTGTTGGATTCTGGTCCAAGAAAAGTTTGTAAGCAATTACGTTAACTATTGCGAGCTTTGACAAGAAATAGAATTTGATGTTTCTGGGGAATATTTTCGAACTTTCTCGACAAGGGTCAAATTAAACCAAAGACTTGTTCTTGTTGGATTAAATTCCATTCATATATTCAGAAACTTCGCTACGTCTTCTGTAAGGGAAAGGAGAAGCAACTTCAAATTTGACCAAATTATAATATTTTTATTTATTTTTATTTTTAATCAATTCTCTATTTTATGAAATATATATATTTTTATCAAATCGGGTCTATTTAAGTTTTTTATTTAAAATTTTATTAACGTAAGACATGTTGTTTTATAACGGTAGGACATCTTCATTAAAAAATAATATTGAACTGATAATTCTGTCAATTATTATAGCACTGACTTAAACAACAGTAAAGACGCGATAGTTACATCTATTTAATTGAAGACGCTACTTACAGGTGATATCTTTATTCGAAATGTGCTTATAAACTGGAACAACATAATGAGTCATGGTGCTTTGTTGAGTTAATTTTATTCAGTTATCTCGACTAACCACTCTGTCACTGAAGGTGATGTCTTTATTAAAAATTTAAATTTTATTAATAAAAATTTTAAAAAAACTCACCTACATATAATATCTTCAAATTATTATAGTTTTTACGGATCTTTAATTATAAGAGAACGCGTCTTACATTCCTAAAATTTTAATTCGAAAACAATATTTACTTAAAACCCCTTTATTTATACTGATTAATAATTTTTAAGCAAAAAATATACCGTTCTGCAATTAATAAATTTAATCGTAGCTTAAATGAAATTACACACATTATTGCCCTGTTTTGAGTTTTATTTTAATTCTTTCTATTACACGTAACATGTTTAATTGTGTTATATTATTTTTTATTAATTACGATAATGAGATAAAGTGATAAATAAAATTATAAAGTAAGTAAAATTTAAAAATATACATCAACCAATTAAGAATAAAGATTAAGTGTAAGAAATACTAAAATTATAAAATTATAAGTTCATCTTAATCTAAAACAACTTTTAAACCTTTTCATTTTATTTAAGCATAGGCAATATGTTAATATGGCAGCCTGCAGCGTAACATTGTTGAAGATAATGTTTTTAGTACCGGAGTGCAGAAGTGAGTTGAGCTGCCTTGTCATGCTCCTGGTTTTCTCTTGCCTTCAAGATTTGGAACATCAAAGCCAGGCGGATTTGGGTGTTCATGCTCTGCTGCATGATTCGGTTCGTCTCGTTTCGGAGTTGATCGTATTGCGATTCGATGGCTTCGAATTTTTCTCTTACATGTCTGTGCTCCTCGTTGATGTCCTTGTGCTCCTTACCTATGTCTACCATGTCTGATTTTAGCTTTCTAATGCGTCTGTTTAGTTTGTCCAGTCTTCTTGTTTTCTGGAACAATACGAGAGTTTCATTATGTTTGTATGACAAGATCTTAGTAGGCAAAGAGAATAAGCAATGAAAAGTTTGTGTGTTTATGAGTTGAGAAAATGTCCGATATGACTGATTCGATCCGATTATCTGTTGACTCGATCTAAAAATTTAAATATATAATCTGATTTATACTTTTAAATTAGATATCCGATCCGATTTTAAATTTTTTAGATCAGATATAAATCTAATATACCACAATTAGATCAAATCATTATTTTTTAGATCAGATACAATCACTATATTACTGATTCAAGAAATCGAATATAAAAAAACTAAATCAAATCTAATTTAATTTCCGACAATAAACATCCCTAACTACAAATTGCTTTAAGAATTCTCAACAAAAATAAAATATTTTTTTCCCAAGTACCTGTTTGTGCATCGCGCAAGCGGTGAGGTGTAACTGATGTCGGAAGGCAATGAAACGACAACGTTTCATCCTCATACACCAAAACATGCGGTTGTGTTGTGGTTATGTACTCCAGTTTTTTCCTCCCATTTTATACCACAATTACTAGTAATCTTCGCGCGAGATCGAAAAGCCAGCGCTGGATTTCGCACGACTACGCGCGACAGTCCAGCACCGATAGATCTTATAGCGATTGGCCAACCCTCGTGGCAGTAGTTAATATCGACAACGGTTGAAAAGATAATAATAATATAAAAAAACAGAATCAGAAAATAAATAAATAATAATATCGATTTTGTATATTTTAAGATTTGTTAATATTCATATAAAATTTTATTTATTTTATTTTAATATTATTTTATATTAAATTTACTTAAAAAATCCTCCAAAAATTTTGGAATGTCAAGGGATGGCTCTGCCCATAGTCAATTTTAGTCATTGGTGAATTAAAGGGCAAATACCCAGTCTTTCTTTTGCTGTCAATTCCACAAATGAAAATGAATTCAAATTTTCCCTTTAATCCCATTTATTATTCAATTGAAAATTGAATATGAAACGTTGAAACCAACTTTTTAAATAAAATAAATATTTTTTAATTTATAGAGTGATATTAGTAATAAAAAATAATATAATTTATTCAAGTGATCCGAGTTTAAGTATCGTATATACACTATGTGTACGTTATTGAAAAACTAAAAATATTAAATAGATATTAATTCGTACTCACGTTGTTATATTAAAATAACATATTTTCTTTTAAAAAATATTGATTGAAACCACTCCTAAATAATATCTAATAATGCATAGAAAATGCTAGAAAAGTTCCCATCATGACCAGGGACAAAGCTATCAAGGGGTGAGTCAAAAAAAAAAAAAAAAGCTATCAAGTGGTGGAGCCCTCCCCCAACCCGAATTTTTTTTATCTTTGTACTCTATTTAAATTTTTAAAAATTTATATTTTTTATAAATTTATTTATATTTTTAAATATTTATATTTTGTCCTCTTTAACCCAAAATCCTAATTCCGTCCCTGAGCATGACCAATTACTATAAACAATGATAGTGGTGGGTGGGATCATAGGATTTATTAATACATGCATTATTTTATAAAATATATGTATATACTACTTTCTATTATGAATCCTTTACATTCTAGTCCTGGAATTATCAATTGATGAAACGATAAACTCTAAATTTTAAAAATTTAAAAAAAAAATTGAGCAAATAAACAGTAGACTCATACCTGATCTGTTTTAATTAATTTTGAATAATTTCGTTGTATGAAATTTTCGATCCCCGAAATCAAGCATCGTCATCGACTAAAATAACTCGAATTTTCTTTTGTTTTAAACATTTTTTTTAGAGAATAGAAAGAAGAATGGAATCATGATGGGTAACGTTAGGCTGAAGAATTGAGGAAAGTTTGGAATAAAGATGAAAAGTGAGCAAAAAGCAAAAGAATAAATGTGAGGGAGTGAATTTAAAGGATCTGGAAAACTTCTGATACAAGGCAAAACCTGCTTAGAAATCACGCTTTGTTTTGTATTTTGGATGAATTACATCACAGGTCACTCAATTATTAATAAATTTATAATTGAGCACTGAGTTTTAAAAAGTTACAAATATAGAAATTTGCTCATACTCATTTAAATTAATAAGGAACGTTATACGAATAATTTACTATCAATTCATTAATTGTTCTTTTTTTAGTCTAATAATAATTTAAGTCCTTATAAATTTAAATATTAGATAAATTAACCCTTATCCATGAATTTAAATTTAAATACATAATAAATTCTTAATTTTTAAAATTTAATATTTTGACTTTTATCAATATCCGATCCTTATTTACCTCTAAATTGAACTAAAGATGAATCAACATTATTTCTTACGTGAAAAATTCGAAACAACTTTCTTCGCTAATACTTCTCGCTTGTGTAATTGGAGAAATTATATCATGTGTAAGTCTCACTACATCATCCATAGATCAACCACTAAAAATTATTCATATCATCATTTTTTCATGTAATGTATTTTTTAAAGTTAATCTTCATTCATCTTTATTGTTAATTTATTTTAAAAACAATTTTTATAAAAGTGAAGATTCACTTTAAAAAAATATGACATAAAAAAATAATGACATAGATAATTTTTAATAATTGATCCTATAAGTATATGATGAAACTTACCCGTGATATAATTTCTCGCGTAATTGAGAATCCTCCCCCACAAATTGCACATGGAAATGAATGATAATTATAGAAAGTAGATGAAGCTTTTCCATAGGTTTAAATGATTAATATGATAATAATGATGTTTTTATCTTTTATATAATTTTTAAATAAAATAATTATTAAAAATTAATCCGGACTAATTAAACTTGTACGTAATTATATATTATTTTTAATTATAAAACTATTATATAAATTTCAAGCTCTGAGTGGGCAGGATTCAATTTGATATTGGCAAGTGGCGTGTTGCGGCCTACACGGTGTCCGAACGGCAATCGCAAGACTCGCGCAGGCTAACAACAAATTCGCGCGGACGACGAACATCGAATAGGATAGAAACGTGGGTGGTACTCGATAGAGACTAGTAAAGCTACCACCATAAAAATTTAAAATTTTAAAAAATTTAATTTAATCTCTTAATTTTAAAAAAAAATATATTAAATTTTAAAATTTTAAAATTTTTATTTCTTTAAAATTTAAGAAAGATTAATCTAGCCTTTAGAATAATAATATTATAAGTTTAGTAAATTGAGGTGGTATATAGATTCGAGTTTTTTGTTTTTAAATAAAAATACAATCTACGTGAATTATCTAGTTTTGGTGGTTAAATGAATGATTGTTGTTTTTGGAGTTTACGGGTTCGAACACTAATACTATTGTAATCATTATAACTAAATATACAAACTAGAATATCAAATCTATAACGCCATGCAGTCGTCTCTCATCCTGATAAAAATATTTATTTATTAAAATTTAATTTATTTATAAATTTGTCTATCCATCTTTAAATAATACTGATTTTTATTATTTTTAAATAAAATAATATTTAAAATTGAATTGTAATCTACCCGATTTTTAATTACAGTAAAACATCTTATTATTAAAAATAATTTTGGAAGAACAAATTTAAGGGATAAAATTGATTGCAGTTCACAATTCAAAGAATTTAATTGGATGTTTATCTTTTAAGCATTTAAAATTTCTTATAAGTTTATGTTTTCCTTGAGATTATAATTAGAACTCAAATTTAAAAGAAAAATAAATAAATTTTTGATTTTTTTTTACTCAATTAAATCATTGAACTTGCATATTTTATTAAATGAATCATTTGACCTCAAATATTTTTTTATTATTAATACAGTAAAAAAGTCTATTCACAAACAACAATCATCCCAAATAATTCACGTTTAATTTTAAATACTCATTAATCAATCATTTTTTTCATTCAAATAGTTATTTGAAAATAATACCTAATCTTATTCAGTTGGGGTGTGCAAAAACAATCTATTCCGATCCAAAATTTTGGATATCCGATCTGATTTTTTTTCTAGATAATTCGGATCGGATATTCAAAAATTTCGGATTAGATACGGATCAATATTTTTATATTTGAATCAGATATCCGATTATCCGATATTCGAAAAATTTAAATTTTTTATACATATAAATATTGTTATATATGAAAAAATAAAATTTTCATGAATAAAAATATTATTATATTCAATAATTTATAGATTAATATATTTGAAAATCAAAATTTTTATGAATAAGATCGTTAAATTAAAAAAAAATACTTAAATTAAATCATAATTTCGGATATCCGAAAATCCGATCCAAAATTTCAGATATTCAAAAAATCGGATATCTAATTTTTTCGGATCGGATCCGTATCGTTAAAATGCCGATCCGAAAAATTTGGATACCCGAAATTCGGATCGGATTCCGAAATGCAAAATACAGAAACTATGAGCCAAATACAAAACCTGGTAGAGAGAGATCTACAAAACTGATAAAACAATTGGCCAATGCTTTTCAAGTTCAAATCTTGGATTCATACTTTTTTCTTTACAATGGGCGGTAAAGCAGAGTTACCAGTAAAAACAATGCTTTACAGTTTTCAATTTCTCGTGTTTAATTTATACTAATTAAACACTTTACTGTCTTGTATATACAAACTGATATCTTTTGCTTGGTCACTTCCCTTTGGTCTCATTTCTTGTCCGAGTAAAATTATGGACTGATAGGAAGAAGAAGGATAAGAAAAAGTGACAGAGTAAGCAGAGCTGAGAGCTGAAACGAACCTCTGGAACTCATTTATGCTGTCAGCTCTGCTTGCACTGCTCCTTTTTTCCCAGTTTTTCTTATCCTTTTTCTTTCTATCAGTTTATTTATGTTCTGGACTGGAGATTCAGCTTCATACCAGTACAACATGAAGAACAAAGAAGATGATCAACCTTCAATCAGCATCTGCTACGAGTAGAATCAAAGGTTCAGAATTCTTTTCATTTCTGTTCAGAATCTACAGATAAACTTTTCCTGGGACTTTTGGTGTTTGGGGTTTCATTTTTTCTTCCATAAATTACCAGCAGATGTAAGTCAATGGAGCTGTACACAACATTTAGAAATTCATAGGTAGATTTCGAGTTCGAGGTTTATGTACGTAAAAAAAATATTAAAAATTTTATATACTAAAATTAAATATATGGTATAGATCATTTTTGATTAAAAAAATTTAAATATAAAGATTGTATAGTTATGATTTGAATGGATGTAATTTAAGATTATTTTATAATGTAACACTTGTAGGTTGTCTCACTTTTCTCGTCAACCGTTTCTAACACTAATTTTATTAGAAAGCTCTCACGATAATACACTTTCATCATATCAAATAAAATATTTTTTATTTCTCTTTTTTGTTAATCGTTGGCTTTGTAAAATAATAAATAAGATGACAAAGTCCTCTCGTTCATCTACTTCAATTGCTTTCATTTTTCTGTTGATTCTTCTGACAATAGATTTTTCTTCGCTCTGTTTTAACTTATCTTCTCTTGAGTTGGGAATATAATTTACTATAAATTTAAGTTATATATTTGTTATGTTTTAGCTTATGTATGTATGTATGCATTTTATTTAATTTTTTTATGATTTTATAATAGAGATGAGTCTTATGACGGTCGAGGGTAAAAACTGTGAAAGATCAAGCGATAAGTAAAAGAGATTATGCTTCAGTGGTAAAAAACGTAAGACTTTGTGCAGATCGGAGGGCTTCGATGGTGGAGTCTGCAAAGGCTTCCGTCGTCGATGTATTTACAAGAAGCCTTGTTGAATAATCCATCATCCACGAGGATCGATCTTTTAGACTTATTTGGTACATAAATTTGAGAATGGATAGAATTGAGAGATTCTAGTATCTTTAACATATTTTTTATAAATTAAAAAATTATTGTTGTTATTATTATTTTAAATAAGATTTTGCGATATTTATATTGTATATAAATAATTTTTATCAAAATTTGTTAAGTATTTTTGTCTTTTTTTATGTTAAATATGTTGATGCTAGGCATATATGAATATAAAATGAAGATCAACAATAATCTAAATCGTTTTATAATATTAAAAAGTTTACGTCAATTTAAAATCAAAACTTAAATAAAAAAATAAATGTTAAAATTATACATTTTTTTGACATGTGTTTAATTTTTTTGTTAAAATAGTCACCTTGAATTTCATTTCGTTAGTGTTTTAAGGTAACACCATTAAAAATTGACTTCACTTAGAAATAAGTGCCCAAATTATACATTTTTCTGAGATAGGTGCATAATGGTTTTATAGCTAAAATAGGTACCTAAAATTTCATTATGTTAGTGTTTTAAGGTAGTATCATTAAAAAAAATATTATTCAGTCATAATTTAACACGTGTCTACTTTATTTTTAAAATAAACCAAAAAAAGAAAAATAATTTTTAAAATCTAAAAAATCTTAAATTTTCTAAAAAAAATTCAAATCCCTAAATTTCAAACCTTAAAATCTCAAAATTAACCCAACTACCGTCATTGATATTATCCTCGAATTTTATCATCGCCTGAGGTCACCGCTCGTTTTCTCAATCACCCATCGTCGATAATCGGTGAAGGACATTGCAACTGGATGTTGAACAATTAGAACCTTTCATGTTCGTTGTTCAACGTCCAATTAAAATCCCTCATGTCAATTATTGACGATGTGTGGTTGAAAAAAATCAACGGTGACCTAAGACGATGATGACAATAAGGCTGACAACGCTATAAACAACGGTAGTCGCACTAATTTTGATTTTAAAGTTTTGGTGATTGAAACATTTTTGGTTTATTTTGTGATTTTTGAAAATTTTTAATATTGTTTAAATTAATTTATTTTATTTTCTATTTATTTTTAAAATAAAAAACAAAACCCATACGTTAATCTACTATTGGGTGATAAATTTTTTAATAGTGTTAACTTAAAACACTAACAAAATAAAACTTTAAGCATCTATTTAAGGTTAAAAAAATTAAACAATATCTCAGAAAAAAATATTCTGAGTACTTATTTATGATTTTAACTTAAAAATCAAAGAAAATTTGTATTTGTGGTTAAAATATCCAAAACAAAGTTTGATCTTTATCAAAACTTGTTTTTGTTCATTACATGGAAATTAATAACATAAAATATTTAAGATTAGATTAATTTCATTATTTTGGCTTAAGAAATATGGGCCACGTATTCAGGTCAAATAATAGCCGAGGGATAGCAGATTAAGGCAGCGTCAGCCACTGTTAAATCACATTTTCTTGTGGATATAGGGTAATTATACCATGCAAAGCCTAAGGAATTAATGAGAGATGATAGAACTTATATGGTACAAAACAATGGCATTTAAGGCTAATCCCTGTTTCTTACATAAACTGTAAACATGGCAAATAAGTGTATAACAGAGATCTTAAGCATGCTTCAGCCTGTGGAACAACATCCACCATGCATAAAAAGCAGATGAATAACCTATCACTAGCTATAATTACAAAATACACACCCTGGTTTAGTGTTGCTTCATGTGTTTTATTGACAAACTCCGGTTTCGGTTCGCCCTGGCGAAGAAACAGGTATCCCATGTATTCATATTACTCAGTGATGGCCAACAAAAGATGCACAAATCGGGAAGATACAGGATCATTATTACCTCTTATGAGAATGTGAGCGGTAAATTTGGAACTTTCATACTTCATCTGCTGGAAGACATGACTTCCTCAATTTCCCTAATTATGGCACTAAGACTGCCGCCGCATTCCATAGCTTTGAATGCAGCTCGATGAGCATGTCTATGCCATTTAAGCAGATTGTAAGACTGTAGCACTGACCATCTCGCTTGATTTGACATCTTCTCGAAAGTAATGGAGAACACGGTCAATATTATATCAAGAGAAGAATGTCACAAAATGTTTAAAACTATGAGTGCCAAGATGGTACCTGCGCTACAGAGAGAGGGGGTTGCAGAAGTACACAGATGCTTCTAAACAAGTTCTCATCATTCTCCCCACCTTCAGCTTCACCATAGACAAGAGCTTCAGCTGCAATGCCAGCAAAAAGTACCATGCAATATCTGCTCAATGAATCATACCACATTGTAATTATTTCCGGCTTAGGCGTTCATTAAACACTGAATCATTTAAAAAGATAACATGTCATTGCATAGATGCTGATTCCGATGATGACTTTATAACCTGCTATAAGTGTGCACACACAGAATTTAAGGTCATGTGGTAATCAGAACAAACCTTGTGGTGAAACAAGAAAGTGGAGGGCTAATTAGATTATATAGAACAAGCCAACAAGGTAAAGCTTTTTCAAGGATCAAGAGAGAAAATGGTTAAGGTTTCACCGCATATGCTGGAAGAAAAGAAGAACCCTTTTTGAATGCAGTTTGAACAGATTACTCCATATGAAATATTTTCGACTGAATTTAGGAAAGGCATGCATCACAAATCAGGTTACCATATAAAATTATATTCAATTGTTTCAATATACGAAAAACAGGAACCAACTTGTCCCACCAACCTGTCAAAAGTGGAACCACTTAATTGTCCTTCTGCAATTTCATTATTCATTTTTTCATCCCAAAACTGAGTTCCAGCCTGTAAAAATTTGCAGAATTTGAGATCATTCAAGTTACATTGTCATATATTGATCCAAACTAACCAGATTCCTTAAAACATCATGTCAAAGACAGACAAGAGAGAATGCAAATAAAATTAAGGCTTTACGAAAACATCATGTTTAATTCAAGAAGGCCACCAGCCTCCAGCTTCATTCCATGTAAAAATCATCTGGTGACAAGACCATGACCAGCTCACCACTAACAACTCGGGCATCCTAGACCACCCTAGCTAGAGGGGTTTTAGTTTTATTTTTTCAAGTGAGATAACTAATACAAAATCCAAGTTAACATAAAAGACAAGTTAAAATGAGAGGATTTTGAGATATTAGAACTAAGAAATTCAAACTTGGTTAAGAATCCCAACATATTGTTTGTAAAACATATAAATGTAAAGTGGCATTTTCCTTTGATACATTCCTCTTGATCTGACCAGTATTGACAAGGTTTGAGCCTAGGCATGCCTGTGCCTTAGCATTATTCAACAAAACAACTCAGATCCTTCAGGCCAGGCCTATTTGTTCAGGTGCATGCTTGGTGCTCCTAGGTACACTTTTTTCTCAGATGATAGGCATAAAAGGCCAAGCTGATCGAATTTCAAATGCATTTTTCTTGCATCGACAACCAGGCAGAGATCTAGTGAGAAAGAAATTGGTAAACTGACGCCTCGTGTTTACCACCCTTCAACAAACATTAACCATAAGGAAATCAAGCATATTGCCAATTAAAAAGTTGCATGATTTGTTAGACTCCGCTTTGGAGTTATTATATATCTTAACATATATTTAATACAAAAATTCAAACACAAACATATCTCACCCTTGACAACATCGTATCTGAAAACGCTGAATCATTTGCTCAAATACAAAAAAGGATCACTAATATTAATATTAGTTCATGCAAAACTGCAGCCCTTATTATAATATTCATCTTGATAAACTGTCTCAAAGTTTGTGAAATTGATCACATCACATAGAGAGGAAAAGGTCCATGAAACAATAAATAATAACTTATATACCTGCCCTTGGATGCCCATTTGCATTGCAACTATTGGGTCTAAAATCACTCCACGAATAGGACAGCCCATAAGATAAGCTGTGAATAAACTAACAGAATCAATTATGCTTCTAACAACGCAAAAACAAATATAGAGAAAAGAAATGTGGAAACAGATGAAATCACGGCAGGTGCTAAATAGGAGAAAAAAGATATCTAGTAATGGAATAGGCCTAAAGACTCCCATATGTAAAGGCTCACACTCAATGTTCTGTTTTGTACGCACAAGTTGTTTTGACATAAAAAGCAAACACTTGATCACATACCTACTAACAGATGCCCTGCTTCATGAACTAGAATCCGCCGCCTGTATGGAGGCCAATAACTCGAGATTTGAGCTAAACAGGTACCACCAAGGAGGGTAGAGTCTGTGAAAGCTAGCCCCAATATAATTGCCAGTTGAGGCCTGATATCAATTCCTTGTTGGAGTAGATAGGACACCCCACCAAGAAAACCAGCCAATACAACACTTGAGCTTCCAGAAAGACCCCATTTCTTTGGAGAAAGTTTAGAAGCTGAATATGAGGGCGGAAAAGTTCATCACCTCAAGTCAAAATGACTTCACATCATATAAAACAATTAGACCACCTCAGGAAATTAATATAGACATATACCTTCTAGGCCAATAGAAGACTTCAACACAGAAGGTGTAACATCCCTAGTCCCCTCCAAAACTGCAGAATGTAGGAAAGGCCAACAGACTTGCAGTAAGATAAACCAAAAAGTCCTAGAATACTAGTGCAGCAGATCAGTTGTTGCAGTTAATGACAGTTATAAAGTATAGCAGCATTTATAATCCAAGTATAAAGCACAGATCTTTCTATTAGTGTTCTTTATATTCAGAACTTGTAACCATCTATTCTTTTTGTGAGTCATGCACAATTCTATTCTCCGAATACCTGGTCCGAATATTGTTAAGTGCTCATCACAGAGTACACTTTCCTTTGCATTCTATGAACATCTTTTGACCCACTCTTCAAAATGTCTTTTGCTTCTCCATGCATCATTTGGTTCATTTAAAATCCTTCTAATTTTTACATTCTTCTTCTTGGACCAAAACTAACATTAAAATCCTCAAAAGTATAAAATCATTTTCTTTTCTTTTTTATCATAGTATCAACTGCATTGAACAAAACTTAGAAATCTAGATATCAAATCAGCACCCCAGAAGTTACAGAAAATCAAACATAATACTAATAATTTAGCATGAATATAGATATTAATTTACTTACCAATACTACTGAATCTTCCAAAATTGGGTAGAAGACCTTTGGCCTTAAGGAACTCATAAGCAGTGGCAACAAGTCTCATATCATCGGCATTGAGGCACGTGTCCAAGACCTCCCAATCCCTCACAGACCCACCGAGAAAATTCAAATCGCCAAGTCGTGACCGAGCCGACCGAGTGGATAAGGAACCATTTTCCTCAGCAGGGTTGTCACTATTGTCTTTTTCAATGGATATGAGGAACCTTAGAGCTGTAGCCAAGTCCTTCTTCTTCACTGCTTCCTCGTATTCCTTCCATTCCCTCAGAGCTCTTGGTGGACGGTAAAGGATGCTTTTTGGCGGCAGCGGCGGTGTTTGGAAGAAAAGAAAGGAAATTGGATGAGAGTGGGAGAGAGGAAATGAGTGGGAAGCGAGGAAGTGTGGGGAATTCTGGGGAAATGATAGAGAAGAAGAAACAGAGAGAGCCATAATCATCAAAGCATAAAAAAATGTTCTTGTTTTAAGAAATCAAACCCATAATTTGTTGCTCAACGAAATGGGAAGAACAACAAAAGAAAGGTTCGTCCTTTATCAAATGAAAAAGGACCATTCTTGGCAAAATAATCCATGAAGATATTTAATATCTTTCCGTCACTTGTTGAGATCTTTTTAGCTAAAGAGATGGGATAATTTTTAAACATTTTTTTTAATTTTTCATTACATCATAATAATAAATAATTAAAATTATTTTTATTTTTAATTAATATTTTTTATATTAATTTTATTTATTTATCTTTGTCCATCCATATATATCACTCCCCATGAATAATTAGCTAACTCATATTTAGTTGTGGAATAGTAATAAGCTAGGGTTTCTTTAGGTTCCCTTTTCAGCTTGCCATATTAATACTTAAAGTCACTTTATCTTATTAGAAATCTTGAAAATTCAAAATTAAGATTTAGAATTCAAAATTCTTGAAAAAAAAAACATTTTTGTTCATGAAACTTTGTTGGATCACTCATGTTGTATGTTTTAAGAACATTGGGTTACATCGACACGGATAGGTATCAAGTTAGGTCGCTCAAGATGTGATACATTGACGTAAGCATTTAAATTTGAATTTGTATCTTTAGAACATAAATTATTAATGTCTAAAAATGAAAAACGTTAGTTGATGGTCGGTTAGTCAGAGATACTCACATGTTCTCGTCCTTTCTCCTTGAGTCCCGAGTTCATGTCCCACTATAAGCATTATTTTCTCTAAAATCTCCCCTCCCATATAGGTAAAAATGAAAAAATAAGCTTCGTCAGTAAAAAAAAAAAAAAGTAACGCTCTAACCAACAGTTTTATCTCTTAAAGTTCCATGCATATTTAAATTTTTTTACCAATTCTTTTAGAAATCATGCAGCCCCCCCTATTAATATCCATGTAAAGAGATTGACCCAAAGTGGAAAATCTACTCAAAATTCAATAAAAGACTAAGCTGCAACCCTGCAACGATGATTGAAAATGATGGTTTTCGGATCAAGTAATTTGCAGGAATTGCCAGAGCTCCAACGAGGTGATGCAGTGAGTTCAATGGTGTTAGGTGTATGAAGCAAACGCCAGGTTTTGTGACCCTGTCTACGGCTGCGTGGGAGCTATTTCATTACTGCAACAACAGATCGGTTCATTGCAAAGGTAACTTGGCCATAAACACCAGGGTGCCAAGGAGCCAAGTCTGCAGCATTAAGATCTATTTGATCGATCGGTTGATGCAACAGTTTATTTAACAAAACCAAAGAGACAATAATTTGTGAAGACAAATTAAAGCACAACACGTGCATGGAAGAGAGTCTTGTCCTCCTCCATGTCTGCTGCTACATATTATCCCTCGCTATTATCTCACTGCAAATAAGAAAAAACAAGGAAAATATGTCAACCCTTTGTTCTTAAATGTTTGTCATTTTGACGCCCATGCAGTATGCAAGCACCAACTAAAAGAAACATGATACGTAAAACCAACCGTAGCAACATCGTGATCTGAGCAGCCTTGTCTAAATCGCCTTCCTGTCGAGCCTTGAGTATATTAAACATGAGAGACAGACGAAGCTGGGTAAACGCACGTCTCTGGACCAACAACTGAGTTTCTTCTTGTAAGAGTTGACACTCCATTTCGATGGCCGTGAGTTTCTGTCCTAATTGAGATTGTACTTCTTTGATGCTGTTCTGCTCCTTTGGTATGTCTTCCACCTCTCCCTTTAAATCTCTACTTTTCGCCTTCAGATGTTTGCTTGCTTTTTTCTGCAATTCAATCAAAAATCACCATTATGATTAATCTGCATAATATTATATCTGAAGACAGTTTATGTTCTATACCTTATGCTTGATTTGCATGCTGGAACGTGTCTTGGGCATTGTTATCTTCGACGTCGTTTTTCTCTGGTTCGAAGTGATGTAGCTGTAAAAACAATGAAGCAGATTGCCTTCATTTATGAAAAAAAAGTTTGATCTGGTTCTCGGTCGAGTACTAGCTCGATTCTCGCAAGGTTTTACTGGGAAAGATGAAGCAAATCGCGCGACCACTCATTTACTTAATTTATTGTGTTGACAGCATGCTGCAGACTTGTCGGGTCGGGAAAGTTGTCGGTTTTGGAAAATATACATGCTTGGGGTGACCTTTTTAGAGAAATCATTAGGTGAACCCTTGTTTATCACGTTATTTATGGTCCAAACAATCAAGATCGTTGATCTTTAAATAACCACCTATTAACTATCTACCACTAAATCCATGTAGGAAAGAGGTGATAATTCACTTAGAAAAAGATAAGATCAACAATTTTGATTAATTGAGACCATAGATGACGTGGTGAACATGGTTTACTTAATAATTTTTCGACCTTTTATGAAGAAACCTACTCAGAGACACGTAATATATTATCCATATAGTTGGATTAGAGCAAAGAAACTAAATAATTATTATATAGATCTGATTTATCTTTTCGGGACGGAACGAAAAAGGAAGAGATTCTCGAACGAGAAAAAAGATTCAATGACTTCGAAAGAATTGAACGAGGAGTTCATACGATTCTGTAGAGTGACAATAAGAGTGACTTATCTGTTAACTTTTACATTATCATCCTAAAAAATCAAACTTTGCTTTACATAAAGTTGTTAGAGTACGATTAACCTCTGAATTAATCACTCTGATTATAGATAGAAAATAAGTAATTTTTTTTGAAAAAGCATAAAAATAATATTAAAAAATCATAAATAATATAATAAATCAAACTCATTTAATATTTAAAATACAAAGAAAGCAAAAGTAAAAAAAATGGTGCCCTAAAATTCTAAAAAATATCTTATATTTAATACTTTAAATTTAAAACCTACTTTTTTATTGGCAAAGACAACTGAAAAGTGAGAAATTATTTCAACACAGAAAGTAGTGTGGAACATTGATTACTTTGCTTAATGTGATGGATTATCATGAAATTAGATATGTTCGCCACCTAATTATTTCTATTTTAAAAAGAAAAGAAGGACGTCATTTTAATTATTAGGCGTGTTTAAAAATATTTGATTTGGTGGATACAATTTGATTATTTATTGATTTAATTTAAAATTTTAAATATTTAATTTGATTTTTATTTTTGTATCGAATATCTGATTTGATTTTAAATTTTTTAAATTAGATACAGATCACGATATTTTAAGATTTAGATTATCCAAAAATCTGAAAATTTAAATTTTCATTGATATTGATCTGTTATATTTAACAATTAGTACTTATTATATTCAAAAATTAAGAAGAAATCTATTTTTTATAAATGTAAATATTGTTGTATTTAAAAACTTATGGTTTATTATATTCAAAATTTTAAAATTTTCATAAATATAACCTTCAAATTCGAAAAATTAGTTTAATAAAATTATATTTTCGAATAATCAGATATCCGAATATCTTATATCCGAATATACAAATATCTATTTTTTTAAATCAGATACGATCGTTATATCATTAATCTTGAAAATCTAGATATCCAAAAAATCAGATCCAATATCCGATAATATACACTCTTACTAACTACATTTTCTTACTGTTTAGTTATTAAGCAATAAGCCTTGTTATAAAAATAAAACTATTCGTTAAGTTAGTTTAGTGTTGTGAGGTATTAGATTTTTTGATAAGATTAAAAGATTAAATTTTAATTTTATGAATAAAATATATTAAATTAAAAATTTTATTTTTATAAATTATTTAACAAAACACAAATCAAATATTATTTAGTTTCTAATTAATTCGTTCCATAAGCATCTCTAATTAAGATACTTGTTCAGCAAAACTAAGCATAAGTCTTTTTTAATTAATTAAAAAAACTCTCCGACAATAAAAAGGACAATAAAAAACAACAAAATCTAGTTTGAATAAATAATAGCACGTGGGTGGACTCATACATAAATCCACTTTGGACAGCCCATTGGAAAACTGAACTTTACCTAACCAATAATATTAATAAAAAAGCACGAATCGTCTAGTCCAATAGTTAAGGAAACGATTGTTATTTTTAGAGGTTACGGATTCGAACATCAATAATATCAGTATGGTAATTGAACGATCAATGTCTAATGATTTAGAGTATACTTTAAAACAAATATTACTGTAACATTATAGTCGATTCAATATATATATAAAGTATTGTCTGAAATTTTAAAAAAACTAAATATTTAAAATAAATGCGGAAATGTTATTATGTTAGTATTGAATTTGAATTATAAAATCTATTTGGTACGTTACTGAAAACTAAACGCTGAATATAAATATATTATTCGATAAATAGTATTGTTAATGTTATTTTTTGATAATTGAAACTTCATTTCATCTAAGAACACAAAAAGAATTCATACAAATTATCATTTTTGTATACCCAGAATCCTTGTACAGATAAAAATCCGTTATATAGTTATATTTTTATATTCTTATTTTTCAGAAATTTCGCTCTCAAGTTATTTTTAATAACGATAAAAAGAATTTCTTTCACTATTGGATTTTTCCTATGCAACCTTCGATTTCGCTCTTGCCATACATAATAGTTAAAACCCCTCTAAATAAAACAAATAGTGATTGCTTTCAAGGATTTTTCCTTACTGATTTGTATGATCCAGTTGAACATATCTCTCTAACAACCATGAGAGTTAATCATACCCTACTCTTTCAATATTAACTTTCAAAGGTGAGAAGAAAACTTACAACTACCAAATAAATGATCTCTGATTTTTATATCTATCCCACATAACAAACATATAGTGTCTACAAGACAACCCCATTGTCTCATGCGATGTTTTGTAAGCAACCTATCTAGCACCATAAGCCATGATATGAAAGAATGTCTAAGGATAACGAATCCACTCCAAACAAGTTTATGCCAAGAGACAATAACTTGCTTGTGTCTTATTTCCTCCCAAACCACCCGAGTAGGGATGGGCACAGTATCGAACCCGATGGGTTTCGACCTGACTCGGTCGGGTCGGGTTGGATTTTTTGGTAAAAAATTTGGGTTCGGGTCGGGTCGGGTTTTTTCAAGGGTGGTCTCGGGTCGGTTCGGGTTTGGATTTAGGGTAAAAAAATTGACCCGACCGGGACTAATAATGTAATTTTTTCATATATATTTTAGGGATATTTACAATAATGACCCCTCTTTATATATTTTTTATACAATTAGATCAGTAAAATTAATTTTTTACAATTAGATCCTTAAAATTTATTTTTTTACAGTTTAGTCCCTAAAATTTTAATTTTTTATTGATTTGGGTCGGATTTTTTCACCCTAACTCGAGTCGGATCGGGTGACGGGTGGAGGATATAATTTTTCAGGTCGGGTGCGGGTAGGCCGAAAATCCGACCCGACCCGACTCGTGCCCATCCCTACACCCGAGTGATAAACCTCTCTAAAAAGTTTTTCACTACTATAAAATCAATTCTCAACTTTAATATTTTCCTCCAAATCTAATTTTGTCCTGATTTTAAATAAACTTGCCAAATGGATTGTCTTCTCAGCAATGAATTGCCAAATAGATTTCATGAGGAATTTTCAATGAATGTGTTCCGTTATTTTTTTTTTATAATTTTGTAAATTAAGCAATGAATCTAGTACCACTAAACTAATTAAACCAAAACCATGCATCCTATGTAATGTAATATTAGTACATCTAATGTCTAATCAAATTCCATTAACTTGTGTCAATCTCAAACAATTTCTTTGAAAAACTTAATCATTTGTCTGAATTTAAAATTTTTGGAGGGGTTTCCCTCAAATTCCCAACAACTATGAATATGGGTATCTAATTATTTGATTTTATCTAATTATGACTTTTACTTTTTAAAATCTTAAATTGTTTATTTTTTATATTTTAATTTAAAACGTATCATTATAATATTTAATTATTTAAATATATTTAATATATTTTAAGTTATACATATACTAATTTATGCCATCAAGCAAAACTCCTTGTTAACTCACAAAAGCGATAAAAAAATAATAATAAAAGTCCTAAACGACTTTGGACAGTTAGGACGGTGACGAGTTTTAGATGGTTTTTAACATCAATTATTGCTAATTAATTAAGATTAGATACGTGGCAAAATAACACTGGAATAACGGTTTACGAAAGACTTTATGTACTTATAATAAATAGTGTTTTAATTACTGATATTAATTTAATTTTTCCTCTGACATAGCTATTTCTGATTATCAATAAGGGCCAGTTTAGTATTGCTTTTGAAAAGTATGGTACAAAAGTGTAGTGAAAAAGTTTTTTTTAAAATTTTTAATTTGAAATATTTGTTTAGTATTACTGTCAAAAAGTGCTTTTAAGAAAATAAATGACTATTTTAAACATGATGTTATAGGTTAAAAAATATATATTTAAATAATAATTAAATTATTTTATATTATAATATTAACTTAAATTATAATAAAATATAAAAATATTAATAAATGAATACATAAATTATTTTTGAAAAATATTTTTTAGAAGTGCTTTTGAGAAAATATATAATTATTATATATATTTTTAAATTAAAAAAATAATTTATATTAAATATAATTATATATTTGTAAAAATTAAATTATAATAAAATATAGTAAATGAAGGTTAAAAATGTAATCTGACTCCTAAAAGCATTTTTTCAACCGCAAAAGCTATAAATTATAGCTTTTGCGTTTGAGTTGAAAATCACTTTTTAAATACAGTTTTTTCTTCAAAAATTAACTGTTTAACATTACTTTTGTGTTTCAAACCAGCTTTTGGCCTAAAAACTAGTTTGAAAAACAATCCTAGACAAACCCTAAATGTAATCAGTGGATTGTAGGTGAAGATAATTTGGGTAATTCTTACAAAAATATATATATTAATTTTAGTTATTTTTTTTTTCCAAATTTCATTAATTTTGTTTGACAAATTATAAGGTTCTGTCCCATGGAATTGCTCCACCTTTCATTCTGTTATAATTACGTTTAATGACATTAATTTTTTATTGAAATTTTGGGGAAATTTATTAAATGAAATGAATTAAAGACGAAAAGAGATTTTTTGGTGTGAGGTTTGAGCGGTGGAAGGGATAATTACTTAAAATGGGGTTGTAAATATTAAATTAGTGTAATATTTAAATATTTATGGTTAATAGTTTAGAATCATGATTAAATTAAAATACGCGTAAATAATGAAAGATAAATTCATTATTATGTTAATTTTATTAATTTTTATGTTATATATTTGAGTTATTTTTTTAAAAGCTAATAGTGGTTACAGTAATATTTTTTTAGAATATAATTTCTATCATTTGACATTGATCGCTTAATCACTCTGCTGACATCGTTGGTGTTCGAACCCATGATCTTTAAGAATAATAATCGTTCTGTTAATCATTTAATTCCGTTATATACTTTGGTTACTTTTTTTTATTATTCAGTTACAGTGGTTAGTAGTATCTGTTCCAGAGTATACTCTCAACCTTTACATTGATCGCTCAATCACTATACTAACAATACTGGTGCTTGAACTCGTGACCTTTAGAAATAACAATCATTCCTTTAACCGACGAGGCTAGATAATTCGTGCTATTTAGGTTATCCTTGGCCATAGAGAATCGACATATTCATAGTCATTTTTTATTGTAATATTTTTATTCTTTATATTATTTTTAGTAGAGTAATACGAGTCTATATTTTGATATTGTATATTTTACCATATTGTCATGTCTAACTCTAGCTGAAATTTATTTCATTTATTTAATTAAACAATTTTATAAATATATTATTTTGTTAAAATCTAAAAACTGTTAAATTCACATTGAAATTAATTTTATTTATTTAATTAAATAATTTTATAGTATGTGTTTTATAAGTAATATGTATAATTTATGTTTTAGAAATAAAAAAAATATTTATAATATAAATATATTATTTTGTTAAAATTTAACAAACTATTATGTTGACTCAATGGTTAGTCACTTGGTATTTTTACACTTTTTAATATAATATAATATAATATAATATAATGTACAGTTTTTTATTATTAATCCGTTTTTTTATAATAAATAAATTCACCGTATAGTGACTTGAATATTCTAATACTCTAGCGGTGGGTAAAGTACTCCTCGTCCTACCTGTACGCTCTACGATCTCTCTGTCTCATCATTGGCTTCGCTTCTCGAGGTCAAGGGCTTCCTTTCTGTCATCTTCTCTATATATTCCAACGGCTTGCTCCTCACTTACAAACACAGGTCACACTTGGCAGATCAAAGTCTAACCCTTTCAGCTGCTTCTTCAATTGCAAATCAGTTCAACTTTCGGCAATGAAGCGACTCATCCGCCGTCTCTCACGCGTCGCCGACGCTTCCTCATACCATTACTGCATACTCCGTTCAGATTCCACTGCTCGACATCGCAGTGCTTCTTCATTGAAGAAGCAGGCGCGACGGTCTGTCCCCGAGGGTCACGTCCCCGTCTACGTAGGGGAAGAGAAGGAGCTGTTCGTTGTGAGAGCACAGTTGCTGAACCACCCGGTTTTCATTGCGTTGCTGAATAAGTCGGCTCAGGAGTACGGTTACAACCAGAAGGGGGTGCTGCGTATTCCGTGTCACGTGCTGGTTTTCGAGCGGGTTATGGAAGCTTTGAGACTTGGAGGGGTGGAGTCGTCTGACCTCCGGGATCTCCTCGGTTCTTTCTCCGACGACTGTTGTTTGAATTACTAGAAGGAAGAGCAACAAAACGACGTCTTTTTTATTTTTGTAAATATAGAAAGCTTAAAGGGGAATCGGGAAAGTTTAGGGTCCTTTTCTTTTTTTATGGTCCTTACTCTGCAAATTTTCTGTTTGGTTGGAAAGAAAATCCGAAGAGAGAAATTATAAAATATAATGACGTTTTCTAATTTTGTCACAAATTCGGTTCCATATGAGTTGAATTTGTATGAAATTATAATATTTTAAATTTAATATTTTATATATGAAAAAAATTATTTTTTAAAATTAATTATATAATATAAATCGAACCGAAAAATTAAAAATATAAAAAATATTATATTTCCATACCGTTAGAAAAGAATCAACCAAATATTCTTGTAATATTCCATCGAATGGAATTAATCGCACATCCAATCAAGATGTGTAGGATAAAATAGAAAAAAAAAAATAAAGGGTATTAAAAGTCAAATTTTAGAGCAAGATATTTAATTTAATCTCTGTACTATTTTAAATTTAATTAAATTTTTCGTACTAAAAGTTCAATTAATAAAGCATCAAATTAAATTATAATCGGTTTTTGGTGACGTCATCTGTTATTTTTAAAATTTTAAACTTTGGTTTTGGAATTATTTTAAAATATTATAAACCCAGTTTTATTAATTATTTTAAAATTATAAAAAATTATTATATTACTTTATGAAAAGTTTAAATTTATATAAAATAAAAACATGTTATTCTTTTAGAAAATTAAAAATAATAAATAATTTTATTATAACATTTTCAAATTTATTTAAAAATAATAAAAGTAGTAAACATTATTAATGCTTAAAAATATAAATAGTTTAGAATTTATAACCTAAAAAAATATAAATAAATGATAATAAATCATTTAATTAATTAATTAAATGTTCTTGTTGTTTTTATATATAATTTTTTCTTTTAAGAATCGTATAGTCTGTTCACAGCTTATAAGTTCCATACTGTTTGAGTCGTATTTTTTTAGTATTTCCAAGAATACGGCACAACAGTATGCGACGCGGTCTCAATCATTGACTCTTTCCTTTTATTAGTTTTTTATATATATATATAAAATATTGTTTAATAATAATAAAATTTGTTTTTAAAACATCTACGAACTAGCCTGAATTAACTTAAAATTTTATATTAAATTTTAAATTTTAAAATTTTTTCGATCCATTCTTATAAAGAAAGGCACTCATACTAGGGGTGGACAAAAAAACCGATTATTCGGTCCCGAATTTAGTAAGAACCGGTAGATTTTTATCTGGTATTGATTTTGGTGGGATCGGGACTGGATCCAAAATTTAGGTCCAGGTCATAACTGGGACTGTATCTTGATTTTTTGGACCCGATACCCGGTGGGTACTCGATAAGATCGGGATCAATACCAAATATCCAATATTTGTTTTCTTTTATTTATTTTTTATCAAACTTTTTTTTTTATGTATGAATATTTTGAGTATGACATTTTTTAAAACTTAAATTTTCAAGCCTATAATATTCTAATTTTATTATTTAATATTATTATGATGGTTGAATTTTTTTTTTCAATTACTAAATTTTTCTTAAGAATAAATTAATAAACCGAGTACCCGGTATTTATCGATTTTCACCAATAACTAAACTAGTTCTTAAAATTTAAGATTCAATATAACCGAAACTGATTTTAATTTTTAAAAATCGATATTTACCAAGACCAAAATCAATTATATTTAAATTAATCGGGTACCCGATTTTACCCACCCTAATTCATACAACGTACCTTTACATGTTGTAAAGAATACTGTTGGACCAACCTTTTCTACGCGTGCTTGCAAATGCATGCCCTTAAGTTAGGGTTAAGGCTGACATACGCCTCGTCATGCATGACTCAGGGGTATTTCCAGCTCAAGATCTTTCTACAATATAAAAATATTTATTCATCGTATCATTTTCGAAATATTAATTTATTTCATGAAAACATATATTTTTTTATACGAAAACATTTATTTTTTTAAAATTTAAAATTTAACGTAAATATAATAAATTATATTAAAAATATCGTCTTATAATAAATTTATATAATATTCAATTTAATCAATCAACGAATTAGATATGAATGGGATGTTCGAAACGGTGGTGCAGCCCACAGCCGCAGGAGTGGCGGATTGCGGGTTGTGCCGCAGTTCTATGGTGGTTTTGTCTTGCACGTAAAAAAGATATAATCTATATGACATAATTTTGGGCAAGGACGGAGCTAAAGGAGTGTAGAGGGATAATCGCTCTCATCCTGATTTTTTTTATTTAATTTTTTTAAATTATTTTTTCATAGATTTATTATTTTATTTAGATATTTATGTTTTACCCCTTAAACCTTAAATTCTAGCTTCGTCTTTGATTTCGGGATAAAATCTACTATTCTATTTTATTATTATTTTATTATTTATTTATTTATTATATAGGAAATGATTGAAGAATGAAGATCCGAGAAAAAGGGGAAAGAAATTAGTGATTGGAAAACATGTGAATGCAAGATATGATCCACATGGGTTTGGATAATTGGCAAACTGATACCACATTAATTTTAAGGTTTTTTTTTTTAATTTTAAAATATTTATTGATTAAAATAATATGGATATACATAAGGTTCTTGAAATTTTGCATGGTTTAAGTGTCCACATCATTATGACGTAATAATTATAAAACGACTTACTAAAAAATTATTATGTAAGTATTAATATGGACCGGTCTAAATCGTAAGAATTTGATGTTGTTTAAGTGGATTTCTGATCCGAGATATCGTATATATATAAAAAATTTATTAAGAGATTTATATTTACTTATCAAAATTAGATATACGATATAATTTGATTTAAATTAATCAGGACAAAATCTTAAAAATCGGAAAAATAAATAAAAAAAAGTATGTAAGTGATATATGGACATCTACAGTTATGATTGTTAAGTACAAATTATATATTAAAATGACTAATATCAAAATTAATTATTATTACAAAATATAATTAAATTGACTTAAATCAAGCTAATTTAAAAATAATTTGTAAATAGTATTTAGAATGTTAAATTTTAAACTTAATCTTTAGTATTTAGTATCATATTTTTATTTTTATTATCATAATTACATACATGTTTGTACGTATTTACACGTTACCATTGTTTATAATATTATATAATATTATATTTTAATTATTTTATGTTATATTCGTATTTAAAAGTGTTAATGATTTATAGTTTGAAGAGTAAAACGTCTCAAAAAAAACTAAGGGTTAACTTGATAAAAATTATATATTTTAATTATTAAATTTTTAAAATTTATAAAATAAATATTAAAATTTAAATATTAGTATAAAATAAATATTAAATCGTTAAATATAGTTAATAATTTAATGATAGGTTGACTGAATAATTAAAATAATATATTAGTTATATAAACTAATTATTAAATTTTATAAATATTATAAAATATATATTAAATTATTTAGTTAATATATATTATATTATATATTTTTTTTCTAATACCGACTAAATCTAAAGCTCTATGCTTCTGTCTGCAACGTTCTCCAACTTCCCGTCTATGTAACTCACGATCGTTTCCCAATCACGAGGAAGGAAATTCCAAATCAAAGACAACAAGAGCGTAACACAACGATACCAGCCAAGCTTACAATAAACCCATTCACAGCATATCTACATCCTAATAAGGAATAGTTTTTTTTTTTTTGTTTTTTTTTTTTTTTTATAAATAAAATTTTTATTCATCTAAATAAACCAACATTCTGTACAAATAAAATAAAACCAACTACACTATTTACAAAAGAAAACCTATACAAATCCTTAGTCTATGGTTAGATTTGACGAGTTAAACCGTAATTTTTCTCCTGATAAACGCAATCGTACATTCATCTTAGTCGATGAAACAATAGCATCCACTTGTCTAGATCGTTTTTCATGGAGTCTATCATTACGCTCCTGTCATATAGTATAAATATGGCAACATCAAGCTAATCGAATAACAACAGGTAAAAGGGTCTTTCCCTTACCATGTAATTACACCCATTGCATCATACGAGGCTAATCATCCAGTGGAACATCACTTTAGCAAACAATCATAATATCTTTTCAAACTCATCGAGATAAAAAGCATTCAGTAAATAGGTGATTTCTATCTTCCAAATTAGAGTCGCATAAAAGAATGATGTAATTTATTAATATATCTACATTATTATTTTTTTCCTAATAAGGAATAGTCGTTTACTAATATATCTATATTATTATTTTTTTTAAATTTATCTATTTTATCAAATGAATATTCAATAATATTTATTACAAATTAAATTTAAAAATACTTTTATGAAATATTTACTTGATAAAAAATAATTAAAATTAATAAAATAAATATATTTTATTAGTTGGTATTATAAATGGTACGATAAGAATGATGTAATTTTTTCTATAATCACGATCTGCCATTGACTCGTGTTGAACTGTTGGGTCAAGAATTGTGGCTTGAGCTTGACCATGTGCTGTTAAAACTGTTGAAGGGAAATTCATTGGAAATAGCAGCAAGGAGTAGATGGGGAAATAAATATATTCAACGTTACTCATTATATTTTTCTTTGACAGATTTAGACAACTATTAAAAAGTTTAAAAGTCTAAAATAATCCGAGGTTCCTTGTTCCCCAAGTTTTTTTTATTAATCAACTAAAATGAAAAGTCATAGCTGAAAGAAGTACTATATAAACCAACTTCAGAGGCTAAAGAGTTCGAAAAAAATAAAACAATGGCAGCAGAAAACATACCCGTCGGTTCCACTATTGATCCATATGAATTCCTCCATTTTAGACCCAATCCCGACGGAACATTGACCCGTGACCCCAAGGCCTTTCCGACAATTCCGCCGGACATCTACAACCCCACGGTTCTCTCAAAGGACATCCTGATCAACCCAGCAAACAACACCTGGGCTCGAATTTTCCTACCCAAACAACAATTCCATCCCAACACACCACCTAACAAGCTACCCCTTTTGCTATATTTCCACGGTGGAGGCTTCGTTATCGGAAGTCCTGATTTACCCCTTTTCCATGAATTTTGCTCCAACATGGCTAGTCAACTCCCCATTATGGTCGTATCAGCCAGCTATCGTCTCGCCCCGGAGCATCGGCTGCCGGCAGCTTACAACGACGGCGTGGAAGCATTGCGTTGGATCAAAACGGCCGAGGATGATTGGCTGAGAGATCATGCTGATTACTCCAACTGTTTCATTACGGGCTCTAGTGCAGGAGGTAACCTGGCCTACAATGTAGGATTACGTGCGGCACAAGAAACGGATGATCTTTCACACTTGAAGATCAAAGGATTGATATTGCACCAACCCTTTCTCGGTGGTGTCCCAAGGACTGAATCGGAGTTGAGAGTGGTGAATGATCCTTTTCTCTCGCCGGGTGTTTGCGATTTGATGTGGGAATTGTGTTTGCCGGTGGGTGCAAACCGTGATCATCCTTATTGCAATCCTATGGAGGGCGAAGACGGCTTCGGCGTTTTGGAGAAGATCAAACAGCTGGGATGGACGGTGTTGGTTACCGGATGTGGTGGGGATCGAATGATAGACCGGCAAATTGAGTTGGCGAAGATGATGGAGAAGAGGAGAATAAACGTAGTGGGTCGTTTTGGTGAAGGTGAATATCATGGGTTTGAAATTATTGATTCCTCCAAAGCCAAGCCCTTGCACCTTGTGTTACAAAATTTCATCTTGTCTAATTCCATATAAGCTAAACTTATGATTAGCATACCATCAACATTACTTATGAACACCTCTGAAAGTAAAACCAAAGAGTTTGAAATACGAATTATGTCTACTAAAAGTGTTGATTTCTAATTGATTTTAGGACCGAGGTAAAACTTTGGATCTCTGAAAAACCTTACAATTACCTCAGCTTTGTCAGCAGAAAGATCTGTAGTTTCCACAAGGTATTCTTTTGATGCTTTAGCAATCCCTTCGATTGAACCAATCGTTTGATTCAGCTGCAAAATTAACCGAGGAGTTTATTCAACCATGAACATGCAAAGATTTAAGCCTTTTTATTCCAAAAAAGAAAAACAGAACAAGTACGAAAAGGACAACATAAATACCGCATTTGCATCATGGTTATCAATCCCTGGTATGGATGTTATTACTCGAATGAAATTTTCCATCCCCTGTACTGATTGGTTCCTCTTCACATGAAAGAAAATGGGAAAAAAAATCAAGATATACTGCAGTCTGAAACCTGGTTAATAGATTATGATTCAATACGTATATATATCAAGAATGAAGACAAGTTCCAATCTGCCAACGAACCTCAAATTTCAGTTTTGATTTAACCTCCTGCTGCTTGCTAACTGTAGTTATATAGAAAATTATCAGTCAAGTACCAACAATGAAAGTTCCAATTCCATCTTAGCAATGTTTATTTTATTTTTTTTTTACATTCTGGTGCGATTACAAGATTACATTTGTTGATTAATCTTAAACTTTTAATCCGATAATTCATCCGTAGAAAGGATATTACCTCCACAAGCCAGGGCTATCTTCACAATCTTTTCAAACCCCATCTCAATGTCTTGAACCGGCACAAATGTAGGTCTACCAAGCTGCATTTCATACCTTTTCAAAACCATAAAAATCTATATTTTAGCTATTCGATCATTAGTATTGTTATATAGTCTAGACCTGAAAACCAAAAAAGAATAATGAATTGATTGGTGCAAAAATTACTTGAAGTAAGAGCAGAGAAAAGAATCATTCTGGTCCCTAGTTGGAAGGTTGATAGTAACATAGAGATGCGCAAACTGAGCCTTGAGCTTCTTTGCCCTGTAAATATCAGATCAAACGAATCAGAGGATGATAATAGAAGATCAAATGAAGAGAATTTGTTAATATTTCACCTGCTGAATATTGTTTCTACATTGCCCCGATCCCATTTTGTTACAAAAATGAAGGCTACTGACAATCCTCCACAATTGAAAATGAAGTCCTGCACATAATAAGAGCAACTGAATTTGAAACTAATCATCCATGATACGAGGAATAGAAAATAAAAATGAAATCGAAGGAAATACCGGGGAAATTGGAACAAAGTTTAGGCGGAAAGAATTTGCAGCGAGGAAGGAGGAGATGAAATTGATGAAAGACGGGTGTTGTTGATCCCTCCAGGTAGTGTTCATCATGCAAACTCCAGCAGAAACTGCGATTTATAAACAGTGATTGATAAATCAACAAATAGCAGCTGATTTCTACTCGCAATCAAATATCAGATCATCAAATAGCAGCAGCTTAATTTTATATAAAGTTTTACTTCTCAAATTCAATATAGCAGCAGATTTCTACTAGCAATCAAATATCGGATCATCAAATATCACAGCTTAATTCTATATGAAGTTTTATTCCTCAAATTCAACATAACAGCAGATTTGTACTCGCAATCAAATATCAGATCATCAAATAGCAGCAGCTTAATTCTATATGAAGTTTTATTCCTCAAATTCAGTATAGCAGCAGTTACTGCATAACGTATCATTTACCGATGTATTTCGGGGAAATAAAAATCGAACCATCCTTCGTTTTCTCGAGAAACAAACAGAAATAGAAAACGAGGTAATGTCGAGTTTCTTTCTACCTGAACTCTTCGTAACCTTGAAAGATGGATCTTCAAGCACTGGATCTACATTGCCTGGTTTGACATTTGCCATTTTGAAGGAAAATTTAGATCTTCGATTAGTCGGACCAAATTAACGGTGGAAAACTTGGGCGGGAAATTCAAATAGCTGCCGTCCAGATAATTTTTCTTTTTATTCTTGCGTTTGACAAAAATAAAAAGGGTAAACAAGACAATTGGTCACCAAACAATTCCATTTTTTTATTTAGGTTACCAAACTTTGTTTTCTTACAAAAACGTCAATCTTCATTTTTATAATAAACTAATTATTACTTATATAGGGATGACACATATCATCACCTTAATTGTTTGATTTAGAATAAAAAATAAAATTTTAAAATAAATAATCATTTTTAAATTAAAGTAATCATAATATTTTAAATAAATAAAGATGACATATATCATTATCTTTTTATTTATATGTTCTTTTAAATATTATGATTAAAAATTTAATCCTTTGCTTCCATGTCATCGTTATCATTCATCACCATACCCGCACATCTTTTCAATTCATTACCTTAAGTACCTTGGTAATTACGTGAAAAATTACGATTAAGGATGAATAAAATTCGTTTTGTTTTTAAAGTAAAAGCATTTGTATTTAACTTGATTCATAAAAGAAATTAAATAAAATTTAAATTATAAATTTAAAAAATTAAAATTTTTAATAATTAGTAGATCAGTTTTTAAGTTCAAGTCGAGTTTTTCAATTCTGCTTAATTATATATATGTGAAGAAAATATAAAGAAATATATATATTGTATATGATCATGGACGAAGCCAGGATCGAATATTGAAAGGGTCAAAAATCTTATTTCATTATTACTTAAACTAAGAAGGACTTTAAATATAATTATACCAAAAAATTTAGGAGGGTCAAAATTCCCTCCCACCATCAACATGGCTCCGTCCGTATATGATTATAGAAAATCATTTAAATTAGAACTAATTAGTACCTCTAACGTTACAAATGTTTATAATTAAATTTGAATCGGAACTCGAACAAATATGATTTAAAAATTTTAAAAAAGTTTTAATTAAAAAATATGATTCTTTAACTTGACTAAGTGATCGCCCTAGAATAAATAATTCAACTTATTTGCTTCGTTTTGAAAATTAAAAGGATTAAATTACAGAATTTGATTTAAAAATAATAATAATAATTACATTCGTACTTGGGTATTGGCATTGCAACAGAAGAGATCAGAGTGATACACTTTCAGGTTGTCGATTCTCTCCACATCTGGTTTTCTGTATTGCTGTTGCTTCATGCTCCATCCTCAGCAGTTAGGCCTGCAATTTCCTTGAGTGGTTTCCACATGAATTTTCTCCTGCGTTGGTCACAAAGAAGGAAAACAACCTCTCATGTCAAATCGGAATAACACTATAACAGAGATATAGGAACTAGGAAGTGATGGTATACCAGTTTCCACACTCGGCAATGACCCTCACTTTAGGCCGGAGACTGGGCAGCAAAGCAAGAAACTGCAGCTCCGACTTGGACAGAACCTTGGCTTCGATTACCCACACGATAAGTCCTTTAGCATCGGGAGGCAAAGCATCCAACCGATAATCAACTTCCGGAGGGAAATACCACCGTGCTATCGGTTGCTTTCCAACATGAGGCTATAGTTCAATTAAACAAGTCAATAACATGCAGGAACAACACAAAGTTAAACATTCAGCATGTAAATTGTAATTCCTACTGGGCAAACGGGATGGATCTTGGTGAGCGTGGTCTCGGGATCGCCGAGGCCACGAGCTGTGAGGTCGAGGAAATAATATCCCTGATACCGGAGACGCGTGAAGTATCGGCCCTCGTAGCCTCCCTCGTGCGGGGTGTAAATAGCGAGGGCTTTGTGCTGTTCCACATCCGATAGCCAACGCCCCAAGTCGAACCGTAGTAGATCTCCTCCGATGAAGTCGGCTATCCCTCTCTCGCTCCCGGCACTGCATTTCACGGTTGTTCCACATCTCTTGCTGATCTTAAATGTATTCCTGTGATGATCCTTTTCTTGTCTTAATCCCATGGCCATTCCTCTTCCTCGGTCATTGGTGACCCAAGTTGACGCCATTTGCTGCAAATGGAAACAAGTTGCAGTGGTGTTGGCCATTGCTTTTCCCTCGATTGCTTCTTAGATGTTTGTTTGTAATACTAGTAAGGAATCCATTCATAATTTTCAGATAGAATGGGGACTGGGGAGTGAAAATGTTGTATGGTGGATATGAAAACAAGATAAGAAAGCAGGAGCCAAGCGATCGAGGAGAACGAACAAATGAACTCAATTAATTATTTGAATTTTTTATAACAAAAATTAAAAATTAAAAAGACTCAAATAATAAAATAGATACGAATAAATTTGATTATATTGACAATTAAACCACAAAAAATATTAAAAGATTATAAAAAACATAAATCAAATATCGTAAAAAATTATCTACGAATACTAATCATGTATATATATTCAATTTGAGGCTTTAAAACATAATATATTACTTAAACTTATAAAAAAATACATCATTATAATTATTGAAAACCATTTAATTATAAGCCATCAAAATCACAATAATATTATTATTTACGATTTAACTTAAACTAAATCTCAGATAAATTAAATCAAAAATAAATAAATATTAAATAATAAAATTTTATTTAACTCGATTTAATATATTTAAATGATGATGTCTCCTTCAACTAAGTTTTCGGTCGCAGAGAAACGTAACAAGCATGGGACGGTGGTATCCGCGTCATGGTTGGATCAGATTCACGTTTTCATTTAATTGACCGAGAAAAAATTATTAGATGAATTATATTTAATATGTTATTTATAGATTCATATAATTAAAATCGTTTTATTTTAATTATATTATTCTATAAATAATTAAAATCGTTTATTTTAATTAAAATAAACTGTTATTTTTTATATATAATTATTAAATGAGTAATTATTAAATAATTATTTAAAATAAATAATTTTAATTATTTTGATCATAAATAATATAGTGAACAAGATTTATCTGGTTGCTTGGAAGACCCAAATAAACCAAAATGAAAACACAGAAAAATAAAATGGTCTGCTGCAAAGTCCAAACCCACTTGAATACGCATATAAAGATGATTCTATTTTATTTTTTAAATATATTTTTATATATTTTTAATAATATATAAAAATTTAAATATTAAAGTAATAATATTACACCTGGTATCTATATTTTAACAAAATATAGAATATAGTACTTGTACTTTTAAAATTCCGAATGTGGTACATGTAATTCTAAATATATTGATATTAATTTGTTTCGGAGCTTAACAAAGTATTATGTTTTGGATAACAATGAACAAACATGTGTAAATTTACCCCTAAAGTTTTTAAAGAAATTTAATTTTATCCCTCAGATTTTTTAAAATTTATATTAAATTTTAAATTTTTAAATATTTTTCATTAAATTCTCTCTTCAAATTTTTAAAATATAATTAAATTTCTCAAAATTATTAAAAATTTTAGTTACTCTCTCAAAATATAAAAAAATATTTAAGCATATAAAATTTCAAAAAAAATATTTTGTCCCCCACCAAACTATTACTCTAAGTTTTACCATTACCGATATATATCATTAATTATATGCACCGATATACATCATTAACTACATTTTCATTTTTAAATTCAAAAACAATAAAGTTTTTAAAATAAAAAATGGACAAAATATATAAAAAAAAAGACTGAAATGTGTTTTAAACCTATTTTATTTTAAAAAAAATCACTATTATGTCTAATAATTTTAAAAATTAATAAAATAATTAATAATGCATATCAATACATATAATTAGTGATATATGTCAATATATTGTTTATTCTAAAATTTTCTTGACTTTTAAATATTATAAATATATATTTATTAATATCGAACAACTATTTAAACACATATTTAAATTATGTGTTGATTTTTTCCCTAGAATTCTTTATATTATATATTTTATAGTTCTTATAACATATTATTTATCAAATATTAGTTATCGAAATAAATTAACGATAAAATTTTAAAATATTTTATATTTATATATTTATATTCTCTTTTCATAAAATAAAATAATTATTATATAAAATAAGTAAACATGTATACACACGCGTGACACGCACGAGTCGAATAAACTAGTATCAGTTTAAAATTTCAAATCATCATTTCTATTAGCGAGAGTAAGCAAAACTGCAAAATGATCAAATTTTATAATATTAATGACTAATTTAAAAGTTTTTGTAGTTAAAATAACCATAATAACAACAATTTAATAGTTGGGTGACTACTAGTGCAGTTTACCCATATTTTTTATTTTAAGAAAAAAACAAAAAATATAAATAAATAAATAAATAAAATTTATTATCACCAATCAAATAAATAAACGAACCTTCGTCTCGTCTCGTCTCCGTCTACCTTCCCCAGTCCTACCATTCTCTATTTCGCTTCCCTCTGCACTGAAACTGCGTCGTTTTAAGCTCCAATGGTATCACTGTCTTCCTCTTCCAGCTCTCACTTGTATTTTCCTTAGACTTACGATCCAAAGGTCAGTTTTAATTCATATCTATTTCCTTCTTTTAAATTCATATTTCCTTTAAAAAGAAGTTCTCTTCTTTTTCTTGAAGTTATTCTTATAGTCATCATCAATTTCCTTTTATTTCGTTGTTTCAATTAAATTTATATGAATTCACCATAAATATTCTCTCTTTTTTAGTATTAGCAATTGACTGTATTGTACGGTTTAGTGCATAAATTTTATGTGAAGAAACCCCAAATTTGCATTTATATCCTTACCATTGTTATTTAAGAATATTTTGGTGTAAATGTTTTTGAGATGAAGCAAATAGAAATGGGTTTTGCTTATAATTGATTTTATTTTATTATAAATATTTGTTTCTTGTTCACTGGCTTTAGCTTTGTTGTTCATAGTTTTATTAACCCCCTTTATGTTTTTTAATCAGAAAAAAACACACACTAAAAAGTACTATGGGGTTTTGCCTTAGATATCCTTGTTTATTGTTTTAAGATTGTTCCTGGAAAACGGGTAAGTTAACTAGTTGAGGGTAGTTGGCCTTTAACAAGCACAAGGTTGATACTTGTCCTGTTTGGTTCTATTTGGTTTTGCTGCTTTGATTTTAGTATAGATTCATCTCCATGTTATAAAGTTTATTAACTACTGCAGTTTGTTAATTTGTTTTATGTCTTGCATAGCTCATTTCGGATTCGTTTATGTTTTACACTTTTGATTGTTCTATTCTCATTTCTTCGTTTTACTTGTAACTTTAGTGCAAAGATTCTGGGGAGAAGTTTTATCTGATGGCATCAGCAGTTATTGATTCTGCATGGCTATCCTCGCCTAGCAAGCCCTTTTGTAAATCTTTAAATGTATGTGTAGAGGAAGCAAATCCAGCCGATATTTTACCTGTGCTGGAAGCTTCTATGCCATCTGCATTCGACAACTCTAACATTCCAAAACCGCCACCTTGTCCTAGTAAAATTTGTACAAGAACCTATTATTCCAAGAGGCCTCGTGAAGGTAGTTTTGTCCCAAAAGAAACAAAGGATACATGGGACAGGCTTTTCATGGAAGGGTGTGGTGCAGATGTTTGTATTATAACCAATGAAAACTCATGTGTTCTGGCTCATTCTAATGTTTTGGTGAGTTAATTATATTTTCCTTAGAATCTCTTGAAGTAGAACAATTAAGGCGGCCTCATTTACTTCATAATATTACAAACTTCACTTCTAATTACTAGATAGAGAATTTGCGCTTGTGGTTTGCTTTTAAACTTTGGTAGAAATTCAGCCAATGGTCTTATACTGCTCTTCTTCAAAAACAGAAATGTCGTGTACTGTTCAAGCTTTAATTGGTTTCCTTTTATACCGCATCTAGTTTACCATATACATGTAGAAAGGTTGAAACTATAGGAATGTAATGTTATCAATTCATCATATTTTGATTTCTGCTTTCTGACCTAAATGTTCTTCCATCTCTTTTCCAGACTAGTGCATCACCTGTGCTGGGTAATGTTCTCAGGCTATCAAAAATCAAGCATGGCATGAGATACATCAAAATACCTGGAGTACCACACGGAGCTGTCTATGTGTTTATTCGTTTTTTATATTCATCTTGGTATGTTTGAAATCTTTTTCTGCAAACTTATTGCGTAAAACATCAGTGGTAGTTTGTGAATCTGGTGCTAAATCATTATATGATGACTGTTTCCCGTCTGTTTCCACCATTATTTCAAGGGGTAACCAAAACTGAGAAACATGTTAGTTATGTATCATTTGACAGTTCTGGCATGATACTAATAAGTAATAACTAAATTTTTAGTCTCTTCAACTTGCTCTGTTTATTTCCTTTCTCTTCATTTTATCACTGCCTTATAAGTTCTATATTTATGTCCCTCTTATAATTGGATATACTTTATGTTATTTAATGGAAATGCAGCTATGAAGAGGAGGAACTGCAAAAGTTTGTTCTCCATCTGTTAGTCTTGTCGCATTCCTACTCAGTTCAATCACTGAAAAGAGTTTGTATTTGCTCACTGGAGCAAGGCTGGCTTACCAAAGAAAATGTGATAGATGTTCTTCAGTTAGCAAGGAATTGTGATGCACCTAGGCTTGCCTTAATTTGTGTCCATATTGTTGTGAAGAATTTCAAATCTATATCTTCAACTGAAGGATGGAGAGCGATGAAGCGTGCCAATCCTGCTCTTGAGCAAGAGCTTATAGAGTCTGTTGTTGAAGCTGATACTGTAAGTGAAAACTTTCTTTATGTTTGGAGTTTATATTTGTTAATAATTTCTTTAAGATCTTGTCTTTACTTGTGTTTCAAATCTTGGCTCTAATTATGATGTCCAAATAAAGTAATTGGCTTCTTTTCATTATGATTAGATGTTAAAGAATTGTCCTGCGTTTACATCATCTGTTTAAGTTATTGATTTCTTTCCCTCAGAGAAAGCAAGAGAGGCAGAGAAAAATGGAAGAGAAAAAGGTCTATTTGCAATTGTATGAGGCGATGGAGGCCCTCATTCATATTTGCAAGGATGGTTGTAGGACGATTGGACCTCATGATAAGGTGCTAAACGGAAGCCAGGGTGCCTGCAATTTTCCAGCTTGTAAAGGACTTGAAACTTTAGTGCGTCATTTCTCGAACTGTGAGACTCGGGTCCCCGGTGGATGCATTCACTGCAAGCGCATGTGGCAGCTTCTTGAACTGCATTCCCGCATGTGCAATGAGACAGGTTCCTGCAAGGTTCCTCTTTGTAGGTAAGCATTAACATTTGAACAAAATATGATATCAACCACTTTAGAGAAACATTTGTGTAGAGGGCACAAGGATGTATTAACCAACCAAAATATAAAGAACGATGGCATGTAAGGCTTACTGCAGATGATATCAAATACCCTGGTGACGATATTTCGAAATCCTTTTGATTTATAAAATCTGGCTCATACTTGTTCTCTTGCATTTTGATTGAATTCGATGGAAAGATTTGATCCATTATCATAGTTGTTGATGACGATTATTTTTTCTGATATTTGTATTTGATAGGCATTTTAAGGGGAAAATGCAGAAGCAGAGCAATAAAGATGAGACGAAGTGGAAGCTGTTAGCAAGCAAAGTTATCGCAGCAAAGAATGCGGTTGGGTCGTTCTCTTCCCGGTGCTCAGGTTTATTGTGAGCATCTTATCATCTTAAATGTGAAAATGGCATTACCATGTATCTCTTTTTATTGTAATTGGTTAATGCTCCCCTATATACTCAGCTTATACCAGTTATGCATAAGAGTAGATTGAAGAAATTTAATAATGTGCCCAATACAGGTCCATGAATTTTCCTCCAATTTTCAGGAACACATTCAAAAATGTTACACACTCCTACCGTTGTACATATCCGGACTAGAGGCGTGGCACGCCTAAGACATTGGCACAATTCTACCATTGTACATCTTGTCAAGCAATTTCTTTGCATCAGGTCTCCTTAGAAGGCCTTTGTTATTCGGTAAACCAGTACCTAAACAAACAGGGCAAACCAGTTTCCCCCGACCTGCTCACACCAGCAGCCAGGGATCAGATATATAATATACATATTTGCGTCACGGAGGGTGCGGATTCGGCTAAACCGTCATCAAGTATCATAAAAAAGGTAATTCCGGCTATAATCTGAAGTACTAACACTCATGTTTATAATTTACCATTTTTTTTGGAAAGCAAAGATAATGATACAAATCTGTGAGAAGTTTAAAAGTAATCCCCAGGCAATCAACCGATGTGTGATATGTCTTCAGACTAGTTCATGCTCAAGGCAAGCAATGTAGCGATCCGAAACAAGAAAATTTAACTGAAGATTTATCTGGCTGATATAACAAATTAACAGGTAATGCTAGTGGAAGATGAGTGCATACCGTAACAGTTCGGACATTCTGTAAACTCGTAAACGTCCTTAGCTCGTTTCCTGTTGAGAGCTTTCCATTTTCCTGTACCACCACACATATCACCTAAATAAAGAACAAATTAACATCCTGTGAATCAAAAAAGAGGATTAACGATTGCAGTAGATGCTTACAAGCTGCTGCTGCTTTCAACAACAAGCTATCACGTCGACAACAGAAAAGGTAGTTATATGCCATGAATAATGAGAAGCAGTAAGGTTTGAGCTCTTTAAAAGCTAAAATCAAGACAAGATATTTGCATACAACAAGCAATTCCCCTAAAAGATCCATATAATTCGAAAAAGAAAGGATCCCATGACAAGGAAAATACATGAAAAACAGCACAACTATATCCTGCGGGACAGAGCAAAATAAACCAATCTAACCAGCTTGCTACATGACCACTATCTGTTGTAATGAAATCAATAAATGGTGCCGGGACTTCTGCACTATTTAAGACTAATCTTTTTATTATACGAGGCAACCGAGAAGTAAAACATAAACCATAGTTGACAAGAGTTTTGCCATGGGAAAGAAAGAACAGTGTAAGTACAGGTACAGCAAGGTAAAGAACAATCTCAAAGAAGGTTATAACTTATAAGATGCATACATGTTCAGTTCACTTGGTTAGAATAATGAGTTGTAAAAATATGTATGAAAGAAACTTCAAAGTGACACTCACAAAGTACAGCACCACTCCCCAAACAATTCCGGCATACAGCCCTTTCGTTCCCGTCCATAGTCATGGCAACTGTTGCAGAAGCAGAGTTGCTAGAACTGCCAATTAAAACTAGACTTGAACACAAACATGCAAGACACATACGCCGTGATGATGATAACTCCGCCGTCTGCAGATATAGTCGGAAGCAGAAATCAAGACTATAAGGAAGGTTGCAAATAATGAAATATTCAACCCAATGTGCTAATCTGAAGTGTAAAATGGCTTTAGGATTCTTCAGTTTTAGACCAAATGATAAAAATGAAAGATTTAGTGAGTCATGACTTTAAAGAGTACTACCAAATAGATGCCAGAAAAGAAATAAGTGAAACCTTCTTAGCAGGTTCTGATGAATCATGTGAAACTCCGGTAGTGGAGCTCTCATTTTCCAGACTGGATCTTATCTGAACTGCAACCGACCTCGAGTTTGCTGTCGTTTAAAACAACAAAAGACAATGTTTAAAACACTTGTATTGTTAAAGAAAATCCATAAATACAAAAAACACATGCTTTGGCAGTGCAACACCTCAAATTCAAAGCTATTTGGGAAATCAACCTGAATAAGGATAAATTCAGCTTGATTCTTTTCGAATAAATCATATTACATAATCCAGAATTCAACAAAAACTTGATATTATGGAAATTCTTGTACTTTCTAATCCAACTTTCAGTCAGCCATCATTTATATCCATACTCAAAGCACTGTAGAGCACCCCCAATTTTCTGGGGGGAAATCATTTTTACGACAACTTCCATAGATTCTATTGAGAAAGTTAACATAAAGGGACAAGAAACCTAATGGAACAGACCTAATAATCACAAAGTTACAGAATCTGGATAAACAGGTTTAGCATGAATGAACAATACAAAACAAACAATGAATATAAAGTTCCATGGTCTAAAAAGCAACCCATAACTCCAATTCTTACAACTAAACAGACAGAGAAAGAACAGCTTACAGTGAGATGATGGGGAGGGTTTTAAAGTGAAGGTTGGAAGCTGTGGACTTGAAGAGTAGACCATAACTTGAACTCTTCACTTTTTTCTGTGAAAATGTAACCACTGGAAATTCTTGGAATCCTATATCCAACAGGGCATGCCACTCTTGGATTAGATCCTGTGGCTTACAATTTTGGCACTGGGGGGACCCTTCTCATCACCATGCCTTCCTACGTGACATCTCATCACCAAACCATTCATTGGATTCCACACCTTGATTCTTGGTTTGGTCTGTTCTCTGGGCTGCTCCAAACAGTTTGGTCTGGACCATTTCAAATCCCATAAAAATTCCAATTCATTTAAACTCAAATCTAGTAAAATAATATTATTTCATTTTTTACTGGAACCACTCAGGGTCGGGTTCTGAAAATTCATAAAAGTTACCATTTCACGTGAAAGAACTACCAACGTGTACTATCTGTATCATCAACTTAACATCGATATTGGTATCATCCATTCTATATTTTTCAATCTGTTTTGCTTTACGTTCTGCTTTTTCTTCATGTGTTTTTTTCTTTGTATTTCCAACTTTGCTGGGCCCTGCGCATGCTCCTGTTAAGCTTTTTTATAGTGTCCAAGTGCACATAGTTTATTACCTGCATGCTGCATATAGGCTATAGCTAGCTACTGCCTACTAGGTAGGTCTGCGTCAGTAATAAAAACTAAAAACACAAAGTGGGTGCTCATTCATTCAACTCAGACTCGCCTGTGCTGTGTTAAGTTCTCATTTGGCAGGCTCACGTCTCTCTCATAGGTGAGTTTGAAAGCACGATTCACACTTTGTTTAAAAGCTTTTGATATTAAAAACAAAAGGAAAAAGAATATACCTACACAAAGGCACCATGCCCACTGTTTTGACGTAAAAGACATGCATGGTTTCTCACGCTTTAGCCTATTGGCTATTGGTATGAAATTTACTCTTAAAATATGCATAATGATTATTATAACCCTTGTGTGACATTATAAAGATACATGCTCCAACATGTATTATATAAAGGGTTAGACCATAGTAGACATGTTATTAAGATACATATACCAAATGTGACATTATCCCTAGTAGTATTTATTAAGAAAAACGATAGACGGGTGCACATTCACGTGGACAAATTATTAAAAATATATATTTAAAATATAGAGATATGAATTATTAAGGGATATGAATTATTAAAAATATATATTTAAAATATAGAGAGTGCAAAAAGATAAGAGTTTAAGGGGTGTAGAATTAGATTATAAAAAATATAAAGAAGATACATAAAATATAAGAGAATTTAAAATTTTTAGAGTATGCAATTGTGCCTGAAAATCGTTTACCTCTTTCCCATGCCTCCATCCATGCTCCTGCTTCAAATTAGAGGGTTTAAGGTTAGGAGTTGTGGTTAGGGTTTAGGGAATTAGGGTAAGGTATATTTTGTTAGAGTATAGGGTTTAGGGTTTAGAATATAGAAAATAAGGGTCAGTGTTTAAAATTCATTTTTTTTATAAATTTTCATCAGGAGGCATGGATGAAGACATGATAAAGAGGCATAAGATTTTTACCCCTCAAATACCCCTAGATCCATCCCAAGAGTAAGTTTCTTTCTCATAAAGACTTTAAGGTATATATTATAATTTAGAGTTTAAAATTTAAGGTTTAAAATTTAACTTTTAGAGTATTATAATAAAAAATTAAGTTTATAATTTTATAACTTAAATATAAAAAATTATATTTATATATATATTTATATAACTTATATATCAAAATATAACATTTATATAATATATGTTTGAGAAACTATTTAGAATAATAAAATTCACCGGCCATCTATCTTTCATTCCAAATTCGTGAATACCTCAACATTGCATTAGTTAATTAATTTGAAAAAAAATAAAAAAAAATTCGGATTTCTCATGTTTATAATTTTTAAATTTATTTATTTTATTCTTAAATTACTAAAAAAATTAAAAGTCATAGAGTTATGGACCAACTTCTGACATGCAAACGTTTGGCAGCGAAGCTTAATACATGAAAGACTTCATTTATATATAGAATTTATATGGTCAACATGAAAGGATTTATTTTATTTTGGTCAAACAGGGAACGATTTAAATGTGATGAAAATGTATTAAAATATTTAAAAAATGTATAAAATAATTCTTAAATTCGAATCTATTTCTTTTATTTTAATTACTTTTATTTAAAATAATATCATCTTTTATTATTGAAACTATTTAATAAATTTTAATGTTTTCATTTTTTTTACTCTTCATCAATTTTTTAATTATTAATAAAAATGGTCTCGGTTTAACGGGAAAATATGCTCATATCATTGACCTCCTTCTAAGGCAAGTATCAGAACAGTTATAATTCAAATTTATAACATTATTAATTCATAAATATCAATAGAACCAATTTATATTTTTAATAATTATAATAAAATATATATAGAAATTTGACAGCGCAATTCGACTTGAATGCCATAAATTTGATTTCAAACAGAATAATTTTAAATAAAATTTAACTCATATAAAAATATGATTCATAATTCGAATAAATTAAAATATTTTTATTTTACTCGATCATGTACTCACCCTTAGATAAAACACTAATTAAGAATTAAATACAAGAGAAAACCTAATATTTTACTCCTTTGATTCGAGTTTAAACAACTTAACTAGGGGTGGGTATTCGATCAAGTCGAGTCGAGTCAAAAAAATTTGAGTTATTCGAGCTGACGAGTCTTATTTTACAACTCAAACTTTATTTGAATTTTTTCGGTTTGAGTCGAGTTTTCGAGTTCCTATAAATATTTAATTGTAATTATTTATCATGTTATAGTATGATTTAATTCTAATTTAAGCAACTTTCTCTAATCATATAAGATATTCATATATAGATAGATAGATTTTTTAATGTGTAGCAATATTTCTTTATTTTTATATATCAATATATATATCATAAATAATTGAGAGATTCATTTCAAACTTAAAAATTAATCATTTAATTACTAAAAATTTCAAATTATTCGAGTTATTCGAATTTCCATTTTACAAGTCGAACTTTATTTAATTTTTTCGACTCGGATCAAAACGAGTTGAGTATTTTCAAATCGAGTCGAATTTTGCTCACTCCTAATCTTAACATACAGGCAAACATAAATTTATCTAGATTTAAAATTAAACATGTATACTATTTTGTATAGAATATAATTATAAAAAAAAAACTAAATATACAACCAATAAATTTATATAATTTTTTTATCATTCAACTAATAATCATTATTTAAAAATATTTATTTATATTCTTATTTTTTTCAGTCGCATCATGTTGCGATAAAACCTAATCTTTATAACTGAAATGACCGTAGAGTTATGGGTCAAATATAAGTTGGAATTTTTAGATGGAAAACCTTGAAGTCAAGTAATCCAAACACGGCCTTTGATTTATCAAAGTCCGCCCCGCCCCGGACCACACGCCAATGATCTAAAGAAACTATAGTTTATTAAGTTTAAAATCATACCCTCTTAATCTTATATTATATTTAATTATACCACCTAATCAATCCACCATCTTCATTTCTATATATATACAGACACATTTTCAGACCTAACTCAGTCTGTGTATCTGCACCAGAACAATGGACCAGTCAGTCATCTCTGCATATAAGAAAATGGAAGAAAAAGATGAAGCTGATTTCTCTTTCTCTTCTTCATCTCCACTCTCCTCAGCAACTAGGTTTATTTTCCATTTCATGGTTTCAAGTCTTGATTTCATTAGAGTAAGTGTTAATGGTGATTTTGATACGTGCCATTTGCAGGTGGTGGAGTAAGGAGACGGTTGCTGTGGTGACGGGAGCTAATAAAGGCATTGGATTTGCGGTGGTGAAGCGCTTTGCGGAGCTGGGTTTGACGGTGGTTTTGACTGCCAGAGATGTCGGGAGAGGAAACAAAGCGATGGAGATACTGAGGGAGCAAGGACTTCGAAATGTGAACTTCTTTCCCCTCGACGTTTCAAGTGCTGCCTCTATCAATGACTTCGTTTCATGGCTAAGAACTACCTTTCAAGTCTTGGATATTCTTGTAAGTACTCGTTAATGTAAGAGTAAAAATTATCTGTCTTTTTATCATGTATCATTTTAGGGTTTTTTAAAAAAATAAAAATAAAAATTTAAACCTTAACCCTTATTTTATCCTAAACCCTACGTCCTAAAAAATACACATACCTCTAATTCCTTAAACCCTAATCCCTCTAATTTAAAACGAAGGCACGAATGAAAGCATAAGAAAGAAGTATGTGATTTGCACCCTTAATATAATTATATATATTTTATAAAATATTTAAATTATTCAAATTAAACAATAACTGTACCATTAAAATGAATTTAAATAATTTGTTCTTTTATTATGATTTTATTGGTATCATCACTTTAAAATAGTTAATTTAGGGTTCAATGTCGGGTTAAGGTTTAGGAAATTATGATTATGATGTATTTTTAAAGTGTAGAGTTTAAGGTTTAAGATATAAAAATTAGGATTAAGGTTTAAAATTTAATTTTATAAAATTTTTAGTGTGAGACATAAAAGGAGACATGATTATGGATAGTTTTTTAAACTCTAATCATAAACCTTAATATTAGATTAAAAATCTTAAATTTAAACCTTAAGTTTATTATTTTAAAATAAAATATTAAAAAAAAAACACGATTAAGAGATTACGATTTTCTATGATATAAGCATAGGGGTATGTTTATCAAAGTTGTATGCCATGCATGTGCTATGTTTGGCAGCTTCACGTGCGATCCAATAATGTATTGGCCAACCCTAGTTGACTTGATGAAGCACTATTCTCCCCTTCTTTATTGAACTATTTTTAAAACAAACAACTTGGGACAAATTAAACAATAAAATCACTCTGAATCCATTTTGATATTGGTTTCAGGTCAACAATGCAGCAGTTTCGTTCAATGAAATCGATGAGAACTCGGTGGAGCACGCCGAGACTGTAATCAGAACCAATTACCATGGAACCAAGCTACTCACGGAGTCACTCTTGCCTTTGTTTCGCCGTTCAAACTCTGTTAGCAGGATACTTAATATCAGCTCCAGGCTTGGCTCCATTAACGTAAGAATCAAGCTTCCATTATAAAAAGTATTTCCCTACAGCACAGAGTCTTTGATTGACATATATATTTACGTTTCCATGCAGAAAATGAGAAACCTTGGAATAAAAGCAACTCTGCAAAAAGAGAATCTGACGGAGCAAGAAATCGAACAAGTGTTGGAAATGTTCGCCGAAGACGTGAAGAAAGGAAGATGGGAAAGTAGAGGGTGGCCGGAAATATGGACGGATTACTCGGTGTCGAAGCTGGCGTTGAATGCGTATTCGAGGGTGCTGGCGAAGCGGTTTGAAAATGAAGGTGTAAGAAGAGGAGGAATAAGCATTAACTGCTTTTGCCCGGGGTTTACTCGGACATCTATGACGGGTGGGAAGGGGACTCATACCCCACAGGCTGCTGCTCAACTTGCTGCTTCTCTGGCTTTGCTTCCCCCTCACCACTTACCTAATGGGTCGTTTTTTCTGGGATTTGGTCCTTTCAACAAGTCTAGACTGTAGTGGGAGACGTTTTGTAGTGAAATTGTAGTGTTGTTTCATGTAATCTTTGTTTTTGTGATCCATTCTTATGTTTGAATGAAAAATGAGTTGTTGTCATGAAAATCTGTGAGTACCTCTCGAGAATAAACTTGGCAATCCATTTCGATCAGAGAATCTTGTTGCAGACCAAGCACCGAACGAAAGAGAACAATCACTACAAAACATCATCTAAACCATAAATATAAAGACAAGCTGCATTCAGCTTCTTGATGTTTGTTTCCTCGAATGGATTCGAAGGCGGAAGGAGATTCGCTCTTTTTCGAGACCTTAGAGCTTCACTTCTCTGTCAAAGATCCAACTGAATGGCATACTGGATGTTTCCTTGGCTTGTGCTCTCTCCTCCAGCTTCCTAATTCTTGATGGAAGTGCGCACACGTAGTCCTGAGCTTTACGTCCCTGGTCTGAAAGCCCGGTTAGATCACTCACCTTCCATCGGTTCACAAAGTACTCTACTATATCGACATAGTCCTTGGCAGTGTAAACCCCAATCCTTTGAGCAACAGCTGAGTAGTGGTCGAATAGGTTGTAATCTCGGCCATCATAGATGAATTCGGCTGGCATGGTGATTTTCTTCTTCATCATGTCAGCCAATGCACAGACTGTTTCATTGGGATCGATCTCAAAGAGATTTTCGACAATTTTGGTATAGGCTGTCTGCTTCACATACGAGGCGATGCTGCCGCAAATTTGAGCCAAGTTAATATCCCCGTACTCCTTGGCAAGCCTGCCGGTGTTCCCATGGGAGATAAAAGTTGCCCTTTCTTGCAATGAAATGTATATGAATCCTCGATACGGATTATTCTCCGTATGCGGATCCTATCGATATAAAGGATAACGAGTTTAGTCTAACCATACTTGTAAAGTAATGAAATGTCGTTATTCTTACCATTTCTGATCCGATCAAATACTGGATTGTCTTCTCAATCTGTCCCATGTCCACTCCCCCGGACAAGTAGAGATACTTATTGAGCAGATCCCCGTGCCGGTTTCCTTCGGCGGTCCATGCCCTGGTCCAAATGGCCCTTGAGGTAAGGCTAGCACCCGTTTCATCACGAGTTCCATCCAAGGTATTAAGCATTGTTTGATAAGTAGAAAGGGCTTCCTCTGTGACCATATCGCCAACCAAGACGACAAAGTAATCATCCGGAATCTCCTTCTCCCTTTCCCTGAGCTCGTTGATCTGCTCTTGAAATCCATCGGAATATAACAAAACCCAGATCTTTAACTAACAGGAAAGCTCAATCCAGTGACTTTATAGTACTGACTGAAGAGACATACTTGGAGGTTGCGCCCCGCTGAACGTTTTTCCAAGCTTTGTCTTTTATTTTTGTTCGAGAGAGAAGGGGAGAGAGAGATTGATGGATTCTTTATGGGTGACGGCGTGACGCTTTGTTACATTAGCCCTGGCTTTGGTTTTAATTACTGGTTTGACCCCATGTTGTTCAGGTATCTTCCTTTTTAAAAGGACACTCAAATGTTTACTCACTCTTATTCTAGCTATTCTATTGTCAAAATATTTAATTTAATAATTAAATTTCATATTTTTAATTATTTTAAAATATTTTATTATAATTTAATTTTTTAGATATTATTGAATAAGAAATTAATTTAAAATAAAACCTAATTTTTAGTCGTCTATTATTAATTATTGTACGATAAATCATCGACAATCATAGATAATGATCGTTTATTTTTAAATTTTATTAATTATTTTATTTTTGTTTTTTAAATTCGAATATAATCTTTATTTTTATCGTAAAATATTTTAGAATCCAAAAAAAGAGAATAAAAAATGAAAAAACTAAAAAAATTTACTCAATATTTATAGATTTTGAGATAATTTAAATAAAATAATCATCAAAATCTGACCTAACGTGTCGAAACTAACTTTTCTATGCAGATTTTGAGATTTAAGGTTAAGTGATCATCGGTAACACAAATAACAATATTTTTTAAAATCTTAAAATGTTTAATTCAGTTAAAAAAACTAACTCAATTATTCAAATAATAATTTTATAAATCTAATTAAACATCAACTAAAATATAAATTATAAAATAAAACTAAAATAATTAAATATTTTATTAAATAACAAACTAATTTTCAAAGAACTTAATTATATATATATTATATATAAAAATTAAATATTTAAAAATTATTTAAAATAAAATTAATTAATATCGTAACACTATAAATATTTATTAATAAATTAAAATAACTATAACCGTCCAACTCAAAATTCTACAATATTTTTAGCTCGACTTAGACTGGATCTCATACTCAGTACTAGGCCTTCTAGTTTCCTTGTAGGAGGTTACAAGTTTCATAAGCGACTTTCAATTTCGAAGAGGAAGACTTGTTCAAGGAAAGTTGAAAGTCTAAATCAATGTCGAGGAACACTTTCTATCATCGGTTGTTGATGGTGGTTTTAATTTCATCTGCCTCATCCGTTATCGTATCATCCTCAAAAGATCAACTGAGTCCAAAGCAATGTGAGGATCTGGGTTTCACGGGTTTAGCCCTTTGTTCTGATTGCAACACTTTTGCTGAGTACGTCAAGGACCAAGGTATTGAATCAATCCCCTATTCAAAAGAAGAAGAAAAACTACCTTTTTATGGAGTAACTTTTATTATTATTATTATTTTGGGTTTCGATTGTTATGCTGTGATATCGGTTTGCTTGATTAAATTCTGGAAATTTGAAGGGTTCGGGTGTTTGGTGAATTCTTTGGATTTTTCGGTGTTATCTGTTTAGGGTTTGCCTTTTTATATCTGGGTTTGTTTTGATTTTATGATATCTTAGACTTTCTCTAATCTTAAATTGGGGCAATGGGGCTTCGATTTGATACTTTTGCGAGTTGATTGTAGTGCAGCTATATATGATTATGATGAGGTCAATTTTCAACTATTCGTCATAATTCTTTATATAATCATCTGTGTAGTTGGAAGCAACAGTTTAGGCTTTAGGGTGTTTAACTGAATTACAATTGCCAGTTTAAGACCAGTTTCTTTGTCATTTTTCTCAAGTTGTGGCACCATTTTATTGGAAACTTCTAATTCTCTGAAGTGATTATCATTTGAATACCAAATCCGCTTTGTCTATTTAGGGAAGCATGACTTTACTATTTTTGTTACTTGTAGGAAAATCATAGTTAATTTGAAATGTTTCAGTTTATTGTTGTTCAACTTGCCCTGCTTCCTTTTGTGTAATCAAATTCGGTAGGCTCCGTTTGAATTTAATTGCCCTACCTCCTCTGTGCAATCAAATTCCTTAGGCACCAATTGCATTTTAACTGCAGTACCAGTTAGCTGCAGTGAGATGTATCTAGCACCAAAAAGCTCTCTGGACAGTGGACACTTAATTGGTTGTCAATCCTCCTATGCAGTTGAGAACATTTTAACTGCACTACTTAGATTTAAATCTATTTGTACCCTTTGGTACAAAATGAATCTGCCTTGTGATTCTACTCTTTTATGATGCTATTGTCGAGTATGCTGAACCATAGCATAATAGTTTAAAGTGGGAAGACTTGGTGCGATGTGGCAACATCATTGTCTGTTAAATGTAATGCATTTTATTAACGAAAAAAGAGTGACACTGGAGATTTCAAAGAACACAGCTGCTTTGTTGTGTTTATGTAACATATTAAACTCCACACTCAAGACCAAACAATTGAAAAATGCATTACATGCATCAGTCTGACTGTAACTATATGGTTTGATGACAGAGTTGATAACTGACTGCAAGAAATGTTGCACGGAAGACTCAGATGATTCTACTAGTAAGGTATGAAATATGCTTTGGAGATGGGTTTTATTGGTATGGGAGTCGGGTTAAAAATTTTATTCTTTAATAGATTTCAATCTCGAATGTTTGTTCACTGAATCCCTTTTACTCTTCATCTTCTATTTTCCTTCTTTAAAATCATCTTTTTCAATTCTGTAATACATCTAGTGGAAGTCGTTTAATTCTCAGATTAGATTGAGAGTCGTGATGGGGGGAGTATGTTGTTGTTTAGCAAAAGAGTTAATGTATTCTTACATTGTTATTGAACTCCTAGCATGCATAATACTAATACAGGTACCTCTGATAAAATGACTTTATCGTATTAAATGTTAAGGTTTTAACTTCTTAGACTGTGCATGTAAGAACATGAAACGTGTCTTATCTTCTTTCAAAAATGTCTTCTACCAACAATTGTTTTCTGAGATCATGTAACGACCAATTCCCTGACTATAGTAGTGTAGGAATCCCCATAATTGGGACTTGCACTTAATTCTGCATTCCTTTAGTTTCTCATTTCATTTTCATTTTCTCTTTTTTTTCGGGAAAGGGAATGATATCTATCCCCAACAATAAAGGGTAAAGGTGGAAAACGAACAATATGATGAGAGTGCTGAACAAAAAGTTGCTAAATTCTTGATATTTTCTGCTTCCTTGTTCTCAATCACCCTTTTCGATTTAGTCAGAATACAAGGTCGTTTCTTAAATTTGGTATCACATGCTGTGTTTCTTCTCTTTTTCCTACTTTCGAAAGTTGCATCTATATTTGTGCAATTGCAGATTACGTATTCAGGTGCAATACTGGAAGTATGCATGAGGAAACTAGTATTCTATCCGGAGATTGTTGGTTTCATTGAAGAAGAGAAGGATAAATTTCCGACAGTTAAAATTCAATATCTTTTCAATTCTCCTCCCAAGTTGATCATGTTGGATGATGAGGGCCAACATAAGGAAACTATAAGGTTAGGTTCCTTCTATTGATGCACTTAACTCATGTTGAATTGAAATGAAATATTCACTGAATAAAGAGGAATTTACTCCAACAATAACTTTGGCTTTCTCACACGTCGCTACATTCTAGCACATTTTTCCTCTTCCTTGCACCTTCTAGTTTCTCCGTCGATTCTTGCTTTCAACTATTTAGAGTGATACAATATGGATAAAAGTGAACTTTGTTTATGCACTAAGTTTGGCTTTTGTTCAGACAAGTCTTAGCATGTTAATTCTCGAGATATATGCACACATGCAAAAAAAAAAAGCAAGCCTTTTTAAGGCCTAGAAAACTAGTCTCCCCTTTTTTTTTTAACTTTCATTATTCTAACATGCATTTTGGTGAGAACAATGAGGCTTCTCCTGTGATTCTTGTGCAGAGTCGACAATTGGAAACGTGAACACATAATGCAATTTCTGCAGAAGAAAGTTCAACCCAATTCTGCAAGCTCATAGACTTCTGTTCGCATTCCGGTTATTGCAAGAGAACCTAAAACCTCATTCATCAAGCTTGAGTGTATTTCTTTTTGTCATTTATAAACTATGTGCTTGATCATGACACGTTGATTTTCTGTCTTCAAACAGAGATCGAACTAGAATAATTTAGAGAATTCTAAATTGGCTTAGCTATAGTGCTGTACTTTGTTCTGTTGTTGGAAGTCGATGACATTTCTTGTACTATCATGGAGACACTTTGTTATAGCCTCTTGTTTGCGATCGAGTCATCGGGCGATTAACAGGAACGTTAGACTCACCAGAGAATTTTATAAGTTATTTATTTTGTACCGTACTTACCCAAGAAATGGGTTGGGCGTGAAAATAAATCCTTTGAAGACTTCTGTACACCACCTTGAGCAGTACAGGGAGGATACCTGCCGGTTTCAATGTAGGCGTCCTGATCAAAATTGTCAATATGAAAGCATCCCTCAGTTGGCCAGCAATGGCTGCTGACGGTGGTCCAAAATGCAGACCAACGATGATACGAAGAAATGACCTTTCAACAACAGAGGCCGAACTCATAATCAATGCTACTGTTGAATTTGAAGGTACTGACAGACACGTAAATCCATTTCCCATTAGGAATTGTACGTTCAGCACCTGTTTTCTAAGGCATGGTTCCCTAATATATCAGTATTCAGTAGATACAGTTTAAAGCAGTTACAAAGTTCATGTCAAGAAGCTTTTATAATCGAATAGATCGAATGCAGGTCGTTCCCGGCACCAGCATAAAACTCGAGAGGTGCATCACTGCATTCTTGATACATAATTCTACCAATTTAAGACTAATAATTTTTGCCTTGCCACCATATTCCTATCTTAGTTCAGTACCTATATAAGTTCTGTTACAAGTTACAATCAAGAAATTGTCCATTGGATGATAAGTTGATTACCTACTAAGCCGATTTAGTGGGTGAGAGATAGCTTAATCAAATTTAGGAGATGTGGTCTTGATGGGAGCCCAAATATCGGCACCATTGCTCCGAGCAAGTCCGACAGTACAAGAGATCGGAACAAGACATAAGCCTCGGTTTCGCAGGCTATAATGCTCTACATTCTGGAAGAAAAAAATACCATTAAAATGGGCGACTCTCTAGTGTTTTACATTACATGTCATAAATTCATAGTACTTCGAGTCCATTTGATGCTCACCTGCATATGATTTGTAGGTGTGGTTTGGAGGTATGGAGCACTCAACACCTGCAAACACCCGAGAAAACACAGAAGGCCAAGTTAAAATTGCCATTTATACATAAAAGTTTCTGAACATACCGAAACATAATTACAAGGATAATTTAAGTAGTAGGAAACAAAAACCAACCTTAACTTGTTCGTGAAGAAATTGTATGTATTCCATTGCCTCCAGGAGGACAGAAGCTGTATCCGTCTGCAATGAACCCAATCGGCTTCACAGTTATAACAGGATAGGCAACTTCGAGAAATTATTACATGAACCCTTTCCACCACCTAAGATATGGTCCTCAACCAATTAAATTAAGACACATCATATATTTTTTCCATATCATATTTATACATAAGCATCGTATAAATCATCCAATTTAATGTGTTTAATTTAAAATATATATATATTTATTACCAAAGATTTCTTGTGTCATCATTCTCTTTATTATTTAAAATTTTTCTTAATTAATTTTTTTATATAGATTTGGGGTTTATGTTTAGGGTTTAGGGTTAAGATTAGGGTTTAGGGTTGGAGTTATGCTTTAGAGTTTAGGGTTAGGTTAGATTTAGGGTTTAGGTAGGGTTAGTGTTATGGTTTAGGGTTTAGGGTTAGGGTTAGAGTTTAGGGTTAGGATTTAAGTTTAGGTTAGTGTTATGGTTTAAGGTTTAGGGTTAGAATTTAAGGTTCAGGGTTTAGGTGGGGTTAGTGTTATGGTTTAGGGTTTAGGGTTAGGGTTAGGGTTAGAGTTTAGGGTTAGGATTTAAGTTTAGGTTAGTGTTATGGTTTAGAGTTTAGGCTTAGAATTTAAGGTTCAGGGTTAGGGGTAGGGGTTAGAAAAAAAATAATTAAAAAAATAAACAATAAAGAGGAAGACAACAAAAAAAATCTTTGATAATATTTTTTTTTTTAATTTAAATACATTAAAGTGGATGATTTAGATAATGCTTATGCGTGAATATGATATGGAAAAAATATATGATATGCCTTAATTTAATTGGTTGAGACCATATCCTAGTGGTGGAAAGGGTTCATATAATAATCTCTCGTCGTAAGAGACATAAATAAATGACACTCTGCTGTAAAAGAATTAGTCAAAAAAATTTACCTTTCCATATGGCGAAACAAGCTGCTGCAGAGCGACAATGTGTTCGCCAAACTTCTCTTTTCTATCCTATTGCCAGAAAGAGTAAGCTAAGATTAATACTAATATCAGCAGCAAACGACATATAGCACTTGGTTTAGTTAGTACATAGTGAAGAAATGAATGTAGATAGAATATGTATTACTGAGAATAGATTTAATGTGGAGTAAGATAGCAGAAGAAACCTTTGTGGAGATAGACAAATCGGCCTTCTGCCGTTTCGATGCCAAAGAAGCGTGATTGCTATGGTCAACAGAGCAAGGGCCTCTTTTATTTTCCATCATCTTTCCAATCTCTATCCCTTCTTCACTAAAAGAAAAGAAAGAATCACACTCCCAAACCCAAATTACATGAAAAGCATAGTCAAAGATATACAAGAAAGTAAGGTAACTAGGATGAAAGACAGTGATTACGATAAAATATTCGCGAATTTGCAGCAGTTGAAGATCATCTAGTTAACATTTGTTAACTATGAAATCATGGCCATGTTACTAATATGAAATAAAATCATCCTTACACAGTAACCATATCAATGATTCAAACTTCCTTTCCTCCAAACCTAAACTTCAGTCTAGTTTTAACAAAAGCAATGCAAGAACAAAACTAAAACAAGAATATAGGAAAGCTTGAGGCCTTGTTCAGAACGGTGATTGTTCCTTTGCATTTCGTGTTTTGACATCGGAGAAAGGTATCCGGCTATATATGAATGGCGAAAAGCCACCCGTGCAGTGAGATCAAAGAACTTTGCATATCGATGCCCATCAACGGAATTTATTCAGATCAGAGAAGCATCCATGGTAGAATTCATCCAATTTGGATATGCAAATGAGCTCTAATCACTCTCATCACACACTTAAAAAGAATCAAATTTTATATAAACCACATGAGACACCAATTGCATTGTTTATACAAAATAAGATAAACTGGGGGCAAGGGAACATTCACTTCCATGTTCAGTGGATAATCATACATTCAAGTATCATACAGCAACTTCACTAAAAAACATTATCATCAAACTGTTGGCTCAGGACCATTGATTATTCATGCCAAGCACAATAATCAATCTTTACTGAAAGAATACAGACTGATTCATTTAAATGATTCTCAGGGGGGAACACAGTGATCATTTCTGTGTGTGATTAACTTATGAATGATCTATTACACCACAAATTTATTAAAAAAAAGGAATCATGCATGGATGAACCATGAAAACATCTGGAGTAATTTCTAAGTGTAATCTTCTAATCCCAGCAGTTTAATTCCAAAGAACAGCACAATGATTATTTTACTTAACAAAACCATGATTAAACAAACGATTTCAAGGCAACATTCAAGTATACAAATACAAAGCAACCATCATAAGCAACCCAGTTTCATGGAAAACATAGTAGCGTTCCAGGAAAAAGAAGTTAATGGGTACATATATATTGAATTAAAGCGAAAGAACAGGTAACGAAACTAAAGGATCCAAACAAGTGTTGGAGTTAAGAAACTCACCAAGAATACAAAGTCTGCATTCCCAAAAACAGAGCTTAAAGCAGAATCTGAAGCCTTATACTACAAGCTGAAAATCTTCAAGACCCAAATCAGGAAAACGCTAAAATTTTCAACAAAAGCTTCTTCTTTTTTCTCAGGGAAAAAGGCAGAGAGAAAGGCTTTATGGTTTAGTTCTTCATTTTTTCAACAAAAAAACATCAACATCCCAGACTCCAAAAGTCGGTTCTTTTCGAATTTTTCTTCAACAAAACAATTAAGAACAGTTTGGGTAGCTAAAATCTTAAGGATTGTTGTCGAAAACTAGTCAATTTTTTGCGTCTGAAAAAGTTGAAAACTTTAATGAATACTCAAAATTCTTCTAATGCCATAAACTGCAATATTTGGCTTAACACACCACTGCTGACGCTGGGAAACAAGAGCAGAAGAAATAGAGATTGTGATTTGTGAACGGGTCTTTATAAGGATTTTTGAGAAAATAGGATAAATATTTATATTTTTTAATTTAATTTATTTATAATAAAAATTTAAATCTTTAACCTTAAGTATTATAATATCACATTTTATTTGATTAATTATTGTTAATACACATATTTATGTATATATTTATCAATAGTTTAATAAATTGATATTGTTATCAACCTAATTAATTAATTATTATTATTTTTATTTTATAAAATCTTTCATTGTTAGATTAGTTAAAAACAGATATATGAAATTAATGATAGAAAAAAATGAGAAAATAAATTGATTTTAATAATTAAATATATATTTTATAATTTTAACCATTTAATAATATAAATAAATTTTATAGACAGAACATTTAATTGAATGTGTGTCCGAAACGCATTTAAGCGGACATTATGTTGAAATTTAGGCATTAGAGATGTACATGTTACACGTTTAGAAAGTTCATATAAATTAATGCAGAATTTAATTGTATTAAATATTATAAATATTTAATTGTATTAAATTAAATTATATAATTTAATTTTTATTATTTGTAAATTAAATGATTTATATTAACATCGTTGGATAATTTAGTAGAAGACATATAGGATAGAAAGGTTGAATTTTAAAATTAAATAAAAAACTCTCATTAACGTAAAAATAATTCATTTTAATTTATGTATGATTAATTTTGTATTTAATTAAAAATAAGTTTTAAACTCACACTTAACAAAAAAAAATTGAGTTAATATGAATGGAGTCAAGTTTTTAAGTACTTATAAAAATTTAATTATTTATTATGTTATAGTACGATTTAGTTTAATTTAGATAATTTTCATTAATCATATAAGATATATATATTCATATTTTTTTTATAAATTATAATATATTTTTATATTTTTATATATCAGTATATATATAAAAATTTGAGAGATTTATCTCAAAATTAAAAATAAATTTTTTTATTATTCAAAATTTTATTTTACAACTTAAATTTTATTTTTGTTTTTAAAAAATTAAGTCATATTTATAAAATTTTAAATTAAGTTAAGACAAATCAAATATTTTTACAATAAATTAAATTATTTGATTTTTTAAGTGGATTTAAGTTTTATTCATCCCAACCGGAAAGGCATATTAATAAAGAAAATTCTAAACGAACATCGAACACTACTGAACACCATTAATGTTGAACATTGTAGAACATCATTAAATTAATTAATAAAAATTTAAAATCTCAAGGACTCAGTATGTAATTAACAAAAGAGTGATAAACTCAACGTATAATTAATAATTATATGATTAGTTCTTTAAATTTTTATTTTTTATAAATTAATTTAATAATGTTCAGTGGTATTCAACATTAACGATGTTCAACAGTGTTCGACACCCGTTGTAGATTCATTCTATTAATAATTATTTTTTTAGTGTTTCTGATTTGGCGCGAAATCGTTGTCCGAGCAGTTTCCGCATTCAGGCGGGCGGTTTCTGTCAGTGGGTCCCACTCCCTGTGTTGTTAGAGAAACAAGATCAGAGTTGACGGTTCTCTACTCCTCAGTCCACACCGGTCGCGTCGATTTCACTCCCTTGCGCGTGGCTACAACGACGAACGTGGAGGTGTGTAACACGATCACCCTTCGAGACTGAGGGTAGGAGAACGTTTAAAAGGTTGATGGAGGCTTGGGTCCCTTGCGTGCGACCGTGGGGTTGAAAAAGTCAACCGGGAGATTTTGGTCATGCATGGGACCCACACGCTTTTTTCCATTACTCTTATCTCAGAACTCAGAACTTGGAACAAATATCCATCCACCGCCTACTTCTTTTAAAAAATATGTCTGATAAGATATATAATGTTACTGTTTATAAATTATTTTTATATTATAAATAAAATTAATTATAAATTGAACAAAATTATTGATAAATTTAAAGGTGTCGGGATGAATCTTTTTGTTTATGACTGTGTATGGTATGTGGTTGAACGAAGAGGTACGAGGTAGGTCACCATAACGTAGAACATGAAGACAAATGTGATTTGGGTACAAAATTTTGGTACAAGGGGAGTGCTAAACAAACAATGGGACGAAAGGTTGGACAGGAATTTATTTTATTTGATATCATAAGGATTTAAATTTATAATATAATATATATTTTAAGATACTCATAAATGGTTAAAGTTATTAGTTGATATTGTTTTATATTTTTAAAGTCATAGATTCAAATTTATTAGAGGTAAATTTTTCATCGCCTCACAATTTCTTATTAAACATAATCGTAAATTAAAGATGACATATTTTATTTAAGTGATTCAGTTTCGAACATTATATGTATATTATAAAAGAATTAGAAAAAATATAAACAAGCTTTATATAAAATTACATTAGTGTACTAAAAAATAATTAATTAAATAATCGATTAGCAATTAATACAATATTTATATTTTTAAATCTCTCGTAAATAAATAATTTAATTTTTAAAAAATAGCCTTATATTGGTGTCAAACAAACCCAAGAAAAGAAAAGCATGGTATGTTTAGGGATGAGTAAGGGTCGGATTTTTAACCCACCACATTCGACCCGAGAAATTATACCCGTCACCCGACCTGGATTCAGGGTGAAAAAGTCCAACCCAACCGATTTTAAGCTCTAAAATCTAACCCGACCCGATCTGAATTTTTTTTTAAATTAAAATTTTAGGGACTAAATTATAAAAAAATAAAATTTAGAGATATAATTATAAAAATATTTAATTTTAGTAGCTTAATTGTAAAAAATATATTAATTTTAGTGATCTAATTGTATAAAATATATATAAAGAGGGGTCATTATTACAAATATATATGAAAAAATTACACTATTAGTCCCGGATCGGGTTGAGTTTTTTCACCTTAAAACCGAACCCAACCCGAGATCACCCTTGAAAAAAAACCTAACCCGAACCTAAATTTTTCATCAAAAAATCCGACCCGATCGGATCGAATCAGGTCGGAAACCGTCAGATTTGGATTCCGTGCCCATCCTAGGTATGTTAGAGTTTAAAACCGGAGATTACGGCAGAAAATATGGATTTATTTGTATAAGAAAACGACAGCAAATCTTGAAGATGTTTTCAATTAAGATCTCATTTATTGTCTTCGAATTTGATTGAAAATACACAAATTTGTATATATTTATAAATGTAGGGCTAAAATTGCAATTAATGAAAACATGTGGACCAACTTTAATAAACGCACAATTTATATATGTTGTATAAAAAATAATGTTTTCTATTTTTTCAATTAAAAATGATATAGGAAGGATCCAAATAAAAATATTAAAAAAAGAAAAAGATTTAATTAATGGAGTAGGTTAAATAATTTCAAAGGTTTGGTAGGGTCGATGTCGTGTTTAACTTTTTGGAGAGTTGAAAAAGGCTTCTCGAAGAGGGAACATCATTTTCAGTTTTTTTTTTCTTCATAATATTATTTTTATTATTAATTTAAATTAAATATTATAAATATTTATTATGAGATATAAAGATGATCCTCTAAATTCAGTTTATTTTATTATCAATGTTAATATTTGAATTTTTTAAAATAAATATTATATTAAACCAAAAGTTTTATACTATTATTTTATAGATCTAAGAATTAATCTAATTTAAGCATTTCATAATAATTTTAAGCATTTAAGCAGGGACGGAGCTAATCACCCCCGAAGATTTTTTTTTTATAACTTTTGTCCTCCTATTTAAATTCTTTTAAAATTATTTTTTATGAATTTGTCCATCTACTTTTAAATATTTATGTTTTACCCCCTCAACCTTAAATCCTGGTTCCGTCCCTGTCGAAGACACCTTAAAATCTGCTTTCGAAGCTTTGGAAACCTTACAAATCCTTTGCCCTTTGCCTCAATTCATTAAGCTCCATCTCGATCTCAGCATCCCGATATGGAAACGGCTTGTTTGTGGAGGCAGAAACAGTTCTTCCAGGTGGAAGCTCTCCTTTCTGTTGGAGGAAACAGGGAAAAAAAACAAAACCTTTCAAATGGTTGGAATTCAAGATTAGTTTCTAGTTGAAAAACAGACCAGGGAAAGGTAAAAACAAGATAAACAGAATAATGTTGAATGTTTGGTTAATTCTGGGTGAAGATGTTTAGTCAAAATACTATATAACCGAGTAAATTAATTCGATATGATTCCGAACATGTAAAATTAATAACATTGCTGGTGGAAAACAGTCAAAATGATGAGATGAACCCAATAACCCAACAGCTAAACATATTGTTAATGCAATTTTTGCGTGAAAGAATAATCCAATTCAGTCTTAATTAGCGCAGGGGAAGTTAAATATATATGTATATATCAAAGAAACCTACCTAATCAATCCACCATAAAGAATTCCATTTTTACATAAAACAAGAATGAGACATACCTGGGAGCTACCAGATAGTTCCTTTTTCAAGTTTGCAAGATCATCGTCAACTGATGTGCTCTCAAGTAACGCAAACTGCGTATTTAAGAAACGGTTTCGTTATGAATCAGGAGAAAATTTTGTAAAACGGAACTTTATAGAAGCATATATATATTATCACAGCAAAAGGGTCCTACATACATGAATTTAGGTACAACGAAATGCCATATTCTTATTATGAAATTTCAGATGGTAAGACAATCCAGAATACGAAAAGCAACTTTTCCGCTAAATCAGATGCATTTCTGATAATCTTTTGAGTTCACAAAAAGTGTGTTCATCAATACTAACGTTATTTGCTTTACTTGCCGGAAAAAAGATTTCCATATTTCATATCCTTGGATAAACTCACAGAAAATATTTCAGAAAGGAAGCTTTGATTACAAAATGAATCGAGCCCGTATAACCCTGCCAAAAGCTAAGTTGGCATTTCCTGGTTATGCCAACAAAAATCCATTAACATTGTTAAAACCGGGCCTATGATGGTCACCACCAGGTGGCACCAGCAAATGATGCAAATTATCAGATACAATGGAAATTTGGCCATGGAAAGTTTAACTTGAATATCAAGATCGCAAAAATAAAAGCAGGGTAGTAAATACCTTCCCGTCAAGATCATCAGTGGTTAACTGCCCAAGAGCTTCAGCTTCGGACTCCATTGCCAAAACTGCCCGTGAAAAAGAAGCGGACAAGGGACTTAAGATCAAATCTACTTCTTATAGAATGACTACCAATCATAAAAAATGCAAGATACTATTAATCTTGACAGATTGAAAACTATATTTGGCAAGGAGAGACCGTCACTCATCAGGAGCATGATAAGGATGATATTAGATATACTCGTAGTAATGCCATTTTTAACGAAATATAAGTTCAGGAAAAGACAATTCACTAAACAGCAGCAGTCTCTAGGAATGGGTAGGCTAAAACATACACACATATCCTCACATCCCTAGGCAACACATGTTTTTTAAACTCAGGAAGCTTCTTCACGATGCCCCTAAGCTTGAATTGGAGATATTATGTCAGTGTAGTAGAAGAAATTATCAGATAAATTTAATGGATAAAGTATCACATGTAAGATATGTTACATTAGGAATATATAGCACAGATTACATGTAGAAGCTTATCAGAAGGCTGAAAAAGCTTTATTAGGCACACTCTCTGGTGTCAAAAACATAATCTTGTAACCCAGAAGCATGAATTAATAGGATGCAGAATTACAACAAACAAGCTTCCAACCTAAGATTAACTCACCTTTCTCTTCCATCTTCTCAAAAGCTGCTAAAGCACTACTAGTGTTGACATTTCCCACCATCTCATTTACTTTTGTAGCAGTTCTGAAGCAATGCCAAAGTGATGATGACCAGAAAGTCCCATACGCTGAAACAAAGAGAAAAAGGAAGGTAGCAATTGGAATAACGGAAATCACCTTGCCGACTGAGCCCGGGCTTTTAAAGTGTCCTTCTTTGACTTCACCTCTTGTATCTTACTTTCCAAAAGCTACACAAAGTGGAATTCAGTGAATATGACAAAGATAATTCTCTTATTGCATCTACTATTTCTTTGTTTATCAAGTGTTTTATCAGTTTTTTTCTTTTCCTTTACATCAAAACTTGGGGACCTACTAAAAAATTAATCATAATTATAAAAATTGAGCAAATCTCCTCTCCTTCAAAGATGACTATATCCCATAAAGCTTCAGTGATTATTCCTCTTTAATTTGGGTGGATTTCATTAGCATAACTTTTATTAGTTAAGACAAAGTACTAAACCTCTCATTTGTAGAAGGCCACTGCCACTTTCAGAAATAACACAGTCATTAATTCAGAAGTCTTTTGCCCATACGTGCTTTGACAATCCTTCTTCAGTTTATCATTCAAAAGACTAGGTAGATTTTCTTTTCTATCAATTTCAAATCATTCCTACTGTTCATCATAGGTTCATGTCGTATACTTCATTACAAACATTTAAACACATAGCATTTCAGATCTAAGGGAATATATAACATGTCCCTAATAAAAATCCTGAAAAAAATTATCTAAATGAATAATATACCAATGCAACTAATAGTAGTAAAGATACATAGAGATGTACCCGTGTATTAGAAACAAGATTATCAACTACACTTTTCTGTTGATCAAGTTGAGCTTTCAATGAATTGGCATTATCCTGCAACAAAAAGGAAAAAAAATGTTTCATCAGTTATTCAATTAGAAAAGAGTTATCCACTTTAAGAGCTACTAATTAATGTTACAGATTCTAAGGAGAAAACAGATTTTAATCCCTAAAAGAATTCTCTGGATCAGTTACACAGTAAGCCATTCATTCAGATTATTACACCGCTGGTGTTTGCATAACTTCGAGTTGAAGGAAAGGAAACCAAGACTAGACATCGAAGAAACAAGAACAATTAAAAATATCAAATTTCAAATTTCAATTCCAAATGCTAAAATAATGGGAAAAAATGGAGAAAAAAAATACTTATAGCTACACCTTAAACCTTAAAATGAATGCAAAATATCACACTTAACCCTAACATATCCTACAACTTGAAATTATAGTTACACCCAGAAAATATGACAAAGCAATTGAAACTCTGTCAAAGTGCCCTTAATTCTTCTATTAACCATTTTTTAGGACTCATCTTCACTTTTCTCTATTCTTATTCTTTCTCCGTAAAGGTCAAAATCCTTATGGAACCGTATTCTTTTCTATTGAGAAAAGATACACTAATCATAAAGCTCCAGCCCAACGTTATAAATCTGATAGTGTTCTTTGTTGCAAGCCCAAAACAAAGCTTCTCCAACATTGAAATAGTAGACTCAATAAAACCAATCACACTAACAGTTCAACTAAACTATGTTAAGGGTTTAGGGCTATGTTACTCCAATTATTCATTTTTCTTTAAGTGTCCAAATTTGACACCTGTGTTGGACACATAATCCAAGCTGGAACTTCGATATGACCTCCAAGGACCATATAAATACTTGGAAAAGCCTTTTTTAAAAAGTTGAACATACTAGTCTCAAATACATATTACCATCTGACACTCACATTGATGTCCAAGTAGATAGGTTTAGGGAAAGCTTTGACAACTTTTACATCAAATTCTAAGTGACGTATCATCTTAGTTAAATCAAATGCCTATGGATGCTTGTTTACTTATTTCAAGGAGAAAGAAATTGAAGATCTGGAATGATTTTATAAACAATGCTCAGAAATCAAGTTTCTAGCAAGATGACATCTTACAGCAAAAGATTTACGCCTCTTGAGGGCTTCACGTGCAAGATCTTCTTCTCCTTTCTGAAGAGCTAACTGTGCTTTGCGGTACCTATATGAAACCATAACTTAATGAGGACATTTGAACACCAGCATATTCTACTGACTATAGAAACATACTACTTAATCAATTACCAATCTTCAGAAGCCTGTTGTGCAGCATTGTACTTATTTTCCAATCGCTTTTGAGATGCTAATACCTTCAGATGAGAAAAGGGTTGTGCGTATACTTAAAGTGGGGAGAAAGTTACATTGAAAGGTAGAACAAAATAATGCACGAAAACATAAAATCTTAGACCATCTAGGCATCTGCAGTTGAGTGCATAACTGCATATGCTATGGAATTATGAATAAAATAAACTAAGAATATCAAAAGCAACAAGGAAGGCGAGAAAAAAGAAATTAAGACAACATAAAAAAAGGAAGCAAAAGACAAATCAATAAACTCGAGAAATAAAAAATTATGAGGCTTACTTGTGCTGTGGCTTGTCTCATCTTCACCAAGTCATCATTCATTTCAAGAACAGCTTGATCTAAGATTTTCTCAGGGTCTTCAAAAGAACTTAAGAGTGCATTTGCATACGACTGCCATTATCAGTGATACGGATCGAGTTATTGAGATAGCACAGCAAAGGTTGAAATCTGAAGTTACAATATCATCATATGAGTGGATAAATGATTCTTAAAATCTAACCTTAACAACTCTAGCAAACCGATCGAAAAGGTTCATGCGTGTACCAAGAGCACCACCACCTTGTCTATGACAATGAGATCTTCCTGGAAGGGTCCTTGTACTTGAAATTTTTAGGGAAGCTACTGTTTTGAAAGAAACAAGAAAAATGAACTTCAGGTTGTATTTACACGGTTTAGACGATGTTAGAAAGTCCTTTAAATTTGGTATTTCATGAGTTAGGATGAGAAAAAGTCCTTATTTCATGGGAATGCGAACAATTAGTTTAACAATGGGAAAATGGGATGAAAATCAAACTACAAAATCAATAAAGTAGATGTCCAAATGATAAGCAATTCAAGCAATTTTAGTTTGAACAAGTAAATGTCTTTAAGAGAACATTGTTTCCCCATTTAAAAAAGCTTTAGAGATTTAACTGAATCATTGGCAAATTACCCAAATAAACCAAAACGAAAAATGTCATGACCCAAACAATCAGCTAAGCTTGAAAATGTTTTAAATTTGAAGTGTACCATTCGAGTTGAGCAAACTTGTCAATCTACTTACCAACTTGGCCTTCTTTCCCATTTCTCAAGCTATCAAAGAACAAAGCTCTAGACATATAAATAAACGCAAATACACACACATGACATTATCCCATCATAGTACATAATATTTGGTTCCAAAATTTCAACATCAATCTACTGGTTGTAACATGGAAAATGAGAAACATATTCAAATAAAAAGCAACGGATAACTCTTAATTCACTGAATTAATAAGAAAGACATAATAATTACCCATTAAAATTGAACGGAGGATTAAGCCAAATGAAGGGTAACTCCGCCGTTAAAGCAGGAAGAAATGATTAGATTTTTTTCACGATACAACGATTACCCATTAAAATTGAAAGTACGAAAAAGCCAAGAGAATGCTATATCTCCGCCATTAAAGCAGAAGTGAGCAGCTTCTTAACTAAACGACAACTACCCATTAAAATTGAAATTAAAAAAAGCTAAAGGAAAGATACCTCCGCCATTAAAGAAAGAAGAAGCGAGTGGCTTCTTAACTAAACACAGTCTGCTACGAGTCCCGGAGCTCGAAGCAGCAGCAGCAGCAGCAGCAGCAGCAGTGGGTTTCAAAGGGAGGGTCAATCCTGTAATTATGTTAGTTTTGACAGCCAATATAGGATTAACAATATGAAGAATAATTGAGAGGTTTCAATTCTGCTTTGAGCCTGTCTGGATACAAAGAAAGAGACTATTACGACTCTGCTCTCGGATACAAATTTTCGTTTTTTCTTTTTTCCTTTCTAAAATGTTAACTATTTATCGGTATTAGTTTTTTAATTAAACGATTATTTAGTCGTTTTATTTTAAATTGTACAAACATTAATTTAATTATGAAAATTATATTTATGCCAATTGTTTGTAGTATGAGGGGTTTAAAAATATTTAATTTAATTGTTTATTGATTTAATTAAAAAATTATTTAATTTAATTTTAAAATTTTTAAATTGAATATAAATCATAATATTTTAAATTATCTAAAAATTCAAAATCCAAAAATCTAAAAATATATATATAAATTTTATTATATTTAATAATTTATTGTTTAATTATTTTTTAAATAATAATTATAACGTTATAATTAAGTTTCAAACAATTTAACGTTACAAATAAATAATATTATAGTTATTGACACATGGTTTGTGCCTTTGCTAGTGAATTTGGCATGGTTTGTGCCTTTGCTAGTGAATCTAGCCAAATCTGGTTTTGAGGAGGATACTCGATTAGATACTACTGTAACCACTATAACCTGTTTAAAAAAATATCGATATAATTTAGATTCGGTATTGATATATCCAATTTATTTTTTCATTCGACTTTCTTTATATATATAAACTTATATTTGATTTATGATTTAAGGGTCTTGTTTATTTTACTTTTAAGGATGATTATTTAATCGAGTAAAAACAATTCCCAGTTGAGGACTTTTTAATCTAGGTTTATTTTCAGAATTCAAAGTTTAGGGGTTATTATTTAAGTTACATTTAAATTTTATAGAAAGATTGTGTATTTTTTTACACATTATGTATATAATATGATTCAAAATTAAACGTTTACTTTAAAAAGTAAAATAATTCAAACCCTTTTAATATTTTAGCCTGAAAATATTAGTAAAAAATCGGTTTCCAATTTTTACCAATTCACTAATAAAATAAGATGGATGGTAAAACTCTTCGAAAGGTAAAGACTATTGATCACTTTCTGGGCGCATCTAAATTGATTTTTTTATAAGCATGGAAAAATATTTTATCAGAGAAGAAATTAACTATGGTAATATGGCCTAAAAGCATGTATAAACACAGAATTCAGACACTGTTGCAGTTTCAGAAAAGCCAATTAACACTGATGTTACCAAGCCATGTGAAAAGTGGAAATTGAGCAAGGGCAATAAAGAGTAAAAGATAATGCTGCTTGCTGGAATCGTAACTTCTAACCTCGGCGAAGAGGACTCGCTTCATCGTCTTCACCAAGAAGATTCCCATGCTTAAGCATGTCGATGGCATCAAAAAGTAGTACGAGTATCTCCATACGATCCTTCCGAGGACAGACAAACACATTCCTGTGAAAGCATACCCGGCATATGCCAGAATGTCGAATAATGGTGCCTCGCCACTACCCAATGATAGTAATGTTACTTTCAGCAGCATGACTTGCAGAAACCAGCCAAATAATCCCTTAACAAACAGCCAGTTAAGAGCTTCAGGGCTAAACCTGGTTGAAAAGATACGAATGGAAACCATTAGGTGGAAGAAGAAGAGCAAGCTCGATCTATGATCTTTCCAAGTAATAATTTGTCGGAAACTAAAAATGGTAAAGAAAAACAGATCTTAAAACATTGAAGCTTAAGTTTCAGAGAAGATCCAATCCCAAGTTCCCAAAACAAGTAGACATAAAGAAAAATGTGAGGTAATGAAGGACCAAGGTATGAGAACAATAATAACCATTTCTTTTCCTTCATAATTCAGTGGCACCACCATCTATAGAATACAAAACTAATCGACTTACCCTAATCTCACACGGACAATTATAGAATAAGAGATGTTAGATGCAGCAGACATTGATTAATGCTATCGGCGGCTTCTTTAAGAACCCAAGAGAGCACAAGAGAAAGCCTCTCCAGTGACAAAGGATAGCAGAGAGGAAAAAGCAGAAGTTAAGACCCCTCAAATCGCACAGTAGTCATTAGTGGCGAGTGTTTGGAAGTCATCTAATTAAAGATTACAACAAAGCAGGAATACAGGTTTCAAAGTTCAAACCACTAAAATGCACATTGCAAAATTTGGAAACAGAAGTAGTTAGATTTAAGGGGGGAAATGACTTACTTTCCCTGAATGCCAAGTGACAATCCAGCAAGAACGACATAGGTGCCAAATGCCATAAATGGGATGTACAAGTCTGGTGCATTTATGTCATAAATTGGGGGTTTATAGGAAAGCCTGCCACCTACTGGCTCAGTTATTCTTGTCCAATGGCCCTGAAGTAAAAGAGAAAGTATGAGAAGATAGATAAACACATGGAAAAAGTCAGGGAACATATGCTTACCCTGTGCAGAAATGGCAGTAAAACAACCTTCAATTTGTTTCTCACATACTGATCATTCACTTGAAAGTAGTACTGAGGATCAGAGAAGTATCTACTTATCTGTTCATTTCAAGATGAAAAAAAAAGAAATAAATATATATTATGAAACAAGAAAAATATTCATAAATATTGAGCATTTCAGATACACTGAACAGCGACAAAGTGAATACATCCCAGTAACAGTGACAGGGCTTCCACAAGGAGACTGTTCAAATCATGTTAAAGAAGTAAATTCTATGTTGAAATTGATTCGGGATCCCAAAATTTGATTTAAAATCCACATATGACCTTAACAGCATCATAGAGCAGCAATATAAAAATACATGATACTATGATAAAAGGAGAGAAAGGATACATTAGTTAGTTTATCATGACATGATAACAATAAAGGAAAACTCTATCAATTACTGCAGCAGCATGGTACTTACATTGCTTTGCACATACTCAGAACTTGATCCCAAAATTTTCTCTCCATATGCACCCAGGCCATCTCGGATAAGACCAGAACCAGCCCCATAAAATGAATTACCAAATGGATTTGGTTGAGGAATCGTTGGTGGTCTTGGTACCCCAGGCTGGGCTCCCAAGTTATTATACATTTCTGAAATCTAACATCAGATGAGAAAAAATGCAGTGAGAAAACTTTTCTTTTTAACAGAATATCTCATCATGGTGAACAAAAGTCACAAACTTCTAATTTAAAAGAGAAACACTATATCCTACCAGGTAAAAACAGAAGCCAAAGTTGAATACTTCTGTTTAATAATAATACATGAAATTTAGGGTAACAGCACAAATGAACCCTGAATTTTAGCAAAACCTCCAATGTAGTGCCCGTATTATAAAAGTATCGATTTTGCTACCCAAAGTTCAATTTTGTCAACTAACGAGGTATCTGCCCCTAACAACACTAGCTTTTCTTAGATGTCATGGCATTCAGCCAATAGAAGCAGTTTTTTGCACATCAGCAACCTGTTCAGCTACCTTTAAGGAGCTAAAGATCAAATATTCCTAACCTTTAACATTAACCAAATTAAAAAAGAATGTTGATTGAAATAACCATTCAGATAATTTAAAACTCCACTTACTCGATTGAATTTTTTTAATTTCAATGAAATAATCAAATGGTTTTGAACCCGAAAACCCGAAATCCTATCACTTTGATAACCCTATTGACGATTAGAAAACATTGTCTTTCAATAAATAAAAAATCCTATCAATTTGAAACTTTTCTTTTAAAAACACTTTGGCAAAATAACTAAATTTGTCATTCACTCAAGTTGATAAGCACAGGTGCTTAGTTGAGCTTCAAATAAGCCAATTGTTTATGGAAAATAAAAGCCAATTTCTGGAGAAAAAAAGTATCAACTTCAATCCAGTCTTTTAGTTGCTTCCCTGCAATCATCTCAGAAGCATCAGCATGAAATCCAGCCCCTCTCAATCACGTTGATTGATTGAAATCCAGACCTCAATCACGTTGATAACAACATCAGAATTGTTTATTTCTCGATGATTTTGCATTTTTAACTAACTACCAATCTATCTAGTGAACAAAATGCAAAATCATCAAGAAATAAACAATTTAATCAAAGAAAAATGAACATGAACAATTATGATTCGAAGATCAATTAATTTAAACATAGGGAAAAATAAAATTAAAGAATAAGCACAAAATCCAAGCTACTATTTCATCTTAATATACAAGGAAATGCATATAAGATCACGCAAAAACACATATGTACAAAAAAATTATTTTATTATATTCATAAACAGAGAGAATTGAGATCGGAAAAGAAAGGACCTTACAAGTAAAAAGAAACAAGTAAGAAATTCCGGCGAAGGAGATCAGAGTTCCGACGATGTTCCGGTGAGGGTTCCTACGTCAAAGGGTAGGAAAGGACGGCAGTGGAAAACTCAGACAAGTAACGCGAAGAAAAGAATTTAAAATAATATACGCGAAAAAGAGGAGAAATCGTGCAAGAGGTGTTTCCATTTAAAAAATCCAGTAAATTTTTCTCTCTTTTTTTTCTTGCTAAAAATTAATAATTTAATTACTCGAATAAAATTCTGCGAAAAAAAATTTAACTATGTCGTTAAATTAAAATACAGCATATTGTAATAATAATTTTAGATATTAATATATATATTCAATTTAATTATAATTAAAAATAATTTAATATTAAATTTTTTGAAAATTTGAATATTAAACCAATAATTTTAAGTATTAAAATTTATATATTTTATCAATAAAATAACTTATTTGTTATAAAATTTAATTAAATACTTAAAATATTTCTTTAGAAAAGATGTTATGTTACCAAGCATATAATTAAACGACTTATAGTATATTTTACTTTTATTTTAATTGTATGTCACACGATTAAATTACAAATAATTAAAATTAGAAGCTTTTATACCGATAAAAAGTAAGAATGAGTAAAACTTAACTTGAAAAACTAAATTATTTAATTTGATATAAAAAATTAATTTTTTAATTAAATTCAAATAAAAAAATCACCACCTATATATAAAATAATAATCATATATTTTTTTCACTATAGTACAATTTATAATTTTGAACTTAATGGTTAAAAGAACGATTATTGTTTCTAAAAATCATGGGTTCGAGTATCAGAAATTAATTCTCAGACAACTAATCAAAGTAGGTCCCAAGAAGGCAAAGAATCAAAAACAAGCAAAGAATCAAAAACAAAGTCCTGGGTTCACACATGCTGTTGATGGCTATGCCTATACTGTAGTATTCAGACTCTTTTTTCTCTTGAAATATCTTTGTCCAAATCAGATGAGAGTATACAGATACCATCCTTCAAATATACATATAAATAAATTATTCAACTTTAAAATTTTTAATAAATTTTAATATACTCGTATCCGACATTTACATCCGGATTTTAAATAAACAATAATACAATGTGAAATGAGATGTCTGTCTGCTTCATTTTCAGACATTTTCAGCTTCATATGATCTTCTGTAACTAGAAAACAGTAATTCAAACTATGGGGGAAGCCTCAAGAAAACATATCCATTGACAAAATCAGCAAATCAACCAACCAAAACGAATTAAAACACACCATGGGGGAGACTTCACCTTGTACACTTTTGTCTGAAATGTATAAGATCATCTGGAGCAGCAAGAAAAATGACTTGTTTGCTTTGATCCATCAGTTTCACTCTTTGTAAGGGATACCCGATTGACGGATAATTCGGTTTTGTAAGTCTCTGAATTCAGGACCTTCCTGCTGACATTGTTGTAAATCTCTCGTATAACGATTTCAAAAGCCTCGTCTACATTCGTTGAATCTAAAGCTGATGTTTCCATGAAGAACAGCTCTTGTTCTTCTGCTAGGCTTTTGCCGTCTTCAACACTCACATCCCTGATAGTTTCTAAATCAGACTTGTTGCCGACCAACATCCTCGCCACAGTTGTATCGGAATGAGCTGTAGTGAAGTTTTAAGTAAGCGAAAGCCTTAACATCCAAGCAAATATAAAATTACATACACAATTAACCGTGAGAAGTAAATAGATAGTCCAAAGAGCAAATATCATATGATCCTCCAAAGACATGAAAAAAAAATGAAATTTTTTAGGGGACAGCTTCACTTTCTTTTTCTTTTGGGATATCGTTTTACCTATTTTCTGATCAGTACATCAAATATATATGTCTTAAAAGAAAATATTTATATCAGACATATACTCCTAAATTTGAGTAGCATAAACACTCTATGGTACAATATAAAAACACAGAACTGACATAAAGCGGCTTCAATCTTCCTACAAACCCTAAAAAACAACAATGAGGTGCATAGAAATGGCAACAATTCCAGGACAGTTGAATTGGGAGGTAGTGAGGAAGAACAATTGCTTTTTGACGAAGCAGTTCGGTTCAGCAAATAGCCTAACAATCTCAACTCCTACAAACACTATGGGTTGGCAAACAAGAAGACAGTCGCCATTCAGCCCCGGATCAAGGATCAGTCGGTGCTGCTAGCAACCACCAAGACTAAGAAACAGAACAAGCCGTTGCCTTGCTTCACAATCACAAATTTGTCATGAAAAAGGAATTCCCCAGGATGGTGAAGGCAGTAAAAAAACAGGTGACACTTGACAGTCGATTACTACAGTCTGGATTTAACCAAAGCAGATCTCGCGAGGCTGAGTGTCGTGCATAGGAGTCTGAAAGTTGCCAAGTCGGGTGTCAAGAATAGGAACATGCGAGCGTTGAAGACCAATGACAAGAAGTAAGCTAGGCAAGTTTAAGTTGTATTGTACTATGATCTTCCTTCTAGACAATTTTTTTACTGAATTTTGAAGGTGCCTTATGGTCAATCATGGTTGTGGCCCGGGTGGTGGGTTTTATATCTAGATTATGAAGCAGATATTCATGGTCAATGCTAGTTTGTTTTAACGAATCATATAATATGGTACAATTTCGGTAAGAAAATGAATTATAACATTTCAAGCCTCGAAACAACTCGGTTTTCCAAGGATTGAACTTGTATTTGCTGCACCTCAATCATTACAGGGGAATCTAGTTCTAGCTGTTTCAAGCTTTCTTCAAGGTTTAGCCTTAAACTACAATCATTACAGCACCAGATCTAACACTCTACCCCACAAGAACCAACCAATTGAACAAATCAAAATGGAATCTTGACAAGGCAAAATCAAAGATATTCGAGGATCTTCTTATAAACTACTTATTCTATTTAAAAAGACCCGAACTTACTCTTGAGTTCATCAAGCCAGCGACCGACACTATCGAAGGTGGTTCTTCTACTGATATCATAAACAATAAGAGCACCAACAGCACCTCTGTAATAAGCAGAAGTGACGGCACGGAACCTTTCTTGACCGGCTCTGTCCCAAATCTGAGCTTTAACTTCTTTGCCATCGATTTCTAAGCTTTGGGTCTGGAACTCAACTCCAATGGTGGCTTTGGAATGCGGGTTGAATTCATTACGAGAATAGCGTGAAAGGAGGTTAGATTTGCCGACTGCTGAATCTCCGATTATCACTATCTTGAAAAGGTACTCTTCTCCGCCTCCTTCGTCGTCTGACATGGCGGGTTTCCGGGGTGAAGACTGCCGGAGAAAGGGTTGAGAGCGAGAGAAACGAGGGGAAATTGGAAATGGAGGAATTAGTGATCGAAGCTAAGCTGGCAAAGACATAATGCATGAAGTGGGTTCATCATTACTACTTTATTAGTAATAATTTTTTTTATCAGATAAATTATAATATTTATCACTCAATTATTTTTTTTTTTTATTTTAGCCACTCAATTGTTTAAAATTTTAATTTATTATCTGGTTTTTTAGATAATTTTTATTTTAATCAATGAATTATTTTATTATTTTTCTAACATTATTTTTATTATTAAATAAAAAAAATTAAAATTATACTCAAACCTTAAATCCCAATTTTCGATCCATAAACCTCAAATTCTCCTTTTTCAACCACAACTTCACCATATGAACTTTCATCTTTTATATATATATATCAATGACAATTTATTATTATTATTATATAAAAAATAATATCATAATTTAAAATGATGAAAATAAATAATTTAAAAATTCAGTTAATAAATTAAAAGTTATAAAAATTAAATGACCAATATAAGAGTAAAAAATTAACTAAGGGATGCTCTGTATATTTTACCCTTTTTATTATGGGATTCTTTCCATTTCTATAGTGCTATTTCCCTTCTTTCTTTAGTGGTGTTTTTCTTTCTTTTTTTCCACTTTAACGGAACATGGACATTGAAACATGACAAACAACATGTTCCTCCTCTTACACTATTTGAATTCCTTTATGGATGTTTTTCGTTAAATCTAAAATTATTATAATTTATTTATATATTATTATATAAATATCCGAATTACTTAAGACGAAATACCGAAAATCAGAGGATAACCGGGAGGAATTTTTTTGCATACATAACATTTCAAACCTGAAACTTACTTAAGCGGAACCAAGCTGCTTACCACTTGGACTAACCCCAACAGATCTAAACCCACTATTTTAAAATAAAAAACAATAATAAAAGGCATACAATTTGCATAGAAGTAACCGAAAGGATCGGTTTAAATTATAAGGACTAATATGAACAGATCCGATAATAGAGGAACCTATCAGCGAATTTAATCCACGTAAAAATCACAAAGCCCTTTCTCATCACCAACTTTTGAAGTGATCACTATGTGAAAGTCTAACGCACACATTTCTTTCTCACTCTTTCTCGTTTGATTTGCGTAAAATATGTATAAAATTTTCCATCAATTTGTTCGGAGAGAGAAATCTTCCTGATTTCCCCCTTCATTTTTCTCTCTAACGGCGATGATCCATTTACAAATAAAGAAAAGAAAATATCAGCATTCAGATCTGTGGTTTCAGTTTTAGATTCAATCAGGCTGTAAGGTTCAGGTTTCAATTTATTTCTTGATTTTCGTTTTCCCTTTCTCATTTGGATCTGATTCGTTACATTTTATTTGATCCGGATTGCTGAATTCTGGTGTTGTTGTTCGATTTTCATTTCTCTAAATATCGTTTAATTTCAGCTCGCTTTGATTTTTCTTCTTCTTTGAATTCGTGATTGTTCCAAAATGTTCCCGACGCATGACTGGAAATTTTTTCTTCTAACTCTTATGGTTTACATTATTTGTTCAATCAATTGTTTGTCATTGCTAAGATTCTTTAATGCTACGACTTTAATCTCTAGTGATCTGTCAAAAATATTTATCGTATATATATTTTTATCCAAGCTGGCTAGATTCTTTAGTTTTTTCTCCTTTTTAATTTATATATAAATTGGAATGTCGTGTTTTATGCAAATTTGATTTGATTCCGATGCTTGTAAACGATCCTGAAATATTCTTTCAAGATTATAATTGGACTTTTATGCAAATTCTGATGATTATAATTTTATTGTACAGCTTTTGATGATTATAATTTTATTCTATTGTAGTGCCTGGAAGTCGTTCAAGATCTAATGTTTTCTGTTCTCACTCTTATGTTACAGAGCCTGTTCATTTTGAGAGCAGCGAACGATGAAGAAAGTTTTTGGTCAAACTGTTAGAGACATGTAAGTGTATTATTAGATATGAAGTTCTCCTATCATGATAATTTATCTGAATTTCTTATGAATATTGAGAAGTGTAAAGCAATTCCTCGGTAGTGAATTTATGGAGGAAAGATGATGATTGCGAGTTTTTTTTTGTTCTATTCCTGCTCCTTGGTATCTGGTGTAACCACTGTCTAAATTTTAATTTTTTTCCTTTGTGTTTTCGCAGTAAGAGAGGAGTTAATAAGAAAGTTCTTAAAGTTCCTGGAATAGAGCAGAAGGTAAGAATATTATTTAACAATTTCAAAAGGGGGGAGGTTGTCCTATAAAGTTTTTATAGAAATAGTATTCTTGAACAACTCTAAACAACAAAGCGACTATATTCTTGTTATACTGTTATTTTTTTCTGCTTTAAATAATATATGATTTCCCTTTGTCTTTCAGGTTCTTGATGCCACTAGCAATGAGTCTTGGGGTCCTCATGGATCACTTCTGGCAGATATTGCATTGGCGACAAGAAGCTCGTAAGATTTAGTGAAATATCTTAGATCTATGATTTTCATTATTATTTGTTACATGAAAATTCATCTCCATTTTTTAATATTCATGCAGTCCTGAATGCCAGATAATCATGGCAGTACTGTGGAAACGTATGAATGACACCGGAAAGAATTGGCGTCATGTATACAAGGTCAGCATTATGTTGAGGGTCATTTGCAATGTCGCCTCTATTATCAGTTTGGTTTCTGCAACTTTTGAAAGTGGTTGTCTAAAAACTCATTTCACCCTTAAAAATGTTGCACTTTTTTGTGTTCTCTTTGCATGAATTTTACTTTTCCTCCACTTCCCAATACTAAACTATGGCAAGCCAGCAAGGTCATATCTGGCTAGAAAAAAAAACTATACTAATGTCATAAGGTATTTGCTTTGTTGTGCTACAGGCTTTGACTGTTTTGGACTACCTTGTTGCTCATGGATCAGAGCGTGTCATAGATGACATAAGAGGACACACATATCTAATAACGGTAATTGTGGTTTTCTGATGCTATATTACAATTTTGTATTCAGTGTGGGTGATATAATATGCAGTTCACTGTATTTAAACGTTTTTGTCTAATTAAGTATTTCCTGTGTTGCAGACTTTGTCCGATTTTCAGTACATTGATTCCAGTGGAAGAGACCAAGGTAGCAATGTTCGAAAAAGATCTCAAAGCCTTTTGGCCCTTGTAAACGATAATGAAAGAGTAATTGAAGTAAGACAAAAGGCTGCGGCTAACAGGGACAAGTGAGTAGGCAAAATGCCTTTACATTTTAATCTCTTTGCTTTGGTGAACCATCCTCCCAATAAGTGTTTCTTATGGTGAGTATTGGCGAGATTGATACTTATTTTGACATTTTCTGAAGTTTTCAGTATCATATGTACATGAGCATGTTTACTTTCAATATGGCATTTACACGAGTGTTTCAATGCAAGAAGTACATGTCGCAAGAGCATATTTACTTTCAACGGGACAATTCATAGTGATGGAACCATGTAGAGGGTGGGAGGGGCCCTCCCCCCAACTTTTCTGGATTAATTATTTTGTAGTCCCTGAGAGTTTAAACATTAAGAAAATTGAGCCTTGGCCCCTCCCAAGTCCCAACTTTATGGTTTTAATCATTTCTTAGTCCTTACCAATTTCAAAATTAGATAAGTTTGTCCCTCCTTCAATTTTAAATTTTAAATTGAGTGATTTCAGAAACTCTTTCCTATTTTATCTTCTTAACCTTTGCTTATCTTTGCCATTTTTACTTTGCGCTTAACTTTTCATTGTCTTCACTCTCCAAGTTAATAAACACTTGTGATTTTCATTTCCCTTTTTTCTTATAAACTAACAAGTGGTAGTTGCACTAATTTTTCATTATCTTCACTCTCCAAGTTTATACACACTTGTGATTTCCGTTTTCCCTTTTTCCCTTTTAAACTGACTAGAGGTAGTTCATATTAAAAAAATAAAATTATAAAAGTCTCTTTTTTCATTTGTATTTTTTTTCAACTTTTAAATTCGATCATATGTGTTTATTTTGCTATATGATTTCTTACTAATATTTAGTGTTCAATTGTAATTTATTTTATTTCTTTACTTTTTATATTTTAAAAATTATTTATTTATATATTATTCACTCTAATGTTGTTTATTTTATAAGTTACATATGCATATTAATATTTAATAAATAAACATATATGTACTTTTCTACAGATAAACCCATTACAGTTGATTCTCTATTCGAAAAATAAAGAATGCTGAAACATCAAATTCAATTGTGTAGTCAAATACATGTAGGAATCTTAGTCCTTTAATATCTAATAAGTAATAGTACTAAAACTCGAAGAATTGAGGTCAATGAAAGTTTTGATATCAATTCACTCATAGATGACCTTTCGTTACATGAAAGAGTGACGTGTCTATTTTGATATGTTATGTCTTTCAAAATTATTTGTAATAAATGTTATTGCATTTTGTTCAACTCTATTACAATTTATACCCCCACCCTAATGTTTAATCCTAGTTCTGTCACTACATGTGATCAAGAGCACACACATATACAGATGTAGTTTCTTTCTGCTCTTGGACTTTTAATTCTCTTTTGGGTTGTGGAATAGGATAACTTTACCCGTTACTCTAGTAGGAAAGTTCAATTCTTGTTTATGATCGTTGTTATCCGTATAAAAATTTCCCCAGAAATTAGTTTTGAATATGATGAATGGAGGTGGAATTCTTCCATGATGTGCAATTGGTTGCAGGTTTCAAAATACTTCAGCAGGTGGAATGTATAGGCAAGGTTCAGGGGGATATGGCGACAAATATGATAATGATCACTATAGAAGCAGGGAAGAGAATCAGAATGGTTATGGAAGAGACAGAGAATATGGCTGTAGAGATGATGATCGGTACGTAAGATATGGGGATTCAAACGGTCGTGATGGAAATCGTCATGGAAGAGATTATGAAGATCGCTACAGTAGAGATGGTTTCAAGGATAATGACCAATATGGAACAAGAAGTAGGGGTTCTGATAGAGATAGAGCTTTTGATGATGATGGTTCTTCATCTCGGTATGCTTTTATTTACTTTTGAGACCTATATATTTGCTATGTTTGTTTCCTTTAAAAAACATGTTAATACTGTTGAAGTATTTTTTTTGGATACAGTTGAAGGTGTGAGTATTAATATGTTCTTTTCCACTAGATTAGGATACTTAAATGGCGCATTACTTGGTAATTTTCCATAATTTTTTTGTGTCACAGTGAGCTTTTGGGTGCCAGTTTACCAATTGATGTCTTGATTTTGTGTTTTATATGATCCTCCAATTTGAATTTTTAGTTATAGTTTGCTCATACCTTCATTAGATGCTTGATTTGGAGAATATATAATTAGCATGACTATCTTCTCTATAGGGGCAATGGTGCTAGAGTCGATGGTCCTTCACAGGATGGAAGGTAATGGTGACTGGATGCATTTTCAACTTGTCTTCGGTGGTGTTTATTTTATGGCAAAAATTATTGCTTTCTTGTTTCTGTAATTTCTCTGGAATTCATTTTGTGCAGGCAGCTTGAACCAAAAGTTCCTAAACAAAATCTTGGTGCTCCTAGTTTTGAAGAAGCAGTAAGTGAATCTCGGAGTCCTGTCCATAGTGAAAGGTATTGCCTTTTATCTTAAATTTTCATGGTCATGGTGCTTGCAATTTTGTCTTTCTAGTTGATGGTTCATAGTGCAAAGATCAATGATAGGGATGGAGAAACATCATCATCAGCTGCTCCCATGGCTTCTTCTGCTAGCAATACTCCTAACCATCTGCTACCAGATAAAAAAGTTGAGGCTTTTGGTGAATTTGATCCACACGGTTCAGTTTCAGGTACAAAATTCCTGTGTAAATTCTGTGGTTGGATGCTCCAATGGCATTACTTTGACTGTAGTGATACTGACTTGAATGTTCACTGTAAAATGTATATTTCCATGTCATCCAAACATTAAGTTTGATAGAATCTGTTGTTTCTTTTCTGTTTCAACTTTTGCATTTCATGTGGTCGGTGTTTTTTTCCTCTCTCAAAAATAGTTGTTTACTGCAGATTGGGTTTCATCATTTATATACGTCATAATATTCCAGGTGCTAAACTTGTGAAGTTGGTGACATACTAGTTAGAATTTTGAATTGATGTACATGGTGTTATGGTCATGCAGCCTTAAAAGCTAAAACATTAAAAGGCTGTCTCAGCGACTTCATATTTACAATATTGTTTTTTTCTTTACTTAATTTGATTGCAATTGCTGGTTTGAGTTTTATGTGATTCTTTGTATCACTCTCCTACTGTGAAGTAACTCAGATTGGATAATGGTAGGTGCTCTTGCATTTATCCATTGCAACTGGTACTTATTTTTCATCCTTTGCATTACAGCTGCCCCTGCCCCTTGGACTGTTCCTAGTGCTACAATCACTCCTGCTGCTGCTCTTCCGACTGCTTCAAGCTATCCTGAAATAGACTTACTTGGTGATCTATCTGGTTCATTGGCTATTGTACCAACCACGCCTACAATCCCTTCTGGTGAGGTTGATGCCAACTCACGCTCTGGTGATATACCCACTGTTGCTGCAAATCAATTCGTGTCTAATTTTGGGGATCAGGTATACATGATTTCTTTAATTACTGAACATATTTTTGCTTGGTTCATATGCAAGGACTCATTGCACCTGTTTATAATATGCCTATTATTGAACCATGAATGTGGATATACAGTTCTGTTGTTGCCATATGTGCTGTCATTTTCTTCAAGATATCTTTGTTTGAACGTAATGTGAAACAGCATGGATTGTTAAACTTGAAGCAAATTTGTGACAATTGAGATGGTATGCATATTTGCATTGAAGGGGTCTATGTTACTGGAACTCAAATGTGAGTTGTGGATGCGATACAGGTGTTTTTAATTTTTTTCTAAGTTTCCATGTATTTGTAGGATTCATTAAATGATTATCAATACATCCATTTGGTTTAATATGCTCTATTTCTTCTTCTTTCTACCACATCACCCTCTTTCCTATCTCTCCCCCTTGTTTACCCAATGAACTTTGTTCTCTAATTCCACTAGATATCAATGGTTTTAAATAAATGATTGTCATTATTCTATCTTCAAGCGATAAGTTAATTTTGTTCTTGATACAGGGTTTTCATGATCCATTTGGTGATGGTTCTTTCAAAGCTTTTCCTTCAACTGATGTTGGCCAACGTCAGCAACAAATATCAACTTCTATGCCTACTTTCCCACCTACAACGAATCAAAATGTGGGAGTTCCTCAGCCACCTTCTACAAAATCTAAGACAATTGCAGACTCATTCTCTGCTGATGCTTACTCCGGGTCTGGTGTCTCTGGTTTTCAGCCTCCATTGGCAAACTCACAGTGTTTTCCTCTAGAGGTTTCAACTCCGAATCAAGAAAGTGATCTTTTAGCGGATATTCTTCCACCTTCTGGACCTGCACATGATGCGGCTCATGCAGCATTTTCAGCACCAACAAACAAATCTTCTCCACCAGTTCCTAATTATAGCCAATCAGCACAACAAATCTATGGTCAACAGACAGAGTCAGGGGCTAATATGCATGGTCAACCCACACAGGCAAGTGCTGACCTTTATGGCCAACTTAGGGAGCCAAGTTCTAATGCATATGGCCAATCTGCACTGCCAAGTGTTAATCCTTATAGCCCACATGAACAGAAAAATGCTGATCCATATGGCCAACCCCCAAAGCCAAATGATAATCCCTATGGCCAACCCTCACAGACAAATAGTAATCCCTATGGCCAACCTGCGCTGCCAAATGCTAATCCCTATGGCCAACCTGCACTGCCAAGTTCTAATCCCTATCACCAACCGGCTCAGCCAAATGCTAATCCAAATAGCCAACCCACTCAGCAAAATGCTAATTCCTATGGCCAATTAGCACAGCCAAATGCTAATCCAAATGTCCAACTCGCTCAAAAAAATGCTATTCCCTATGGCCAGCCTGCACAGCCAAATGCTAATCCATATGTCCAACCCGTACAGCCAAATGCTAATCCCTATGTCCAGCAGCCAAATGTTAATCCCTATGTCCTACCTGTACAGCCAAATGCTAATCCCTATGTCCAACCTGCACAGCCAAACACTAATCTAAATGGCCAACTCCCACAGCCAAATGCTAATCCAAATGGCCAACCCGCGCTGCCAAATGTTAATTCAAATGGCCAACCTTCACATCCAAATGCTAATCCATATGGCCAACCTATACAGCCAAACACTAATCAAAATGACCAACTCACACTACCAACTACTAGTCTAAATGAACCATTCACGCTGCCAAATGCTAATCAATATGGCCAACCTGCACAGCCAAATACCAACACATATGCCCAACTAGCACAGCCAAATGCTAATCCACATTGCCAGCCTGTCCAAGCAAGTTCCAAGTCTAACCCATACGCTCAACCGATGGAATCAAATTTGAATAATACATATGGTAATTTTAATACACAGTCTGTGTCTATGAGCCCTCAAATTTCAGTATCTGCTTCCCAGAGCAGCAATGGGAGCTTCATCTCTCAGGTAGGTTCATGCACTCCTGTTACTTCACTTGTGGCTGCTCAACCTCAAAATCTTGCTGGACCAGCTGCCGAGGTTAACACTGGAAACTTCATTCCACAGCAGGGTTCTGGTGTCTCAATTGCTTCACAGAGTGCTTATCAAAGCACAAACGCACCAGGTGCACAAGATAACAACAATGTCCCAGGTGGCTTATTCTTGCAATCAGGATCAACCACTTCAATATTACCACTGACATCTCCTCCATCGCCAGGAGAACTTGCTATAGTTCCGCAACCGTCAAATAAAAAGTTTGAACCTAAGTCAGCAGTTTGGGCTGATACATTAAGCAGGGGGCTGATCAATTTGAATATATCTGGACGTAAGTACTGACATTTCCCTTGGAAAAAATGTCATGAAAACCTTCTACAGGAATAACTTTATTTTGTTTTCTTCGTGCAGCTAAAACAAACCCATTGGCCGATATTGGAATCAACTTTGATGATATTAATAGGAAGGAAAAGAGGATGGAAAAACCTGCTCCAAGTACTGTAACATCTACAGTCACCATGGGTAAAGCTATGAGGTCTGGGTCTGGGATTGGTCGTGCGGGTGCTAGCATTCTCAGATCTCCAGCAACTCCTATGATGGGTTCCAGCATGGGTATGGGAATGGGAATGGGAATGGGTATGGGAAATGGTGGTCCTGTTTGGAGCATGGGCATGGGAGGAGGCTATGGTGGTATGAGTCAACAACCTATGGGTATGAATCCCGGCATGGGAGTGGGGATGAACATGGGAATGGGGACGAACATGGGTATGCATCCAGGCATGGCAGTGGGGATGAACATGGGTATGAATCAAGGCATGGGAATGGGGACGAACATGGGTACGAATCCGGGCGTGGGGGTGAATATGGGAATGGTACAGGGAACACGCATGCAACCACAAACTGGAATACCTGCCAATTATAACCCTAGGATGAACCCAAATGGTTATTCTCAACAGCCATATGGTGGCGGTTTTCGATGAGAACCATTTGCCTACTCAGCAGACCGATTAGGAAGTTGCCGGCTGCCTCATGCTTATGATATATAGAGTAAAAGAGATTGGAATATCAAATCCATGCATTGCCGATGGATCCTCGAGTCAGCGACCTGATGTGATCCATGTTTATTCTTTCCAACTTTTCCCATTCTTTCTTAAGCAATTACATTATTTATAATCTTTTGGTTCATTGCTGGTTTGAGCTATTCTGAAATTGTGTAGCAGTGAGAGACGACCTCTCTCAGGCTGCCTTTTATCTTTTCTTTTCTCATTCTTCCAATATATATTTATACACATTTGAGTATTTATAGTATATTTTGCTGCAATATGGAATAATAAATTTGATTTTTTTTCTTATTATCCATCATCTCATCCGCAACTCAAATAACTTCAGTGTACTTACAGGCTACAAGGGTGAAGCAGGGGAGAGAATCAGTTAATATCACTGGCCTGTTTAATCATAGATGAAAGTAACTACAAGCCTTGTCTCTCAAATGCCTTTTGGATCCAACTTGGCTTGTCTACTCAGCAATGGTGAAAATATTGTTCCAAATAAGTCCCCTAACTGAAAAAATTATATCATAGGCCCGGCCTATCACGTCAATTGTGGTTTTATCTAATAATAATCACCCACTTTACATTAATCTCCAACTCATTTTTTTCAACCAATGAATCTTCACTCATAATTTACATGTCATTTTAAAAATATAATTTCTGAAAATTATATTAATTACATGGTTGATTAATGACGGAATGGGTGGTTTTCATTAGCTAGGGACCACGGCTGACGTAATAGGTCGAACCTATGATATAATCTCTCCCCACTAACCTAATAAACAAAGGTCTAATCACGACCCTTTTGATCAATTTGACAAAGAATGAGTCTACTACGTATGTCAAACACCGTTGACCATTAAATTATAACAAATCATGTAATCATCTTTGTTAGCTTTTAATGATCGATCAGCAAAATAAAATAAAAATATAATATTAGATATTATTTTATCAAAAATAATAACGAAGGTATTAAAACAGTAAAACGAACGTAACTAAGTATTGAATATATAATTTCCCCTAAACTAAATTGTTAATACATTAAAAATTAAATAAATATAGTATAAAATATCATAAAAATAATTATGATACGTTAACATATATCAGTACAATATAAAAGCATAATTATTAAGAATAATTTTAGGTTGGTTTACAAGTGTTCCATTACAAAGTGACATCAAGGACGTTAATAAATTGAGATAGTTCAGTTAAATCACTGCTTAAAAATCAAATTAAACCTTATATATATATATATATATATATATATATATATATATATATAATTGAGCTATTAGATCCATGAATATTGGATTTAACTCTAAATACGATTATAAACTTGACTGTTAAAAATATTGATTTTAGAAATAATATTTCTTTAAAGAGTCTTCGTAATTGACAAATATTATTTTTTTAATATATCATTTAAAATTATTAAATGAATTTATTTGATATGCAAAACCAGATTTAGGTATATTTTTTATTTAATAGAAAATAGTAATCTAAACAAATTTCCTTTTAAAATGAGAAGATATTATTTGTAGGGAGAAACTGAAAAACGAAGAAGCAAAAACTATATTTAATGAGACAAATAGTTCAATTCATCCATGTTCTCTCATTCAAAAGCCAAACCAGCCTCCCCTCCCCGGAAGAAAAAGAAAGGAAAAAAGAGAGGAAATCAGGTATAATTTGTGTGTTTATCTGCCAAATTTTACATGAGATTGCATGATATGGAACTGTTGGTTTGGTTTTGGTACATATGGATTAGTTCAATGAAATTATGGAATGTGTCCGGAGTCGTGATTTAAATTACGATTGCAACTGCGTTTTCGGTTTTATTACGTGCGGTTGCGGATATAATAGAGATTTGTTGTTGCTATCGTAGACATAATATCGCAGTTTCGAACAGTATGACCGCTATTGTAGTTGCGGACAGGTATTTGAATCTCAGCCTAGGAGGTTGGAGGAGCTGTGGTTGTGGAGGTAAAAGGAGGAGAGGAAGTTGGCTCTCGAGGCACCAAGGTTGGCTTGTCCTATAGGTGTCTCTTGACCCTATGTGGGCCGTGTACGTAACAAAATGCAATGCATGTTTTGTTCATGCCGAAACATTTCTTTATCATTTTTGTTGTAAATTTCCGGATTGTTGATGCATGATGTTAGGGTGAGCTTAATTTTCATGCTGCTGGATGAATGTTAAATCTCTCTTAGATTTGTCATATTCGTTTTCAGATTCGAGTCTCGACGTGCAGATTTTCTTTTCATGACTGATTTGTTCTGATCATGATAGTTTAGTGTTTGTCTTGGGGGATTTTACAGGCACATGTACCTCCGTCTGACTACTTTGTTCGATTAGAAAATCCGGGGTGTCTTATTTTTGGAAGAAGATAACAAGGATGCGTCGATGGCTTTGTTGTTCCTTTCATGTCGAGGAGAATCACCGGTCTTGCGAAACTCAGAAATTGAAGTGTTCCAAGAATAATACAGATGGTATGTTACTTTGATGTCAACTTGATTTTGGTAATTCTGGTTTACTGTTTGGAATCTTGCATGAATTTGTGTGGTTAACTAGTAATGTTCTTGGAAATATACATGTTAGCATGCTTGTTCTCTTGGAATAATTTCTCATTTACCATGATGAACGATTTCAGGACATCAAAAGAACTCAAAGGTGGCAGCTCCTGTCAAACCGGTAGAGCGAGAACCGGAATCACCTATCGAAGTGCCTGCGTTATCATTGGAAGAATTGGAAGAGAAGACTGACAATTTCGGAGCAAGTGCTTTAATCGGGGAGGGTTCCTATGGAAGAGTTTATTATGCAGACTTGGATAATGGAAAAGGTGTAGCTGTTAAAAAGCTTGATGTTTCCTCTGATCCTGAACCGAATTCCGAGTTTTTAACCCAGGTGTGTAAGAAATTTGGCAGAAGTGTGTGTATGTACTTGTTGGTAAGAATTTTAAGGTTGTTATGTCATGTGTTTTACCTTGTTTCTTTCTGTAGGTCTCCAAGGTTTCGAGATTGAAGCACGAAAATTTTATCGAGTTGCAAGGTTACTACGTCGAAGGAAATCTCCGAGTGCTTGCATATGAGTTTGCAACAATGGGATCACTACATGACATATTGCATGGTTTGTGAGGCCATAATGTTGTATATGAGTTCATGATTTAGATTCATCTGCAAAAATGTTGTTACACAACTAGACTATTAGTAACTTAGTACCACTTATTTTGTTGCTCGGAATTGTAGGAAGGAAGGGACTTCCAGGGGCGCAACCAGGTCCGGTGTTAAACTGGATGCAGCGGGTAAGGATTGCGGTCGATGCAGCAAGGGGCTTGGAGTACTTGCATGAGAAGGTTCAACCGTCTGTTATACACAGAGATATAAGATCTAGCAATGTGCTACTCTTTGAAGGATTCAAAGCCAAGATTGCAGATTTTAACCTCTCGAACCAGTCTCCGGATATGGCTACTCGTCTTCATTCTACTCGAGTTTTGGGGACATTTGGCTATCATGCTCCAGAGTATGCTTTCTAAGCTCCTTGATATTGTGCTTATTTGTTTCACATTTTCTGAACCAACATGTCATTGGCTGTTCTGGTGTGTTTAGTTGCCTTCTTGTAGACGTTACTCCTATACCTATGTCTGAATTTTTCGGATATGAGTATTCGATATAAGGTGCTGCACAGACATGATTATAACTGGTTTATCGACATTTTCCAGGTACGCGATGACCGGAGTGTTGACACAGAAGAGTGATGTTTACAGCTTTGGGGTTGTCCTCCTAGAGCTTCTGACTGGAAGGAAACCTGTCGACCACACAATGCCTCGTGGACAGCAGAGTCTCGTTACCTGGGTGAGTCCATTGCTTCCTCTTCTTGTTCACTTCACTTTAAACTCGAGTTCGTTCGACCGAGTCTTCGACATTCGTTTTCCTGATACAGGGTACTCCAAGACTGAGCGAAGATAAAGTTAAAGAATGTGTCGATCCGAACCTCATGGGAGAGTATCCACCTAAAGGAGTTGCCAAGGTATGGCTATTCCACATCTGCATATAGGTTAATTGAATGGATTCGGTTTTGATTCATAACATTTTATCGATGCAGTTAGCGACCGTGGCAGCATTGTGCGTGCAGTACGAAGCCGAGTTCCGTCCGAACATGAGCATCGTCGTTAAGGCTCTCCAACCATTATTGAAGTCTCCAACACCAGAGACTTGAAAAACGAAAGGCAGATGACATGAATCCTTTTTCTGAGATCATTTTCTTCAATTTTTCTCGGAAAATTTCTGTACTGTAGGCACAGTTTGGTTTCATTTCATTTTGACTGCAGATTTGATCGTATCAAAAAATATATATATAAATATTTATATTGTAAATAAATTTTCATGGAAGGGACTAATGTATACAATTATACACTATATGTCCTTGAAGTTGAGTTGTTTTTATCTGATCTGCTGTTTTTAAAATAAATTTATATTATAATTATTAGACTTTTAATTATTTTTAAAATAATCACTATTATATATTCCGTTAATCAATTTTTTTAATCTATGTTACCCTCTTCCTCTCTTGACATTTTTATGGTCCTCAAATTGTTATTACTCTGGCAAAATATTCTGAACCGCTAAAAATATTTTAACATAACGATTACAACAGAGCCAGAATTTAAGGTAGAGGGAGGTAAATAAATGTTTAGAAATAAAAAGCAAATTCATAAAAAATATAATTTTTAAAAGAAATTAAATAGAGGGACAAAAATAAAAAAAAAAATCTTCGGAGATGAGGAGGCGATTTATCCTCTCCACTCCCATATAATTTTGTCCCTGATAACAATAATTAATTGATAAGATATAATATCGTTTAAGTAAAATTCTAGATTTAAATCTTCACGCAAACCAGATTATAAGAATTATAATAATGATAGGACGACTATAATAAATAATTTATCTCTTTTAATGTAAGATATAGAATTTTAAACTTGATGGTAGAAGTATAGGCAGGGATGAAGGAGTTATTGTGATTTTAAATATAATTACGATTAAGTCATTAAATTTTTTCATGATGGTTCATGTGCATTTCATTATTGACATGTCATGTTTACATTATCCAATATAATATAAAAATATATTTATTTATTAGTTTTTTTAATTTCCAAAAAATAGAATATTTTTTACTTTAATTTTTACATTATTTGATACCATTTTAAAAATAAATCATAGTATTTAGATATTATTTTGTTAAAAATTAATTAAATACTAAAACAGTAACACGAGAATCGATGGAATACTATTTATATAATTTTCCCTACTTTAAATCAGTGCTGCAGTATGTCATGGATGTTATGCAAAGCATGAAAGTGAGATTGCCTTATAGGATTAAAACAGAGAAAATTTGGATGGAAAGGGTTTTCTTTAAAAACACACACCTGGGAATACGCCAGTTGAGATCAGAAATTTGCCTCAGACTCTGAAAATTGCAATAAAAACTTCAAAATTGAAGGCTTGGGATCATCTCCAACTCCGGTCTCCAGACTTTTAAAAAGGCCTTTCATAATACGACTGTAGAGCCTTTCAAGCTCAGGGATTCGGTAGTTTTCCGTTCGCTCAACAAACAGTTGCTTTATGGTTTCTACTTGTTTAGAAATCTCACCATCCGGCATTCTAATGTCCTCGGATACGCTACCGTCAATTCCGTCACAAGATTCCACACAAGTTTCTTGCTGGTTGTTATCTCCGAAACCAGACTCAGGCCTCTCACAGTTTATCTCGTTTGCCTCCAGGGTTTGAGATGACGACTTCGTTAGTGTTGAATCCGCTACCCGTGACTTGTCTTCTGCGACATAGATTAATGTATAAGTGCAAGTCATGGCAGTGAAAAAAACTTCTAATGAAGATAGAAAAGAATCAACAGTGATATGTCACAGAAGCTGCAGAAATTATAGGATGATCTCTCTTCTGTATCAAGATAGATGCATGTTTAGAATGATGGCTTTCACCTATGTTAACCCGTGTTCGGGTGAGTATTAAATATGGATAATGTCCAACATGGGTATACTCATTATATTCAGAGAATCATACTCTTATACCCATGTCTAAATATTGTCATATATGGGTATTTAGAATCCGTGTAATCATTGTGGGCATCGGTGGACACCCAAACGACGTTGTTTTGTCCACATCGTCACATTGTTTGGATGCTAATGACCCAATGGTGTAACTGAAGCAAAATGAAAGTTTAGTTTTATAGTTCAGTTGTAAAAACGATACAGACCCTAAAGTTCAATGTTATTCGGTGCAGTTTACCCTAACTAAAATACAAAAAACCAAAACCTTCTACTTTTACAATACTCTACATGAATGGGGAAACAAAATTATCTCTAGAAGAATGAAAACACCAACCAAAACATAATATATCCGTTGACACGGCTGCTTAGGAGCGGGTAGATGGGTACATTCCTATTCCTAACTGATGCCGAGATACAACTTCAAATGAATAAGATTTAAGGTTGAGTGGAGCTTTTAGGAGGGATCAAAATATAAATGACAGCAAATGAGCATATTGGTATACGATGCCAATTGAGATAAACTAAATCCAATTCTTAGTAATAAAATACATTATAAACTAAAGCCTAAAACCCTCTTCGTCAAAACTCAACCCCAACGAGAGCTGGCTAATCTACTATGTATACACGCATTGTAAAATCAAAATACCTGAAAGGACAGCATCAGCATTCTTCTTTGGCCTTTTCAGAGCGTCGTAGCTTTGAAGATTGGCCTCTGGCTGGACATTGCGAAGTCGGGCACTTGCTCGAGTGACTGTTCCTAGCTGCACTACAGGTACTGAGGGGAGAGTAGACACACCTATGCCGTCTGGCATATGTGCTGGACCCCCTTGGGCAGCAATTTTGTCACAATAAGCAACCAGTGAAGGGTCCATCTGCGACAGCATACCATGTACCTGAATAATATTTAAAACATTAAGCAGAGAAAGAACAAAAATCCCCCAAATAATGAGAATAAAATTCAAGAGCAAACAAGTGAACATACTGAATCTCGTAGTTCATAAGCTCTGCTAACAATTCTAGCACCATTATAATCATCTCCATTATAAGCCTACAATTCAAGAAAGCAAAATAAATCAGGCACCAGAAACCTTAAAGCCAAAAAAACAAAAAAGATGCCACAAATGATGTTGTATTTTCAGACTTTGGCTTACAGAGCTGAAACATTAGTACCCTTTCAGATGAATGAATGAATAAATAAACAGTGCGCAAAAAACAAACAGGCAATACAAGCATATGGCCTATGAATGAATTGATTTTTCAGTATGTTGCCTTCCACAAACCCTTCAAATGGAAAAAAAAATATATTAAGAAGCACACAGTAGTTCATTTAATACATATGAAGATTAGTTATAAAATTGCAGTCCTACCATCAGCAGAATTTTCATTTACGATTAATATCCACCAATAAAATGAAATTTCCAAGTGATCTTTTAAGTAACATGAAAATAAAATCTAATGTTTAAGTTAATGGGAAAATGATTACAAGAATACACTGTCAGTAAAGACAATTGATATGAAGTAAAATATTCAGACTCCACCCTTCTGTACATGGCATGCTGTCAGTATATTACTTACTAATTGTTAATAGTCACAAGTGCACTTTTCAATTCTTCCATCCTTTGCATAATCATGTTACTTAGATGTTGAGTTTTGATTATTATAGCATTTTACAGGGGTTAAGGTTTATTTTCTTGGTTGTCTGAATTAGTTGTTTAACTTGTTTTACATATTTAGTAGACACCCTAACAATTTTTAAACCTAACAGGGGAGATTTTGGATTCTCGAAGTTTTTTTGTAGAGGAATTTTCAAGCTCCCTTTCAGCTTCCTTCTTGAGACAAGGACCTCTATTTTCACGTTGAGCTACCACTATCAAACCTTGGATTAACTTTTCTATTCAATCCTAAATCCCACCCATTTCTATTGACTGCTTCAAACAACCTAAATCAGCAAATTGATTACCCTCTCAATGAGTAGATCACCATAATCAGTTCCAAACCACAACCTTGCATCAAAACACTTTCCCTTTTAAGGCTCAACCAACTTGATCCCCAAAATATAAAATAAACTCCAAATTCCCGAAATTTTGAGCCCTATGTATCTATCAAGGATATCACAAATATTCTTTCCTACATGCATGAAATAAAAGTGCAAATGTTTGCCCTCCAAACAATGATCAGTGCACCATTCATGAGTAGCAAGATACATGTTCAACTATGTTCTATAAAAAAAGAAACTCAGAATAAATTGCATCTAGAATTTGACAAACCCACACCTTTGCATTGGCTACAACCAGGTCAACATCTTGCAGAAAAGAAGAACAAGTAAGATATAGCCCAGAGTCAACCCGCTGCAAAAGAGTAGCAATGTCCATAGGGTTCTGGATTATTGAGTGGTAGTTAGGGGCATCCTCATCAGAGACTGGATAATGAAAGACACTGAATCTTTTATCATACAATATCCTGCAACAAGATCAACCATAATCTAAAAGGCTTAATAACTGTATAATGAGAAAAAAAAAAAAAGCAAAAAACCAAATGACCCCTTTTTCATTCATGATCAAGGCCTAAATATAAAAACCAGCTTTATTGCATGTCTAAAGGTCGATTTTTCACTCGAATTCTGTTCTCATGGTTTCAAATTGCTTCGCAATTAATTTCATTTTCTTAAAAGTACAATTTATCTCAAGGTCACCTGACAGCACGGCTCTACAGAACACACCTTATATGCTTCACATAATTCTTTGGAAAACCTTTAAATATTTTTCCAATCTTCACTGTATTTTTTCAATTTATGAAATTTTAACTCTTAACATTAAAACCTGAGTTCCGGTTTCCTAAACTATTTGTCCCAAATTTCACCCAAATAAATTGAAATATGTTTCACAGTTAATAGAACATTCATCACCAAGATAAAGTGATAGAAAGGCAAATTAAAGGGGTAGAGGTATAAAAGACTGGAGACCTAAGTTATAGGGTACAATATAAAATGTAATAGTTTCTAATAGGACCATATAACTTTACCGATTGCAAACATCTCTAAGGCACATCCTTAACCAGCGAAGAGCATGTTGCTCAGCTTCTACTTTGGCCTTCATTTCTGAGATTTTGGGTCCACTAGCAATTTTTGGCACTTTGTGAAGTTCAGGAAGAGATACTGATTCCTGGGGCTTTTTGGTCACAGCCTCCAACAATACTGACATAGCAGCTTCAATTAAACGGTCAAAAAACAAAGTTCTGTCTTCAGTTGTTGGTTTGTCCACTTGATAGCTGACAATAAAAACCATACAAGATAGTTGAACTAAGTTTTAATCAATAAAAGGTTAAGTAAATAAACACCCATGATGAGTTGATTAATGATAATAATAATAATAAAATATCATTCAGTTCACTAATATCAACACAATAGAAGCAAAGTGAAGAAAAAAGGCAATACAGTACTATCATTCTATTCATCTATTGAATTCTTTAAAGAAAAAAGGTGAAAATCTCTACATTAAACATGTCATATCAGCATAAAAGAGAAAGTTGTCAGTTGTCACTGCATTTTGCTATGATATGCCAAGATCCATTCTTGCAAGAAAAAGCAAGAAGGGTTTATTTACTGAAATCAAAACGTCATGGCGACAAGCCTAGGTTATACACAATAATTGCCAGTGGTGAAAATGATAGCCAAAATAAATAAATAAAATGTAGAAATGCATGAAAGGCTACTTTAAGGATTAGTTAGACGTACACACTAAGCTGAGGAAATATTGAATAAGGATTCCCATCAAATTCGGCAAGTGAAACTGAGGATGTTCCGAGTAATAATATAGGTAAGTCCGAAGGCAACTCTTCTAAAAGAGTAAGCAGAACAGCCCTTAGCTGTTCATGAGCCTGCAACACCAAATTCATTAAACTCAAAAGATAAAAAGACAGTACAGAAATATGCTAATAAACTAGCTCTGAAGTATCGTAAAAATTATACAAATGGAATTGAATAAGTGCACTACATTTCTAATATTTAATTAGAATCACATATGCGAAGTCGATGAATGAAAGGAAGCACTCACATTATCCCACCATAGATTAAACTGAGGTATATAGAGTATAGATGGTGTTGTTCTTCTTGCTTCACCAAATATATGCACCACTGCTTCCTCTGGAGTCTTTGCGCTAGGATCCGAAAGAAGAGATGGAAGACCAAGAGAATGTACTGGAAATTTCTCTAGCTCATGCAAAATTGCGGGTCCAAGATGATCCTGCAGAACTAGATCAGTAAGTATATTCAGTTTTTGGCTTTAACATTTACAGTTAATAAAAATCAAGTGGATGCAAAATATTTACCAAGCCAAAACCATCATCACTGCAAAGGAGAAGTCGAGGCCTATAAACAAGAGGAATTGCAGATCCACATGAGAGCATAGATAGCTTGATCAACTCAGATGACACAGTTAGGGGAGGAAATATGTCAGATATATAATCCATGACTTTCTGGAGATGTCTTTGCAGGCAAGGTGCAACCACCAAAGACAATGGTCTAGATTGAACAATGGAACCTCTGTGAGCAGCAGGAGTAATTGTTGACATGGCCTCTATAAAGTGATACTTTTCAACCTTTACGGAGTCAACATCTATCAAAAACTTGTCATCACTAGTGTACACTTGAGGGTACTTTTCACGGAAAGCACGAATGGCAGCTTCAGTGCATAGGGCTTTCAAATCTGCACCACAATATCCAACACAACTAGCTGCAAGTTCCATTTTAAGTTCCTTAGGTGGAGGTTGCTTCCACTTCCGAGTGTGAATATCTAGTATTTCAGCACGTGCTTCGCAACCAGGCAAAGGAAAATTGAATTCACGATCAAATCGTCCAGGGCGTCTTAAGGCGCCATCAATAGCATCAATCCTATTGGTTGCTCCAATCAAAACAACTTGTCCACGAGAATCAAGACCATCCATGAGGGCAAGCAAAGTGGACACAATGGAATTGTGAATCTGCTCTTGTTTACTAGACCTGACAGGAGCAAGCCCATCTATCTCATCAAAGAAAATGATGGAAGGCTGATTCCTTTGTGCCTCTTCAAAAAGAAGTTTCAATTGTCTTTCAGCCTCACCAACCCACTTGCTAAGCACATCAGCACCCTTTCGCATGTAAAAACTGACTTTCTGTCCTGCCTTTGAAGCAGCACATGCCAATGCTCTGGCAATCAATGTCTTACCAGTGCCGGGGGGACCACACAGCAGGACACCCCTAGGTGGGGTGATGTGATAACTTGCAAAGAAATCTGGATACAACAAGGGAAAGAAAACCATTTCCTTCAAAGCATCAATATATTCAGAAAGCCCACCTATTTCATCAAAGCTTACACTTTCATCAACCTGTAAGGGTTGAATATCAGCCCCTCCTTTAGAGCTTGGTCCAGCAGTCTGAACTCCAGAAGTCAACGTGGCAAAAGCATCATTTTGATGACCCCAACCAGATGCCGCAACATTTAATCCCCATGTTGTTGTCCCATGCATGTCTAGTCCCCCAAACAACCAAGGTGGTCCTGATTTGCTCCCACCTCGCCCCCAAGGAATAACCGGGCCCTGATCCAACTCATCCACAAGAAGAGAATCATCAGAATCCTCTGTTCTTGGTAGACGATGACGCTTATGAACTCGCGAGCCACCCCTTCTAACATCCCTACTGACTTTAGTCCCCATTCCTTGATGTAAAACCCTCCTTGGAGATCTAGCTCTTTGCTTATTCTCATCAATAGAGAGCCTGCGTACTTCAGCACGGTTTCGAAGATCATACCGCCTCCTTACTTCCTGCTCTTCTTCGCCCTCTTCATCATCACCATCGTCCTCTCCTTCATCTTCACCCTCACCCTCAGCCTCTCCATCACCCTCATCTTCAGCATCACCCTCACTCTCATTTTGGTCATCATCTGCAGCAGCAGCATCTAAATCATTACCATTTTCAGTTTCATCTTCATCAACTTTTTCCTCTGAAGTGTCTTGCTCAGCACCAGAATCCAAATTCATCGGCTTAATTACAACAGCTTTTGAACGACGAGGGCGCAATCCTTCACGTCGAGGAGTTTCTTTAGACTCCATGGTCTTTTTGCGTTTGGGAGAAGGAGAGTCATCTTGACTTACACTGTTATCAACACGGTTTCTCAAAGTTCGATATGAAGGTCTCTGAAAAGAAAAAATAGCAAGTTGAAACAGAATACACTTTCTGTGACATGATAATATTGATGATGCATCAAATCCAAGAAAAGTAATTGAATTCTAAAAACTTTGCATGCTCGAAATGTACCATCATGTCTTCATCCCCTGAACCAGAACTATCAGTAAAACCATTAAGGTTCACAGAAACTCTCCTCTTTCGTGATGAACGCCGAAGATTGGGTGTTCCTGACTGCAACAAGAGGATTAAGAATTGATCAGATTCAGAATACATGGCATCACTGACAAAATGAATCATTTGCGCCAATTAGCTTCAAGAGAAGAGACGATAATATGAAAAGCATGCAAAGATGCAACTTATTCAAGAAAACCAACACGAAACACATCCTCCAATAGAATTTCCAGAGATAACTGAGAAAAAAGGAATCTATAACTCGATCTAAAAATCTGCAGAACAAAGAACCTGAACTGACAGCAATAAGATACCCCGACACAAAATTAATGTAAAAGTGTCACCAGTGGCGAAGCAAAATGGGGTCAAGAAAAAATTGAAAATTTCCATTACCCCACAATAGTTTTGAAACTTTACATTAGCACACAAATTTTTTGAAATTTTTCATTAATATATATTTACATATTTTATATATGTCTATAACTTATAAATTATAATAAGATACAGAAAAAGATACAATGGTATTTATCTTTTTACATTACTGCCGATCATTATTCATAAACTAACAAATTGATTGGTTTATCATAAATGACAAGTCACAATCATCTAAACTAAATCTAATCTTACTAAATGTATTAGGTTTCTCACTTCAGTCCTCAATTGATAGTGTTTTAAAATCATCTTTTTTACTACCTTTGTTATCATTTTGCCGCATTTGTCTTCTTTTTCCATTTCCGAATTCACAACTTTAATTGGAAGTTTAAAACCAATATAAAAGTTAAATTGTTGTTTGTAAGCGGTCAAGAAGAAAAGACAGGGGTTTGGTGGTTGATATCGGTTGGTAATTCATTTGACATTTATTATTATGGTTTCTTTTTTCAAGCATGTTAAATAAGTTTTTAGTGGATTTTTTACTCTTTCATACTCTTTTTATAGTTATATTATCGCAAACGGTGCTTTTATTAATGTTATAAAAAGAGTATTTGCTAAATTGTTGTTAAAAATTGTGCAACAAGCTCAAAATATTTGAGTTTCTTGCAAATAATAAAGTTGTCAACATCAAAAGATTACAAATGTTTTTATCCTTCATATTTATGAACTGATAAAAGTTATGGTTTACAAATTATATTTTTATCAGTAAAGTATTTGCTTGTGTGTTTTTATATAGGAAAAAACATAGCAAGATACTAAACAAACATGTGATGCATAATAAACTAAACAAATATATATAACTTTTTTTGATACATTCTATCCCTATTCCATTCTAGCAAACCAAATGCACCGCATATAGTTGGGCCCCAAAACTTAATGCCAAGATCTGCCACTAAGAGTGACAAAGAATGAAGAATGCATTCATATTAACAACATAAACATGCTCTATACTAGGCTAGGAATAGTTCTAGCACAAAGTGAACAGTTTTCTAGTACAACTTAACAATGCATGGACCATCCTAGGTTCAAGTGTTGAATTTACCTTCAGAGCAGTCATATGTTGAGATAACAAATAGATATACATGCCCAAAGATGGGATAAGTCCTACAAATTTAAACAGTCTCTAAACTAATACAAGCTATAATCCTAAGATTTCAAATAAGTGATTGTTGATGGTCTTTTGCATACCTGTTATTAGGAAACAAATGAACCATTTCTGAGTAATAAACAAAAGCATCCACTATAAGTTTCGCCATTTTTGAGTAATATACAAAAGCATCCACTATATGGCTTGTTTGGATAATCAAACAATATTTACAAGAAAAATAAACATTTTTTATTTCTTTAGATAACAGAATGAAAAATCCTACTTTCATATAGACAGATTAAGTTAACTTGGCATCACATTTTAATAAGTTGTCCATATTAAAATTAAGTTTCAGCTTGCTAATTTTTTACATTTTCTTGTAGCAACTTTTCAAGAAACAAAGAGCAAAAGAAGTAGCAAAAGCCACAAACATATCAGAGCCTTTATCTTTGCAATATATTTTAGAGAGAGAGAGACTACAATCACATAGGAGAAGATTCAAACTGCTTGAGCCAAAAATTCTCCCTCAGACTGCATAAAAGACCATTAACATGATATGTACAGTTGATAAGAGTCCATAAGTTACCTTGTTTTTTGAAGTCCGAACCGATCGATCCCCTGAGCTCAGCATTTTAGCAATGCGAGAGGCTGCTGTCCTTGTCTTTGTGTTGCTTTTCCTAGTACGAATGATGGTTGGACTGTAATACAAAAATGTACGGCCATACACTTTCGGCCTTCTCCTGAGTCTGTCACTCGTGCGCAAAGGTCCAGAAACTGGCCCGTCGCCTTGGCCAGATCTTTTTGAATACATTGGCAAACACTACCTTTGATGATTGTTTTATTCCATAAACTTTCAAATGTACCTACACCTTAAAGAGAAAAGGCAGTAGTCATAATAAGAAGAGATTCTAAATAGCTATACCTGGATTTTCATGCATGTATAACTTACAATCATCTAACTTAAATGGAAATGTTAATCGCACACAATTCTAGACAATTATCAACAAATAATATAAGAATAATCTCAATTAAACATGCGCAATTTTGATGTCACAACTTACATAGAAACAGGAACCTTTCTCACATAGTAGATTACACGAATAGAATATTTTAATGAATTAAAATACCTTCTTTTACGTTAAATGCAAGCAAGAATGCTCTCTATGAACCAGGTCATCTTTCCATTTCAGGACAACATTCTTAGTTCTCAATATATGTTTATCAATCAAGCATAATGATGATACAGAAAAGAGATATACACTGCACATTAAGAAAGACTCTTAAGATGCTACAAAAACAAACAGTAACAGGAAATTTCAGTGAAATTATCGTCAACACCTTTGTTTTAAATGTTAAGAAAGAAAATCTGAAGGCCTGATGAAAATAATCATAGGATGGGAAAAACACCTCTTTGACAATCCATACTACTCCTTGTTAGTAACCACACATTTCTTTTGGAGTATGTTGAGTTTGGGTATCAATGATGCTTACTAGAGACGAAGGAACTTCTTCAACAAGGAACTAAGGATTGAAGGGACAATATACAGACAGTCCTTAGAACCAGGCTTCGATAAAAAGACATGTTTAATAGAAAGAAGGAAACCAGCAGAAGGGAAATAGATGGTCTCTAAAGATACTAGAGAACTATCAAATGGCTGGTTGTCGCTTTCTAAACCTAAATGCTTGAGAGGTTTAACAATCTTTCTCCTTTAAAAATACATTCTAAGTCTAAACAAAGAACACTGATTTTGGTAAAAATCATCCAGTTTTGCGGCAATGTAGAAAGAAGACATGGGTTTCAATCCTTCAAGACCTTATCTTTTTCGAAAGTTTCCCCCTCCGTTTTTTCCCCCAGAAACTTCAACAATAACACGCACCAGTTAACCTGGTGAAATCCAATTTTATTTTTAAGATGCACAAATTTCATCAACAGCCTAAGGTATTTACAATTCGTTAAATCATGGACAATTTTATTCGCAGACAATTAAAATAAAAACTTAACCTAAATAAGATCTTCATTTTTCACTTCCCCAGAAAAAAAGGTTAAAACTATAGAGAAACAGAAATCCTTCAATTATAGAAATTTGAAATCGAACACTAATCAGCACAACGAGAAAAGGATTAAACCAAGTAAAGCAAACGTTCCAGGTAATTCCAAATTATTAGAGTTCTTCCTTTGAAAATATTCACATTGAACCACCAAATCTAACTAATTGCTCAAAAGCAAACAAAGCCATAAGACACGCGCATGCAGTTGCATGATAACGAGCAAAAGCAGAGCCGCTGGAAATATTGAGAAAATGCAAGTAAATGAGAAATGCAAATCCTAAATAAATAGACAAAAAAAACATAAAATGAATTCTCGATTTTACTAAATAAAAACGAATTGTTTTCAACATTATTTAAACTGAAACACTAGTTTTTAACAACAGCGAGAAAAGCAAATTAAAGGCGGGAAAATTACCGAAGCAGAGATCTAGCTGAGGAGCGCTGACAAAGCTTCGAGCGTAGAAGAGGAAACGCGAAACAGGTGCGAGTAAAACGACGGATTAAATCCTGAGGACTTTGGAAGAAGGCTCAAACCTCAAACTCCAAAAGTAAATGAGCAAAAACCTAGAAAGGGATTAAAAGGGAAAAGGAGTTCACTCCGAGTTATTCGACTCAGTGAGTCCCGCTGCCCATTTTTTATTTCCTCCGAAAGGACCCCTTGGTTTAAATTAAAAGGGGTAATTAGGTCATTCGGATCGGATTGGGATTAATTCGAGTCGTACTGTTTTGGTTGGGTTGCCTTAGATTTAATTTAAATTTATATTATTTTAGGTCGTATTAAATTAATATAAAATTGATTAAATTTTCACACGAGTTAATATCAGATTAATCGATTTTTGATTCGAAGTAATATTAATTTAATTATTTTCTGATTGAATATTTTCGTTTTGTGTTAAATATATAAACAAAGTTTTTAAAAAAATTATATTACCAAAATGTGTTGTTAATTAATAATATAAAATAAAATATACATGATTGAAAAAATTAAATTTAAGTTATTTTTGATTCGAGATATTTTTGATTTAAGTTTATTTCGATTTCAATTACTTTCATTTTATGTTAATTTTTTTGTTCGGTTCAATTTTATTTAAATTTTAGATCAAATTTAAAACTTTTATGTTTAGGTTCATATCATATCTTAAATCGTTTAAATCAATTCAATCTTAAGTTAAATTTATCAAATCTATTTAAAATATATATAATACAAACAAGTATTTTTTCTAAATATAATAATTTAATTATTTAATCAAAATTTTGTGACAACTGTATCATTTAAGTGTTAAAATTAAAATAAAATTATTTGATATAGTAATATTAATCCTCAAAATATTTATTAATTTTATCTTAATTTAAATTATTTTATAAATTCATCATTTATATTTAAAAAATTTTATTAGTGAATTAATTGTGTCTACTAACGGACGATAATAAAATCATAATAAATTTATTATATTAAATTATCTAATTAGTATGATAATTGTTCGATAGTGAAATAATTGTGTTAGTTAAATTATTATATCTATTAATTACTGAGTTGAGAAACAGTAGAATATAAAGTAAGATTTGTTAAAATTATGTTAGAGGGTGTAGTGTCGTATTTTTTTTTTAAATATAAAATCTTAAAATTATTAAATTATAATTAAATTTATAAAATATAAAAGTTTTAGAATTAAAATTATTATTATATTGTCATTTTTTTTTAAAGTAAAGCTGAATTCATTAATAAATAACACAAAGACATGGTACATTTGAAACAAAGAGTGAAACTTAGAGTAAGATTTTGAGGTGTTCAATTTTTTTTTTAATTTAGAGGATTGAACGAAAATTTTAATAATTTTAAAAAAAATAATTAAAAATAATTAAAAATAATTATAATTTTAAAACATTATATTTTTAAAAAATTCTAAAAGACTAACTTAATTTTTTTTTAATTTTTTAAAAAATTAAAACTTAGTTCTATTGGTCCTTTGAGAATCTGCAGGGAAAAGTGAATAAAAGAAAACAAAGATAAAAAAGGAGATGAAGAAACACATGAAGTTACAGTGCTACACTTACCAAAAATATGACACATTCATTATTAGACATCAACAAAACAAACAAGTGAACCAAAATATACTGGTCCCCTATTGGCATGAACTTGTTGTACCCAGATGAACAAAAAAAAAACATATATGACAGCAACTATAAGTAATAGTACATACATACACATACTGTTGCTCCAGTTGAAGTTGATCTATATGTTGCAGCGATCATAACCGAAGAACCATGATGAGTTTTCTGCAAGTTTTGATGATAATGCACCATCCTCCCCGTTGTAGAATGGTTCAAATTCTTCTCGCCACCGCTGATCACTGGCATCAGGGATCTCACCTGCATCGTATTTGGGATTATCAAACTTGTCATAAGAAGGTGGTATTGCTTCCTTAGGTAGGCGCGATTCTGCAAGCAGCTCGTTAAGGGTGCTAATCTCGTGTGCATGTTTTCGCTTTAATTTATCAATCTTTTTGTGAGCCTTTTCTGTTTCTTGTTCTGCTTCCATTGCTCGCTTCTGCATTAAAATCAAAACAGACGAAAATGAGAACAGTCTAAAAAGTTCCAAATATCATGGAGGATCACATTCAAATGCAGATGCATTGTGTTGAGATATATAAATTGAGAGACAATGTTACCTATTACTATTTCAATATATATACATTTAAAATTCAAATACGAAAAACTACCTTAGAGGCAGCTACAGCTTCCTCTGCTTCTTTTAGTCGTACAAGCAATTCACCTGCAGCCTGGACTGCTTCAGCGGTATCCCTCAATTGATCCTGGAGTCCTTTATTTTCATCCCTAAAATATCGTCTCTCCTTTTCCCTTTGCTCTTTCAATGCGGAAATTTCAACAGCGAGGGCATTTATGAACTTGGATTCAGCACCCCTGACCCCTGCCCGAGCAGCTGCCTTTTTAACGTCGTCTATTCCCTCTTGAATCCGTCTATGTCTTGCAAGCAACTGCATATGTCTTTCCTCAAGATCTGCATACTGTTCAAGCATTCTTGCATGTCCTTCCATAGCCATCTGCATTGCTTCCTTCAATTCTTCTGCACATTTCTTCTCCATATCTAGTTCCTGCTTCCTTTTCTCAGCCAGCAACCTGGCAGCATCAAGTTCAGTCCTCAGTTCATCTGCAAGAGATATCCATTTGCTTTCTGCCTCAGTCCATTGAATTCTCTCTTGTTCAAATTTCTCTTCAGCACTCTCCTCACTCATCTCTGGAATTGCACTAAGTGGTGCAGGTGCATTAGGGTCACATGAATATGTCAGCTGCAGTACAGAACTTTGTCTTCGAACTAATGTGGAAGAAGAGTCTATGTAATACTGTAACTGGTTTCTTAAATCTTGAATTTCTTCCAACAATACTTCCCTCTCACCCAAAACATGAAAATTTCGAACTTGCTCCAACTCATTCTGAACTCTTTTTAACTCAATCATTGTTTTTAAAATCTCAGGATGGTTCTCATATTTCTCCTTCAAAAGCTGAAGGCAATTGTTTAAGTTATAGATGCATAAAATTGTTTAACAAAAAAAAAAAACTTAAAAAGATCAACCATATACCTTGTGCTCATGTATGAGGGAAACCAGCTCTTCTTCCAAGAATTCCTCAGTAGGTAAAACACCATCCATAAGGCTCTCAAGGCGAAAAATTTTATCTTCCCTTGTCTGTCCTATGATTGCATTGCATTCTCTCTCATGTTTGTATTGTTGCACCTGTAAATAAAAACCCAATAAATATAACGTCAACAGTTTAAAATGACGATGGCCACTGTAGCTGCGGGTACAATCACTAAGAAACCTACCAAACGGTTTAACTGCATTATCTCGGAAGCTTGCTTAGCACAGAACTCTTCAAGAGCCATTTCTCTCCTGATAGATCCAGCCAAAACCTTCTCCACCGCCTGAGCAATAGAAGAATAAAATTATGTCAATTATGTTGAAGATATAAAACTGCAATGCTATCTATGACTAAGACTTGTTACCTTTGGAACTTGCTTCTTGGTTTTCTCAGAAGCTTCTGACTCATTGAATAATACTAACTGTAAGTTTGAGCTTTCATCAATATCTTCACCCTCCAGGATTTTTTTCTGCTTACAATTAGTACAAAGATTTTCTTCTCCTTGAATTTCATAATCTTGTAGGGATGTTTGAATTCCGACATCAACTTTAAATGCTGCAAGGGTTGGCTTAGAGTCGGCATGTTTTAATGAAAAACGGTATGATGATCTCCTCAATGCTAAACTCCGACCGATAACCTCAAGACCACGATGGAGGCTAGCTGCCAAATGTTCTGTTGATGTGAAAGATACGCGCATAGCCTCTGGGACATCATCCTTTGGATCTTTCTGAGAAGCAGTAAGCACTGATGATGTCCTCAGACTCTTCCTACTCTGGATAACTTTAGGCGAGACACTTGACATTGGGGATTTAAGAATCCCAGAGGAATCCCCATCAGTTGTTTCAATAGTTAGATGGCCGGGATTTTCTTTTACACTATCTTGAGCAGTAATAATGTTTGGGTTGTTTGTAGCAGGTTCAGCACAATCAACAGTCATGCTTTCAGAGGTTTTAGGCTCATTGGATATTTCTTCCTCAATGTGCTGATCCTCAACATCTTGTGCTTTACCAAATTCAGATGCATTATTTCCTGGATCACCAACACATCTAATCTTGGACGTGTCCATTCCTGAATCTGATTCATTCATCTCTAGTTTGGTCACTTCATCTGACTGATTATATATATCTGCATACTCTAAACCTACTTGAGCACAAAGATTCTCAACAGCTTCCTCATCAATTTCCATCTCCTCATCACCATCTTCATCAACATGAGGTAATGCACTTGGATGACTGAGGCTAAATTTTAACAAATTCAAGCTTCGACGGGCATTCCATCCACTTGAGTAGCCTGCATTGGGGTCGGTTTGGTTGTTGCCATTAGCTTTCATTCGATGGAGTTCATCCTGCATGATTCCATCCACATCTGTTAGAGGTTCACTCTTCACACATTTTATAGCATGACTGATTTAAAGGTGAGAAGGGGGGATTATGATTTATGAGAACTTACCTTCAGTTGTCGAATCACTCCACGCAGAAAATTTACATCATCCTGCATGACTTCATTGACAACTGCCTTGTTCTTGATTGCCTTTGCACGCTGAGCAAATCGTAATGTGCTGAATGTTTCACTCTTACAGCTGCAATATATTACATGCTTAATCTTCCTTTCCAAAGAAGACAGAAAAAGGAGGGAATCTTAAATCAACTAGGACAGATTTATTTTTACCTTGGTGCTGGAGAAATTGCACAAACCATTGCTAATTTTGCATTGCCACCAAGAGATTCCTGCAATAAAAATGTCAACTTGGAGTCTCTGTAGGGGATATGCCTTTGCTTTCCAGTTTGGGAAACTTCAGCAAGAATGTTTATCAAGTTCCTGAACTCCAAATAACAAGTAAAATTAGCAAAAGAGCTA